>JAKWJA010002500.1:2400000-3776112 GCA_027704765.1 Solanum habrochaites | reverse complement strand
TTCTTTATTGGAAATGCTATTTACATTATTCGAAATTAAGATTTGTCTATATAGCACATCAATGAGTAGTAACTACCAAAAACAAAATACAAACATTAGTCGTATACTACCTACCCTGTGAAATATAATCTAACTATGCAACTAACTACTTGAAAGTTAGTAATGACTACTACTACACTAACAATTAATAACACGCAACTAACCAGCCTGTGATAACGCTATTTTTTAATCACCCCGATCACCGGCCCCATATCACCCCCCCTCAAGTTGTGAAGTGAGCCACTTCCCAGACAACTTGTTCATATCAATGAGAATGTTTTTAAACAACCAACCAGTCATGCTGCCTTAGTGAACACTAGCCAGCGGGATTCTGTTGAGACATATTGAAGTATATCAGTCCCTTCTTGGAGTCTTTGTCTGACAAATGGCCATCAACTTCTATGGTGTTTGGTTCGGTTCAGGAAACACTGGATTCTTTGCAATGTTTACTGCTCTTGGGCTGTCACAAAAATACTTTGTATCGGCAAGGTATTGTTCTGATTCAACCAAGTAGTCTTTAGTAAGCCCAACGGACCACTTCTCCTACTACCTGTCCTTATGCCTGTACTCTGCTTCTCTGAGATGATGACCTGTAGCTGTTTTCTTTAGACTTTTCCAACTGATAGGGCTATCTCCCATGAGAACCACATAAAAACCACTCACGGTGACTTCCTTGACAGACAAGAGGCCCCTTCCGGAGTCACAGAATATGCACTGATGGGTGATATCAGTTTATTAACGGATAAAAACGTCCCGAAGTTAGACACTTTGTAGGTATCGTTGAGTACATGTCAGCTGCCTTTTAAAAAATGAAGGTTCTCTAGGAGACTGGGCATGAATTGACTGAGATGTGTGGAACACTATATGCTATATCCCTTCGTGTAGTGACATAAAATTAATCACGCTTGCCTACTAATTTTTCTGTAGTAAGTAGGGATCTGATAGTAACTTCCCTTTCTGTGAAGGTCTAATGTGTCTCAGTAGGATCCAATGGTGAAGTCGTAGCCTTTGTAGTTTTGGTTAGGAAATGAAAAGAAGTAAAAACTCAAAAATCCGGGAGGGGGGGGGGGGGCAGCCTCAATATATCAATATTAAACTTCCTTTGTGAAATAAGGACAACCATCCCTCTGCTTGTACAGTATCTCCATCCCCAAGAAAGTACTAGCAGCCATTCCCAAATCTTATTATTATTCTGAAATTTTCTCATAGCAGAAGGTTCAAAGATTCCATCTCTTCAATGATATCATTACCGAGTAAGATGTAATGTCATCAACATATCCAAGCCCCAAAAATACTAAAGGGTGATGAACCATGTTTTCTTGGTAACATAGTGATAATCACTGTTCTTATGTTGATAGACCCTTTGGCAAAGACTATGCAGCTAGCTTCTTTCTCATACCAACGGGCTGTCTGGCTGGCTGGTTTACCATATAAGTAACCCTTCTTCAATTTGCATCCCATATCATTTCTGTTCTTCTGTCCACTGACCAATCCCTGGAGTAAAGCCCTGTTACTTCATTCATAGTCAATCAACCATGTTATGAAGGCATTATTTACATCCAATTGATACAAGTCCCAGCCCTTCGTTTAACTGCTTAATGAGTTAGTGTTGTCTGACTGTATTCATTTTTTACCCACAGGGGGAGAAGGTTTCATTATAAGTCTAAATCCTCTTGTTGAGAGTGTCAATCCTTTTACCAACCAGTCTACTTTTGAAAAGAGAACCTTTCTATGACTGCTCCCATCCACCTTATGTTTAAAATCTTAACAACCCTTTACATCCAAATAACATTTTTCTTCTTTTGGCAACTTAACACTAGCGCCCAAGTATTATTATGGTGCGTGGCATCAACCTCTTGTTTCAAATCCCTTGCTGCTTGCCAAGGCCGTGGTTCAAGCTTGCCTCCTCATAAGATGTATGCTCAATATCATGTGAAAACTTATGGATTCAAGGCTGACTTTCAGAACATAGTGTAGAGAAGCATATGTGATCAGGATTAATTTGTGACATATGTGAGTGATGTTGATAAATCAGTGACATATTTATAGTGAAGAAGAGTGGTAGCTTTAGGGTAATGAGGGCTATCTAAGTCTTTTAGTAAGTTTGGAGGAATACAAAGATCTAGTTGTCCTTCTAGGTGTAAGAACAGATGCATTTGGTCTAGTAGGGGTGCTGTGACGAGGTATATTGGCTCGTAGAAGGTTGTTGGTTTATTCTGTTAACAAGGTGAATATTTTCAGCTAGGAAACTTGATCATAAGTGACTTCAAGTCCAGGTGTGTTGACTACAACCATCTCGATCATCAAATAAAAGTAATTTGTTTTTAGCTAACAAATGCAGCCATTTATCAGAGTGGGGATGACAAGGGAGCATTTCAATATGTGAAGTCAAACTAGAACCAGCATGATAATGACAAAAGGAAGAATATTCTCTAAAAAGAGACATCCTGAGACACATGAATCCTCTGTGTTAGCCAATTGGAAGACCTCTTGTACACGTTGTGTTAAAGGTATAATCGCAACAACAAAAATATGAGGTATAGGTTCTAGTGCTCAAATTTAATCCTTATGAGTTTTTGTAAAAGGTAGTTGGAAAACAAAGCAATCCAAAGATTGGTTTAAGGATGTGAGTAAAAGGCTTCTTTTGTTGATACAACAAACTCATATGGAGACTGTTCCCTTTGAAGTAGTTTAGTGGGGCAAATCGTATTAACCAATAGTTGCAGTTTAATACACACTCGCCCCCAATACAATTCATAGGTCTTTTGGTGATTGAAATAACAGTGCCCTGTAGCGGTCTCAAGAAAGGTACTGTGTTTCCTCTCTACTACTAGCTCTCCCCTACCGTGCTACCGCTAACCACCCCATTTTGTTTGGTGGTGGTGTAGGGACACGATTTCTGGTGTTTATGGCCTTTCTCTTGGAAGAAACATTTTGGCCGGGCTCAGTAACTAGCAACTCCTAATCCATTATCATACCTGAAGGTTTTTTAATCTGTGTGGAACGGATTTTCCTATTAGGGATATGAAAGCTTTTATAGGTCACAGGAAGAAAGGGCATTGCCTTTTACACCTAAGATATTGTGTCCAAGTAGCTCTACTGAAATCATACTACCATCTGTCAAAAAGTAGTGATCCCATGTCTTGGCACCGTGTAATTTCCCCGACAAATCGACCATGGTATGCCGCAAACTCAAAGATTGAACTGTCATAGTAACAATTTCTGGAAATGGCTTCTATTTGTTCTAGCCATTGGACAAATTGCACAAGGGAAAGGTTGGTTTGTTTGCCCACTTTAGATGGGGTTGTAGATAATGCTCTTCATTTTTCCACAAAGGTACATGTCCTAGCCTAGCATGCCAGTAAGGACTATATTGCTTGGATTGAAAAGAAAGAGAGCAAGGACTGAATTGGAAATCTTATCAGTGTAACAAACCTTTTAATTGATTGTATTAGGGTAGTGATTGGTCTTTAACAGTAGTTCAATAAGAGAAACAGATTGAAAACGTCGGTTGGGGGACATATTAGTCATCATTGTAACAGATGGGGATGTTACACTTTGAAACACAAAAGTCCCAACCACTCCCTTGGCTCATTACCAGTGCCCAGAGGGCCTTCTTCCCGAGAAGGGCCCTGCCGTAAACAAGAATTATTGTTAAAACTGACTATCCCTCGAGTTGGTTTGCCTAAGACAATAGATGAGGTATTAGATTGAACTTGAAGCTAGTAATACAATAACTTTATACAGAGTTCGTAGAATTCAAACACACATCACCAATTTTCAGTCACTTTAAACCTTGATCCCATTGTGGTAATGTGGATTAAAATGAAGGGATAATGTAGGGAGGCCTTAGTTATGAGATTGTGTTTTGTTAGTTCAATTGGTGTCGAATGCTCCCTGAGTCAATTATCCAAGACGCCAAACGTTAATCTTTCACATGTACATGAGCATATCAACGTTATCTTACTTATAGGAAGAATGACAGCAGTATCCCTGTAGACTTGCAGCTACACTTGACACATTGTTTAATATTCAGATTCATTTCCACAAATGGGGGGGGGGGGGTGGGGGGAGAATTGCTCATATTAGACTCTTTATAGATTTACTGCATTTTGTTTCGCTTCCTCTCCCCTGCGCGAAAATTCTCTTCAATACACCTTGTGCTATCACCCGTCATAGGTATTTCCATTTGGCTTGCAGATCCTCTTTTCCTCTTTCCAGCTCTTGGATTTGCTTGTGTTGGTTGGATAACCATGAATTTGTACATCTTCTATCTTTGAGATGTCCAGTTCGGTTTACAATACTCACAAACATATTGATCTGTTACCCAGCATTTAGAGTTTCCCTTATCGGCATTAGTGGTTGTTGAAATTTCCAGCATTGCTATTGTTTAAAAAAAACTAACCAGTGTTTGTTGGTATAAACGTCCATTTTTCCTGCCCCTACCATGGCCTCCTTATAGGAAATTTGTTGAATTACTTTGAGACAACCAGATGCATTAAGTGCAGTGGATCCAAAGCCATGTGATTTGAAGGCTCATTTCTCTCTGCCTCTCTTCCTGTGACAGTATAGCAAATTCTTGCCATTGTAGGCAAAGTAACATCATTGGGATGTTCCCTAGGGTGTGGGTGGGTCTCCCCTCCGTTTTAACAATCTCATTAAGCACCCATACAAGCCCAGTTTATAACTTCTGTCCTGCTCAGCTTTTGTTACAGCTTTATCGTTCCTTCCTCCACAGTGCACACCCAACTACATTGTGAATTCACATCAATTGCACTCATTGCCTCCTCCCACAAGTTTTTCTTCATCATCGTTTTTGTATAGTAACCTGTGATGTCTAACTTTGCCTTTGTCATCAAATCATTTAATCTCTTCTGGTCAAACTGTATAGCTTATACAGCCATTAGTCTGATCATTCTATCCTCCCATCCATTCCTCCCATAATTCCTTAGCATTGTAACATATTGCAGACTATCCTCTTAGCTCTGGGGAAAGGGATTTGTAGAACCCAAATGTCACCATATCATCACACCTCTCCCACTGCATGAATATGATCTGTAAAACTTGGTTTCATCACGATCTTACCATTGATTAATCCAGTTTTAGTTCTAACGGGACAATGACTCTAAGAGCTGCTCTTCTCCATGATCGTAATTTCTGTTCCATCAAACACACATAGAACCAATGTAATAAGTAGCATTTCAGAAGGAATGCAAATGAAAGGGCTGTTAAAATCTGGTCGCTTTAAGGAGTTTACTAGTATTCACATCAGTTTGAAGTATTCACCATGGGAATGAATTTGATATCAACAAATTGAAAATCTATCATATCGCACAGGTAACTAACCAAAAATCAAACAAAACAGAGAACAAAAAGGAGAAAAAAAACCGAAGAGAAGAACAAACAATTATGATCAGTGAGGTCCGACTGATCATTTGATCGAAGGAGAAAGCTATTATGAGTAACCCTGCTCTGGATACCGATTGATAAATCATCAATACAAGCCTGTGAAACCAGCATTCAAGGTTGAAGCTGGACGCTAATCTCATTTCCTCCATTGATGGAGTTGAGCTTCTGGTCAGCATGAAAAAGAAAGGGAAATTTTCTGTATTGGAATGCATATTTTAAAGTATTACATTAGATGTGTATATAAACATTAACACACAATAGTGTAACTCACCAAACAGAAATACACAACAGGTGATCTATAACGAACTACACCCTGTTGAAATATAACACTATACAACTACTTGAAGTTGATTAATTACTAACTAACTACTAACAATTAATACCCACTCACACTAAACAAGCTAGTGATAAGCTAGTTTTTGATCATGTTCAGCTAAGGATGAACATTTAGGCCGTTCATATTACTAGGCACTAGCAGTGATAAATTCAATTTAGAAATTTTGAATTTCAAGAAATTGAAATCCAAACCGATTCAAATAAGTAATTAGGATCGGATTATACTCTTACGTGAGCCGTTTCTACAATAGTAAGGGTATATATGAGTTACTTTCATAACGAGGGCATATCAACTTCAAATAACAAAGTTGAGGGGTATATCAAACCCTTTTCCTTTTCGTATATTTATTTTTGAGCATATAAGTTTAATTTTTTCTTCTTTCAAAAATGAACACCGACTCTAATAAAATATTCTTGTAATTACCTAATAATATTTAAGCTATGGAATCATCATCAAGAAATGGGGATCACACAAAAATACATATTTTTATCGTGTTTGGGCATCTCTATCCTTACTTTTTTCACTTTCAGTAGAATCAGAGAAAAAAAATTCAATAACTATATATTGATTTCACTAAAATATATATAAATATAAAATAATTTTGGCTCAGTATATATAGTGCGATTTTTTGTCGAAAGGGTTCAAATGATCTCTTTGCACTTACTCTTGCAAATAAGTTGGTGGTGATAAAGTAAATATACAAATTTAAAATTTGACTGGTCAAGAATTAACTTCAAATATTATGAAATTCCAGAAATTTATATCTTAACTGCAAACATGGCGTGCACCTTAACTTTAATTACAAGTTTTTTTTAGTATCTAATGTAGATTTTATTGTTTACAAATGTTGGTATATCTGGTGAGAATTTCTACTTCTCGTCTCTTCTCGTTAAAGTTCAAAAGCATCAACATTTATATCCGATCCTTTATGAATTTACTCAAGACATAAGGTTTAGAGCGAGATAATAATTTATCCTTCGTATAAGAACAAAGCCAAGAAAACACAAAGACAACCAATCACACGTAATAGAGTATAATCTGGTGCAATTTGAAATAGTTTTTTTTAAAAAATGATTTTGGTGGTCTTAATGGTGTAGACTGTAGTTTCAAAAATCATTAGTTCAAAGGGAACTTTAACATACTATAGTAATGCTCTATCAGTTTCAGCTATATATATGCCTATATTTATGTTCAACACAATCATTAATTTTATCAAACATATAATGATAAATAAAATATTGTGTAATTTTACTATCCCGCATAAATAATTTGTCAAGGCTTGACTCACAACGTTACACATTCAATAACCATTTCATGCAAAAAGATGTTGCTTCAATTTCCTATCAAATTACTGTTGGGTATGTAGCAAGAATTGATGAAAAATAGATGGAAGAAGAGGAATTTGAGAAGTTGAGAACTTGAAGAGTTGGAAACTTGAAAAGTCCTCTTCTATTTTAATGAAAAGGCATTTGTCTCTCATCGGTGATGGAAAGAAAAATAGGAGAGTTTAAATACAGAAACACTCCTATTAATTGTTAAAGGGGTTAGAAAGAGGGACACCTCTCGCGCCGTCGTCGTGGCTTGTCTCGATTTCGGCAATCGATCGAGAGATTGTTTTTTGTACAAAGTTTGTTTTAATTATTTATTTGATTAATTAATTAAATGGCCAAAAAAATATTTTCAATTGATTAGTTGATAACAGAAATTGAAAATTAACCGAAAATGTTTCAACTTTTTAGTTGACTAACCCTGAACTCAACTCGAATCCGCGCGCGATCTATTTTATTTTAACTTTCCCGTTTTATTTAAATTTTTCGCCAATGACTGTCTAAATGATTGCCACTTTCAAGAACAGTCAGTAACATTTGAAAGTTTGCAAGTTTCATTAATGGTACGTGTGATTCTGAACAGGGTTGCAACCTTTGCAGAACTATTCTTCTTGCCTATAAATCCACCATTTTTGGAGACTATTTCCATATTTTTCTTATCCTCTTCTTCTTCTTGTCTGCACACATTTTCTTTGGGGGGTACTTTCCTTACCTGCTGTGGATTGGAGTCGCTTGACAGTAGAGTTTGTATCTAACTCTGCTGATTATGATCATTTTACCCTGGGAGTTTATAATTTCCAATCAAAACCTCAGATACTAGAGGGGAATAATTTTCTTAAGGAGACACTGTGAGTTCAGTGGACTTGATCTTTCTCCGATTTAAAAGATTTTTTCAAATTCTGGTACGTTCTTATAGGTTTTAGTGTTTGTGAATTAAATTTCTGTTCATCTCTCTTACTGATTTTATAAATTTCAGTTACTTCGTGTTTCTGAACAATTTATTATAATCAGTAATTTCTGGCTTTGATAACACAGATCGAAAACAATTACTTCATAGTCCAAAATTCTATTATTCATGATGTCACATCATTACAAATCCCTCAATGATCCGGTAAGAAAACATTTTCCCATCTTTATATGAGAATAGAAAAAAGTACTTATATACAACCTATCTCGTAACTTTAAATGTGGAAATTACACAAAGTATTTATTATAACTTTTTTTTACAAAAACAAAATTCTTTAATTGCTTTATGTATGTGTACATATAATATGTTTATTCTAGTCATGTCTCCATTTATTTATTTTCACCGAAATTAATTCTTTTTATCCATCTATCTTACGATCAAATTATTAGCAAAATATCTCATATTTAATGAAAAAATATTTAAAATAGATTAATTGTAATTAATGTCCTCTAGATCTTCACATTTTCTCCTATCACTATAAATTTTCATTGCTCTCTCTATATGAATTCATTATGATAAAAATAAAAAAGACAAGATATCATACATAAAGTTTATATCTAAAAAAAATTGTTTAATTTGCCTCTTTTATCTTCGTCCCCCTTCTCAAAATAGCAAGAACCTATAATATTTTCAAATATTTAAACTTAAATATACAGAAACATTATAAGTCTTGCCATTTTGAGAAAGGAAATGAGGACATAAAGATCTAACTCTTATGGGTTGTGAAAATTTATAAAGATTTTCTAAATAAATGTTGTTGATCTATGTATCCCCTGTCAATCCTCCCTCCCCGATATTACTAATAAATATATCTAATGCATGTATTTTTTTTAATTCACTTTATTAAACGATTCCAGATTATAAAGGTGTAATATGGTTGATTAATGATATCGTATACACGGTAAATAATTGTTTTTACTTTTTGTTTATCAAAGAGATTTTCATTGTATATACATTCAATTATCCGAAAATAAAATAATAAAATAAAATAATTGTTAATTTCAAGTTTTACTGTCTTGATTTAGATACATATGACGTCTATTTGGTCAAATTTATTATTTAAAACACAATAAGAATAATTTATTTAATGTAATTTCATAATTGATGTTTGAGAAAAAAAAATATATATACTAACCCTTTATCAAAAATAATAATTGAAAAAAAATAACGATAATAAAATAATATCCGATTTGTTGAACTTGATCTTTGTGGATGCAATGATCCTATGTGACCATATATATATATATCTGAAAGATGATTCAAGAAAAAAAAAAACTCCAAATTTAAAGGGTACATTAAATATCTCTTACATTTCATTTTCCAATCATCGATCGCTATAAAATTGAACCAACCAAAACCAAAATAAATATTTAAAAAGATTTAGTGAAAACAATAGATATTCTTTTATAGAACTATGCATTAAAGTGGACAACAAGTTGCTGTGGTGTAGTGGTTATCACGTTAGTCTTACACACTAAAGGTCCCCAGTTCGATCCTGGGCAGCAACATATAATATTTATTGCTATTTTTGATTTGTCGATGACAATGTGTTTCTCCTCTTTATTGAAATGTTTTCAGTCCGACTTCTTCACTATTACACTTGCGTGCTTGTTCTTTTATATATTTTACTTAAGTCGATTGTCTATCGAAAACACGATCTCCTCTTTATTGTTTTCAAATTTCACCATGACTTCTTCATTACTATATTTATATTACATACTTGTGCTTTTATATACTTTTCCTTAAGTTGAATTTCTATCTTCGCTACTATATTTACATTACATGCTTGTTCTTTATATACTTTACTTAAGCCAGGTGTCTATCAGAAATAACTTTATCTTCATAAGATAGGGTAGATTGCATACACGCCTTCCTCCCCAATACGTTGTTTAGGATTGCATATCGATCGATTTGGTTCGAATTTTAAAATTTATCAGTCTGGTTTATTGTTATCGATTTGTAGAGATGTTAAATCATAGAATCATTAAGATATTAACTCATCGATTATTGGTTTATCGATTTTTTATCATTATTGGTTTAACCATTAAGATTTGACACAAAAAAAATAAAATGAAAATCACTTGTGCCTTATTTGTTTGCACTTAATGGAGGTCTGAATCTAAATCATTCAGATTCAGTCCGTTAAGTATGTTTGATTTTTAAGTCTGAATCTGAATGATTCACATTCAGTCCTTTAAGTTCATTTGTTTTTCGTTTTAAAAAAAAAAACCTCTAATGAGTCTGAAGAATCTGAATGAATCAGATCTGTAGGAGACTCTTAACAAAATTAAGAATTATTTGGATAGTTATCGAAACAATAAGAATTTATAACTTCTTCTCTCTCTTGCTTTGATGTGCCTTTTTTTCATCTCATAACTAAAACACTCTCTTTTCTTATTTTTCTCAATAAACACTATTTTTTTTTCCACTGATAAGTTTTTCATAAACCTTTCAAGTAACATTTTTATATTAATACTTTTTCTTGTATTGATGTGTGTCAAAAACCTTGTTGCAAATAATATTTTTTGGGGTATTTGTTGTTTATCAAGAATTTCAAATGAAAAAAATAGTACTCCCAAATCCTTAAGTAGTAAAACTTTAAAAAAAAAATAAAATCCAAGTACATATTTTGTTTGAAATTAAAAATTTATAATATTTTAATTATATATGCTTAATTTTCACTTCTCTAATTTAGATATGTGAAACAAACAACAATTAATTATTTAGTGTTCAGCATTTAGAGAACCACATCTTAAATTTTTAGATGTGTATTCAGATTCGACCTCTAATCTAACTAGCCCGTCAATATGGGCTAGGCATGTGGTCCGGTTTGGCCTACTCTGGATTTAATAGGGTTGGGCTACGATTTTTGGAGCCCATTATAGAAAAGAGATTTTTAGCCCGGCCCTACTCAGTCTGCTGATTTTGTGGAGCTTTAGAAGAATCAGTAGGGTCCGCCCGTGGGCCCTAAAATTAATTAAAACAATATAACACTATATGAAAATTTAAAATTAAAGGAGAGTCCAAACTCAAGACAATAGATTAATACTTTCTTATTGTAGATATTTATTTTTTACTTGAAAAAAACTTAATAAGTATTATAAAATATTTTAATTTGGATTTGATTAAAAGTAGAAACATACATCATGTTAATATTGTTTCGCCGATATTTATGATACAATTTTAAATTATAATTTATAATTTAATTTAATAATTCTAAAAATAATATAATTGTAAGAAAGTGGGCTGGCCAGGCGAGCCTGTAGCCCACGTACCTGTGGATTGGGCCGACTATTTTTTGGCCCACACCAAAAATGAACTAGCTCGGCTTGACTCGTAAAATGTCGAAACATGTATGAGTTAGCCCGGATAGAGTGGGTTAGCCCATATTGATAGCTCTAATCTTAATGAAAACAAATGAAACCTTAGAAATAATGAGACAAACCAAATAAACCATGCACATAAGTTCATAAGTTATATCTTACTAAAAAACAATCACTTTTAATATTGTAGAATAACCAAATGCTTGAGACAACAAAAAATAAAAGTAGGAAATCAAATTCTAAGTTAAGGACTATATATACAAAATAGTAAAATATCATTGGGGGGGTTTAATTACTGGCGGGTTAATATTAACCTTAAAAAAATTCAACCATTAAGAATCAATAACCCGATAACAAAACAAAACTCAAAACCATTATCAAAATCGCTAAACCAATAATCCAATACTGATAAACCAATAACTTTATTTTCGATTCTGTTTATCAATTTCGATTCGATTTTGAACAGCCCTAACGTTGTTGATGTTTACATTAAAAAAAAAAAGAGACAGCTGCAGGATCATGGAAAGATAAAATTTTCTCTTTACATCATTATTGCTATTATTCCATGTCAAAATCCAAATACATTCTATAGGCATTTCTATCTGAAGAGTAATAGCCCTCCACAAGAGTATCCACTTGGAAACTGAATTTCTTGTATAGCTGCATGGCTGCAGTTCTTGTAGGATCTACATGAAGCGATATCCGATGAACGTTTCTTGTTCTGCATTTCTGGATTGCTGCCTTCAGTAATTTTTCTCCGAGGCCTTGTCCCCTGTAGTTCTCTTTAACTGATGTATTCCACAAGAACGATGCATCAGTAAACAAAACGAAAAATGCCAAAACAGAAGGAATATTGTAAGTGAATCTCGTTTTTTGACTTGTGTTGCAGTGAACAAGAAGAGAGACAGGCAGAAAGATCACGATAAAAAGTTCATAACAGCAGAACGAAAGCAATTCTTTTGAAAAATGAACATCCAATGAAAGATAGTTTCTCTCTTCCTATGCAATGATGGACATGCTTTCCTACTTATATCGGGATATATACTAATATTTTCCCAATTTTTCAACTTTTTTGTTTTCTGCCTTCCCCTATAGCTATAACAATATGATGACTATAAAGAAAGATATAACTAAACTCTCCTGCAAAATTCCTTAAAAACAATTGCTAGCTATTTCAAGGTTCATGTTCTCAATAGTAACATATCAGCTTTGCTCGGAGGAGAAAACTACATAACAGCTCTCTAATTTAGAAATTTCTTCACATTCTTTTACTTTTTCACGAGAGAACAGCTTCGTCAGTTTATCGCGCCTAACTTGTCTCCCTCTCCCCTATCCCCCCTCTTTTACCCCCAGCATCACTTTTTCCTACCGTCTCTATTCATATAGAACAAAAACTTTTCGGCAACATTAATGCATAAAAGCCAACTTTTTTTGGTAGTCACTCACCTCCTGGATTGTTCTTTTCTCATACAAAAAACATTAACAAAGAGTCACATTCGAGTTCCGCATGATCATAACTTCCTATCATAAATCACATTGGTCCTATCCAATCCGATAAATTCTACCTCATCACGCAAAAGTTCATCATCCCGACCTAACTGTAAGTCACATTGATCCGAACTTCATAGACCAGTATCAACTACAAATCCAAGCACAATAATGCTTCTTGCAACAAAGTATCCGAAAACTTTCTCCCACCACAAACATTGACATGCTTAGCAATAGTTACACATATTAGAAAACTCCACTAGCTATAATGTTGTTTCCATTTAGCCAGTTATTAAACTTATAAGCTCTTTTATATATGACCTGACCTCTACCTCATTATTTTCAATACACCCTCGACTCAAAATAAGTTAGAGGCATCAATACACCCTCGACTCAAAAATAAGTTAAAGAGAACTGTTTCCAAAAGACACTCGGCTTTCAGATAGTTTTTTTTAGCAAGTACTCTATACAACAATTTCATCACTGTCAAATCTTCAATAAAAAAACACTTAGATAGCAATGAATCAAATCCTAATTGGCAATTGCAGCACCATAGTATCTCAAACACCTGACAATTAAACCGAAAAAATCGAACCAAACCCTAAAAATTTAAAACAAATGAAAAGGGGTTTTATTTTCAGTGACCTCATAAGAGCGCAAATTTGTGATTACCAGTCAGAGAGGTGGAAGCAGGCAAGAACTATAACATAACCACGCCCGATTTCGTCGCCAAAGTTGAGTGTAAGTAGCCCATGAAATGTTCTTTTTCAGATACTTCATCAAAGATCGAGCTAAAGATTCATGTGTTTAGGGAAATTTTCTTCTCTATTCCACTATATCGTCAACTGCTTTAACCCATTTGCATGAATTTCTCTGGCAATTCACATCCTTCTGCCATTTCTGTCTGCGATTTCATCATTTCTCTGTTTTTGCTTCTTCTATTTTCAGGTTAACAAGAATCTATTAGGGTCTTATTGGAAAGAAAATTAATTCCTCTTGTTATTTTAAAAGTTTTTACTTTATTTTTTTACTATAAAGTTTTTGTATATTTTTAACATTTTAATTATTTCTAGAAACTATTTATGTACATTGTTTTTATTTTACATGGTTTATTAATATATATAAATTTGTATTCATGTATTAATTAACTTATCAATCTGAATGATGTTTTTTTTGTTAGTAATCCAAGGGATTGGTTTACCTTTGGACATATTATGTTTTATTTTGTAAGTTCTTATTAAGGTTAGTAAGGTCGTTTCGATATTATTTTTTTCTATTACAATTAAAAATATATTTTACCTTTTCTAATAAGAAAACACAATTCAATCTAGATACGTTGTTCAAGCCTCTAAAAATAAGACAACATATCTAGATTGATAAGTTTAAGTAAGTGTTTCTGATCGAGAACATTTGAATTAAAATATATTTAACAATTAAAGTAAGCCTATATATGACGACTTGTTTATATTCAGTTAATCTAAAGTAAAACTTATCCATACATACTATCCGATCAAATTATTTTATCAATATAATCAAATATATTTAATATGTTTAATTTTTTTTTTCTTAAGATGGGTTGTAGCTAGGTGGAATTTTCTTGGGTTTGTTCAAATAAGTCTGCCTTTTGAAGAATAGGCTTATCTTGCTGCATCTTTATTTTTTTTAATTTTATAATAATGATGTTCAGAATAACTTCTAGGCCTTAGATTAATTAATTATATAAGATGTCTGTCAATTTTATAATCGTCTAAATTAAAATACGTAAAAATAATATTTGAATTGATCAAACTTTAATAGTGAATTATATGTGGTAGAAGATTCTTTTGGGCCATTATGCAATGATAGTGGGACATGACAATATTTTTGTGATTGGTAAAAATAGCATGGAATGGTGAAACACTAGCTTTGGTAAGAAGAATATGATACTTTATGACATTATCAAGGGAACAAAAGTCTTTTTTTATATATATATATTTGAAGAAAAGAAAGTTGCACATTACAATAATTGGTATACCTATAATGTGTGGTTCAAAATGATAGTAACGAGGCATATACTATATTGGTGCTTTAGTTAATCATGTTGAAAAATTAAAATATCGTTTACAACTTCTGCAAAGGTAATCTTATAATGTTTGTGAAAATTCATAGTCGCCGTTAAATTATTGAAACACTCTGTTTGAATCAATGTTTACTGTCTTTAATATGTTAGAGATACAAATAATGTTTGTTTTCATTATAACTTTAAAGTATTGTATAATAAATTTCGGTGCGTCGTAATTATGAAACATCTCATTTATGAAATAAACTGATTTGGTGTGGTTTTCCCTTGTTACTTTAAAATTTCTTTGCCGATTTATATTATCTATATTTTATATGACTATTT
This sequence comes from Solanum habrochaites, assembly GCA_027704765.1. NCBI lineage: Eukaryota > Viridiplantae > Streptophyta > Magnoliopsida > Solanales > Solanaceae > Solanum > Solanum habrochaites. The sequence continues at coordinate 3,760,838 of JAKWJA010002500.1, read as the reverse complement.
ACCTCTTTCTCTTCTATGATTTAATAAATTGACAATACAGTACGATACAACAGTCAAAATCAAACAATTAAAATGTTTAAACAGATCAATACGACAGATTTAACTCAATTTATATCTATTAGACCACATACGAATCATTACAATACAATACAATATGAAACAATAGGTAACAATGATTAAAACAAAGAGTAGACCTATTACCTATATAAGATTTAGTGCTAATTACAATCATTTTTATGTAGTATAAGTGATGTTGGATTAGGTGGATATCAACTTATCAAAAGTGGACAACAAAATTTTTAAAATGCTTTCCCTAGTGATACACTAACTTTAATAAGTGGAAATCTTTAGACAATTGTTGAAGATACCTATTTTTACCAAGTAAAACATAAGTTATCACTTATACAATCAGATATATACCTTTCAAAGTTTACTTGGACGTTTAATCATGTTTTATAGTGAAATTTGAATTATTCTTTTTATTTGTTTTTTAAAATAAAAAAGATGAATTGAAATTGCATATTGTTATCAACTTGTATATCAGTAGTTCAAAAGGCATAATTTCTTATACTGATATTTAAATTTGGCCTCCGCTTACAAATAAATATTTCAATTCTATCATTATGTATGTACATTTAGACACCTTAACTCGTCTCACACTGTTCCTGCTAAACTCTCCAACATATATTCAAAATAATCATCTGAACATCTTTAAAATTCATTCATTACATTAAACATTGAATGTAATGAGATATAATGGAGACGAGTTTGAGTTTTTGTAAACCAAGTTGAGATGTTCATACCTATACAACAATTATCATAGGTGACATGCTTTCAAATAATATAATTTCAAAGTATTAAAAATAGATGCTTTAATATTAAAATAAGATGTTTCTCACCATAAGCAATTCTCAAATCTCTCACATCAAACACACCCATATTTGGAATGTTCTATACCATCACTCTTCACAGACGGCAGCCATCATGTCAATCACCACCCACCAGATAATAACAAGTTGGCAGATGAGATAGTGGTGGCATAGCCGCGGTGGTGAAACTGTTCAATCTTTAATTAAAAATTTCAGATTTGAGTCTTTCGTATGAAGAAAATTCTATTGAGAACGTCACTCTCAAATAAGCTCCTGTTGTCATGCATTCAAATTTTACTTGCAGAATCTAATGAATATTTCGAATAGTGAGGGTGAGAAAAACGTAGAGGGTGGCCTATGCCTATTTCTCTTTGAGATTATGCCTTTGTATTTGATGTCTGTTTTTCAACCTTGTGCTTATATCTTTGAATATTCTTACTATGTTCGTTTCCATTTCAATTTAGATATTAAATTATCATTTTTTTTTTATATTTACCGTTCTTTTAATTTAATTCATATATTTAAAATTCTTTTATTTTCTTACTATCTTACTTTACTTTTTTTGTTATTCCAGAATCAAATAAATAAATTAAAACGAAAAGAGGGATGGCTGAGATGTGCTGTAAAATGGTATTGGTCTCTTAAGTGAGATTTTGTCTTCTTAATAGAACCTTCCATATCTCTAGTATCAAGGAAAGTTTAGACATTAATTTTCGATATTATAAACAATTAATTATCAAATTTTTACTTTTTACTGTCATCATATCGCAAACAGCTAATCTTGGTGTAAGTGTCAGAATTTATTTTTAAAGTTTTGTAACATTAGTTTATTGTACTCGTACATTATTGAGTCCTGTTTCCCTTATAATTTTTCGCTAAAAAAGTAAATAAAATCATAATCCTTCTAGGCCCTTTAGGTCATTATGATCTCGATCATTCTACACATTTCGTATTGAGCTAATCTCAAATTCATAATGTCTTAGTCTATATAAATTCCAGGTATTCATAGGTTACATTGACCAAAGGACGGATTTACTAAATTATAGCTTCACTTGTATACACATGAACACGCGAAGAAGATGACACACATTCAAAACAAGAGAAGACATGTTGCTCAAACAACACATAGGAAAAACAGTATCCTGCTAAGTTTGATTGATCCGGCACTTGTAAATAGTTGTCTTCTGAACCTTGCTGCGCTTAACCGTCGCTAGATAACTTGAATATGTAATACACAATTAGTAGTTCATGAAGTTCCCAAACATTCGTGCATAAACAATTTCCCCTGTTGTCGTGCCACCAGGACTTAGCATATGTTCTAAAGTTATATGATTTCGATGATCATCATGAGATAAAGGAGAAATATTATTATTATCTATTAGTCCGCGACTCGTACATCTCGGACTAGGAGGTCTTTGTGGTATGACTATACCAAGATTCAGGGCCTTGGTTGATGTTTTTGTAGATTGACCGCGACCATAGAGTGGAATCAATGTTTTTTGTGAGACTTCAGCTTTGCAAACAGGGCATTTTGGGTGTTCGTTATCGATGTTTTCAGATGATAAGGTGTTGAAATGTATCCATTTGTAGATACAAGGCCAACAATAGAGGTGACCACATAATGTAACAACAGGTTCATGTACAAGATCTAGACAAATGTTGCACTCGAAACCTTGAGGTGAATTTTCTTCAAATTTATCGAGATCACTTGTCTTCCATTTTTCAAAGGAATTATCGCGTTGATCAAAGGTAGTTTCTACTATTTGGTCTTGAAAAATTTGTTCTAAGGCCATATTTGCCTCTCTTTGTGTTGATTTATTTTGGTGATTGGCAAGATGAAGAAATAGTTAGAGTACAATTAGAAGTGAGAATTTATAAGGACAAGAATAGTAGTTTGCAAGAAAATGATACTTAAGGTTGTCACTTGTCAACATCATGGCCAAAAAGAAAAGGCCCTACACATTATTAACCAACACTATATCATATTACTCACTTTTTCTTAATTTACGTGATACTATTTAATTTGATATAATATTTAACAAGAAAATGAAGATATTTGAAGTATGTATGTACGATAAATCTTTAACTATTTGTATCGTTATAAATCATGTCATTAAGAATAATAGATGAATTTAAAGTTTTTTCAATCATCGAAATATGATATTCTTTCGAACTGAAATAAATGTATTATATAAATTAAGACAGATAAACTAACGCATCATAATTAAGTGATTTGATGAAGTCGAAATATAAATATTAATGGATCATGGTTAAGTGAGAGGAGTTTTATACAAACACATTTTTTATCCATCTATTTGATTTATTAAGTTTATCATATTAGATATATAATTAAGACATTATTTTTAATAACAAACTAGGCCCCATTATAGGAATCTTAATCTAGAAAATAACTTTTAGTCAATAAAAAGTAGCACTAGTTGCGTACAAGGAGCTACCACTTGATGACCTTAATCTAGAAAATAACTTCTATAGTTTCATACTATAAAGAAAATAGACGTTTTTTTCATTGTGAATCAATGAAAAATTAATATTATAAGATATAATTTTTTTCATTTCAATTTTATTGAACCATCACTGAGAAAATATATAATAAAAACTTTTTTTTATTGAAATATTGAAAATGACCACTTACAAGGTTTTAGGATATTATGTGTGAAAATTTAGAATGATGCAATTTTTTTATTAAAATACCTTTTTAAAAAAGAAAGCTAAATATATTTATCAATTTGATTAAAATTATAAAACTCACAATACAATATATATGTATACGTACAAGTAAATTTAATTATTATTATTATTATATATTAATTTAAAATTATTATAGAAGCTTCTAAACTCTAAATTTAGATCCAACTAAAGAGTAAATAGACATAGTGGATGATAATAGAATACTCATACACATGGACGGTGTGATGAAAAAAAATAAAAGAAATAATTGATTCGTTTCATTTGATTTTAGTATTATTTGAATTGATACGATATTTTAAAAAGAAAAAAATAAAAATTATAGTTAAAAATATTTGTGATTGTAAAGTATTTTATTAATTAAAAATAAAAAAATAAAAATTCACTATCTTTAATTATAATAAAATAATATATTTTTAAAAGTAAATTAATAAATAAAATATCCCATAAAATAAAACAAAAAAAGTACAATTTGATTATAAAGAACGAGTTTGCACATGTATTATATAATTAAAATACTTAAAATACTACATGTGTCTCGATAATAGCACCCTTTTGTCAACTTAATATTTTTTTGTTTACTTGGAAGCAATTCTATCCTATCCTATTCAATCAGATAATATTATGCTAAAGATAATATATTATATCAAAGTAATATAATCATTAATTTGATTATGCTAAAGATATATAATAAAGTAAATTTGAATAATTACAAATAAGATAGCATAAAAAATCTATTAAATTATACATAGTAAATTAATCTGCGAAAAATTAGAATTTAATTTGATTTTGAATTTTTTGAATAAGTTAACACATAGAGTAATCGAAAGGTGAATTTAACATTTACCATATTTATTCACATTAATAGCAGGTCTGATTCGAGAATTGAATAGGTCGATGGATAAGAAGATTTGTATATCAATAATGAAAATTACATTGGTAGAAATATAAGCCGAAACATTTCCGGATTGAGTTTCAACTAGTGGTAAGGCGAAGTACTTCCTTCACCTAAACTAGAACTTATTTAGTGGCTCTTTCCAAAAGACGTGAATGTAAATAAAAAAAACATCTCCTAGATAAGCTTGACGATCGCGCGGTCTTCGTAATAGAAGAGATATATGGCGATAAGCTTGCCCTTGTTTGGAGAAATCATCATAAATGTTTGGATTGATTTTTTGGATTCTTGGTTTGGTTTTGGAATCAGAATTTACTTTGTTTTGGTTTTTTTGGTTTGTTTCAATTTTAGAAAAATCAATCAAAAAAACCAAATTATATAGATGGTATATATCTATATATATATATATATATATATATATATAACAAGTATAGTTAACCACTTTTAAACCCTTTTTAGTTTTTTCATTATGAACTTTAGTTTTATTAATTATGTTTGGACATCTATAATTGATATAAAATTGATATACTTAAGTAGTTTTTTAACGTTTTCTTGTAATTTGTATTAAAAAATATTATTAAGAAATTCATTATATATATATATATTATAGATTATATATATACTATATATCTATATATATATATTAATATAATATCTATCTATATATATATATATATATATTTAATATAACATATATTTTTTTGAAATCCCAATTCACTTGTTATTGTTTCTATTATTGACTAACCGATTAACCATACTGAAAAACTCAACATTCCCAATTTATTTTTGTCGAATTGATACACTTCTTCAAAATCAAAAACTAAAAAAAATCCAAAACACCTGAATAATATAAAACTGAATCGAAAAACTGAATGCACACCTCTAATCGCGTGACATTTTAGGAATTAAAATTTAGTTTTAAGAATTTTTTTAAAATTCAATAAATATAAATCTGATTACTAAAAAAATATTTATTGGAGGAAGAAAATCTTAAGATCAATGATATTCATAGTTGCTACATAATTATCAAATACTTCTTGTGGCCGCGTCCATTTTTATTTATTCATTTGATTTGACATATCTTTTTAAGAAGAACCCCCTTCATTTGGTTATACTTCTTTTTACTGCTAAAACTAAATATCCACTTTAACTCGTTCATTTTGATAAAATAAAATAATATTTTATTGCTTGATTCTTAAAAAAGATATAAGTTTTGAGTAGGCTAATTTACAAACCATCTTTTAGAGATCATCATCATCATATTCATCTATCATCTATCATCTTCTTCTTCTTCTTCTTCATCATCGCGGTCATCGTCATTTGATTCCTCACTATTGAAACAAAAGATGAAAAATGAAATGGTATGCAAGTATAGCAAGTTACACAATATTGGAAGGATTTAAATCATATACAATTACAACGTAAGATCTTTTACACTATAAGTGTCATTTAACTTATTAAAGCAACTTATAATTATTTTATTACTGGTTCTGGACACGTGCTTTGCATATGTATATTACATATTTAGTCACTATTGTAATAAGGTGCACACCAGTTCATTCAAAGAGAAAAGTTGTATGTACCATTTTCCTCATTGTACTTTGTACATGGATGTTGTCCATTAGAAAATTACTTTATAACTAGTGAACTATTAGGTGAGCGAGGTTTTACCTGAACTATTACCAACTATTTATCAAAACACATTTCAACTATGAGTTGTTCCTTTTTTCTAGTGGTGACTTATGACAGATTTGGACGGACTGAAAATGGATTGGATTGGTATGGATAAAAAATAGATTGAGCAACATGGTCGTTACTCACTTTAATCTCTTAAAACCAGAAAAAGCGTCAAAGGGTTAATTCAAATCAACTTAATGATTATCAAAAGGTTTTTCCTACCTGAAGTATCACCATCGTTTAGGTAAGAAAAACGAAGTAAATAGAAAGGTTTTTCTCTAGAATACGGAGAGTCTTGTGCATAAACAAAGAAGAATCTCTCAGTATAACAGTGAATGGGTATTTTTTTAAGATTTGCTTCATTGGTGTATGACTTTTGTAAGATAATTCTGGTAAAAGTTTAAAACAATCATCCTGTGGAATAAGCACAGAGAATTCCTTAATATTCGAGTAGAAACAGCAAGAGAGTATCACATTGCTGATTCGTACACCTACCGTGACACTAGTAGTCTCTTCAATATTACACCTTTCTACTGGTGGCCTAGTTTTTCTGTTGAATGCCTTGAATCGGACCCGTTACAAACAGAAAGGACGGGGGTCTGATTGGGCCCTTAATTTTCTGTCAATTCTGTATTTGGGTGGGCCCAAGCCCGTTAGGTCGTAGCTAGCACTAATATATATATAGACTCTTGGCCACCCTATTTTTAATTCTGTTTGTGCCTCTAACTCCATAATAAAACTGCTCCCGTCTTTTTTCTCTTTCCCCGTGGACGTAGCCAATTTATTGGTGAACCCGTAAATCTGTGCCTTGTTTTTCGCGTTTATATATTTTCGTCTTATTATCTCAAATCCGCACAACAAATTGGTATCGCACTCAGAGCCTCTCGGTTAATCGGTGTTCTTTGGAAGACTTCCGGATGTCTGCTTTGAACGTGAAATCGATAAATATTCACAGGGAGGAACAGTTTCTCAGTTTATGGCATATCCATATGCGGGCTTTGTTGAAAGCAAAGAGGCTTCTGGGCGCCGTTGTCGAAAGACAGAACGCCGTCGTTACCCTGAGATGGCGATTCTGGAGGAAAATGCGCCTCGACGATCATGCTGTGTCCCGCGGATGACGTCATCACGGAGGTCGGGATTAAGAGACTGCTAGCTGGTCTGTGGTTGAAGCTGGGAGTTTGTACATGACAAAATCTCTACCAACAAGCTGCTTCTGACAACAACGTCTATTCGGTTTACGAATGGCTGAGTCACACAACTCAGGAACATCTTAGAGCAATTGAATACTGTTTTTCTAGAATTGCGTATAGTCGATGTGAATATCGAGGATTAAGATGGGCTGCCCCTCTGATTCGTTAGTATCTCTCCCAATGCGTTTTGAGCATTTTGTTCAATCGTTCATTGTTGGGAAGATACTGTGTCACTGGAAGAAGTCAGATCGGCCCTTCATATCAGGAATTAACGGCATAAGGCTCACTGCACATTACGGAGGACATACATCCGTTCCGTTCTGTTTGCACCGAGTAACGGAAAGTGAAGAAAAAAACTGCGGAAAGAAAATAAAAGCCGATGTCTAAGGGTGCAAAGCCCGATTAATGTTTGTAATTACTGCAAGGAGAAGGGACATTGGAAATTTGATTGTCCGAAGAAGAGAAGCAATCGGAAAACAATCAGTGTCCTGCTGCTGTTACGGAAGAAGACACCATTCTGAAGAGATAATGCCCTATTGCGGCTGAGCAGACTCATCATTCAGATGTGTGGGTTCTCGATTCTGGGGCATCCTATCACATCTGTCCTAGGCGAGAGTGGTTCACGACTTTGAGCAGTCGACTGAGGCAGCTCTCGACTGGCCCACAGTTCTGTCCTGGCAAGGTGGTGGGACAGGCTCCGATCAGATAAAAGGACACAATGACGGTAGCCTTTTGCACTTGAACGAGGTCAGGCACGTTCATATGACAAAAATCTGATATCTCTCAGTCTTTTGGACAGCAAGGGATTCAGCTGGTCGGGAAAAGATGGAGTCTTGCGGGTCTGGAAGGGTTCAAATTGATTCGGAAAGGTGTCATGCGTGGTACTTTTGTATTTTTCTAACAAGGTTTCCACGGTTACAGGTTTCAGCCCATGTTGCTCGTCAGAATTTCACCATAAGGATAATGACTAAGTTATGGCACATGAGACTTGTCATATGGGTGAATGAGGGATGCAAATTCCTGTCAAGGGGATTTCCTTGGCTGTCATATGTTAACCTAGAGTTTTGTGAACATTGTGTTTTGGAAAACTACAAACATCATCGGCAGCAGCAAGTTTCCAAATGCCATTCATAGAAACAAAAAGGCACACTTGATATATCCATTCTATTGCTGGGGTCCCATGCCGTGTTGAGTCTTTGGGAGGCTGGGCAGATTTTTTGTGGTCCATTATTGATGATACAAGGATGACTTGGGTGTACTGATGAAGCATAAATGAACTTTCCAGAATTCAAGGATTGGAAAATTCTTAATTATTAAGTTTAATTTTAAATTTTCCTAATTTTTTTTTTTTTTTTAAATTGTTAATTTTTTTGATGGCAAATCAAACAGTGAAGAAGATCAAGAGGTTGCGAACTGATAATGGGCTGGAAATTATGTTGGTCTGAATTTGATCAATTCTGTACGATGAAGGGATTGCTCGAACATCGTACAGTCGAAATACACCACAGCAGACGGTGTAGCTGAGGCGGAGGAATCACACACTTTCTGGAAGAGCAAGGTGCTCTCTCTAATGCTGGCTAGAAGAAGATTCTGGGCAGAAGTCGGTTAGTTACACTGCTACTTGATTTATAACCGCAGACCACATACAGGCATCAGTCAAACCCTCTGGAGATGTGGTCAGGGAAAAGCCTGCTGATATTCAAATCTGAAGCTTTTGGTGTACGGCTTCCTATCACTCAGTGAAGGTAAGTAGAACAAGAGCTAAAAGTGGAGATTTGTGGGCACGAGATGGAGTGAAAGGTTGTCAGAATCTGGTCTCGCAGCAGAAAGAGGTTTTATGAGGCAGGAACGGTGTCTTGTCTGAATTCTCTGCTTAGAAACCATTGTGACGCCTCCAACTACGTCAGAAACTGGGAGTCTTGTAAACAGTGGAGTTTCAAGCATTCAGAACGATAGCGATGTTGAAAGAACCTAGAGGAGGATCAAGCGCCACAGACAAAACTTGATATTCTGCCAGAATCTATTCCTCAGATATCCATCAGAGTTTAAGCTCAATATCGCCAAGGAGGGTTGGCGTTCGGCCCCCTACGAGGTATGGTTTTGAGGACATGGTGGGTTATATGCACTGCAGGTGCTGAAGAGTAGATCATCTGAGCCTCTAATCAAAGAAGCCCTTTTAAGTTCTGATTCTGAAAAATGTTTGGGCCGCATGGGAGATAGAGGGAGTCCCTACACAAGAATCAGACATGGGATCCTGGTCATACAATCCTTCGGGGAGAAAGATTAGTACTTGCAAATGGGTTTTCAAGAAGAAGGAATAGATATCACCAGCAGAAGGAGTCAAGTATAAGCCAGGGTGTGCCAAGAGTTTTCAACCAAGAGAGGGAGTGGACTAAAATGAGATCTTCTCACCAGTGGTCAGACATACTTCCATCCGAGTATTACTAGCGATAGTTACACAATCAGAATCTGGAGCTTGAACAACTTGATGTGAATACACAGCGTTTCTACAATGGATAGTTGTAGGAAGAGATATACATGACTCAGGCCGGTGGTTTTCCAAGTCCAGGCAGGAAATCACTCTGCAATTTGAAGAAGTCCTTATATGGAACTGACGCCAGTCTCCAGCAGTGGTATAAAAGGTTGACAGCTATATGGTGAAGTTGGGCTATCTGGAGCTCATATGATTTTTGTGTCTACTACAATAGGCCTCAGGATGATTCATTCATCTATCTGGTGCTTTATGCAGATGATATGTTGATAGCTGCAAAAGAAGAAGTATGACATTCAGAAGCTGAAGGGTTACTTATTGCTGAGTTTGAGATGAAGGATCTGGGCCGCTCGGAGATTTTTAGGGAGGAGATCATTAGAGCCAAGGAGAGAAGGAAACTTTTCTTGTCACAGAGAGCTACATTCAGAAGGTCTTGGCGAGGTTTGCATGTCTTCATCCTAAGCCCCATTGGATACCACCCCCAAGTGCTGCCAATGATCATCTCACTGCATGTTTCGCTCCACAGTCAAATAAGAGAAGGAGTCTATTTCACGCGTCCCTTATGCCGTGCCGTCTGAAGTTTGATGTATGCTATGTCTGTACAAGCCAGATTTAGGCACATGCGTCAGTGAGTGGGCAGATTTATGTGACAACAGGGAGAGAACATTGGCAGGCTGTGAAGAGATTTCCGGTACTTAAGGTACATCGCCGTTGGTCTCATTTTTGGAGGTGAGACCAGTGCTTGTTACCTGGCTATATCTGAGTCAGACTATTCTTGGAAGATGTTGACACAAGAAGATCGATGACTGGGCTTGTTTTACCCTTGGAGATCTGTCGTCAGTTGAAGGCACTTTGCAACCTACAGTGACTATTTGTCTACACGGAAGCGGAGTACCTGGCATTGACATAGGCACCATGCAAAAGAAGGGATTTGGTTGAAAGGGTGGTTTGTGATCTTTGGTCTGCATCATGATCAGGCTCGTATATTGTGACATTTGAGCGGAATTTGCTAGCAAGGATCAAGTCCATCATGAGAGAACCAAGCATATTGACGTAAGGTATCATTTTCTGAGAAGTGAGAAGAGAATCAAGGTGAAGAAAGTAGGAACTGTCTGATAATCCGGCGAATGTTCAACAAGCCGGTTCCACAGAGCAAGTTTCAACACTGTTTGGACTTTGCTCAACATCAAAGCTGTTACGTGCCATGCGGGGCAACTCTGAGGAAGAGGGAGGCCCTGGCACTATCAAGTGCGTCTGAAGAATCTGTTGGGAGAATTCCAGTCAAGGTGGAGATTTGTTGCATGCCTTGGAATCGCGGACCCCGTACAAACAGAAAGACTGGGTCTGATTGGGCCCTAATTTTCATGCATTCCTGTATGTGTGGGCCCAAGCCCGTTAGGGCGTAGCTTAGCACTATATAGATAATTATACGCTATGGCAAACCCTATTTTGTAATTCGGTTTTTGCTCTCCATAATAAAACTGCTTTGTTTTTTTTCCCTCTTTTCCCGTGGACTTACCAATTTATTGGTGAACCACGTAAATCTGTTGTCTTGTTTTTCGCCGTTATATATTTTTCCCCGCCGTATTAATCTCAAATTCCTCCACACAACATTTTCTTATAACGTTGCTGGTGCCACCGGATTTAGCCTTCTGTCTTACTTCACGAGGTAGATTTAGGACTCCCAAGAAAGGAAACACAAGTTACTAAAGCCTGTTCTGGCCTATACAGTATGTATGTACATTTATTTCAGAGAACTGGCTAGTCCTCAAAACACCTTAACTACTTGCAGCAGAGAAAAAAAAGGCGCAAAAAATGGAAAATGATATGATAGATGTCCCATAGTTAAGGAACACGAGAACATTATAGCAAGAATGAGCATGCAGGCATAAGAACTTACACATTATTGTGGCAAGAAGGAACTTCATTCTCAAAGTCGTCATCATCATGATCTTCATCTGTTGTCACACTATCGAAAATGCCAGCAAAAATGAAATGTTACACTTTCCGAAATCAAGAATGAGCATGCAAATATTAGAAGTTACGCAATATTGGAAGGTTTCAAAGCAAACACAATGACAGCCTTAAGAACTTTTGTTCAATTGGTGCAATTGACTTACTAAAGCTGTTATCCAGATTACTGTATCGAGTTTACTATGATGATAAGTTAAATGTTATTGTAAATCCAGGAAGAAGACGTCTTACAAAAAGATGGCGAGTATGGACCTCGATAGAGCTTCCATAGTTGTCTTGAATGTCCTGTTGAATTTGCTTTGCGGAATTCCCAACAGATTGTTTACAGTAACATATATCAATAAGAGCAAGAGTGGTTATATCTGCAAAATCTCGAGGGATTGTATCCAAATAAGAGCAATCTCTAAGAAAAAGTCGTTCAAGGTACGGAAAGTGATCACTACTAGCTCTCCAGTACCGAATGTATATGTCATCCAGAAACAAGAACTTCAAGCGAGGAAACCCTTCGTCAACTACTTCCCACTCCTCGCCTGTGAAGGGCATTGTCTGATAGTTTAAGGACCTCGAGTTTGGGTAATTTACCGACAATGCTCAACTCCTTCCATGCCAAAAAGAAATCTCCTCTAAAAGTTAAACTCTTGAGGTTTTGCGGAAAAGCATCCGGAGGAGGTAAGAATAAAGTTGGAACATCAGCTGGAGGTGCAGTTACCCCGAAATATATCTCTTTGTGCAATGTTTCCGTCTGAAAACTTAGAGGATTTTGCGGAGTAGAACCTGAAGGTCCAGTGCTTTCTACAAAGCAAGCAGCAAATGGATAATAAATACCAAATGCCAATTTCTCGAGCTGATGTAAGTAGCGAAAATCATACAAGTCCTTGTGATGGCGAAAGTCTTCTGGGACGCCAAATACTTGCAACTTCTTTAAATTGGGAAATAGTCTAAAAAAAGACCTTGTACAATACCGAGGATTCAATTGATTGAGGCATTGCAAATTTTTCAAAACCAATCTGTTCTTTCTAGGCTGCAAGTAATTCCAGCCCATACGCAGCTTCCTCAATTGTGGCATCGTCAAAATATCCGATGGTAATATGAAAGGATAAGCACAATCTTTGGATAATGGAAAGTAAAGTTTAAAAGTTTGCAGATAGCATAGGCTTGTTATGGATAGAGGAATGTCTATTATTGATGATGGAACATCTTTTTTCAATCCTGTATACTGCTGTAAGCGAGGATAAAAACGCAAAGCTAGGTATCTCAAATGAATCAAAAGAAGTACTCCACTGGGAAAAATTGGACGTCTAGTCAAAGAAAGATCTAGTACTCTTACTAGCTTGAAAGAAAATTGCAGTGTGAAGCATCTGAATCTACACAACATGATAATAGAATGAGCCTCACTGTTATGACACTGAACCAATTCTTCCTCATTATGGACACTGAACCGACTTCGACTCTTAAAGGAACACTGCATGGATTGTGCACACGAATTTTGATCACTCTTTCCTCTGATAACATTCACGAAATTCATGTTTCGAGCTTCCCTCAAACAGAGTTCACGGGTCACATCATGCATTCCACATCTCTTTATTTTCCCACGAAAACTCAAATTGTGGATGAAAATTAAGCTTCTATCTATAAGTTCATTTATACATGTTTTTGCCACCTCTTCTATGCTTTTTCCCTCTTCTTCATTCAAAAACCCCTCTACGGCCCATAACTCAACAAGTTTATTTACATAAATTCGTTCATCCTCTGCGAAAATTGCAAAATATAGAAAACATGGTTTGAGGTGAGAAGGCAAGTGATGGTAACTCAAAGCCAACACTCTCATGCATTGGGCTTCAAGATCTGTGCTTACCACCGAACTTACATTCTCCACAACATTTTGCCACTCATCCAACGGTTTACCGGTTTTGGAGAGAAGTCCAGCAATCACAGTAATTGCTAGAGGTAATCCTCCACATTTTAATGCAATTTGTTTCCCAATATTTTCAAATTCAGGAGAATAAGAACCTTCTTTTTCAAAGATCTTTTTGTGTAGTAAATTCCAACTTTCGTCAAAATTCATGAGGCGCATGTGATAAGGAGGCTTACCTGAACTAGCATATTCAGCCACTTCCACATTCCGAGTAGTCAAGAGTATTCTGCTTCCATTGTTACAGTCCGGGAAACATAGTTTTATATCATCCCAAGCTTTTGTAGTCCATATGTCATCAATAACAACCAAGTATCTCCTGCCTTTCAGATGCTTTTGCAGTCGGTCCGCTAGTTGATCATCAGGTTCATCACTTATCGAAGGAAGAAGGCTCAGGAGTACATTTCTCACACAATACTCTTGTGAAACAGTTGCTTTTGCACGAATATCAAATCGATACATGATGCACGGATCACTATAGAGCTTTGTAGCCAAAGTTGTTTTCCCGATGCCTCCCATCCCTACGATTGAGACAACTTCTAGTTCCCTTCCTCCTCTAGCAAGTTGATCCAGCATCATCTCAAATTCATTTTCACGGCCAACCATTATATTCTCCGGCTGCTCAAGAGCATGTTCAGGTAAACTGACAAGTGAGTAAGTATGTGGTTTTAGATCTTTCGTGCTGTCCGATGTTGCCATCCACTGTTTCAAGGTGGAATCAAAGTATTCTAGTGCTTGTTCCAAGACGAAAAAAATCTCCCACATAGCCCTGCTTCTTTCCTCCAAACTCTGTGCTAAAAAAACATTTCTTGATTCCAAGTCAACCACATCTTCTGTTGTGTATGCTACCTCTATCATTTCAACTTCCAACACCGTTAACCCCTCGTGATCCCCCGTTATATTACACAATTTCTCCATAAAAGCTCTCAAAGATTCGAGCTTTACATAAAAAGGTTGCAAATCACAACGAATAAGTACCATTGATTGGTGTATGGTTCTCATAAGGGATGTAACAGCAGCATAAGCCATAGGAATATCTCTCACTCTCAGTATGAAAATGGACAAATTATGAAAATTTTCAGTTCTTAAGAAAACAGAAAAGGCAAGGTTCTTTCTTTAACTAACTATTTCCATCACATTTCCACTAACCTTATCATCATATAGACAACCGCCGCTCCCCCCTTCCCCCCCGATCGCCCCCCTTTTGCTCCTCACCCTTCTTCGCCCTCTCCTCTCTTTCGCCATCTTTTTTTTTTCCGCCCCCCGTTCCCCTCCCGGCGTTCCCGTTGCCTCCCCGTTTGTCCGCTCCGTCCTTCCTCCCTCTGCGTGCCCTCCCCTCCGCCCTATGTTTTTTTCCCCTCCCTCTTGTCCGGCTCCTCGCCTTGTTCCCCGCCTCTCCCTTCCTCCCTTTCCTTTTCTCTTCTACCTCTCGCCGTTTCCTTTTTTCCTTGTTCTCTTCCTCCCCCGGGGGAAGGGGGGAAAAGGGCTAGCGGGCGACGGAGTGGTAAAAAAAAGAGACGGTAACAGAGGGGATGGTGAAGGAAGACCGAGAAAAAAGGGAGTAGCGAGAAAAGCCAGCGCAGCGAGGGGGGGGAAAAAGGGAGGCAGCGAAAGAACGAGGGGGCGGAAGGGAGAAGATTAGGCAAGGGAAGGGGGCAGGTTGATATACTTTTAATTTGTTTATATATAGAGTAAAAATTTACGCTTATAGCTAACGTTAATTTATTTGAAACTAGGAAGTAGTGATTATTGTATTTATATATATCTCAACTCGATAGAAAAATACTGAAATATTGATTAAATTAATTTTATATTTTAATAAAACATATAGAATGTTTTGCTATGGAGCTTTTGATTTAATTCATCCAATTCATAATTAATATGGATAAAATGATAAATTTACTATGTTAATTATTGTTTTCTTAATAGGTGTGTCCATTCAAAACTGGACAAGCAATTAAAAACAAAGGGAGTATTAAATTAAAAAATATTAGAATATAATAATAAAGTTATTATAGTAGTTGTAGTTTGTTCTTGTGGTTATTTGTTCTTTGATTTCTGTTATCGTTGGTTCATATTTTATATTTCTCTCTTGAAATCTATTTAATATATTTAATTAAATAATCAATTTAATTAAAATCCATATATAACTTTAAAAAATTAAAATCATAAATTTAAAAATTTTCCTTATAAAGTTATAGGACATTGTTGAATGTTGAGCATCTCCCGAGCTTATTTTTCAAAATTTTATTCAAAGTTTATGATAAGGAGTTGAAAATTTTCTACTATGTTTGATAGTAGAAAATTACAAAGTGTATATTCTCTCCGTCTGAAATTATTTGTCATGTTACATTTTTTTAAAGTCAATTTGACTAATTTTCAAAGTTAAATTATATCAAATTAATTCGATATTTTAATCAAAAATTAGATATTCTAAAACTATATGAAAAATACTATAAATTGCAATTTTTTGCATATTAATATGATAAAAAAATAAATCTCAGAATGTTAGTCAATGTTTTAATAGTTTGACTCTAAAAATAAAAATCATTACAAACAATATCGAACGATGTAATGTCTTTGGGGCTATGACTATACGTGCATTATTTTCCTTGCCATGTACGAAGTTAAGAATCTTCAACATTCATCTGGCTTCTAGATTGACTATGACATTGATCACGCCAATTAATTAAATCGAGATTCGTGATCCAACTAATCTAGATTCATGTTATATAAAAACTATTTTCTATTTTGACTATACATTTTTGGAGTTAATGTAATCACAATTTATGACCTGACTAATTCAAATTCGTGTTACATAAGGATCATTAAGAAGAAAGTTTTTCTCATAGCTAGAGATCACATTAATTTCTAAAACTCAAAACATGCATATACATTTCAGTATAATATTATCGGATTAACTTATTTAAAAACCGAAAATCGATAAATCAAAACGATAATACATAAAATCGAATCGAATCGACCGATGCACACCCTTAGTACAAACAACTTAGCTATTACCTAATATCTCACAAAACTACTAATGTGGTATCATGAAAGGAAACTTGAATGGTATACAATCCCTTTCATTAGCTTGAGTCCTGAGGCGACAAATTGGAGAATTCAATCGGCTGAATTTAGACAGATTAAAACGGGTTGAAGGAGCAACTTTCATATATAACAAACACAAAATAGTCATATTTGTATGTTATCGTTATAGTTTACATAATTGTCTTTCACAACAGGTTTTATGTTTGCTCTAAAGCTTTTGATTTGTATAATTCGCTATAAACATTTGATTTTATACCAGTTGTTCAGTTTTATATAAATTCATTTATATATTGTAAAATTGTATAAACGATTAGTATTAATATAATTATAAGTGTATAAGACGAAAATATATTTATTTATATTTATAGATACACTTCTCTATTTTAATACAAACACAAACACATTTTATACAATTCATACAAAAATATATAAAAATGACTACCGAAAATGAGGAATTGTATACCAAATCAGATGGCAAAAAAAAAAGATATATACTCCAAATTACAATTAGAATAAATTATAATTATAACATTAAATTTAAATTAATAGTTTGTAATTTCATACAAATTTTCTGTTCGAAGTTACTTGGGCTAAAGAGTGGTCAAAACCCCTATTAACCAACATATGGAAAATTTAGCTAACTAGTAAAAAAAAAAACTTATTTAGTCCATCTTTAAATATATTTTCAGTAAACAATGTCAAAAATGTCATTATTATTTTAAAATAAAAATTATTCTGATATTATTAATATTGTCTCTCCATTATTTACAACACCATTTTTTTCTCTCTCATAGATTACATATTTTTCTATATTATGTAATTGGTATATATTAATGCTATTTTAATTTTTCTCTCTCTTTTTCTTAAGATTAATCAATTTCTCTCTCTTTCTTCCGTAATCAAATCCCCAATTTTTTTCTCCTTTCTAATGCTTCTTTTCAATTTCTTTTTCTCTTAACATTCTTTCTTTCCAATCAATTCTACAAGTTTTGATTCAATCATTAATATTTTCTATTATCCTTCTCATTTAAATTTCGTTGCAAAAGATTTGATTTGAAGATTAACATTGATTTGAATATATATTTTTACAGAATTCTTATTTATCTACTTTACTAATTTTAGTGTTTTTTTTTAATTTTTTTTGTTTTGTTTGTTGTTTCTTAACACTAGGGTTTGAAGACTATATAATTATCTCTTCAATGACGTTTTCAAGAGATTACTATAGTTAATTGGACAAAATTCAAAGTTCCTTTCGATTTTGTCATCATTTAATTTTTTTCAACTCAATAATTAAACAACAAAATGTAGGTTCCGCTTCTAACTCTCTAAATGAGGATATTACATGGGGGAAAATGTCTGAATCGTAATTGCAAAATTCCATACAATGCATAACCCTGAAGTTTGAAGAAGACCAATTTGGTTGAGAAGGGGTTTTTTTTTGCATGTTCTAATCTATGTCTTTTCATGGTTAGTTTAATTATTTAGTAATTTTTTAGATTCAAAAAATTCATGTTCTGCGTTTTGAAGTGTATATGAAATTTAATTATGTTTGAGTTATTATTTATTTTGTCATTTCATATATTTAGTATTTTGGTGTTATGTTTTTTTTTTTTGTGTTAGTTATGTCAATAGAACCTTTATATGAGGTTGATTGTGTAATCTTTCATCGTTTTACTTTTTTTTGTATTCATAGATTTGGGAAGTGTAATATTGAATTTTGTTGCTGGTTTATTCCAGCATTATTATTGTATGTCAATTGTTTTTATTTATTTTGTATTCATCAGATTGGGAATTTGGTATTTCAATATATATTTTTAATTCATTTTGTATTCTGTTTTTTTTAAACATATAGTTTATTTAATGTACCACAGTTAGTATTAATTTTTTGTATTTTCATAGCTTTATTGTGTTTTGTATTCATACTTTGAAAGTATATATTGAATTGATCTTTTTAGTCAGAATATATTTTTACAATTAAATAGTTGTATTCATTCAAAATTATTGATATTTTTTTCTAATTTGTATTTAAATCTGAAAGGTTATGTCAACTATCAGAGGCGGACCCACTGGTGTCTGCCGGTGCTCGACAACCCATTAACTTGTTACATATATATATATATCTATGTAAGAAATGATGGTATTGTTAAAATTAACATAGATCACCCAATGAATAAATGATTTAGTTAGCCATGACTCCACTTAAGACTTTTTCAGTGTTTTGTTGTACCAAGCTCGAAATCCTCATACAAAATTCTAATAAAACTAGAATAATAGAAGTACATATTGAAATGAATACATACATAATTTTGAGTAAAAATAACTATATAGGAAAAAAATTATGTATGCAAATAATTTCTTAAATGACTATATGTAGAGTACATTCGGTCCATACCTATTGGAATGAATACAAACTAATAAAAAACTATAATCAATATAAATAGAAATATTATGAATGCATATAAGTTTAAAAAAAGTAAAAATTCTGGAGAAAAAAAAAGACACAAAGTTTAAATTTTTTATTGAAAATGTAACTGAATAAAATTAAGTGGATCCTTCCTTTTTTTTGAAATATCTCTCCCTTGTATTTTCTCCCTTTTGTCATAAATAATTATACTCTTTTTAATAAAAACAAATAATAAACCCATAAATAAGATCAACAAATACCAACTAAAATTTGAACATTTTTACTAAATAATTGAAAAGTGTTGCTAATGAGCCTCTTAAATTTAAAATATGACATTTTGAAAATTTCCCTTTAACATATCGCACCGTAAAAGCCCATTAAAATATTGTGTTCCTTCAATTTGCAACATGAGATTGAAGAATTTGTTGGAAGAATACTTGAAAGTTCACATTTTGTTTTTCTTTTTTTGAATTTTTTTTTTAAAAAAAGAATGTTTACTTACCATAATTAATTACGTAACATGGAAAAGAAGAAGAATTAGACTCGGCCAGAATTCCCATATTCTGAAAATTACTACTAAATATATATTTTAACCTAAAGTATATATAATATTCATGACTTGTATTTAAGTTTTGAAATCAACAAGTTAAAACCAAACTATAAACCCTTGCCTCTTGTCTTCAAAACTCTTTGCTAGTTCCAAACTCATGTCAAACATAGTAATAATCGCGATTGTTTTAGCCATTCTTCTAGCACTACCACTACTATATCTGTTCATAAAGATCATATGCGCGTTTTTTCAAGAAACATCAGCTCGTTATGTAGCAGCCTCGAGAGCTCCTGGGGGCAGAGCTCGCGAAGAAAGAGCTTGTGAAATATCAGCAGAACGAGCACAGTTTTATGCAGAAGCTCGTTACTGGGCAACAAAAGCAGTGACTCCACCAGGAACAAACAGTGAGTGTTGTATCTGTTTAGGAGAATTCGAAAAACAAGCCAATGCTGATGATGATGATACGACGACTCTTCCTACTTGCTATCATAGGTTTCATGCTACTTGTATTGTGTCATGGTTATTACAAGCAAAGAAAAACATATGCCCCTTCTGTCGTACTTGTATTAGTACCACTTTCATCAGATGCATACACTGGCACTGTCGACATTTAATCAAGCCATCGTCACAGATTACAGTTACTTAAATTTCATTGTATCGTATCATTAAATCTGCAGCAAAGTTACTTCACTATTTAAGAGTTACTGTTTTCACTTTTCACTCATGTCCCTAAATTCAAGAGTACAGGAACTAAGGCACCTATCTAAACCTAATAAGGTTGCATAGGAATAAAGTTCAAATCTTTACTGAAGCACTTTTCTTCTATTTACTAATCTTTGCATAATCGCGGTGAATCCAGAAACAGCTTCACCCAACAATACGAAAAAGATGCACTAACAGACCTCTATACCCCAGATATGTTACTGATGATATGGAATCTACCAGCAATAGAATTGGAGATTCAATGTTCATCAAAGAAAAGCCAATCGTAAAGCAACACAAGGTTTAGGTTTGCTTCGATATAACTCTTCTTGCAGGATGTTAATAGCCAAACAATCACAACCCATCTTGATAAGATATCTGATTTCACCAGATGGACAAACAGAAACAACATATAAACCTAACAATGTCAGTCAAAACTGTTTTCTCTTTCAGGTACTCCATGAAACTTCTTCAAGAACCAAACTTGGTACCTCATTTGGTTACCGAACTTCACACGTGTAAGAAAAAACATCAATTGGGTTCCCATCTCAGTAGCTATTCAGAGCAAATAATACCAACTTGGAGTCTTAGTTCCGAAAACTTTGAAAAATATCTTCAAATTCATCCACCCTAAACTGTTTCGGATTCAATAACAAGTCTCTCTAGATTGCTTCAAACTCAGGTACACATGAACCAAATCTTGCAAAAGCCTGATTAAGCTCCTCCCTATCTTCAAAAACAACGAGAGTCACTCCCTCAAAATTCAACCTTCATTCTTTTCTCTATTATGATCAGCTAATAAATGAAGAAACACATTTAAAGTACGACAAGCATACACGTAAGCAAAGGCTCTTCCTCTATAAATGAAGAAACACAATATAAAGCTTTAGTCAAAATCACTGGTTCTTCCTCTAATAAGCAATCCCAAAATGCTCTCCAAACATAAGCATAAATTTCCCTCACAAAAAAACCCACTTAAACTTTCCCTAAAAAGCATGACGAGAATTCATCAAATCCTACAGTCAATACACTCACCTTCTCTTTAGTAAGGTAAATCAGCTGAATTTCAGTGAGTCAAGCAACTTTGCATACAATTCATAAACAATTTTAACAAGCATACATGTAAAATAACTACAACCATCAACGATAGCTGTTTAATATGAACTTTTTGCCAAATGGGGTTTGGTTAGAATCACAGAAATTATAGTTCTGTTCAAGTTCAAGTATTCCTCTTTTGTGTGTATGCACCTTACCCCTACCTTGTGATGGTAGGGAGGTTGTTTACAATAGACGCTCGTTTCAAGGAAACCTGCACATATATCATCATGGTAATCTAGTAATCCTTGTAGCCATTAATTCACTTGCTTTCTACTTAGTAGAGAATGTGTGACCTCCCGTTTCGTGGTTTCTCATTTTTCAGAACTAATGAACTAGGTATACTATTGAGTTATCCAAATGCGAACTGAAAGCAAGAAGACATAAAAATATAAATGATTCTTGGCAACACCAGAAAACACAAGTAAGGTCCACTCGAAAGCAACACAAGTTTGAAATGAAAACAATTCTTCAATGATGTTATTGCTTTAGGAGGACAAAAATGAATTTCAGACAACAATTTAAAACTTAGAAAGATCTCAGCACCTATAGTATCAAAACGTAAACTAAAACTGTTAAGGAGCCAGAGTTTTCTGGAGTGGTTCATACAGATCAGGTACCTGATCCTTGTAGGGCAGCACGAAAGTTTCTATGAACTTTTTCTCTTTTAAGCTCACAACAGTATAAAGCGCCACCTTTCTCCTCTCAAGCTTCTTTTCGTCCAAAATTTTCAAGACTCGCATCCGAGGTATGACCCTTTTTTCCATACTATATATCAAAATTGACGGATGAGAAGCTAAGTAAGCAGATTCAAAACCAAGCTCCTTCATAAAAAGACTCAATCCTTTCTGAATTTTAACCTCAGACAGAGCAATACAATAAGGTAACTTCCTAAACATGGTGAGTATATCATCATCCGACCATCCAAAACTCTTAAAAATCTCAAGCTTTTTTTCACACCTCGCCTTCTTTTGCGATGCTAACGTATGAAATCCATAAGGAAACATAGACGAATCAGGCGAAAGTCGAAAATCCTTCTCTACCCTATGCAACAAATCCTTAACCCACTCAGGCTTCTGTGTAATATACCTCGGATTTCTAAGCACAAGTTTTTGTATTGAATCATCAGAAACACCATAGTTTTTCAACAACAACAAATTAGTTTCCATCACATTCCGCCCACCAAATGAAAGCAACCAAGATGTTCTTTTTATAGCTTTAACAACATTTTCATCACTACCCAATGTTCTTCTAAGACAATTAATAGTAGGTTTCAAATGAGTAACTAAACCCCTTTCAACAATCGTTGAATCCTTAGCAATCACATTCACAAGATCCGACCCGGATAACCCGATATCCATCAAGCATTGAAATTTAGGTTTTAGGGTTTTGGAAACATCGTAAAATAGAAACTTGGGTGATGTTGAAACCAGTATTTTCATTTGGGTGCTGTCTAAACCAGTTTGTTTCAAGAAATTGAGTACTAAATCTGGATTTTTCTTTGAAAATTTCCATGAATTTACCTTTGTAGATGCTAATAATGCTTCTTCTTTGGAGAATCCGAGTGAATTGATCAGGTATTTCACGAAGAAGTTGTTCCGGGTTGAGGTTGAGTACAGATATTGAGAACTGAAACAGTGAAATCTTGATAAAGCTTCACATTTGCCTCTGAATCTGACGAGCATTTCGTTCACCTCTTTCTATCAACTTTGCGAAGAAGAGAAGAGAAATGTTTGGTTCACTGTATAAGGGGGTCAACCATAGTCTAATTATTTTATGAAAAAAAAAGATGAGTCTATTATTTGAAATAAATTAAACATAGGTCAAAAATCAACTATGTGAGTTTTTTATTCGAAATAACTAAATGTTTGGTGAATTTTTTTTATAAGAAAATGAACATTGATATTTGAAACGCGTTTGGTAATAATTTAGATATTGAGTGTCACTAACAAGAATCAAGGATGATATCGTTATCAATTTTTACGTAGGTACTAATGTTGTGTTATCGACTCTATTTGAACTCAAATATTATCGACATCAACGCTAGTTGTATCCGAAAGAGGAATGTTACTGTTCAATTACGCGGTTAAAGCTACAAAATGGATTTTGGTACAATATTGATTAGATGCAAGAAATTGTATACATTAACCTGAGTGACACATAAAACTAACATAACCTAAATGACACATAAAATATGTACCTTGTTAACCTATTACAGTGTTATACTGTATACAATAGTCATCAACTGTTCAAATTTAAATGACAAATAAAACAAGCATAGTACCTACTTATCATGTTACAAACGTAACACTCAACTAACTACCTAGAAAGACAAACAATCTCGAGTCTGATTAGCTAAGCAGCAGCACCGCTCACTATCAGACCAGAAAATCTTCATCTCACAAGCTTGCTTGGTTATGTTTCTATCGTCGTCAGCCTGAAAAAGAAATGGAATCACACACACAAATATAGGAGAAGTGATATATGTTGGCGTTAGCATTATGCACGTAACTAAATGGATGCATAGTCCTTTAAGACATGACATGCTCAACTCTCAAAAGTAGAATTGCAGATTAGACAACAAAACTTGCTAACTGCTCAGAGTTTCTGTAACGGGCTTCCATCATTCTTATTCCGATGATCAGCACAAGGGAAAGATATTGATCTAACCAAAGCATAGAGTACGTGCCAGATGAAATAACGGTGGCTCCACATGGGGGGTTGTCGGGTTCTTTTGGGTGCATTAGTTACAATACAAATAATGCATTGGAAATTGGATGAGAGAAATTACAGACCTGAGAACGTAAGGCGCAAATAAAAGTCAGCAGTTTTGATAGATCATGTGCTTCACAGTCTCTCTACGCACCCGAGTACGGGTGACCATAGGGCTCTTGTTATGAGGAAAATCATCCATGCGGTGATCTTTGCTAACCACAGTAACTGTTCTCCTACCAGCTTCATCCGCTTTACCAGTAACTCCTTTTAGCACATCAGCAGATCTCTTTTTGTCCACCTCTTCTTGAATAGGAACTGATCCTAGAGTACAGGAAAAAGGAAAAAAGAATAGCCATGGATTGAGAACGAAGAGCTGCAATTCGATTTAGGTGGGACAAAATAACCCCACATAAACGAACACAAAACAGAAAAATACATATAGTGTGTGTGATGCTCGCAGCAAGCATTGTATTTCATACCAATCATCTCAACTTGCAACTTGTCAAAACATATACTTATAAACCTAATAAAATATATATCCATATTTGAAAATGACAGGTACTTTTTATCTTTCAAAAATCTTCAATCCTATTTTGTTTCCGTTACCTCATTAGAATTACTAAAGTGAATCCTAGGCCTCCCTTGCTTGAACTCTTCTCTTTAAGATTCGCTTTAGTTATTACTAAGGAGTAATTAAAAAACAACTAGCCTAGGCACCCTGCCCATTGTTTAGGAAAGCGAACGCTTCATTGCTTGCAAAGTGATGCGAGCCTTCTACGCTTCACATACTAGAATGAGTATGTGAACGTTTCATCGCTTAAAACCTGAAGCGGGGCCTTATCGCTTTTTCTTCACGCTTCCCTGAACACTGACCCTGCTTAGCAGAGTCGGGAAAAAGCCATCATCTTGAATCCTATTTATCTCCAATCTTAACAAAAGAAAACCATTGGTCTTTCACCACTTTGTTCTCAACTCTTCTCACCTCCTATTCAAGACAAACTACCTTTAGGTATGAGCCTCTTTTCCTTCTACCTAGCTCCCCCAAAACAACACTCCACTTGCATATGTAAAGCATATATCTCACATTCCTTCTACACCAAAATTCCATTTCAAGTAACACAAGTTCATTATGCACTTGAAGTGAGCTTAGCTTTGCCTGACCTTCCATAGTATTGGACTCGCGAGTTGGTACTTTCTTATATTATCAATCTTACATACTAGCTCAACGCACGAACATGCCATTCATAAAAGTCTTACCTATATAAGTAGGTACGTTAAGTTTATATATTATCTTACATACAATTCGTGTTATATGTTGTAGTACGGTTACTGGAATTGACCGGGAATGAGCACGAAATCGAACCCCTGCCGCAGCCAAATCACACTATTCCCTTTCCCTTTGTTAACACCCCCAAATGCAATACAATAGATCATATATTTGTAAACTAAAGCTTAAATTATACCTTTAGATACATGAACCAAATCCCAGGGCTGAGAAATAAGCAAAGGAGCATACATATAGTTATCAGCCATCAAATAATCCCCAATTTTACTAACCAATTTCTCATCCTTCCCTTCCAAGGGTTTACTATCTTCCTCAATTCCTGAAAAAACCGAAACAAAAATCCATTAAATCAAATCAATTAATCAAACGAAGACGAGAATGACTTACCGGAGGAGAAACTGGAAGAACATAAAGGCGCAAACATGAAAGTATCAGATTTGAGATAATCGATAACTTTGTTGAAAAATTGCTTCCGTTTGGTAGTAGTGTGTTTCTTCATAGGTTTCTTCTTCAAGTGTACTGCTGAGAGAAACGTTGATTCCTTGCCCATTTTTTCGAAAATTTTGAAAGAGATTTTGCCGGAAAAAGGGGTATACAAGGAGGAGTAATATCGCCGGTGGAAGTTTAGGCGGTTATGGAGGTGAAGGCAGACACTTGGCAATTAACAGAGAAGCCATCTGGCCAAATGGAAGGTTAACAATTTCTTTCTTTTTCTTTTTCTACTATAATATTAGAATAAATTAAAATTGTACAAAAATGAAATTAAAATACTAAAAGTGAATTGATATAAATTGAATTAGCTTTTGGTTTAATTATTATTCTTGTGCCTGTTCAAGTCTCATGGACTTTTCAAATATCAAACCAAATTATTTTGTGTTGTATTTTGAATTTATAAATCAATTAAATTAATAAAACTCAGGTTTTTCAACTTCGGATTTTCTCAGTAAAGTATTCATACAAACATATTATTTACTTGTACTTTAAATATTTCTTTAGTCCTATCAAAATGCAACTATCTAGATTATTTCTCAAAAAATAACAAAAAAATATTTATATGATTAATAACACTAAAATATCCAACAAAAAAATAATAATACACAAAACAAATATTGCAAAAAAAATAATTTGGTAATAAAATATTGTAAATTAATAAGTCATAATGAAATTGATCATAACTTAAAGTATTATATCATGCTAAAATAAATTTAGTAAGTATTAGTTACATGACTAAATATTTTTAAAAAAATTAAATCATGTATTTTAATTGTCTAAATCTATGTAAAACTAAAAAATAAATATTCAATATTATTGTCATTCTTAGTGTTAGAATTGATTTTTTTTATATTATTATTAATTTAATTTTTGTTTAAACTTTATTATAATTACCAACATGGACGATAACTTTTATTAGATTATTAAGAATTTTAACTTCCAAACATGAAATAAATATATTAAAGGGATAATGCACAAATACCCCCTCAACGTATGCCCGAAATCCAGAGACACACTTATACTATACTAAGGTCCCATTGCCCCCTGAACTTATTTTATAAGTAATTTTCTACCTTTTTTAGCCTACGTGACACTAGTTTGAAAAAAAAAGTCAACCATCGTTGGGCCCACAAGATAGTGCCACGTAGGTCGAAAAGGGGTAATAAATTATTAATAAAATAAGTTCAGAGGGGTAATAGGACCTTAGTATAGTATAAGTGTGTCTCTGAAATTTCGGGCATAGGTTGAGGGTGTACTTGGGCATTATCCCTATATTAAAAGATAAAACTATGAAAATGTATAAGAGATATTTAAAAATTATATCAAAATAAATATTTTTATGTAAATAGAGCACTAAGTTCAATTATTTTTTTTGTGTTTGTAGCAAAAAGTAGTTAGTTTATCGGAATCAAAGTAAATAAGATAATAATGGTCTTTTCTTTGGTGATAGAAGATCGAATTGTAGAAAGAATTAAAACGAAAGTTGAGGATAAAATAAAATCTTTTTATATAGTAGTAGTTAGTTTTAAAATTTTTGTCTACAAAAATTGCAAGTTGGTCATTCATTTTGACAGCTTTCGGCTATGATATTTTTGTAAGATTAAAATTATGTTAGGAGACAGCCATACTAACTAGATATATTTCATAAAATAAAATTTACAAAATATTCATTGCAAGACAAATGGTATCACTATATAAAAGAAAGAAAATTGTTTGTGCTTTGAGTTCACAATATAACAGAAGGACCATATTATATTCTTAACACTTAATTATTATAATCGCAATTAAATTTTACTTGGAAAATAAATGCAAACAATAACAGACACCAATTCAAATGCCAAAAATGTAAAAGTCCTCATTGTAACACACATATGATGACAAAGTACTAATCCCTCCGTTTCACGAAAAATATCTAATTTAATTTGATATAGAGTTTAAGAGAATAAAGAAGACTTTTGATTATATACGCTTAAATTAAAGTTATATCAAATGTACAAAATTGTCCTTTAATCTTGTTGCCTTAAACATGTCACGTGAAAAGTTGTTATCAAAGAAAAAAGAGATCATTCCTTTTTAAACAAACTAAAAAAAAAAATCATTCTTTTTTAAATAAACTAAAAAAGAAAGGATGTCATTCCTAAATCCTTTTTAAACATAGGGATATAAACATTTGAATATACCTTTATTTTGTCTTAGAATTTTAAAGAAAAATGTTCACTTAAGCCTAGAAATGTAAAGTAAAAAAACAAAATAACGATAAGGTTGACTGAGTTGGTGCATGTGATATTATATTAAGAAGTTCAGACATCAATTTTTTTGTGTCAACGTCTTTTTAGTTAAGTTCGTTACATCAGACTTATCTAATGCCATTATATTTTATGTATGATTTATAAGGTATTACACAAAAATGATTTTGTTCAATACACACCCAAAAATATAGCAACAACAAAGTCCTCTTAGGTTGAACAAAAAGGAATAAATTTATGATTCCACATTTTTTTAAAAAAATAATATTTTTTTGTAAATTGTATTTATAATGAATTTTTTGTTCATTCAATTCATTTGCATCACCAATTTCTTTTTCTATGTTCCCAACAATTTTAGGGAATAGGGAAAGTTACACATAAATTAAGATTAATGAGAAGTGCAATCAACCGTCCATTAACTCGTCCTTATTTAATTAGTTCAACTAAAACAGTCACAGACTTTTAAGAGACTTATTATAATTACCTATATATACACAAAACCCTTCTAATTCTTCATCATATATTATTAATAATCTAAATTAAATTGTGAGAAAAATTAGAAACAAAAATGCCATCTGGTTCAAAAAAGAGGAGAGCTGCCAAGAGGAAGAAGGAAGCAAAACAAAATGAAGGTAATTTTGTTTTTTTCAAAAATTCAATTATCTCATCTTTAATATAAATGATCCAAACATAAAATATTAGGACATGTAGACTAAAATATAATCTTATACTATATATAATGTATTAATTAACTTGTATAAAATTTTAATATTCATGGAGTGTAACTTTCCCAATAATTCATTCATATCATTAGTAAATTTTTGAATATGCACTACGATTCTCCACTATGTTTTTTACGATATGAAAATAGTTAGTAACGTCCCTATTATATGAAGTGATTATGAATCTTAACTTGACGTGAAGTAAATAAACAATAAAGATTTTGAATAACTCTTGCAACAAATTCTATTTGATGTTATTATTATTATTTCTTTCCATGCAGAGTTTACTACAGTTTCTGTTGTCAAAATGACTATACCAGTTGAAGAATTGGCTAAAGGAGCTGTTTGGCATGAAGAAACTTCTGTTGACAAGGAAATTGACAAAGGCAAGAATATAATAGTAGAAGTTCCTAATGAATTTAAGGAACAGGCAAAAGAAACTGATGGTACATTTTCTCATCTGTTCTAATTTTACAATTAAATAATTAAATCTTCCAACATATTTCATTTTTTTCATGTTTTGTTAACAACAGTGTCTATGAAATTGGTTGAATTGAATGAAGTCAAGAACACAATAGATGATGCTTCTGATAATTTGCCGTTGTTGGATGTTACATCTAATGAGGATATTTTAGTGTCAAATGATGTACCTGTTTTGTCTACGAATACTTGTTGCATAATGGAGAACGTTGAATCTAGTGGAATTTCACAAAAACAATTGACTAGTGCAGTTGAACAAATGATTGAGCTATTATCTGATGATGTGATGGCTGATGAAATTCTTGAAAGGTATCATCATCTATTTTTTCATAATGATTGTTAATATTTTGGAATATCGTAAATGACGGAGGATTCTTTTTTAGGGATGTACCTGGTGTGGTGACTGATGTCGAAGTATCGGAAGCAAATGATGTTGATACTGTTGCTGATGTGTTTAAGGATGATTCTGTGATGGAGAATGTTGTTGAAGGAAATGAAGAGTCTCTGTTGAATGTTAATACAAATGATCAAGATAAAGAAATTTCGAAAGATGTAATGTTTGTGTCTCAGAATTCTGGGTGCGTTGTTGATAGTGTAGAGTTGGGTGAATCTGTTGTTGTACCTGAGATGACGATAGACACTGCTCCATTAGTCTCTGTGAACGTGATGTCCAACGAGAGTATTAAAGAAGAAGAAAACAATGGCATGATCCATGCTCAATCTGCTGATGCTGTTGAAGAAGAAAACAATGGTCTGTCCCCTCAATCATCAAATGAACTTCTAAAGCAAAATGCTGCATCTGCTGAAAAAATTGGATTATCAGACTCCAATGAAACAGGAACAGTTTCTCCATCCAACCCCAACGAATTACTGGATGTTCCCCAAGTAACAGTTCCAAGAGAAACTGAGGATCAAGTTTATTTTGCTTGTCCTAAGGTACATTTGCTTTTTTGTGTGTTTTATTTGGTAGTCTTGGTATACTAATATTCGGTTAATTTTGCAGCACTGCAATGCTGAATGCAGTTTTTCTCAGTTGTTAAGAGATGAATTGTTTGAAAATGTGGAGGAGCTTAAGGTAGCAATTCGTAGTCTTAAAGAAGATCTTGACAAGGCACTGGATAAGCTGGATTCTATTACATATTGAGCAAGCTGATGATCAAGATGTTAATTTTCATGTTCTAGTCTTATTTTGCTGTTAATCTTATTGTTATCCTTTTGTTTACTTTTTTAGTAATGCATTGAGTTTCGTATGAATGGATACTTCTCATTTTTTCTGTCTTAATTTTAATTCTGACCTTAAGATAACAACTCTTCATCAGACAATTTGAAAAAAACTGCTAATCTAGAGTTAATATGAGTTTACAGTTGAATCTGTTCAAAATCAGGCCAATGTATAATCAAAAAATATTTTGTAAAATAGGAAAACATGTCCAAACAGGTCCTAAGTAAAATTAGAATTTCCAGATTAACTAATGTTTGTTTACCATTCAAAAGAGACTTGTGCAACTGCTGATCAGAATATTTTCCCAGCATGTGTAAGATGTAGAAGAACAAGCTATTAGCGAACTATTGGAATGAGTTTGGAGTCTGACAAATCTTTATTTAGTTAAGTAGATGTGTGATGACCAAGTGCAGAACCGGAGTCTGAAACAAGTACTGTCAGGATGCTTACTTTCGATTTGATGGTTTCAATTCCTTTGTAAGCATTCTTGGGGCAATTGCCATTGACATGAGCTCTTGAATCAGAAGCTTGCAGGCATAGGGAATATACACCTACACATTCAGAAAATGTTTCAAGTTTTACGATCTTTAACAATATGGATATTGCAGTTTAACAATTGGTGCAGGAAGAGGAGGATTGTACCTGAACATTGTCAGTTTTATTCCTACAAGATCTGCACTCGAATGACATCTTTTTCAGATTTGCAATAGCCATTAAACCACATAGCTGGCATACGTGAACTCTGTAAGCATCACTTTGATCAAACAGTCTCTCTTTAAGGAAGTGTGCAGCTCCATGAGCTATCATACAGTCACGTTCCATCTCCCCAAATCGTAGTCCTCCATCACGAGATCTCCCTTCTGCAGGCTGTCTAGTGAGAATCTGCACAGGACCACGGCCACGAGAATGAATCTTATCATCCACCATGTGCTTCAGTCTCTGGTAGTAAGTTGGCCCCAAGAATATCATTGCAGTCAGTACACGACCTGTATGACCATTATACATTCTCTCAAAACCACGCATCTGATAGCCACAATTGTGTAGAGTTCTGCTGATACTATCCACCTGAAAGTAATGAATGGTTAATTCATATTCAGTTTGCACAAAATAATCAAAAAACGTCCAAGTGATTGGCATCTCATATTCATGAATTAGTATTAACCCTTAATAGCATTTGATAAACCAGGAACCTCCTTGTACATTTTTTCATCTTGAAATGTATCAACTCAGAGACAGTTTTTGTCTCATTTATTATAGAAATCTGACGACTTGTGTTATCTTAATTGCTTTTACAATTATATAAATCTTTGTTTTCCAGAAGAGACTTTGTGAACTTACAGTAACATCAGCAAAAGGGGTAGCATCTCCTTCCTTTCCAATGTGAGCAGCAACCTTCCCCATGATGCACTCAACTAGCTGACCTATTGTCATACGAGAAGGGATAGCATGAGGATTCACAATGATATCTGGGGTGATGCCTTCAGCGGACCATGGCATGTCTTCTTGTGTATAAGTCATTCCAATGGTTCCTTTTTGTCCATGCCGGCTGCTGAATTTGTCTCCAATCTGTGGAATTCTGACAGATCTCATCCTTATTTTGACAAATCTCAATCCATCTGCATTTGTTGTCAAAAGAACCTATATAAAGCAAGGAAACAACTTATCAACAAGACAGTTAACAAATGAAATGGCCAACAAGAAATGCAAAAAAAAAAATAAATCTCTTTTAGAGATGAGTTCCCCTAATTATGGAGGACATAGGAAATTGAAGCACAAATAACTAGCAGGAGCACCTGATCCACAATTCCAGTTTCACTATGTCGTAGACTGGTACTGTGGTCTTTGCGCGTGTATCTTGCAGATTGTCCTTGAGCCTCATCTTGAGAAATAGGTGTGGTCTTTCCAATTATGACATCGTCACCAGAAACTCTTGTTCCCTGGCATCAGTAAGAACTTACCAGAGATTAAAATTCCAAGTACATATTAGTGAAGCAGAATGATGAATTCGTGTATGCTCGTGATACTAACAGGAGGTGCAAATCCATCATCTTCTAATTTATCGTAATTTCCATGTCGCATTCCCTGCAAGAAATAACAACCATAATCCAACATTATACAAGTAGAAAATAGATTTACTCTTATAAAAAACATACCTATTACATTTATTGTTTATTTCTTTTATTCGTTTGTCCAAAATAATGTCCTTAGAACAAGGGATGGGATGGGGAGGAAGAGAGTGACCAAAATAAAGAACCAACCATGGTATGTTCTCTATCAGGACGCCCAAAATCCTCTTTAACAAGCGTTCCCATCTTTTTCTCTTCATCCCTATTGATGGTAAAGAGAGACAGGAGCTTGATCAGAGGAAGAAACAGCAGACAATATGAAGTAGAAATGAAACTTACATACCTATATGAACGGAAAAATAGAGAGCGGAAGAAGCCACGGTCAATTGAAGATTGATTCATGATGACAGAATCTTCTTGGTTATAACCAGAATAACAGGTAATGGCAACAATGGCATTCTTTTGCAAATCCAACAGGAAAAGATTATTGAATATAAAGCAAGAAAGTTAAGAATGAAAACAAGCAATAAGCTGGTGATTAATTACAATGCCAGCTGGAAGCTGCCTGAAATGCAAATGCTCCATAGCTCGCGTAGTAACAAGAGGCTTTTGTGGATAATACAGTACATAGGCCAATGTATCCTGTTATTTAAATCAGAAATAATCATGAACGCGAATACTTAATACTGAACAAATGAAAGCTCGCAGAACAGAGAAAACCTAGCCTACCATCCGAAATTGGTAATTGGTGACATAAATCCCCATTGCTTGCTTTCCCATAGCGGATTGATATGTGTTACGAGGGGACTGCAATATGTCAAAATTAAATACAATAAAGCAGAAGCCGATGGAAGGGTTTAATAGAGGAAAACCGATACTATTTGAGAAGGAATGTAGATCAAGAGGGTGTACAGACTCGACTAAATATGTAATTATGTATCGAAGACATACCATAAAATACAGTAACTTATTTTTTATCAAATGTACCCGAAGGGACTCACAAAACATATTGATTCACCTGGTTATGATCTGGAAACGGTATGATTGAAGCGCACACTCCCAATATCAAAGATGGATGGATTTCACAGTGTGTGTAGGTCTCAGCATAAGCCTCATCTGGGTTCACCCTTGAATTTGTAAGATCCTAAAACATTAAACATGAAAATTGTTTTATAGAAATTCTGAGTCTGAGAACACTAACTCTATCACTTCCTGATTTAGAAGAACCTAAACTCAAGTTATGGATGATTAAGCTTCAACGAAGAAGGGCAGCAACAAATTTTTGGTCAGTACTAGGAATAATACATTGTATAGCTAGGTGTAGTTCATGAATTCTTACATTTATGGTCATTGCGATCATTGTAGTCTCTTCCTCCTCAGTATCAACATATTCAATAAATCCTTTCGCCACAAGATCATGCCAGCCAGAATCTTCAGATGACTCCTGAAATCAGCACAAGCAAGATCAATGGGACTGAATAATTATAGAATGTAACAATCTTGCTAAACAGTATATACCCTCATTTGCAGTGCGATGATATCATTCTTCTTTATCCTCAATCTCTTTTTATCCACTATGAATAACGGCCTACTACAACGTCCATAATCTGTATACAGGCGCAGTTCCTTCAGATTTATATTTCGGACAACTCCAACTTCAGTATTAACATCAACCTAAAAGAGAACAAATGTCAAATTTCTCATAACTCAAATATCTAAAACTTGCAGGAACAAAAAATCGAGAGTATGTTGAAATCAGAAAGATAAGAAATTAATGTGGTAATATAACCTGTCTCCTCAGCTGTCTCAGTGTCCTAACCAACAGATCTGGATTACGATGAATGCCAACCCAACAACCATTTACAAAAATCTTGGTAGATTGGGGAATAACCGCAGGAGATATTTCCTAAAGTTAAAGAGTATCATAAGCTTGTCACAAAATTTAGAACATTGAGAGCCATGAGCATCTTCCATGAATTGCACACCTCAAAATTTTCTGTACTCCACTCTTCTAGAAACTCCAAAATTGGATTTGCTGCTGATCCTACTGTTATATACACCATTAAAGCAAGGTTCTTTACCAGTCCACATGCCTAACATATCAGCAGCAGACGAAATGTTATAATATTCTTAAGATCATGCAAACTTAATCAATAAATGAGTGTCGTGTATTATGTTACTTGTCCTTCGGGCGTTTCTGCTGGACACATCATTCCCCAGTGAGAATTATGAAGCTGTCTAGGTTTTGCCAATTTACCTGGTTACCAAGGTATAAACCACTGATGACAAAGAAACTACCAAAAGGAACAAATGAAGTCAATTCTAAGAGCAAAGAGAAAATTACCCTCCCGCCCTATCGGTGAGTTCAATCTACGCAAGTGAGAAAGAGTAGATGCAAATGTCAAACGATTCAAAACCTGTGTAAGCATATGGATACAATAATGAAACAAGAGAAAACGATGAAAAAGAAATTAAAGTATATACAAGTAGTATTAGCTGACCTGTGAAACTCCTGCCCTGGTACCAGCAGCATTTGCTTGTCCCCAGTTCCCAGTAGCAAGAGAATACTTAAGTCCACTTGTAATTGTTTTTGCTTTAATGGCAAATTGCAAATTCACATCCTTTCCACCGTCAACACACTGGATCGCGCACAAAAGTAGATTGCTTTATTTAACAGAAGCTCCATATATGCAAATAGATAGAGCACAAAAAAGGAGCTAAGATAGTAACCTTTTGAACATAGGATCTCACATCCCTTGTTAGCTTCCTGAATAGCTGCATAAATATCAACATTTATTATAAGTAGGAACTTCTCCTTATCTTGTCGAACCAAAACATTTACAACAAACTGCAGACCATTCGGAATAAGCCACCAAGTAAAGGGCCAGCAAGATCCAGTCTTTTGTTAGCATAATGATCCCTATCATCTTCAGGCCTCCGTCCCAATACACAGAGTAAAAGACGATGGATGATGTAGCTGGTAAAAAAGAATGCAACTATCTTTCATTAATTATTTGACAATTTTCGCAAATTCCAAATCCAGGATCATTGTCTTACCCAAAATAGTAGGCTTTCTTAGTTTCACAATATTCTCTAGTACCAACATGCGGAAGCATTTCTCTTTGAAGAATCTCTTTGGCATACCTGCAATACAGATGAACAGTTCTTCTAAGAAACCGAGAAACACAAAAGCTTCAGCACTGAATATCAAGTATTTCCCAACTTGATTCTCTTTTCTCTTGTGAAACCAACAGTAGATCCTCTTTTGCCAATATAGTCAAGTGCCACCTACCAAAATTTATACGATAAATAGTTTAGTTAAAATTACAAGATAATATGACAAGAACTCAACAAAACTAGAACACCCACCTGCTGATTTTGAATCACGAAAGCTTCTTCCAAGGAAGGGCGAAGTAATTCCATCATCTGAGTGTCAGCAAAATCATAACAAATATGCGCCAATATATCCTTGTCAGCGACAAATCCTAATGCCCTGAAGACTACTATAATTGGAATTTCAGTCCGTATGTATGGAAGAGTGGCACGAATATACTGGCCATACGCCCCCTGTCACAAAGCAGAGAAAGTTCCTTAAGAACTAAAGCAAATTGAATCATGGCAACAAGCACATAACTATTCTTGAAATGAGTTAAGTTTTACAACCTTCGAATTAGACCTAGAAAGCATCCTAACAAACATGCCACTAGGTGCCTTGTTTTGGCCCTCGGATATAGACCGAACTTCTGCCACATAAGCATACTTGTTTGGTTGTCTTTTCTTGAATACATAAACATGATTACTGCTCATTTTTTCCTGTGCAATCAGAACTTTCTCACTCCCATTGACTATGAAGTATCCACCTTGATCATACGGGCACTCTCCCAACTCTGTTAAATCTTTCTCCGATAGGTTATACAAGCTGCAGTAGCTTGACCGAAGCATTATAGGAACCTGAAATTCAAAGCATTAAGGGATACCCAAATAAAAAATATTAATACTATCAGTTGATGTATCCACATTTCGCTACCTTTCCAATGAAAACTTTGGTAAATTCCTGATTTTCTGTCACTTCTTCATAGTCATGACCTTTCTTTATTACTTCCTTCTTCACATCAACATATAGCGGGGAAGAGTATGTTAAGTTTCTTAACCTTGCAGCCTTTGGAAACAAAGTATTAGTCTCTCCATCAGACTCTGTCATCATAGGTCTACTCAAGTATATCTGAGTAAACTTGATCTTGTAGATTGTCTGCAAAATTAGAACCAAAAAACACTTAAATTTGGAAAAGAAAAGTATATACAGGTAAAATGAAAGAGTAATTTGTTTCTTTACTCTCCTCATTTCATCCTTTCCAATTTAATATATTACGTCCTAGCATAAATTAACAATGGAAGCAAACAGTAAGCATACGCAATACCAATTAACCAAGGACGAATTGTTAATGCTAACACACTTGCATTTGATCCAGTAATTGACACGAGCTTTCTATGTTAGTAGACATTGTATGATAGTGCAATGATAGGTATAATCTAGGTGTAGCAAGGAATGAAATTTAGCTAAAAATCACTTAATCTACCACAACTAGCTTGAGGTTCAGGGGCTGCTGTTGTATCACAAAAATAAATGCAACCTAAATGTCATATACCAATATTCACGATTCGATTTCAGTTGTTTAGAACAAATTAATCAATTCGATGAAGCTGTCATTCTTTAATTTGTGTATAGAGATGCAACTTAACCAACATTAAGCAGAGTCATACTACAAATCCAATAACAACAGTCTACTCAGTTTAATGCATAACTAAAGCACAAGTGATAATTGAAATCAAAGAACAAGAAACTACAAGAATACTGCTAATGCTACTGATAAGTAAACCACACAACACTGCAAAATAAGCACCATTAAGAAATGAGAACAAAAAGACCTCAACGAAATCAGGTTGACGACTAGGATTATGCTGAGATTCAGGTCGAATTTCAATATCAGCAGTTTCATCAACAATTTCCTGCATTGTATTCTGTATAAACTCATCAAACGAATCCAATTGTTGCCTCACAAGTCCTTTTTCTTCAAAATATGAACTAATAACAGACCATGCATCGTCCTGAGTTATCTCCCGTGACTCATCTTCATCTTCATCTTCATCAACATCACCCCTTCCTTCTCCTCCTTCGTCTTCTACTTGCATCATATCTCTATCATCAACATATTCATTATCTCCATACATCATAATTCCAGTAAAACTTCAACAAACAGAGAATCTAAATTTTGTTTCTAATTACTCAATTAATTCTTATAATTCATCAATTACTCTCCGGTTAACATTTTGGGGAAAATTAAACCCTAATACTTGACGAAAACTTGTCCGATTTACGTAGAATTTGAGTTTCAGGTAAAATACTCCATTGTTGATCGATTCGCCGAGAAAATGCAGAAGTGAAACTGAGAGTTTTCAGAGTTTAGGTTTTTCAATTTTTGCGGAGAAGAAGATAGAGTTAGTTATAAGGTCAGAGAAATAGTGCTATAGCTATGGAGGATTCATAGGAGAAAAAAAGTAGTGTAAGTCTGTTACGCAGCAAAAATGTATAATGAAACAAACTGAATCTCAACAAAATGGGAATATATATAGTTATGCTAATGCATAGTGTTTATTCACATCAAATAAGTGAGTGACACGTGTTTTTTAAAATTTTATTGTTGGGTAACAAATTTCGGCGTGAATTGTTAGTTTCGTTCTTAAATTATTGAACGTTTAAAAAAACACCTCTTAAATTGATTCGTTGAATTTAAATACACACCCGATCTTGCAATACAAGTGAAATAGAGATCTAAAATTCTCGCTAAATTTTGGAGTGTTTTGACAGTTCTTTCGGTTTTTTAGTTAGAGTTTCATGTTTCTACAAGAGTTTGAGAGCGCTTAATATATCATATGGCAGATTGAAGATGTATCTAATTATTATTAGTTACGTAAAAAAATATTTTTAGACGGTCAATAGTTTGAAGATAAAACTAATAATTTGTGTTTTAAGTTCAAAAGCATTTTTAATACATCTCTAATATAATTTGGTCTAAAATCTTAATTTTGATATCCTTTTACCTATCTCATGTACTTGTGATTTATTTTCAAAATCATCACTTTGACCATAATTGAATTTTAAAAAAATTAATTTCTCTATCTCAATTTGTTTGATGTACTTTGCTTCGATAGAAAATTTTAAAAGTATAGAAAAACTTTGCACTGTTATAAACTACCCTTAAAAAGAGTGTTTTTGCCAAAACAATAGTCTAATGTAAATAAAATGTTAGTTGAATCCTCCCAAAAGCATATTAATTTGAGTGAGCGTAATGTTTATATTTACTTCTTTATATTTTGAATTTTCTTAGTGAAATTTTGTATATTATTGAATAATAAGTTGAATATTGTATTCTCCCATCAACAATTAATTAACATATTTGTTCTTCATATTTTGAAGTCTCCCGGTGAAATTTTATATATCGTTAAATTGATTTATTGAATAATGCATTGTCCCATCAACAATTAATATATTTGTTGTGATATCATTGTTTCATTTCAACAACAATAACATACTCAATATAATTTTACAGATTTAAATTAGAGATATTGAAATTATACGAAGGTTTAGGCTGTTTCCATTTCGCTCGTCGCTACTACGGAAACACTTTTGCTTTCTTTTCCACTGACTACTAACATGTTTCAGTTCACCAAGTTGTCTCTTGCCTACCCATGGATTCAACAACAGTTCGAAAGATTGCCCTATTCCAAACTCTCCGGATGCTTATTTTTAACTCCCCGAAGCATTTCGTCAATTACTATGTCATTCCTCGTCTCTGGGTGCATAAGTATCCACCGTAAGCCTTTTCTTGTTTAAACCTCAACCTTTTGTCATTCTAAGGTGCTACTAAATGGATGAATCTTATAAACGTCCATAAATAATAAATCATATCTTACTATTATAAAATTAAAACATTAATCTTAATAAACCTTCAACTTCGATAAAAACAAAATTAATTAAAAAGAAGCTTCTAATCAGTATAGAATAAATAACAACTTAATTCCTAATTGTAATTATTCCATTTCATTAAAAGTTGAAGAAATTAAGAGCCGTGGAAGTCCATTATTAAGGGGACCAACAAAGTCGAGCCGCGAAACTTTTGCAAAGGGTGGAGACATGCACAAGGAAAACAATTGACCTCAAATAAATATACTCCTTTCCTTTCATAAAGAATGGTCTAGTTTAATTTGAAACAGAGTTTAAAAAAATAAAGAAGACTTTGATCATATAATCTTAAATTAAAATTATATCAAATATACAAAATTATCTTTTAATCTTGTAACCTTAAACATGTCACGTGAAAAGTTGTTACCAAAAAAAGAAAGAAGATATTCTTTTTGAAACAGACTAAAAACAAAAGAAAATTCTTTTTTAAACAAATTAAAAAAGAAAAGAGATCATTATTTTTAAAACGGAGAGAATATCTCTTTTCATTTTGATTTATTTATTCTGTTTTAACTTTTCGATTCATTTTTTAAAACAAAAATCCTCTTTCTAGCAACTTTTTGATTTTAAGTTTTTTCACAAAACATGTTTAAATTAAAAAATTAACATCACAATACATATATATATAGGTTCACATGCGAAGGTGGTTTTAATAATGTTAAATGAGTGGATTGGGTAAAATTTGAATATGCTAAAATGGATTGAGGAAGACGGGATATATACATATATGAAATAAATTAAAAGGTTATTAAATGAATTTGTATGATTTATTATTATATTATCAAATTGATCATGGAGGTTTTTTTTCTTGTTTTAATAATATATGAAACTTACGTTTCTAATTTGAGCTTATTTAAAGTAGATTTGGAAATTGAAA
This sequence comes from Solanum habrochaites, assembly GCA_027704765.1. Taxonomy (NCBI): domain Eukaryota; kingdom Viridiplantae; phylum Streptophyta; class Magnoliopsida; order Solanales; family Solanaceae; genus Solanum; species Solanum habrochaites. The sequence goes on along the minus strand of JAKWJA010002500.1, from coordinate 3,720,196 downwards.
ATAAAAAATAAAGTTAATACTATATGTGGCAAAAACTTTCAAATGCAATACCTAAATTTCAATTCTTTTCTTCACGTAGGTCAATCAAGTAAAGCAAAATCAAATTGACTGTTAGAATTGTTGAAATTTGAAGAATGAAATACTATTTTTATATTTAGACGCATAAATCTAAAAAATATGCCCTTTTTTACATATATTCAGTCATGTGTGAGTGAGGTGCAAACATATATAAAAAAAATTATTATTGACAAAAAAAATAAAATTAAAATAATTTTTTATTCATACTTTAGTAAAAAAATAATTCGAATTATCTTTTGACAATTCGTATTAAATATCAAGAGATCATATGATGTTTGGTCTTAACAAGACCATATTTTCAAACACAATGTCTATCTTTCTATCTAAAATCAATGGACTTGTTATAAATAAATTTATAAAGTGAACATTAATTAATTAAATAACGATCTCAAAAATATATATTTATATATTAGCCAATAAAATAAGTTGAACATTAATTCGCTCTTATACGCTTTTTTTTTCTTCTTTTTTTCGTTTAAAAGAAATTTCATATTTTCATATTTGATAAATATTTAATGACATTTATTATGAAAAAAAAGAAACTAAATAATAAGCAATACGATGACTTTAATAAGACATTTTGATAAATATAATAATCTTTTTCTTTTAATTTATTAAAAAAAGTTAAAAAAGTATTGTATATACTGGCTTTAATAAAATATTCTGACAAACATAACAAAGTTTCGTTAAAAGTCTTAAATTTAATTATACAATATTGTATAAATTGATGCAAAAAAATAATACGAAAGTGGAAAATAACATTAAAATTCACAACAATTTTTAATATATTCTTTTATCATTTTAGAAAAAAAAAATTAAAGAGTCGTAATCACAAAATAGATAAATGGAATCAAACATGAAAGACCGTTGATTTTTAAATCTCAGCCGAAATTTCTACAGTTGTCTTTTTAATTTTATGCGGAGGCAGATTTAAAATCTTTTATTCGATAAATTTATTTTTAAAGATTTTAATATTATAATATTCAAATAATAAATTTAAATTTATTTAAAGTAAAGAAGTTTAGATTGATGACTAATAAGATGAAAAAGTTAAAAAATATGGTCATCTCAGAAACTCACATTTCAATAAATCAAATTGACAATTAATATATATACTTGATAATAATTGTATCAAGATTCAGATTTATACATGGATTTAATTGTTTAGAAAATATTTTTGTTAGTCAGTTTAAAATGACTATTTTATCCCATCATGTTCAATATACATAGATACTGATTAAAATAAGAAGTTAAAATTACAAGATAATTAAAGGGAAAAATGTCTTAAATATATTTGAATTTTATTTGAAATTATTGTTATAATATCGAACGTTATAAAAGATTTATTACCCCTCAACACTACTTAATAGTGTATTTTAAAGTTATATATATGTTCACTTGAAATCATAAATAGTGCACCATTATAAATAGTAATATGCCACATGAGTACATATATATCTTTAAAATACACTATTAAAGAGTGCAACGGTAAAAAGTCCTTCATAAAGTTTGATAATGTAACAACGATTTCTATCAAAGTTAAAATATTTCTCAAACCATTTTTGTATAATTAAATCATTTTTATTTCCATTAATTATGATTTAAAACTTTTACTAACTTATAATAATAACCAATTATTCAATTTTCTCCGTAGAAACTTTGAATTCTGTTACACTTAAAATTCATTTCTTTACGAAATATTAAAATATGATGCATCATTCTACATTGATGATCAATAAATATATATTTAGTATGATTTTATCATTGTGATCTCAACTCTAAGTCTTAATAAAAAGACAGAGAAGTTATTCGTCTACATTGAGCAGAATAATGTGAACATTTTAGCCAACACATACTTTTATTTGATGCTTTGCTTTACTCAAATGGACGGTAACTACAATTTGGGGTCACCATCACTAGTAATTAGAAAAAAAATTTAGTCCATTTTTATTTACGTGATATTATTTAATTATATAAAATAATTTATTTTCTAAAAGTTAAGGAAATAAAGTAAATGTTAAATGTCTATGTCATTATAAATTATGTTAAAAAAGTTTTTTAAGTTAAGTTAAATCTAGTTATATAAAAGTTGGTATATATAATTTGATATGATTTTTTTAAAGGAAAAGGTATAGTATTATACTAATTAGTGATTTAGTGTGATCTCTTACCTAGAGAATCTAGCTAGAAGAATAAATTGTAAGCATTTTATCCTCTGATTTAAAAAAAAATTAAAACTTAAAATAAAATAAAAGTGTACAACAAAATAAAAAAATTCAATCATTTTAGATAGAGCCGTCAATATGAGCTAGGTTTGTTGGTCCGGCCTGACTTAGTCCGGGATTTAATAGGGCTGTGTTATGATTTTTGGAGCCCATTTGAGAAAAAGATTTTTTAGCCCGGCCTGAATAAGCATGTTGATTTGTGGGGCTTGATAAATATCGATAGGGCCGGCCTGTGGGCTAATAAAAATTAACTAAAAATATAATATACTATTAAATTTAAAATTAAAGAGAGTACAAACTCAAAACAATAATGTTAATATTTTTATTTAGATATTTATATTTTTAATCGAAAAAAACTTAATAAATATTACAATAATAATTTTATTTGTGGATTTGATTAAAAAATAGAAATATTAACATCATGTAATATTGTTTTGTCGATATTTATGATAATATTTTTAAATTATAATTTATAATTTAATTTAATAATTCTAAATATAATATAATTTTTAAATAAAGTGGGCTAGGTTTTTTGTTTTAGTTCGACCTGTCGTCACATATGAAATAACGGACGGTATAAATTTAGGAACCCTTTTTCCACCGGATCCATTGCAGGAAAGGGTCCGGCAAGCCTGTAACACACGTACTTGTGGGTTGGACCTGCCATTTTCTGGCCCACACCAAAAAAGGGTTAATCTGGCCAGACCCGTAAAATGTCGAAGCCTTTATGGGTTAGTCCGAATGGGATGAGCTAGCTCATATTGACAACTCTAATTTTAGATAATTTTTAAAGGTAATATAACTCTACTTATTAATTATTTTCGTACCCAAGATAAGATAATCAAGAATATTTTAATAATTTGAGATATTTGACGAGATCTTTTTATTCTACCTTATAAAATAATTTTGAAATCAACAATTACTTCAAATTAAACATTAAATAAATTTAATTTAAATTCTTTTTTATAATTATTATATTTATCTCACGTACCGAATAAACCTACCGACGATTATGAGGAATTAAAAAAAGGGGAAGAGAAAGTGGGGAGAAAGGAGAGATGACATAATTAATCAACATTCAACTCATGACGTTTACATTATTACGTTATGGTATCTTTTTATACTAACTTTATACACTTTTGGTGTGGACCCCTTTTGCCTTTTTTTTTATAAAAAAACTTATAAATAATTATTATATCTCTCCAATCTCTATCACAAAAAAAAAAAAAGATTATTTTAAGAATTTCTTGAAATAGAAGAAAAAATTATATAACAAGAAATATTATATATTTGATGATGATCAAGAAAATGTATAGTGGTTGTAATTCAGCACGAAGATTGGAAAAAAAATATGTGGAGAAGAAAAGAAGGAACAATATGAAGAACCTCTTTAATCATCTTTGTTCTCTCCTCCCATCTCAGGTTTTTCTACTTTAATTTCTATATTATATTGTTTATGAATCATCATATTTTTCGTGACGATCGAGAGAGGTTACTCAACCCTAAATTTTCACTGTTAAAATTGTGTATTTAGATTATCAAAAGAGGAAAAAGGCGAAAGCTCCAATTTTAACTATATATGGAGAGATAAAAAAATTACATTTTTCTTTTATTCAGAATCGACTAATCTGAAATCACACTAAATAAATTAATTTTAGCAAATACAACTTATGTTGATACATATGTAATTTGTGAATTTTATTACATGTAACTTGATACTATAAATGTATAACAGATATATATTAAAAATTTATTGTTTGGTTGGATTCATCGAGTTTAAATTTTGAGCGAGAACGTAACATACACGAGATGGCCAAAGATAAGGATCCTTCCTTTTCAACAAAACCCAATAAGTCAACAATTTCATTAATATAGAATATTTATGGAGACATTCATGCATTAAGGGGACGATCAAGGGGTATGAAATAATCTTTTTGTAATAGGATTTAATTCTAGTGTTCTATTAACTACCAACTTTTTTTAAATTCTTTAGGAAAAATCACTTGTTGTTGTACATAATACAAAACTCAAAAGATGAAAATAAATGCATGAATAAACTGTTGTCAATCTGTGTTATAAAAATCAGAAATTACTGATTGTAATAAATCATTCAGAAACACGAAGTAATTGAGATTTTTATAACCAGTAAGTAAGATGAACAGAAATTTATTTGTAAAAAATAATTGAATCTGTAAAAACTTACCAGAATTTGGAATACTCTTTTTAATAATTTAGGAAGAAAATCAAGTTCACTGAATTCACAGTATCCCCTTAAGGAAATTATCCCCTCTAGTATCCGAGGTTTGATTTGAAATATAACCTCCCAAGGTAAATGATCTTAATCAGTAGAGTATAGATATAAAAAAACTCTATGTCAGCGAATCAATCTACAACAGGAAAGTACACGAAGAAATAGGTTTTTAAGAAGAAGGAGATCAGAAAATTCGTGGGAAATATTCTGTAGACTGAAAGGTATTTATAGGCAAGAGGAGAATATATTCTGAAAAGTTGCAACCCTTCAGAATTGACACGACCATTAATGAAAGGTTTGCAACTTTCAAATGGTAATGACTGTTCCTGAAAGTTGCAACCTTTCAGAACAGTCATGGCGGAAATTTTTGAATATAACGGAATTTAAAACGGGTCACGCGCGCGGATCCGAGTCGGGTCGGGTTAACTAAAAAGTTTGAAAATATTTCGGTTAACTTCTGTGATCAAACTAAATTGAAAAATAATTTTGGCCATTTAATTAAATAAATAAATAAAAAATAAATTTGTCCAAAAAAATTATCTCTGATCGATCATTGCCAAAGCCAAGCTGAAACTAGCAAGCGACGACGACGACAGCGCGAGGGGGGTCCCTCTTTTCCAACCCTTTAACAATAATAGGAGAGTTTATTATTAAACTCTCCTATTTTCATTTCCATTACCGATGAGGGAATATTGCTTTTCATTAAAGCATAAGAGGACTTTTCAAGTTCCCAACCTGTCAAGTTCTAAACTTTTCAAATTCCTCTCCTTCCTCTATTTCCCATCAATTCTTGCTACATACTCAACAATCCCCCACATTGATGGGGAATAGTTATAAATAGGAATGCACGGACAATGTGTACTTTACAGCAAGGATTAATTGCATCTGGATAAGTAGGTTTTCCTTGGACTTTCCGTAGTGAACATATGTCGGAATTACTCGGTCAATCGGTAGATGTGATATCTTTGAACCGTCGAACTTCGGTGTATACCTAGACAACCATATGTCACACAATTAACCCTTTACTGTTTATGATTCTTACGGTTGTGTTCGTTTCAGCCATGAACACCTTCTGGTTTCATGAGTGTATAGAGAATAGACTTTTGACATTAAATTATCTTTGAAGCGGCTTCCACTTCACACTCACATAGGTGATTTCTAACCGTGTCATCTCATAGATACACTATTTGGTCAAATCTACCAAACTTAGCAAATCATTAAAAACTTTAAGCTTTATTACCTCATTAACAAGCCTTAAAGTCTTAACCTTTTCCTGAACATTGTCTTCATCATGAGAATGGATTGAGTTAATTGACAATGTCGAACTGTCAGCCACAACTTTGTTTTTCTCCTTGAATCTAGCTCTTGGGATCTCCAGTCTGCTAGATAGAGTTACCGTCATGCTGACTTGTCCTAAGCCGTAAACCAATTCCCTTAGATGATCTTTCAACTGCCTCTCTCGCTAGGCCTTTCGTTAGTGGATCTGACACATTATCGCTTGACTTTACATAATCAATTGTGATAATTCCACTAGAGAGCAGTTGTTTTACGGTGTTATGTCTACGTTGTATATGACGAGACTTCCCGTTGTACATAACACTCCATGTATGCAAATTGGTCCAATAGGTTTGGGCCAGAATGGAATATCCTCTAGGAAATTTCGGAGCCATTCTGCTTCTTCACCAGCCTTATCCAAAGCAATGAATTCAGATTCCATTGTGGAGCGAGCAATACATGTCTGTTTGGAAGATTTCCAAGAGACAACTCCTCCACCAAGTATGAATACATAACCACTCATGGATTTTACATCATTTGACCCGGTGATCCAATTTGCATCACTATATCCTTCAATCACAGCAGGATATTTATTATAATGCAAAGCATAATGTTGTGTCCATTTTAGATAACCCAACACATGTTTCATAGCCATCCAGTGAGTTTGATTCGGATTACTAGTGTACCGACTCAGTTTACTAATAGCACATGCTATATCTGGTCGTGTGCAATTCATAATATACATCAAACTTTCCAACACTCTGGCATATTCCAATTGAGAGTCACTTTGACCTTCATTCTTTTTAAATGTACAACTTAAATCAATTGGAGTTTTGACAACATTGAAATTCAAGTACTTGAACTTATCCAATACTTTTTCAATATAATGAGATTGAGATAATGCTAGTCCCTGGGGAGTTTTGATAATCCTGACCCCTAAGATCAAATCAGCAACTCCTAAGTCCTTCATATCGAACTTGCTGGACAGCATGCGCTTAGTAGCATTTATATCGTCAATGTCGTTACTCATTATTAACATGTCATCAACATACAAACAAACAATGACTTCATGATTCATAACATTTTTAATGTAAACACATTTATCACATTCGTTAATCTTGAATCCATTTGCCAACATTGTTTGGTCAAATTTAGCATGCCATTGTTTGGGTGCTTGCTTGAGTCCATAAAGTGACTTCACAAGTCTGCACACTTTCTTTTATTTACCAAGAACTATAAACCCTTCAGGTTGTTCCATGTAAATTTCTTTCTCTAACTCTCCATTTAAGAATATTGTCTTTACATCCATTTGTTGGATTTTAAGATCATGCACTGCTGCTAGTGCTATTAACATCCTAATTGATGTTATCCTTGTTACTGGAGAGTATGTGTCAAAGTAGTCCAGACCTTCCTTTTGTCTGTACCCTTTGACTACCAGTCTAGACTTATATTTGTCAATAGTCCCATCAGGTTTCATTTTCCTTTTAAAGATCCACTTTGATCCTAAAGGTTTATTTCCTAGAGGAAGATCAGTCAATTCCCAAGTGTGATTACTTAAAATTGATTCAATCTCACTATTGACTGCTTCTTTCCAATAAGTTGACTCTGACGAAGACATAGCTGCTTTAAATGTTTGAGGCTCATTTTCAAGCAATAGTGCTACAAAATCTGGTCCGAAAGAAACAAATTTTCGTTGTCGAGTACTTCGCCTAGGTTCCTCACTAGTTAGAATATTTTCCATTGATTCTTCTCGTGGTCGTTTAGGTCTTTCACTTGTTGACTCACTTTCAGTTTTATACGGATAAATGTTTTCAAAAAACTCTGCATTATCTGATTCAATTATCGTATTAACATGAATCTCAGGATTATCAGATTTGTGAACCAAAAACTGACAGGCTTTACTATTCACAGCATACCCAATAAAGACATAATCTATTATTTTGGGTCCAATTTTAATCCTCTTCGGTAAAGGAACCTCTACCTTGGATAAACACCCCCACACTTTGAAATATTTCAAGTTGAGTTTTCTTCCTTTCCACAACTCATATGGAATTGATTGTGTTTTTTGATGGGGTACTCTATTGAGTATTTTATTAGCTGTAAGGATGGCTTCCCCCAAAGATTTCCCGGTGAACCAGAATTGATCATTAAGGCATTCATCATTTCCTTTAATGTTCTGTTCTTCCGTTCTGCCAAACCATTTGACTGTGGTGTATAAGGTGCAGTAGTTTGATGAATAATACCATATTCCAAACATATCTCTGCAAAAGGAGATTCATATTCTCCACCCCTATCACTCCGAATCATTTTTATCTTAGATTCAATTGGTTTTCCACTTCATTTTTGTATTGCTTAAATGCATCAATTGCTTCATCCTTACTATTAATCAAATATACATAACAAAATCGAGTGCAGTCATCAATAAAAGTTATAAAATACTTTTTTCCACCACGAGATGGTGTTGACTTCATATTGCATATATTTGTGTGAATTAAGTCTAAAGTTTTAGAATTTCTTTCAACAGACTTGTAAGGATGTTTAACAAACTTACTTTCCACACAAATTTCACATTTCGACTTATCGCATTTAAAATCAGGCAATACTTCTAGATTAACCAATTTTCGCAAGGCTTTGTAATTACATGTCCCAAACGGGCATGCCATAAATCACTTAACTCCAATAAGTACAGAAAGCAGAATTTTATTAATACGTCAACAACCATTATATTTAGTTTGAAAAGACCCTCATTGAGGTAGCCCTTTCCTATGAACATTTCATTCTTACTTATTACAGCTTTATCACTAACTAGGACACACTTAAATCCGTTTTTAACGAGTAGTGCAGCGGAAACTAAATTCTTCCTAATAGTAGGGACATGCAGAACATTGTTCAAAGTCATCACCTTGCCGGATGTCATTTTCAGCATTACTTTTCCAGTTCCTGCAATCCTTGTTGTTGTTGTGTATCCCATGAATAAATCTTCATTGTACTCAATAGGAGTGTATGTTGCAAAGACTTCTTTCGCAGAGCAAATATGTCTAGTGGCACCTGAGTCGAGAAACCACTCCTTGGGATTTCCAACTAAGTTGCACTCCGATATCATTGCACACAAGTCATCTGCATCTTCCATCTTTTCAACGATGTTTGCTTGACTTTTGCCTTTGCCTTTGTTTTTGTCCTTTCTTGGAGCATGACAATCAGAAGATCTATGACCAGCCTTGCCACAATTATAACAGTTGCCTTTGAATTTCTTCTTGGCCTGTTCTGACTTCTGCCCGTTGGACTTCTTTCTCTTTTTGTCTTTGGTAGGAGCTTCCTCAACAATATTAACTCCAATGATTGTTGAACTCTTACGCGACTTCTTTTCGGCATTTCTGTTATCTTCCTCAATCTTGAGCCGAATCACAAGATCTTCAAGCTTCATTTCTTTACGCTTGTGCTTTAGATAATTCTTGAAATCGTTCCACGAAGGAGACAACTTCTCTATCATTGCAGCCACTTGAAAAACTTCATTTACTACCATATCTTCAGCAATCAGATCATGGAGAATGAGTTGAAGTTCCTGCACTTGTGATCCAACAGTTTTACTATCTACTATTTTATAGTCTAAAAACTTTGCGACCACAAACTTTTTCAAGCATGCATCTTCTGTCTTATATTTCTTCTCAAGTGCATTCCACAACTCTTTTGAAGTTGTTATTGCACTATAGACATTATATAAGTCATTCTCTAAAGCACTCAAAATGTAACCTTTACATAGGAAGTCTGACTATTTCCATGCTTCAACAATCATAAATTTTTCCCTGTCTGGCATATCATCAGCAGGAACTGGAGTATCTTCACTTGTAAATTTCTGCAAACCAAGAGTGGTAAGCCAGAAAAATACTCGTTACTGCCATCCTTTGAAATTCACACCTGTGAATTTACCCGATTTCTCTACTTGTGATACAAGAGTTCGGGTTGGTGCAGCAACAGCCACTGTAACACCAGTATTTTCCATTTCTGATTAACAAAATTGATACAATATAAGTAAGCAATAAACTATAATTGTAGACTTAAAGGAGTATAAAATCACAAAGATTTTTGTCTCCACCAGAAACACAAATTAATAATTTCCTTAAGATTGTTGCCAATCTGTGTTATAAAGTTCAGAAATTACTGGTTGTTATAAATCATTCAGAAACACGAAGTAACTGAGATTTTTATAACCAGTAAGTAAGATGAACAGAAATTTTTTGTAAAAATAATTGAATCTATAAAAACGTACCAGAATTTGGAATATCTTTTTTAATAATTTAGGAAGAAAATCAAGTCCACTGAATTCACAGTACCCCTTAAGGAAATTATTCCCCTCTAGTATCCGAGGTTTGATTTGGAATATAACCTCCCAGGGTAAAATGATCTTAATCAGTAGAGTATAGATACCAAAAACTCTATTGTCAGCGAATCAATCCACATCAGGAAAGTACACGAAGAAATAGTGTTTTTAAGAAGAAGGAAGATTAGAAAATTCGTTGGGAAATATTCTGAAGACTGAATGGTATTTATAGGCAAGAAGTATATATTCTGAAAGGGTTGCTTATTCTGAAAGGTTGCAACCCTTTCAGAATTGACACGACCATTAATAAAAGGTTGCAAACTTTCAAATGGTAATGACTGTTCCTGAAAGTTGCAACCTTTCAGAACAGTCATGGCGGGAATTTTTGAATATAACGGAATTTAAAACGGGTCACGCGCGCGGATTCGAGTCGGGTTGAAAACATTTCGGTTAACTTCTGTTATCAACTAATTAATTGAAAAATAATTTTGGCCATTTAATTAATTAAATAAATAATTAAAATAAATTTGTCCAAAAAATTATCTCTCGATCGATCAAAAGCCAAAGCCTAAGCCGTAGCGAGCGACGACGACGGCGCGAGGGGGGTCCCTCTTTCCAAGTGTTTATTTATTTAAACTCTCCTATTTTCAATTCCATTACCGATGAGGGACTATTGTCTTCTTCATTAAAGCATTAGAGAACTTTTCAAGTTCCCAACCTTTCAAGTTTTAAACTTTTCAAATTCCTCTCATTCCCTCTATTTCCCATCAATTCTTGCTACATACCCTAACATAAACTTGAACAATACAATTGAAATGTGCACATTTGACCTCTTTACTCATGAATATTTATGAATTATGAATTGTTCCACCACTAATTATATATATGTGTATGTTAAACATGTATTGTTACTCTATATTTGATGATTATATATTTCAACAACTAGTTGATACTTGTTACTTTTTTTTTTTACATGAATGAACTAGTTAATTATATATCGCGAGGATTAAAATCAGAATTATTTATCGTACTCTTGTGACATACTTATGTGTTTGCATGAAAATTAGTTGCAGGAAGCAATGACATTGCCAGATCAAATAGATGCATCAATAACTTACATAAGAAACTTGGAAATCAAATTGGAGAAGAGCAAAACGCAATTGGAAAAATTAAGGACTAAAAAGAGGTCCAATTTATTATGCATGGCTAATCATGATACAAACCCAAGTATTAGCAAATTATCTTCACCTCAAATTGAAGTCCAAGAAATGAGCCCAACAATGGACCTAATCTTGATTAGTGGCCTTGATAACTTAGTTATGTTTTATAACATAATTAGGTTATTCCATGAGGAAAATTTTGAAGTAATTAATTCCAACTTTTCTCTAAATGGGAACTCTATGATGCAAATTTTCCATGAAACTAAGGTAAGTATATGCATGCTTTGATATTCTGTTCATTTTATTGTGATACTATTTGACTTGAAACATAGATAAAGAAACAAAAAAAGAACATTTGAAATTTAATTTGTAGTTAAAACAAAAACGTTAGAGATTTGTCATTTGTGTCACTATAGATCATTTTATGAAGGTTAAAAGAGAACTTAATGTTCTATTCTTTTTATACGGTTAAAGTGTGTGATATACTAAACTTATCGTTTTATTAAGTATTAAGTCAAAATGAGCAAGTAAAAATGGATGGAGGAACTAGTAGTTAATTTACAAAATTGAGAGAGAAGTAATTATTTTCTTCCAACTTTAACCTTAGGATTAATTATATAAGAATTAAGAGACATATAAATACACAAAAAACTAATGAATTAATTCAAATTTGCGTTGAAAAATCTCATTTTAGAGGAAAAAATGTTCTCTATCAAAGATAATTTCATATTCAAAGCTCGAATCTGAAACTTTTGATTAAGAATTAGAGCAGTTATTGACAAAAGTTAAAATTCTTGTCTTTTTTTATAAAAAAAAATGAACTAGAATTCCAAAACCTATTTAGTAATTAAGCTAAAGCTCATTTTGACATCTTTTTTTTTAATTGTGTGTAGGTTATTGGGGACTCAACAATGGTGTATAGAAGAGTGAAGGAATTGCTTAATGGATCTTCTTCAAATGATGATATTATTGAAGCCCTACTAAATTCATGGGATAATGAGATTCAATCTGAAATGTTAGGGTTAATTAACTTGATGTAAAAGATTTAGTATCAACATTAGAGTTAAATTTTAGGGAAAAAGCTCACGTATGAATTTTAAAAAAGACACATTTATGTCATCCGTTAAAATTTGGTTCACTTATGTCATTACCGTTTAAGAAAAGACTTATTTATGTCATTATTTTTTATCAGTGATTTGTAAAAATATTTTTGACACATGACCAATTATAATTCGATCACGTCATCAATTTTTTTACTGAAAAAAGAAATCAAAATTTTGAACAAAAATTGAGCCCAAGTGAAGACACACCCAAAATTTAAAATATTCCTAATTTTATTTGGGTGGGTTATTTTAATTCAATTTTTATTCAGAATTTTAATTTTTTTCACTAAAAAAATTAGTGATGTGGTCGAATTATAATTGGTCACATGTCAAAAATAATTGTGCAAAAACACTGTTAATAAATAATGGCATAAATGAGTCTTTTCTTAAACGATAATAACATAAATAAACCAAACTTTTAACGGATGACATAAATAATTTTTTTCTAAAATTTTAATGATATATTTAAATCTTTTTCCCTAAATTTTACTGTAAGTTATATTAAATCCTTTGTAGCAAGTTACTCTTCTATTTTTCAGGTTAATTATTAATATAAGATTTGCTATAAAGATTTAATTAATATATCGTTGTAAGTGAACTTAACATGATGGTGTAAAAAATGTTTACACAGACGGTACACAAATCTTAAAGTCCACTGTCAACATGTTATGAGTTCAATTGCAAAAAAGACAAAAAATAAAGATCATTTTGTTTTAAAATATAAAAAAAATGATTAATTAAAAATCTAATTCATCTTAAGAAAAATTATTACAATTTAAATGATATTTCGAGGTAATTCAATTTCAAGGAAAATGGATATATCTTTTTTTAAAATGAACTAGAAGAAAAAGGAATCATAAAAAAATTTAAGTTTGAGTCCTAGAATAGAAAATTTTCTGATAGAGAGCATTTCCTCCGTTAATAGACCTTACTCGTGTATCTAGATTAATCAAGTATCAAAATGAATATCAAACATCATATAAGATATTGTTAAAGAATGACAAAAATCTCATGTTGGTGATTAATGAGATGTGTGAACTCTTGATAAGATTGGAGCAGTCTTTCTCATTTTGAGTTGGGTCTAAGACCTAATGTAACAGGGAGTCAATTACTAAATGATCACCCAAGTTAAGAGAATTCCCTTAAAATATCACTTATGTTTCATTTAAGACCAAAATATCACTCAACTATATCATCACTCTTTCCTAGTTGGCATGACATATCATTAATTTTTTTTAATAATAGACTAATTTAATTCATTGAACCCTTTTAACAAAAATAATGATTATAATATTTTTTATTTTTTTCTTAGTTTATTAAGAATAAATTTTCATACTTAAATTTTTTATCATAATAAAACTTTATATTTTATTATGTTACGAATAATACATTTTAAAAATGTACTATAATTTTATCAATTTTGAATACTTATAAATACTTACATTCGAAAAAATATTGATGTACAAATCACTTATGAACGCTAATTTACATCAATTAATCATAAGTTGTATAATAAATCAATAATATTAAAGGTCGATTAATTATTTAAAAAATAATTATTTGGGTGCTTTGAAATCCATATATACTTACAATATCATTTTTAAAAAGAAAATAGTAAGTGAATAATATTATATTTTTTATCCATTAGAAATACTAAATACCTCAAAAGTCTCCTTAAATTTTAGTTGATATGCACATTCATTAAATCATCATTTTGAAAAATAATAGACCGATTCAATTCATCAAATTTATGTCTCTACAAAATAAATATATAAATTACATGAGAACTTATGAAGATTATAAGAAAAAAATTTAAAAATTCTAGTAACTTTATATATTGTCACCAAACAAAATTCAATGAAATTTTTTTTGTGTGCACTTATTACTAGATAATTTTAAAATTCCTAACTAAATTATTGAAAAAAAGTATTTAGATAAATTTGTAAGGTTGACAAAAAAAATTGATAAGAAAGTGAAATTATTATTTATCTTTTTTTAATTTCATTTTTTATTTTTATTCTTTTATTTTTTTTATATTATATTTTTTTATACAATACATCAATAAATAAACTAATAATTAATTGAATTTCCTGATAAATTCAATAATAAGATATATATATATAGATAATATATATATATATAGATATATATATATATATATATATATATATATTATGAGATTCATATACTAATAAATAAGATTAAAATTTTATTTTCTCTAAATATTATTCACTTACTATTTTCGTTTTAAATATGATATTGTAAGTATATATGGATCTCAAACTCAAATAATTATTTTTTAAATAATTAATCGACCTTTAATATTATTGATTTATTATACAATTTATGATTGATCAAAGTAAATTAGCGTTCATGAGTGATTTATAAATCAATATTTTTTTTGAATATATGTTTTTATAAGTATTCAAAATTGATGAGATTATAGTACGTTTTAAAAAAGCATTTTGCATAACATAAAAATATAAAAAATTTAATTATGATATTTTAAGTATGAAAATTTATTCTTAAAAGATTAATAAAAAATTAAAAAAATGATATGATCATTATTTTAGTTAAATGAATTTAATGAATTAAATTAGTCTATTATTAAAAAATGATTTTAATGACATGTCACGACAATTACGAGAGAGATGTTTTTGAAGTGTCGAAGATATTTGAAGGAAAATAGTGATAGTTGAGTGATATTTTGGTTCTAAATGAAACATAAATGATATTTCAAGGTAATTCTCTCAACTTAGCTGACCATTTAGGGAATTGACTCAATTTAACAGATATCAAATGAAATAAAGATTCTAGTTGAAGATAACAAATTAAACAAAATCTGAATTTCATTACTAAAAATAAATATAGAGTCATTAAATGAATACATGAATCAAATAAGATTTGAAAAAATAAAAACAAACAATAAAAGTCCAAATTTTATGAATTAATTTGAAGGTTTGGAAGAAGCAGAAGGCACAGCAGCTTTGAAAATCCTATCAAAGGCATTTTCAATGCTACATTTGAACTTTTGTGGATCAATTAGACCTTTTTCTGTTCCTACAGCCACTCTTAATTTTCCCATATAGCTCATCATTGTTATTGTTAAACTCTGCATGAAAAATCACCAAATTTCATTAAGTCAATATGTAGTAAAAAAAATTTGTTGTTCGAATTTTTTAAAAATATTAATAAGTGCATATCAGATTCTTTAAAAATAATACTTCCTCTGTTCTTAATTACTTGTCCATTTTTTTTAATAGTTGTCCTAATTACTTGTCAATTTTGACAAATCAAGAAAGAACAATTTTTTTTATCTATTATATCCTCAATTAAATGACTAATTACTTTGAAAAATGTAAAACTTTTATTAACTTCATAAATAATAGGGGTAAAATAGTAACTCATTACGTCATTAATTATATTCTTAATAAGTGTGTCAATTCAAAAGTAAACAAGTAAAAAGGGACGGAGAGAATAGATTTTTAGAGAATCCGATACAAATGCCGCGTCGATACTGAAGAGTCTGTGCTAGGTGTAAACACATCCTAAAAACACACACACAAAAAAAATATATTATAAATATTTTTTACGCTATCGGTACGTAGAAGATCATTACCTCGGGAACACCAACCACCATGAAGTACAAGCTTTTAACTGGATGATTTGCCAAAGCCATTTTTTCCACTGGCCCAATCATGTTTGATATTGTCATACTAGAATTCTTCAACGTGTTATGGATATATTTAGCCGTTACCTATAACACAAATTATTAATTTAGAATTCAGTATATAACGTAAAAACAAGGTTAGGAATTTAAATCAATAAATTTTAAATTCTTATGAGGGTATAGTCATTTTTTCGTCCTTTTATAGAGAATTAGAGTAAGAAGTTTCACCTCGGGACCTTTATACTTTTGCAAAGTATCGAGCAATTTTCCAGTAAGAATAACAGCCGCGGAGTTTCTTTTTCTCTGAATAACATCTTGTGCTTTAAACACAAAACTTAGAGGATTAGTTGATGATTCTTCTTTATCAATTTTTGGTAATGAAACATGTAAAAATGCAAATTGATTTCCCCATTTTGACTCATTTTTTGGTTGCAACATTTCTTTCACCGATTTGTATCCTGCAATATTTCTAGTGTTGAGTAACACTAATGCCGTTGAATTTGCATTTTTCTGATCATATTTCATTTCCTCCATGTATAATCGTACCCCCAAAAACAAAACTCCACATATAACATCGTTTATGGTCTGTGAGATAAAAAAATTCGTAAATCTTTAATAGTATAAGGTTCTCAATAGATATCAAGATCATGACTCATGATATACGTTGACATTATAAATAAAATGTTACACTAAAAATATAATTTAACCTATCATAAAAAGACTATTTTTTATACAAATTATTAATCAATCTCAGCATAATTTATCATGTCATAGATATTTATCGTCACTAGTGTGGTGACATTAAAGATGAGGCAACAACTATAAAGGAGGTTGAGATATTAATGTTAGTCATGGAAGTTATTACATGTCATAAATTGAAAACTTACATTTTCGAGGAAAGGTTCAATCAACCATGCTACCAATTAGGGAGTTGATTCTCTTTTATCATCCTAACAAAATAGATATTTTTTCCGTCTCATATTAGTTATTAAAACTGAACAAATAAATAGGGACGGAATGAATACTATCACTTGTATTGTGTCCATCACCCAGCCCATCTATGAATTTAGTACTTTGGGGCATTAAAAGTTATATTTCCAATTGGAACTACTACTACCTTTTTCAACTAATTAAGAAGAAAATTAATATATCCACGTGTATTTTACTAGTACTAGTAATTGCTCCTCGTTGGTTGTTGTATACAGATTCGACATAATTTAATAGCTTTTAATTTAAATTTTATATTTATATACCTGAATAGCGTAATTATAGCTTATTAGTTAGAATTTATAAACTTAAAATTTTAATTGTTTTTGTTTGTGATATATTATTTTAGTGCTATTACTAATGAATTCCTAACCTATATGCACCAAGTGCAATTTGCTAGGGGGAAAATATGGGTACTTAATTCCCATGAGAATATGATCTGATAATATAGTACTTTAAATATTTTTTTGTTATTTAATAGTCCAAGCAAATTAAAAAAAAACATAGTTTTGTTTTTTAGATTATAGTTCCACCTAAACATGTCCTTTCACACAACATAATTCTTCGATGTCTTTATCAATATTTATAATTTAAAAAAAAATTCTAAATCAAATAATCAAGAATCAATGCACCCAAGTGGCAGGTAGCTATATATATATATATCTATCAATCATAATTTTTTTTAAAAAAAAAAGAAGAAAGGAAATTAAATAATAAAGTCTTAAAAAGGTGGCATATATGGAATATTAATTAACTTACAAAGGTTAAAGAGATTGTTTCCGACACTAGTAAAGATAACAAAAATCAACTTGACAAAACTGGCATAAGACGTAGGTCCCAAAATACTCAGAGGTCATCAAAAAGATTTCTGTAAAAAAAAAATCAATTTTTTATTTGTAAAGATCACAACTTTTCTCCGACTTCTTTTAAGGTTAGATTTGATAGTCTTTTTAAGTAGTATGATAGTTCCTCAACTCAAGTAAAATAGCAAAACAAATACAGTAACGCAGAAGCCATATCGAAAACAATTAAGACAAGAAATTAAACAACATACCACTTTAAGATTGGACTTAATTACTTTGAGATGATCAAGAGAGAACTCCATAGTTGTAATATCAATTGGTCTAAACTCCACACCTTCATCACCAGACCTAATTGATGTTCTTTCATCTTCAAGATTAGTGCTTTTCATCAAACTCCATCCAAAATCTAAAAAAGTGTTAACAACTCCATTAACCCTTTGAACCACATTAGTACACAACCTCTTCTTATAATCACTTCCAAATTGTGATTATAATTATTATTATTACTAGTAAATGATGGAAATGTTAAGGGAAGTGAAGGATTATCAGCTCTTTGTAAACAAGAAAGAAGTGCACCCATTAGTGAAAATCCATCACCAAGTGAATGATGAAGTTTAAACACTAAATTTCCAGCTGATTTTGTTGTTGGATATTTAAATATGTGAATTTCCCATAGTGGTCTACTTTGTGGGAATTGTTCCATAGAAATTTTTGTCAAGTATTCATTGAAACAATTATCATAAAATTCTTTTGATTTTCCTTGTGGAAAAATTGGTACATTTATGTGGTCTTTGTGCTTCACTTCTACTTTCTTCCATTGTTTCACTCCATTCTTGTCTTTCACCTAATCAAGATTAATAACAAGAAAATTAGGATAAAAAAAATCAAGAATTTGAAGAATAAAGATAGATCTCGACCCTAAATCAATCTGTATTTTCATAAGATAATATATAGTTATCAATAACGGAATCAAGATTTTATATAATGGGAATTAAAGAAAAATATTAAAATATGACTCTATGACCTAAACCTAACTTTTGAACTTAGGAGAGCTAGAAGTATGAATACGAATTCAGTAATTTTTGTTCAAAAGAGTAAATTCATTACATATATATGAACGTTTAGTTTAGAACCAAATCATTAACAAGTAAAGTTATCATTCTAAAATTCAGAATTCATAAAATTAAAATTCAGAATTCATCAAATCTACTATTTAAATATAAACAAAAGAAATTTGTCTTAATCCAACTTGCATAATATAATTTTCTAACAAAAGATATTCAATCAAAGGAGATCACAATCGAAATATCTCTTAACCAACATAGGACATTCTAACACATCACGAATAAAAAAAACTTACCATAATAGAAGAGAAACGAGGATTTATAGGAATAAAAACATCCTTAAGCAATGTAATGGTACAAGAATCATCGATCGGAGTTTCAGATTCCAACACACAAATAACAGAAATCGACATAACTGAGCTCGTAAAATATTGCCCGGTAGGGCTAACGGGAAACGACGACGTTTCATCATAGTCTTCTTCTTCTTCAACTATTTTTTTCACATTAATATTCTTCATTTTTGTTGTTCTAATTTTGTTCACAATGTACTATGTTTTGTAGCTCTTAAATCATTGCCTTATATAAATAAATATTTGGTAATGTTAGCTAGAGCCTAGGTGTGTGAATAATAATATATTTGCTAGTATTAGTAATTAATATCTTTGTATTTATTGTATGAAGAGATGGAAAATTGGATTTCATATGTTTGTGATTGATTTTCTTGTTGGGGAAATATACGGACATGGCCAATGGCGGAGCTAGGATTTTTGATAAGGAGATTCAAAAGTAAATCATGAACTAATCGAATGGAGTTCGACATTTACTATATATACGTAAAAGATAATGTTAACCATGTATAAATAGAAATATTTTTCGCTGAAGAACCAGGACACCCTATATGGAGTCATGGGAATGTCTCGAGTTCAAAATCTGAGTATGAAAAAAATTATTTTGGGAATATCACGCTGAAATGAACTTTGCAGTGCATAATCCAAATTTAATTGGGGCTCTATTACGAAATCTCGAAACCAGGTGGGATTTTTTTTTAATAAAAAGAAGTTATGGTCACCTTTCATTGTATTGGCCACTTGTCAACAAACTTTAGCAGATGAGGGATCTTTAAGTGAATGAATTATTATTTTCTTTTATTTCATTTTACTTGACTTGATATATAAGTAAAATATATCTACGATGTATATTAAACTTTGCATATTTCTTAAAAAAATATGTAATTAATATTTAATATATAACATGAAAATATATACATTTTGTTGTTGATATACTAAAAATAACAGATAAAAAAATATTTTTAATATAATGAAAAAGTAAAATAAACAAATATTTATTAGAGCTAGAAACTACTCACAAAAAAGTAGCTAACATCAATAACTTTGCCTTAATAATTTGCAGAATTGGCATTAATTCTTCTCTAACTTATTTAATTTATTAGGTTTGGATTTTATTCTTTAAACTCTCATCTATTTATTTTAACTTTTTTTATTTTACTTTATGAGAGTTAATTAATTAATTTTCGAACATAAAATAAGTTCATTAAAAGAAATTAGTTTACTATGTTGGTCAAAATTTATAATTAAATTTACAGAAAATAAAATATGACAAATATTTAGTACGGAGGGAGTAGATAAAAAGCTAAATAAATATCTTAAATTACGAATATTTTGAGACGGAGAAAGTAGAAAATATTTAATAGTTGGCTAATAATAAATGTGCCAACAAAAATGGTTGTTGATGGTCTATCAGATCATCTTCCCAATTAAATTACATCATGTGTGTTCTTACTAGTTTCCAGCTCTTGCCCACTTGTTATTATTATTATTGAGATAGTATGAATTATGATTATTATTGTGAGTTTGAGCCGTTTAAATAAAGAAGAATTTGATTTGATTTGAATTTTAATATGATTTACTCGTTTGTTATTAGGTTTCATAATGATAACGATAAGATTGTTGATATGTCTTTTAATTAATCAAATAGTCCTTCAACCTTCGTTTAGCAAAAAGGAAAAAAATTATAATTTTTACAGATTGAGTGTGTGCTAACAAAATTTTACACTGATAATTCAAAAATTAAAAAGCTCTACATATAAAGTAAAATAATATTTTTAAAATAAACTTAATTTATGAGCTCATCATAATTCACAAAGCAGACAATCTTGATATTACATTAAAAGTTTTTTAAAATTAACTTAGCACATATAATAACTGATCAACAATACAATTAATGATATCAAAATCAATAATTTAACGAAAATATAATTTGATCATCTACGGATCAATTTAGAGCAGGTTTCAATGGACTTAAAAACTGGTTAAACTGATTAAAGGTAAGTTTTTGACTTATTAAAGTGTTGGACAATTATCAAAATGACTTATTTTAAGTCAAAAATAACTTATTTTAAGCTAAAAGCTTTGAAAGTCATTTTATGTCAACCATGCATATTACCTTTTTACCCATAGTTCTTTATTTTTTTAATTTTCTTCTTCTTCTTCTTCTTATTTATTATTATTATTATTATTATTACTATTATTATATTATAATTACAATTATTAGTGTTGTTAATATTTTTATTTTTATTATTATTATTCTTTATTTTATTATTCTTTATTATTATTATTATATATTATTATTATTATTAATATTTTGTTTTTTTATTATTATTCTTTATTATTGTTATTATATATTATTATATTATTATTATTATTATTATTTTCATATTATTTTCATATTATTATTATTTAGTATTATTATTTATTATTATTATTATATATTATTATTATTAATATTTTATTTATCATTAATATTATTTATATTTATTTTATTATTTATTATTATTATTATTATATATTATCATTATTATTATAATTATTATAATTATTGTTATTGTTATGTTATTATTATTATTATTATTATCATATTGTTATATTATTATATATTGTTATTATATATTATTATTATTATTATTTATAAATAGTTTGTGATAATAAAGAAATATGTTAATGATAGCAAAATATAATTACTTTTGGATGTAAAATATAAATTACTTTTTTGTTTCATTTTTTTAAGTATAAAAATCTTAGATTAATCAATTTTTATTACTTCAGAGATTACGAGTGTAATAAGAGAATCCGTCGACAAAAGGATCACCCTAAGATGGTAATCTCGTGGCTATTGAGAACGAATGAAATCAGATGGTTCTATTTCTCAATCTTTCTGACTTGCCGATGAGTCGAAGAACACCGTGCATTGATGGGTGCTGAGGCCCCATATTAACTATCATGAGGTCTTTTCTTGTAGTTGGTGCAGTCATAAGTTTTTTAACGATTCATTCTTCCATGAATTACTGAAAGTGAAAAGAAGTTTATCAAAATTTAATCGAAACATATAAATGAAAATGAAATAACTCTTCAAATTAATCAAATTAACGAGTGTTTGTCTCTCGAATGTCCGTTTCAGTTTGAAAGGTTACCCTATTCGGGAATCGCCGGATTTATGCTTATTTTCAACTCCCCGAAGCATTTCGTCGATTACTACGCCCTTCCTCGTCTCTGGGTGCCTAGGTATCCACCATAAGCCTTTGCTCGTTTGAACCTCGCCCTTCACTTTTAAGGCTATGCCTTTTAAGGGTATTTCATACATTTTGATAAAAAGGTGTTTATCAGCATTTATTTGTCAAACGCATCAACAACTTTTTTTTAAAATTCAACACTTTTATCCAAACACATAACTACTCATTTTAAAAATAAGTTCGAACACTTTCAAAAATACTTTTTAAAAGCTACTTTTTTAAGTCCATCCAAACGGACTCTTACTCTATCTACTTATAGCTTCAAAACGCACACCTATCGGTAGATAATAGTAGTGGAACCATAAATTTATTAAGGATATTTAAGAATAATAGTTGACATGGATATGAACCCAAAATTTCTTAAGTCAAATGGACATCCATTATCACTGCGTCGAAGACGTATAGTAAATTAAGGGTGTCCAACTTTTAATATTAAAAAAAAAACCTTTTGATCAGAAATGTCAAATGTGGCCAAAATTTGACGAGAATAACATTTTACCTATATCATTTTACCTTTTTAAATATTTTTACCATTTTAACATTAGTATCTTTTAACTAAAAAATAAATGAACAAAAGATTAATTTATTTTAATTATAAAATATTATAATTTTTTTAATATTCTGGTCATTAAGTATATATTATTTAAATATAAAATTTAATATATTTATACAACATAACTTTTGACGAAAAATATCTAATCGAACACCCTGGAGTGGCTATAGCTCCGCCCAACCTACAAAGAGAAATTAATTTGTGGCACATAATAAATCTCTAAATCATCTTTTAAACCTTTCTCTGGTGGCCAAAAGTATTAGAATGACTTGTCATTTTCATGTTTTTATTATTGGTACAAAACGATTTAATATATTATATTTATATCTTAATATGCATAAGTACGTGACAAAGCATACTTACCACTATTATTTGTATAACATTTATCTGTCTTAATTCTATAGGGAATATTTTGGTGAGATTTTACAACCTTATTTTTTTAATTTCTTTTTTGCCCTTTTTTTATTTGCGTGGAAAT
The DNA here is from genome assembly GCA_027704765.1 of Solanum habrochaites. NCBI lineage: Eukaryota > Viridiplantae > Streptophyta > Magnoliopsida > Solanales > Solanaceae > Solanum > Solanum habrochaites. The sequence goes on along the minus strand of JAKWJA010002500.1, from coordinate 3,696,645 downwards.
ATTCTGTTTCATTGCTGTTTAATATTTTTTATGTTTTATTAGAAAACTTACTATATAGTCCTATTACTAAGCGTGAAAGAGCCGCTTCTTACCGTAATATGTTCTCCATCACCACCACAATCACCGACTTCTCCGACCGTAACAACAAAAATAGTAATATAGTCCGCCTTCATTTTCTTCAGAACAACAACGACATGAGCCGCCCTCTCATGTACATTCCCTTGACTATGATACAATTTTAGTCATCAATATTTGTAGCATTTTCTATGCAGCATGACCATGATTTCAAAGAGAAAAAAATCATTTTTTTGTTTCACTACTTATAAAGCTCAATATTGCAAATAAAAATAAAACTAATTGTAAAATTATATACAAGAAGCACTAGTGGTGTAGTACTAGAATAGTATCCTGTGTATCAACTATTAACTAAGATTGTGATGGAGTGATAAATACTCTTTTATTTTTAATCAAGCGATTTAATTTTATTGAATACGAATTCGCATTTGTTAAAAAGCGCTCAATTCCTGTCGATTCCTAGCGGGCCATTAACAATGTGTTCACAACAAAAGTGCAAATCAACTATTGAATTCACAGCCGTTTTAGTAAATTCCTTGTGATTTTAGGTAAATTGCCATTTTTGAATGTAGTTTTGTCTTTTCATGTCCAAAAGTAGACCCTACATTGTTATGTGATCAATAAAGCTAAAATAGCAACCAAATTATGGAAGGGGGGGGGGGGGGTCGTTGGCGAATTCAAAATTTTTATTTCATGAATTTATTTTTTTTGTATATTTTTAATATTGTACTAATAAATTCGTGGATCTCAATCTAATTGTTAAAAAGTGAAGAAGTCTCACATCAATTATCAATAAGATCGATAGATATGCTTCGAAAAACGTAACACTGCAAAAGTATTTTCAAATTTTTATTCTTTACATAAATAATAGATAACAAATACGTAAAACATACAAGATGTGTTGAAAACATATTTGGAAGAATAACTTTCGAAGTGTGAGCAAATATCTTCCAAGTCTTGTTTTGAAATCTTTTTTAGTGATTCAAAAATCACAGTTATACTCTTTAAACACTTAAACAGATAAATATTGTTCAAAAATCAATGCATTTTCGAGTAAATGTCTCAAAAGGTCACTCAAGTATGTGAAGTTAGTTGAGGAAGTCACTAAACTTGAATTTATATCAATAAAGTCACTCAATTTATGGTATTTTTCTAGAAAATCATTATAATCAAAAGATTGAAAAAAAGAATTGCACAAACTACTCATCAAAGTTTAGTTTTGTAATAATTACTTCTATTTTAGTTTATAATATTATTTTTTATCTCTTATTTTATTTTTAATTATTGTCTTAACTTAATTAATAATTAATATCAATTCAATTGTCTAAGCATTAAGCGTTAATTCAACTTGGCTCAGGTTTCATCATATTTTACCATAATTAATACCCACCAACATATGTACTTGCAGTAATATTTTATTATGATAAAAAAATACATTTACATCAATATTTTTAAATTAGTTCGGACAAATCATTTTAACTTTTGGATTAAATATCTGATGTTCGTATTTAATATGATATTATTTAGTGCGGCGTGCATATTTATATGGAATGAAAAATAAGTTTGTTTTCGAAAGTTTAGATTTTTTTGATAAATTAAATAAAAGAGTTATAAAGTTATTTAAATTAAACAATATATGATAAAAGGAAAATTAGTTAAGACATTGATTTTTATGTTAATAATAATTAGGTTATAAACATAATTATCAAAAATAAAATAAAGAAAATTTTAAAATAAAATAAAATAAAATAAAATAAAATAAGAGAAATAAACATAATATTATAAACTATAATGGAAGTAAGTATTACATACCTAAACTTGAAGGGTGGTTTGTGCAATTATCTCTTTTATCTTTTGGTTATAATGATTTTCTAGAAAAATAGATCAAGTTAGTGATTTTATAGAAGAAAATCCATAAGTTGGGTGACTTTATTGATATAAAATCAAATTGAGTGATTTTTTCAAATAATTTTACATACTTGAGTGACCTTTTGAGATATCCACTCTACTTTTTCATGGTTAGATATTCCAATAAGTGGATATATTATTTTTTTTGGTCGAAGAATATATAATCCAAAAACTATATCGTACTTCTTTTTTTTCTCCATAGAAATAAGATTCTGAATTTCAGTTAAACATGAGTATAGAGATCACATATGTCTTACAATAACATATTTCACGTAATTTTTTTATACAGAACAAGTTTAAATATGTATCTACTTATTAAATTTTATAATAATTTAATTAAAATTGAAAGCAATAAATATTGAGAGAGATTAACTTCAATGGTACATAAATAAAGGATTGAGAAATTGAGGTAGAAGGAGAGATGAGATATTTTTAATCAACATTCATTTAATAGTCAAAATTGTTGTTCTTCTTGTTGACCACAATTTTATTAGAACTTTTTGTGTGGAGCACTTTCACCTTTCTTGAAAATAAATAAATAAATAAATAAATCTCTCCATTGATATCCAATTTCTTGCACAAAATATTATTTTAATATTTCTTGATATACAAGAAAAACTTATAAGAAAATGTATAGTAGTTATTCAGCATCAAGATTGGAAAAAAAGTATGTGGAGAAGCATAGAAGGAACAATATGAAGATCCTCTTTAACCACCTTTATTCCCTACTCCCACCTCATCCCTCTCAGGTTTTTTCTTTAATTTCTATATTATATTGTATTATAAATCATCATCTTTTTCGTAACGTTCAGAATGAAGTTGCTCAGATAGTAAACATCTTCAACTTTCAATATAAGAAGTAATCATACTGACTAATTTAAATTCACTGAATACATCATTTTATAGCGAATTCAAAACTTAATCTAATATTTTTTTTTGTATGTAGATGAATGTGTGAATTATTATAAGAATGTAATTAAATACTCTATTATGCTTTAAAGTTTGAACCCATAGCTACAAATATAATGTTGGTTGGATTCATCGAGCTTAAATTCTGAATCAAATGTAACACTAGGATATGTGATTAAAAGGTTTGAAATCGTCTATTTGATGTAATATATATATATTTCTCAACTAGTTGATTACATATAACTTATTTAGAACACAAAGAGATCAATATTACATGTTATATAACCCCTCAAAATTAAAGAAAATGTGTCGTGTCGTATATCACAAGAATCAAAATTAGAATTTATCGTACTTTTGTGACATACTTATGTGTTTGCAGGAAGCAATGGCATTGCCAGATCAAATAGATGCATCAATAACTTACATAAAAAACTTGGAAATCAAATTGGAGAAAAGCAAAATGCAATTGGAAAAATTAAGGACTATGCCCAATTTATTATCACCTCAGATTGAAATACAAGAAATGAGCTCAACAATGGACTTAATTTTGATTACTGGCCTTGATAATTTATCTATGTTTTATAACATAATTAGGTTACTCAATGAGGAAGGTTTTGAAGTAATAGATTCAAGCTTTTCACTTCATGGGAACTCTAAGATGCAAATTTTCCATGAAACTAAGGTATGTAGAATATTTTATCTGTCTCAATTTATGTGATACGATTTGATTTGATACAGTTTAAAAAAGAAAAAAAGATTTTTCAAATAAGTGATCTAAAATAATAATGAGATATTTGTGTGGTTATAAATCAAATTATTAAGGATAAAAAGAGAAGTTTTAAATTTCAATTCTTTTGTATATGGTTAAAGTGTGCTTATTTAAAACTTAAATGGTTAAAAGGAGCATATCTTTATTTATTTAATTGTGTTCTCTACATACACTATATATGCTAAATGTAAAAGAGAGAATGTTTGCACCCTTTTGAATGATTTTCTTATTTATGCCTTATAAATTCAAAGTGTGATATGGTGAAGTTATCATTCTATTAAGTGCTTCATCATGTCAAGTCGAATGTAATTTCATATTCAGAACTTAAATTTGAAATTTCTTGTTAAGGATGAAGTAGTACATACGATTAAAATAGTTAGTCGCAAAACTCAAAATTCTAGTCCTTTTTATGGATTGAATCTCAAACCTATTTAGTATGGCAAAAAAACTCATTTTGACACTTTTTTTTTCATTTGTGTGTAGGTTATTGGGAACTCAACAATGGTATATAGAAAAGTGAAGGAATTGCTTAATGGATCTTCTTCAAGTGATGATATTATTGAAACCCTACTAAATTCATGGGACAATCAGATTTATTCTGAAATGTTAGAGTTAATTAATTTGACGTAATAAATTTATTACCAACATAATTCACTATTTGTAGCGTGAAGTTAAACTTTACAATAAGTCATATTAGTACACTTATTAGACACAAAAAGTAAAGGCTATTTGGTCAAAATTTTTGATGCTATGAGGCATGGGCTTAAATCACCCTCTTTTTTTTAAATTATAAATGGGTCTAATTCAATTGATTTTAGCTTAATTCATATTTAATTTATCAAAATTCGATTCAATTCTCTCATTTTCACCCTTGATATACCTATAACATGATGGTGTAAATCATGTGGCATCGTTTAAATTTCGAGAGTCAATTTTGATCGTAAATTCAGACATAAAATCTTTAAATTTTATGATGATTCAAGATATTAAAAAATATATATATGAAAAAGTTATGATTAAAGGAAAAACCTATTTAAATCTCAAAATCTAATATGTACCACATAAATTATGAATTTAATTCAAATTTCTGAATATCCATAATGAAATCATAAAACATATATATATATATATGAACTTATATATATGTAGTCCAGAAATCCAACTAAACATAAATCTAGCCATCCCAAATAACATTAATCCATACAAATTGGAAACTTGAATTAATTTGGAATATTTGTTACTTAATGAAATAAGAAGTAATTAATTCATTAATCAGTCTTTTTAAAACTTGAAACAGGCATTAATCTATGTTTTAAAGCAGCCTCCCAAACTAAATCAATTCTTTGTACATCAATAGCCCCAACTTCATGGTGAGTCCATCCTTCCAATGAATGTACAACTCCTCCTGCATGACATGCATGTACAACTCCTCTTTCCATTGTATACTATACATAGAAATAAACTTTAATCAGATATATTAATCTACGTTACTCAGACTCTTCAAAAATGTCAGTGAGTCATGTGTGTCAGATCCTTCAAAAATAATTCGAAGGATCTGATACGAATGCATCAGTTATTTTGAAGAATCCGAACAAGTTAGCTATTAATTAGTCAGGAGGTAATCTCATGGCAGCAATATCACCATATGTACAATCATTTCTATAGGGCAAAATAGGAGGTACCACAAATTGATGAAAATGTGCACCAACAGGAGCAAATTTTTGCTCTCTTGGTGTTATCCATTTTCCAACTATCCATGTCTATATATACAAAAAGAAAACAAAAATATAAAATTAGAGTTATAACTAGTGGCGAAGTCAGAAATTTTATTAAGATTATCCAAGATCTAATATATGTCTGAAAAGTATTTTTTGATCAATAAATTTCGTATAATTATTTGACGACGGATATCCGATTGACCATCCTAGTCTATCTGTGGCTGTGCCATTGGAATTAGTACGAAATTTGTGTTATAGAACATAATTTTTTTTTTATTTTTCCGCTCATTTTCTTCTTGACCAACTTATTTACTGAAAAAAAGACGCATGGTACTGTGATAGGATATAAATTCTCACTGAAATATTAAGAAGCTTTCTAATTTTTTCATTTGAAAATATTACTCACTCTAATTTATATTAAGTGAATTATTGGAGATATAACACACCCCTTAAAAAAATATTTAAGGATAAAAATAAAAAAAAACTATTTTCCACAATTACCCGTTTAATTATTCCCAAACTATTTTGTTAAAAAATATAACGCAGTTAAGAATCTCATTAAATGATTGATAAAGTATATAGGCCAACAATTTTCTTAAACTTTGAACAATTCACTTATTTTAGATTACGAAAAAAATCTCAACAATTCACTTAATATAGACCACTGAAAATATGTTTTTATTGTTTTCTCACCGATTCAATTAAAATATCTACCAGAATAGCCACCGAATATTTTTCTGACCAAAAATATAGTCAAATAAATTACCTTGCAATTTTTAGCTGCTTGATACTTTGTGACATGAACAAGGTATTTTTGATGCTCATATGGAGCTTCCTGTTGGAATTTATTTGCCCTAAATTTCTTATCATAAATAGGATTTCCTTTAAGGAAAAGGTTTTGGATTGACTAATCCTTTTCTTGTAGGAAAAGGTTTAGGACTCTATAAATAGAGGAATGTTCCTTCTAACTTAATTAACATTCATAATGTATTCTTAAGGGCTTTGAGAGTTTTGGTTAGAGAGAGAATTTGTGGGTCACAAGCTTGATACGTTATCACTTGTGTGAACCTCCCATGTATTCCGAGTGAATTTGTTGAGGTTGTTTCCCTCTGTATTTTGTACTCTCATATTTATAGTGGATTGCTCATCTCCTTTTGTGGACGTAGGTCGATTGACCGAACCACGTTAAATCTTTGTGTCTTTTGGTATATTTCTCGTTGTCTTCTTACTCGTGGTCTTTTGAGGTTTGCTTTGCTAGCTTCCGCGTTTACACCTGCTTATTTTCGGTCCTAACAAGTAGTATCAGAGTCAGATTCAATGATGGAGTCAGGTTCAGTGGTTCGATAATAGATTATTGAACCAGGTTAGAAAGAGGTGTTCATCTTGACGGGTGTAGTTCTAGCCACAACCTTTTTGACAGTAATGAAGATTTTGTTGGAGAAATTGTTTCAGAGAGGTTCTCTGTGTTGAGACATAAATTTTACAAAGGAGATTATGGAGAGGAGAAGTAAGTTGTTGAAGATTAAGTGAAGAAGGTGGACAAATTTATTTTGTCAGAAATTCAGGCCAAGGGGGAGATTTGTTGGGTTTTATTTGCCCTAAATTTCTTACCATAAATAGGTTTTCCTTTTAGGAAAATGTTTTGGATTGACTAATTCTTTTCTTGTAGGAAAAAGATTACTCTATAATTAGAGGAATGTTCCTGCTAACTTAATTAGCATTCACAGTGCAGTCTTAAGGGCTTTGAGAGTTTTGGTTAGAGAGAGAATTTGTGGGTCACAAGCTTGATACGTTATCACTTGTGTGAACCTCCCATGTATTCCGAGTGAATTGGTTGAAGTTGTTTCTCTCTGTATTTTGTACTCTCATATTTATAGTGGATTGCTCATCTTCTTTTGTGGACGTAGGTCAATTGACCGAACCACGTTAAATCTTTGTGTCTTTTGGTATATTTCTCGTTGTCTTCTTACTCGTGGTCTTTCGAGGTTTGCTTTGCTAGCTTCCGCATTTACACCTGCTTATTTTCGGTCCTAACACTTCCTTAAGTATCTTTTGAAATCTTTCACTAGATGAAGTTATCTGAAAAAAATACAAACAAAACACATCAATTTTAATTATTTTTATTTATTTTAAACTAAACAACATGATTAATTAATTAATTAAGTTAATTAAAATATACTTACAAGAACACGAACTTGTTTAGTACATAGGTAAAGAGCAATAGCTCTTCCAAGTTTAGATGTTGCTTCCACTCAGAAAAACTTCATTAACATCATGTTTAGTAATTTGATTAAGGATAACTCCTGCTGTTAATGTATTTCCATGTACAACTCTTACTTTAAGATTAGGATATTTATTAATAAATAATATTCCACCTCCATTTAATCCTTCATTTTTGTTTAATGCTGCAAGACTAATTACTTTAACACCTAATTTATTTGCTCTAAGTATTGCTTGTTCTATTTGGTTATTAATACCATTTTTTGCAAATGGTAAAAAATATTGGAAACCAAATCTTGGTATAACCCAAGTTTGATGTAAGTAATTGTTTAGGTAATAAAATGTGTTTAAAAATGGTTTAGAGTAAATCCACATGATAATCATGGCTAAGAAGGATAGGGGTAATAAGGGAATAATGTAGGGTTTTGTTGTGAATGGAATTGAACTAAATGATCTTAATACATATGATACATGTAAGGCTGATGTTATGTCTACTACATGAGCTAAGAATACAAAGTTTGGTACTTGACTATTTGTACCTGCAAAAACAACAAAGGAATTATGATTATTATATGACACAGATCGAAACTTGTTCGAATGATAAACATGCATTTTTCACTTTTAATCTGACGATTGTGATAAGTTTGAGTACATAACTCTTAAGATCACTATTGAAACTTGGTTAAGAATCGACAGACAGAGTTAATTTTTTTTATCAAGAAAATCGATGTAAAATTGACGAATTGTACCTTGTCCGGAGGATTTTAAGAATATGCACATTAAAATGTACGTAATTATTTGAAAATATATGACCTTAGGACAATTTTACCACACTCCATGAAATATTAATTCTAAATCGTTTTTATTTGTACTCTTCAATTATGATTTTGCATCCTAAAAATTAGAGACGTCAATATGGGCTAGGTCCGTTGGGCTGACCTGGCCTAACCCGAGATTTAATAGGGTTGAGCTAAGATTTTTGGAGCCCATTTGAGAAAAGGGTTTTTAGCCCGGCCTGAATAAGTCTGTTGATTTGATGGACTTGAGAAATATATGTAGGGCCGGCCTGTGGCCAATAATAATTAATTAAAAAATATAATATAATATTAAAATTTAAAATTAAAGAGAGTTCAAATTCAAAATAATTAGGTTATATTTTTATTTATATATTTATATTTTCACTTGAAAAAAAAAACTTAATAAATAGAGATAATTTCAAAGACCTCCCTCCAGGCTTCGCTCTATAACACTCACCTTCCCTGTGGTTTACGATATTACGTCTACCTCCCTTATTTTCATTTTCTTGTAACCATTCTTTAAACCTATTTAAATAAATATAAATTAATTTAGATTTGACAAATTTACCCTTATATATGAATGTTTAGATCTAATTTTCAATGATTTATCTTTATTCGTTGGATCATGTTTCTTCTTCGCTTGTGTAAATGTTTAACTAGAACAAAATCTTATCGTTCTTATCGAATTTCTTTCTTGGGAAGTTCAATTTTGTCTTTTATTTGAAGAAATTATTGTCGGAAAATGATGGGTTATTGTGGGGGGAAAATTTACGTGAATTGGTAAAGGTGAAATAGAGATAAAGAGTTAATATTTGGTGAAAATGTGGGTCAGCTTAGTTGAAGACTTTGATCTTTGTTGGTTTAAAAAAATAAGTCTTTGTGTTAATTTATTTTTAAAGTATTTGTTAAATGAGTTATTTTTTATATAATATTTATTAATAAGAAGAAATTTATATAAAAAAGAGTAACATTGTCAAATCTATATTAATTTATATTTATTTTAAATAGGTTTAAAGAATGGTTACAAGTAAATAAAAATAAGGGAGGTAGACATAATATCGTAAACCAAAGGGGAGGTGAGTGTTATAGAGCGAAACATGAAGGTCTATGAAATTATCCTAATAAATATTATAAAAAGAATTTTATTTTGATTTGATTAACAAGTACTAACATTAACATCATGTAATATTGTTTTGTCGATATTTATGATAATATTTTAAATTATAATTTAAAATTTAATTTAATAATTATAAAAAAAATGTATTTTTTTTTAAAAAGTGAGTTGGCCCCTCAAGTCTGTAGCCCACGTACTTGTGGGTTGGGCCGATCATTTTCTGGCCCACGCCAAAAATGGGTTGGCCCAGCCTAGCCCATAAAATGTCAAAGCCTGTATGGGTTAGCCCAGATGGGGTGGACAGGCCCATATTGACAGCTCTACTAAAAATCGATCATATATGTTGATTTTTATATTAAAAAAAAAAGTTAGGCACTGCATCGATTTTCTTTATAAATAATGTAAAATATAATAATTTTTCGTGCGAATGAAAAACCGACAAATCATCCAATATTCTATTTAATTTTTTTTAAAAAATAAAATAAAATCTATAGAGAAAATCGATTTTCCCTCAATTATTTGGGTCAATTCTATTTGTCAATTTTTACATAATTTTTAGCGACGAATAAACTTGATTAAGTAGTATAGTTTGCAACTACCGGCGTCTACTTGCTTCTTTAAAAAATTAATATATACTCATCAACTAAATTATATTAAATTTCATGAAATTATTTATTCAATTCATTCAATATTACTTGACTTTAGTTAACTTAACATATTATACAATATATTTCTTAAGAATAATTTAATTAAAAATATATTTTACTAAACTAACTTTATTAATAATGCTTTGAAACTTTTAATTTAAGTATTACTATTATTTTGCCCCACAAAAGTATGGACATATGTACTTTGAGTCAATTGGCAAAACATGTATGTACAAACAAATTTAATGTAATCGTAAATTTGCTTTCTATTTTACGCGATATTTAAGAAATTATAAATAAATTAATCAATATAACTATTTTGTCCTTTGTTCATATTAATACACATAAAAATACAGACTAATAGTTAACAAAAGGACAAATGCACATAAAAATAAGTTTTTAAAAAATATACATAAAAAATAGGAATTATTTAAACTTCCAAAGATCGTATTAATTGTAGGAGTAAAATAAGAAAAATTTAATTAATTCTATCTTGATTTAGTAAATAATTCGGTAATTATATGGTTTAACTATTTTTAATAAGATATTTATCTAATATATATGGTTTAACTATTTTTAATAAGATATTTATCTAATATGAGACGGAAAAAATATATTTTACCTGATTGAATACTTATTTTTGTGTGCATTTCCCATGATTTTGGGTTAAGAGTGTTGCCTATAACATCAAAAAGTGGCATAAAAAGGCAATAATTTGTTCCCATCTCTGTGTGATGTAGGCTGTGGTACCTGCAAATATAAAATAATATTGAATGATTAAATATTATGACCGAACGTCTATCAGTTTTTTATATGAATAATAATAAATTGATTATAATCGTGCTAGCATCGATTTACGATGGAGTGTAAATGAGATATTTCATAAATGGTAAGGCAAGAAATAATTGATGAGGAATAATCTCAAAATTACAATGCCCCAAACATCTTAAGAAATCAAAAATCAAATACGTAGCTATAAATCATAGCTATTGATCCATATCCCATGACATAACACCCTAAAATTGGAATTCCAATCACTCCACCTAATAAAATTTGCTCCAAAAATGTAGCACGACCAGCTGAAAATTTATTTTTTAAAAAAATATTAATTTTTCAATTCGTTAGAAAAAATTAAATAGGGAAATAAAATATATGATTCGTTAATTTACCTGTAAAAGGTTGTGGTACAGCTGATGAATGATGAAGTGAATGATAATTTGTGAAAAAGTAACTTCCATGGAATAAATTATGTAAGTAATAGTAAAATGGTTCTGAAAATACTATATGGAGGATTATGATCATTATAAAGCCATTTAAATTCAAAATTGGAATATTAATAATATTTGGGAATGTATAATAAGCTAAGCTAGCCATTAGAGCTTGAAGGAGTATAAAATTATCCCTGAAAAAATTTACAAAAAAAGTAAAATAAAATTAGCACTGGGGTATATATTCAAAGATGAATTTTATAGCTAATTTTTGTATATATAATGTTAAAGATTTAAGTATATACGTACGTACCAATCCCATTCATTGTCAATTTGTTTAAAATCAACACCTTGTTTTATAATACGTCGATTTCGAGTTAAAAACAACATGTTACTAAAAGAGGACCATAGTTGATAAATAAGACCTCTAAGTGAACATAATATAAGAACATGTAAACACCATGTCGCGTTGATGCTATCTTCTTGAAATCTTGAATACGCCACTTTTGCAACAAATGGTCCATACAATAAATACTGTTCCAAAAAATATATATAAACATGAAAAAATCAAACGCTAAAAGGATGAATTAATTAATACATAGATGAACACCTTAACTAATTAAAAATGTACCTTCAAACATCCCAATTTCTCCCATGGCCAAGTTGACAATGGACCTTCCATATATATGAAAAATAAGTAACACAATAGGGGAAGAATTTTATTGTTTGAAAGCCACAATTGATTTTATATAGAAAGGAAAAATATTATATATTCTCAACTATTTTGTATCTATATTTTGTGAAGAACATGGACTAGTGTTGAATATATATAGATGAGGAGAAGGAAGAAGAATTAATAAACTTATTGAATTCTAGTGCAACATTATTAATTGACACAATTTAATTTTAGTGTATAGTTGAGTACCTTCTCATTCACAATTTAATTTAGTATAATACGTTGACTTGCTATAATATAATATAATATAATGCACCGATTGATTAATGTATTTATACTTTGTAGGCATGGCCAACAATAATTTGGGTTGGCTTTCACATATCTTTGACATGTGTGCTCCTTTTTAATTGGGAAAAATAACAAATATACATTCGAACTATCATAAATAGTATGTAGATACTCTTCGTCATACTTTAGAGACATTGGTGCCGTTGACATTCAAAAACTATAGGGTATATGCCCTTCAGTCTAACAGAAGACTAAATAGAAACACGTGGCACAATCTTATCCATCGATCCGATATCGGATCGATAGATAAGATTATTACACGTGTATATCCCTTAGTATAAAGGGTATATATGTTCTAGTTTTTGGACGGCAGAAACACCAATATAATGTCCCTAAAGTATGACGAAGGGTATCCACATACCATTTATGATAGTTTGACGATATATTTACCACGTGTCTGTTAGTATAGGGAAGAGTGCTAATTACCATATAATAGGTTTGTTTCATAAATCTTAATTAGGAGAAAGCTATTGTTTCAATAAGTCTAGCTAAATTTGGAAACTTTCCATGTGAGTCTTCAACTTTTTTACCAGCACTCCACCTCCCAAACTAAATGATCTATTACTTTTCAAAAAAAATTAAACTACAGTAATAATTATGAGTTGTAATAATATGGTAAAATATACATATTATTTATTATTATAATTTTTAAAAAAAGTACATCGTGAATTAGTAAAAGTGAACGTACATAGGGGATACTGATAGAAGATTAAAATGAAAGTGATTTGGGAAATTTTCTCTGCTTGTATTCATCAATAATGAGATAACTTTATACAAACTAACTAAGGACTATGTTGCAAAATATAAAAGACTACAAGATAAATAGTAAAACTTTGTAACAGATTGTAACTAAATTATGTACAGATCATCTATAATCTAGAAAATATTTTATTCCTTGCTTTTGCTGTATTGTGTAGCTACTGGGCTGATTCCTTGTTTTTGTTGTATTGTGTAGCTACTGGGCTGAATGTTATTTGTGACCCAGTTGTCTTCCATCAGCCACTTCAGCCCATATCAAACCTTAGTCATCATCCGACAAGATCTAGAAGCATCAATGCTTGTCCCAATCATTTCATCTTCTTTCTTTGTGTCAATGGTGGAATAAGAAATCTTCTTCTCTCCAACATCCCCCCTCAAGTTGGAGGAGATGGAAATCACACCCAACTTGTCCAAGATGCGTTGATGAGAGCCCCCATTGAGAGGCTTGGTGAACAGATCGGCGAGCTGACCTTCCAATGGAACAAAAGAAAGGGAAATAAGGCCAGAAAGAAATTGTTGACGAACAAAATGGCAATCCAAATCCACGTGTTTTGTACGCTCATGAAACACCGGATTACGAGCAATGTGAATGGAAGCCTTGCTATCAGATTGAACAGGGACAGGAAGGTCTGGTGGAACAGTGAGGTCCTCAAGAAGACGTACCAACCATGTGAGTTCAGCTGTTACACGGCGCATTGAACGATACTCTGCTTCAGCAGAGGAAAGTGAAATGGAAGCTTGTTTCTTTGACTTCCAAGAAATAGGAGCACCACCTAATGTGATGAAGAAACCACTAACAGATCTTCGGGTGTCTTTGCAGGAAGCCCAATCGGCATCACAAAAGGCAAGCAAATCAAAAGAAGGATCAGCAGACAAGAGAATACCTTGACCAGGATCGGACTTGAGATATCGCAACACCCGCAGTGCAGCGGAAAAATGAGACACCGTAGGACGCTGCATATATTGGCTGAGACAAAGAACCGCAAATGAGAGATCAGGCCGAGTATGAGTAAGATAATTTAATTTTCCTATCAAAGTTCTGTAAATAGTAGGATTATCCAATAATGGCCCATCATTATGTTGTAGTTTGGAATAAGGGTCTAGTGGAGAAGATACCACAGATCCGAAAAATCAAACTCGCCTAAAAGATCCTGATTGAATTTACGCTGACATAAAATGAAGCCCTGTTTCTCTCTAATCACTTCGATACCTAAGAAATAGTGAATGTCTCTCAAATTCTTAACCCGAAACTCAGAGTTGAGGAAAGTAGTGATAGAAGCAATCTCAGAGGTGTCTCTCCCAGTAAGCAGTATGTCATCTACATACACAACTAAGATTGATATAAGATCACCATTTTTCTTAAAGAATAAAGAATAGTCATTAAGAGAACTAGAGTACCCTTTATATGCCAAAGCACCAGCAAGTCGGGCATACCACTGTCGTGAAGCCTGCTTTAATCCATAGAGGGACTTCTTCAAAAGACAAACATGGTTTGGAGAAGGTGGAGAAAACCCAGTAGGAAATCTCATGTACACTTCCTCTTGTAGTTCTCCATGCAGAAACGCATTATTTATATCAAGTTGAGACACTTGCCATCCCTTCTTTGCGACAATAGTGAGCAAGCATCTGATAGTGGTGATCTTCACCACTGGAGAAAAAGTCTCACTAAAGTCAACACCTTCTTTCTGAATGTCCCCCCTAACCACCAATCTAGCTTTCAGTCTTTCAATAGACCCATCTGAGTTTTGCTTGACCTTGTAAACCCATTTACATGGCAAAGGTCTTTTTCCGGATGGCAATTGAACCACCTCAAAAGTGTCATTTAAATGAAGAGCTGCAATTTCTGTTTTCATTGCCTCTTGCCATCCTGGATGAGTACAAGCTTCAGTAAAACTCTTAGGCTCTCTAATTGATGACAAAGACTGCATGATATTCTGATTTGGGACAGTCAAAGCACTAAAAGAGAACACATTAGGACTATGAGAATGAACAAAACAAGAGTTAGTGACATCAGTGAGTAAAATTGAGTTGCAAACAAAATCCTTTAGATAGGATGGTTGTTGACTTAATCTGGTGGATCTTCGAGGAGAGGGAGAAACTATGGGGGAAGCAGGAGGAATGAGTGATATTGCGACTGGAGGATGTGAAGATGAAGCAGCTGAATCAGGTGGGGAAGGGAAATGATTTAGAAAGGTTTGCTTAGTCGGAGAAGAGGGTTCTGAATCTGGAATAGGAATAGTTGGGGAAAAGAAAGGATTCTGGATAGCATGAGCAGAATTAACAGAAAAGGGGAAATGGTCCTCATGAAATTTAATATCTCTTGAGATGAAAATGTTTCGACTTGCTAACTCCATAACCTTGTATCCTTTATGTCCAGAAGGATAACCCAGAAAAATACATTCCCTTGCCCTAGATTGGAATTTATCCCTACCATGAGACAAAGTAGAGACAAAGCAAAGACAACCAAAAACTTTAAGATGTGAATAAAGAGGTGGAGTACCAAAAAGAATCTCATAAGGAGTCTTTCCAACAATAGCTTTAGAAGGTAACGTGTTGATCAAATGAGTAGCAGTTAGAATGCATTCACCCCAATATTGAATAGGAAGATTAGCTTAAAAAAATAGTCCCCTAGCTATTTCCAAAAGATGTTTATGTTTCCTTTCCACAACTCCATTTTGTTGAGGTGTGGCAACACAAGATCTCTCATGAAGAATTCCTTGATAAAGTAAGAATTTAGTCTCTTGACTTCCCCTTCCTAACTCTAAGACATTGTCAGATCTGATTCTTTTCACCTTTAATTCAAATTGTCTCTCCACCATAGCTAGAAAATCCTTAAGAACTGGAAAAGCATTGCTTTTAGTCTTTAAGAGGAAAGTCCATGTTCCCCTACTAAAATAATCTAAAGTGGTCAAAAAATAATTGTAGCCATCATGAGTGGAAGATTTGAAAGGTCCCCATGTGTCAATATGTATCAACTCAAAGATCCTTTTAGATTTAATGCTACTCACAGGAAAAGGTAACCTGTTTTGTCTAGCTTTTGGACAGACACGATATATGTAAGGAGAAGTAAAGGGAAAAGAAATGAAGGCAAGATTTTGCATTGCTGAAAAAGGCAAATGCCCCAGTCTTACATGCCATAAAGCTATATCAGAAATAACATTAGCAGAAATAGGACCTGTAACAGGCCAAATATTAGAGCTAGAAACGGAAACAACTACATTACTGGAAATATTACTTTTTTGAATTGAAACTAGATCACTAGGAACAACTTTGGAATTTCTTCCTTTTTCAAAAGAGACAGCTTCTTTAAGAGTGTCTGATTGCATCCTAGGAGATTGGAGAAAATAAAGACCATCAACTACTTCACCAAAAACTTGTTCCTTCTTCATTGAATGGCCCTGTAAGACACAAGCACTAGTACTAAATAAAACAGTGCAATTGAGATGATTAGCTAACTTATGAACAGATAATAAGTTATATGTGAACTCCGGAACATATAGGACATTATCAATAGTGAGATTAGGCAAAATTCTAACACTGCCTGCATGTGTGACATTGAGCTTAAAAGAGTTAGGTAAACTGAGATGTAGAGGCAGAGACAAATGAATGAGAGATATAAAGGATTTAGAGTCAAAACACATGTGCTCAAAGGCTCCCGAGTCAATAATCCAAGTTCTGGAATTATGGACTGTAAAACATGACCCTGAGTATTTTAGAATTGTACCGGCAACTGCATTTGCATTGATTGGTGCCCCTGAACAGGTTCCCTGGTTGTTCCTCACATCCATCCTGATTTGATCGACTAGATTTGAATATTGTTCTTTGCTCATAAACTGGTTATAATTCTCTCTAGTAGGAAATTGAGGATTCCACATGTTCCTTGAATCCTCATGATTCCGACTGAAAGCGTCAGCCTCTTCCCCTGCAATCACAGCATTCCCTTTAGCCAAATTCTGAGGATTATTTGTCTTAGTGAACTCAAAATCATCTGGGAACCCAATCAACCTAAAACAGTCATCATACACATGTCATGTTTTGCAACAGTAGGTACAACTCACATTTAGATTGTATTTCACTCCTTGGTTTGTTTCTGGGAAATGTTCTTCCAAACTTTTGATTTCCAGAATTCCCAACCTTTGGTGTTGCTTGAGTACCTTTAAATGGTGGGTTTCCAGATCTGTAATTTCCTCTTCCTTGACCAGCCACCATGAAAGAAGAAGCATCGACTATGCTACCAACATTAACATAAGCTTCCTTTTGGCTTTCATCCTGCAAAACTAAGGCATAAGCACTGTTAATGGAAGGTAATGGATTGATCATTAAAATAGTTCCTCTGGCTTGAGTATATGTGTCATTCAAACCCATCAAAAAATTGTACAAGCCGTTGATCCTCTAAAGACTTGATGAGTTTTCCCTTCCCTTCACATGTGCACACACAACTACAAGATGACAATAGATCTAGAGAATCCAGCTCATCCCACAAACGTTTGAGCTTGGTGAAGTATCCTGCTACATCATTGTTTCCCTGTACTAAACTTGATATTTCCTTTTGCAGGTGATAGAGCTTAGCTCCATTGGATCTCCCAAACCTTTGCTCTAGGCTTTCCCACAACTCCTTTGCTGTTTTGGAGTAGATCACACTGTCTCCAAAGTCTTTAGACAGTGCATTCAACAACCAAGACATCACCATGTCATTACAACAACTCCATTGCTCATAATCTGGAGCAAGCAGATCTGGAGCTTTGCAAACCCCATTGATGAAACCCAATTTCTTTTTAGCTGAAAGAGCAATAAGAATGGATCGTCTCCATCCTGCGAAACCTCTACCATCAAAAGTTGAGTTGATCAAGTTCATTCCAGGCGAATCTGAGTTACTCAAATGATTAGGATGGGTGTTACCAAAAGTTCCATTGTTTCCATCCTCTTTGGATTGTGATTGTGTTGGGAGAGAATTATCGCCCATGATTGATCAAAAAAAAATTGGAAGATTGAAGATGGTTAGATCGAGCTACTGCTCTGATACCATGATAGAAGATTAAAATGAAGGTGATTTGGGAAATTTCTCTGCTTGTATTCATCAATAATGAGATAACTTTATACAAACTAACTAAGGACTATGTTGCAAAATATAAAAGACTACAAGATAAGTAGTAAAACTTTGTAACAGATTGTAACTAAATTATGTATAGATCATCTAATCTAGAAAATATTTTATTCCTTGCTTTTGTTGTATTGTGTAGCTACTGGTCTGATTCCTTGTTTTTGTTGTATTGTGTAGCTACTGGGCTGAATGTTATTTATGACCCAATTGTCTTCCATCAGCCCACTTCAGCCCATATCAAACCTTAGTCATCATCCGACAAGATCTAGAAGCATCAATGCTTGTCCCAATCATTTCATCTTCTTTCTTTGTGTCAATGGTGGAAGAAGAAATCTTCTTCTCTCCAACAGATAACTATTGTTAGGGGTTCTCCACGCACATAAAAATAATAATACAAGGTAATAAGACAGAATTTAAGAAAGAGAAAAATATTAAAATGTTTTTTAAATCTATAAAATATAGTATTATAGTATATTCATATTTGAAAATTGAGCCATATTTAATAAAAATATAATTTGTTTGTTTCATTTATTCTTTTATGGATGGAAATTAGTTGTATCACTCATGATGAATATTGTTCACCATTCCTTAACCAAAATATGTAATATCCATCCAACAACTATATTATATGGTCACCTATAGTTTTTTAATTTAAAATAAAATGAGGGTGGATCGATTGTCTGGATTGACCATGTTATCCATGGATGGGTGTTATTAATACAACTTTTTTTTTTAGAAATATCTAAAGTAATATCTGAAGTTGTTTCTAATTTTTTTTTAAAATATCTTAAGTATGTGAGCGTCCTATTATATCACAAAAGTAAGTAATAATTCTTGTAAATGTATCAATTTTAATTTGGAGGGAGAGAAAACAATGTTGGCAATTTATTAAGTTCATATTTTATTTGGAGAAGGCTTATATATGCTATTAAATTTTGAGAAAAGACTTATTTATGTTATTGGTAAAATTTGGCTCAGTTATACCATTTTCGTTGGAGAAATGAATCGTCCATGCCATTGTTTGCTAACTAAAATGACATAGATGAGGCAAACTATTAACACATGCAATATATGAGCCTTTTCTCTAAGTTTAATGCATATATGAGTCGTTTCTCTAAGTTTGATGACACATTTGAATCTTTTCTTCTTTAAAAAGTTATTTAATTAATTAAGTGACGGCGCGAATAATAATTGACATGTAAAAAATGGTTTAGCAAAATCGGAATTGTTACCGTTAACAAATAATAACATGCATATGGATAAACCTTTTCTTAAACAGAAATGATATAGATAAGCCAAACTATTAACTAATGACATATATAAATCTTTTCTCAAAATTTAATGGCATATATATATATATATATATATATATATATATATATATATATAATATATATATATATATATATTATATATATATATATTGCCTAAATGCAATTGAATATCATCCAAAAAAATTAAGTTACTTATCGTAGTACATTGACTTTGTATAGCTTATTAATTTGATGAATATTAATTTCATTCAATATAAGGGACAATTAGTTAATACTTCGATTTAACAATAGTTGTCCACAATTAATTTGATATAAACTTTAAAAAATAATAAATAACACGGGTAATAATATTATATTATCCGTTGAATAATATTTTAAATTTAAAATTTTAGAGATATTGAATAGTATTTAATAACAAGGATAAAATAGACACAAAAAGATAAATTATTCCTTGATTTTCAAACTGAACAAGAATTGTTGGATAGTTAATTTTAGAGTTGTCAAAATAGATTTGGCTCGTTAAGTCACCTCAACACAACCCTTGGATTAAGCAAGGTTGAGCCTACATTTTTTGGCCCATTTCTGAACAAGGCTTTTTGGCAACCTTATTTGTCCCGCTAATCTCGTAAGCCCAACCCGCGAGGCTTAGAGGTCAGCCCACGAGTTATGAATGTTAAAAATATTTATGATAATATTTTAGTAGTTTTTTATTTATTAAATTTTTTCAATAAATATTAAATATTTAAAAATATAATATCAAGTCTAACTCATTTGTAGATCCTTTACATTTTAGGGTCGTTAACCCACTAAAATCAAGCCTACTTTTGTTTTTATACCTAATTTTCATTTTCCCTTTGTTGTCTTGCTCATGAATAAATTGATCATATAATATTTTTTGCTTGGATGAATCATACAATGTTGTATCTTGGCTATTATGTTTGTTATTATGTGTTTTTATAAGTTTTCACTGAAGTATGTAATTCATAAATGAATTTTTGCATTATTGATGTTGTGTTCATATATCAACGTTCGATATTCTTTCTAAGACATCAATATTGTCCGTTTTTTGATTGAAGGACTGATCTGTTTCAACCCGTGGCCTGCTTAGGATTGGATATACTGTTATTTTATAGACCCTTTAATTAAAAGGGAGAACCCGTCCTTACCTATTTAACTTTGTAGCCCGTTAGGGCTAAGATTGGATCAACCTATTTTGACAGCTCTAGTTATTTTTAATATAATAGATACGAAAAGATAGACCAAGCAAATAGTATAAATTTAATCAAATATCATAAAATATTTTTTTTAAATGATAAATCCTCTAACTTCAACTCTTCTACTGTTTTCCCTTCACTTTAATTATATTTTAACAAAATAAAAGGCATAGTCAGCTCCTTAAATTTGTAAGAAAATTTTATTTAAACGCTCAAACTAAGTTATGTTTCAATTGTATACCTCAATACTCAATAAAATGTTTTAATCATACACTTTTAATTCACATTTTAAAATATTTTTTTCTACATTTATTTTTATTGGTCTATTAGATAATTAATTAAATTGATCTAATGAAATATGTCAATCTTACTATATCCACATGAGTAAGTGATGGTAACTCACAGCAAGCACTACATCTCTGCTTGCCAAATGAACTTACATTCTCCACAATACTTTTCAATTCATCCAATATTTTACCAATTTTGGAGACAAGTGTTTTTATTCGTCTATTAAATAGTTAAGTTAATCGCATCAATAAATAGACTTTGACTCCAAAATTGGTAAAACATTGAATGAATAGTTGAAGTCTCAATTCACTCTATTCCATATGTCATCAATAAGTATTTGATATCTCTTGCTAGTTCCTCTTCATTTAGCGCGATATTTGTCATTCCAATTACAGCATACATGATAAGCGTGCTATAACAGGAATGAATAGTGTCTTAACTGTCTAAATCGGACTTAAACCTCTTACCTTACCAACAGACAACAAGCCAAGACCTGAAAAACATGTTCTAAACAACGAACTCGAGTATTAACATGAATCAACTAATCCAACAGAACTCGAACAAATAGTACTCATCTGTACATTCAAGACCATGGCAATATACTAAATGGTCTTATACTCCATATCATACGCGACAAGAATCTTAACAACGACTGATCAATCGAACAGTACTCTTAAGGATAACGCTTATATGAATCAAGACGCCTATTGTTTCTAAAAGCACAACATCCAACAGAGTAAACAAGAATGAGGAAAACAAGGAATATGATATTGAGTACAGCCACTCTTTTCCAGTCACTCTTGATATTGTCTAACAGCCCTGCTTTGCAAGATTCACAGCTGTAACACAACACATTCGGATCGTTGCTCCATAGGTTACAGTCAGGATTGGTGAAAGATGATAAGGTTGAACTCTTGGTCCAGTTAGTCGGGCTCACGTAGGTGAAGTTGCAGTCGTTTGATGGTTTGCAGCAACCAGACTGAAAGAACAAACATGTCGTAAACAAAATGGAACATAATACACAATCAAGAAGATATATCGACTAAGGTTTTGTATATAGGATGCGTTTACACCAAGCCAATGAACACATAAGACGTGTCTTTCATACACGTTTATTACTTGATCATGGTTAAGTGATTATATGTCAAAAAAAAATCGTTCTAATCACCGCGTTTTGAGAATGATTTAGCATAATATGTTAGTGAATCAACCAAGTTATGTAAACTTTCAACTGATACAAGAAAATGCAATGAAGTTTATACATAGAACCAAAACAAGAGTAGTCAGTAGACATGGTTCACAAAATGAGGAGATGCACGGATGTCCCAGTGCGGAGAAGTGAGAAGTTGGGTTTAGACGGATTTTGGAGAGGTAGAGATAGATAAAAAAAAGTATTGGAGAGATGTGATTAGACATGATATGGCACAGTTACAGCACATCAAAGATATGGCCTTAGCTAAGAAGGTGTGAGCGGCATGGATTATGGTAGAACGGTAGTAGACATGAGTGTGTCCACACTAATAAAAGATAGAAGTCAAATCTCCGTACACTCTACCAAAACTACGCTTACTTAATGGAGATGAAAAACTTGGTATAGAACAGAGTCAAAATCTTAAAACTTTCAACTTTTATAAAGAAGGATAAATCAGACCCTTAGTGGTCGTTCTTATCTTATCACGCCACACATTGAGACATAGCTAATTGATTTGGGAAGACAGGAAAACAACATCCGTCGTTTTTAATTTATGAATAGCTAACGTTAAAACAAAATAAGTCATCCGGACTCCAACAAACACATTTGGCTATAAAACTTCAAAATTCCAGAATCTTCAAGAATTTGAAAAACAACAAAAAAGTGTGTTCGCTCCAAATTACTCACAAAAATTCAAAAACAACTCCAATTTGTATTCACAATCAGATACAAATTTTCAAAAAATATCTTTCATCTCTAAAAACAAAACCTTATTTTTTCTTAAAATTTCACAGTGAAACATAACCAAAAGCGAAAAAGAAAAACTCCTTTACATGACCAACCTCCAAAAAAATCGACCATAAAAATTCAAAATTCCAGACTTTTCAAAAATTAAAAAAAAAAAGAGTAAAATTCACTCCAAATTATTCCCTAAAAGCCCCTTTACATGACCAACCTCAAAAAAAAAATCAACATATATGCCCATGAAAATTCGAAATTTCAGAATTTCAACAATTTAAATTACAACAAAAAAGTAAATTAAATTCACTCTAAATCACTCGTAAAAAAAAATAAAAAACAACTCCACTCTGTATTCATAGTCAAACACAACTCCACCAATTCTCGCACAAAATAAAAAAAAAAGAAATTCACTCTGAAAACATAAACTATTCTAAAAAAAATTCACAATAAAACATGATCAATCACGAAAAAGAATCTCCTTTTACATAACCCATCGAACATCGAATAAAAAATAATAAAAATGAAATACCTGAAGAGCAGATAGATGTTTTTTGTAAAACTCTTCAACTTTATTATCCACATCACCATTATTATGATCCATCAATGTTTTGCATATTTTAGTATCCTTCAAACAGCTCTGAATTTTACCCCAATGATTATTAACTCTTTTTTGTAACCAATTAGAATAATCACCAAGCCTGTATTCTTTATACCCTCTATCAGATAAAACATGACCAGCCCCTTTATTAGTAACAACAAATGCAAAAATTGTAAAACAAAAAATCAAAATAATTAATAAAAACATAATAACAAGATAAATCCATAAAAAAAATGAAACTCTACAACATGAACCAATTAAACCAGCTAATGAAATTAACATAACAAATATTCCAAGTGCTATAATTGGTTTTTCAAGAAATCTTTCACATTCTGTATTTGCTTGTTTTGATAACCAAATTCCTCCACCGATAATTGGAATTGAAATAATAAATGTTATTATGTTAACAATTCCAACTAAATTGTTACTCAAACGCAACATTTTTTTTTATTTTTTTTTTGGGATTAGAAATTGAAGAATTTTATTAGAAAAAGTTGAAGAGGTGCATACATATATTTATGGAGTTTTTTGACTAATCATTTATGAGAAAGACAAAAAGGGTAATATGTCATAATAAATATAGAAAAAGAACAAGTCCAACTTTTTATCTTATATTTTTTTAAGAAATATACTTGCCAATATAAAAAAGGAAAATAATTTAATTTTTCTCTTCTTGTTTTTTCATTTCCCCATATTTAGTAAAAAATAATTATTCCACCCATTGAATTAGTCTTGGATAATTCAAATCACATTATTTAAGGTCAATAAAGAAAAAAGAAAGAATGA
Source organism: Solanum habrochaites (assembly GCA_027704765.1). Classification (NCBI taxonomy): domain Eukaryota; kingdom Viridiplantae; phylum Streptophyta; class Magnoliopsida; order Solanales; family Solanaceae; genus Solanum; species Solanum habrochaites. The sequence continues at coordinate 3,672,303 of JAKWJA010002500.1, read as the reverse complement.
TACTCCCTCTGTCCACTTTTAGTTGTCATAATTTTCCTTTTTAGAGTGAAATAATAAGAGTTTTGACTAACATTTAAGTATATATTTTCTTCATCATGTAAAAAAGTATTTTATAGTACCTTTTGTATATTTTTTTAGTATTTAAATTATCGAACTAATGCATCTAAGTAATTTTGAAAATTAATCAAATTAACTTTTGAAAAGGCGTAATTTTAACCATAAACTTATTGAGAAGTGTTAAATGGCGAGAAAATTTTAAAAACTATAATTTTTATTTTATTTTAAAATAAATCGATCTTTTTTCCATTTTTTAGCAAAAGATATTAAAGATAAAACTTAAAAGAGTGAAAGTATTTTAAAAAGTAAAATTACATTAAGAAAATGTCATTCTGACCAAACTCTGATCAAATTTTCTGGCGAAAAAGATTTTTTGGAAAGCTATGATAGCATCAAGGTCAAAAACAGATATCAACTTGCTGCAAATGGATCTACATTATATTATTATTATATACATATACATATGATATTGACTCAATCTATATATTTATTATGACCTAGATAATATGTATTGATAATCGTGGGATTACTTAAAAAGATGGAAGTAAATATATGAAATATTAATTTTCTGAATTATGATATTCTCTTATATTTCATTAATTTTGATCAATTAAAATAAAAACTTTTTTAAAATGAAGAAGAACTGGTTAAATTTTTGAATTTTTATATTTGAATAGATGAACAAATACTTAAATTTAAATAAAACTGAACAAGTACACGATAGAAAAGGAAAGACAAAAAAAAGGGATGACCAAACATTTCATTTTCTAAAAGAACATTATTGCAATTTGCACATTGAATTTGTCCAAAGGGTAGTTGTATTTGATTAGAAGAGGGAGATAACATTTCGTATTCAATCTTTAATTTTATTAAACATATTTAATCTTCAATTAATATAAATGTATAATTTTGATCCTTCAAATTAATATGAATGTGTGAACGTTATCCATTGTATCCACTCATTGCTCTATTTATATAAGTTAATAATTCAAAATGAAATAGAAGAAATATCTTTAAAACAAAGTAATTTTAAAAAAAAAAAATTAAAAAAGGATGGTGAAGACTTAGGGGTAAGTGTTCGGTTCTTCGATTTGGTTTAATTAAATTTTGATTTGGTTTTTGGTATTCAGTTTTAAAAAAGTGTGCATCATAATTTATACAAAACTAGATCGGTTCGGTTCAGTTTTTTCTAATTCGGTTCGGTTTAGTTAAGTATTTTTAAATCGATTTTTTGATGTAAATAATAATAAAGAGGAAATATGATTAAGTGTTAAGAGCTTCATCATGTATTTAATAAAAATAAAGAGGGCATAGATGATTTTTAAACAAAGATGTCAAAGGATTTGTTTTTGTTTCTTAACATAGATGACTGCCATTTTGCTAAAGCCTAAAGACTTTCTCCCATACCGGAATGCTGAATGAATAAAGAAGAGAGCAAGCAGTCTAGCAAGCACGATGCCACTATGAACTTTCGGACAACCAAAATATAAGGACTCACAATGTACAATTGTACATAAACAACAATAGTTCAACACTTTATTGATATTATATATGTTGCCATTTAAAAATTAAAAATTTAAATGGGTCATGTAAATATTTTGAGTAATAATTCAAAAGTGTATAGCTATTATTAATTAAGCAATATAATTTAAATATTTTAAAATTTAGTAAATAAAACTTTAATTTTTCGTTGCACCGTATTTTGAGACCTTGCACCGAACTCCAAATCAAAGAACCGAAATTCCGAAAAAAAGAAATCTACATCGAATCGAAACACTGAAAAATCATAACCAAATTTTAATTTAATTTGATTTTTTAATTTTTTAATATTTATGTTCACCCCTAATGGAAGTAGTCAAGTTGCCATTGATCAAAATAAGAGGATTACATCAACGTCAACCATAAATTAAATGAAATATACAAATATTATTTTTTCTATTCTTCTATCGGATTACATCAACGTCAACCATAAATTAAATGAAATATACAAATATTATTTTTTCTATTCTTCTATCGGTTTCACAACTCTTCAATGTATTGATCCCAAAAATATCACGCATTGTAGATATTAAAATAGGATGACTAAAAATTAAGCTAATTTTACTAATACTAAACAATGAAGTACTCGATTTCCTAACAAGATTCCTTACACACCACTAAACAATTACGGAGTCAAAATTTTCACTAAGAGAGTGAATTTGAATATGATTAAGGTCTTACTTGTTTCCATTAAGATTAAGAGGTTTGAGTCTGAATACATATCTGAATATTAAGATTTGCATTAAGATTCAGGTGTTTTGATCTGAATACATATCTGAATATTAAGACGTGATCTCTAAATCTGAACACTAAATAATTAATGTTGTTTGTTTTCAATATCTGAATATGCATGTGAAATTAACATTAAATTAATAAAATATCATAAATATTTCATTCCAACAAAATATATCACTTTTGATTTTAATTTTTTTTTTTAATAATCATGATTTGGAGTACAGTTTTTTTCATTCAAAAATCTTGATAAACACCAATACACCAATAGTATTCCTGACATAGTCAATACAAGAAAATTATAATATAAAAAAAAACTTGAAAGAATTTATAAAAACTTACCTATTCAAGTGAGAAAAAATGGTGATTGATTGAGAAAAGAGAGGAAATTTTTTTAGTTATGAGATAAAAAAACACGCTTAAAGCAGAGAAGCCATGTTATTATTTGATAACTTATTACATGAGTCTGAATGTTGTTAAGAGTCTCAGATCTGATTTATTTAGACCACTTCAGACCCATTAAAAGGTTTTCTTAAAAATAAAACAAATGAATTTAATGGATTGATTGAATCTGATTGATTCAGATTCAGACCTAAAAACTAAACGTACTTAATAGGCAAACAAATGAAGCCTAAGTAAATATACCAAAAAATCGACGGAAACTATATATAAGAAAAGTAATTTTAATTATGTATAAATAATATAATATTTTGTTAAAAAAAATTCAGAGTAACCACTCAATTTTACCTGACTTCGCTCCGCAACATTAAATATACGTTCAAAATGATAAATGGAAAAAAGAAAAAAATTGGGTTTGGGGGGTAGGGGAGGGTGTGGGGGTTGTGTGTGTAAAGGAAAATGTGAGTTTTATTTACATTTACATCCAAAAATAAAGTATATATCTTGATGATTTTAGAGGAATACATAATTGAGATGTTATATTAGGATAAATCGAAGGTCTCTCATATATTTTTAAAAATCTATAGAGAAAGTTTGTATACAATTTTGGACATTATACACTTTACAAATAATAGTAAAACTTTTCGAGTACGTAGAAAATACTCTCTTCGTCTGGTATTATTTGTCATATTACTCTTTTCGAAAGTCAATTTAATTAATTTTCAAAGTTAAATTAGATCACATTAATTTAATATTTTTAAACAAAAAAAAGTTAAATATTTCAAAACTATATGAAAAGTACTATAAATTGTAATTTTTTGTATACTAATTTGATGAAAAAATAAATCTTTAAATGTTAGTTAAAAAATTTTCTAGTTTGATTCTAAAAATAAAATTATGACAAACAATATCGGACGGATAAGGCAAAGTGAAGTAACTCTTATTTGGAAAGAAACCGCTATTGTTACATCACCCTTTATTGTTGCATTGGAATTGTAGGAATTTCATTATGTAGTGCCAAAAACACTTTATCAGAAATTTCTTGAGAAAAAACAAGAGTTTATAATTTGTCTATTATGAATGGAAGAGCTAAGACCAATTCCCTAGAGAAAGTAAACAAGAATCTCTTTGACCATTTAATTTTAAAGAATAAGAATTAAACTTTATAGTAAATGACACTCACAAATAAATTATATAGGTGATATTAGAAATGTATCATGCTTAATTATCCCAAATAAAAAGTGTATAATTGAGCTAGCATTTGATCATGAGTTTCGAATTGAATTTAAAAATTTGTCTTTCGATTATTGAAATTTGATCAGAGTTTGACATAACGTTTTCATATATTTTCAAGTTCCCAAAAAATACTCCTACCAATTTTTGAGAATTTCATCATAATTTTTTTTTTAAAAAAAAAAAAGAAAATGAGTAAAAATACATGTTCGAACACAAACTAAAATTTTAAAATCTCAAATTTTGAAGTTACAACATTAAAATCTATGTAAGATCGAAGCTACGAATCATTATACTTTCTACGAATAAAAAAGTGAATACATGAATTCTATTAAATAAATTAACAAACTAATTAAAAACGACAGTATATTAGTCATTAGCTTGATTAATTTAACAAATTAAATCATATATATAGTTAATGAATTTGCCAAAGTTACAAATGGGGATATATAACCATTAGTTTGATTAGTGTTAGTAATCTTGTAGTGTATTTGAGGTGTCATTTTCAAGTTTTGGGCTTCTTTTAGCAATAATGTTAATTATGGGCCTTGGCTCTTTTGGATCGTATAAAGTGGAGGCCCAAATGATGACATTGCATAATGAAGAGACTTGGAATTAAGGATAAAGATGGGAAAATTATACATAATAACAAACATTTAGGCTTTAGCCTATATTAGGTAATATAGCTACAATTTAAGAAAATTGTAATTTGTGGTTATAGTTTTACAATTTCTATCATTTGGCTGATTTGTATAAATTTAGGAACCGTATAATTTGGTTCTTGATTATATAAATCTAAAATTTTGTATATGCTTACTCTATCTATCTGTATATGATTTATAAAAAAAATCATGATAAGTTACTCTGTTTGTATATTGGCAAGTGAAATATACAAGCGGAGTTCTGATAAATTTCTAAATGAAACATTATACAAACGGAAAAAATATACAAATCGCAACTTTCATAGCAAACTAAACTATAGATGTGAAACACAACTTCAAAACTATAGCTATAAAATTTTAGTATGTCTATTATGTTTGCTATTTCTAAAATTTTCTCAATAAGAATTTAATCTCGATCCATAAATATACATTTGTTCAAATTTTATAATTTTAGTTTTAAATTGAGGTGATATTCTATATATTTGAGCTTTATTCTCTTAAATTATGATGATAGTGTTAATCATCATTTTTGTTATCAAAATAAGATCTATGAATAAAAAATTAAATTTAACTAAATGAATCACATGTCAAACAAAATTTAAACTAAATGGCCGCGTGTATATATAATAATAATATATGAATATGTATAATGGTATATATGAATATTGTATAATGGTAAATAATGGTATATATACGTAACTATATATCATAGAGGTATATATATTCATAATTTTATATACACTGTTATATAATATTTATACAAGCAATTCATCTTTCCAACAAACGTATACTTCTTTCTTTTATTTTTTCAATATCGACTAGCTCAAATCTTCTATAAATAGTTTTAAAATTTCAAACGGAGCTATAATTTCTTTTGTCCCGATTACCAGACAAGAAACCCTAATACACACGTATTTCTCCGCAAAGGAGTATATTTCTAAGTGATGGTGCAAAATTACATTTATGTAAGATATAGACTATAATCTTCTATAAAAATAAAGTCCCAAAATTTCGAATTTTTGTATCCCTATTTTATGTGTTGAGATTTCAATCCTTGTTAAGGAATGGCACCATTGTCAAATAGTTACACTTGGGCTTAGGATGTTAATTTGTTAAAAATACTAGAGTCGAATGGTCTAATATTAAATGATAATTGGACTATTTTAGGATTAAAGGAATTTAATAGAATGATCATTTTGTCTAATTTATCTTTTTTATTTAATAAAAAACAAATAATCTATGAATAAATAACGAGTTTAATTTATGTATAAATAAATAAAGTTTTTTTTACATTATCAAATCACTCAAATGTATAAAATTGTAATTATAAAGATACTTAGATAATTTACGTGCTATAATCTATAAAGATGACCTAATGGTTAAAAATTTTTTTAAATATCGTCAGTGAATATTAGTTAAACTCACAAATATCGTATCAATGTGAAAATATCGATAAAAAAATGTGTAGAGAAATGCCAAAATTTGCCACATAAAGTTAGAGAAGCAAATGCAGTTTTCACACTAAAAAAATAGTCGATATTTTTTCATTTTTATCTAGTTTCAAGATTTTATTCAGAATTTTAGAAGCTAGCTAACACATCGTGTATGGCCTAGAATTCTCAAAAAAAAAAAAATATGAGGTAGAAATATACAAAATTATAAATATCTTCTTTTACAAAAAAAAAAAATAAAAAAAATACATAAATATACATTAAAAACTTTATTTGCAACAATTTAGGTACACATATATTTATCCTGGATAAAACAGTACAGTCCTATCATATCTTAATCTCTTCGTGAATATCCCTAATAGTTTACTCCTATCTGAACTAAAAACAATGAAACATTCCAATCATATCTTAATCTCTTCGTAAATATCCCAATAGTTTACTTCTATCTGAACTAACAACCCTAACTGAAACAGAACTCGTCTGACATACTCCTACTAAAACTCTACGTATACAAACTTACAACTATAAATATGCATATTCCTAGCGTTAAACTTCAACTTTTTTTTTTAATTGGCATATCATACAATGGCATTTAAAACTTGCTTCTTCTTTTTCATGATATTATGTTATTGTAACATAATAATAACTAGCCAAGCCAATACTAATATTCCAAAATTCACATCCATTTTAGTATTTGGTGATTCATCAGTTGACACTGGAAATAACAACCATATTGATACTATAGCCAAAGGCAATCATTTACCATATGGTCAAGATTTCACTAACCATATCCCAACAGGAAGATTTTCTAATGGAAAATTAGTACCAGACATGTTGTCCATTTCATTAGGTCTAAAAAAAAATGGTGTTCCTCCTTATTTACAACGCGATTTGTCGAAAGACGATTTGCTTAGTGGAGTTTGTTTTGCATCAGGAGGAACAGGATTTGATGAACTAACAAGTAAAATTTCTGGAGTTATATCTATGAAGGAAGAGTTAGAATATTTTAAGGAGTATTTGAGTAATATTAAAGATATTGTTGGAGGAAATAGTAGTGAAGTTGAAAGAATTGTGAATGGGGCTTTGGTTATTCTTAGTGCTGGGACTAATGATTTGATATTTAATTTTTATGATTTACCTAATAGAAGACTTCAATTCTCATTGAATGGCTACCAAGATTTTCTACTTGACAAAGTCCAAAGCTTTATCAAGGTTAATACTACTTACTCTAATCTATCGTTCGTAGCTAAATAAATTCTTTTATCGTTCATCTGTTTGTTAACTAATTTCTTATGTGTCCACTTTTTCTTAACATATCAACTGATATAAGAGTCGATAGTTCATTATGAAGTTGGTGGAAATTTCTTATGTGTCCACTTTTTCTTAACATATCAACTGATATAAGAGTCGATAGTTCATTATGAAGTTGGTGGAGTGATACTATATTTGTATTTTACTATCATTCATAGGTCGAAGATATATATATTAAGAAAAAGCTATGGATTGACTTACATATAAATAATTTTAAAAAAAAATTTGTCCTACTTATTTAAAATTGTCCGAAAAAAAAGAAACTTTTATTTACTGAATTATACATTATTCATCCATATATCACTCTTTACTATGTACATTCGTGATCCCTTAGCCTATCTAGTTAATTTCTAATGTCACTCAAGTCCATTTTTTTTGTCCCTTTGCCTATCGTGGCGTAGCTACATATAATTCAAGATAGTGCTAATTTTTTTCGTAGAAAAATTTATTTTCATATATATATATATATACACTAAATTTGAGACTGTAAAGTAATTTATGAATTCGTTATATATGTGTCAAATATATCTATATTAAATCTTGAACAGTTCTAATGAAATTTCTGAATTCGTTATATATACGTTAAAGTGATATACCAATATCTTTAATTATTCCAACGTGTGATATTTTTTTATTTTTCAGGAGTTATATTATCTTGGATGTCGTAATATTATAGTAAATGGATTGCCACCAATTGGTTGTCTTCCAATGCAAATTACAGCAAAATCTCCATTTTTTAGAAGTTGCATAAATGAAGAGAATTCTGATGCTGAAATTTATAACCAAAAACTTCAGGATTTATTAATTCAATTACAATCACATCTTCCTGGAAGCAAAATATTATATGCTGACACATATAATTTGATATCTGAACTTATCCACAACCCTCGATTACATGGTAAGTACTTTTTCCAATTAATAATTAATTATTAGTTTTTAGTATATATATATATATATATATATATAACCCTAATTTATTTTATCTTTAACCTATTTTATTTATCTAAACATAAAAAAGATTTTGTTTTCAAAGTGATACTGAAAATTGAATTGTGTTTGACAATATAATTTGGAGTGAAAAAATTGAAAACACTTTATTGTTGTTTTTTAAATTCTTGAAAATTCTGGTTAAATGTGTTTTTTGAAGTTCAATGTTAAGTCTAATAAAATACTAGAGTCACATATAATAATATATTTGAATATTTGAAATATATTTTTTGTTGTAACAGGATTTAAGGAAACAAAGGTAGGGTGTTGTGGAACTGGATTACTTGAAGCAGGACCTTTTTGCACCGAGCTATCTTACGTATGTTCAAATCCATCACGATTCGTATTTTTTGATAGTATTCATCCAAGTGAATCTACTTATGACAAGGCTGCTCAATACTTAATCGACGAAATCCTCCCTAAATTTGGAGAAAATTAGTACTCTTAAAAGTTAGCTTTAGTGTTTAATTTGTTTTTGATATTTTTTTATTAGTTTAGCTAGTTCTTTATTAGTTTTTTTATTTTTATATTTCTTTATTAGTTTGTTGCAAAAACAGAATTATATATATATATATATATATATATATATATCTTGATGTTTAATTAATTATCATACGTTCTAATATTATACTTATCGTTGTTTTCATATATCGTGATTCACGTGAATTCATGCTCTCCTTTTTAGATCATGTATGGTAGTGTCATATTTTTTTTTAAAATATTTAAATTAAGTTCAAAGTATCATATAATAAAACGGTAATGACTATCTAAAATATATCTTGTCTTTTTGGGTAACACCACTAATGCAAAATTTTCAAGTGTGCGAAATTGAGGCACTGTGATTATATTATGTAATCAAATCAAATGTGTGTATTTAAATTTAAAACTAGTAGTATTATACATATTGGACCTATGAGTTTTAAAATTTAATAGTTCATATTAAGAACCAAAAAGTTAAATTGATTAAGTTTATTTAACCGAAATCCTAAATAAGCCTTCGTTTTTTTGATAATTTCTTTGTGGTTATACGTGTCTCTTTTCTATCAATTCCTTATTCACATGTCTCTTCTTTTTGTGTGTTGTATTATTGTCCACCTTTAAAATGTATAATTAGTGTATTTTATAACTATTCCACTATGGTAGTGGAATGGCAGTACGTGGGTCGATGCAATTTCTTCATAACATGGGTTATCATATGACAAGTCCAAAAATAATAATAAACACTTTCTTAAATTGCATGATTTAAATTTCTCATCCACAAACTTTAGTCTAGCCCATTTTTAATAATGCACAATTGTCCCCCACTACCACTAAATTTTCATGTTTACCAAACAAATTGTAACCCTAGCATCAAAAACTATAAATAGCGTTACAAGTTATCATGTTTCACCACAACAAGAAATCAAGCAAAACTTGCTAAATAGAGGAATAATATTGGACTTTTGTTAAGTTTTACTACTTTTATTAGTGTTTTAAGTATGGCTAGGGTTAAGGCTTTAGGCTTTCTTGCTTTGCTTGTTTTGTCAACTCTTGTTATGGTCTCAGAGGGTCGGGTGGCACGTAAAGATTTGGGCCTAGATTTGGGTGGTGGTGTAGGAGTGGGTGTTGGTGCTGGGGTAGGGTTGGGCTTAGGAGGTGGAAGTGGTTCAGGGTCCGGTGCAGGAGCAGGCTCAGGGTCAAGATCAAGTTCAAGTTCTAGTTCAAGCTCAAGCTCAGGTTCAACTTCCTCAGGTAATGGTGGTGCAGGTTCAGAAGCAGGCTCATACGCTGGATCAAGAGCTGGTTCTGGTTCTGGTAATCGAGGTGGATCAAGTGAGGCAGGCTCAGAAGCAGGCTCATATGCTGGATCGAGAGCTGGTTCCGGTTCCGGTAATTAATAGTCCTAGATACGTAAGGATATCATGTAGCTATGGTGAAGGAAATGGTAACTAAATATTACATTAGAAAAAATAAATAATAGCTTATACTACTTTAATTTGAAATGAAAAAGAAATAAAGAATAGACTGCATGAAGTCCTATATACATATAGTACGTAATGTGTGCCTTGTTCTAGTTAATTTGTATTGTCATCACTTGTGTATTATATTTTGGTTAAATCAATAGATCAATATAAGTTTGGTTTGTGCTTATATATTCTTTCTTTAGCTAAATGTTGTTATTTTATGTGATACTCCACTAGTGTAGAAGCTAAATGATCGATCAATATGTATTATTTGTAAATTTACGTGAATTTAATAGCTTCTGTCTAGACAATCGTGACAAAGAATGTGCTGGATTGGTCAAAAAGACACTATAACTAACTAATTTCAATTCATGACATTGATCAACTTAGCTTATGCTTAATCTTTCTTTTATTTAATTTTAGTTAAATAAATACTATGCCAACCATTGAAGATTGGGATCTCAATCCTTCATTATAAAAGAAATTGATTATTCACATGACAACGAAATTATAATTTATTAATTAATTGATTAATTAAGACTGAATGTTCCATGGAACACTCTAGAATATCCAAATGGATGGCCACCATAAGTTAGTCATCTCATGGAAGAGTTGAATTTAATATTCTATCTGTCCAAATTTATGTAATAATTTTCGTTTTTCAAACGTTAAATAATTTAAGTTTAATTAAAAATTTGTGTGTGAAATACTCATATTTTTTTTAAAATGAAATTTATATATTTATAAACTATATAAAAATTGTTAAAAGTTGCAATGATTGACAATTCAAAATAATTAGAAGATATATGAAAAATCTACAATAAAAATAAACTTGCTTAAATCTCGAAATACAAAAAATGCTACATACTGAGATGAAGGAATAATTTTGATTTTACTTCATAAATTGATGATATTGATTTTAAATACTTGCTTGGGGTATTGGTTGAGATATCGTGTACTTATTACTGATAAAAAATAACAGGTATTATATTAAATTAATTGAGGTACATAAAAACTCACTTGACATTACATATTTTTAAATTATTCTAGTTGGGACCTTCATAGAACCTTCTCTAAGCATAGTTATCAAGAAAAATTACAATAAAATATTTTATTACGACGTGCAAGCTGCAAAATTAGCTTAATTAAAGCATGTACTTATCAAACTTAGGGTCCTAATAATATTATTTTATTTTTATAAATTATAAGAATGAGTATACACTAACTTTCTAACGTGGTCCAACTATAGTAATGTCTCTTTAGTTGTATTATTATCTTTCCTAGGGAGAATAATATGAAATAATCACACATTATTTACTTATTAAATAAACATTCTACACTTTTAATTCCATTGCTACAAATTTATTATCAATATATTATGTACACGTGCTAGATATTTTAATCTTTTTCCATATTAATTAAAATTTCCAAAAAAATAAATCCACCGAAATGTAAGACATTATTGAATTAAGGGTAATTTGGTAATTGACTTAGATATAATTATATAGATGTAGGCACTTAATTTTATATGAGTAATATTATATTTGATAGTTAAATTCATATATAAAGTTAATAAAAAATTATTGAAAACACTCCTAATTTTAGTGTGAATTAATAGTTTTATTCTTAAACAATCTTAGAAATACCCCCTATTATTTGACTGTACTTAAGTACAACCTGATTTTTGCAACATGAATAAAATACACCCTTTAATCCTCACTAAATTTATAGATATTTCCAACCCCTCTGTTAGCTTTTTATTAAGGACCCATTTGATCATAGATTTTCCAAATAATATTTGGGAAGAAGTTTGACAAATAGTGTTTGTCCAGATAATTTGTCGTTACTTGGCCGAGATCTTTTGAAAATTAAAATTTTACACCAAACTTTTATCTTTTATAAAAACACTCTTTATAGTAGTGTTTGCATTTAATTACATAATTTTTTACGTGAACACCAAAGTGGTTATGAAATATTCAGTGAATATGAAAGTAAATATATGATTATTGACGAAAATGATGACAAAGTCATGTGCTTTGTATACTTTATGATATATGAAAAAATGTTTGTTCCATTCACTCCAAACTATCACATTGCTCTAGTGTCATGGACACTCTTTGTTATTTGTTGCAACGAAGATCCAATTGACTTGTAATACAAACTTATGGTTAATTTTAATAGTTTTTAAAACTTATGTGTGTAAATCACATTTTTCTAAAAAAGTGAAATATATTTTTCAAATACTATGGCTAACACATATGGTGAAATTTCAGAATATTTGAAAATCTATTGTCAAACACTAGCTAAGAGTTTCATCATCTTATAAAAAATTGAGATCACTAACCATGTCATGTGACAGATCGATAATAAATTGAGATCACTAACCATGTCATGTGACAGATCGATAATGTATCTATATTTAGTCAGTCAAGTAGTGATTTGTTCTCAAAGTTGTCAATGATTGAAAAATAATACAACAAATTCAAAAATATTTTCAATATTTGTCTCATTAATGAAGAAATAAGCATAGAAAATAAAATAACTAATACATAAATAATAATCTCAATATAATTACTATCTACTAAAAAAGAAAATATATACAAATTTATAACTAATTATCTTTTACATTTTCTATTTTAACCCATCCCTTTCTTTCTCTATCCTCTCCACTTTCCTAAATTTACACTGTGTGCCATTTAGCTGTCCTTTCTCTCTCATCAATTTTCTCTCTCTTCAAAAATCATCATTTCTTTTTACGCGTTCACGCGTTTATTCGAAGCTCTATTTCTATATGCTCTGTCCTATATATAATCCTCCATTTCTCTGCAGATATTAAATAACCCATTTTTATCTTATATCAACAACATCTAAATATTTTAACAATTTGTTCTATCTTATTTCGAAAGAGGAAAAAATTATTTTCTTCGATTTGAAAAAAAAAATTAAAATGAGAGGATTAGAAGAAGAATTTATTCCATCAACACCAGGAAAATTCAAAGACAAAACGTATTACTCCGGCAACCGGCAATTCCACCGGTGTTTCGCTTCAACGAGTACAATGTTTTTATGGGCATTGTTTTTATTAGCTTTAACGGCGTCGTATTTGAGTTTTCAATCCTTCGTAAATTCCGGTACCCGGTATCTCTCCTCCACATGGGGTAGTCTTCATTGGGAGAAACAAGTTCGTGATTCCGCCCAAATCCACCGTGTTAACGGCATGTCCGTACTCGTCACCGGTGCCGCCGGTTTCGTCGGATCTCACGTTTCAATCGCATTGAAAAAACGTGGAGACGGTGTCGTCGGAATTGATAATTTCAACAATTACTATGACCCTTCGTTGAAAAAAGCTCGAAAAAATCTGTTGAATTTGCAAAATGTGTACCTCATTGAAGGAGATATTAACGATGTGCATCTGATATCAAAGCTATTCGATATCGTAGCGTTTACGCATGTAATGCATTTAGCTGCTCAGGCCGGTGTTCGTTACGCCATGGAAAATCCCAAATCTTATGTTCATAGTAATATCGCTGGGCTTGTTACTCTTCTCGAAGCTTGTAAAAATGCAAATCCTCAACCCGCCATTGTTTGGGCAAGCTCGAGCTCAGTTTACGGGTTAAACGAAAAGGCACCGTTTTCCGAATCGGATCGAACGGATCAACCCGCTTCGTTATATGCAGCAACGAAGAAAGCTGGTGAAGAAATTACACATACTTATAATCACATTTACGGGTTATCAATAACCGGGTTGAGGTTTTTTACTGTTTACGGACCATGGGGAAGACCCGACATGGCTTATTTCTCGTTCACCCGAAATATCCTACAAGGTAAACCAATAACAATTTATCGAGGCAAGCATCGAGTTGATTTAGCACGTGATTTTACGTACATCGATGATATCGTGAAAGGGTGTGTTGGGTCACTTGATACAGCAGGGAAGAGTACCGGGTCGGGTGGGAAAAAACGGGGCCCGGCTATGTTTCGGATATTTAATTTGGGTAATACTTCACCCGTTACGGTACCGATGATGGTTGCGATGTTAGAGAAGCATTTGAAAGTAAAAGCTAAAAAACATGTATTGGATATGCCTGGAAACGGCGACGTTCCGTTTACCCATGCGAATATTAGTTTGGCCCAAAAGGAACTCGGGTATAAACCGACAACCAATTTGCAAACCGGGTTGGGGAAATTCGTTAGGTGGTATCTCTCCTATTATGGTTATAGTCAAGAAAAGTCTATAAAAGAATAATTTTTTTTATTTAATTATTTTTAGAATTTTTAGATTTTATGTTATCGCGAAAAAGCGAAAAGAAGAGGAAGAAAAAAGAAAAAGAATATTATTCTTTTCTTGTAGGAAGGAGGAGTGAAACTCCTTATTCCATGTTAGAGCATTATTGTTGTTATTACTTGCTTTTCTTGTAAAAGGAGATTAAAGAAAATAAAAAAATTGCTCATTCTTTCAATGGTATTTGCACTTTTTTTTTTTAAAAAAAATTATATATTAAATAAAAGCACATGTGTGGGAGCATATATTAGTTAGTATGCTTTATATTTGATTTTGATATTCATATCAAAATTTAATTAAATTTAAATTTAAACGACTCTATACTTAGATCTTCCTTTGCAATTAATATCAAAGCACTAATATAAGGTTGTAATTTTGATTCTCTTTTAAAATGAACATATAGAAAAAAAAATTGTGATAATATAAAGTGAGTATTTATTTCCAAACATTGGATACTAGATATTTGAGTTGAATGAATTTATATATTTTGATGACAAATTTCTTTTTATAAAAAACAAATTTTTTTTTTTTTTAAAAGTTATATATTATACGAATTTAATTTAATTAAATTTCAATATGATATCGAATATAAAAAAAAAAAATAGCAGACAGCTAAGGTCCATCGAGAAGGACGGCTGACTGTAAAGGCGTGAAATACGGCTACGAGTTAATAGTGGGGCCCAATACCATGTGACTCTTCTAATTGCAGTTCCGCTGGATTGGGCCCACCATATTTATTTATTTTTAATTAATAAGACAGATAAATGAAATTAATATAGTAGAAAAATGAAGGTAAATATACATTTATTCTGATTTATATATTTATTTTTAAAAAATTTGAAGATTTTACGAGGATATTTTGAATTATTATTTATATTTTATTCAAAATTTAAAGTTTTTATGAGTAAATTATTAACTAAATTTAATTCTTAAAAATGAAAGTATCATATAAATTGAGACAGTAAAAATAATATAATAAATATTCATATTGTTATTTTAAAAAAAATAAAGTTGATCATTCACTTTCTTTTTTTCATACATTGCACCCAAAAAATGAGTCTAGAGATGCACATGGAGAGAGAGAAGGAAAAATCCTTTTTTTTTTTGGTTAAATGCTTAGTTTGATTGTTATTTATAGAGCATGGGATCTAGCGTTTGTCGGTTCAAAATGAGTATTAAGTTTTTATAGAGTGATAATAAATATATTAAATTTTAAATTTAGCTTTAAATTTTAGTTTTGATTTTTAATTATTATAATACATAAAAAGATATTTTAACTATCTAATTTTTAAATAAATAAACACATGAGTTCTATCTGACACAATATACGTAGGATAAAAAATGACATGTAGAATGAAATATGTATCTATTTGTTCAATTTTATAAAGTTTAAGTTTTTATTTGTGCACTTCCAAAATTGAAGAGTATAAATATCATTTGAAACTAAGTTAAAAAGTATATTTATTATTATACCTTTTATATATATAGTTCAAATAAAAAATAATAAATTAATATTTAAATTTACCAAACTCAACCTATATCATGTTAGGTAGGGCGGTGTTTGACTTCTAAGTAAGCTTGTTTAGTGATTCATATATCTATATATATATTGAGATAGCATTTGAAATTTAAAAAGATAAAAAAAAATAAAAATATCAGGTGATGTTTTTTCTATTCTAGTTATGGTAAATAGTGTAAACTTAAATTCAGGATTTTAAACTTGTTTGGGTGCTTTGGTTTGACAGCTGAGTTGAAGGTTCAATACAAATTCTTTATTGGCATAATAAATATATTGGACTCTAAACTTTACTTCAAATATTAACTTTGACCTTTAATTTTTATAGTGCACAAACATGCACTTTAATTATTCTATCTTTAAATAAACGGAAAAGGATCAAAATTGCCCTTCAACTATGCGAGATAGATCACTTATACTCTCCATTACATTTTGGGATCAAAATACCTCGTTATTATCTTAGGAGACCACAAATACCCTCAAGAGTTAACACCCCAATTTTTTAATGATGTGACATGCCACATGAGACTAATCCCTCCACCTAAGCGTTGTCAACTAAGATTCATTACAAAAGAACTTGACTTTTAGTGGAGACAAAGTCGGCACAGATTCCCAAATATTGTCACTAAAGGTTATGAGTTATTTTTAGTGACGACTAAGACTCCAAACAACCATTCGCTAGTAAAACCTATTTTTTTCAACAAAAAAATATGATAATTAATTTTCTATTGCAACCTAATTTATAAAATAAATAACTTATAATAACAATATTAAAGACCCAATATTATTACGAAGAATCATGAAAATTACTTCTCGAATCACATATCCTACTATATAATGCATCATTGTACACTTTATACATTGGAATAATTCATAAATGTGCCATTTAACTTGGCTTCAAATCACATTTATGTCTTTCAACTTTGAATATGCACAAACAGACACTTAAACTTGTATAAAGTTGAACAAATAGACACACATGTCTTTCTACATGTCATTTTTTATCCTACGTGGTGTCCTACGTGTATTGTGTCATGTAGGACTCATGTGTTTATTTATTTAAAAGTTGGATAGTTAAAGTGCCTTTTTGTGCATTATGAAAGTTGAAGATCAAAGTTAAAATTTGAAACCAAGTTTAGGGTCAAATATATGTATTATGCATTATACATTTATATAACATAAAAATAAAACATATAGTGTCTTCAAACTCCTACTTAATCGATATCATTTTGTTTTTTTTAAAAAAACAACGAAGAAAAAACACAAAATTAGAATTTAATGTTAAAACTTTTTAGTGACGATTTTTTGGGCTTTTGTGGCGACTATTGTCGCCCGCTAAAGGTCTAGTTCTTTTGTAGTGAATCCTAGTTAGCATGCTTAGGTGGAAGAATTAGTCCAACGTGGCTTGTCAAGTCAATAAAAATATGAGGTGTTAACTGTTGAGGGTATATGTGGTCTCTTAGGATAACATCAGGGACATTTTTTATCCCAAAATGTAACGAAGGGTATAAGTGATATATTTCACATAGTTCAGAGACAATTTTGATCCTTTTTCGTCAAATAAATAAACACGTGATTTTTGCACCTTAAAAGAGTAAAATGCAAATGGTTCGATGTGTATTAGTGAGTCACTCAATGACTGCCAACTAATCAAATATTTTATAAGTCCATTTTAAAATTAAAAAAAAATAGAATGAATTTTAATTTGGAAATATAAAAATATACATAAAAGTAGAGTTGTCATTTCAACTTTTTTTACCATTTTGGGGCTCAAAAATTACTCCTAACTCGCATAAAATATGTGCACATCACGCGTTTTGCCAGGTATGACTCGCGTCTTTATTTATTAAAAAGTTGAATAATTAAAGTGCTTGTTTGTTCACTATGAAAATTGAAGGTCAAAGTTAAAATTTGAAGTCAAGTTTAAGATCTAATATATGTATTATGCTCTTCTTTGTTTATTTACTTTTTGTTTCGTTTAAAATTTTCTATGATATTTATGTAATTTCTTGTGATAAAATATCACTTTATCTTTTGTTTTTTTTTGAGAAATTTTGGCCGGCTAAGAAATATCTCGAGCTAATTTACTTTTTCTTGGAAATGGAGAGTTTTTAATTATAACATTTAATTGAATACTTCTACAATCATACTATGTAGTTTACATGATATTTAGTGTTAGTGAGAGATAACAAATATTTCACGGGATTAATTGAGGTACACGAAAGCTGACTCACATATCAGGATCACAAAAATAAAAAAATTAAGAAATCCATAAACTATTTATAAGTACTTGACTATGAAATTTTTGAGATTGTTATATAAATGTGTAAATTTTAAATCCTGAATCCATCTCGGGTACAAATTGCATGCATTAATAAGTTCCATAATTTATTTATTTTTTTTGGAAAAATGAGTTTAAATTAAGCTAGAGTTTGAGTTTTGATTTTGAGAGACATGAGATTGATCCTGAGAAGGATTATTATAATTTGTAACATCTTGATCACTAAAAGGATTCCCAAATGGACTTTTGTCATTATTGTTAACCAATGCTGCTGGTCCTTCTAATAGTAGTTGAGGCACATCACCTACTATGTTTTCTTGAATTTGTATTGCTTCATGTTGTTGAATCATATTCTGTTGTTGAAGAGACACAATAGCCATTTGTTGCTGCATCATCAAGGTCTCGTGTTGCCCGATGAACGATTCGTGTGATTGAGACATATTAGCAGCTTGTTGTTGCATGAAAACACCATAGTCATGGTAATGAGCCATAGCAGCCATTTGTGCATCATTTGTTCCAGAGCTATAAAATGCATCTTGTGTAGTATTATCAGCTACCTCGAACGGATTAGACGAAACTTCCCTATTGTAAGGCTCATTTACAATGTTCTGTCTTGCCAATGCTGTTTCATATAGATTATCCAACTTTGATCTATCTAGTACTCCACCCTGTATCTGAAAACAGGACACACATATTTTTCAAAGTCTTAACGTTATAGTCGTTGCCACGAGCACAGAAACAGTTTGGTAGTAAGGCTAACCAGATTATTATGATCTATGGATGCCCCCGTTGATGCTGTAACGAGTTCTAACTCCCAGCCTGTAGGTTGAGTACTCTGATCTGAATTGCTCAAAGAATTCGATAACGTGATGCATCATTTTGTGAACAAAGCTTAGAACGTAGACTCGTCTAGTTTGAAACAAGATGAAAAGAAAGAACAGTATACCTGCTGTACTAATAACTAAAGCTAACGCGTTGTTGTTATCTTCTGGTGCAATTGATTGATCTTCACTTGGTTCATCAAAAGACTATAGATATTCATTATTAGCTACGCGTAATCATTATGAAATCTCATCTCATTTTTCTTATTTAGGATTTAAGAAGGTTCTTACTAAAAGATCAGGAATGAGAGGCGGGGCTGGAGTCTCCACGTTACTCTCTTCTTTCGTCTCTACTTCAGTTTCTTGGTCTTCATCAGCCTCTAGTTTTGACCCCCGAACAGCAATAACCTTGGTATTTTGCTCATCGTCGTCCTGTTGACATAACGAAAAGAAAAAATAGCATTAATAGTAAACAGAGAAGAACGAGTTCTGTAGGTTCAACTATATAAGATCACACTCATTTCTAACAACATACCGGCTTCCATGTAAGCATAAGAGGTTTTGGTGCATCCGTCAAGTACTCTTCCATCGCTAATATGAATGATTCCGGGGGCTATAACGTTATCAAACAAGCACACAAATTTGTAAGTGACTTGAAACTTGAAATGAGAAACCGGCACCAGAATGTATAAAAGAACAATGTCAAAATGGATTACCTTTTCTATCTTAACGTACTTCTGCCCTCGTCCAAAATCAAGGTTCCTACATATCTCAAAGAACTCGGATAGCTTTACTGCCTGCATATCACACACATTTCCAAGTATCAAAACAAACTATGCACAACGAGTCGATATATAAAAAGGAAAAGACACATACCTGATCTCCTGCCCTTCGATAAATTTCAAGTGCTCTAACTGCATCATGGCGTTGCATCTCAAAAAACTGTACAAGGTTATGAGTCGATCAGTGTTGCTTGTTTATATTACAAATAGATTCGATAATAGAATCAAACACGGAGATTGTTATATTGTACCTTGTCTACTAAGTTAAGCATTCCATCAGCAATTGCTACATATAAACTTGCACTTTCTGCTGCAACCTGTGTTAAACAAAAGTTGATATTTGAATGTGAAAAGCTTCTACATTGAATAAACTTAGTCGTATATATGCATATAGTGAAAGGACATTCGATAATTACTTACAATCGAAAGGGCATGCTGAATCAAGAAGTTATATTGAGCTGCTCCCTTTGGCTGAAAATATGACAGTAGTTATTATTCCTCTTAAAGTAAAACAAATGAATCGGTTATTCAGTAAATGATCGATTCATCACCTGGCAATCGAACAGACGAGAGAGCAGTTTCTGTAAACAAGGTACTGTCTCTATCAAGGTTGGAGTGTTTAGTTCCTTCATTCTCTGTTCAGTATCAACAACAAAAGATTTGTTCGTTCGAAAAAGAAAAAACAACTGATCATTGACATATCAAAAGTACATTTCGCTATAATTTGTGCTCATAACATGACATTTCTAGCACAGAAATACCATGTTTAAAGTTAAAGAGTTACTTAATATATGGCGTCAACAAGGTGAAATAGAATACCTTTCGTTCTCTCTGAAAATCAAATTTCACCAAGCAGTAGCAATCAAGGTATTCTTCGAGATATAAAGCATATGAACGAATCCATGTAGAATAGTCCCATGCTTCACAATCGATCAAAAATTAGACGTATACACATGGTTAGTTTAACACATTTTAGCTAGTTGTAACTATTTGCATATGATAAGCCAGTAGAGGTGATATATGTACCATTTGCACTCGAATCATCCTTGAAATGTGTTAGGTTTAACAAGTGGCCTCGATGAGCACTATAGTTAATAAGCTCTTGAAGAAATGATATATCAACTTCCCTCATAGCACGATGAATAACAACTAAAGCTTTTAGAGCAACCTGAAGAAAAGAAAATGAACCTTTCAACCACAGAGAGGACGATATTATAAGTAGTCCTATCTGATTTAGAGAAAAAACTAAAAAGAAGTAAAACGCGTTAATTGAAGTAAAAGAAGTCATTGGATCATACTTGCCAAGTATGTGTTTTGGCGAGCCTCTTGGCAAGAGTATGTAAGCAATAGCCAACATCTGCTCGAGGTCTGTTGCATGATATCGCATTGAAAAAAGCTGCAAAAAGGAGGAGTGAACTTATATAACACTGAAAAAACATCTCTCTGCACATCATAGTCAAAATTTGCCATAAACAACACTAATTTCATCAGGGCTTCACTCAGCCACATGCTGGTGAGACCACTAAAACGATTGAGAAAACTGAACTTACTTTGTACGTGCTTCTCCTTTGGCATTACCTCGATATGATTAGTGGCTTTGAGTATAGCAACATCAAGTTTCTGAAAAAAAGAACATTAACATGTATTCTTAACTAATGATTTCGGACTTTAAGTAACTCAATATTAAGAGTACAATTCGAACAAATACTTCACCTTGTACTCACTGTTAACCTTCGCCATCCCAACCATTGTGGAATCCTTTAAAGCACCAAACGCTTTTCTCGCCATATATATATATCAAGTAATCAGAACCCCCTACAACATACTATATTTCCTGCAACAAATTTCACATAACACATCCTGGATTCGTTTTATTATAGAACGTCAAATCACTAACAATATTCTACGAGTAGTTAACAAAATCTAGCATGATAATAGGCAGGGGCAGATACAGAGAGTCTTCACCTGAGCTCTCTCGACAAAAAATTATACTGTATATATATATAGATTTTGAATCGCGCATGAATTCAATGTTTAGTGGTTAAAAAGATCACTAGGTTCCAAGTTTAAACTCCCTTAATGAAAATACTGGATCCGTCACTGCTAATAGAAAACTATATATTGTTAAGTACGATTATATTAATGGGATTTGATTAACCATTTTCATAACCTCAAAACAAGATTTTTCACTTTCATGGAAAAAATGTGATTATTTACAACAATTAAGTGATCTCAAATTGATCAAAAGATTGATAAAACAAACTATTCAACAGCTCATGCTGAGGCCAATGGGGGCCTATATTTAATAGGTTCAGCTGAATTCAGTATTTTTGAAAATACATATGCATTACAAAATGACTAATTAAAATTTTACTACTAAGTATAAAATTTTGAATCCATGCATTATTTAATTTCACAAGTGGAATAATCAGTGTTAGAACTTATTAAATTAAATTTTGCATCCGTCTCTGATCTATAGAAATTACTAAAAAGGAGAAAATGACAAAAAAAGTAAATATTATATATGATTCATTAATTGGAAAATCATTATGAATGATCATGAATATAACGCATTTACCAAAAATTAGATATAAATGTGATTATACAGTATATGTATGAACACAAATAATTCAAGTATAGAGGAGATGGTTACCGATCGCCGTCCGGTGACCGGAATATACTCCGGTGATTGAGTGGGTAATAAGTTAACAACGATGAGGGAAAAAGAAAATCATGCTATTATTATTGTTATTATTATTATAGGATCATAAGTCAAGAGGCCAAAAAAATAGAGATAAATATTTTTGGGTTTGCTAAAGATTCGGTATAGTGATTTTGACAATTCTATAATGGTATAAATGTGTTATAATGGAATGAGACGGTCGAGTTGAATATGAGCTGATCAAAAATATTTGATCTTATGTGCATTTGATTTGGAGAAAAAAGGTAATTCCAATGGAATAAAGATGATAAGTTTTATTATATTTCGTACGATGAGAAAATATTTTTTGAAAATATTTTCATAAAAATCAAGTGGTCTTGAATCGAGGTTGGAAGGTTAAAATTTGTATGTCGATTCAAAGTCGGAAGTTGGATCTCAGATTTGGATCCATTTCGAATGGTCAGATTTAAGGAAAGTTTTGAGATTTTTTTTTGTGAGATTTTTTCCCTTACTTTATATACGTATGAAAGTTCTAGAGGAAATCTATTTAATAATATTTTTCAAAACAATTACGCTAACCAAACATGATTTTTTTTTTCAGAAAACAAATACCAAAATGATTGACCAAACATCAAACAAGAATTCATGATCATCTATGTTTTTTGTTGTGTGTATTAATGCGAGTTCGGAGCCTAAAGGGTACAAAATATTAACAAAAATTTCAAAACGGTATATAAAATTTTATATCAAACAAAAGGATAAAATCGCTGTACCAACAGCGACTTACCCCACCGAAGTATTAATGCATATATGTATATTTTTAAAAATATGGCTTATCAACTCCATTCATGATGATCAAATAGGCAATATTATTGTCTCGATAGGATTAATGTCATTTTTCTTGTAGATTTACAAAATAAGAATTCAGAATTATCTAAACTTTTCGAGTTTATTGATTCATTATTTTTTTAAAATATGTCTGACCAACTCCTAATAATCTCAAATTTTTTAACACGGTTCATGACGATCTAGTGAACAATATTCATTATTTCTACGTGATTGAAGTCATCTTTTTTCCCTCGAGTTTCCTGGGAATTGAGGATTATCTCAATTACGTCTCCATTTTACCCCACATTTTGGGGTCCATTCTTAACGACCTTGTGAACTATACACATTATTTCCACACAACTAACATCACTTCTTTTGAAGTTTCAAGATCACCAAATATAAATTTAGGATTATTGAACCTTCAAATACAATTAATAAACTCTATTCAGCCTCAAATTTAGTAGGTCACAAAAATTTTTGAAAGGTCAAATAATATTAAAATAAATATATACTCTCTCCATCCATTTTTATTTGTTATGTTGTGCTTTTCAGAAATCAATTTGATTAGATTATATTAATTCGATATTTTTAACAAGAAATTTAGATATAAAAAAACTATAAGAAAGTACTATAAATTATAATTTTTTTCATATCAATATGATGAAAAAATATTTCTTAAAATGTTAGTCAAATTTATTATAGTTTGACTCTAAAAATAAATATCATGACAATAAAACATGAACGAGATAGTATAAAAAAAGATAATTCATAAAAAATAACTTTGTATCTACTTTAATTTCTTGTCTTCAAGTAGCAATTGAATATTTGTTTTCTTTTTCAATTTAGTTTAGTTAGATTTATAACATTTTTACCTAATAACTTTTACCTATATATAAAATAGTTTGACAGTTTAATAGTATAGCGAATGGTTAAATATCTAAGGACATATTAAACTAATATATTTAGAATTAAAATGACAAAAATTAAGTAAATAAATAAATAGTCTTCGAAGAGCTAGCTAAAAATAATGGAAAAAACAATATATAATTCATAGATTTATGAAATATTTCTTACGTATGACCATATAGTCTTTTCACTATCTAAATAAATTTGATCTATAATATATATATAGAGTTCATTCTAACTTTTTGAGTAAGAAAGAAAAGATTTATTTTAGATGAATAAAAATTGCATTAATTAATAAAAACTTAAGGAATTTGCAATGACATAATTAACTAAGAAATTAAAAGGGTTGGACTTTTAATTCTACCTTACATAAATAAAATATGATATAAAATTAAATTTTAATTCAAAGTCCAGAGGATGCATCACTCCTCCATAAGTTTTTGATGATCTCCATCATCAACCACACTGCTTTTGATCTGGTTCTTCATTCTTTCAACAGCCCGAATCACTCTGGAACTCATCGCGATTCAACACGCGAATGGTGAAATTGATGCCAATTTAGGTTCGTGCAGATCATCCATCTGGTTAATACATATTAGAAACAAGCTTTACAGACCATTATACATAGGAGGAATAAACGCGATTAGAATAGTGAAAATTGACTTACCTTAAGAGCTCTTAGAAACATTTCACTTAGAACATGAGCG
Source organism: Solanum habrochaites (assembly GCA_027704765.1). Taxonomy (NCBI): domain Eukaryota; kingdom Viridiplantae; phylum Streptophyta; class Magnoliopsida; order Solanales; family Solanaceae; genus Solanum; species Solanum habrochaites. Next base: position 3,647,204 of record JAKWJA010002500.1, on the reverse strand, counting down.
GACAAATAAGGCGACAGCCCTTGCACACCAGTACAGGCTTTCCCGCTCAACTTCTGCACTGGTATTTGAGAAGTTGGTAATTGCTAGTCAGAGTCTTCGTAAACTTCACCATCATCAGAAAGCTCATCAAAAGCTCGAACATCAAGCTGATAACGGAGGAGTCCTCCAATACCACCAAAACCTCGACAAAACTGAGATCCTTCTTGTGACTTGTTGGTCACAAATTCCAGACTACAACCAAATTTCCTGTACTCATTAGCAAACCACTCGAGCAGTGACAATTTTTCCTGAACCTCTAGTTCTGCATTTGTAGCAGGATCACGGAAGTTACTCTGATCAGCCTCCTGCTCCTTGTTCAAGTGTTTGACAACTGATTCTCCAGAACCGCTATTTTTCAGCACATACCTAGTAATATCCAGATTTTCCCACACAATAAGTGTCTCAATAGCACCCATTTCCAGAACTTTTAATGTATCATCCACTCCAAAGACGTATTTCCCAGTGTCCTGACTAATCTCCTCAAAGTACTTGCCTATCAATTTCTTCTCTTGTATAAACTTCACATTCGCTAAGATCTCAGCAGACAGCTCAATTGCTTGGTTGAAACCATTTTCCCCTCCATAAGAAACATCAACCACATTTAGAATCTTAGCCTGAAGACGAGGATCAAACATATCAGATTGACTGAGCTCTGTTTTGAAGTCAGCAGAACCAGCGAGTATCAGGCCGGAGACATTGGGCTGACTGGTGGCAGGATTTATATAAAATTGAGTTGCAAGCTCAGCTGTCTTCCTCACGTAGTTATGTCGTTTCTCCATTCGGAGACGAGCAAAACGCAAGGCTGATTGTCCTCCTCTTCCATGTTTCTTGGGCAAATCAACACTAAACTTATGCAGGACCTCACGCGTGTTGCCACTCAATGTCCCAAAAAGAGTCCCATTCCCATCCATCACTATAAATCCAAATTTGTCATCAGATTCCAAAAGTTCATTCAGGGCTTCAGTGTGGAATTTGTTGTCACAAAGATAGAGTGATGCATTAATGGGCTTAAATGGCTCAAAATCAATAGTAACCTTCTTTTCTTTCCCATCATCGGTCACAATTGTTCCAGTGTAAAGAACAAGCCCATTTGGTGGAACCTTGTTGTAGAGTTTAAGCCTCTGCTGAGCAGATGTGATTGCACCAAGAACAGATTGTCGATTTACTCTGCTCTTAATATTTGATGCAGTTCCAAACTCATCTCCAAGCATCTTGGTAACACGAGATACTTGATCACGTGGAGGCATGATAAGTGAAATCATGCTGGTGCCATTTCCTCTAGCAGCTTCCAGTGCCTTGATAAGTTTTTTAATCTTCCATATCTCAATATTCTTATCGCTCTCCTGACCATCCGACATTGTACGGAACTGCAGTTCAAACAGAAAATCATCAGATTGATGGTAAACATAAGCAAACTCCTGAACAAGAAGAATACATAATAAACTACGGTACAATAGTTTTGATCTTCAAGAAACTAAAAGATGTCAAGTATTCAAAACAAACCAAACACTTGTAACGTCTAAAGCTCAACATATTTCTCCTTTGTATCAAATCAACTTAAGGAATCACCATGCTTGCATGCAGATTTTATTTATTAAAAATAACACATTTTCACTTCAAAAATTAGGATAAATACATAACTGTAAACAACGATCCCTGGGACAGAGAATAACATATTCAGAGGAAGCTCAAATCAAGTTCTAGTAAAACCAATATATAAGAATAGCTTTTCTTTTTACTCACACTGTCCCTATTGTTTGACTTGGCACGGAGTTTAACAAAGAAAGACACTTATGAAGCTTGTTGTCTAAAACAAGTCGATATATATATTTGTGTGTAGGCTATAAATCATCTTATACAGTTATACTAAAAAAATTAAGAAGTTTTAAAAGGACAATATATGAGGACCAGAAGCACCAAAATCACATACTTATAATACTGATCACACATAAAAGAACTACTTTTTGTTAATCAAACTTCTGGAATATAGATTCCACGCAATTATAGATTGATTTGCCAAACGAATCTATATCTTTCTCTCTCAATTTCACCAATTGTCATAACAAATAGTGAAAAATTATCCAATTTCTTATCTAGATCCAATAAAAATACACTTAATTAACTGAACATAGAATAAATTATACTGTTAAAACTCCAATACTTAGAAATCTTAAAATCGACACCATGCAAGGACTATAAGCACCAAAAATCACCTTTTCACAATATTCATCATACAGAAAAAACTCAATTATATTAATCAAACATCTAAATATAAATTCCACGCAACAATTGATAAATCTCCCGAACGAATCTATATCTTCCTCATTCAATTTTAGCAATTCCTTTAACAAACAGTAAAAAACAATCCAATTTCATATCTAGATCCAATAGAAATACATCAAATCAACTGGACATACTATAAAATTGCACAGATCCAAATTTTCAACAATATAAATTGATCAGTAACTTCAATCAACAAAATCAAATAAGAAAAAGTTCAAAAAATTCAAGCTCGCTCAAGCTTGAATCACAAAATTCAGATTCAATAGCAATAAAATTTCAAAAATTACGAGTTTTTGAAGATACCTTAGAGAAGATCAAGCGAGAGAGAAGATCAAAAAGGTTACTTTTTCAAACACAATTGGTGTAAATTTCAGAAAATTGTGGGGGTGGCTGGGGTTTATTGTGACAAACTAGGGCAACGAGATTCTTTTTTTTTTCTTTTACTTTTTCCACCTATGAAGTTTTTGAAAAGTATTATTTGGTACTTTATTTTGTATTTTCAGCTTTTATGGTCCTTTATTCTTCTTATATAGGAATAATTGCCCCCTAATCTTCGTAGTAATCATGAATGTACATAAATAGATACTTAATTTGATCTCAGCTAACCTCCATGTCTTTCAATTTGAGTGTCCATAAATAGATATTTAATTTCGTATAAAATTGAACGTGTACATAGCGTCCTATGTGTAACAATTTGCATGAGATACATTCGAATTGATTTGCTGGACATTACGCAGTACATATGAACCTACTTATTCAACATCATATAAGTTTATTTTTTTATTTATTCACACCTAAAATTGAAAAATATAAATATCAGTTGATGCCGCCACGTTACATATATATTACAACTCTGTAAAATAAAAGAGTAACACACTACAACAAATTAAATTAAATGAATCGAGTTCTTCGTTATATATTAATACAAAGTAACGATATGTATCTTTTAGTCAATTACATTGATCCAAACATCAAAATTATAAACACTAAACTTATTGGTACCATTAATAATTAATTACTCCTCATCGTTCATTATTTAAAAACCTCCTATTTTCCCGGCAAAAGAACAAGTTTGAATAAATTGATCATTTTTCTTCATCTCTTGAATTTTTCCTTTGAACTTTTGATTAATGCGAAAACTAATGCATTTTTTGTGTTGTATCACCGCCGTGGCTGACAAAAACACGGTGGTGGTACGTCATCATCCTCTCGGAAAACGTTCATCCAAACTACATAACAAAAATAGTAATAATTTGGACAATGGAATTTGTGGAATTTTATACAAATGGGCAAATTTTGGTAGAGGATGGAGGCCTCGTTGGTTTGTTCTTTATGACGGTGTACTTTTCTACTATAAAATCAATGGAAAAGTTTTTAATTCCGAAACACAGAATGGCTTCACTGTCATAGGGAAGAAATCATTTCGTTTCATCAACACATGTAAAACAACTCCGTCTTCCCAATTCCTCCCTCGTAAACCATTACGTGAAATCCACCTCAAGGTATCGAATTTATAATGATATTATGTATATTCAAGGGTCAAAAAATCTAATTTGGATATGAATCCTTAATTTTTTTAGGGTGTTTGACTAAACACAGAGTTTAAGAAAAAAATAAAGACTTTTGACATATATGAAGAATATTAGAATATGTTGTCTACATTACACATCTTGGGATGCGTCCCTTCCCTAGACCCCCTGCATGAATGCGGGATGTTTTGTGCATCAGACTGTCTTTGATATGTAATTTTTAGTGTTGTATGTGTAGATAAGTTGTATGAGAAAATGCTTTGTAAGATTGATTTTGATTTTGGGTTGGATGTTATCTTTAACACTACTATTTATATAGGATTCAACAGTAATGGGAAGTTGTTCAGACGATCGAAGGTTTTTGATAATTACTGGGAAGAAGAAGCTGCAATTGAAGGCAGAGTCTAAGGATGATAGGTTAATATGGCTGGAAGGATTGTTTGCAGCAAAGAAGGCATTTATAACAAGTGATTTTGTTCATAACCCTAGAATGAACAATAATTGCAAGGTTGGAACTCGAGAGAGCGATATGAAAGGTTAATGTCATGAAGTTTTCATAAAACTAGAGCTATCGTTATACTATTCTTCTTCTTTTCTCTGTTTTCGTAAGTGCAAATGTTTGAAAACTTGAATATGTGAGCTGGTCATGAGAAGAAGCAATGTTACTTGATCGTTATCAAACTGATTGCAATCTTTTCCTGTCCGTGAAGATCCCACTAGAGTGTTCTTTACTTCTATTAGGTCATGAACTAGATCAGAATCATTCTCAACGAGTCCATAAGAAGTGATTTAAACTGGTAGTATAAGAATATGGTTTAGACGATTAAGTCATGATAGGTGAAATATTGTTTCATAAGTTCATTGCAACCATAACTTGCTAAATTTTGCAGGAGGAAACACAAGCAGATCGAACGAAGAGCATTATAGGCAGGAGGAGACTGATGATGATGTTCACACTGATAACTTGTTTTTTGATGCTCTAGATTGTCTTTCTACGTGTTCCTTAAAAACGGCCAATTGTTATGATGAAAGCTCATCTTTTGATTCAGATAATGGGGAGGTTCAGCCATCTGAAGATGGCCTTAGTTCTTTTATGAGATTTGTCGAATGTGACTACCCTTACATAGAGCGAAGAGAGAAATTGCCTGACCCTGTTAATGAGGAAAGGGGAATAAGCCTTTGGTCGATGATCAAAGATAACATCGGGAAAGATCTAACTAGAGTTTGTCTTCCTGTCTACTTCAATGAACCCCTCTCTTCTTTGCAGAAGTGTTTCGAAGATTTTGAGTACTCTTACCTTCTTGATCAAGCATATGAATGGGGGAGAACGGTTAGCATTTCCAACGAGTTGTGTGAACGTTCTGCATTTTCCTTTTCCAATAGAACTTAGTCCTTTGGACTCAATGTTTTCCACTTTAGCTATTTGAGATGTGATTGCTTCAAACACTATTTTTTTTGTAGGGAAATAGCCTTATGAGGATGCTTAATGTTGCAGCATTTGCTGTATCGGGATATGCTTGCACAGAAGGTAGAAAGTTCAAGCCATTTAATCCGTTATTAGGTGAGACATATGAAGCCAATTACCCAGACAAGGGACTACGTTTCATCTCGGAGAAGGTACTAGTTCAATAGATCTCATACTTCCTTTTTCTCAACGAAACAACAGTAAAATGCTTATCTTTTAAACCTATTGACATAGGTAAGTCATCATCCCTTGATTCTTGCATGCTACTGTGAAGGCCGCGGTTGGAAGATGTGGGGGGATACCAATTTAAAAAGCAAATTTTGGGGTCCATCGATCCAACTTGATCCAGTTGGTGTCCTTAACTTAGAGTTCGATGATGGAGAAGTATTCCAATGGAGCAAAGTAAGTGTAATGTAATGGATCGACAAGTAATGCAAACGACTACTTGTATCTATATATCATGCTTGCTGAAATGTTTTAACTTATACTATATCAGGTAACAACGTCCATCTACAACCTCGTTATAGGGAAAGTCTATTGTGATCACTTTGGTACGATGCATATCCAAGGAAGTGGTGGCTACTCTTGCAAGCTTAAATTTAAGAAGCAATCGATTATGAATAGGAATCCACACCAGGTACGTGTACCTCCACATTATATCGGTGTTTGTATTCCACATTATTGGTGTTTAATTATACCTACTTACTATAGGTACATGGAGTTGTACAAGATAATAGTGGAAAAACAGCAGCAACTGTGTTTGGGAAATGGGATGAAAGTTTGAATTACTCTAATGTATCGATGGATTTAGGACAAGATATGGCGTATTTGCTTTGGAAGCAAAGCAAACAAGCAAATTTTCAGACAAAGTATAATTTTACACGTTTCGCCATCACACTTAATGAGCTCTCTCCTGATCTTGAGGTACCTATAATTGATAGTCCCCTATGTAACCGATACTTCTGGTTTATGCAAAATCTGTTTACACTCTTCTTTCGCGGTTTATGCAAACAGGAAAAGTTGCCTCCAACAGATTCAAGGCTTAGACCTGATCAAAGATTTCTTGAAAACGGAGAATATGAAGTTGCTAACTCAGAGAAGTTACGGCTAGAGCAGAGGCAACGTCAGGTAACTTTAGCTAGTTTCATGAATAATCTCATTAGATGTATCATACACATTCTTGAAAAGTATAGTTCAATTTTTGCTCTCTTCGCGGATGAGTGAAGTTTTTCGTGTAACGAGTTGTTGTCCTTGCAGGCATCACAGATGCAGGAAAAAGGGTGGAAACCAAGGTGGTTCAGAAAACCAAAAGGTAGTGATACATATCAGTATAGAGGAGGATATTGGGAAGCTAGAGAAACTGGTAAATGGGAATCATGTCCACATATTTTTTCTGAAGAAACTTAAGACACCTTTTAGTCCTTTTGCAATTTTCATGCAAGTAATGGACAGGCAAAATGGGTTTTAAGCATAAACCACAGCATGTAAATAGACATAGACTAATGAAAAGTGAAAGTGGATATAGTCATATAGGAATGGAGGGTATGTTGCCATGCCAGATTCTCCGAAAAATGCACTACTTTTGAAGGATCAAACACACGCTCGTTGGAGGTGGTTGATGTGAAAAGAGAAGAAAAAGGCTTTTTTTTGCCTTTTACTTGTACTCTAGTAATATTTTATTTTATTTTTGTGGAGAGTTTTTTCTTTTAGGTTTTGATAGTCCATATATCCATTTGTATATGCCCCAAATCTTCCTTGAAATTCAAGGAAGCATTGTTTTGTTCTATGTCAAAACATGACTAGGTGATATTTGTCTATCTGTTTAAAATTTGGCGGATAGAGTTATCTGATATCTATGTTGTTGGGAGATATCAAGTACCCCATGGAATAGTCACGGTGTATACAAGTTGACTCGAACACCGCGATCATTAAAAAACAAACGTTGCCTTTAACTTGTACTATTTTCTTTTTGTAGAAAGTTTCTGCTGTTCTTCTTTGTAGGTTATCCTATTGTACATGGTCCAGATTAATCTTCTTTGAAATTCAAGGAAGCATTGTTTTGTTCTATAGCTTTGAGAACACTTAGGTCTTTGGATGGACTTTTGGTTTTTGGCTTCGATTTTTTTTTAATCATTTTGCCTTAAAACTAAGTGCGTATAAGCACTTTTTTGTGTTACTCAAACACTTTAAAAGTGCTTAAAAGCTATTTTGGCTTAAAAACACTTAAACAAGTCAATTTGAACAAGCTCTTAGTTGAGATCATAAGATGTATGAACTTGCAACTATTATTTTCTATTTTGCAAATTTTACCGCGCGATACTTGACAAGTTACACAAATCAGCTTTAGCGGTGGATCTGGAAAGGTTGATTACAGGTTCATGTGAAACCAAACAATTTATTAAATATTTATCAATATATGGCAAATCGCTGTAGAAACACATCAATTTCAAATTCTGAATCCGTCTTTGATCAGCTTAGAAGCGAAAGGAAATTATTTTCTAAATTGTTAGAAGTCCATATACAACATACATTTATAAACAAAGAATATGAAGGTCATACCCCTTGATTCAAATAGAAATTATGTTAGTACAACATTTTTTTTGAAAAAATTGTGCATTTAATCCATGTTCCAAATTTCCCTTGACACATTCAATAAATCTTTTGATTAATTTCAATACAATAATTTGGTTTATAATACAAGTGACATAGAGCTATAGTTCCTTGGAAACATTAGTAGATGAGACCTCATCACTACATATTGGGCAAACCTACAAAAGAAAAATATGTATAAATATTAAACATTAAAAAAAATAGGCTAATAATATAAATTAAGAGTATTTAACAATTAAATTACCTTCTTTATTTGAAGCCATTTTTTAATACAATCTAAATGGTAGGGATGATCACATTGAAGTGCTACTAACTTCTCTCCTTCTTCATATTCCAATTGACACACAACACACCTATATATTCATAAAAAAATAATCACTTTTTCGATGTGTTATAAATCACAAATTTCAGTCGTTTCCCTTAAATAGACTTTATGTGATGCAAAAATATTAGTCAATCGATAATAATACTGGTATCAAACTCACGTCTTATATGTCATGTTGACCACGTGAAATAAAATAACTAAAATTATTATAAGAATGATTGAACGATTAATTTTTTTTGGTTAATTAATATCTAATTTTCGACTACTTACTTGTCGACAAGTGTCTTGGAATTATTGGATTGAAATGTTGAAGAATGTAAGGATTTGTTGATTTCTTCTTCAGTTAATCCTCTGTTCTCTACTCCAACAAATTCTCCTAAAGCAATTAATTCCTATAACAACATTTATATAACTTAAAAGTATTATTTTTTGAACTAAACATTACAAATTATCATATTAAAACGTTACAAATTATCATATTATATACCTCATAAGATAATTCATCTGGATCAACATCATCTTCCTCCATGTTATCATCATCATAGTCATCGTCGTAGAATTCTAACTCGAAATCTATGAATAAAAGTCTATTTCATACCTCAAAAACTTGAACTCGAGACCATTATAGAATAAGGTAATTAAATTAATTAATTACCTTGAATTTCACTGTCTAAAAATTCTTCATCAGAGGCAGTAATTTCCTCATCTTCACTTTCACTTTCATCCATAGACAACATAATACATACCCTTTCCTGAAATATCTCACACATTTATTTCCATGCAAATTGTTAATTCCTTTTTGGTCAGTCGCAAAAAATAATAATCTTTTTACGTATTTATGTATATAAATATGTCAAATTTCCTTACATTACAGGAATAAATTTAAATATGTCATCAAACTTTGAGAAAATGTCTATTTATATTGTCCATTAAAAATTTGGCTCATTTACGTCATTTTCGTTTGAAAAAATGCTTTCCTATGTAATTATTTGTTAACGGAAAACAATTTCTATTTTTGCAAAACCATCTTTTACACGTGGTGGCGACGTCATTAATGAAATCATTTTTTAAAAAGAGAGAGACTCAAATATGTCATCGAACTTTGAGAAAAAGTTTATCGTCTAAGTCATCGATTAAAAATTCGGCTCATCTATGTCATTTCAGTTAACAAATAATGACGACATAGACGAATGACGATCCGAACTTTTAATAGATGACATCGATTAGTATTTTATCAAAGCTCGATTACATATTTCAGTCTTTTCCCTAAATTATATTTTAATTCTCCTAAATAAAAATCCTGGCTCTGTCACGAACATACAACAAGAATTAAATTTTAAACAAAAGATTAGAGTATAAAAAAGTAAAATACATACCTCATCTATTTGGCTAAGAGGTGTTCTTCTGGTAGTTGGCTTCCTCTGTTCATCATCAGCCATAATAATTAATTAATTAAGTATATCTTTTACTTATTTGTTAATTTAATTTATGCAATTAGATGGCAAAAATAATATAGATTGAATGAGATGTTATAATGAAAAATATGGAGGAATTTGTGGGTTAACTTAAGTCTTAAGAAACTTTAATGCAAAGCAAAGAAAGAAATCTGAAAGCACTTGCATTCAATTTTTCTAAGATTCCAATATTCTTGTGTCCAAGTTTTGTCTTTGTGTGCTACTTCATACTTCCTCCGTTCAGAATTATTTGTCATATTACGTTTTTCAAAAGTCAGTTTAACTAATTTTTAAAATTAAATTAAATCACATTAATTCGATACTTTAAACAAAAACAATAAATATTCTAAAACTATATGAAAAGTACTATAAATTGCATTTTCTTGCATATTAATATGATAAAAAATAAATCTTAAAATGTTAGTCAAAGTTTTTATAGTTTGATTCTAAAAATAGAAATCATGACAAAAAATATCGGACGGAGGGAGTATCAATTAATTTAGAATATATCTTATTTGCATTAACAATTGTACTATATCACTTCAACAAAATATCATTAGCGGCAATTAAATTCTTAATTGCCGCTAAATGTTATTTTTAGCGGTAATTTTCACTCTTTGTATATGTCCCTAAAGCCTTTAGCAATATTGATTTTAATGACACTTAACTAAAGTCAGTAAAGATTTTAGCACTCTTTATCAATGTCAATATTTAATGCCGCTAAAAATTATTTTTATTATAATGTATACAGATTAAAATATATTTTGACGTAGAATAGAAGTCTTTAACTTTAAATTATAAGATTCGAAAATGTTCTTTGTATTTTAAAATTTCGCGTCAAAGTCAAATTCTCACAAATGATAGAATCGGTTTAGGGAAAAACAAAAGTAAATATTTTCATTAAAAAGAAATAAATAATTTTATATCTCAAAAATAACTTCAAATATACTAACAACTCTCTTTAAAAAAAAACTAGAAAAATAGACTTCAATTAAAATGTTTTAAGGGCTCCAGTTATCAACTTTTTACTTTTTGACCTCTAATATACTCGAACCGCTCACGATAAAAGATAATCAATCGTTTTCCAAATTTAAAGATACGTAAAAAAAAAACATTTTTTGTGACCTCACCCCCTTTATCGTCTACATGCAAATATACATGAAAACATAAGTTAGTTACTTGAGAGTACGTGGATAAAGATAGTACTTAATTATACCATATAGGCTTATTTCATATTAAAATTTAAATGTACATGTGCATAAACAAAAATAATATACAATATTCTTTCAAATAAATCAATACATTATATAAATATATTTAAAATTGTATCATAACCTATGTATAAATTTCTATCTTTTAATCTTCTTCATCTTGAATTGTTGATGATCATCATAATCTTGATTATCAATCGATGGTTTTTGATCATCTTGAGAAACTGGAGCCACACATATTTCCAATGTATTTTGATTAATAGAATCAACAATAATACTATTTGAATCTATTTTTTCATCTCCTATATAAGTAGAGTTATCATAATTCAGATATGGATATATATTTGGATCATATCCATACAAATTATGATTTTGTATATTTGAATAATTATGATCAAAAGGTAGTTGATGAGAAAAACCAATTGGTTGCATGGTTGAAGTGGAAGCAATGTCAGTAACATCCACAAGTGGTTGATATTGTTGCAACAAATATTCGTTTGACGACGATAAATTATTAAAAATTTGATCATCGTCATTTTCATTATCATTATCATCATCATTGTCATTATCATCGCTATTATCGTCATTGTCATTCTTCTTCTTTCCCTTTTTATAGTATATCACACAAAGTGTTAACTCATAATCCGACTACAAAAATCAAAAAACAAAAAAAAGTTAGTCAAATGTAATTTAAGAATATACTTGAAAAAAAAATTAAATAAAAGTTTGCATACCTTATTGTTTAGTAATGGAGAATTTATAGGTAATCTGATCTCTGACATAAGCCAAGAAGTTTTTTTGGCTTTTGAATTATTTGGACTTTGTTTATAGTACGTAAGTGGAGTTTTTGTTCCAATTGTATTATCATTTTCTTCTATATTTTTACGTGCTTGTGTAGACTTCCAATAACCTTTTCCTGAATGTAAATTTCTTGCAATTTTATTTCCGTTACCAAATTTCATTTTTACATAAGTAAAAAAATACATACGTCCATCCCAATGTTCTTCAGCAAACCCTGGCAAACAAAATTGATATAATATTCTTAATCAATAAAATCGTGATAAACACGTTAAATTTGAAATATAAAGAGGTTTACACAAGTCAGAAGCAAATCCACATGGTTGATGAGGGTGCATGTGCACCTATTAACTTCAAAAAAATTTATGTGTATATATGTATATCTATCTTAAGAAACTAGCAGAAAGTAAGATATAATTATGCATGGTAAGAAAAACTCGTGACGAATTGTGAAATTAGGTCTTAGGTCTAACTCACACCCCAAAAGCTAGCTCAAAGAGAAGAGGATTGCTCAAGCCTTATAAGGTGTTCACCCATCTCATTAACCACTGATTTGAGATTTTTGTCATTCTTTAACACCCCACTTCACGTCCAGTACTTAGCATCTGGTGTGTGGACAATATTGATTTTGGGGGGCACAACATCGGGTGAGACGGACTTGCTCTGATACCATGTGAAATTAGGTCTTAGGCCTAACTCACACCCCAAAAACTAGCTCAAAGGAGGAGAATTGCTCAAGCCTTATAAGGTGCCCACCCATCTCATTAATCACTGATTTGGAATTTTTGTCATTCTTTAACAGAAATACCCAAAAAATTCATATAGTACTTTTTTTAAAAAAAAAAACCATAAAAACAAGAGGAAATTTTTTTAACTAAAAAAATTACTAGCTAAGGATAAGAATGTGTACCAGATAGTTGATGAGGTTCATATTCGTAAATATCAAGATCAGTAAAAATTCCAGGTGGAATATAACCATTAGAAGCTTTAAGTTTCAAATACATATCCAATTCTTTTTCCGTTGGCATAAAATGGAAGCCCATCGGTAACATATTCTTCCATTGACGATCATATTCATAATTCGATAGATCCATAACAATTCAAAAAATAAATAAGTAGAGAAAGACTATAGTATAAATTTTCAATGCTAAAATTTTAGGGTTCGTAAATTGAAATAAAGAATTGGAGAATAAGTGAGTGTATTTATAGGAATGTTTTGGTTATCCTATGTAATGTATGATTTGGATTAGGGAATTAGAATTTAATATGAAAAAGATTAATTTTGATAATCCCACTTTGATTTTGTAATTTGGATTAGAAAGGAAAAGATTAATTTAGGCAATTTTCAACTTTTTTTTTTTTTTTTACAGTTTTGGTGTATTTTTTTTTTTAATTGAATTTTTTGTGCTGTTTTATGATAGTTTTATCGTAACAAGTTAGCTAATAGGGTACACGTTAGTACCGATCCAAACTGTTTGCCATTAAGCAACATTTTAGTTTATAAAATTGAGGAATTATTAATATAATATATATATAATTATTTTTGATTGATACGGAATTTTTTAGAAAAAAAATAATAAAGAATTTTATACTGATAAGTTCTTATAGAATATGAAATTGTTTCTATTTAAAAGGGAAATAATCAAGGTATTCATGTTTTGGCTATTACTATATACAGGATGACTCAAGCATATTAGCCTAAAATCGAAAATAAATTGAAAACCATAAAAATTTTATTTTTTATTTAAAGTTTATTCTTTTAGTTTTTATATTTGCAGAGTTGTTAATATATTTGAAAAATTTTTTGAGATGCAAAGTTATTTCTTTCTTTCCAATAAAGAAGAATTACTTTTTTTTATCGATAGTACTCCATTCGTTTCACTCATTTACCAAATTTTGATTTAATATGAAATTTTAAGAAAATAAGTAAAAAGGATTAATAACATGTTATTCTAACCAATAATTACGTTTTCACAACATTAGAATTTCCATCTCAAACACAATTTCATATGAAATACGAATAGATAAATATAGGGTCAATTCCAAACTCCTCCAAAACCACAAAACTTTAATTTAATTAAAGAAAAATGACTTATGATAATCAACTAATATAAAACGAAATATGAGAAAAGAAAATTATTATTACAAATGATCACAATAAACAACTTAAATATTAATGTTGATGAGAATTAAGAAATTATTTCATCTATCTACAAATAATATTCTCCAATAATCAATACATATTCTCCTCAATTTTTGTTTTACCTAAATCACATTTGGAAAATACTTATATAGGAAGTGTCTCTATAGCTAGTAAACACTTCCTAGATAAGAATTTCCCATTATTTCCTCAACCATATATATATTTTTAAGAAAAATAATAAAAGAAAATTGAAACTATATCAATTTATCTTTGACTAATTAAGCATCATAATCAAATTGCAAATGGGGTTGCATTAAGGAATTGATCTCATTAAAGACCAAATCCTCTCCTTGTTCATGACCAAAATTACCAAATTCTTGAGTATCAAAATAAGTTTTTATATCCTCAGGGAAGTTACTACTTTGTGGTGGATCCGGGTCGGGTAATTCGATCGGTGCGGGCGGGCACTCGGCCGCTAACGTCATTTCCATCATTTCCTTGAACTTCGTAGATTGGAGCAATAGTCCGAGAGCTGACGTAGCAGAAGATGGTCGACTAAATTGAGATATTGAGACATCTGAAATAGGCGTTTTTGTAGTAAGTTGTGAATCTGGATAAACAAGAGCCGTAGAGGATGAAGTCGTTGTCGTGGTCGCGGTCGTTGTCGATCCAATACTATGATTTGGAGTTGGAATCATGTTAGTTTCAACATTAGGGTTTGATTGATTGTTCTTATTAGGTTTTAGCCATTTAATGTAACGACTTAGGTCAAAATTGGTCACAGCATTTAGTCCACGATATTCAATAGCTGCCATGTCATATGCAGTTGCAGCCTCCTCTTGTGTAGCTAAAAAAAATAAAAAATAATTATCAAAAAATATATATATATATTTAATTTTCACGTGTTTAATTAAAATCCATAAAAAAAATCAAGTTAGTAAATATATAATAATCGTACGAAATATATTTTCAACGATTTTCACAATTATTTAAATGTGACATTTTTTTTATCTAGTATTGCAAATTAGTATTTGTGTATATTAATTATGACTATGAATTATATACTGATTTATCGAGTTATCTAAAAAGATATTTATATAATGGTTATTCATAACATATGGCTTATGAGATTAGCTACTTTAAACTAAAGACATGTTATTTATTATAGTAAATTAAAATATAATATTTTTTTGCACTAGCTTTGTAATGAGTATGATTAGGTAATTAATTTACATGTTTATAAAATTGTACTTACCATATGTTCCAAGATAAAGATACTTATTGCCAAAAACTCTGCCTATTCGAGCTTCCCATCTTCCATTATGGTGATGTCTGAGATCGATAAATAAATAAAATGTTCAGTTAAAACAAATCAAAATAATAATATTTATAAAATATTATTATTTATATTTAGTACCTCGCAACTCCACGATATTTTGAAACTCCTCTTGAGAACCCACTACTTTTCCTATATATTATACCAATTGATTAATCAAACAAATAACTAAAAATCATCTTTTTTCCCCTTTAAGTGAAAATGAAAAATAATATTCAGTATTTAAGTTAACTTACCTTCTCAATGATCCAATATATTCTTCTCTAGACTGATTCTCCATTTCTATGATTTCCTTTTCATAAGTTGATACCTAAAAGAATAAGATAATATCGAAAATATATGATCCATTATTTCATCTAAAATCTTATGTTGTTAGAAAATTATGTAATTTTAAAGATTTACTTGATAAATATTTTTAGGGAAAGAGGTCAAAAATACCTCTCAACTTTGATTTTTTGTGTGACTTTACCCTCGCCGTTAAAAAGAAATTAATTTTATCCTTTTCGTTACTAATTTCACAAAATTTACCCGTCATTAGACGGAATCCCCAAAATTGAGCCGATTTTTTTTTAAAAAAAAACTATTTCCTATTTTGACCCAATGACCCGACCCCATTAAGAATAACCCAGTTAATCCTATTTTACCCTTTCTCCCAAATTTCCTTAATAGGATTAAAATGATCTAAACCAATTATTTCCATTTCAAAAAGGATGACCTAGTTTGACTCAATGACCCGAACCCATTAAGAATAACCCGGCTAACCCTATTTTACTCATTCTCCCAAATTTCCTTAATAGGGGTCAAATGATCCAAGTCAATTATTTTCATTTAAAAAAGGATGACCTAGCTTGAATTAGAAATGAGTTTAAGAAAAAAAAAGACTTTTTAATCTTGTGATTCTAAATTAAAGTTATGTCGAAAGTACCAAAATGTCTTTCAATCTTGTGGTCTTAAACAACGTCATGTGGAAAGTTAAAGTTAAATTGTTGCCATAAAAGAAATAAGATCATTCTTTTTTAAACGGAGGGAGTAAGTAATTAAGGAAAGTGAAAGTATAATTACCGGGAAATTAAGAATGGTTTCACTTCCCCAATATTTAAGTGCAGCCAAATCATAAGCATGAGCAGCTGTTCCTTCATCATCATAAGCACCTAAAAAAATAATTTTAATTAAATTTATTATTCACTTATCAAATAATATAAAATCAAGAAAATTTAGAGATTGATACATACCAAGATAAACTGCATTATATCCATGAAAGTTCACCATTTCATAAAAAAAGAAAGAAAAAAGAGTCAATTAGTTTAGAAGCTTAGAGAATTAATTAAATTGAAAAAATAAAATGGTGGGGAAGAAAATAAATAAATTATGAACCTTGTCTTCCTTTCTTGTTCTGAGATTCATTCCAACAATTCTTATCCCATAAATGAGCTTCATACCTACCCGTCCATCGATGCCTGAATAAATAAACAGTTAAAAGTGTGTGATAATCTCATCTAAAAAAATTAGATCATTATATAATAATATTTTTAATATGACTCTTCATGTATGTGCAACCAATAGTAATTTTTTCATGATTTAGCACGTGAAAATCCATCTTAATAAATAATGTGGGATCGTGAGATTTGAACTCAGGACACCTCTGTCCATGTGTGCCTGCTTTGATACCATATTTGAATGTGTGAATCACAATACATTTCAACATTACCACATATTAGTGCATGTAGAAGGTTGTGAATTCAAGTATCAATAACCACATACTTGAACAAAAGCATCCAACAATTTGAACAAAATCACGAAGAATCATGATATTACTTATAAGTGCATACGAAAGGTCATGAATTCGAGTCTCAATAACCACATATATACTTGAACAAAAACATCAATAACTTAAAAGAACAAGATCAAGAACATATACATCATGAAGAAACAATGTAGATTCAGGACGTTTGTCTGCTTTGATATTGAATGTACATGATTCACGACATATCTCAAGATCAAGAATATATACATCATGAAGATACAAAATAATATAGATTTAGAACGTTTATCTGCTTTGATATCGAATGTACATGATTCATGACATATCTCAACATGATATTAGTGCACAAAGAAGGTCTTGAACCCAATTGAGTCTCAAATAACCACATACTTTAACAAAAAAAAATCTAACAATTTAAAGAACAAAATCAATAACATATACGACATGAAGATTAAAAAAATGTGTGACTGCGCGATTTAAACTCAAGACATATGTTGTCTACTTTAATCCCATATTTAAATATCAGAGTCATGACACATTTCAACATAATGATATTAGTATCAACAAAAGATTGTAAATATTAAGACTAATAGCAGAGTCATGACACATTTCAACATAATGATATTAGTATCAACAAAAGATCGTAAATTCGAGTGTCAATTACCACAATCTTATAACAATCGACAATATGCAAGAATATAATTTTAGAAAATAAATTAAACCTTGTGACTCCTCGATAAATGGAGCTACGTTGAGGTGGAGAATCTCTTGGCACAGTTTTTCTAGTTCTTTTCACCTTAACAATTGAACCAATAATATTATTTCCATTATTAGTACTTAAATTATTCCTAATTTGATTTTGCTGTGATAATTTCCCCATTAAAACTTTGTAATATTTTTTTTTAGAAAAAACAAAGACTCTTTCAAATGAAATGACTAAGTCTTCCAATGGATATAATGGGGCTTTTTAAAGGGAATTAATCTAAGATTTTATGAATTAAAAAAAGAATTTTATTAATTTATTATTTTTACAATTTTTTATGATTAAAAATGATGATAATTTTTAAGAGGGAAATTAAGGAAGTTTCGATTTTTGGAAGAACATGTTGTGCTGTCAATTAATTAAGAAATTTGCCGGCAATATATGAGATTTTTATTTATTTATTTTTGTCATCTTTATATGGCCTGCATTATTTTTTCTTAGTGTCCTAACTTGAATTTGTGGTTTTTACCTTTTAGTTAATTTCATTTATGTTTGAGAAGTGTATGTAATATTTCAATACTTTTAAGATTTATTGAATTTAATTATGTAAATTCGTTTGATTCACTGTATTTTAGTACGTAACAATGCTTTTGGTTTATTGGACAACATTTCCTTCATGTATTTAATAATATTAAATTTTAACCTATAATCATAACCAAAAAGTAGTTATTAGCTTTGATAGATACCAATTAGTGCTTATAAATAATTGTTTTGCCCCATATTCGACATTTGAAGTCCACATTAGAACCTCGATCAAATTTAAATTATACAATGTAAGATCAATTTGGAGGAAGGTACTTTCAACATAATTTTCTAATTAAAGGTGAAACAGTCACATCACTGCACGATAATCTACATTAGTAAAGATTTGATAATTATTCATCTGATAATTGATGTATGTAGATATATTTTATATCATGAATAATGGCTTAAACTAAAAAAAATATTGTATCTTTTATAAAAATACTAGAGAGACTTTTAAAAGGAATCATGACAATTAGTGTTACACGATGAAAGTCATATAGGCGAACGCGGTGGGATTCATGGGTTCGAATGAACCCACTAGTCTTTTCGTAGAGTCTGTATTTGTATTTAGAAAATCAAATAAATGTACACGTATATTAAAAATTGTGAATTCGTAACAAAATTGATTGACATTTTAGTGGCAATGAAGAACACTGAAAACGTTTTTCACACATTTGTTGTGGGGTCGAATATCAATCTACAAAAAATTTTCTTGTTCTAAAATTTAAAAATCTCAAACTCCTAATTCTGGCTACATCCTTGGTGAAAGTAATAAGCGTGGTTAACTTCCAAAATATTAAAGATCACATAAATGATAATTATATGCTTTCAATTAACTCCTCATAATATATGAAATTATTAATCATTAAAAAAAAGGTCAAATAATTAACAAACTACATATATTAAAAGTCTCTAACAACACGTAAATAAATTCTTTGTACTATGCATTATCAGTATATGTATATATAGTTAAATCCTCCAAAATTATAAGTTACATCAAGTTAAAAATATGTTTAATTACAAACACACAAAAGTGATTATGACAAAAAATATTGTAGTTTATTTTTTCTCTTCAAATTGCCTTAATGGCCCTAACACTATTCATTTTTCATTAATTTGGACACCCAAAAGACTCCATTTATTTGTCTATTACTCTAATATTCCCTCTATCCATAATTATTTTTCAAGTATATTAAAAATAATTAGTCATTTTTTTTCAAATTTACCTTAATGATAGTATAATTCAATTGAAAAATTATATTAGTCAAATTACATCAAAAGGTTTCGTCGAAGCTTCTGCTTGCAAGAATAAATTTCCTTTATCACCTCTTTCCAAATTACTAAATTCTTTTGGTTTTTATGACGTTCATTTGCCAAAATGTTGCATATTTATTTGTCTCTTTTACATGTGTTTAATATTTATTTTGTTGGCTTTCAATAAGTATCTATAGACTATAATTGTCAATAATTGACCTAAGATAGTGGATTAAAGGCGGAGCTAGGTGGGGCTCGTGGGTTCGAATGAATTTATTAGTTTTTTTCATAAATTTTATATTTGTATTAGAAAATTAAATAAATATATATGTACATTAACTTCTAAGCTCCTAAAAAATTAATTGATAACTCAGTGATAAGGAAGGGACAGTGAAAATACCTTTTACACCCGTATTGCGGGTTCAAACCCCATTATCAATCTTCTTCCTAAAATGTAGAACTCCCAAATTTTCAATCTTGGCTCCGCCTCTACGAATTACATGTCCTCTTCTGATATACCAATACAACAAAGATAGAGTTTAACGACAATTATTTAACCATAGTAAAATAAATATTTTTTTATTTAACTATAATAAATAATATTAATGATTTTTGTAACTCTGAATATTATGATATTAACTCAATTACTGTTAAATTTTTTTATAAAAATAAATGTTGTCACTTCTAGTTCATGTCCCCGTTTCCTTTACCTAAATTTAGTAGTAGTTTGTTGTGTTTCTACATTCAATTTAAATTTTCCTTGCAAATATCAAGATATTATTCTGCAGACTTGTTAATTATTTATATAGTATATGATATGGTTATTTAGGAAAAGCTTCATTAATTTTCCATATATATAAAATGTATACATCAATCTTTATCTAAAGGTGATGTCAATTCTATCCACTAGATGTATAGATCTAATTGCAAGATATACTTTTAAGTGTACTTCTATATAAAAGCTAATAAATGGATTTTTGTGTTGATAGATCTTTTTTGTTTATTAAAATGTTAAAGAAAATCCAAATATCACATATATACAATTTTTTCAAATTAAACTCAACTAATTACCTATCATATTGGCCATTTGGCTTTCAATCCTATATAATTAGTTAATTACCTAAAACCACTAGAAATCATCCATTTGTCATAATTAGTATCATTTATTCAATTTCTTATTTAATTGAATGGATCATATGAAAGAGTTATAAAGTATATAATATGCCAATGAATACTGTTACTTGAAATGCTCTTTTAAATTAAGTTATCATTCTAGTTCTTCTGCAATCATTTGTCTTAATATATGGAAATATTTGAGATATATCATATCAGTTAGAATATTAGTTGAGTGATTAATATTTTTTTATTTAATCATAATAATATTCGCAAATAAGGAAAAAAGAAAGAGGTTTCAAAATTAATCTTAGCAACTAAGAAATCAAAGAGATCGACAACTTCACAGCAAAAACCTAATAGGCATTTTCCCAAGATTTCAAATATATTTTGACATATTTTCAACTATGAATCTTCAGTCTCAGTTGTATTCATCGCACATAATTATTAATTTGGAACTTACGCTTAAGAACATGAAGTTGTTTCTCTCAACATATTTGAACTATGTAGATTATGAATTATTGTAAGCATTTTACTTATACATGTAATTTTTACGCAAAAGTTCCAATTTTTCGAATGTTTTGGTTAAATTTTATATATAGGTCAAAAGTTATAGTTATAATAGAGTAATGGTTTGGGCTAATAATAAAATTTAGTGGGCTAATTACCAAAAATATAAAAAATATGTAACAAAGTTAGACTTGATTTTCTATTCATATTATAAAAATATTTATTGACAAAATTTTAACAAATAAAACTCTATTTAAAAATATATATAATAAATATTTTTAAAATTCACAATCCATGGGCCTTTGAGGCTGTCGGGTTGGGCCTACGCAACTACCGTACTAAATGAGTTGATGTTAAGAAGTCTCATTCCTAAATGGGCTACAAAAACTTAAGTTCAATACCACTTAATTCAAGGGTCGAAATAGGCCAGCCTAGCGAGCCAATCCTATATAACAACTCTATTTGTGATAAATCTAAGGGCAACTTTCACATATAGCAAATAAAAAATTCATATTTGTATGCTATAGCAAACTTTGCATAATTGCGCTCCATAGCAAATATAAAATTATATAATTCGCTATACATATACAAGTGTATAATTCGCTGGCCTAAATTGTATAATTCGCTGACCTATTTCGCCGTAATTGTATAATTCGTTATCATATTTCACTGCAATTGTATAATGCACAATTGTATAATTCACTGCCTATTTCGCTGCAATATTAAGTGTATAGAAAGAAGATATATGTTTTTCTCTCGCTTTATACAAAAACAGAAACACAATATATACACTTCTGTTGTATAAAGCTAGAGAAAATTGTATTTCACTACAATTGTATAATTCACAATTGTATAATTCGTTGACCTTTTTCTCTGCAATATTTGAAGTAAAATATTTGTAAATTGTATAATTAAGTATATAACACGAAGATATATATATTTTCGCATGTCTATATGCAATTTTCTCTCGCTTTATACAAAACAGAAACAGAATTATACACTTCTGTGTATAAAGCGAGAGAGACGAGTGACCTCCGTTAAACCATCAATGTACATCTCTATAATATTTCTTCCAGCGACATTCGTTATTGATTGTTGTCTTAATTTAATTCAATATTGATACAATATATGGAGTTAACGCGCCTGCAAATAATACAAATAAGATCAACACTTGATTAAAAATAAACATATGCAATTAAAAAGCATCTAAATTATCATTAAATAACACAACAACTGAATGAATAAAAAAATAACTTTCAAATGGAAAAATAACTACAGAAACTAGTAAAATAACTCCCAAAAACAGGGCAAAGCAGCAACCATAAAACAATACTACTCCCTCCGTCCGGTATTGTTTGTCATGATTTCTATTTTTAGACTTAAACTATAAAAAATTTTACTAACATTTTAAGATGAATTTTTTCATCATATTAATATGAAAAAGTTGTAATTTATAGTACTTTTCTTATAATTTTAGAATATCTAATTTTTTTATTTGAAATATTGAATTAATATGAACTAATTTACTTTTAAAAATTAGTCAAATTGACTTTCGATAAGCGCAACATGACAAACAATTCTGGAAGGAGGGAGTAAGTTTGGAGCAAAGCAGCAACTTAAAAAGCACAAAAACTGAACCGAAGGCATAAAATTGGTCAAAGTATAGCACAAACAAGGGAAAAAAACAACTAAACATGGCCAAAAATACGACAAACAAGAAATAGCAGTGTCTAAAATTCTCCAAAATTGTCAATTGTATATAAAAAAGGGGATGATTGTTGCTTAACTTCTGCAGAAACTCATTGTCTAAACTTGTCATTGCTTCACCTATAAGAAATGCAACAAAATCAGTGTGTGTTTAGATCAGAACACAATTAATAGTAGTAATCGATTTGCTCTGATACCATGTTAGATATCTTCAGTTCCCTTTGATTAGGAATGTTCTAGATGTAGAGAGAAAGAGTTTAGAGAGAATGAAACAGTAACGTGCTATATTTATACAAACTAGCAAGTAATCTTGTTGACACCTAATTTTGGCCTAACATTTTAAAAATTTATGATTTTGGAGCTTAATTTATTTAATAGCAAATTTTGGTCCGATGAATTTAAAATTTATACATTTAGAGTCAAATACAAAAAAAAAAAAATTGCCTTTCCCACATTGTCACTCAAACAATTTTCAATTTTGCAATAGTTCCACATCGGTATTTTATCCTTTTTGAGGATTTTTGGGTTTCTATATAAACCCACTTCATTCAATATTTTAAAAGAGAATTTGGAGGGGAAAACAAAAGAATACTCATAAAATTTTGAGAATTCTTGGTTCCCATAGTTCAAAATTTTTAAAGTGTTTTTGTGGTTTTTCGAGTTGAAGAGGTGGAGTCGTCTCTTTCAAACTCGGAATTCCGGTTCGCTGTCCAGAACCAGGTAAAAAAAAATTCTTAGCCTTGTTTTATTTAATTCCCACTCTTTTATATTTTCTGTTTATTATATGTAGCTTGTTTTGTTTTTTAGTTTAATATAGTTCTAAAAGTCAATTAATATTTATGTTTATTGTAGTTTAATATTAACATTATTTTACGATTCGATGTTTATTTATTTATATTACTATTATTTTAAAATTGTTAGTCAACTATTTGTTATCTTAACTTTTAAGGGTTTTGTTATTGTTCTATTTTAATGTTATTTTAATTTTTATATATTACGTTATTGTTATTATGTTGTTTTAGTTTGGTTGTTGTTTTTCATATTCTCTTGAGATAAGTTTGTTATGTTTTGTTGATGTTCAGGTTATATTAAATATTATATGTTGAAAGGGCCGATGAAAAATCTATCCGTCGGGTTTAGAGGCCTCCCCATTTTTAAAAAGACGGAATTTTAATTCAAGTTTATATATTTTATATGTTGAAAAAGGGCCGACGAAAAAATTACCGTCGATTTCCAAGGCCTCCCATGTCAATAAGATGGATTTTTATTCTAAGTTATTATTTGAGTTATTCATTTTTAGTTATATTTATTTGGCACTACTCTTTTACTAAGTGTCTTTACAGGTACACCGAGGTGTTTTCTCCTTGAAATTATTCGAAAAGTTTCGATATTATATTCATTCATTATTTTGTGAATATTGACGTTAGGTAAACTTTAGGCCGATAATTAGTTTTATTGTGTATATTGTGTGTTTATTATATGTGTTTATTTTATATTCTTCCTCAATTTGAAAAAAAATAAAATGAATTCAGTGGGGAACCACATTTGTGGATTCCGAAGGGTGCCTAACCACTTCCCTTCGGAATAACTTGAACCCCTTACCTAGAATCGAATTGGTTTCGTAGATTAATAATTGGTTTCCTAGTTTTCCTAAAAATTAGGTGGCGACTTTTTTAAAATCGTTTATTTTTAAAACTTTGTTAAAACTGAAACAATTAATAATTTTCGAATTGTCACAACGTTTCGCCCTATTTCAACAGAGTAGGGATGTAAACAAATCTAGACTGTTAACTAATTAGCCCTCTGACTGCTATTAATTAATATAGGTTCTAATTGTTCTATGTAATACATTCTTCAATAAACATATGTGAAATTAAGCTCAATTTTTGATACATTGCCTCGAATAAAGGAGTAAAAAGTTCAATTGTATTTGGGAACAAAAAAGAGTAAAAAAAATTATTTTGCAGCCTAACATAATTATCACTCTACTACTTATTAATTAATTAAGGACATCAAGCTAAAGTTTGATTTTAAACGTCATTCTCTTATTATTAAATAGAAAATTGATAACTATCCTTTAATCGATGATTAAACTAACATATAGAGTTTGCATGTCATATTTGTTCATCTACAATTCCAATTAATCTTGATACAACGAAAACATATAATGGGGTGAATGCATTCAATAGAATTTTACGCTCTATTTGCATATAGATTCGGTAGATCGTCGGAGAAGATAATGATGAACAATCTTCATTCTATTTCGTGACCATACTTGAGTATACATACAAAAAAAAATGAATAGAATTATTATACTTTTATAAAAATCAACATATCAATGACAATGATAATATTACAAAATGGTAAAAAAACACTTATTTCTTAGACTTAGAAGCATGACATAATGCATGATACAAGCTTACCAACACAAAATTGTACCAACTAGATAAGCCATCTTGGCTAATATAATTGAGATGCGTCAAATATATTAAATTAACTATGTTTGATGATGTGTTAGAAAACAACGTATTCAAATCATCAATTTTATCTAACGCTTAGCAAGTTGATAATAATTATCTCATCTTTCAAATCATCAATTTTATCTAACGCTTAGCAAGTTGATAATAATTATCTCATCTTTATCATCATAAATCTCACCAAATTTCTTCATGTGACTTTTCAGTACACTTACATCAAGCCTACTTCCGTCCAACTTGTCACCCTATGTTCTAAAACCAAATAAAGTTTTCACATATAATCTTGCTTCTACAAGGTAATTCATTCAGTAGGCGTTTGGCGATATGGTATCATGAGATGGAATCAGCGTTTGAACATGCAATTTTACGCTGATTCAATTTGATGAATTCATATCATGAGGTGTGATTCCATATTTTCCAAAAATCATGATATAGAATCATATGGGAATACCCTATCATGATTTGAGTTTTTTTAATAAAAAAATTGATTCACGAGTTAATATTTTGTTAAAACAACTCCACATTTATATCTACTAACCACTTATTTCACATGTAAATAAAATTTATAATCACATCATTACTTTTAAAAATTTATTGTTATCACCGACATAAAATTTATTATTCTTACTAACATATAGTCAATTTAACTCACACTTCACGATTATTGAGTAATAAAATCTTGAAAAGACCGTGAAAGGTGTTTTATTTTTACTCAAATATATTGATGAAACAATTACTTAATTTGAAACAAATAACTATGTAATAATTTATTATACGATTTTATGATTCTTTGTTTATTTGATAATATTGAATAAACAATTGAAACTATTTTAATACTTTTAAAACTTATGAAATTTTTTATGTTTATGAGAAAATATACACTACTAAAATTTCATATCGGTTGTCCAAATAAAACTTTAATTTCATCTCATGATTCCATATCATGCTACCATATCGCATGGCTAAACGGGCCCTAAGAATAGCAACATCACATTTGATAACAAATTAAAGGTGGAACTCCTATGTCTTGTTACAACTATATATGAATCTACCTCATAGTACAAGCCATTCATTTGAATGTGTTGTTAAAATTCAATATTTTTTAATAAATATATCAAATCTAAATACAAATAAAACTGAATGAAATGTTATGATTACCTATAATTCTAAAGCTAAGTCCGCTCACCTACCAAGGTATTTTATCTCTCACATAACCATTTTTTCCAGTGTAATTTTGGATTATATATTACTAACATATATTCAATCATCATAATTTTACATCTACATATATGTTGTATCTATAGGTTTAAGTAGTACATAACCAAAACGTATAAAATGTAGTTTTACCATATTTTATGTGTTATTTGTACTTTCTTCTAAACATTTTTGTTACTTTTAGGGGTTCCATATCTCATGTTTGTTGTTTGGAATGTTGGGGGTTTTTGGAAGGGAATTAGGGTTGGGCATAATTCGATTTAAATTGAAAAAATCAACTGAATTGAACTTTTTTTAGTTTTGACTTCAGGTCAATTTATTCGATCAGTTTCGATTTGAAAATTTAATATTTTGATTATTCAGTTCGATTTTTGGTTTTTAGCAAATTAAATTCGGTTTAATCGGAATAACGAATTTAATAACACTAATGACTATTCTCTTACTCTAATAATACAAACACAATTGTTAGTGAGGCCAAGCCCAATATCAATCTGGCCCAATTAAGGGGACTTTGAGTGACCCAAACCCAATTTCCTTGGGGAACTTTCACATATAGCCACTCAAAAATAGCCTTAGTTACTCTCCATAGTTATAGTTTAATAATTATAATTCGTAGCTACATGTTATAGGGAGGAGAGAGGCGAGTGAGACTGAGAGAGAGAAAGGGCAAAAAGTGGGAGAGAGATGAATTATATATGTATATCAGTTAGATAATTATATATGATACATATGTATTTGTATATATGACAAGCGAGATTGGGAGAGGGAGGAGAGATTCGAGCGAGATTGGGAGAGAGGCAAGAGAGAGAGAGAGGGCAGAGAGAGTGAGAGAGATGAATTGTATATGTATTAGATAATTGTATATTATACATATACAGTTATACATATGGCAATCGAGATTGGGAGAGAGATGAGAGAAGTGAGCGAGATTGGAAAAGGGGGGAGAGAGGCGAGCGGGAGAGGACAGGGAGAGGTGAGAGGTGAATTGTATATGTATATCAATTAGATAATTGTATATTATAAATATATATTTGTATATTCTGGCAAATTATACATATACAAATGTAACTAATTATACAACTCCAAGTCAGCCCACGTAATTAATGTATAATATTATTCGTGAGTGATAATTATAGCAAATTATAGCTATGATGAGTATTAAGTAGTATACGTTTGCTTAACTTCATAATTTTCCTATTTCCATTACCCCAAATCTTAAGACTAAAATTGTTGTCTCTAGTCTCTAAAGTCTTTACGACATGTAACAACTCTCAAGTCTCATGCGCCGCAACTGTGGCCTCTCATGGAGACGTCATACGTCGACTCAATCTCGTCTTGTCAGTCGTCCAATGTGCTCATATTTGGTGGCATAATTCAATCCTCATTTTATTTTCTCATAATCAAAGCTCGAAATTGAGACTTTATATCAAAGAAGAAACCATCCAAGTCGTTGCAATCTTTAGCTCAACGTTTCTTTTCTAAGCAAAGTAATACTAACAAAAAAAATTACTTATTTAATAAAATTTGTTATTCCTTCCATCCCATTTTATGTGATACTTTTCGCATTTCGAGATTTAAACAAATCTATCTTTGACCGTATGTTTTCATAGATCCTTTTAACATTTTGAACTATCAATTATCGTAACTTATAGTATTCTTTACGTAGTTTACAAATATATAAATTTTATTTCAAAAAATTTAAAAAATATCCGATCAAAATTAACATGTTTGACTCTCAAAAAATAAAAAATGCTAACACAAAATAAAACAGAGGGATTAATTTTTAGTATTAGTTATGCTTTTATAAGGCCTAAAAAAGTGAAATATTTGTTTGTTAAACTATTTTTCCAACTGTGGCTTACTAATGTATATGTATATATATAACTAGAAAAAAAGGTTGGGTGGAAGTCACGCCTTTCATATTAGTTCGTTGCTCACGAGACACAAACAAACAATCGGAAATTTCCGGTGAAAAGTCTCCGGAATCTGAGATCCGTTGCCGGCAACGGCGATGAAAAGCATGATGAACAATGGAACTAAGAAGAGCTCGAAAATCGGAAAAACAGAGATTACTGAATCGGGAATATTGAAGGAGAAGAAGATGAATAGTTATAAGGAGGAGGAGAAGAAGTTGAAGAGTAGATTGATGAAATTCGAAGAATTACCTGTGTATCTTCAGGATAATGAGTTCATCAGAGATTATTATCGTTGTGAATGGTCTCTTAAGGAGGTAGCTCTTAGCGTCTTCTCTTGGCATAATGAGACTCTCAATATTTGGACGTAAGTTCGAAATTCAAATTTTCACTTCATTTTGCATATGATTTGCGTTGATTTTCAAGTTTTAATCTCAATTTCACTCATTTGCATTTGAATTTCGTTGATTTTCCAGATTTTTTAGCTCTCGTTATACGAATTTCAAATTTGTAGGATCCTCCATTTGACTCTTAATTTCACTCATTTGCATTTGAATTTAGATGATTTTCGAACTTTTTACTTCTTATTATACTAATGTCGAACTCAGAGATCTCTATTTTCACAACTTAACTCTTAGTTTCACTCCTTTGCATTTGAATCAAATTGATTTTTGTGTTTTTAGCTCTGATTTTACAATTTGGAGAAACTTTTCGCACAATGCGAGAATTCAATTTCACTCATTTGAAGTTATCTGATTTTCGAGCTATATTAATCTTATGTTACAAAATATCGTAGGCATTTGGTAGGTTTTGTGGTGTTTGTGACGTTGACGGTAACGAGCTTGATGGAGAAGACGGCAATGGAGACTCTGCTAGCTGGTTTCTCCAGGTTCGTTTTCGTAATTTTCAATGATATTTTAGGTCCTTTTTGTCATTTCATACATTGGTAAAAGAGATCCACTATTTTAAAAACAGACCGGCGGGAATGGGACGGTGGCCGACCATGAAGACCAATGGCTCAGCTGATTCTTTTCCGGTGAGTCACCGTTTTATTAAAATAAATTTATAATTGTTTAGCGATTTTTTATTAATAATATAGTAAAATTCTCGATATGAATAACCTTACCGTTCATTGCGTGTTTGGTTAAAATTTCGATTTTTTTTTAGCTTAGATAAGACATGAGATGACACCACTGTTCGAAAAGTATGGGCTTTTAGTGAAACTTTTGGAATACTTTAGAAATATAGCTGAGCTGTGGAATGAATCATACTATTTCACGTGTCCTCTTAACTAGCTCTTTTTTATCTTATAAGAATTCGAATATTTTTTTTTATGATGTTAAGATCTTTGATGTGATGAATTTAAGTATTTAAGCTGTATCTCAATTGTGCAAATTTTGAATTTGTTGTCTATTTTTATGTATTTCTCTTTTTGTAAATTTTTTTTAAGATTGAATCTGCTTAGTAACGTAGATAATGTCTTGAGTCGTGAATCTATCGAAAATAATTTTTATATCTTGATAGGGTATGTGAATGCATACAAATCATTCATTTGTGAGATTTCAATAATATGTTATTGTCGTTGCTTTGACAATAACAATACAAAGTGACTCAACATAGCCTTTTACTATTTGGACAGAAAATTAGTATCATGTCAAAAAATTCTTGCATTTCAGCTTTAGCTCTTTTTGCATAAAAAATAGTGATTGTACGAATATTTGACATAAAAAAATACAATGGACAGGAGAAAAAGATATGTAAGCTTTTGGATCTAGGGGTCATTTGATACTTAAGATAATTAGTGTATAATATTTTTGCGATAAAATTTAAGATTAATTTTATTTCATGTTTAGTTTAAGGTATTAGCTAATTGCAGAATTATTTTATCTTACTATATGTACGAAAATGATAAAATAGTTTATAGAAAGTGAGAAATATAAAACCTTGCATGATTATCCCACCTTGCGAATCAATTGACCCCAATAAAATTTGTTTGATCACTCCAATAATGTCATTGTCACAATCAAGGACTTCTTAGGGGTCCATATGAATATAGTTATTAAATTTGACCAAAAGAGTTAGCAAAGTCAGATTTTTGAAAATGGTGATACTGACCATGTAGAGACATATAGTACTATTAAATAGACACCTTCACTTCATTTCCAAAGACAAATGTTTTTTTACCTGATTGGTGGGTAAAAATTTTGAGGGGTGACCAAACATGCCAGCTCAATACAGTTCCAAAGCATTCCAAGTGCCATAAAATTCTTTTGACTATATGTTTCAGTAATAATAAGGTCATTTTGTCATTGCATTGTCCTTGGCATTGCTGAATCTGCAATTCATCCAACCTTACTGCTATACAAATTATTTGGAACCTTAATCATAATCAAGAATTTGGGGTGATATATATGTCTGTATTGATGGTTATTAGTAGCAAATTTAAAGGTAGAGTTGGTCAACATTTTTCTGAAATATAGATATGAACAATGCAGACTGTCTTAGAAGTAGAATAACTAAAGTTCAAAGAAAGATAAAAGAGTTGGCTGCAATAAGATTTCTGTGGTCACAACCAAGCTGGCTGTTTGTATTGTTACACTTTAAGTGGTCATAACCAAGCTGGTTGTTTGTATTGTTACACTTTAAGTGGTCACAACCAAGCTGGTTGTCTGTATTGTTAAACTTTAAGTTGGAACACCTGAGTAGAATATCAAATCAAATGTGGTGTCATATTAAGCTCTCTCAATTCTTGATGTTGATGAGTAGTTAAAAAAAGGTGGTCTCAGTTTCAGTTAAGAGATCCTGGGCAGTCAGATACCATTTCGTTGTCAAAACGTTTCATGAACTTGAATGGACTATAACTTTCTTGGCTGCTCTATAAATCCGAAATGTTAGCCCAGTATGTTAGGACCGAAAATAAGCAGGTGTAAACGCGGAAGCTAGCAATGTTAACCTCGAAAGACCACGAGTAAGAAGACAACGAGAAATATACCAAAAGACACAAAGATTTAACGTGGTTCAATCGATCGACCTACGTCTACAAAGGAGATGAGCAGTCCACTATAAATATGAGAGTACAAAATACAGAGGGAAACAACCTCAATCAATTCACTCGGAATACATGGGAGGTTCACACAAGTGATAACGTATCAAGCTTGTGACCCACAAATTCTCCCCCTAACCAAAACTCTCAAAGTCCTTAAGACTACATTGTGAATGCCAATTAAGTTAGAAGGAACATGCCTCTATTTATAGAGTTCTACACATTTTCCTACCAGAAAAAGGATTAGTCAATCTAAAACATTTTCCTAAAAGGAAAACCTATTTACGGTAAGAAATTTAGGGCAAATAAAACCCAACAAACTTGTTAGGACCGAAAATAAGCAGGTGTAAACGCGGAAGCTAGCAATGTAAACCTCAAAAGACCACGAGTAAGAAGACAACGAGAAATATACCAAAAGACACAAAGATTTAACGTGGTTCGGTCAATCGACCTACGTCCACAAAGGAGATGAGCAATTCACTATAAATATAAAAGTACAAAATACAGAGGGAAACAACTTCAACCAATTCACTCGGAATACATGGGAGGTTCACACAAGCGATAACGTATCAAGCTTGTGACCCACAAATTTTCCCCCTAACCAAAACTTTCAAAGTCCTTAAGACTACATTGTGAATGCTGATTAAGTTAGAAGGAACATGCCTGTCCTAAACCTTTTTCTACCAGAAAAAAGATTAGTCAATCCAAAACTTTTTTCTAAAAGGAAAACCTATTTATGGTAAGAAATTTAGGGCAAATAAAACCCAACACAGTATTGGTGTGGTCACAAAAAAACTTCTTCTTTCGGAGACCACTAAAGGTGGTTCCTACTGAATATAATTGAGTTTAGTCCCAAATGTATTAATACTGCCTATCTACTAAGATTTTGTTGTAAAAGTATTGACGTCATTCTACTTGCCATTACCTCCAGGCTCCAGGCAAGCTTTGTGACGTTAGCTAGCTTCTACAGTTGCAAATTGATAATCTTTTACTATATATCTAGGTGCGGCCCTTGAAGGAGGGGTTCCAGTATAACTAGCATTATTGTGTGGAAAGAAGTGATGCATCTTAACCTCGATCATATTTTGGGGGAAAATTGTTTGTATTATGCAAATGTTAAGCAGTAAACGAGACGTTAAGCATCTTCTCATCGAAGAATTTAATTTCTGTTTTGCAGGATTCTTACACTAGTCACATCTCAAACCCCTCATTTCTAGGTGCATATGGAGATGGTTATGAAGTTGCCATATGGCCTTGGTTTGTTTTCTTAGGAGGGGCTATGATCTGTTTGGTCTTCAGCTCTGTCTCTCACCTATTTGCTTGCCACTCCCATAAATTTACCCTCTTCTTCTGGCGTCTCGATTACTCTGGGATTTCTATCATGATCATCTGTTCTTTCTTCGCTCCTGTATATTACACTTTCTGTTGTCAGCCATACTGGTGTCTCCTTTACCTATCCTCCATTACTGTAGTCGGTATCCTTGTCATTTTCACTCTTTTCGCCCCGGCTCTCACCTCTGGTAAGTTTAGATCATTCAGGGCTGTTCTGTTCCTTGCTATGGGTTTCTCAGGTGTGATTCCAGCAGCACATGCTGTTTCCCTCTACTTTCATCACCCACAAGTACTCGTGGCTCTAGTCTACGAGATCACCATGGGCCTTTTATATGCTGCTGGAGCAGTGTTCTACGTTACAAGGTTTCCAGAGAGATGGAAACCTGGTACATTTGACCTTGTTGGACAGAGCCATCAAATCTTCCATGTACTCGTCGTTGCAGCTGCCCTCTCACATAGCATAGCAACTCTGGTTATTATGGACTGGCGTCAAGGATTGCCACCATGCAATGCAGGTATTCTTGGATAGACTATAGTAAATCTACAAAAGTGCAAATAGCATTATTCCCAACTCATAAACTTCATTACTCTTAGCTCCTTACTAGTTATGTTAGTAATAGTTTACTATGCATCAATAAAATTGATAGTTCTCATACTGCTGTCTTCGTATCTTACTGAAACATATAATGTTTGTTGTGCCATGGATTCTACGAGTCCATGTATACGTGATACGTATAGTGTTTGTTGTGTCATGGATTCCTATGAGTTCATGTATACGTGATATACGTATAATGTTTGTTGTGCCATGGACGCCTACGAGTCCATGTAAACTTCGTTTGAGTGCTAGAGAATCCTCAAATTAGTGAAACGGGGTATAAACAAATGAAAATATAGCTAGATATTCAGAGATTATATTGTTGATTCCAGTTACCTTGAGACTGAGACGAAATTGTTGTGTTGACTATCCAAACAAATCGTAAGTGCCGGAGATGGCAACATAATGAAGATTTAATATAATATATTATCATGGTAATAGTTGTTGCAAAAATAAGTTCCACAAATATTCACTCACAAAGATGGTAAAGATAAATACAAATACATCAAGTTGATTGTACCATACACAAAATCCTAACAACTATATAGTAAATGAATATTGTGCATTACACTTTCTAGTACGTGTATGCATAGTATTAGCATTAATAGTTCAGCCTAACCCAATAACTTCGACTCAAACGGTTAATGAGTTCAAAACATCCCAAAGTATAAATCCTGAACACGTCTCTATTTATCAGGCAAATGAACCATGTTCCTTTATCGATCTTCGATGAAAGGAGTCATATATATAAAAACTTGAAAGAACATTTGTAACGGATTGTAAAAATTGATTTACGTGACTATAGAAATCATTGAATAAAACAATTCAAGATTCCAAATTGACAATTCCAACTATTATATTATATGAGATGTTGGAATTATGAAATTACCAAACAAGTAAAAGAATGAAATACGAAAAGGGAATATCACGTGATGTAATTAAGACAAAACACCCTAATCAACCAACCAATTAATCAACAAACACCAAAATTCAAACCATTTTAGAATAAAATTAATGTCTTTTTTTTTATTATTCTAAAACATTGAATTGTTAAAACAAATTAATGTTTGAAAACACAACTAAATAGTATTCTAACATAATGGAGATCTTTGAGGAATGCCTTTTCTTCTACTTATACTAGTAGCCATATCTTCTTCTGTTATGTTGTTACAATTATTAGCTGATCTTCCACAAACATGCATTCCACTTCTCTTCTTCCTTACAAACTCAGTGCATGGAAAACTCATGTTTTCTGATCCCGAGCCCGTGGACGATGATGAGCTCCATGGCTCGTCATTGTCCACGATCGTTGAATTAGCTGTGTCGATGGCCATGTCATCGTCACCCATATCTTGAGGGATAAAGAAGTCAGAACTAAGTTGTAGAATTGTGCATCTTCTTAGAAATGGGGAAAGGTCCTTGTGGTGCTTTAGCACAAAATCTACCTGATAATGTCAAAGCAAAAATTATTGTCAACCAATAAGTTATTTCACGTGATCGATATAACGAAAGTCATTTTCTAGTTTTTGGTTAGCTTGTGATCAAAATTGCGAAAATTATTTCATTTTATTAATCTTTACTTCCAAAATTTTCATATGTTAAACTTGCGTTCAAACTCACCAACACCAATTCTTTTTTTTTTTTAAATTTTCCATGAAAAAAATGTCTTTAATTGTAGTAAACACACATTTAATCATACTTGATGTTTGGAGGAAATCAAGTAAAGTGTAATTATCATATAGTTTGAGATTGCATAAATAAATTTTGATCATATTTACTAGGAATCAACTATGATAAAAATATGATTAATTAAGTAGATATGAGTACTTAAGAGGTCGTTTGGTAGCTGGATGAGAAACAAATTATCTATGTATTAGTTTTCGTATAACTTATATGATGTTTGGTAGGTAAATGATAAATAAGTTATTCATTTATAAAATTGATATATTGTTTGGTTGATAATTTAGAAACCTGCATAACTATTGTATGAGTTTTGAGAGAATATATATATCATTTTATGAAGGATAAAAGGTGGAATAACTAATACATGTATATATAAAACAAGACATAGATTCACTCAATAACTATTTCTACCATACTAATACCTTCATAATTCTAACCAGCTACCATACTACCCCTAATTTAGATTCAAAACAAGAAAAAATTCTCAAAGTTAAAAGAGAATTACCTTGCATCCAAGAGAGCAATGAATAAATGGTTCTTGAAGACTCCTATCACAAGAAGTGCAATAGTTTCCTCCTTTGAATTGCCTATTTTGAGGCCTCTTCTTGATAAAAACCACTTTAGCATTGTTTATTGTATATGCCTAACAAAATTATAAACAATTAAACATCATTATTTTTATTTTTATTAATAGAAAAGCCAACAATCAAGAACATTATATTGTTGGCAAAAGTAAGTACAATAAATAAAGCAATTTACTATTAGAAAATCGCTAATTTTCAATGGAAAAAGTCATGAAATGTTACCGACAAGCCAAATTTCCATTACAGATTAGCGATTTTTTCTGATAGTATTTATCTTTTAAATGAATAACATACCTGGATATTGGAGCAATCAATAAGGTTTTCTATATCTTCTAATCGAACAACCTCATGATATACATAACGTCTAATTTGAAGCAATCTATGGACACGATGAGAAGTGACACAATGAGGACAAATACTAATATTGCAATCCAAACAACAAACATTCTTTTCATTCTTCTTTGCACTTTCATGAATTGAACATGGCACAAAGAATTTCTCCACATAAAGAGCCTTCAACCATGATGGCTTTTGAATTCCCTATATACACAAAAACATAATCAATTAGTAGATGTTTGATATACTAATTAATAAGAAACTTAAGAAGCAAACTTAAGTATTGTTTTGTTGAAGGAACAATTCAATCACATAGAAGATGGGGAAATGGAACTAAAGCTTACCATAATCACATAAACAATTATTCTCTCAAGATAGTCGTAGAAATTCAAAAACTTTAAATTCTGAATCTGTCGTTATTCAATACTC
This sequence comes from Solanum habrochaites, assembly GCA_027704765.1. Taxonomy (NCBI): domain Eukaryota; kingdom Viridiplantae; phylum Streptophyta; class Magnoliopsida; order Solanales; family Solanaceae; genus Solanum; species Solanum habrochaites. The sequence continues at coordinate 3,610,770 of JAKWJA010002500.1, read as the reverse complement.
AAAAGCACTTGACCAATGGACATGAATATCTAAGGTTTGATTGGAGAAAGAGGGGAACTATAGTATGGAATTAATGATATTGTGTATTTAAGGAGAATCACAAGATATCAGAGAAAATGGAAAATATATTAATTAATTATTCATTGGGTACATACACACAACATTTTGTCTCTGAGCTTAATTATAATTTATACTATAACGTTTAACTTTTTTATATACTTGCAATGTAGAATCTTTACTTATAACAATAAAGATCATTGAAAAGATAACTAAAACTATTTAAAATAATAAGTACTAACCTTAATAAGATAAGGTAGACAACATATTACAACAAATTAAATTGTATTAATTGTGTAAAAACTTAATTAGCTATCATATGTTAAAAAGTATTTTAAATTAACATTTAGAGAGACAAAAAAAAGAGTAAGATAAGAGAACATGGACTCTGTTCCCCCATATATGAATATACAAAATTTTCTCTATCTCCTTTTCCTTGTGTTGAGAGCTACATAAAACCCTAAACTAAAGGAGTTCTTCTTGAATCTTGCAATTTATTTATTTGTCTTTTGATTCTTGTATCTTTATATCTTTATTATCTTTGGTGTGTCTAATAAATAATAGTTCAGATACGAAACTCACATGCATTTGACAATTTAATTATGAAATTATTTTTAAAAAAAATTAAAATATTTTTAATGTGTTTTTAACTGTAAATCATCGATCTACTTAACTTGATTAGTTTTAAGAAGTAATCAAGCAAAGGCAAGACATGTAGGAGGGAATTCAGATTATGGGAAGTTAACATGCCAACACAACAATCAACAACAACTCCACTAAATGAATAAGTAATTTAATTTGTTTAGAATTAATGGTATGGGCTTAAATTGAGAGAGGAAAACAAGTCATGTAGCACTAGTAAGACAAATTAATGACATGATTAATTAATGTGTACTCTTATTTGCTAATTTTGAGAAACAATGTTGTTTATTGCACCATTATGCTTTAATCAAGATATTATCTTGGAGATTGAAAACTTTACAGCAAAGTAAAAGAAAAAAAAAAAAAACTTAGTCCACCCTATTTACTTTTGTTTTTGTTTTTCCTCATAAAATGAAAAATAAATAAATTGAAAATTGGATATCAAATTTGGAGTTGGTGAAATTTCTTAGTAACTTCTAGTGATACATTAGAATTGTGACGAATTTGTTCCTAAATTACCACACAATTTTGTACTAAAAATCTTCGCGATTCTCACGATTTATGATAATCAGAAACTTCTAAGTAATAAATTTCGATTTTGTGACAAGTTCATTCATCAAAAACTTCATTTATTAAGGACACAATTTGTATAAAATCTTCGTCATGAATTATAACGAGACATTTTTTTTTTTATAATCGATCAAGAATTGAATCCTACTTCGTAAATGATCCTATTCTTCCACAATATATTAAACGAGATCAAAGTTAATCCTATTTGTGCAAAAATTTACCATATGTTACAACATTTCATCCCTCCACCCCCCTTATAATTGAATTTGCATTGCAACAAAAAAACTTTTTTAATCCAAATATACCTATGAACTTTGCAAAATTAGTCAATCATTTCATGCCATTCGTAAAAAGTTCAATAAGAAATATGTTTAGAAATGTTAGTTAGAATTACGCATGTATATAATAGTAATGTATGATTTGGTTATGCAGAATTTAGTTATTCGTGTATCTTCTTCTGCATAAAACAATTAGTATATTCCCTCATAACTTATTCCATATATTAGTTGAGCGAATTTCTAAATAATAAACTAAACACTATATTACTTTTATCCATGATTATATTAAGACGTTTTATACGAAATTTTGTTCAACTCATCTTTAAATCAGCTACCAAAAACCCCGTTAGGTGGTCAAATAAAAGGTCAAAGATTGAGAGAGGAACAAAAAGGATGAATCAGCTATTGAGGCACACGAGGGCAGATCTCTGTGTTTTGTTGAGTTCAAAAAAAACATACGAGTATTTAAATTGACTTCTCCACATGATGAGGCTCTTATTTCTACATCATTTTTAACTTTCTTCCTATTATACTATTCTTATGGCGGTGCAACTTGTAAATAAAACATAATAAAAAGGACAAACAAAAGTTTTTAGCAACAATCAACTTCAGACTTGCAAGTTTAAAGTTCAAATAACTTTACATATACATGCTTAAGGGTGGAATTCAGAGTATCTGAATTCAATATTTTCGATATTATATGTGTGAAGAATCATAAAATTAAATATTAAATTTGTATATACAAATTGAAAGTTAGATTTGTGAATGAATTTGTTGAAGCAATTCAAATTTTAAATATTTATATCTAAAGTTAAACTTGATTATCTCCAACTTTAGACATATTTTATATTCGTAATCGAAACCATCAAGCCTACTTAAATTACTTTGAAAGTCACTTTCAATATGAAATTGGGCCGGGCCATCTCCTTTTAGAAAATGGACCATATAATGTGTTCTTACAGGAGTGGCCCATTAACTAGGAAATTATGGGTTAAATTCACAAAAAGGTATGTCTTGATCTTTTGGTCATTTTTTAAAAAAGTGGCCTTCACTTTAGAAAATTTAAGAAGCAAAGTTTTTTTTCTAACTACTTATTTCAAAAAATTTATGAACTAATACATGCTAAAAAAAATTAAGATGATTTTGAATTTTTTTTGCACGAACCAAAAACTCGAGGGAAAAGGCGATGTCGATCCTTAAAGAAACAATGGGTCGCTTCATATGAATCCACAAATTTGAGATCAAACACAGTCAAAAAGATATATTTTGAAAAAATTTATGGACTAATACACATGAAAATCTTGAATAATCTTAAATTCTTATTTCATGATTCCGAAACTTCCTAAAAAATGATGTGAGTACTTGAGTAACAATAAATATCATTCACTAGATCGTTATAAATGGACCCACAAAATTTGGTGTCAAACGAAAAATGATTTGTTATTTGAAAATCTAATGAACAAATACACACAAAAAAAAATGAAATAATCTTGAATTATTATTTCATGACCTGGAAAGTCCAAAAATAAAAGGTGACATCAATCCTTTGAAAACAATGAATATATGTTTACTATGTTGTATTTACAAAAATTGAACTCAAACGAAGTTGAAAATTAGTTCACCAATTGGTGAGATTAATTAATATACCCAAATTTCTATTTCTAAAATAATTAACTTTTTATGTTAGTGTTCAATTAATTCATTCAAGTGGAAACCAACTATTTTTCCACATTAGATTGCTTAGTTGCTGTTTTTTATTGTCGAAACATTCCTAAAACATGTCCCAAAATAATTACTGTTAAGTGGTCCAATTTTTTTTTTAATCAATTCCTAGGGGAAAAAACATTGCTTCTTTGTCTGCTGATAATTGAATAATAGAATATCCAAATTGATGTCTTTTTTTTAATTATTATTATCCGATATTTGATATTTATATTAAAATTTGATTAAATTTAAATTCGTATTGAACTGTCCCACATTAATCGCTTCCTAACTAAGGGCCCGTTTGGATGAGCTTAATAAAAGCAGCTTTAAAAAAGTACTTTTGAAAGTGCAGAAACTTATTTTTAAAATAAGCAGTTATGTGTTTGGATAAAAGTGCTGAAGTTGCTATACCAAACGTGAAAAGCGAAAAATGGAAGAAAGAGATGTTAGTGTTATGTTGTAATTTGGAGATTGTATAAAAATATTAAAGGCAAAAAGATAAAAATGTGGTCAACTTAAAACAACTCATAAGCTAAAAAAAAAAAACACCTCTACCCCAGCTTTTAACTTTTGGCTTAAAATAAATTTTTTTTAACTTAAAATAAGTTATTTTGAGTATTGCCAAACAGCTAAATAAGTCAAAAATCAGCTTTTAAGTCAGTTTGACCAGCTTTTAAGCTGAGCCAAACAGGCTCTAAAGCGATTCCATATCAAGAAGGACTCAATTATCCAAATCTGAAATCTCTAATTAAGAATGAAAGAGCACTTGTCAGTCTCTCACAACTCATGTTTATTTTATTATCGATTAATTAAAAACCAAAGAGTAGTTTGTACATCCATGATATCATGATTTGATTAATCATGAAAATTGGGAAATACTTGTACAATTTATTTATCTATATATCTGCCAAAGAAGAATAAAGATATCTCCAATTTTTTTTGATTTCAAATATTTGCATGTGTTGAAGTTGATCCATCAAATCCTAGCTATATCTTGGCAAATCAAAGAGACAATTGAAAGATTGACACAAAATTGTGCTATGATTACATGTTTGAAAAAAAAAATGACAAAAGGTAGAGTTCTTTAAAATAAATAGAAATTATTATTGATAGCTAACTTATTTTTTCTAATACATCATTAAACAAGATTATGATAGAAGTTGTTAAAAAAAAATTATAAATTATGTATGTGAATTCGATTCTTACTATCTATTTCTTTCCTCCATGTAATATAGAATGTAAAAAATTTGACCTTGTTACACAAATACTTAATTATATAACTTTTTTTTTTTGCCAATTTGTAGCTATATATAATTCCACTTGAAAGCTAATATAAGTTTTAGTTTACTTAGTTTAGGAGTAGACAAACTAACAAGGGAAACACACCATAATCTTAGCAACTAGTAAATGTTGGGTTAGTTGTTAGTGATGGAAATAGTATAAAAGAAAGAGATACACTATTTACATTTTTTTTTCCATTTCCAATGAGTTGTCATATTGAGATATTACTATTAATTATTAATTTCACGATTTAAATTAGTGACCTATATAGGTCTTAGTTACTCTACCGCTCCTATTTTGACCTATACTCATTAAACAATTTTTATGTAAGTTTTTGATGATTAATTAATTAATATCTAGTAAAAATTATATATAATGTAAAAGAGCTTAAGTTATATATATATATATATATATATAATATATATATATATATATATATATATATATATTAGTGTAGTGATGATTTATATTATTACGTAACCTCTATTTGTCGTAGTAGTTAGATGACTTATCTTTATTTTAAGATTACAAATTTCACATTTTAAGAAGTCTAATGTGTAAATATCTTTTCTGATAGTGTATAATATATGTCTTATAGTGATTGACATATAAAACTTAAATTTTTACTTCAAAAGGAAAGCAAAACGCTTCTTATCAAACGACTTCATATCTACAATTTAACTTCGAAACTTTTTATATTAAAAATTAAACAGAAAAAGTACTTACTATTCTACTAAACACACTTGGTGATCCGTGTATATAAACCTCAATAAAATAGTGACATATTAAATAAACTTTTTCATGGTCCCCTAGAACTAGACTTTTGATTTCCTTATTTTTATGTATGTATATATATTAAACCAAAACCCCCATTTGTTGTCACTCACCATTCAACTCCAATATATATCTTAAATATATTTGAAGTTAGAAACTCATTATTGCTTCTATATATTCCTCAAGAAAGTTCCAATTCTATCAACTTTTGCTAATCATTGTATTCTCATCATCCAAAAAGAAATAATCTCTTTTATACCATTCTAGATATGAAGCAAGTAATACTACTTATATTTCTACTTTATTTATCCACTCTAATCCATGAAGCACAAGGTAGACACTTGAAGAAAGGGCATAAATTACAGGTGAGAATATACACAACATTTTCTTTTAGAATTCTAGTGATTATATTTTCGAGTTCTCTGATTATTTCGTTTAAAAGCTTAAACATGCATGTCTCGTCACGTGCTTAATTTTTCTTTATTTTTTAATCAAACATGTAACATAAAGAAGCTACTTTCGCTATGGCTTTTACATTGAGGTGTATATAAAATGTTAATCGTGAGGCTAGTAATGGAACTTACGAATTTAACAGAACTCAATAGGTAGATTAGTCTAAAAATTCTCATTTCTGTTAAATAAAATCATTTAATATGTATAAGTAACTATAACGAACAAGTAGGTAAAAAAAATTGTGTTTCGAAACCTATAAACTAAAAATTCTGACTATATTTATCTTTATCTATGATTATTTTATCTAGAAACTTAAGAGAAAATATAATTTTTTACTTAATTACTATATAATATGTCTTAATAATTTTTATTTTTTTTTACTATGCAGGAAAAAACTAATTTGATAGGAAGTAGTAAAGGAGTTATTGGAGAAGTTAGTACTCTTTGCAAAGATGGCCATTGTTCATCATTGACCACAAAAGGAAGACTTACAAAAGTAGCCAAAAAATCACACCATTGGTTACCAAATATTCATGAAGATTATTATGGCCCAAGAGGACATAGACCTAGACACCATTAAATAGTTTGCAAAAATAGCCTAATTTGTTTTTCTTGTAGCTACCTAGCATATTAATTAATATTCCTCATATTTTTTTTTGTTTTCTTGTAGAACTTGAAAATTCTTAGGAATTTTAATTAGGAGCATCATTTATAAAAACAAAAATTAATTATGTCTATGTAACATTCTACAAAAGCAATTTTGTAGCTTCCCTCTAACATTAATACTTAAACTTTGCTCTAATTGCTTCAAATTTAATGAATTTTCATTATGTTTTATTTATTTATTTAAGTAGTTCTTAATCACTGTTTTCTGACATAATTAAATATGAAAATTATGATAAAAATCACCTCTACTTCTACCACAACTCCATAATTTAAGGTATGTTATGTGTGGATTAATTGTACGTTACGAAATTTGTACCTTACAATAGGAAAACGAGCTTTTAAGTGGAGAAAATTAAAGAGGTTGATTCATTATTCCCCAGATTTCAAATCGTTAGGGCAGTCAGAACAAGATTTGAGCCTAAATCAAACTTTAATAGAGAGATCTTAATTTTATTTTATTTTTCCTAGTTGACATGTGTAAATTGAATAACAATGACATATTCGATGTAGTCGTATATAAATGAGATAACAAAATAGATAGACACGTAAATATTATAAAATGAGAAAAATAAAAGATATTATTAAAAGATTAAAAAAGAAAAAGTAATAGGAGGAGCTGCGACAATGTACAGAAATGCTGCCCTTATTTTAGGATTAGGAATATTTTTGTTACATATAAATACTATGAACTATACTCTTATATTATTAATTATTATTAATTAATAATACATTGAAGATTGAGTCATAATCACTTTTTTTTTGTTGGGTGGGGGGTGGAGGTGGGGGTGGGGTGGGTGTCATGCTCTTATACTATTATTTGTGACACTGATATAGCCACTTTCGCGAGTTTGAGGTTTAATTTAATTTTTACTTTATTTTAATCTAGCTTGGTTCAACTCAAGTATCGTTTATTTTTTAATTCAATTTATTTGAAATTTTCTCATTTGATATCTTTTATTGTTTGCTTAAGAAAGGCGTAAACTGATCATTTTTTGTGACTCATTTCTTTGTCCCAATTTATATAAATCATTTATCTTTTTAATCAATTTTTTTTAATGATATATTTCTATATTTAATAATAAATTAAATTTTACTCTTGATAAAATAATTTATAGTCACATAAATATTTATCAGTTATTTTAGACCACAAATTTTAAAATAAAATAAATTAAAATTCCCTATAAAATCAAACTTAATCATATAAAATAAAAGAATGGTTTACTGTCTTACATAGATTCCTTCATTTTCAATTTTTGTAAGAATTATATCAATGTTCACCAACACAACTATTTTTGTATATAAAAAATAGGCAAGATGATGAAAGACACCATATAATCTGTGATAGAAAACCTAAAAAGCCAAAAGGGGTCACAAAATAAATAAATGAAATTATATCAAAACTATTTTTTTTGGTTTGATATTCTAGCTTTTATATATATTTGGTTATAAATACACCAAAATAATTGGACAAAAATTTGGCCACGTCAAGTTCCATCAACTACATTTTCCACCATTTACCCCAATTTAATGCAACAAAAAGAGATTCTTCTAACATTAATAAATGGACTAACTAAATTCCCATAGCAATGGAAAATCCTTGATTTGGACTTTGCTTCTAATTGGAAGAAAAAAATCAAAATATAGAATGGTATTTTTAAGATGGTTAATAATTTGAGAATAAATTAATAATTCACGTTGAAGTTATGGATATTTCAGTATTTTTCTTAAAAAAAAATATTATGTAATATTACTTGACAGAAACTAATGAAAATATAGATGATAGAGTTCGATGTATAAAGGTCACGCGACTCATTTTTTGTGTAGTCTACGATAGTTGAGATACAATTATACATTAAAATTACATAAAATACTAGTATAAATTAGTTTTTATACATAATTTTAATTGCAATTTAGAAAAAAATGTTTTGATTCCTCAAAATAATAATTAAATCATTTTTTAAAAAAAATGGAATGAGAGAAAGGAATCAACATCTTTCTTTTAGTCTTTGTTGTGTAGATATCAATCAAAACATACTAGGCTATGGATCATCTAACATGACAAAAAGTCTTTTTGTTTTTCCTATTTTTCAAAGATTAGATTTTTTTTAAAAAAGAAATATTTCGTGTTCGATATTTATTTTAATTGAACTAATTTGAATTAGCGTAAAAAGTTTACTCAATAAAGGGCAAATATTCCACATCAAAGATAATTTACTTTAAAATTTTAATTCGTAATCTCTAATTAAGAATAAAAAGTAGTTAATTTATTATAATTTTTAGGGGATAATGCACAAGTACCGCTCAATCTATGCCCGAAATCTCAGAGACACACTTATACAATACTAAGGTGCTATTACCCCTGAACTTATTTTATTAATAATTTTCTACCCCCTTTTCATCACCTACGTGACACTATCTTGTGGGCCCAACGCTGGTTTACTTTATTTCAAGCTACTGCCACGTAGGTCAAAAAGGGGTAGAAAATTACTTATAAAATAAGTTCAGGGGTAATAGGACCTTAGTATAGTATAAGTGTGTTTCTGGGATTTCTGGCATAGGTTGAGGGATTCTTGTGCATTTTTCCTAATTTTTAATTTATTTTTGTTTCTCACTCGATGTTCATTTCCCAAAATATAGTCACAAATTAAATTCAATTTCGCGTTAAAAAATTTCATATTTTGAATATAAAGTACTCCATAATTATTACAATTTCATATCCAAAACTCAATATATGAGATTTATATCTAGAAATTAAAGAAATATTTAATACTTCATCGCGATCTCGAATATTGTTTCAAAGAGTAGAATAATAAAGTGCATCACTATCTTTTCCTTTATGGTTACAAAAATATCTAATGTCATTTTCTTGCATCATCAAAAGAAAAAAAAAGAATCAATATCATAATCTCTTCCTTTTTATTTATACCAAAGTTATAAAAAAAAGCAACACATAAATGACTAATTACATCACTTTATATAAAATGCACAATTACATCACTTTCCAAATTCTTGGCCCAATTAATATAAAAAAAATAATTTCCATGTATAAATATGGAGAAAATCTTTATGTTACATCATATCTAATTGCTTTCACACTGACTAATTAGCAAACTTTGACTCTTAATTAATCATTTTTACTTTTAATAAGGGCAACATTACTTGTCTTCTACAGCTTTACTATTTTTCATTTTAATAAATATAAATTTAAGTAACATGAGTTGTGTATATGTACCAACTTTTCTTTGATAATTTATAAATTTATAATTATTTCATAACAAGAAAAGAGAGAGAAAATAATTATTGAACTTAATTCAGGCAATGGACTAGTTCAAATACTAAATTCGATCATAAGAAAATCATATATGACGATAACTATATATACGCACACAAGAGGTTTAAAAAAATCGCAATATAAATTATACATCCAAATCTAATAATATTATATAAAATAAATGAAGTTTATACCTCATTTAATCTAAAAAATTGACTCAAACATTAAATAATTTATTCCAAACGAAAAAATAATATTAAGAGAATGGTAGAATAATTATATAGTACTATTTATATATGTATATATGTAAATTTGATTTGCCAAAGCTCTCTCTCTTTTTTTTTTTTGACACGTTTATTATGTGGAGATAAATATGGCACTAATTATTTATGAATAATAATAATATGTTGACAATCACTCAATGGAAAAGCTAAAAAAAAAAAATTATATGGAATTTATTATTACCACGTGTTTCATATATCATAGATGTATATCATTAAGTTAGGTATACCATTCCTTTACTCTTTTTCCCACTTCTTTTTTATTTATTTTTTATTTTCTACTCTTTCATTTGCATTAATTTAATTTTTATATATAAAAAAAACAATATACTTAAACATGTGTTATGTTATTTTTAGTTGATATACTTTTTCCAATAGTTTGGTTCATGAAATTAAAAGTGGAATCAATGAGTCATTTCCTTGCTCTTTTATCAATCAAAGAATTACCTCTTGTGTAACTCTAGTATGTTGATGGTAAATCTAAATAGGTTAGCGTAATTTTATAAGTAGAGTTTAAAAAAATAAAATATATTTAATTTTTTTTTTATGAAAGTGGAGAGTTCAGCAAAATAATATCGTTCAAAAAAGATAACTAAGGATATAATATTAAATAAAACAATAAGTATAATTATATACTAATATAATTAGAAGTTTAGACTTAATCAACTAAATTTACTCTTCTTAAGTGATTAATGAATTTTCATAAATATTAGATCACACATTAGCATGATATAAAAAGATAAAATCCTCAGTATATTTCTGTTTCTTTTCTAAATTTTGATAATAAATTATTATATTCGTATGTCAAATATAATCTTAAGTGACTAGTAAATATTTCAACTAGTCTTCAAACCATCAATTAAATATTATACTTTACTATATAATTATTTTGACACTTTCAAAATTTACGTATCACGTTCAATATCAGATATTCACAAAATACTAATAAATTAAAATAAAATATTTAATCACCCGTCGATATCTAAATATATATTTTCAAAATTGCAATACTTACGTACTCCATCCGTTTTAAAAAAAATGTCCTTCTTTTCTTTTTGGTCTGTTTAAAAAATAATGACTTCTTTCTTTTTTTAATAACATTTTAATTTCAGCTTTCTACACGACATATTTAAGGCCACAAGATCAAAGGGTTATTTTGTACATTTGACCTATTTTAATTTAAGACCACAAGATTTAATTTTTTTTTATATTCTAAACTCCGTATCAAATCAAACCAAATTATTCTTTATTAAACGGAAGGATTATTATTTAAGGTCAAATTTAACTTATTATATACCCACTAGCACCCCAAAAGCTTCCCATAAAGTAAAAAAAAGTATACAAAAATTAAAAGAGGAAAAAAATAATTATACCTAAAAACCTCAAAAAAACAAATAGAGAAGCCTCTGTTACATTGCTTTTCCCAGTAATACACCCCACTTTTTTTTATTGAAAATAATAATAATTCTGGAAACTTCTCAAGTTTTCATTGTCTCTCTTCTATATTGTATTGTATATATATGTATTTATATACATTTATATTATACAGAGTTTATATATAATCTTGATTTATCAATTTTCATCTGACCCCTTTACATATTCCAAGAATCATCTCATCAAAATTTCAATTCTTGATATTCTCTATTCCTTCACAAAGCTTTCAGCAAACTTTTTATCACCTAACAACTTGCAGAAAATAAAGTGGAAAAAATATATATATATATACCATTTTTTTTCCTGTTAAAACTGATATTAAACAGTAATGTGTGTGCAAGATTCAGAGGAAGTGAGTGAGGATATGGAGAATTTGGACATTTCCAAGACTGATTGCAGTGAAAAGATCAGATCTTTACAAATAGAAAGTGAATTCTCAAATACCCATAAAGAGAAATTTGAAAAAAACTCATCTTCTAGCTATGCTGTGATGAGAAATTCATTCCCAGTAAGGATCTGTTTTATTAATCATATATATGTTATATAGTAATTTTCAATTTTGTAGGTATTAATGATTTTTTTTTTTTGAATCTCTTTTACCTGTTGGGCTAAGTTTTGTTGGGTTGGGTGGAGTTAGGGCTACAAGGGGTTTCTCTGAATCCATGTTTACACTAAAGATCAATTTTTTTATTTTTATGTATATATGAAATGAGCTCAAATGAAGAAGTGAGGATTCATATAGCAGATATCTAACTTGTTTGGGATTGAAGCATAGGTGTTGTTGTGTATGTGTGGTAGTTGTTGAATTCCTTGATTTCTTAGTGTGTTTACCTTTCTTATATATGTGTGAGATGAGTTTAAATGAAGAAGTGATGATTCATATAGTTGATCTATAACTTGTTTTGGATTGAATCTTAGGTGTTATTGATGTGTTGTATATATGTGGTAGTTGTTGAATTCGTTGATCTCTTCGTGTGTTTACTCTTTCTTCATGTATGTATGAAATGAGCTTAAATGAAGAAGTGATGATTCATATTGTCGATCCCTAACTTGTTTGGGATTGAAGCGTAGGTGTTGTTGTTGTTGTTTACATTGGTAGATGTTGAATTCACTTGATTTTACTTTTTTATACTATTAATACTTCTAGTGAAACTCTCGACTCAGCTAGCTGGTTTGCAAATGGATGTTGAGAGGTGTTACTTGTTCACCACAACAACACATCCCGGATAATCTCATAAGTGTGACCTGGGTAGGTAGGATGTAACAGACCTTACATCTCTACCTTTGTGCGGTAGAGAGGATGTTTCTGATCTAGGACTGTCCGCTATCTTTTTGGGGTAGAGAGTTTGTTTCTGATGGATGCTTGGCTCAAAGAAAGGGAAAGTTGTTACTTGCTAGTATAATATATTTGGGATCATTTCAATAAGCTCGCAAGTCATTTTTTATGGTATATGTATATATAGGATTCATATAGTTGATTCAAGCTTATTTTAGATTGAGGTGTACTTGTTATAGTTATGCTTTAGATCTGTTTTTTGGTTTGTAAATAGATGTTGAGGTCAATTTGGGATTTTTTAAAGTAATCTCGCGACATGCTTTTTTTTTCCTGGTATATGGATATAAAGGGTTCATATAGTTGTATAGATTGAGGTGTACTTCTTGCTGTAATTATGCTTTAGAGCTGTTTTTGGATTTGCAATTGGATGTTAAGAGCTGTTTGTGATAATGAAGTTAGTCAATTTGGGATTTTGTTCAATCATCTTGCAAGATTTGATTTTTCTTCTTCTTTTTAAGGTGTTGTCATTATTGGAGATGTACTTTGATGGAGCAATAATTATGGTGTTCTCAATTATCTTTTGTTATTATGCTGGCTTGTGGCTTTCATGTTCCATTACTATTTGCTACCTCAACATGTCTTTTTCTTAATTTCTCTTTCTCTTTTCCTTTTTGATTTTGTCAACTTTTGTTAGATGGTCTATTTATTAATTATGGGTGTTTTGCTTTTGTAATTTTCACTTCTCGGGATTCTTTCTTCCCGTGAAGCGTGGGATTTGGTAGGGTTTTTTTTCATCTGTTTATACAGTGTTATTAGTATTTCTGGTCAAAAGTTATTATTCATAGATGTAAATTCTTCATGATGATTGTACCTGTGTTGCATGAACTCTTCAAAATACCTTCAGATGTGTGTCGTGTCTTCCAAAAAAAGTGCATTTTTGGATGATCCGACACAGTGCAGCAGCACTTTTGGAAAGTCCGAGAACATAGTTGAGTCGTATCACACCTTCATATCCCTATGCTCCTGTACTGTTTGCTGAAATAACTCTTTTTAGCTTCGTTTCTAAATAGAAAGTTCACTTGAATAGCAGTATAACATTTAAGCTGATTGTGATATGCCTATGAACTTTTTCATTACCGTACAATTAAGTTCTTTCCTTTGTTCTTCAGATGGAAAGTATATCTGAGGATACGACTATTGCAGACCGTCAGCATATACTCTTCAATAAATTCCTCCCTACTCTTAGGTCTGGAGAGTGGTCTGATATTGGAGGCCGTCATGATATGGAAGATACTCACATCTGTATTGCGGACATGGCTAAGAACTTTGGTCATAGTATTAGTGATGAGGAAGCTATCTCCTTCTATGGAGTAAGTTCTTTAAACTCAGAACATCACGACTATTCGTACTTGAATATTTACTCAATTTACTAGGATGTGCATTTGTTCTTTGCTCACTTTAAGATTTGTTTGTTGTATTGATAAAAGAATTTCGGTGTAAATGCTATGGAATAGCCGAATCCAGGGGAGAATTTAGGACAATGACTGGTTTTGATGTGCAACTAATAATCTCTGCCAAGTTTGAGTGGGGGTGGGGTGAGACTTGAGAGGGTTAGGTATTCTGCCATTGCAAAATAGCGCAAGATTTGTAATAAAAATCAAATATAACTATATAAAAAGCATTAGTGATGACTGGTGATCTAGAGTTCTCGAATCTTGCATACCCGATCATGACCCCTGCTCACATAAAAAAGAAGCCAAACAGATACCATGATTATTTAGAATTGTAGTCCAAAAACCACACCAGAGAATCACAAAAACCATGAGATATTGTAGTTTATACTTGTCACTAATGTTTGAAAATGAAGCAGCTGAGCTCAGTACACTAAGCATCTCACCTATGTGGCCGTGTCGCATAGGAGCTCACACTTGGACCTGTAGGTGTACAAAACTTATCTTATTAGTTAGCCATTTAGGACCAAACATATTGTCTAATACTTTTCTAGTTTTTGATTGAGAATCACTTTTCGCCTTTGTATAGAATAGGATTTCCATAGGAGATGGAGTAGAACTCAAAAGATGTAACAACCCAAGCTTTCTACAATTTGTAGCATATCTAGTATTCGATATTCTTCGACCTCTGATGCAAATGGTTTTAGTGACAGGTCTTTGATGGACATGGTGGAAAGGGAGCAGCACTATTTGTACGCGACAGTCTACCAAGAATCATCGTTGAGGATGCAGATTTCCCTCTGAAGCTAGAAAAAGTGGTGAGTAAATCTTTTTTGGAGACCGATGCTGCTTTTGCCAAGTCATGCTCTCTCGATTCTGCCTTGTCCTCAGGCACAACTGCACTCACTGCTATGATATTTGGAAGGTAACAGTCCCTGCATATTGACCTCGTCATACTTCACTATTTTCTCTTCATCCTGTCTTCTCATTTATAATCCAATACCTCGTTGCTCGGACCCTCCAAAATGCTGCCGCACCCATGTTGGATCCTCCAAATATGCATAGTTTTGGAGGATCCAATACACAATCGACTGTTTTTTTGAAGAGTCTGAGCAACATAGATTCAATCAACCAGCATGTTTTCTTAGTATTTTTGAAGCTTTCTTTAGTTTGTTAGTAATACCGGGCACCATATGACATATCCGAGTAAATACCGCTAACTCCATAGGCTGATATGTTTAGTTATATCGTTCTTCAAGTAGGGAATTCTGTTGGTCTCGTTCATTCTTTATCCTTACAAATATATCTTCATTGAACTACATTGGGAGATCAGTGTCTAGTATTAGTTCTTATCTTTCTGTACTATTATCTGATTGGCAGATCATTACTCGTGGCAAATGCTGGCGACTGTCGAGCTGTTCTCTCTCGAGGTGGACTGGCTATAGAAATGTCAAAGGATCACAGACCTTGTTGTGTCAATGAAAGAACACGTGTCGAGTCCTTGGGTGGATTTGTCGATGATGGCTATTTGAATGGACAGTTGGGCGTGACCCGAGCACTGGGTAACTGGCACATTAAGGGACTGAAGGAAGCTGACAAAGGTGGTCCATTGAGTGCTGAACCTGAACTAAAGCTGCTTACGCTGACTAAGGAGGACGAGTTTCTGATCATTGGCAGTGATGGAATATGGGACGTATTCAGAAACCAAAACGCAGTGGATTTTGCCCGGAGGAGACTACAAGAACACAACAATGTAAAATTATGCTGCAAGGAAATAGTAGATGAGGCCAAAAAACGCGGTGCCATAGACAACTTAACAGTAGTCATGGTATGTTTTCACTCCGAGCCACCACCACCTGTCGTATTCCAAAGATCAAGAATCAGGAAGTGTATCTCCGCCGAGGGGCTTCAGAATCTGAAATCTTTACTCGAAGGGTAGAGCTATCGCGTACAACAAATCAACCTAGGCAACAGTTGAGACCGAATTCGACTTTGTAAATATATTCCTGAGGTAGTATTTGTTCTTCCTTGTAATGTTCCAATTTAGAACTGAAGCAGATGGAATAAAAGCTTGAGGGAGAAATGAGCAAGCCATTGAACCAAAAATTTGTAAATAATTCATTCTTCAATTGTATGCACCCTTTCCTAAAAGGGCACACAATTAAAATTCATCTTCTGGTAGCATAAACATTAGATTATCATTGAATAATATATAGTTATATATATACTACTTCATTATTAAATTAATTGTATGATTCTAGTTTTGACCTTAACTTGTTTGAAACACGAAATATCTTGCTAGTAATGACCTCAATATATGACTTTCATACTTTCTGCTGTATTGGGGTATGTGCGTGTCTGATCCTCCGAAAATACTTTTTGCACATGGTGTAGCAATATTTTTTTTTGGAGAATTCGAGCAACAAAACAGTAATCAGTTTACATGCTCATCATCAGCAATCATCTTTGACCATGTGCCTTCTTTCTCTCCTCCCCTCATAGATTCTTGAATCTCCGACAGTCAAAATCTCCATGCATGGATTCTCCCTCTCCTCTTACAGATTCTGAAATCTTCAAGAGACAGAATCTCCATACATGTCTTTCACAAGCACAACAGATCACAATTGAATGTAGCAACATGCAAAGTAAGAAAATGGTATATACCAGCAACTATTGAGGTTTCAGATTATACATCAACATAAATTTCTTTCATTAATATGTTTCAACAGAACAGCAACACATCCATCTCATGCTACAAGAAACGTGAAAAGGCACCAAAATGATACTCTAAGTCAGTTGAATAGTACAGAGTAATATAACAAGTATTCACTGTTCTGTGAAATGTGTATTGATAAAAATGAGATATCCAAAAAAGGACATACAAGAATAACAGCTTCGCGAGTCTACTGTTGAACTCTTCTATAGAGGTCTTTAAGTATCTATACAAAAGAATAGGAGCTTCTGCACTACTTCAAAGGTTCAAATCCTGAACCATTTTCATTTTCAAAAAGGGGTATTCGTAGCTTTGCCTTCGAGAGGTTCTGAATCACCTTTTAAACGCGCTGATCCAAAGCCATTTCCCTTCGTTCAGCTTACCTTTAATCTCATTTTTCACGATAGGGATTAAAAATAGGCTTGCAATGAATATTGAAAGAACTAGCATAACAAAGACACTGTTCCATCCTCTTGTTGAAATATATCCAGCTAAAAGGGGCCCAAGAGCTGCCCCTACTGAACCAGTACCATCTATAATTGCACTCACCGTAGCTAATGCACGAGAGTTCCCCTTTATCAGGCTCTGAGTACCAAGATCTGCTGAAACTGCTGTGGTAATAAGGGAGTAAGGACCATTGACAAGTGCACCAGAAATGAGCATCAAAGCAATGTTGGTAAACATAGATACACTTCCATATATGCGATAGAAAAGAAGAGAAGGTATTGATAACAACAAGAACACAATGGAAGTAACCCCACGAGCTTCAATTATATCGGATGTAACTCCTGCCAAAACCCCTCCAATGACTCCTCCAATATCAAAAACTGTCGAAAGGATCCCAGCATTTTCGTGAGACAGCTGCACACCAGCAACAACTACAACAAAAACAAAATTTCAAGCATGCAACCCATGGTAGGAGTGGCTCAAACGAAGATTAAATTTTTTACACAACCGGACATCAGGACAAATGTTTGTTTGGGTCATCAACATAGAACAGGGAGTACTTCACTCATAAACAAAGCAATTACATGTTAATAGTTATACTAAATCAGCAGATTAAGATCTAATTTTGAACATCATAACTGTTTCAAGTGCCAAACCGAAAGCTTTGCAACCTCAATTCTCATTCTAGCAGAAGTAAATGAACACACTGTGCAATGCAACAACCATATGTGTCTCCCAACTCTCAACTACTCCAATGTAAGTGCAAAGTAACAAGTTCCAATCATTCAAGTCAAGTTATTCATATAGAACTTAGGACGGCAGTGTTTTACAACTAGCAAAATAAAAGGAAACAATCCTAAACTCAATCACATAACACAAAAGAAGTAGTTTTCCCAGAAAAAGTTCCGCGAAGTAAGTACCTGTTTGCCTTAAGTAGAAGGGCAACCAATACAAAAATGTGTAAGCCACTAGCTTGGAGAAAAACAAGCAGAACGCAAACGGTGCCACGCCTGGTAACCTCCAGGCTTGTAAGAACCCGATAGCACCAGCACCCTCCATTCCGGGTTCCACAAATCCCTCCTCTTCCACTTCACCTGTCTCTGAGCCCACCAATGCAACTCCCTCCACATTCATCTCAATCTCCTTCGAAGTCAATTCAAGACCAATGTGATCAGGGCTAACTACAAGAAACAAGTAAACCAAAGCTGCCACAACCAAAATGAATAAGCCAGGCAATACAAAAGACCAACCCCAACCTAAACTCAACACAGATGAGGCAGCTAGAGAACCTATAATATTACCAATAGAGGTATTTGAATTCCAAACTCCCATTATCAAACCCCTCTTAGCCTTCCCAAACCAATTTCCCATTACAGCCACAACACAAGGCCACCCAATAGACTGAAAAAGTCCACACAAAATCTGAACAATTAAGAAAAAACCAAGCCAATGCACATCAAGAAAATAACCTAAACCAAAAGCAATCACCAAAACCCCACTACCCAACATTCCAACAGTCAAAAAAATCCTCAAATCAATATTATCACCAATATGACCAGCAAAATACATCCCAATTGAATATGCTAACAAGAATGCAAGATCAAGCTCCCCTAAACGATGTGGCCCATTAGCACCTTCAAATGGGGCCCATCCAGTTGCAACAATGGTGCTATCTGTACCATTTAGAGCTTTGATCTCAGGACCAAGAACTGATTTTACTATACTTGGTGGTTTCCTAGAGGCATGAAAAGCTGCATATGCTATAAAAGTAAGGAATAGGACCAAAAATTTGTGGAAAGTTAGAGTCTTTTCTGGTGGATTGAGTGTTGGGAAGAGATTGTGACCTGGTGGTGGCTTTATAGGTGGAACTGAATTAAGGGGTTTGAGTTCCATCATGTTTTTACAATCTCATACATTCAAAATCAAATCTTCGTATGTAATTTGAGTCAATCTGTATTCAAAATCAAATCTTTGTATGTAATTTGAGTCAATCTGTATATGGGGTTTATGTATAGACCAAAATTTACTGACAAAGAAGAACAAGAACAAGAAATTATCCAATGGGATTTTGAATTTTACTCTTCTTTTTAAAATGTTTGTTCAGATCTAAACATTCTAAATTAGTCTATGTCTTACAAATTAAGGAAACAAAGAATTTGGGAGTTTTGACTGTCTGCCCGGGAACCTCCCAGGAAATGGCGAAATGCAAATCACACCCCACCCCCACTCCAACCACCCTAAATCCACCTTGCTATTTTTTTTTCATAAAAAAAAAAAATAATTACGAAAATACACAATTTATTTTAGGAAAAATTCTATGTAATAGCAAACTATTAATTCAAATTAAATGCTATATATATACTATTGTTATTTTCGCCTCTATCCCTATTGGAATCTTGCTCACTACTCTCGTTTAGTTGCAGTCTCGCTTGCTTCTCTGCTTTTATACAAATAAAAGTGTATAAAATGTGTTTGTTTTTGTCTAAAGTGAGAGAAAATTGTATATATACATATACTTTCGTTCCCCTCTTTCAGATCTCGCTCACCTTCCTCGCTTATACAAATAGAAATGCAATGTATAAATTGTGTTTCTGTTTGTATAAAGTGAGTGAAAATTGTATATACACATGCAAATACATATATCTTCGTCTTATACACTTATAATTATACAAAACAAATATTCACCTTCCTCGTTTCTTTTGTGTTTCTCTCTTTCTGAAATTATGCATACACAAATTATACAATTGATCTTTTGTATATAATTGTTTCTTTTGTATATGTATAACGAATTATATAACTAATTTTTTATATGTATATCAAATTATACAACTGATTTCTTTTTCGCATACGTATAGCGAAATATACATATTTATGTTTATTATGGAGCGTAATTATGCAAATTATAGTTATAGTGTATATAATATGATTTTTATGTTTGCTATATGTGAAAGTTACTATTTATTTTATCATATATTTAAATTTTTCTACTATTTGTAAAAATACAAAAGATCTCACTTCATCTATTTTCAGATATATCACTCTTATACGATCTATCGGGACAGAAATGTCTTGTATTAGTAAAAGTTATGTATCTAAATTTTTGAATGATTTATTGAGACATGTGTGTTGCATCAACAAAGGCAATGTAATGAGACATAATGTATCCGACGTTGAATGTTATATTTGAAATCAGTATGTGATATATTGAAAAATTAAGTGATTTATCAAATTGAAAAACGTTGAGTGATGCATATAAAATTCTTAAATGTTAAGAGATTTTATAATTTGACAAAGAGAATAGAAATACAACGTAATTATCATTGAACTTATGAAATTTGTATGAAATATACTTGTTCTATTTCTGTATTTATACTTTTATTACCTTTTTATATTTGTTTTGAAGTTTGAATATTGGTTTAAAGTACAATCATATGAGATCAAAACTTGTGACTTTTCTAATAGTCAAATGAGTTCAAATATTAATTTCTTAATTTAAAAGTAATTAGTCCTTAAGATAGGTTATGAATTACTTTCGCCGTTTAATTTTACTTGTCACATTTAGATTTGATATATTTGTTAATTTTATTTGCACATTTAAATTTGATACATTCATTAAAAAAAATAACATAAAATTCGCTTGATGTGATGTATAAAGTATAATAATCTCAAATAAAATATTATTTTATCTTGCATTTAATTGAATAAATGACAGTCTAGAGCTGTCAAAATGGGTTGGTCACACTCAAGTCAACCTTAACGGGCTAGAGAGTTAAATGGGTTGGGGTGAGCTCACCCTTTTAGTTAAAGGGTCAATAAAACAGCGGCTCAACCCAGCCCTAAGCGGGTCACGGGTTGGGACGAGTTGATATTTCAACCAAATAATGAATAATATTACTCTTTTAGAAGGAGTATCTAAGAGAATTGAATATTGACGTCTATGAACAGGATATCAATACATACAAACATTCATTTATGAATTACACACTTCAGCGAATACTTGCAAAAATTCATTTATGAATCTCACACTTCGGTGGATACTTACCAAAATACATAATAGTCAACGTAAGATTTAGCGAAAAAATGTTGATCATTCAATCATTCCTCCTACAAAAAAAAAACTAGTGTAAAGACTTGATTTTTTTTTATGTTTTTAACATATTTATTGATAAAATATTTACAAATAAAACACTACTATATATATATATATATATATATATATATATATATATATATATATTCACGTCTCTCCCACTCTTTGTCCTCTCTCGCTCGCCTCTCTCCTCCCTCTCTCAATCTCGATTTCCATTTATACAAATGTATATGTATAATTTACAGTTATATACAAATATATACATATATAATTCACCTCTCTTGCACTCTATGTCCTCTCTCGCTCGCATCTCTCCTCCCTCTCCCGATCTCACTCGCCTCTCTTCTCTCTCTCCCAATCTCGCTCGCTTCTCTCCTCCCTCTCCCAATCTCTCTTGCCATATATACAAATACATATGTATAATATACAATTATCTAACCAAATACATATACGATTCACCTTTCTCCCACTCTTTTCCCCCTCTCTCTCTCTCTCTCTCCTTTCTCCTCCATATAAAATGTAGCTACAAATTATAATTATCAAACTATAGTTATGGAGAGTAATTAATTATTTTAAAGTGGCTATATGTGAAAGTTTTCCTATTTTTAAATGTTCATAGCCCACGGGCTGGCCTCTGAGACTAGCGGATTTGGCCTACGAGGCTAGCGAGCGAAGTGAGGTTGGGCTAAAAAATCTCGTTCTTAAATGGGTCAAAAAAAATTAGGCACAATCCACTTAATTCAAGGATTGGGTTAGGCTTGTTTTGCGGGTCAAGCCCATTTTGACGGCTCTAAATGACACTAACCATTTTGTTCTATCATTCTATGTAAATGATGGTTCTTCCGTCCGACGAAAACAATGAAAAATGCCACGTGGGTCAACCAATGAAGAGTACTTCATTCCAAATAAGTGGGGTTATTCATGTAATTTTTCTTTTTAAATCATGCTAATGCTTTCCACTTATCAGTTTTTTTTATTT
Organism: Solanum habrochaites; assembly: GCA_027704765.1. NCBI lineage: Eukaryota > Viridiplantae > Streptophyta > Magnoliopsida > Solanales > Solanaceae > Solanum > Solanum habrochaites. Next base: position 3,588,403 of record JAKWJA010002500.1, on the reverse strand, counting down.
CCATGTGGTCTTTTGCTCCATGCTTTCTCGGACCTTCTTCAGTCTCTTTGTGATTCGACTTTCATCTCTCACGTCAAGGAAATGTTGTGAAGCTTTTCATCCTTATTACTGTCAACGATGAATGGCAAGTATTGCTTATTCCTATCTAACAATAAATTTCCGTGAAGCTTTGATTTCTTACTATTGTTGGCGATGGAGGGCATTTGGAACTGCTTATTCTTTTTTCATAAGTCTTCTGCTCTGTTTTCCTGTGATTTATTTGAAAATAAATAAATATTATCTTGTTGTACTTTCTCTTCTTTTCAGCTTTCGCCAAATTTTCTTGGAGTTTTGCTGAGAAATATTTGAGGAATTAGGGAGATAGCGAGGGATCTCAAAATTTCTGTTAACCGAGACTCAAATTGAGGTTGACCTCGACATTGCAGCTCTACATATGTTATCAATAATGAAAAAGAAATGCTAATTTCTTTTTGTTTGCTTATATTTTTAATTCTAAAAATGAAAAACTTATTGACCAATGTTTACTATTTTTGTTTAAAGATACGGTGGCTAATATTTGCTATACAACTCCAACTTTCTTAGAGGATCAAGAGTTGTTTTCGCTTAGCGAAAAGGCCAAAAAAGAAAACAAATAACATATCTTTCTAGCAAGCTCCCAGGATTATATTTCGCAGTCTAAATGTAACATATTATGTTACAATTAAATTTAATCATATCTTTTTTTTTAAAAGTTTCAATACGTGAAAATAGTCCGTGCCTTGCACGGGCATCCTTTATCTAATTTAAAATAAAAACTCAAAATCTTTTTATTTTATAATATACGCACCTTGTAGATTAGTTAAAATATTTTTCAATCTTATCACATTTTTCTTTTCTAGCAGGATATAATATAAATATTGATTAATATTTTAAAATATATTTTTTAATTGATGAAATTTTTTAATATATATCACATCTTTTTTAATTTTTTTGAGTGTCCGAATTAATTCAATTAATCTTTTAAAATTAAAACGCGATAACTATTTTAGAACGGAGCAAATCTATACTATACCACTTGTGAATAGCCGCGCGCACAATTTGTTAACAAAACAGTGGGAACCAAAACAGGCCAAATTTGTCCCTTTTCGTCTTTTTTTTTTTCTATGTAAAATCCCCAATTTTTCTTCGCCATTTTCAATCTCAATTCTCAGCTCCAATGGACGAAAACGATGATTTTTCTCTAACTTCACCCCCATCTCTCAAACAGAAGCTCAAAAACTCCCTCTGTTTGTCTTGTTGCTTCCCTCACCGCCGTCCTCCGCCGCCGCCGCCGTCGTCTGATGAGAATCCGGCGCTGATTTGGGTAAACAACGAAGAACCTAGTAACCTTCCGAAATTGAAAGATAAGGTGTTAAACGTTCTGAATTTCGTCGGAACTGGATCGAATCGGCACAAAAGACACGCTTCTACTGAGTTTCGTTACGATCCGATGAGTTATTCGCTTAATTTTGAAGATGGGTTTGATGATGATAGTGAAGAAATAGCTCCTTTGAGGAATTTCTCCTCTCGACTTCCTCCTTCGCCGCCGGTGAAATCCTTGCCAGTGAGGGAAGTAGCTGCTGCAAGTTAAGTGCTTTTGTGTGATAATTTTTATTGTTTCTTTTTGTATATAGAGATGAAATTACAGTTGAGTTTGATTCTGTACATAGATTTATAATCTAAAAATTCTTGCCTTTTTTCGCTATTTCTCTGCTTTGCTTATTATTTGGGTCTGGATATCCCACTTTGGAGGTAAATAGCTCCTATCGCAAATTCATATTCAGACTTCGAACTCGAGATATTAAAAGAAAAACTTTCACCAATCTCATGTTTAAAACTCAAACTCGAGATTATGAGATAAATGCTGAGCTTATATTCAAAGCTCAACCTCGAATTATGAGATAAAATGTTTCCATGAGTTCATATTCAAGTTTCAAATTCAAAATTTTAATTAAAATTAAGAATTGAGAAATATTTACCGTTTCATTGCAAATCATTTGTTTTACCTCTATTTCCGTTGGGGATTATATATGATATTTAGAGCTGAATTTTGGTTTTGAAAATTTCTCTTTGCACTCTAGAGAGACCATAGAGGCTGTCTTTGATGTTAACTACTCCTTCATTCTTAACAAGAAATTTTACATTCGAGCTTTGGAAATGAAGTCACTCTTGCTTTAAAAAAAACCATTATTAAGAGACTTCCTGATGCTCATTGGGATGTAATCAAGTATCTATACGAGTATGAAATATCGAATGAAAAATGAAATAACTTCCTAATTGAGTTTGAAGTATTTCTTTGTCATCACACATTTACACTCAAAGATGTCATCCAGTATTCAATGAAATAGATTGAGTTGGATTCTAAATAAATTAAATATTAGGTGTGTCTTCTCCATCTATAACAATAACATATTAAGTAAAATACACTTTATTTTTATCATAAATACTTTCGATTCAAATATAATAAAACAACATACTGAAATAAATTATCGAAAATGATAATAAATACAGATGGACTTTATAAACAAAAACTACAGTAATACAGGTAATATGTTGGTAAGCATCAATCACCCTAACTAGGACAACACTATACTACCTGCTAACCTTTTATTCTAATACATGTGGAGGTTAAGACAACACTATACTACCTACTAACCTTCTATCCTATCTCTATCACCAACCTCCCGCACCTCTTCATTGGTGCATCCTCACATTTTCTCTTTATATGTTCAGTCTTAACCATGTGAGTCTTGCTTTTCTTATGTTATCCATCACGATTTACGAATGTAACTTTCACCTTGTTCTGAATATTCTTATTTCTGATCTACCGCTCATATTATGAGTATACATCCATCTTAGTATCCTCGTCTCCGCGATATATATTTTTTAAATAAATTTTTTTATTAGTCAACACTCCAACCCATAACAATCAATTTTTTTTTTTAATATATAAGATCTCAATAAAATCTCTATTTGGATAAGAATATGACTCATACTTTTGGATATGATCTCAAGATATTAGTTAATGTTGGTAAAAAGAAAAAGGAGAAGAGAAAAGGATGACATAAAAGAAAAGGTAGCATATATTTTGATGATATTTTGATGAAAGTGAGAATTAAGTCAGCTTCATGAATTGCCAATAGGATTGTTGAACATGACAAATAATCTTTAAATATTATTACTAAGCAAATATTTTATATCATATTTGATAATTACTATTATTTCAATGTCCATATTAACAAGAAAAGCTAATTTATAATAAGAAGACTTTGCACCCCTTCCACCCAACTTGCTTCACTCACGCACAATAATTAAAGAAAATTAAAAGAGCTAAAAAATACATTTAAATTACGATAAAATTATCTATTTTATTTTATTTTTTTTGTAAAAAAATATTTTCCCATTATACTAAAGTAAATTAATATGGTGTATGCCACCTCAGTATGAAAAAAAATAAAATTCAAATACTTATCATTCCACACGTTGTAGACACGAATATTCACATGAGTCCAACACTCTTTTGTTTCTTCTTTGCTTTAAAGATTTGTTATAAATTACTATACCTAACTTATGAGATTTTTTTTTTTGGCAGCCACACGGTATGCCAATTGCAAAAAACTTTGTACTGATAATGAGACTATAGTACAAAATAGTATCTATCTCTTTTTACTTCGATTCAGAATTTAAATTTAAATTTTTTAATTAAAATTAAAAAGAATCTTATGAGTTACTATAGCTTTTTTTTGCCATACTTCGACTATGTGTATATTAATTTTAGAAATATTGATAACATGTAAATTATTAATTTTGTCTTTAGACGGTCGTCAGCCTTAAAAACATCCTTCTAATCTAAATAAACTTAGATACATCATTGATACACTACATGATATAACAAGTAGTCTCGAACTCTAGTAGGAAGGAACACAAGATTCTTTAAAAAGTCGAGAGAAGTGTTAAAAACACCCTAAACTTTACAAGAATTTAGAGATATATTTAAGTTCAATTAATCAAGTAAAGACGTATTTTTAAGACGTACAATAATTTGAGAATAAAACTAACAATTTATGTCGAATAATTATAAAAAACAATTAATTTACGTTAAATTTAAGAATATCCTAAATATTTCTCTTATCATTTTATCAACCTATTTCTCCTAACCAAATAAAAATGTTTAACCTACACCCATGTACTTAATTTATGTGTATATGGAAAATAAAAACAACTAAAGTATCCTTTTCCTTTGTAGATTTTATTATTTGCTAAAATAAATATAACATTAGATTTTTTTTAAGTATTATTTTAATAAAGGTACCTTTTTTAATAGTATTTCTTAAACCTACCTTTTAATTTGCAACCACTCTTCTCACTCCTTTTTTATCCCTCGACACACACACACATCCCACACGCACAAACAAATACATATAAAGTAAACACTCACCAATTCTCAAATTCCCATCATTCTCCTCCCAACACACACATTATTTGTCGATTTTTTATCTGATATTCAATATTTACACTAAATTTCAATTGATTTTTCTATTTAAAAATATTTTTATATTTGGTCTTTTTCATCTAATATTCGATATTCATACTAAATTTCAATTAATTCCTCTATTTATAAATATTTTCATATTTGATATTCGATATTCATACTGAATTTCAATTGATTTTTTTCATACTTGGTCTAAACGACTTCTGATTAAGAGCTTAGTATCATGAATAGTTATATTCCCATTACTGATTCCAAACAAGAAAACGAAATTTCTAATTATTACTACGATTCATCATCTTCTTCAACTGGATGTGGATTGTGTAGTTGTTTAAATTTTTCATGTTTCAATTGGGGCAAAAGCCATGAAGTTCACAGCAGATCTCTGCTACAAGATCATGAAACAGAGCACAGAGAGTCATGGCTGGTGATATTGAAGAATTTATTAAGAAAAATGAATCGTAATTCGAAGAAATCGAGACCTCAATTTCAGTATGATGCTCAGAGTTATGCTCTAAATTTTGATGATGGAGCTCGTGAGGAAGAATATGGGCTTTTCTGTAATTTCTCATCTAGGTTTGCTGTCCCTGTTATTGCTCAAAAACAGAGCAAAATTGGTTTGTGACACTTTTTTATTGAGAAAATTATTGAAAATGTTATTAATATAATTAGACCGCTATTTTCTTTTCATTCGTATTTAATATTCGTATTGAAGTTTGATTAAATTTAAATTCGTGTCATGAATCACAAATTGGGTAAAATACTCTATATTACAGATAAATGAATACTTACCAATCTATCGTAACTTTTTATTGTATTAAAAATAATTAAATACTTATCATTCTATCCTAACTTTTGATGGTTAGGATATTGTTGTTATGTATGACTTTTTGTAATGTTTGCTTAAATAGCTAGGGATATTAGCCGAATTTAATAGCTTTTATTTGGATTCTATATAAATAAAATTTCATCAAATACGTATAGATAATGAATTTTCATTCCAATAAATTAGAAGAGTTGTGTTGAAATCTCGATTTGAGCTCTTGGACGAAGCTAGAGGGTTTTTTATTGATTCATGTGAAATTGTGAACCTAATAACTTTTGTAGAAATCTCACTCAAGAATTATATAGATAATTAAAATTATAAAGTAAATACTCAAATTTCTAAATTAACTATAGTTAGAATTCTACTAGAATATTTATTACTATATGATAATAATAATTATTATAAATAATTTAATCTTAGTCGAACTATAATCCTAATCTTAATATAATTTTAATCGTAGTATAATCTTAATTAATATAAGTAGTTTAATTCTAGTGCCACTCTAACTCTAAATTTCTTTCTTCATCAACACTTGTTGGACCTGTTTCTTTGACATATTTCAATTGTCAGATTACTTATTCATCAACACTTACTGCAGACACGTCAGAAATTCACTTAATATTTAATTACTATAAACTCAGTTATATTAAAAATTTGAGATCGCTATAAAAACCTAAAGAGCTTCAAATATTAAATTTTCGATAAACAAAAAGTATAAGTCATCAATACAACAACCCTTTTAATTGAAAATCTAACACTTAAAGTTCATCTGACTTTTGCGATATATATATTTGAGACATTGAATGAACGTGCATTCACAACTTATAAACTAAAAGTCAATAGAAGTATTTTACAGAATATAAAATGACTTTTGTCATATCAAACATATTCTTTTCCCTTCATGCATGATATTCTCATTTCTCCAGTCATGTAAAGTGATCATTTCTAGATTTTTCACCTGCACTATAAATATAATTTTTACCAAAATATTAGGATAAAGTTAGTAAAATATATTATTTGGAGTAACAATAATTAATTAATTAGTAAATTAATCTACCTTTTGCGTTTGCTTTTTTGTGTAGAAGATGATGATGGAGTAGAGTGCCAATTTCTTTTCCTTTGGTTAATGAACCAATTATTGACTTGTTTTAATTGCAATCCTGTATCTTTCACTAATTTTGCTTTATCTTCCTCCTATCATCAACAACAAAAATCTTAGACAATCTAATGTACAAAGCATTTCATATTCACGTGGTATTGGGATTCGCTCCAGGGGAGAGCTCTAACATGACACCCTGAGACTTACGTGTGTGGCTTAGTTCTATGCGAGTTGCATTCGAAGTGTTCGAATGTATGCCTTAAGTATGTTCAAAACCCAACACTGTGGGCTTGTGTAATAGATCTTGCACTATGTGTTAAATTCTTTAGTTAACAATAAAACAAATTACGGATACTGAAAGGTTGGACCTTAAAGCAGAAACGAATTCAAGATTTAAACTTTAATATGATTTTCTAAATTCAATGTCAATAATAATTTCAAGCGTTAATTTTACCCGTGCCCCAAGAAGGCGCATGATGTGGGCTGCCTACTGACAACTAAGACCAACATTAATCAATAACTAATTTCATGATTCGAACTCGTAACTTAATGAGTATAGTAGTACTTACTGTGGGATAAGGCCACTTAGAATGTGATTTCCACCAAGCTTTTAAGGCAGAAGTAGTGTCACCAGGCAGCTTTCCTGCTCTTCTTTTTCTTAAAATTTCTTCTCTAATGTCAACAATCTTCCCCTTGTAATCCTAGAAAGAAAAAAAAATTACCAAAAAAAAGGAAGATAATCCAATATTTAGGATCAGTAAATATATAACAAGCTTTATCTTATTATTCACTCTGTTCGGTATTATTTGTCACGTTGCATTTTTCGAAAGTCAATTTGACTAATTTTCAAAATTAAATTATATTACATTAATTCGATATTTTAAACAAAAAAGTTAGATATTCTAAAACTATATAAAAAGTACTATAAATTACAATTTTTCGCATATTAATATGATGAAAGAGTACATCTTAAAAATGTTAATCAAAGTTTCTATAGTTTAACTCTAAAAAATAGAAAACATGACAAATTAAACAAATACCGGACAGAGACAGTACTATTTATCAATGTGATTTTTCAGTTGAATGCTACATTTTAAACTAACGAAACCACGTTATCTTTAACTACACATATATCTATGTAATCAAAATTACTGAATTCAACTGAATCTTAAAGTAAATTGTTACCTGTTTGAACTCTTGTTTCAATTCTTGCCTCACACGTTCCATTAAAAATCTTTCATTTTCAGTAGGTACAAGAGGACCAAAACCATTACTATCTGGTCCATCTAAAATTCCATTATAATGACAATATGCCTCACTTTCTACTTGATTATCTTCATCATCATCTGACATGGTTGCACCTGTACCTTCTCCTGATGCTACCCCTATCACGTATCGAGAATTTAAACTTGATGAGTTCAATCTGTAAGTATATATTAGTATGCTTGAACTCAATGTACGTAATTATGAAATCCCGAGTTCATAATATGATACATCACCAATTATCTATGTTTCAGTCGTAAATAAGTTGAGGTCTGCTATATAGATCATTATTGATATTGAATATGGGGCGGTTCCACAGAAACCCAAAATCTTTTGTATATTTATTGAGAAATATACAAAATGTTAAGAAATATTTGACTATGAATTCATAAACTTGAAATCCTGAGAATGAATGTGCATTTTGTCAATCATGTTCTGCGTTTATAAAGTTCTTAAGAATTTCTAATAAGGTTAAAAGACTCTTCGAAAACATAGGATTAAATGTATTAGTATGTCTATCGAAATATCATAGTGAAAATACTGAATTCAGTTGAACCGATAAAAGATGATGTATTGTTAATTAAACACAAATGTGTTATATATTAATTACCTGTTAAAGTTTGTAGAGATTGATCAAGATCCCAACAAGCCATGACAGCTTCCATTGCATGGACACGAACATGTTGTTGTAGTTGCTCTTTAAAAGAAGAGAGCAATAGAACATAATTTGCCTACAAAATAATTATTAACAAAAACAAAATAAAGTTTAAGTTATATATAGATCGAAATGAAAAAAAAAATAAACCTTTTGTATTAACTCTCTAATTATTCCTTTGTTGAGGTTTGAAATTCCAAAAAAAATATCGGAACTTCAATATAGTGATGTATCCACCAGGATTTTCAATAAAGGGGTTCAAAATCTGTAAAAATAGATAACCGGAGGAGGTTCGATCAACATCTACTATATATATATATAAACTTATTTTAATCATATATAAATACCATAATTTTCTGCTGAAAAGGGTTCAGATCAACCCCTTCATACAAGATAGCTCCGCCCCTGATCATATGTTTGAACGTCAGACAATTGAACATCATTCACAAAGAATTGGTGGAATTAAGGATGGGATTGAATAGCGAATGCACTTGTGGTTAAGACAAATCCTGCATCTCCTACTTAATGCAATTGATCAATCCATCATTTTTTTTCTTTAATAATGTCTTCGCTTCACTTTAAGATACTATTTATCAAGGAAAAGTAACCTTTTTTTTATTTAATGGATAAAGTAGAAGGAGCGAATGAGCGCTGAGGTAACGAGCCGTAAAAAAATAGCAGAGCAAAAATTTTATTTTTGTAAATACAAATATTAAGAGCTTAAGCTATTTCCACTAAACCCTTTCTTGGAAATCGAGAAAATATTTCAAATTTAATTTCAAATATCTAGATTGGATTCACCATCCGTTAGACACAATACAAAAATCTCACATTTTTCTATATTAAAATCATCTTAAATCGTGAGATTTAATCTTAAAAACAAGACAGATTATATATTATTATAACAAATCAAGAAAATCTAGATCGTGTAAAATAAAATTTCTAATACAACGAATGATGTATAACCCTTAAAAAATATACTATATATTAAATCTTAAACATCATGGAAAAATACATGAATTTGTCATAGATCAAGTTCTTAAAAATAGTAAAATTACCATAAATTGATCAAGTTCTTTATCATCAAGAGACCGTTGACTTTGACCAACAACATAGTACTTTGCCACCAAATTCTGTGACTCCGTCAACTGCTCGTCGATCCTCGGTAACTGGTCCACCGGAGTCGCGATTCTCAGGCAAGCCACGTGTGCAGAAAGAAGTTGTTCCGATAAATGATGGTTTAAAATATCCGCTTTGTATTTCTCACTCTGATCCCAAACGTTACTATTATTGTTGTTGTTGTTGTGCTCGTTGTTATTGACCTCGTCCCTATATTGTTGACTTAGCTTTACGGAGAAATTCATCGATTGATCCGAAACGTCGTCATCGACGTTGTGTTGTTGGTGTTGTTGTTGACCTAATTCTTGAGAAAAATGATCATGAAACTCCATGATTGTTGTTATTATTGAAGCTTTTGTTCACAACTTATATTGTGCAATCATTTCATAGAATAGAGAACGAAAATGAGATAATAAAGAAACAACTTTTAATAGTATAGTCATGTATATATATTTTAAAAATAAAGTAGTTGTGTGTGTATATATTAAAAAATAAAATAAGAATTCAACTTAAATACATCGTAAAAATTTCTTACATCAAGGAAGAGATTAGTAGCTTATATAAATTGGTGTAAAAGGGATTTCCTCCTACATAATTACATGTATGTTTCCTAAGCGGGACCGACAAAAATAGTGCGATGAGTAAAATTATTCTTCTGTTAAAGATTTCAAATTTGAGTTTAATAATTTTAAATAAATCAAACTCTAACGTAGATGTCCGACAAAGGTATGTTATGATGTAAATCAAACTTTATAATGATAGTACATACAACTTAAACTCAAATCGTTAATTCATTTACATGGATATGCCAAGTACTTAGTTGAAAAAGAATTATTTTTCTTATAAGTTCGTTTCAAAATAATGATATTATTTATTTACTACTCAATTAATTAGTCCATTTAAAAGAAGAAGAAGACATCTTTCTTAATTTGAAAACAATATAGGTTGAACAATTTTGAAATTTTTATATATAAAGATCGATTATAAATATTGTCATATATAAAGATTGATTATAAATATAAAATATGATCAAATTTCACCGGCAATTATAATTAATCAAATCATGACCTCTTAGCTACCAGCTGATGTTTAAAATATATATAGATGAATTAAATAATAATTAAGTAATTGAGCTAAAGTCTCATTTGGCAACTCTTATCAACCACTAACAATATCTACCTAATTAATAAATAATCAAGAAGATGTGGATTTCCTGTGATTAATTAAAGTTTCAAATTCCAAAAATATCAGTGAAAAATAAATAAATTTATGATATCTAGGTTTTGTATATACTATTTTTGTAAATGTTGTAGATATAGAATATTCCTCTCTACATTTAAAAAGTTATATGCGTTTTTCAAAAATTAATTTGACTAATTTTAAAGTTAAATATTTAAATTAGATTACATTAATTCAATAGTTTAAACATAAAATTTAGATATTCAAAAACTATAATAAAAATATTATAAATTGTAGTAGCTTTTTTTTTTTTTGCATAAAATGATGAAAAAACTACTTCATAATATGTTAGTCAAAATTCTTATAATTTGATTCTAAAAAACATAACAACTAAAACTGGACAGAGGGAGTAGCTTTTAATACTCCATTCGTCCTAATTTATGTGGCACAACTGAAATATCGAGAGTTAATCAAGCTTTTTCTTGGACTGAATTTTTGTTATGTCTTTTAAAACATTTATGTAGTTTACAAATATATAGATTTTATCTCAAATATATATAAAAACTTTTGCTTTATTTTTAAAAAATATTTCTGTTTGTTACAACTTACAACCAATACCTTTCTTTTTCTTATTTTAATTTGATGCTATTTCATTTAATTAGTGAAATTAATTAATGTTGACAGATCATGTTGATAATAATGACAAACATATAATTTGAAAGATTAATTAAGTTAATGAGGATTAGGACCAAAAAAGTCATTAGTTAATCAGAAATGGGAGTGACAGCTTGTCTTGTTGTTCTTTAGAGAGTTAAAACGTTTCTAATTGTGATTAGTCGAAGCATTATAATGCTTAATAATTCTAATCCATGAATAGTGATTAAATTGAAATATTTGTGCTTTTGAAGTTCATGCATTTATGTCTGAGGTTCATGTATTTATAAATTTTAGACGTTTTGGTAGCTAGTTTGAAAAAGAGTTATGCAGATATATTAAATTGTATATAAGTAATATTATGTTTGATTATTGATCAAGAGGTACTTAAATTATTCATATATAAAAGTAATTGATTTTCAGTTTAAAAACTAACACGTATACAAGTTATGTATTATTTTACGCAACAAAGAAGTATGAAGGTGGTACTATATGTATGTCTATATATATATATATATACACTCTCCCGTTTTCATAATTAATTGTCATGGTTTCCTTTTTTAGAGTTAAACTATAAGAACTTTGATCAACATTTTACTATGTATATTTTCATCATATTGATATGCAAAAAATTGCAATTTATAGCACTTTTCGTATGGTTATTGAATATCTAATTATTTTTCAAAAAAAATATAATTTAATTTAACTATAAAAATAAGTTAAATTAGTGAAATGACCAAAAAAAGTGGACAAAGAAAGTATAAATTAATACCTATATAAAATAACAATCATGATAACTGATTTTTATATTGATAATATTTATAAAAAAAAATTTAACCAACTAATAAACGACTCTTCGTACATGACTTAAAAATTCTTATTATAGGAATTCATTTATATTAGCAGGTCTGGTCCATTTGCATAGAGCCAAAAATATGACAAAAAATGTACATGGTAGAACTTACTTGGTTCGGATTTTTCATGAAGTCCGTAAATAATGAAAACTTAGTGAATCGAATTAGTATTTTATTTGATATGAAAAAATACGCATTGAGAATTCTTATAGCTGATATTAACTAATTAATGTCACATTAGGAAAATTATTTAAAACTAATAATTTTAAATCGAAATCACTCTTACCTATCATAATTAATACTTGGGCAGGTACATTTTTACCATATAGGCATACTAAAATATTTAGGCAGGTACACTTCAATCTTAAAAGTGAATATTAAATTATAATATATCGCTACATTTAAGTCTATCTTAATAATTCCATCTTAATAATTAGCAAATAGATAGCTTCTAAAGGGGTTTCTTTTTCTGAAGTCCTAATTTGCCACTTTATTAAAAATTCTTTTTATCAATAAGTGTCCAACTTTGCCATCCCCTTTTTGAAAAAAAATAGTCTGTTTTATTCTTGAGAATCGAATTAAATTCCTAATTTGCCACCTTTTATCTATATTCATTCAATAATAGGAATTCATTTGACCAACTAATTTAAATTCATATTACCTAAATATATGATTAAATAAGAAATTTGTATAAGGAGATTTAGAGCCTATTTGGATGGATTTAAAAGCTGATAAAACTGATTTAAAAGTCAGTTTTGTCAGTTTTTAACTTATTAGGGCATTTGACAATTATTGAAGTGATTTATTTTAGGATAACTTTCACATATAGCAAACAAAAAATTCATATTTGTATGCTATAGTAAAGTTTGCATAATTACGCTCCATAACAAACATAAAACTGTATCATTCGCTATACATATACAATTGTATAATTCACTGACCTATTTCGCTGCAATTGTATAATTCGCTATCCTATTTCATTGCAATTGTATAATGCACAATTGTATAATTCGCTGCCTATTTCGCTGCAATATTTTTATAAAATTTGCTTTGCATACAATTGAATCGAATTAAAATGTATGTATATTGCATAATTATAAGTGTATAGCAAGAAGGTATATGTTTTTCTCTCGCTTTGTATAAAACAGAAACACAATATATACTTCTGTTGTATAAAGCTAGAGAAAAAATTGTATTTCACTGCAATTGTATAATTCGTTGGCCTTTTTCTCTGCAACATTTGTATAAAATTTGCATTTGTTAACAATTGAATTGAAGTAAAATGTTTGTTAATTGTATAATTAAGTGTATATCACGAAGATATATGTTTTTGCATGTGTATATAAAATTTTCTCTCGCTTTATACAAAACAGAAACAGAAACAGAATTTATACAATTTTGTGTATAAAGCGAGAGAGGCGAGCAAAGTGAGAGTGGCGAGCGAAATTTTTGGGAGAGAGGCGTCTGACAAACTTTGACTAACGTTTGTTATGGAGCACAATTAAATCAAACCCTAGCTACTTCATTTATTTTAGGTTATTAGTTTGCTATCATATATAATTTTCCCTTTATTTTAAGCCAAAAGCTAAAAGCTACGTGAGGGGTATTTTTTTTCAACTTAAAATTCATTTTATGTTGACCAAGTATATTACATTTTTCCTCTTAATTTATTATTATTATTATTATTATTATTATTATTATTAATAATAATAATTTGTGATAATAAAGAAATATGTGAATAGAAAATATTGTTATGGAGGCAAAATATAAATTAATTTTGTTTTAATTTTGGCCTAAGTCATCTCCAGCCACTCAAAGTTGTCCGCATAATTCATTTAGACACCTCAACTAATCCTTGTGCCAATTGAACACTTTATTTGTTCAAAAGTCATTCCTATTAGATACAAAATGCTGACATGGCAAAAAACGTGTAATTCACTTTCCTTGAGCGCGTTAATTTATTAAAAATAATATTTTTATTTTTTTTCTTAATTTATACCCCTAAGTTAATTTTTTTAAAAAAAATTAACAAAAAAGAAGAAGAACAATTGTCTTCTTCTTTTCTATTTCTATCAATCCCACCCCATCCCCCATACTCATACGCCAATGGTTATCTTCTTCCCCCACCATTCTAATGATTTCAAAATTCTTAGTATCAGTGGTTATCTTCTTCCCCCACCATTTTAATGGTTTCAAAATTCTTAGCATTTTGTTTCATTTATAAATTTTTTGGAGAGATTTTTTTCCCCATCTTTCTCTACCTAAAAAACGAGATGAAGTAAAAAGTTATAATTAATAAAAAAGCTGATGAAAAAAAAAATTGTCGGGTTAAAGATGAAACTGTACAGGGAGGGGAAAATCGCCATTAATGGAGTTAGAGGAAATGTATGTTTGTTCCAGTTGAAGGCAGTGGGTGTTTAAGTTTCACTTTTTTTTTTCATTTTTTTTACTTTAAAATAATTTTTTATTTTTTTTACTTTATAATATAATGTTTAAATAATTTTTTGGATTAAAAAATAATACATGTCATTATTTAATTCGTCAAATTGACATGTCAGCGCGAGTGTATTTCACAGATCCTCTATTTTTTGTTTATTCTCGAAAAAATGTTTAAATGGTTCAAATTCAGAATGGTTAAAGTGTTCAATAGATAGTACGTCTAGTTGAGGTGTCTAAATGAATAATCGAAACGAATAATCGGGACAAGTTTGAGTGGCCGCATATGACTTTGGCCTTTAATTTTTTTTAAGGATAAAAATCTTAAATTAATCAACTTTTTATCATGTTAACAACTTCAATGATATTTCAGACATATTGATAAAAAAGTATTTACCAACATTTATTTACCAAACACATCGACAACTTTTTTTCAACTGCAACACTTTTATCCAAATACATAACTACTTATTTTAAAAATGAATTTCAACACTTTCAAAAATATTTAAAAGTTAATAATTTTAAGTCAATCTAAATAGACTCTTAATAGAGTGTCCTATTAAATAAAGGTTTGTGTAATATTACCTCAAAGTGTTAGGTGATATCAAACGTTTTATATTAAGAGTTTTTATATTCCAAAAGTTTGGAACAAATAATCCAAAATGTCAGGCTTGATACTCCAAAAATAAAGCAACCAAGATGACAATATTTCCTTTTTTTGAATTGGTCACTACTCCCCATATTATTTTTAATTTTAGTTCATAGTATAGTCCATAAGAAACGTGAACTAACACAATTAAATAAAAGGAAAACGACACATTCATGAATATATAGCCAAAAAAGGTTCAGTGCGTGACATATACTGTGTCACTCGACACCCAAACAATTAAATTATTTTTATAATTCCCGGGTGCGCACAAAGATAAAATTCAGCTTCTATAATAACTCGTAAATCAGGTAAGAGAGATAATCTACGCTAGAAAGTTTGGTGCGATAAGCACGATTCAAAAGACAAATCTTGTTAAGAGATTTTTAGGCAATAACTTGTAAATCACATAAAAGAGATAATCTGCACTAAAAAGTCTGGTGCAACAAACTCGATCCAAAAGACAAATCTTATTAAGAGATTTCTATGCAATAACTCGTAAATCACATAGAAGAGGTAATCTGCACTAAAAAATCTGATGCGACGAGCTCGATCCAAAAGATAAATCCTGTTAAGAAGTTTCGAACCTAAAACTTCCGATATGGAAGTCCCAAGCTCAAATCCACCCAAAGTCCGACTTAAATTCAGATGACACATTGCATCGCGCAATTCATCTAGGTAAAAGTCCTTTTTATATTTTTCATTTCCTGGTAAGATTAAATTATTTAAAATTTTACGAATTAGTGATTAATAAATCTAAGTAAAGTAAAGTCCTTTTTATATTTCTCATTTCCTGGTGAGTTTAAATTATTTTAAATTTTACGAATTAGTGATTAATAAAGTGAAAAAATACAATAAGTACCCTGTCGCTGGGCCCGAACACAAAAAATCAGGCGATATGAACAGCAGCAACAATCATAAAAATACAAAATATTAAGCATTTAATTTTTCCATATTATAAGCAGTTTACGAGAATAATAATTCAGAATAAAAAGCAAATTCAGTAGGAAAATTTCTGAGGTATTAAAAATTGACAGTGAATAAACAAAAAAATAATAATAAATCATGAAGATTGAAAGCTATTTTCTCCAAAATTTAAGAATTTTTCTTCGCTGTCAAATACACATTAAACAAACAAATCTCATAAAAATCAAACAACAGCTAATAATTTTTTTGTTTAATAGAGTATAAAAAAACAGCAATTATTATTACCTTAATTAGAAAAAAAGATTAAAATTATTAAACCTTACTGAAAACGAGATCTTCACCGTCTTCATTAACCGGAAGCAAATTCCTCTTACTCATATCGGCAACCGTCACAGTAGGTGAAGAACACGGCGATGAATGACCGGACGCCGCTGCTGACGCCGCCGCAACCAACGATAAACATCCTTCACTCCACGACCGGCGAATCGGATACGAAATATTCATATTTCTCGACGAATGAGAACAGTTCCCTCTCGATTTATGTAACGCACAGCCACAATTCCGGTGGTATGGCCTTTTTGAAATTTCTAGATCGTGACCGGAGATAGATCCTTCGAATACTCCCCGGAAAATTGCATCACCGGCAGCTCCGGTAGCCATATTACCGTATTTTGCTCGTGAGAGCAGGGTGGTAATGGCGAAAGAAATTGAGAGAAGTGAAAGGGAAATAAATTAAAAAAAGGGGCAGAAAACGTGTAGGGGTAGGGTGAGTTACGTGGGGGTGGGGTAACGGCAAAAGCGGCACAATCGAGGTGAATGGGCCATGCAACTATTCAACGTGTTAATTTATTTTTCCTTAGATCTGGATATTTTGTCGGCCTTATAATGTCATTTTTTTGTTAACAGAAAGGGAAAAAAAAAATATCGTATAAAGTTTAATTTTTAATTTAATACACGTATAAAAAGATTAGGTTAGCAGTACTACATAATTCAGGAAAATTGTATATAATAACAAACTATTAATTCAAAATAAATATTGTAAATATATTTTGATTTAATTATACCTGATAGCAAATTGTTACTATTTCGTCTTTGTACAGGTGAATCTCGCTTGTCACTCTCATTTTCTCCCTTACTTTTCTCATTTTTTTATACAAATATATATAATGTGATTGTGTTTGTATAAAGAGAGAGAACATTATATATATATATATATAATATATATATATATATATATATATTATATATATATATATATATATATATATATTTTCGTTTCCCACTCCTAGATTTCGCTTGCTCATTCGCTCCTCTCTCACTTTATACAAAGACGCAAATGTATAAATGTGTTGTATTTGTATAAGCGAGCGAAAATTGTATATATACATATATTTCATTACATTCTCCCAGATCTCGCTTGCTCACTCGCCTTTCTCACCTTATATAAAATATAAATGTATAAATTGTGTTTGTGTTTGTTAAAAACGAGAGAAAATTGTATATACGAATAAAAATGCATATATTTTTGTCCTAAATACTTGTGATTTTACAAATACAATTTCTCCCTGTCCAATTTTTTTGTTATTTCTCTCTTTCTCGCTTTATACAAATACAAATTATACAATTGATCTTATGTATATATACACTAAAGCAGATCATATAGTGAGATATACATAATTATGTTATCGATGAAGCGCAATTATGCAACTTATAGCTATAACATACAAATATTTTATATTATGTTTGTTATATATGAATGTTGCTCAGAAGAATATTTGAGAATATAATTCGATTCAATTATGAGAGATATATTGAAAATAGTGATAAACTTAGAGTGATACACTTGCAAATGGTTTCAAACTCTTCCAGGAGGATGACACTCTAATAAGAAATCAAAAAAAGTATTAAAAGCATTCTTTAAATTTTGTGAAAATTTAGGATATATTTTCACTTATGCATAATATCGAAATATATTTAAATTCAATTAATCAAATAAAAAACGTAAAGCTGATGTTTTTGAGCGTTTTTGTTCACTCATATTGCAAAGGCTGATCCAATATAAAAGAGTTAATTAGTTCCAGATGCATACGTTGTTCATCTCGACCTAAATTATTTTATATTATTTGTACTATAAAAAATAAATAATACATACTATGAACTTGAATTGCGATAATTTAGTATATTTTATAACATAAAGATGATGCCCCAATCACCAACAAAAGTACAAGGAAAAAGAATTAATGATAGGTAATAATAGTAACACGCACTCGACTTGTCCATTCATGAAGAATCATCGATTCTTCGTAATCAAACGTCAAATCATTCGCAAATTTAATTTAATCGAGTTTCAATATAAATATTAAATATCGATTGAAAAATAAAAATGGAATAACATTGGAATCACCTTTGGCCTAAGAACGATGCCTTTATCATATTTAATTGAAAGAGTTTAGGTGATATTTTCGAAGTGACTCTAAACGGAAGAATCTCAAATATTTTGAAAGAATCAGAACAATTCGCCGAACTAGAATTAACCATGAAACTGATGAGAAATGAAATTCAATATCTACTCTAGATATGAACTTTCCCATAAAGCTAGAAATAAAAAGTCATTGTTCCAAATTAAGATTCGAAAGGACTAAAACACTATACACACAATTGTCTTAGCTCAATAGAATGATTGATTTTTTAGAAAATTGTTATACTATTTATTCGATCAATTTATATGACACATTTTATGTTTTGAAAGTCAAACAATTTAAGTTTGACAAGAGATTTGCGCATGGAATCTTCAATTTTTTTGAAATGAAATTTATATATTTGTAAATTATGTAATGGTACTATGAATCACAATAATTGATAATTCAAAGTGTTCATGAGATTTATGAAAATTTTACTATCAAAGATAGACTTATTTGATTCTTGAAATTCAAAATAATGATATATATTTGATAGACTTATTTGATTCTTGAAATTCAAAATAATGATATATAAAACAAACATGTAGTACTACTACTAATTGTAGCTTTCCCACAAGTTGGGACAATTCCCATATTATCGTACCTAATGGATATCATTGACTTTCATCATCTTTGTGTTTCATTAATCTTGCAATAAAGATAGACTATTATTTAAGAAGTTATAGTGGAAATTTGATTGAAAATTCACTCACACTAACTTCTATTTTTCTATAATCTTGCTTCACTCAAAAAAAATAAAATAATACAAGGACTATTTTTTACAAGGACTATTTTTTAAAATAACAATATTATTTGTCTGAATATTTTTAAATGTTATAGTAAAATATTATTATAGAAGATATATATAAACATAACATGAAATTTGTTTTTGATCCTTATAGTGAAATATAGGTTTGAACCTCTAATTTATTTGTGTTTGATGTGGCAATTGCTACGATTACATTACTTCTTTCTTTTTCTTATAGAATAATTAGTTGTTTATCTATAAATACTATAATGTTAGATTTATAATAAATATTCAGTTTCTTTATTGTAGTAAAAGTCTAATATTTTAATTGTATGAGGAGTCCACTACTATATTTATGTAGTTATTTAAAGACATATAATTAATGAATTTTAAGATACACATATTTTCGTCCATATATATAGGGATGGTCACGTATTGATTTGGATAGGTTATTGGTTGAAATCAAAATCAAATCAATTTTGTTAGTTTTAAAATTATCAAAATCAAATCAAGTATATATTTATCGGTTTGATTGTTATCGGTTTTGGTTCGTTTTGGTTTGGTTATTCAATTATTAACCATAGATTAAAAAATAAAAAAAAAACTACTCATTTTAAAATGAAAATAATGACTGACATTATAGAACTTTCAATCATTGAATTTACTCTTACAAAACCTTCAAAATTCATTATTTTGGCCTAGAAGAAAGAGAGAGTGATATTTTCAATTTCATAAAAAGATATCATAGAAACACTCGTATACATAAAACCAATAAGATAAATATTCTCACATTAGACATTTTTTCTTTCATAAATTATAAATATATTTTGATGAAAACACATATAAGATCTTTAAAATTATTTATAAAAAAAATATATTATGTATATATATTAAAAAAAATATATAATTTAACGATTCGATTTGATTATTTATTCAAGTTCTTTTTGAACGAAATCGTAACCAACCCATATACTATCGATTTTTAAAAATCTAAAACCGAACCACACCTAACCCAAATAAAAATCGCTTTAGTTAGTTGATTTGGTTCATTTTTTCACTTTGAATCGATTTTTATCCAAATCGTAGACACCTGTACGTATATACTTGATAGTTGATACTTCCAATTTGAAAATTGGTATATATCCTCATATTAATGGACTAATAAAAACTTTACTGCAATGAACTTAAAATATCGTTATTTAACTTAGTAGCACAATAATGACAATAAACTCTTTGTAAAAATAAAATATAATATATAAATATTTTATTTATTTTTATAAAATAAAAAACTTATTTTCGATGAAAAATCGTAGGTTCAAAATAAAATTGTAATGAAAGCCAGATTGAGTCTGATGCATCTGATCTAGTACGGAACTTTAAGGGCTAGTTTAGTATGGTTATAAGGAATATCTAATCTCGAGATCTAACGTTTGGATGAGTTTATGTCATGTTTGATTGAGATAAAATTATGAAATAGTTATCCCATAATTGTAATGTTATTATTTTTATTTCACATTGAGGATGAGATAACAATTTTAGAATAATTAATCTCAGAATAATTAATTGTGAGATAACTTATGTATAAAGTACTGCAATCTCATATATTTTGGGGCTAATTACATCATATCTCAAAAGTTTCTCCAATTACAAAAATCTTGATTTTTCATTACTTTTGAATACATTCTTTGATTGTCTAACACATTGCAAATGATATAGATGCGTTGTAGAAGAAATGTATTTTATAGGAGATTCTTATGATTTTTTAAATAGTAAGAAGTTTTAGAGATAATGAAACTTATATTGTATATTTATAAAACTTTTCATAATTTATTCTCTAACCAAATAAGTCCCGAGTATAATCTTTTGCCCAAATAAAGACTTTCTCGTTTTTGGGCTTTGTTAATCTAGAATTGTGAGCAACGACACATTAACATAGATCTTGCAAATATTGAACTTAGCATTTGAATTATATTGGTGAAATATTTTTTTTTTCTAAAAAAAATTAGTAACTTGTTCAAGTGAAAATAAAATAAAATAAAACTTTATGGGGATATATTAATGATAATTGGGAAATGTGTTATTATCAAGTTGCCATGTTATGAAAAAGTTCATGTTGCGCAAGGCGTTGGGAGTTGACTTTCTTGAATTGTGAATGAAGAGACCTTAATGTAAAATGTAATCAATCATCCTCTAATTTCACGTGCTAATTCAAAATTTTAAATTTATAATTTTGACTTATTACTTGATCATTAATATTTATCAGATTTTATATATTAACATATTCAGTAAAATTTTAAAAAGATTAAGTGTATGATCTATTTCTATCACGTGCAGATAGAAAAAGATGTCTCACGAGAATTTCTCAAAAAGGTTTACACATTCTAGTTCCATTCTCACTCGTAAAATTTCACTGTTGAAGTTTCAATATGATTCAATAATTTTTTTATTTTATTATTATAATATAACTTCGAAATTTACATAGATTCCGATAATTTTTGTTACAGGCTTGTAGCTCAGCCCCTTGCCTATCTATACTCCCTCGAATTTGAGGAAAACGGTGATATGTATATGGTTATTATAAAATCAAAGGATGAATTTATCTTCTAAGGTCGATTATCAAAGTGCTATTTTATTTTATATCTTACTTTTCTTTTTAGTTTCTTTTGAAAACATATTATTCTAATATTTTTATTTTATTATTATACTCTTTATAAGAATGCATGATATATTTGAAATTTTAAAATAATTTTTTAGAAAAAGTAATTTTACTATGTATTCGTTTCAATATTAATTTATTTTTGTTACTCTTAAATGAAACCGTGTAAATATATGATAATCAAGTAATAACCAAATTATATACTATAATGTAAGAAATAATACATATGTTTTATTATAGATATTTACTTAACCACTTAAGTTAATTTTTATCAACATTAAATGAAAAATAACTAGGAATTTAAAAAATTGATTATTATATATTTTGGGTTCTGTTTGAAAAAAAAAAACAGATAAATTGCAGTCGTAGTAAAGCTAATTCTTCCTTTTAAAGCAAATTTCATATCTTTATTGCTTTAAGTTTTAGAAATCTTTTTTTAAATAAAAATATTATTCATTATAATTCCAAAAAAATATATAATTTCACTTCTAGTTTTGCTTGACACGATAACTATATAAGTCAAAATTTAAAACTAAGAAGTTATGGCTTATATATAATCATACATTTTTATAAAGTCGTTATCAAAATAATTTTTAGATAACATATATAGTGAAATGTGATTATAAAGAATAAGTAATATGACATAATGAGGAAAATCGATTCTAAAGAAAACTCAATCATTATAAATACGTAAACAGATTCCTAAATTTGTTGGGTTTTTTCCCTCATGTACCTCAACTATGCTATTTTCCTATTGAATCATTGAGTCATCCATAATTTGTTCCTTTTAAACAATGTTGACTGATGTGGAACCAGTTTTTGTGAAGGATATTGTACATATGTTGTTCCAAAACTCATTAGTCAAATTGATAGTAAAACTGTTCGAGAATAATTGTGTTTTACTTCAAGTCATTTGAACACAACAGAAAACAAATGAAACTAACACACAATTTTTCTTCATTCCTTCAATCAAAATCATTACAATACAAACACAATTGAAGGTATTTATAATAGAAAGCCGATCAAAATCAGCCAACGATATTTAATAGAAACAAATTATGAGTGGTTCAATGATTCAGTAATAAAAAGACATAATTGAGATACTTAAAGGGAAAAACTCAATAAATATAGACATCTATTTATGAGTTGGACCTAAAATTAATGTTATAGATGATAAATTGTCATGAAAAGATTTGATTGTAGGATATCTCACCATGTATATTAATATACAACAATTATCAAATTTTCTATAAATAATTGATGTTAGGACATTCACTACACACGTGTCGATACAAAAACATTTCATATAATAAAAATAATAAATAGAAAACATGTAATATAACATGGCGAGATTTTAATACAAAAACTTTTTATATAACAAAAATAATGAACAGAGAACATGTAATAGAACATGACGGGATTTGATTGTAGTATATCTCCTATTGTGAGCCTCTTTTATTCTAAAATATGTATAAAAATATAAAGTAATTATCACAATAATAAAAATAATTTTTAACAGTATTAAATATTAATATTAACAAAGAATGTTAAAGTCTTTATCGATATTAGCTAAGTGTCATTAAAATTAATATCGCTAAAAACTTTAAAAATATATGTAAAGAGTGACAATTACTGTTAAATATATATTTAACAATAATTAAAACTTAAATATCGCAGATGATTATTTTTATTATAATGTATCATACTATATAGTAAATAAAATATAAATTATGGTAGAACATTCATCTTCATACGTGTCGATACAAAAGTTTTCTGTTGCTTTTCTTTCAATAATAATAATAATAATAATTCTCAATATCATTGGTAGCTTAGATGATTATTTATTAATTAAATATTTTTGGCCTTTTCTAAAAAAATACATAAATATGTTAGATCCAATTAGTTGCTGCATATTTACGTGACAAGCGTGAAAAAGCAAAGGATACTATTGTTGAGTAGTCAAAACAACATTTTGCAAGCTGTAAAATGTACCCTTTTATTTAATATTTTAATTTTTAGGCAAATCTATTAAAACATACATTGACAATAATTTAGATTTTCAATTAGGTAGGAAATATGTAACTAGAAATTGTCAAGAAAAAAATACTTCCTTCTTTGGCATATCAAGAAATGTATATAAATTATAAGAAACACATTTGTATAGAGTGATATACAAATAATTATAAATTAATAACTAGTTAATAAGTCTTATTTGTTAGAAAATATTTTACTTCTAATATAATGTTAAATTTTTTGGTATAAATCGAAATTTAATCAGATTTCAATGTAAGTTTAAATTGATGTATCATCTTTACCATGCTATTACTATTCATGGATAATTAATTTCGAGACAAATAAATTATCTCAGAATTAATTATAATTAGATACGAGATCGAAACTTATTCTAAAATTAGTTTTCACTTATTCTTCTTATCAAACGGACAATATAAGTCTTAGAAAAAAAGGAAAAGTTTTATCGAAAATGATTTTTCTACTTCTCAATATTAACATACATCTCACGCTTTGTGAGATTACACCAGATACGTTACGAGATATTGTAGGGACATATAAGTCATTTAATTAGGGCCTACATGTTAAGCCAAGATCTCCCACCGACGAAGTAAAGGAATTAATATATGTATATAAATTCCTTAGTCATGGAGTCTGTACAATTCCATCACTTCCATTAAATCTTCCTCGCAGCTCAATTCTTCTCCATTTTAGTGCATGTTGTTCCATCAGAGGTGAGCAAGATCTGTTCTTTTTAACAACCCTTCAATTTCCCCTCTTTATATGCTTCGTTGTTCTTGTTTCAATATTAATCAGATCTGGTTTAAGTTTGATGTT
Organism: Solanum habrochaites; assembly: GCA_027704765.1. Classification (NCBI taxonomy): domain Eukaryota; kingdom Viridiplantae; phylum Streptophyta; class Magnoliopsida; order Solanales; family Solanaceae; genus Solanum; species Solanum habrochaites. The sequence goes on along the minus strand of JAKWJA010002500.1, from coordinate 3,563,528 downwards.
ATAGATAGATCTTGATATATATTGAATACCCATTTGAAAAAGTTTTGATCTTTGCATTATAAATACACCCTTTTGATAATTCATTTAGATCTGACCAAAAAAGGGGTAAAAATGGTATCTTTTGATAAATTAAAGATTTGGGTTTTGTGTATCTGTTTGGTTTCTGAATTGGGTTATGGGTTTTATCTGCCTGGAAGTTATCCTCACAAATATGGGGTTGGTGATTTCTTGAATGTTAAGGTTAATTCGTTGACTTCAATTGACACTGAATTGCCTTATAGTTATTATAGTTTGCCTTTCTGTAAGCCTGAGGAGGGTGTGAAGGATAGTGCAGAAAATCTAGGTGAGCTTCTTATGGGTGATAGGATTGAGAATTCTCCTTATAGGTTTAAGATGTATACTAATGAGACTGAGGTTTTCTTGTGTCAAACTAAACCTTTGTCTGCTGATGAATTTAAGCTTTTGAAAGAGAGGATTGATGAGATGTATCAGGTGAATTTGATTCTTGATAACTTGCCTGCTATTCGTTATACCAAGAAGGAGAATTACTTCTTGCGTTGGACGGGGTATCCTGTTGGGATTAAGGTGCAAGATGCATATTATGTGTTTAATCATTTAAAGTTTACGGTTCTCGTTCATAAATTTGAGGAGACCAATGTGGCTCGTGTGATGGGTACCGGGGATGGATCAGAGGTGATTTCGACAGTAGGAAATGAAGGATCTGATGCACCTGGATATATGGTTGTTGGATTTGAGGTTGTACCTTGTAGTTTCCAGCATACGCCTGATTCGTTGAAGAATCTAAAAATGTACAATAAGCTCCCATCTCCAATCAAGTGTGACCCGACGACTGTGTCCATGGCTATTAAAGAAAATGAACCTGTGAGTTTTACTTATGAGGTGAACTTTGTGGAGAGTGACATCAAGTGGCCGTCGAGATGGGATGCTTATTTGAAGATGGAAGGTGCAAAGGTGCATTGGTTCTCAATACTCAATTCCCTTATGGTTATCACTTTCTTGGCTGGTATTGTGCTTGTGATCTTTTTGAGAACAATCCGCCGGGATCTGGCAAGGTATGATGAACTAGACAAAGAAGCTCAAGCTCAGATGAACGAGGAGTTATCTGGGTGGAAGCTTGTTGTTGGTGATGTTTTCCGTGCCCCTAGTAACCCTGGCCTTCTTTGCGCGATGGTTGGGGATGGAGTTCAAATCTTGGGGATGGCTGTAGTGACTATTATGTTTGCTGCCCTTGGATTCATGTCCCCAGCATCTCGTGGAACATTGATTACAGGTATGCTATTCTTTTACATGATTCTTGGTGTTGCAGCTGGCTACGTTTCCGTTCGTCTTTGGAGGACAATCTTCTGTGGTGATCACAAGGGATGGGTTGGAGTCGCATGGAAGGCTGCATGTTTCTTCCCTGGACTTTCTTTCCTAATTCTTACTGTATTGAACTTCTTGTTATGGGGTAGTCACAGCACAGGGGCCATTCCCTTTTCTTTGTTTGTCGTTCTCATTTTACTTTGGTTCTGTATCTCCGTCCCCCTAACCCTGATCGGTGGCTACCTTGGGGCAAAGGCACCTCACATTGAATATCCAGTCCGAACCAACCAGATCCCACGTGAAATTCCAGCACAGAAATATCCATCTTGGCTTTTGGTTCTCGGGGCAGGAACCCTTCCTTTTGGCACTCTGTTCATTGAGCTCTTTTTTATCATGTCCAGTCTCTGGATGGGTCGTGTGTACTATGTCTTCGGTTTCCTCCTCATTGTTATGATTCTCCTCGTCGTCGTTTGTGCTGAGGTGTCTCTTGTTCTAACCTACATGCATCTTTGTGTGGAGGACTGGAAATGGTGGTGGAAGTCATTCTTTGCTTCTGGTTCAGTCGCGATATACATTTTCCTATACTCCATCAACTATCTAATATTCGACCTCAAGAGCTTAAGCGGCCCTGTTTCCGCCACTCTTTACCTCGGATACTCCCTCTTCATGGTCTTGGCTATTATGTTTGCAACAGGCACTGTCGGGTTCCTTTCGTCTTTCTGGTTTGTACATTATTTGTTCTCTTCAGTGAAGCTAGATTGAGGAAGCCTCTTGGTCTTGAAGAGCTGCAAGTAAACAAATCAACCATTGAAGAAGCAGTTGGCGGATATCGAAAGAACATTCTATTTTACTTTTAATGTCATTTTGTAGGGTATTTCGAAGAGAAAAAACAATAAAACTCGTAAAGTTTTGTTAAATTCTTTAATAGAAAAAGTCATTGCATCTACTGAAGTAAAGTTTCATCAGTTGGTAGGATGAACATCATATTGTTATCATTTCTCTAGTTTCCTATTAATAGTGTTGAATCTGTTAACTTTGAAAGGGCTTTATCATAATATTAGTGATTCTTGTACCTGTGTCTAATTTTGTTTTTTGTTTAGTTCACCCCCTTATCGTTGTTGCATTTTGTGATATTGTGCTTCAATCTTGAGTTTTTTGGATAGCCTGGACACGATTCCAAGTTGTATTTGTGTTCAATTTTGATGTTTGTTTTATTATGTGGGATAGATATGGGGGGCTATTCTCCTCTATTCATCTTCTTCATTATTTGGAATTCAAGGACCATCTTGTTCTTCATTTCTTATTATTGTTAGCTGCTTCATTTGCTTTGTATATCATTATCGTTCGCGTAGTCCTTCATTTCTTATAATTATTGTTGCTTCATTTGCTTTGTATATTGATGTTGCTATCTCCCTTTAATCATGCTTTGATTATTTTCTTCGAGAGAGTGTCTATCAGAAACAACCTCTCTTATGCTTTGTAAATTTGCGTAGTCCTTCATTTCTTATAATTGTTGTTGCTTTGCATATTGATGTTGCTATCTCCCTTTAATCATGCTTTGATTATTTTCTTCGAGAGGAGTGTATCAGAAACAACCTCTCTATGCTTTGTAAATTCACATAGTCCTTCATTTCTTATAATTGTTGTTGCTTCGTTTGCTTTGCATATTGATGTTGCTATCTCCCTTTAATCATGCTTCAATTATTTTCTTTAAAAGGAGTGTCTATCAAAAACAACCTCTATTCAGAAGGGATAACGTCGCAACCAATTTGCATGTTCCATTTTATTATGATAGTCTAAAAATATCTAAAATTATAGAGATTAGGCCATTAATCGTTAGAAAATCAACCACATATATTTGAAAAAATCGATGCTCGCAATAGTTTGATCACAAATCTTGATGATTATTGCTACAAATCTCGCTCAATAGCAATCTTAACGATTCATCAAAATTTTACTCTAATTCTAGCAAAAAAGTTATTTCTACGTAATTTCTTATAATGAGGTCAAAATTTAAACGATGGCACCCAAAAATCCCATGTGAATCACCCGCAACTTATTGCAGTGGCCCAGTCACTACAGTCTTCAAATCTCATTTCATTGATTTTTGTGGTGTCAGTTAATCCGTTTAATATCTGCCATTGTCAATACTCCTTCTTTCCCTCTTCTTCTTTCATGGCGATGATAGCTTCAGTCACTATGAATTTTCCTCACATTTCTACTCATAATATTTCTTCAAATCAAACTTTTTCTCCAATCTGTACTAATAATCCTTCTAATTTCTCTTCATCAATACCAATTTCATCGAATTCTATCCGTTTATCATCTTCAATTGCTTACTCGGAACAACTAATCGCGTCTCACAATGTCAATCGACGTACTAAGAATCACAAAATCAAGGTTAGCATGTAGGAGTAGTAACGAATTAAAGTTATATACACTTGAACAGGTCAGGTCGAGTCGGTTCATATTTGTTTGTTGTAGCAGATAATCTGTCTTGTTTTCAAGTTTACGAATCTCACATTTTCAATGAGGTTTACTTGTATTTTACATTCACAATGTATAATTTTGTTTATCGAATTAAATTATGGAAGTATTTGTTTCTTCAGGTGATATCTGCAAGAAGTGAGCCTTTAAAGGTGATGATATCAGGTGCCCCTGCATCTGGTAAAGGGACTCAATGTGAATTGATTGTACAAAAGGTCGAATTCTCGATTCCTCTTGTTTTCTTATGCTATTTGATGATTAGAATTATCTTTTGACTGGAAGGTGGTAGCAATTTATTTTGCCCGACCAAAAAACGATTGGTACATAGTTGATTGATTGTTTACGACGTTGTGTTAAATAGGATTGACCATGACCTATTTTTGAATATGCTAAAGCATTGAAGTAGTTCAATTCTTCTCGTTACGTAGATCATTTTATGCACGCGTTGCATAACGTGCCAAGTGTTTGTTATTTGTTTTTCGTGAACAGAAAAGGATGTAGTGGGATGGATGAAATCCCTCTACCCTTTACAAGAGGTATCGGGTTTGAGCAATGGGAATGGAGAAATCTCTTGTAGTGAGCGCTTCCTCCTTCAATATTGGAGTTAACGCAACACAAATTTTGTTTAGTCAGACCAATGGGTTGATTGAACAACAGAAGTTTGTCTTTTGTGGTGTGACGATTCATGTTGTACTTAACGAAATTTGTGAATGGGAATGTTGGTTGGTGTAAAATCTCCTCTTGAATGATATTTCATCATGGTTTGTTTCAGTTTGGATTGGTGCACATATCAACTGGTGATCTCCTACGAGCTGAATTATCGGCTGGTACAGATATTGGAAATAAAGCTAAGGAGTATATGAACGCTGGTCGCCTGGTTCCTGATGAGATTGTAACAGCTGTATGAGATTTTCAAGTGTCTTGTTAATGAAAAAAATTAACTTTCGCTTTTTATGATTTTCGAATTCTGACTTCTGTTACAGATGGTGACAACACGATTATCAAAGGAAGATGCAAAAGAAAAAGGGTGGCTTCTGGATGGGTATCCACGAACGTTGGCTCAAGCAGAAAGTCTGGAAAGGTTGAATATCAGACCAGATATCTACATTGTGCTTGATGTACGTCCACTCTACCATTACATAATTTGCATTTTCTTTCCCGTCACAAATAAGTGATCTTTTGAAAGTTTACTAAAGATAGGTTAGATGTTTTTGTCATTGTTCCAAATTTTGATGCTGTATGCGATATGATGTTGCAATGCTGGTAGCGTAGTGCACTTTGAAATGTTTTAGGTTTGATCATAACAGAAATTGAAATTATCTTCAGAGTTGAGGATCACTTTAAGTAGGTTGAGTCATTCATACATGTCCAGTGGATAAAGACATTGTAGAAAACATGAAAGCTTGCCTCTAAATGTTGTTTGGACTCTCCACAAATGTCGCCACACCCGTGGTGGATCGTCCAAAAATACACTACTTTTGGAGGATCCAACACGCACTAATCGACAGTTTGAAAAATTTGAGCAATATAACCCTCAGCCATATTATGTTGAGTGATACAGTCAATGACTTCCTTGAACACTACTAGATGAAAGCGCATGGATTGAGAAAAAATAAGTGAAGTCTTCTTGTCATAGTACACATTCGTGAATTGATATGGTGTCCCTATGTTCTTCTTGTCATAGCACACATTCGTGAATTGATGTGGTTGTCTTATGTGCTTTCTTTGTATATACCAAACAGAGGTATAATAGAGCAAGAGTGGGATTAAGAATTTCCAAATTTAGCTGGGCAATTCACAAATAGAATCTGAATTAAGAAGAAATCCTAAGAGCTCGTTTGGACTTATTTTAAGCTAAAATTATCTTTTAAAGCATTTTTGGAGTGTTTGTATAAGTTAAAAAGTGCTTATAGAGCACTTAGTTTTAAGATAAATTGTTAATATAAGCCCAAACCATAAGCTAGAATCTAACTTATGGCTTTTGGCTTATGAGTCAAAAGTGAAAAGCAAATCAAAGAGGCTAGTCTTCTTCTTCTTCTTCCATTTGATTTGTGTTCGATCTTTTACACAATAAGTCGTTCTCTTCCACAGGTTCCTGATGCGATTCTTATTGACAGATGTGTTGGTAGAAGGCTAGATCCTCTCACTGGTAAAATATACCATGTTACTAATTTCCCTCCAGAGACCGAGGACATCAAAGCAAGGCTCATAACTCGTCCTGATGACACAGAGGAAAAGGTACTTTTAACCCCCATATTGTTTGCCTTGCTTTAGTTTACTAGACGTATACTTGCTACTAAGACTGGGTTATACAAATCATTTTTTTGCTTCTGATATTCAAGACACCATAATATAGACTAATCCTACGTACTGCCCATCTTCGATATATCTAGAAAAGCTAAAGCATCTAATATATCCACAAGTCTACAGTTTAACCAGGTGTGCTAAATGTGTTTCAGGTGAAATCACGTCTGCAAATATACAAGCAAAATGCTGAAGCAATATTACCAGTGTACTCAGATATAATGAATAAGGTAGATTTGGCATTTACTCTTGTTATAGTATAATTTTGAAATTCTGTATGTTTTCTAGTGATTTGTACTTATGAGGTGTGGCATACAGATTGATGGGAACCGCGGCAAAGATTCAGTATTTGCAGAAATTGATTTCTTATTGTCACGTGTGCAGAAAGAGGAACAAGATGCAAGAAAATCAGGTGTGAACCTTTTTTTCTATAGAAGTATCTCTCTTGGGGTTCTTTGTATTCTATGGAGAGTTATGTTTTAACCAAATTGATATTCCTGCTGATCTCGGCAGCATATAATCCTATAAGAGATGTAAAGATTGCGTAACACATGATTAACCATATGTCTCAATTATCAGTCCCCCGCCTTTTGTTCTGCACCCACCTCAATAATTAAACTATATCTCTATTCTTTTTTCTCATTTTTGCCATCTTGTTTCTCTTCATGCTGTGAAGCCTGTTTGACTTGAAAAACATTGGAGTAAACTTAATTAAATTAAGATAGGCTTGTCTGATGTTTGCAGTTCAAAGCAAATGGGAACTTAATTGACATGGTATATTTTGTGAAGCTAATATGGATGAAATCAAGATGATAGAGCTTTTGCAGCTTTTTCACTTACACTTTATAGTATGCGGAAATTGTTTAAAGCATTTTCCGAGTGTGAACATAGAAGAAACTAAAACATCCATATATAAAACTTGTATAGACTCCAATGTTTCCTTTTCTCTTTTCTTTTTTCTTCTTTTACAATATGCTAAATATACTTTTTAGAGGAAATGTTGCACTCTTGAATATTTGAACAATCATTTATAGCTTTAGGTAATTACATCCTGAAGCAGAGAAACAAAATTTCCTTCAAGCTCATTTCCTTTTGTTTCCCCTAAAAACCAAATACGAAATAGATGTTCCATCTAACAATAAAAAAGATTTTTTGCTGGACACCTTTTTTTGAATTTCTTGTATCAACATGCTGACGAACTAAATTAGCAGTCATCACTTAGCTCAATGACACTTTGGACCCTGAAACTCTACCATATTTTGTTTGCAGAAGAATCAGCAATTTCCAGTACTCGAGCTGATATGGCATCTTTGAGCAAGGTAATCATCTGCTACCGTAAATCACGAACACAACTTCCCTTCTTTTTTTGAAGGAAAGTTGACCGTTTTCCTTGTATGGTTATAGGATTGGAGAGGAATACCTACTAGACTGAATAATATTCCTCACTCAAGAGAAATTAGGGAATATTTCTACACTGATGTGCTTCAGGCTACTCAAAGAGCTGTCAATGATGGGAAAACTCGTTTAAAGGTATGACTCTGCCCTGATTCAAAGGTAACTCAAATATTCAAAAGTAATTCAGATTTGGTAGAACTGTTTTACAAGATAATTTTGATTGATTATCATTTTAATTAAGACATCCCCTTCTATCAATCGAAGGGGAGCCTTGTAGCAATGGTGAAGTTGTCTTTGTGTGACCTATAGGTCACGGGATCAAGCCATGGAAGCAGCCACTAATGCTTGCATTAGGATAGGATGCCTAAATCACAGTGCTTGGGGTGCGGCCCTTCCCCGGACCCTGCTAAAGCTGGATGCTTTGTGCAGCGTGCTGTCTTTTTTATCCCTTCTTTCAACCATTTTATTTAAGTGCCACTTTTTCCAACCACTTTGACCGAGAAGTCGCCTTTCTTAGTGGAAGTAGATACAAGATATTATATTCATATATATGTGGTATACAGTTTTCTGAATATACCATGATATGCCCCCTTGAGTGAGTTGACGAGTTTCTGAGAAGAAAGCCAGTATGTTTCTTTGTCAATCAATGAAGAAATATAACTTGTTATGATACTTCAAATCTGTTGACACATGAGTTTCACTAGATTATTTTACCCTTGAATTTCATATTCAACGGAATCTGGAGACATCTCTTATCTTGTTTCTAAAAATTTATGCTATTGTGAGAATGAACGACTAAGTATTTCAAAACACTTACGGATAACATGCAATTACTCAGTGGAAATAGTTCCAATGAATAACTCTACTTATTTGAAGGAAATATGCCATATTCTGGTGTCCACATAACTCGAAACATGGAAAGGTCACCTTTTCTTAATTTTGAGAAAAGAGTAAGAGAGAACTACCAGCTCATGTTCCCAGAAACTAGTTTTATAGATAATAAAAGCATGAAAATAGCTAGCTCAAAAGATGAATCTTGTCCCATCTATTTAATAATATCCTGTAAACTTATAGTATATGCTCTTCAATATTCTATCTAATCTCATATGTAAAGTGTGTTTCGACAACTGTGCTGGTGTCAGAATATGGTGCATCTTTTGTTAGGCTTTTTGGGAATAAAAATAAGGAAAAGAAGCCCTTGACCCAGTGGCGGAGCTAGAATTTTATCTAAGGTGTGTCAAAATATTAAGAAATAAAATCGTGCAGAAGCCAAGGAGTGACAATATGTAATATATATACATAAAAAATAATTTTTATTCTAGCTACATAATGTAATTTTCCGACGAAGGGGTGTCGGCCGACACCCCTTAACTATATGTGGCTCCGCCACTGCCTTGACCCACAGGAGGATTTATTCGATAACATAGTTTGGCTCCTAGCATATGACACCTTAGGGCTTTCTATTTGATTGTATCTTAAAAATGTGGTTTAATATTGAAAGATCAAATTGCAATGAAATGAGAAAAACTAAGCTGTTCATTTATTTATGCCAGAGAATTAGTTTTATTCTTTATTGGACCTATAGAAGGAATCCAGGCCTTTCCCCCATCTACATTTATCGATTGATCCAAGTTATATTAATACCTTTATCTTGATTTAACAGATAGAAATCAATATCCCGGAGCTGAATCCTTCAATGGTGAGAAAACATTTTCTGATCATATGCCCATAGTTTATTTAGGTTTGACAGTATGTTAAATCCACAGGATGTTTATCGAATAGGTACTCTAATGGAACTTATCCGTGTACTTGCTCTTTCATTTGCTGACGATGGAAAGCGTGTCAAGGTATGTGTCACTGATGGTTATTCTTTTCCTCTCTTAGTTAATATAGTATCTTTGAAATAAGGCAAATTATACATATTCATTTCTCCAGATCTCATTTGTAGGTTTGTGTCCAAGGGTCTATGGGGGAAGGTGCACTTGCAGGGATGCCTTTGCAGCTTGCAGGAAGTCGAAAGATATTAGAGTACATGGATTGGGGTGATTATGGCGCGTTGGGAAACTTTGTCAATATTGGTTCTATAGGTATTGTAGAGATTAAAATTGCACTGATGACTTTCACTTCCTATCCAATATCATGTTTTTAGAAGCATACTGCAACTATAAATGGTCTTCTAAGACATAATATACAAATCTATCCGTGTGCGTTCGTGCACAACATTTCTCCTTTTTATGAGATAGGGGCAGAGCCACAGTAGAAGTTTTGTGTTCAATAGAACAACTTTGGCTCCAGTAAGCAATAAGAGGTGTTCTAAACCTAAAATCGTAGATCCGCCTCTGTTGTGCGGGGTTTATTTGAGAATGTAGTTCTAATATAGCTGATAGTAGAAACTTCATAGCTTTATAAATGTTTCTGTAGTGTGATGACTATTTGTGTATGTTGTGCAAGTATACACATGCTAACATGAATGCTTAACCTGCAATTTTTTCTGAGGTTAGCATTGCGATAAAACACAATATAATCACACTCTTGAATTCGCTTCTTTCACGATTGCTGGTCAACTCCATGCTTACTACAAATTTTAATGTGTTTTTCAGGTGGCAAGGAGGTTGAAAAACAAGATGACATGTTCATTCTAGTGGCTCCCCAGAATGCTGTCGGAAATTGCATCATAGATGTGATTCACTCTGAACCATTTTCTGTATTTTCCTCATACTGCTCTTATTCAGTTCATTAAATTTTTTCCCTCCTGTTGAATAATGCAGGATATGAGAGCTATGACTGATGCAGCCGGTAACCGACCGATTATTCTTGTTAACCCCAAACTAAAGGTTAGGATCTTAATACCTCGTTAAGGAATGTGACTTCCTTTTTAACTAAAAAACAGCTCATGGCTTACCATGAATCTCAATCGCAGCAGCAAAAGTTGTTTGAATGATAAATTAGTCTCACGTCCCTTCCAATACTTAATATCACCTACCAAAGTGAAGCTTGTGGTTGATGCATATTCAACAATGCTCATTTTTAATTTCTTTTTGTAGTTTATCGTAAAATACATTTTGATTCTGGCGGTGTCCAAGATCTTAAATGTAACGTCTCATACCCAAGTCCATCTGTCCATGTAACCTAGACAGTACTGTTTGACATGTAGATATGCAAATGAGACGAATTCATTAATCTACTGAAAGTGTTTGTTCTAGAAATTTTTTAAAATTTGCAAACTGTGCTTAAGCCTTCTAATCTGGATAAGGGTGTTTTACCATCTATGTTACTCTGACTTTTCATAAATGTCAGCGGGTGCAAGTCGGATTCTCCAAAAGTAGTGTATTTTTGGAGTATCCGTGTGGGTGCGGCATCGAAAGTAGAGAGTCACACAACTTACTTTACCATTATACACTAAAATATTGATTACCAACTCAAATTATCCAAGTATTATCCATTTATTCGTCTTGCATTTATACTGATTTTTCTCTCATAGAAAACAATATTTTTTAGTGGCACTAGAAAACCCGTTAAATAAATTTTGCTTACACTTCCGGTGTTCATAGCTTGACTCAACTTCTCCTCGATGATGAAATGATCATAAATGGCTTGACTTTGATCTATCACATACTAATTGTGCAGGATTTACCTGCTTCAAGTGGTATCATGCAAGTAAGTATCGTAACCATTGAACCATAATGGCCAACAGTAAAGGGAACTTCTTCCTACGTTCTGATTGATTTTCTCTCTGTCTTCAAGACAATGGGTAGAGATAAGAGATTGGAATATGCTGCATTGTTTGAGATATGCTATCAATTCCGGCTACTCTACTATGCAGGAACACAATATCCTATTATGGGGGCACTCAGGTTAGATTTGTTTCTATGCTATTTGATTGGTTTGTCATAACATGATCATGAAGAAGAAGGGCAACTTAAAATGGCATGAAAATACTTTCGTCTTTTTTCCGTTTGGTGAGATAAAATGTGGATTCACGGATCACTCCTTTGTCATGACTGATGTCACTTTTTTCCCCTGACTTTTCGAGGTCATGAAATAAGAATTCATGTTATTTTGGTATTCTCAGTGTGTTAATCCATAGAATTTTTAGAATTTGTTCGATCATCCCAAACTTAGCGGCTTCACCTGAAACCTCCTATAGTGACCAATTCCCATGGCTTCGTCATGATTGACATCACTTTTTTGGCATTTCAGCATCATAAAGAAGGTCAGGATTGTTTTGGTGTTGTTGTGTGTGTTAGCCCATGGATTTTTCGGAGTTTGTTCTCGGGGGTCCATCCAAAACCGCCTGGTGACCAATACTCTCATTGTTTCGCCATGACTAAATTCCACCTTTTTGGGCATTTCGGCATCATGACTCATAAAGATGAGAGTTTAGGATTTTCTGGAGTTTTTGATGTGTGTTAGTCCATAGATTCTCTGGAATTTGTTCAATCGACTCCATTTCTTTGCTCAAACTTGGTGGTTCCATCGAAAACCACCTGGTGACCAATACTCTCACTGTTTTGCCATGACTAATGCCTCCTTTTTTAGCATTTCGTCTCTAATGAAAGTAGGAATTCAAGATTTTTTGGAGTTTTTGATGTGTGGTAGTCATAGATTTTCCGGAACTTGTTCGATTGACTGTCTTCTGCCCAAACTTAATGGGTCCATTCAAAACCATCGGATGACCAACAATCATTGTTTCACAATGAGCAATCTCATGCCAGCACAGGATGTCGTACCCGTATCCTTATGAGAGCGTATGAATTTCCTGGAATGTAGATAGACCAAAAGAGGAATGAAGGGATAGGAATAGGAATTATAGTACCATTGGAAAAAAGGGCACCTGTGGGAACATCTCTACTGACATTCTTGTTGTAATGGCCTCTGCAAAAAAGAATGGCTGAATATATACATTGTCAACATTCACTCTCTTGCTAATTATCTCATGTTACAGGATGTCGTACCCGTATCCTTATGATTTATACAAGAGAGTCGATGAGTCACCGGGGAAGGAAAAATACATATCCTTGGCAACATTTGCAAAGAGGCCAAGTATTGATGAAATGAACGATGCCTTCGAAGGAAAATCAAGGTACACTACAAATGATAAACCTGAACTTTTTATAAACTCCTACACTTGCTAAATCTGTTCATTATACCTCTACATCACTGCACTAAAACGATACTTAACGATTATAACTCTGCAGAAATCAAGAGAAAAAAGCAGAGGGATTTTGGTATGTGATTAACTATCCTCCGTTTTATCTATGTTTCGAGTAGTCTAAGCTGGCTTTGCGTTAATTGCTAGACGTATTTTGACATTCTTTTAGGGGCTTCTTGAGTGGTATACTATAAGCATCGATGGAGAATGCACAAACATCATGATATCTTCTATGCAACATCTACATTTGATCATCCAAAACTGACGGTAAATCAATCATCTCTTGGTTTTTGAATCCTTCGAAATGCAATCAAGTTCTGGATTTGAGGATCTGATTAATGTGTTCAATATGAATTTAGTCTCCTGGCACATATCGATCGTAAAGTGTATATACATTTCCTATATATATCTGGTGATTTTGGTAAGTATTTCGACAAAAAGAATCCTAACAGACCTTATTCTCTGTGCATATATATATTTCTTGTTCATTTTTCTCTATTATAGAAGTGGAAGTAATTCATAAATCTTTTCACTGCTGCTTTCTCACAAGAACTCAGTTGGAAGAAAACATCTCTTTGTAACTTCTAATGTAAATTCATCAAGTGCTCTATTTTACCTTCTCTTTCTTTTATGCATGTGGATAACATGTGTTATTTATCTATTTTGAATAAACTTGCTTTATTATAGGTGTGTTCGGTACGAGTGAAAATGTTTTCTAGGAAAATTTGTGCATGATTTTTTACTTATTTTCGTATTTTCATTATATAAGCAAAATATATTATTTAATCTAGACAAATACTAAGAGAGACAGATGTAGGTGTGGGGGGAGCGAGTTACGCGATGGGGATGAAAATGAGGTGTACAGAGTGGGGAGGACAGGATAGGACACAATCAATATGGAATGCCTAATCAAGCATGAATTTTTTTTCCTCATGTGTTAAGAAAGTTGTTTTTTCCTATCGAAAATATTTTTAAATTTTTCTAACTAATCAAAAACATGATTTTTTTTTTTTGTAAAAGTTCTAATATAAATTTAAATGAAGAAGAAAGTGGTTTATTCTATGTGACGGTACGGAAAATATCTTCACCACATATATTTGTACCAAGTTAATCAAAATTTGTACTTCATCGCGAACTTAAGTAGAAAATTCTCATAGTTTGAGGGTTGAGACATGTTGAACGACACTATTCTTAAAGATATTTCACCTGGTATGAGTGTATCCTAGAATTTAATAAGCTCTTCTAATATAAAATTAAGAATAAGAAATTAACAAAGATTTAATTAAAGAAAATCCAGCGCTAAAATATTTCTTTTCGTAGGAGGAAAACTTATTTAAAATAGGCTTAAGTTATCTGCGGTCCCTTAAAGTTATCCACATAATTCACTTAGACACCTGAACTAGCACTTATACCTATTGAACACCTAAATTATCAAGAAATAAGCCTATTAAACACAAAACGCTGATGTGACAAAATAAGTGTATCTCACTGCTGCTGAGCGCGTGAATGTATTTTTTTTTAAAAAATATTTATATCTACTTTATTGACACTTGGCATGCATTGACTAAATATATAAAAAAATTAATTTAATTAAACATAAATCTTTTAAATCATAAAAAAAAAACCACCCCCACACTCATCTTCCTTCAACCCACCATTTTAAAAACTTCAAATTTCTCTGCCTTTTGTTCTGATTCTTTTTTTTTTTCATTTTCTCTAAACAAAGTTCGTGTTGAATTTTCAAGAAGAAAAAAAAAATGGACCATTTGGAGTTTAAAAATTGACCAACATCTGTACATTTTTATTTTCAATAACTCGAATTGAGCAACTATCACTATTCATAAACTTATTAGAAATGCTATAAAATATTTGATATCATTTAATTTCTCTTTGTTGTCGATTTCAAAATAATTTATCAAGGTCGATTATATTTACAAAATCAGAATAGTCGTCGCAGGAATAACATATAACGAAAAAATGAAAGAGGAAAACATTTGGTGGATGAATTCGGATTAAGATGGGGTTAGGCATTTTTTTTTGTTATGCAGAGGAATGGTGATTGTGGAACAACATAGAAGAAGATGAAGAAAAAAGGGCAATAAGTTAGATGGGGTGGGGGTTAGGTGGGGGTGAGGGTGGGGGGAAATATTTTTTTTTTATCAATTTAATTTTTTTATATATTATTAAAGGCAGGAAAATATTCTTTATTCTTCAAAATTAAAATTATGAGCCCATATGCCATGTGTCGTAGTTCTATTCGTAATTTTGTCAAGATAATAAGTGTGCATTACACGCACAATATTTGTAAAAGTAGTTGTTATTTTATGTTCAATAGATAAATATTTACGAATATTAAAATGTCTAATAGGTAAGAATCTCAGTTGAAATGTCTAAATAAATTATGCGAACAACTTTAAGGCGCTATCGAGACTTAAGCCTTTAAAATATGTACATATATACTCATAACAAACAACGTTCAACCATAATGTTTCAACATTAAATGTGGTCAAAACATTTATCACCTTTAATCCATTAAAGTTCCTGCATTCATCATCATCATATATAAGAACAAAAAAAAAAAAAAAATTTAGAATTACGGTTGTATCCCTACTATAAATTAAATTGTTATTTTATTAAATTGTATCAATATAAATGATTTTTTGTATTTTCTTAGATGAATTAATAACTAAAATATCTAATTTAATAATATTTATTATCTATAATTATTATGTATATTTAATTTAATCATAACTATACTAAATTATTTTTAATAAAAAATTCATTAATTAAATATTAAATGTTTCTAAAAAAATTAAATGACCATTTTTCATCCATTAAATTAACATTGTTTCTCTAATAAATTATGCTTTGAAACTAAATTATTACGCAGTCATTAATGTTTCAATGCACAAATAAAAAATAATATGTCCTTTTAAGGAATTTCAAAGGTTATTTTGAAATTTACAAGCAATTTAATATGATTTATGTATTAGCTTTGTCACGTTATCCAAGAAAAATTGTTGATATTCTCATGCATTTATATAATGATTTGCACTTAATTATCTAACTCTTGACTATACACACTCTCTTATAATTTTTGGATTCATATTAAAATATAATAAACATATTATCTATCACTAATATGATACAACAAATTTATTTCAAAGTGACTATTCATGATAAACATATTTATTTATTAGCTAAAAATGTCATAACCCAACTAAACTGAATAGAAAAAGGAAAAATATTCAATTACTTGTTGAAGACAAGAAATTAAAGTAGATACATATATCTTACAAAATTATTCTTCATGAATTATCTTTTTATATATATTTATTTTAATATTATTTGACCTTTCAAATTTTTATATGACTTTTCACATACTATAATTTTTGTCCTATAAATTTAACTCTTTCAGAAAAGTTTCTTATGTACTACTCCCACAACTTTATGTGTAGGAGCTCTAAATTGGTGAAATAATGTCATAATTTGTAAGGAAAGTTGTGAAATCTGATTTGTTTATAACTTGCTTTTAGTTTAGGATTTTTTTGTGTTAAAAAATAGATTGATTGTTACATTAGATTTTGTTATAATTTTTATTAAGACAAGATCAAAAAAGAATAATTAATTGCTTTGCTTATATGCTTCTTTTTTGTTCTTCGTATTTGTATCTCATCTTTAAGAATGGATTTGATAGAATGATTACTCTTTCTTTTATTATTTAAAGTTGAAATATATAGAATTAGATTAATGGTAGGTTCGATTAACATATCATCTTTGGGTTTCACTGAGGTGATTGCATCCCAGTAACGATCTTGAGCTTGTCCAATAATTATCATTCCAATCATTTCTCCTCCATTGTTTAATTTTTTCTCCGATGATGATGAAAAATAACTAACTGAAGAATTTATCGATGGATGTTGTTCTGTCATATTTTTAAAAATATCTTGATATTAAATCATATATATTATATCATTATTAAGCACAAACTACTCGAGCTTGTGGTGACAGACTAATGCATTGTAATTGGAGAACAAATAGCCATCAGTTTAGGGCCTTTCAAAATGAACAAATACAAGTGGACAAGGAAGCATTTACATGTAACTTATTGCATTCTTTTACATCTTAGACTAACATGCATACATGTTTAATATAAAATAACTATTATAAATAGTATCAAAACTATCTTAATTTATATCTCTTCTCTATAAATATAAGTATATTAAAATATAAGATTTATTATCTTTAGAAAGTAGCACTAAAATATAATTAATAGGAATATATATGCCACACACGTAATCAAGACTAGTCATATTACAAGTGCAAAAACCCTAAATAAAAAGTTACATTATCGATCATAATATCATATTTTTCCATTTTTTGTAAATATTTACTGCTTTAATGGATTGAAAAAATCTTCATGCTATAAATATTGAAGTAAATTTCACATAACATGATGCATGCACACCAAGCCATGATACATCAAAGTCATTATTTGGAGGTTTTAAAGGGATTTGAAAATTTTAATTAAAGAAAGAAGCTATAATGCAATATAGTTATCCTTAAATTAAAAGTTTCTTGACTAAGAAGATCAACTACAGTAAGATGACCCCTTATTTATTAAGAGTATTTTGTAATGACTATTATTAAACTTTAGTATTAGTCTAATTAACTGAGTATACATACTAGATTTTTAGTCATTTTAATTAGGTAGATTATTTTGATATGATGAATTCTCATGAATTGAGTTTACTTTTTAAGATAGTTTGAGGCTAAGGGCATAGTTGCTAGAAAATGTTGTTGGGATTCCTTGTCTAATACTGTAATTTAGGTGCTTGTTTGGTAATTTTAATAGGTGGTCTGACTTTGATATAGTCATTATTGCCCATTTGTTCCATTCTTCTATCTAACTTTTTATCCGTTACTTTCTTTCTCTTAGGTTTTAGTTTTTTTTTTCATTTTCCGCATTTCGATATTGTAGCATAGCGAAGATAAATAAACTCTGCCGGCCCTTATCATCGCCCCGCCTCCTGCCCCCCGCCCCCGCCACCCATCCCCGATCTGTTAAATTTGTTTTCTTACTCAGGTAAATTACCTCATTTGTCCATCTTTCTCTCGTTTTTCTCCTTTCTTCTCTCTCCCAATGAATTCTCCGTATAATCAATTTTATATATCGGCATCTCTAAATTATACTCACCTTTTTCGATCAACTTCTCCTTTTTTTTATTATATGTTTTTATTAAAAAATTGATCTTTATATAAACACTTTTAATTTTTGACTGTGTGAACAGTAACAGAAGCGGTGAGAAGAAATGTTTAGCGAAGAGGAGCTACGCGATATGAGCGTGTTGCATAGAGGAGATGACTATGTGGAGGTTGTGTGTGGATGCACCAGTCGTAGACATGGCGATGCCGGTGCTAGACTTAGGATTTTCAAGTCCGGTGAACTCAAAATTGCTTGCGAATGTTACCATGGCTGCCCCGAAGGTTTTTACCATTTTTATATATAAAATCATCAATTTAATATATTCCTTTTTTGTGCTTTTATACAATATAATGTGTTTATGTTAAATACATGTTGTTGATTAATTTTATGATAGAATGTATGCCTTCACTTACTAAGTAATGGACCAGGTCCCTTACTTTACTTCAGAAAATTACCAGAAAGTTAAATGCAGTAAAATCAACACAATGATTTTACGTGGAAACCTCCTTGCTTAAGGGAGTAAAACCACGACCTGTCTCACAGGATTTTCAATCGTTTTCACTAATCTTCAAAAGCAAAAGCGAAACACGATTACACCAAATGTAAGAAAGAGTTATCAATCTTACCGTTAAGCAATAGTCCTCTATTGCTCAACAAGCCTAAGTAGAAAAACAATCTACCCACTAAGCTATCCCACCTGGACAACCTAGACTTTAACACAACACACCAATTCCTTTATAGATTTAGGAGTGATTTACAATTTAAGAACAAGAGAATAAATTCCTAAACAACTAGACGGAAAGCTCCAGATGTTGCTGTTGTTCTTGGAATAATTCTGCCTTTGCTTTGTGTAGCCTTTGCAAGAGTTCTTGAAAAGTTTTTATCAAGTTGCAAAAACTAAGTCACAAATGTTTAGGAAAGTGCCTTTTATATGGGCAAGTCACTTTCCTAAACTTCTTTGCCATTGGCTGGAAAGGTCACACTTTTCTGACGCCATCGAGAAGTGTGCACCTACTTTCTGTACGTCTCCAGCTGGCAGTCGACTGACTCATCACCATGAGAGCCTGGTACCTCTACTAGGTCCCTGGGTTTGTTTCATCTGCAATACTTCAAACAAGACACCTGCAATACTCAAGTAGAAAACCTGGTACCTTTATGAGGTCCCTAAGTTTGTCAAATCATCAAAACTACAAATAACATTTTCCCCCTTTTTGATGATGACAAACAATGATATGATCTGAGGTCTTCACCAGAATTGTTCCCCCTGACATTGTATTCCCCCTTACTGTATATTCCCCCTTATTTAGGTACTAACAGTTTTACTTCCCCCTTATTTAGCTACTAACAGTTTACTTCCCCCTTTTGGCATCATAAAAAAGATATGCAGTAAACCATTGAGTCAATCATAAATACTGAGCAAGATCAGAGCTAATAAGCAGTCAAACAGTAGAGGAAGAGCAGTCACAAAAGAACATAGGAAGAACAACAAAGGAATAAAGTAACCAACATGCCATTATAACATAAATACATTAAAGACAAACTAAAAATCCATCAACACGATGAGCAGCCACAAAAAGAAAATGACACAGGGAGAGATTGATTGACAATTTAGGAAGAGGGGGGGGGGTTTAGATAGGGACTGGATAACAAGAGTGAGTCGTGCATTGGCAGCATCATTATCCTTGATGGCCTTTTCTTGCAAGGCAGTTATCTTCGCCTTCAACTCATTGTTCTCTTTCTCCAGAGCTTGTACAACTGAAGAACCAGGTCCCTCACTCTGTGCAGTAAGCAGCTCTGCTTTGAGTACAACAATTTCAGCCTCTTTACTACTCAACCGCACAGTGAGTTCTTCAGTCTCATGTTTAAGCTTATCCAGGTCCTCAAGAAGTTGAGCCATCTTGCTTTTTGGTAAGCCTCTGCCTTCAATACATTCACATTCAAACAAGGTATGCTCAGAGATAGTTTGTTTAACTGTCCCCACCTTTCCAATACCAAGAGGAATCTGAAAGTACTTGAATACTTCAGTGAGAAAGTATCCATACCCCATTCCATGTACTCCTTTCCTCTCAATAACTGTTTTGTGAATGTGTTCAATCATGAGACTAGGAAGGCTCAGAGCCTCAAAGCTGCACAGCATCTCCATTACGTACAAGTCAGCAGCAGTAGCAAGAGTTCTCTTTTCTGTGCGAGGAAGAACCACTTTGTTGACAAACTCGAAGACCAGCTGATACTCACTCTTCATAATTTTCTTATAGATCCCAGAAACCTTAGTTGTGGGAGTCTTAGAAATCAGGGATGCGAATTCTGAAGAGCAATTTTGTTCAGCACGGACCGGGTCCCCTCTGTAGGCACTCTGAGGATTCTGCCCAACACCTCCTCATTCAAAGAAATAGCAATATTGTTCACACGTGTGAGGAGGCTCCCATCTTCCAGGAATTGAACATTGTAATAGAATTCACGAACCTCTTCTTCATGGAGGATGGGGGATTTCCTGTTGAACAGGTGCAGCCAAGATTGGATCTCCACCATGTCATGCAGAGAATCCATGCCCGGAAGAGTAATAATCCCCATATCAAACACTCTTCCAGCGAGGACTGCTTGTTTCCTCAGACTGTCAACTATTTCCTGCAAGTTGACATTCTCAACTTTCCTGGCTTGAGGACCAGGTCCCTGTGTCCGCTTTCTCTTTTTCTCAGATCTCTTCCCTTTTGACTGTGACTTTTCAACCTTCTTTGTAACCCTTTCCCTTTTCTTTTCTGACTTCTTCTTGTTATTTTTCTTTTCAACCTCTTCTCCAGACAACTCAACCAGTTTTTCTTTAGGTATCCTAAAATGTGATACCTTGAAGGTTCGTGCACTTCTGACTGCAGCAGCAGATCGTGCGCTTGCCTTCAAGGCATCTACCATCAATTTTTGTGCAGCAGACCTTGTATTAGGTCGTCTCTTAGGAGCCTCCTCCACGACCTTTTCCTTCCCTTTTCGACTCTCAACCTTCCATTTTAATGGTTCTTCCTCACTTGCAGATTCAGATGAAGAGGAAGAAGAGTACCGCCCTAAGTCGGGGGTTTTATCGAAAATGGGTTGAGAAGGCCTTACCTCTTCTCTTTCCAGTGCATCAGTGTGTTCTGCTCTGGCTTCTTCTCGCATCATTGCCAGGCTTTCAATCACGAGTTCCTCACTCGCTGCCAGTATATTAGACTCGGAAGCCCTATTTTTTGGTAGATCTCCTTCAAACATGTTGTCAGGCAACATGTCTTCAAATGGACCAGGTCCAGTGGGCACTGCAGAAGTGTTTAGATCTATGGAGAAGAAAGGGTTATCAGGAGTATTTTGTGGAGGACTGGGTGGGGGAGGAAGTCTGGCTTGAGCAGGTGTTGGAGAATAGAATGCAAGGGGCGCAATTTCACTAAGTGCATCCAACATTTGCTTAGAAGAAGATGAAGAGGAAGACATGTTTGTGATACTGGAAGGGTTCGTTGAAGAACAAAAAGAAGAGGAAAACAGATTTGCCTTTGAATGTGAGAAGCCTTGTGATAAATGAGAGAGATAAAGTTAAGAGACGGATGAGAGTTTCAAGAAGAAAAGACCCCTTTTTAAAAGAAGTGAAAGGGTGCCAGGTCCCTGATTAGATGCGTCGTTTGAGGGAGAAACGATTGGACTGATCGGTCAGAGTAACCAATGACTGACACGTGGCATTTTCAACGGTCAAAATTTCTAGTTTAAATTTAATGTAAAAATGCTAACCTGGACAGGTACCAGGTACCATGATAGAGTTTAACTTCATTCCTTAATTGTTCTAGTCTCTTCTTTTGCTGAGCAGGTCCCTATTGAGAGTATACCTACGAAAGATACAAAAAGTGATCTTGTTCAATTATTTAAGATTCACACAAAGGATACCTGCACTGCAATTTTAACCATCAAGGGAGTTCTACTGTTGGAGGCTAAAAGCATCACTTGGAGATCAACATCCCCAACTTTAATCGATTTCTCTCAAATTGATCCTTGCTGAGAGCCTTGGTAAAGATGTCTGCAATCTGTTCCTCCGTTGGACAGTATGTGAGCACAATATTACCCTTCTCAACATGATCTCTCAAAAAATGATGTCTGACATCAATGTGCTTTGTTCTCTTATGATGAACTGGGTTCTTTCCCATACTCACAGCACTAGTGTTGTCACACATGAGAGGAATTGCTTTAATGTGGATTCCAAAGTCTTCTAAGTGTTGCCTGATCCACAGCAATTGAGAACAACAGGCTGCAGCAGCTACATATTCAGCTTCAGCTGTTGAAAGAGCCACAGAGTTCTGCTTCTTGGTGCCCCAAGAGATAAGTGATGATCCAAGGAAATGAGCCATTCCAGAGGTGCTCTTCCTGTCAACTTGATAACCTGCAAAATCAGGATCTGCAAAACCAACCAGATCAAAAGTATCACCTGCAGGATAAAAGAGAACCAGGTCCCCTGTTTTCTTCAAGTATCTAAGAATACGTTTTGCAGCCTTCAGGTGTGAATCACGAGGACATGCTTGAAACCTAGCACACATTCCAACGCTATACACAATATCAGGCCTGCTAGCAGTCAGATATAGCAAGGAGCCAATGATTCCTCTGTACATTGTCTGATTCACAAGGGGATCAGATTCTTCTACTATCATCTTGGAATTTGTTCCCATAGGAGTGTCAATAGGTTTGGAATCAAACATATGAATTTCTTCAGCAGCTCTTTGATGTACTTCTCCTGGCATATTGAAGTTCCATTTGATGATTGCTTGATTTGCAGCCCCAGGAAGAATGTCAACTCACCCATCATACTCATTTCAAACTCCCTTCCCATCAATGATGAGAATTCTTCACAGAGATGTTCTGAAGTAGCTCCAAAAATTATGTCATCCACATAAACTTGAATGATAAGCAATTCTTGTTCTCTTTTTAGTAAGAACAAAATTGTCTATCTTGCCTCTTTTGAAACCATTCTTCAGCAGAAACTTTGACAATCTTTCATACCAAGCTCTTGGAGCTTGTTTCAGACCATATAATGCCTTATTCAATCTGAACACATGATTTGGTAGCTCTGCATCTTCAAAACCAGGAGGTTGCTTGACATACACCTCTCTTTGAGATCTCCATTCAGAAATGCACTCTTCACATCCATTTGATACAGCTTAAACCCCAAAAGCAGCAAAAGCTATTAAGATTCTAATAGCTTCCATTCTGGCAACAGGTGCAAAAGTCTCATCATAGTCAATTCCTTCTTCCTGATTGTATCCTTGCACCACCAGCCTGGATTTATTTCTAGTAATAACTCCATTTTCATCAAGTTTGTTTCTGAATACCCACCTGGTTCCTATTATTGTTCTGCTTTCAGGTCGAGGAACCAGGTACCATACCTTACTTCTTTCAAACTGATGAAGTTCTTCTTGCATAGAATTGATCCAGTCTGCATCACCTAATGCTTCTTTAACATTCTTAGGCTCAATGGATGATATGAATGCTGAGAATGCAACTAGATTTCTTGTTTTTGATCTAGTTTGAATTCCAGAATTCAAGGGAGAAATGAGATTATCAAGAGGATGTGATGAACTATGCTTCCATCCTGACCTTGCAACAGACTGATTTGGCAGATCATCATGATCTTCTTCATCAGGAGTGACGTCATCTTCTGGGGAGTCTGATGTACTCTGGCTGGAGTTTTGAGTAGTACCAGGTACCCTATCATCCTGTTCAACCTCAGCATCCTCTTCAGGTAGACTGTGATTCTGATCATCACAATCATTATTCAGTTGTTGATCTGCATCAGTTTCAGCACCTTCAATCTTCCTGAATGTTAGCATTTTGAGTACATCATCATCATCATTTGATCCATCATTCTTCAAGCTTCCATTTTCATCAAAAACAACATGAATGCTTTCTTCAATGCATTGTGTTCGTTTGTTGAATATTCTGTAGGCTTTGCTGGATGAAGAATATCCAACAAATACTCCTTCATCACTTCTGGGATCAAATTTTCCCAGATCATCCTTCCCATTATTCAGCACAAAACATCTGCATCCAAATGCTCTAAGATAGCTCAGCATTGGCTTCCTGTTGTTGAGCAGTTCGTATGGAGTCTTATTCAACACAACTCTTATTAGACACCTGTTGGTAACATGACATGCTGTGTTAACAGCTTCAGCCCAGAAACTTTGAGGAAGATTTGATTCAATAATCATAGTTCTGGCAATGTTTACTAAGGTTCTGTTCTTTCTCTCCACTACTCCATTTTGTTGAGGAGTTCTTGGAGAAGAGAAGTTATGGCTTGTACCATTTTCCATACAGAATCTATCCAGTGTTGAGTTTTCAAACTCTGTCCCATGATCAGATCTAATGCTACAAACAACTTGATTTAATTTGGTTTGAATCATTTTGAAAAATATCACTAGCTCATCAGCTGTATCTGCCTTTGATCTCAAAAATCTCGTCCAGGTGTATCTTGAATAGTCATCAACAATCACCAAAATGTACTTCTTGCCATTTCTGCTTTGAACCTTCAAGGGTCCACAAAGGTCCATATGAAGCAGCTCTAAGGTTCTTGATGAGGTTACCTGATTCTTGGGCTTGAATGATGATCTGATTTGCTTTCCTTTAACACAAGCTTCACATATTTTATTTTCAGCAAACTTCATTTTGGGCAACCCTCGGACCAGGTCCTTTGAAATCAACTTATTCAATAAAGATGAACTCACATGTCCCAGCCTACGATGCCAGAGATCATCATTTTCATTTTGAGCACTGAGACATGTTAAGTCATCTCTATGAGAGATTTTCAAGTTTGCCACATACATATTTTTACTTCTGTGTGCAGTGAGAATTACCTTGTTTGTAGTTAAGATCACCACAGTGCATTTCTCAGAAGTAAACTTGACCTCATTTCCTTTGTCACAGATTTGTGACACGCTTAGCAAGCTGTACTTCAACCCATCCACATGGTAAACATTGTCAATTGAATCTTCAAGGGATCTTCCTACTTTGCCAACTCCCAAAATGTACCCCTTCTTGCCATCACCAAATGAGACACCTCCTCCTTGGAGGGTCTTGAGTGAGAGGAAGTTCTTTACATCACCAGTCATATGTTTAGAGCAGCCACTATCCATATACCAACATTGACTGCTGCTCCTCTCACTCACCTGCACCAAAAATCACTTGTTAAGCTTGGGAACCCATTTCAGCTTGAGTTCCCAGTAGGCAGACAAAGGAGTGATCAGATTGTACTTGGTCCAATATGGTAGACTTTGAAGCTTTCTAACAAAAGACATAGGAGCAGGAATAGATTTTTTCTTTGCAAATCTGTGAGTTGAGACAGGCTCTGTAGGACCAGGTCTCTCTTTTGGTACATTTTGTCTTTCAGCATAATTAGAGTATCTTTCACACGATTTTCTCCAGCTAACACACTCATTCTTCAAATGTCCGTTCTTACCACAATGAAGACACAACAGATTGTCAGACACAAACACATACTTACTGTGAGGGTTATAAGGAGGACTTATGTTCAGACTTCCTAGTCCTTTCTTATTGAAATTACTCTGATTTGTCACATTTGACAGCAACTTTGAGGATTTGGTCCACTTAAGAGAATTTTCAAGCTCTTTCTAAGTTTCACAATATCCTGTTCTAATTTGTTACTCTTTTCAAGTGACAAACTAAGATTTTTCTCAGAGTTTTTCAATTTTTCTTGAATTTCAGCTTGCAGACTATTTGGCTTTCCATTCAGCTTTTCAGCTTCTTCAGTAATCTGACACAACTGGTTCTTAAGTTCAGAGTTATTTAACTCTAGAGACACCATTCTTGACATTGTGTCTTCAAATTGACCTTTGTTTTCAGTTAAAACTTCAAGTTCAGCAATCATGGTATCTCTTTCATATGTTAAATCTATCACAGAATCTAGCATGACTTTTGCCAAGGTTCTTAATTTTTTAAGAGAATATTTATCCAAGTCATTTTTCATGTCAAGAAGAGTTACCTGATTGTCCTCTTCTTCATTTTCTGTGTGTGCCATGAGAGCAAACATTTCATTGAAGACAGTTTCCTCCTCATGCACAGCAACCATGGACACATCTTTTGGCTCATCAGGATCTTCTGAATCACTTGAAGAATCCCCCCATGCAGCAAGAGCCCTTTTGACAACCATATCAGCAGCAGCTTTACGATCTCTGTTACCAGGTACCAGGTCCCTTCTGTTATCTTTGTCACCCCTGTGTTTTTGATGTTCCTTGTTTTCATTCTTGAGCAGAGGACACTCTCTGATGAAGTGCCCAGATTTTCCACACTTGTAGCAAGTATCACCTTGAGCAGCATTTCGAGTCCCATTTGTTCCTCTTTTATAAATTTTGTTTTTTTTCACTACCTTTTGAAATCTACTGATGAGATATGCCATATCATCATCATCACTGGAATCTTCATCTGATTTATACTTCAACATCAATGACTTGTCCTTTTTGGCTTCCTTTTTTGACAAATCATAGTTTCGATTCATCTCATGTGTTTTAAGATTACCAATCAAGGCATCCATGGTCAGCACCTTCAAGTCCTTGGCTTCTGTAATAGCATCAACTTTGCTCTCCCAAGACTTTGGAAGAATTCGAAGCACTTTCCTGACTTGTTTGGTCATGCTTATAGGTTCACCCAGACTTCGCAGCTCATTTGTAATGGAAGACAACTTGGTGAACATGTCATGTATTGTTTCTCCTTCCTTCATTTTGAAGTTCTCATATCGTGAGGTGAGCATGTCAATCTTAGATTCTTTGACTTGTTCAGTTCCTTCATGTGCAGTCAACAAGCAATCCCAAATTTCTTTAGCAGACTCACAAGGTGACACTCTGTTGTACTCATCAGGTCCTATCCCACAGACCAGAAGAGTTTTAGCTTTGAAACCCTTTTCAATCTTTTTTCTGTCAGCATCATCATATTTCTGCCTAGGCTTTGGAACAGTTATGGTTTTTCCTCCATCCTTTTCTTCCATCATTGGAACAAATGGTCCATCTAGTACAATATCCCATAACTCGCTGTCTTCAGCCATGAGGTAGTCATGCATTCTAACTTTCCACCAACTGTAGAAATGTCCATTGAAACGAGGAGGTCTGTGTGATGACTGACCTTCTTCGAGGTTAAGTGGAGCTGCCATTCTAGAGCAATATCACTTCCTTGGTGTTAACCAAATAGATAGTGCCTGCTCTGATACCACTTGATAGAATGTATGCCTTCACTTACTAAGTAATGGACCAGGTCCCTTACTTTACTTCAGAAAATTACCAGAAAGTTAAATGCAGTAAAATCAACACAATGATTTTACGTGGAAACCTCCTTGCTTAAGGGAGTAAAACCACGACCTGTCTCACAGTATTTTCAATCGTTTTCACTAATCTTCAAAAGCAAAAGCAAAACACGATTACACCAAACGTAAGAAAGAGTTATCAATCTTACCGTTAAGCAATAGTCCTCTATTGCTCAACAAGCCTAAGTAGAAAAACAATCTACCCACTAAGCTATCCCACCTGGACAACCTAGACTTTAACACAACACACCAATTCCTTTATAGATTTAGGAGTGGTTTACAATTTAAGAACAAGAGAATAAATTCCTAAACAACTAGACGGAAAGCTCCAGATGTTGCTGTTGTTCTTGGAATAATTCTGCCTTTGCTTTGTGTAGCCTTTGCAAGAGTTCTTGAAAAGTTTTTATCAAGTTGCAAAAACTAAGTCACAAATGTTTAGGAAAGTGCCTTTTATATGGGCAAGTCACTTTCCTAAACTTCTTTGCCATTGGCTGGAAAGGTCACACTTTTCTGACGCCATCGAGAAGTGTGCACCTACTTTCTGTACGTCTCCAGCTGGCAGTCGACTGGCTCATCACCATGAGAGCCTGGTACCTCTACTAGGTCCCTGGGTTTGTTTCATCTGCAATACTTCAAACAAGACACCTGCAATACTCAAGTAGAAAACCTGGTACCTTTATGAGGTCCCTAAGTTTGTCAAATCATCAAAACTACAAATAACATTTTATCATCGACTTATCATGAAATGTTGTTATGCTTTTTTTTTTTAAATTTGACTAATGGTATATTCCTATTAAAATTTCATCTATATGTTTGCTAGAGTACATTATAATTTATTTAGATAATAACAATTCAACTAAACTTATAGGCATGTGTAGACTCTTCTTATAGATAATTTTATTGGTAAAAAAACTGAGCTTTTGATAATGAGTTGATTAGCTTTGAAGAGGTTGGAAATTGATAATTAAGTACTCTTCATAACTTATATATATATACACATTTTCAATGTAGTATTTAAGAATGTGATTTTGTGATCACTAAATTGATTTAAGAACGGCAAGTAAAAATACTAGACAATTTATTTCTTAATTGTGGTCAGTGTAATCACTTGATTATTGGTATGCTCTTATCTATTTTAGTAATTTGATATCCTACTATTTTTTTTTCTCATCACTTAATAATTTATCATGTTATTATTATATTTGTTTTATTTTATGAAACAGAATAATTTATCCTTTCTTATTATCTTATTTGATACAAATTATGACACTAATGAAAGTTTTTTTTTTTTGGTGATTAGATAATCTTAGTCCATTTGCATTTGAGAAACATGCTGGAAAAGAGAATAACAGATGGAAACATAACATTTGGGTCTTTATTGATGGTTATAAAGTTCCATTGATAAAGACTACACTACTGAAATTCTACAACATGTCTCCAAAGAATGCCAAGAGGCCACATAAACTTGTTCTTCATCGTGATGAATTTATCAAATGTACTAAGTGCAGTAAAAGACGTAGGTTTTATCGTCGCTCTAAGAATGAATGCAGGAGCTACCATGATGCATTGGCCAATGCTAATTTTCAGTGCTCAGATATTCCTTTTGACAAGTAGGTTTTCTTTTCATACTTAATTTCTTAAATAATCAGAATCTTAATCTTTGGTAACATGCTTTTTTTGTTGTTTTACTTGTTTTTTTAGATTTTCATGTGATGATGCTGAAGAGCGAGCTAGTCGAAGGGCGTGTAAGGGATGTTTGCGTTCACCAACATGTGGAGGTTGCACTTCATGTGTGTGCTTTGGATGTGAAGTGTGTTGCTTCTCAGATTGCGATTGCCAGACTTGCATCGACTTCAGAAAGAATACAAAAGCTTAAAGAGTATTTTGTGTCATTTGAATGGACATGTTCTTCCAACATTTAGTTCATTTGAACCCTTGTACTTGTTCACAATATGTTTTTGTTCACATTCCTTTTTAGACATTTTACTCAAAATTTGCAATTCACATTTCATAGTTTAAGGCCTTCTTTTGGCTTTAACAGTATAAACAATATTTTCAGTGGAGATGAATATCCTAAGGGTTTGTTTGATATGAAGATGTTTCTATATATATATATATATTATGAAAATGAGTTTCTTAATGTAATGATTCTGAAGGTCATTTTGTAGGTTTGTCCAAAGTAAAAAGTCTAACATGTTCAAAATGTATTTTATGATTGATTTGTAGTGTTAAATTTGTGTTTGAGAGGTTCCGAATGAAATTCTTTTGCTTATTTAGATTATTTATATTATTCTCAATAATTTGTATAAGTCTAATTTGTTATCAAAAGTCGTATTTATCAACCGTAATCTCTTGATTCGATGTTGGACTGCTTTTGCAATACTATATCACCCTATTGAACCCCATATCAGGTTGACCAGCAGTTATGATTACGCTTTGAGATATGTAGCTATGATTGCGCTCTGAGATACACTAAATAAAGATACACTTTGAGAAGTTCATAAAATTAGAAGGCAAATTACATCCAAAGTACTAAATAAAGATACACTTTGAGAAGTTCATAAAATTAGAAGGCAAATTACATCCAAAGTATAAAAGTGGATAGAAGAAGGATGAAACTTTGGCTTCATACGTACATACATATTATTGCAAAAGCTCATAATAATGGCGAAAGGACCATAACACCGCACTGAATTAATCAGAATTGCTCTTAGATTCATAGAACTTATGCCCCATCTTGCACCTCCTCTTTAAACATTGTTATTAATTAATCCTGACCTTGTCCAAAATTTTGAGATACAAACTTCCAACCAACTATTTAATTTGGACAACGGTGAAAATGGTCCATTTTCAAGGTCAAACGAGCTCCAGAGCAGGTAAATTCTTCGTTTTGTCGATTTTTGTGTGCTATAGTCCACCATCTTTTTTGGTAATCCAAAATTCCAAGATCATATTTCCAAAAATTTACACAAATATCCGTTAAGACCTTATCTGTGGTGCTAGTTGGTCACCACGGTCAAAATGGCCCATTTTCAAGGTCAAACGAGCCCAAAGCAGGTAAATTCCCTATTTTGCCGATTTTTGTGTGTTATAGTCCACCATCATTTTTGGTGATCCAAATTTTCGAGATCATTTTTGCCAAAAATATACACAGACGTCCATTAAGACCTTATCTATGGAGCCAGTTGGTCACCACGACCAATTTTCAAGGTTAAACGAGCCCCCTAGAGCAGGTAAACCCCTAATTTTACCAATTTTCATGTGTTATATAGTCCATCTTTTTTGGTGATCCAAAATTCCAATATTATTTTTACCAAAAATATACGCAGACGTCTGTTAAGACGTTATAAATGGAGCTAGTTGATCACCACGGTCAAAACGACCCATTTTCAATGTCAAACGAACCCTAGAACATGCAAACCCCCTATTTTGCAAATATCGTGTGTTATAGTCCACCATCTTTTTTGGTGATATGAAATTCCAAGATCATTTTTGCCAAAGATTTACGCGAACGTCTATGGAGTTGGTTGGTCACCACGGCCAAAATAGCCCATTATCAAGGTCAAATGAGCCCAGAGCAGGTAAACCCCTAATTTTGCAAATTTTCGGATGCTATAGTCCACTATATTTTTTGGTGATTTGAAATTTCAAGATCATTTATGCAAAAAATTTACACGGACGTTCGTTATGACCTTATTTATGGAGCTGGTTGGTCACCATGCCCAAACAATTTATTTTCAAGATCAAACGAGCCCTAGAGCAGGTAAACCCCATTTTGCTGATTTTCGTGTGCTATAGTGCACCATCTTTTTGGTAATCCAGATTTTCGAGATCATTCTTGCGAAAATTTACACGGACGTCCGTTAAGACCTTATCTATGGAGCCAGTTGGTCACAACGGTCAAATCGGCCCATTTTCAAGGTAAAACAAGCCCCAGAGCAGGTAAACCTTTCACTTTGTTGATTTTCGTGTACTACAGTCCAACATTTTTTTTGGTGATTCAGAATTCCAAGATCTTTTTTTCCAAAAAATTTACACGGACATCCATTAAAATCTTATCTATTAAGCCGATTGGTCCCCACAGCAAAACGACCAATTTTCAAGGTCAAACGATCTCAGAGCAGGTAAACCCCCAATTTTGCCAATTTTCGTGTGCTATAGTCCACCATCTTTATTGGTGATCTAGAGTTCCGATATCATTTTTTATAAAAAAATTTACACGGACGTCCATTAAGACCTTATCTATGGATATGATGGTAACCACGACCAAAATAACTCATCTTCAAGGTCAAACGAGCCGCAGAACAGGTAAATCTCTCATTTTATCGATTTTCATGTGCTATAGCCCACCATCTTTTTTTTTGTGATCCGGAGTTTCGAGATCATTTTTGCCAAAAAATTTCACGGATGTCCGTTTATACCTTATTTATGGAGTCGGTTGATCACCACAGCCAAAATGGCTAATTTTCAAGGTCAAACGAGCCCAGAGCAGGTTAACCCCTATTTTACGAATTTTCGTGTTCTATAGTCCATCATCTTTTTAAGTGACTCGTAATTTTGAGATCATATTTGCCAAAAATATACATGGACGTCAGTTAAGACCTTATCTATGGAGTCGATTGGTCACCACTGCCAAAATGACCAATTTTCAAGGTCAAACGAGCACCAAGGCAAGTAAATCCCCCATTTTCCACATTTTTGGATGCTATAGTCCACCATCTTTTTTGGTGATCCGAATTCAAAGATAATTTATGCCAAAAATTCTCACGGACGTCCGTTAAGACCTTATGTATAGAGTCGGCTCGTCACCACAGCCAAAATAGTCCATTTTCAAAGTCAAACGAGCCCCTGAGCAGGTAAACCCTCATTTAGTCGATTTTCGTTTGCTTAGTCCACCATATTTTTTGGTGATCCAAAATTTCGAGATCATTTTTGCCAAAAATTTATACGGACGTCCGTTAAAACATTTGGAGTCGGTTGGTCACCACAGTCAAAACGATCCATTTTCTAGATCAAACGAGCCCTATAACAAGTCAACCTCTCCATTTTGCCGATTTTCGTGTGCTATAGTCCATCATCTTTTTTGGTGATTCGGAATTCTCAGATCATTTTTGCCAAAAATTTATATGAAAGTTCTTTAATAACTTATTTATGGAGCTGGTTTGTGAGCACGGCCAAAACGATCCATTTTAAAGGTCAAACGAGCCCCATTTCACCGATTTTCGCGTGTTATAGTCCACCATCTTTTTTGGTGATCTAAAATTTTGAGACCATTTTTGCCAAAAATTTACACGGACGTCTGTTAAGACCTAATCTATGGAGTCGGTTGGTTCCCATGGCCAAAACGATTCATTTTCAAGGTCTAACGAGCTTTTGCCAATATTTGTGTGCTTAAATCCACCATCTTTTTTGGTGATTCGTTATTTCGAGATTATTTTTTCCAAAAATTTACACGGATTTCCATTAAGACCTTACTTATGGACCTGGCTCGTCAACATAGGCTAAACAATCCATTTTCAAGGTCCATTGATGATTTTCGTGTGCTATGCAAATTATTTTTTGGCTAATCCAGATTTAGACGTCAAAAATGTCAAATTTTTTTGTGGAAGTCCGTCAAGACTTTGGCTATGCATAAGGTTGTCCCTCACGGCCATTCAGACCCATTTTGAACGCTAAACGAGTTCCGAAGCGAGCATACCCCCATTTCGACGATTTTCGTGTGCAATAGCAAACCATTTTTTGGGTGATCCGGATTCCGATGTCAAAAATGTCAAATTTTTTTGTGGACGTCCGTCAAAACCTTAGCTATGCATCCAGTTGGACATCACGGCTAGTCCGACCCATTTTCAAGGTCAAACGAGCCCTGAAGCGCATACCCCCCATTTAGACAATTTTTGTGTACTATAGCAACCCATTTTTTGGGTAATCTGAATTCCAATGTACAAAATGCCAAAAATTTTTGTGGACGTCCGTCTAGATCTTGGATATGCATCCGGTTTGAACTCATGGCCAGTCCAAACCATTTTCAAGGTCAAACGAGCCCCGAAGCGCGCATACCCCCCATTTAGATGATTTTGTTATGCTATAGCAAACCATTTTTTGGGTTATACGGATTTCGACGTCAAAAATGCCAAAAATTTTTGTAGACGTCCATCAAGACCTTGGATATGCATCCAGTTTTCCCTCACGGCCAGTCCGACCCATTTTGAAGGTCAAACGAGCCCTGAAGCGAGCATACCCATTATTTCAATGATTTTCGTGTTCTATAGAAAACCATTTTTTGGGTGGTCCGGATTCCAACGTCAAAAATTCCAAAATTTTTGTGGACGTGCATCAATACCTTGTCTATGAAGCCACTTGTCCATCACGTACAGTCCAAACCATTTTTACGGTAAAACGTGCCCAAAAGCGCCGAACCCCTATTTCGACGATTTTCATGTGCTATAGCAAACAATTTTTTGGGTGATCCGGATTCTGACGGCAAAAATGCCAATTTTTTTTGTAGAGGTCCTTCAAGACCTTAGCTGAGTTGTCGGTTGGACATCATGGTCAATCTGACCCATTCTCAAGATCAAACGAGCCCCGAAGAGCGCATACCCCGTATTTAGATGATTTTCGTGTGCTATAGCAAACCATATTTTGGGTGATCCGGATTCCGACGTCAAAAATGCCAAAAAATTTTGTGGACGTCCATCAAGACCTTGGCTACGCATCCAGTTGTCCTTCACGGCAATTCCCACCCATTTTAAAGGTCAAACAAGCCCCGAAGCGCGCATACCCCGATCTCGACGATTTTTGTGTGCTATAGCGAATCATTTTTTGGGTTATCAAGATTCCGACGTCAAAAATGCAAAACTTTTTTATGGACATACGTCAAGACCTTTCTCTATGCAGCCGGTTGGGTCTCACGTCCAGTCTAACCCATTTTGAAGGTCAAACGAGCCCCAAAGAGAGCATACCCCCTATTTCGACGATTTTGGTGTGCAATAGCAAATCATTTTTTGGGTGATCCGAATTTTGATATAAAAAATGTAAGAACTTTTTGTGGACGTCCGTCAAGACCTTGGCTATGCATCCAGTTGGCTATCGCGGCCAGTCTGACCCATTTTCAAGGTCAAACGAGCCCTGAAGTGCATACCCCCAATTTAGATAATTTTCGTGTGTTATAGCAAACCATTTTTTGGGTGATCCGGATTACGACGTCAAAAATGCCAAACTTTTTTGTGGTCCGTCTAGAACTTGGCTATGCATCCGGTTGGACCTCATGGACATTCCAACCCATTTACAAGGTCAAACGAGCTCCAAAGCGTGCATACCCACTATTTAGACAATTTTCGTGTGCTATAGCAAACCATTTTTAGGCTGATTCGGATTTCGACGTCAAAAATGCCAAAAATTTTTGTGGACGTCCGTAAAGACCTTGGCTAGGCATCCGGTTGGCCTTCACGGCCATTCGAACCCATTTTAAAGGTCAAACAAGCCCGAAGCGCGCATACCCCAATCTCGACGATTTTCGCTTGCTATAGCAAACTATTTTTAGGGTTTTCCAGATTCCGACGTCAAAAATGCCAAACTTTTTTGTAGACGTCCATCAAGACCTTGGCTATGCAGCCGGTTGGCTCTCACGGACAGTATGACCCATTTTGAAGGTCAAACGAGCCTCGAAGAGCACATACCCCCATTTCGATAATTTTCGTGTGCAATAGCAAACCATTTTTTGGGTGATCCAGATTCCGATGTCAAAAATACCAAAAAATTTTATGGACGTTCGTCAAGACCTTGGTGATGCATCCAGTTTTCCATCACGGCTAGTTCGACCCATTATCAAGGTCAAACGAGCTTTGAAGCGCGCATACCCCCCCCCCCAATTTAGACGATTTTTGTGTACTATAGCAAATCATTTTTTGGGTGATCTGGATTCCGATGTAAAAAATGCCTAAAATTTGTGGACGTCCGTCTAGACCTTGGCTATGAATCCAGTTGGTTCTCATGGCCAATCCAACCCATTTTAAAGTTCAAACGAGCCCCGAAGCGCGCATACCCCCATTTCGAAGATTTTCGTGTGCTATAGCAAATCATTTTTTGGATGATCCGGATTCCGACATCAAAAATTCCAAAAATTTTTGTGGACGTCAGTCAAACCTTGGCTATGCAGCCAGTTGGCCATAAATTCCACTTCGAACCATTTTCAAGGTCAAACGAGCCCCGAAATGCGCATACCCCTATTTCGATTATTTTCTGTGCTATAGCAAATAATTTTTTGGGTGATCTAGATTCCGATGTCAAAAATTCCAAAAAATTATGGAGGTCCTTCAATACCTTGGCTGTGCAGCCGGTTGGCCATCACGGCCAGTCCGACCCATTTTCAAGGTCAAAGAAGCCCCGAAGCGCGCATACTCACATCTGTATGATTTTCATGTGTAATAGCAAATCATTTTGTAAGTGATCCGGATTTCGACGTCAAAAATTCCAAAATTTTTTGTGGACATCCGTTAAGACATTGGTTATGCAGCTAGTTGTCCATCACCGCCAGTTCGACCCATTTTCAAGGTCAAACGAGCCCTGAAGCGCATAGCCCCTATTTAGACGATTTTCGTGTGCAATATAAAACCATTTTTTGGGTGATCTGGATTCCGACGTCAAAAATACCAAAAGTGTTTGTGGACGTCTTTCAAGACCTTGGCTATGCAGTCGGTTGGCCATCACGGCCAGTCCAACCCATTTTCAAGATCAAACGAGCACCGAAGCGAGCATACCCCCCATTTCAACGATTTTTGTGTGCTATAGCAAAAACAATTTTGGGTGATCCGGATTCAGACGTCAAAAATTCCAAATTTTTTTGTGGACGTGCATCAAGACCTTGTCTATCCATCAGTTGTCCCTTAGAGCCAGTCCGACCAATTTTTAAGGTCAAACGAGCCTCGAAGCGCGCATACCCCCATTTAGATGATTTTCGTGTGCTATAGCAAAACATTTTTTGGGTGATCCGGACTAAGACGTCAAAAATTCCAAAATGTTTTGTGGACATCCATCAATACCTTGGCTATACAGCCTGTTGTCCATCACGGCTAATCCTACCCATTTTCAAGGTTAAATGAGCCCTGAAGAGCGCCTTCCCCCTATTTAGACGATTTTCGTGTGCTATAGCAAACCATTATTTGGGTGATCCGGATTCCGACGTCAAAAATGCCAAAAAATTTTGTGGACATCCGTCAAGACCTTGGCTATGCATCTGGTTGATCTTCACGGCCATTCCGACCCATTTTAAAGGTCAAAAAAGCCCCGAAGCACCATACCCCGATATCGACAATTTTCGTGTGCTATAGCAAACCATTTTTAGGGTGATCCGGATTCCGACGTTAAAAATGCCAAAAAAATTTTTGGACATCCGTCAAGACCTTGGCTATGCATCCGGTTGGCCTTCACGGCCATTCCGACCCATTTTAAAGGTCAAACAAGCCCCGAAGCGCGCATACCCCCATCTCGATGATTTTCGTGTGCTATAGCAAACCATTTTTTGGGTTATCCGGATTCCGACGTCAAAAATGCCAAATTTTTTTGTGGACGTCCGTCAAGACCTTGTATATGCAGCCGGTTGGCCCTCACAGCCAGTCTGACCCATTTTGAAGGTCAAACGAGCCCCGAAGCGAGCATACCCCCATTTCGGCGATTTTCGTGTGCAATAGCAAACCATTTTTTGGGTGATCCGGATTCCGACGTCAAAAATGCCAAAGGTTTTTGTGGAAGTCTATGAAGACCTTGGATATGCAGTCGGTTGGCCATCACGGCCAGTCCAATCCATTTTCAAGGTCAAACGAGCCCCGTAGCGAGCATACCCCAATTTCAATGATTTTCGTGTGCTATAGCAAACCATTTTTTGGGTGATCCAAATTCTGACGTCAAAAATGCCAAAATATTTTGTGGAGGTCCTTCAAGACCTTGTCTATCCATCAGTTGTCCCTTAGAGCCAGTCCGACCAATTTTTAAGGTCAAACGAGCCTCGAAGCGCGCATACCCCATTTAGATGATTTTCGTGTGCTATAGCAAAACATTTTTTGGGTGATCCGGACTAAGACGTCAAAAATTCCAAAATGTTTTGTGGACATCCATCAATACCTTGGCTATACAGCCTGTTGTCCATCACGGCTAATCCTACCCATTTTCAAGGTTAAATGAGCCCTGAAGAGCGCCTTCCCCCTATTTAGACGATTTTCGTGTGCTATAGCAAACCATTATTTGGGTGATCCGGATTCCGACGTCAAAAATAGCAAAAAATTTTGTGGACATCCGTCAAGACCTTGGCTATGCATCTGGTTGATCTTCACGGCCATTCCGACCCATTTTAAAGGTCAAAAAAGCCCCGAAGCACCATACCCCGATATCGACAATTTTCGTGTGTTATAGCAAACCATTTTTAGGGTGATCCTGATTCCGACGTTAAAAAGGCCAAAAAAATTTTTGGACATCCGTCAAGACCTTATATGCATCAGGTTGTCCTTCGCGGCCATTCCGTCCTATTTTAAAGGTCAAACAAGCCCCGAAGCGCGCATACCCCCATCTCGATGATTTTTGTGTGCTATAGCAAACCATTTTTTGGGGTTATCCGGATTTCGACGTCAAAAATGCCAAATTTTTTTGTGGACGTCCGTCAATACCTTGTTTATGCATCCGGTTGGCCCTCACAACCAGTCTGACCCATTTTGAAGGTCAAACGAGCATCGAAGCGAGCATACCCCCATTTCGGCGATTTTCGTGTGCAATAGCAAAAAATTTTGGGGTGATTCAGATTCCGACGTCAAAAATACCAAAAGTGTTTGTGGACGTCCTTCAACACTTGGCTATGCAGCCAGTGTCCATCACGGCCTTTCCGATCCATTTTCAAGGTCAAACGAGCCCTGAAGCGCCATACCCACATTTGGACGATTTTAGTGTGCTATAGCAAGCCATTTTTTGGGTGATCCGGATTCTGACGTCAAAAATTTTTTGTGGACGTCCGTCAATACCTTGGCTATGCATCCAGTTGACCATCAAGGCCAGTCCGACCCAATTTCAAGGTCAAAGGAGCACTGAAGCGCGCATACCCCCATTTCGACAACTTTCGTGTGCTATAGCTAACCATTTTTGGGTGATCCGGATTCTGACATCAAAAATTCTAAATTTTTTTGTGGACATCCGTCAAGACCTTGGCTATGCAGTCGGTTGTCCTTCATTTCCATTCCGACCTATTTTAAAGGTCAAACAAGCCTCGAAGCGCGCATACCCCCATCTCGATAATTTTTGTGTGCTATAGCAAACTATTTTTTGGGTCATCTGGATTCCGACGTCAAAAATGCCAAATTTTTTTACGGAAGCCCGTCAATACATTTTATATGCAGCTGGTTGGCCCTCACAGCCAATCCGACCTATTTTGAAGGTGAAACGAGCCCCGAAATGAGTATACCCCCATTTTGACGATTTTCGTGTGCAATAGCAAATCATTTTTTGGGTGATCCGGATTTCGACGTGAAAAATACCAAAAGTGTTTGTGGACATCCCTCAAGACATTGTGTATGCAGCCAGTTATCCATCACGGCCAGTCCGACCTATTTTCAAGGTCAAACGAGCCCTGAAGCGCGCATACCCCATTTCAACGATTTTTGTTTGCTATAGCAAACCATTTTTTGGGTGATCCGGATTCCGACGTCAAAAATTTCTAAATTTTTTGTGGACGTACTACAAGACATTGGATATGCAGCCAGTTGGCCATCAAGGCCAATCCGACCCATTTTCAAGGTCAAACGAGCACTGAAGCGCGCATACCCCCATTTCAATGATTTTTGTGTGCTATAGCAAACCATTTTTTGGGTGATCCGAATTCCAACATCAAAAATTCCAAAAAAAATTGTGGGTGTCGGTCAAGACCTTGGATATGCAGCCAGTTGGACCTCATGGCCAGTCCAACCCATTTTAAAGGTCAAAAAAGCCCCAAAGCGATCAAACCCACTATTTAGACGATTTTCGTGTGCTATGCAAACAATTTTTAGGGTGATCCAGATTCCCACGTTAAAAATTC
This sequence comes from Solanum habrochaites, assembly GCA_027704765.1. NCBI lineage: Eukaryota > Viridiplantae > Streptophyta > Magnoliopsida > Solanales > Solanaceae > Solanum > Solanum habrochaites. The sequence goes on along the minus strand of JAKWJA010002500.1, from coordinate 3,524,305 downwards.
TAAATTTTTTTGTGGATGTCCGTCTAGACCTTGTCTATGCATCCAATTGGTCCTCAGAGCCATTCCGACCTATTTTCAAGGTCAAACGAGCTTCGAAGCGCGCTTACCCCCCATTTAGTTGATTTTCGTGTGCTAATAGCTAACCATTTTTTGGGTTATCCAGATTCCGATGTCAAAAATGTCAAAATTTTTTGCGGACGTCCGTCAAGACATTAGCTATGCACACGGTTGGCCCTCACGGCCAGTCCGACCCATTTTGAAGGTCAAACGAGCCCCGAAGCGAGCATACCCCCATTTCCACGATTTTCTGTGCTATAGCAAACCATTTTTTGGGTAATCTGGATTCAGAAGTCAAAGTTCTAAATTTTTTTGTGGACGTCCGTCAAGACCTTGTCTATGTGAAACAAGCCCCGAAGCGCACATACCCCGTATTTAAATGATTTTCGTGTGCTATAGAAAACCATTTTTTGGGTGATCCAGATTCCAACGTCAAAAATGCCAAAAAATCTTGTGGACATTCGTCAAGACCTTGGCTATGCAGCAATGTGGCCATCACTTCCACTCTGAATCATTTTCAAGGTCAAACGAGCCCCAAAGCGTGCATACCCCTATTTTTTGGACGATTTTTGTGTGCTATAGCAAATAATTTTTTGTGTGATCCATATTCCGAAGTCAAAAATGCAAAAAAAATAAAAATTGGAGGTCCTTCAAGACCTTGTCTGTGCAGCTGGTTGGACATCACGGTCAGTCCAACCCATTTTCAAGGTCAAATGAGCCCCGAAGCGCGCATACCCCCCATTTAGATGATTTTCAAGTGCTATAGCAAACCATTTTTTAGGTTATCCAGATTCTTACGTCAAAAATTTAAAAAAATTTTATGGACGTGTGTCAAGAACTTTTCTATGCATCCAGTTGGCCCTAAGAGCCAGTCCGACCAATTTCCAAGGTCAAACGAGCCTCGAAGCGCGTATACCCCCCATTTAGATGATTTTCGTGTGCTATAGCAAGCCATTTTTTGGGTGATCCGGATTCCGAAGTCAAAAATGCCAAAAAAAAAATTTGGAAGTCCGTCAAGACCTTGGCTATGAAGTCAGTTTTCCCTCACGGCCAGTCCGACCCATTTTTAAGGTCAAACGAGCCCCGAAGCGAGCATACCCCCATTTCGACGATTTTCGTGTGCTATAACAAACCATTTTTGGGTGATCCGGATTCCAATGTCAAAAATTCCAAAAAAAATTGTAGACGTCCGTCAAGACCATGTCTATGCAGCCAGTTGGCCATCACTTCCACGCCGAACCATTTCAAAGGTTAAACGAGCACCAAAGCGTGCATACCCCTATTTCAACGAGTTTCGTGTGCTATAGTAAAAAAAAATTTGGGTGATCCGGATTCCGACGTCAAAAATGTCAAAAAAAATTTAGGAGGTCCTTCAAGACCTTGTCTGTGCATCCAGTTAGCCATCACGACCAGTCCGACCCATTTTCAAGGTAAAACGAGCCCCGAAGCTTGCATACCCCTCATTTAGATGATTTTCGTGTCCTATAGAAAATTATTTTTTGGGTGATCCGGATTCCGAAGTCAAAAATGCCAAAAAATTTGTGGATGTCCTTCAAGACCTTGTCTATGCATTCGATTGGCCTTCACATCCATTCTGACCCATTTTTAAAGGTCAAAAAAGCCATGAAGCGCGCATACCCCCATCTCGACGATTTTCGTGTGCTATAGCAAACCATTTTTTGGGTTATCCAGATTCTGACGTCAAAATGCCAAAATTTTTTGTGGACGTTCTTCAAGACCTTGTCTTTGCAGCCGGTTGTCCCTCACGGCCATTCCAACCCATTTTGAAGGTCAAACGAGCCCCGAAGCGAGCATACCCTCATTTCGACGATTTTCGTGTGCAATAGAAAACCATTTTTTGGGTGATCCGGATTCCAACGTCAAAAATGCCAAAAAATTTTGTGGACGTCTATGAAGACCTTGGATATTGCATCCAGTTGTCCATCACGGCCAGTACGATCCATTTTCAAGGTCAAACGAGCCCTGAAGAGCGCATACCCTCATTTCGACGATTTTCGTGTGCTATAGCAAACAATTTTTTGGGTGATTTGGATTCGACGTCAAAAATGCCAAAATATTTTGTGGAGGTCCTTCAAGACCTTGGTTGTACAGCCGGTTTGCCATCACGGCCAGTTCGACCCATTTTCAAGGTCTAACGAGCCCCGAAGCGCGCATACCCGCCATTTAGATGATATCGTGTGCTATAACAAACTATTTTTTGGGTGATACAGATTCCGAAGTAAAAAATGCCAGAAACTTTTGTGGAGGTCTGTCAAGACTTTTTCTATGCATCCGGTTGGCCTTCACGGCCATTCTGACCAATTTTAAAGGTCAGAAGAGCCCCGAAGCGCGCATACCCCCATCTCAATGATTTTCGTGTGCTATAGCAAACAAATTTTAGGGTAATTCGGATTCCAATGTCAAAAATGCCAAAAAATTTGTGGACATCCGTCAAGACCTTGGCTATGCAGCTAGTTGTCCATCACTTCTACTTCGAACCATTTTCAAGGTCAAACGATCCCCAAAGCGTGCATACCCCTATTTCGACGATTTTTGTGTGCTATAGCAAACAATTTTTTGTGTGATTCGGATTTCGATGTTTTAAATGCCAAAAATTTTTGTGGAGGTCCTTCAAGACCTTGGTTGTACAGCCAATTGGACATCACGGCAAGTCCGACCCATTTTTAAGTTCCAACGAGCCCCGAAGCGCGCATACCCCCCATTTAGATGATTTTCTTGTGCTATAGCAAACCATTTTTTGGGTGATCCAGATTCCGACATCAAAAATGCCAAAAAAAATTGTGGACGTCCGTCAAGACCTTGGCTATGCATCCGGTTGGCCTTCACGGCTATTAAGAAACATTTTAAAGGTCAAACAAGCCCCGAAGCGTGCATACCCCCATATCGACGATTTTCGTTTGCTATAACAAACCACTTTTTGGGTTATCTGTATTCCGACGTAAAAAATTCCAATTTTTTTGTGGACGTCCGTCAATACCTTGTTTATGCAACCGGTTGTCCCTCACGGTCAATCCGACCCATTTTGAAGGTCAAACAAGCCCCGAAGCGAGCATACCCCCATTTCGATGATTTTCGTGTGCAATAGCAAACCATTTTTTGGGTTATCCGGATTCCGACGTCAAAAATGTGAAAAGTTTTTATGGACGTCCTTCAAGACCTTGTCTATGCAGCCAGTTGGCCATCACGGCTAGTCCGACCCATTTTCAAGGTTAAACGATCCCTAAAGCGGGCATACCCTCATTTCGATGATTTTCGTGTTTTATAGCAAAAAAAAATTGGGTGATCCGGATTCCAATTTCAAAAATCCCAAAGTTTATTGTGGACGTCCTTCAAGACCTTATATATGAAGACAGTCTGCCCTCACGGCCAATCCAACCCATTTTCATGGTGAAACGAGCTCCGAAGCGAGCATACTTCAACGATTTTCGTGTACTATAGCAAACCATTTTTTGGGATATCCGGATTCCAATGTCAAAAATTTCAAAACTTTTTATGGACGTCCGTCATGACCTTGGCTAGGTAGAAAGTTTGCCATCACTTCCACTCCGAATCATTTTCAATGTCAAACGAGCCCGAAAGCGTGCATACCCCTATTTCGACGATTTTCGTGTGCTATAGCAAACAATTTTTTGGGTGACCCGGATTCCGACGTCAAAAATGCCAAAAAAAATTGGAGGTCCTTCAAGACCTTGTCTGTGCAGCTGGTTGACATCACGGCTATTCCGACCTATTTTCAAGGTCAAACGAGCCCCGAAGCGCGCATACCCCCCATTTAGACGATTTTCGTGTCCTATAGCAAACCATTTTTCGGGTGATCCGGATTCCGACATCAAAAATGCCAAAAAAATTTGTGGACGTCCGTCAAGACCTTGGCTATGCATCCGGTTGTCCTCACGGCAAGTCCGACACCTTTTTAAGGTCAAACGAGCCCCGAAGCGAGCATACCCTCATTTCGATGATTTTCATGTGCAATAGCAAACCATTCTTTGGGTGATCCGGATTCTAACGTCAAAAATGCCAAAAAAAATTGTGGACGTCCTTCAAGACCTTTTTTGTGCAGCCGATTGGCCATCATGGACAATCCGACCCATTTTCAAGGTCAAACGATCCCGAAGCGCGCATACCCCGCATTTATACGATTTTTGTGTCCTATAGCAAACTATTTTTTGGGTGATCCAGATTCCGACGTAAAAAATGCCAAATTTTTTTGTGGATGTCCATCAAGACCTTGTCTATGCAGCCGGTTGTCTCTCACGGCCTATCCGAAACTTTTTTAAGGTAAACTAGCCCCGAATCTTGCATACCCCCATCTCGACGATTTTCGTGTGCTATAGCAAACTACTTTTTGGTGATCCGGATTCCGAAGACAAAAATGCGAAAAAATTTTTTGGACGTCCGTCAAGACCTTGGATATGCATACGATTGGCCTTAACGGCCATTCCGACCCATTTTAACGGTCAAACGAGCCCCGAAGCGAGCATACCCCCATTTCGATGATTTTCATGTGCAATAGCAAACCATTTTTTGGGTGATCCGGATTTCGATGTCAAAAATAACAAAAAAATTTGTGGACGTCCGTCAAGACCTTATCTATGTACACAGTTGGACATCACGGCCAATCCGACCCATTTTCAAGGTCAAACGAGCCCCGAAGCGCGCATACCCCTTATTTAGACAATTTACATGTGCTATAGCAAACCATTTTTTGGGTCATCCAGATTCCGACGTCAAAAATATCAAAAAATTTTGTGGACGTCCGTCAAGACCTTGGCTATGCAACCGATTGACCTTCACGGCCATTCCGACCAATTTTAAAGGTCAAACAAGCCCCAAAGTACGCATACCACCATCTCGAGGATTTTCGTGTGCTATAGCAAATCATTTTTTTGGTTATCCGGATTTAGACGTCAAAATTGCCAAACTTTTTTGTGGACGTGTGTCAAGACCTTGTATATGCAGCCGGTTCGCCCTCACGGCCAGTCCGACCCATTTGGAAGGTCAAACGAGCCCCGAAGCGAGCATAACCCCATTTTGATGATTTTCTTGTGCAATAGCAAATCATTTTTTAGGTGATCAGGATTCCAACGTAAAAAATACCAAAATATTTTGTGGAGGTCCTTCAAGACCTTGTCTATGCAGCATGTTTGCCATCACGGCCAGTCCGACCCATTTTCAAGGTCAAACGAGCCCCGAAGCGGGCATACCCCCCATTAGATGATTTTCATGTGCTATAGCAAACCATTTTTTGGGTTATCCGGATTCCTACGTCAAAAATTCCAAAAAATTTTGTGGACTTGTGTCAAGACCTTGGCTATGCATCCAGTTGGCCCTCACAGCCAGTCCGACCCATTTTGAAGGTCAAACGAGCCCCGAAGCAAGTAGACCCCTCATTTCGATGATTTTTGTGTCTATAGCAAACCATTTTTCGGGTGATCCGGATTCTGATGTCAAAAATTCCAAATTTTTTTGTAGACGTACCTCAAGACCTTGGTTATGCAACCAGTTGGCCATCACTTCCACTCCGAATAATTTCCAAGGTCAAACGAGCCCCAAAGCGTGCATACCCCTATTTCGACGATTTTCGTGTGCTATAGTAAACAATTTTTTGGGTGATCCGGATTTCGACGTCAAAAATGCCAAAAAAATTTATGGAGGTACTTCAAGACCTTGGCTGTACCGGTTGGCCATCACGGCCAGTCCGACCCATTTTCAAGGTCAAACGAGCTCCGAAGCGCGCATACCCCCCATTTAGACAATTTTCGTGTGCTATAGCAAACCATTTTTCGTGTTATCTTGATTCTGACGTCAAAAATGCCAAACTTTTTGTGGATGTGCGTCAAAACCTTGGCTATGCAGTCGGTTAGCCCTCGCGGTCAGTAAGATCCATTATGAAGGTCAAACGAGCCCCGAAGCGAGCATACCCCCCATTTCGATGATTTTCGTGTGCTATAGCAAACCATTTTTAGGTTGATCCAGATTCTGACGTCAAAAATTCCAAATTTTTTTGTGGTCGTCCGTCAAGACCTTGTTTATGCATCCAGTTGGCCATCACTTCCACTCCGAACCCTTTTTAAGGTCAAACGAGCCCCAAAGCGTGCATACCCCTATTTCGATGATTTTCGTGTGCTATAGCAAACAATTTTTTAGGTGATTCAGATTTCGACGTCATAAATGCCAATAATTATTGTGGAGGTCCTTCAAGACCTTCGTTGTGCAGCCGGTTGTCCATCACGGACAGTCCGACCCATTTTCAAGGTCAAATGATTTTCGAAGCGTGCATACCCCCTATTTAGACGATTTTCGTGTACTATAGCAAACCATTTTTTCGTGTTATCCACATTCCGACGTCAAAAATGCCAAACGTTTTTGTGGACGTGCGTCAAAACCTTGGCTATGCAGTCGTTTAGCCCTCACGGTCAGTACGACCCATTATGAAGGTCAAACGAGCCCCGAAGCGAGCATACCCCCATTTCGACGATTTTCGTGTGCTATAGCAAACCATTTTTAGGTTGATCCAGATTCTGACGTCAAAAATTTCCAAAAAATTTTGTGGACGTCCGTTAAGACCTTGTCTATGCATCTAGTTGGCCATCACTTCCACTCCGAAACCTTTTTAAGGTCAAACGAGCCCCAAAGCGTGCATACCCCTATTTCGATGATTTTCGTGTACTATAGCAAATAATTTTTTGGATGATTCGGATTTCGACGTTAAAAATGCCAAAAATTATTGTGGAGATCCTTCGAGACCTTTGTTGTGCAGCCGATTGTCCATCACGGACAGTCCGACCCATTTTCAAGGTCAAACGATTCCCGAAGCGTGCATACCCCCTATTTAGACGATTTTCGTGTGTTATAGCAAACCATTTTTTGGGTGTTCTAGATTCCGACGTCAAAAATTCCAAACATTTTTGTGGACGTCCGTCAAGACCTTGTCTATGCATCCAGTTGGCCATCACTTCCACTCCGAACCCTTTTTAAGGTCAAACGAGCCCCAAAGCGTGCATACCCCTATTTCGATGATTTTCGTGTGCTATAGCAAATAATTTTTGGGTGATTCGGATTTCGATGTCAAAAATGCCAAAAATTATTGTGGAGGTCCTTCAAGACCTTCGTTGTGCATCCGGTTGTCCATCACGGACACTCCGACCCATTTTCACAGTCAAATGATTTTTGAAGCGTGCATACCCCCTATTTAGACGATTTTCGTGTGCTATAGCAAACCATTTTTTGGGTGATCTGGATTCCGATGTCAAAATACCAAACAAAATTTGTGGACGTCCGCCAAGACCTTGGCTAAGCATCCGGTTGGCCTTCATGGTCATTCCGACCCATTTTAAAGGTCAAAAAAACCCCGAAGCGCGCATATCCCCATCTCGACGATTTTCGTGTGCTATTTATTACAAACCATTTTTTGGGTTATCCAGATTTCGGCGTCAAAAATGTCAAACTTTTTTGTGGACGTGCGTCAAGACCTTGGATATGCAGTCTGTTTGCCCTCACGGCAAGTCCAACCCATTTTGAAGGTCAAACGAGCCCCGAAGCGAGCATAACCCCATTTAGACGATTTTCGTGTGCAATAGCAAACCATTTTTTTGGGTGATCCGGATTTTGACGTAAAAAATACCAAAAAATTTTTGGACGTCCGTATAGACCTTGTCTATGCATACGGTTTGGCCTAATGGTCATTCCAACCCATTTTCAAGGTCAAACGAGCCCCGATGCGCGCATACCCCCTATTTCGATGATTTTCGTGTGCTATAGCAAACCTTTTTTTGGGTGATCCGGATTAAGACATCAAAAATTCCAAATTTTTTTGTGGACGTCTGTCAATATCTTGGCTATGCAGTCAGTTGGCCATAACGGCCAATCTGACCCATTTTCAGGGTCAAACGAGCCCCGAAGCGCGCATACCCCCCATTCAGACAATTTTTGTGTGCTACAACAAACTATTTTTTGGGTGATCCAGATTCCGACGTCAAAAATGCCAAAAAATTTTGTGGACGTCCGTCAAGACCTTGGATATGCATCCAATTGGCCTTAACGGCCATTCCAACCCTTTTTAAAGGTCAAACAAGCCCCGAAGCGCGCATACCCCCATCTCAACTATTTTCGTTTGTTATAGCAAACCATTTTTTAGGTTATCCGGATTCCGACGTCAAAAATGCCAAAAAATTTTGTGGAGGCCCTTTAAGACCTTGACTATGCAGTCGGTTAACCCTCACGGCCAGTCTGACCCATTTTGAAGGTCAAACGAGCCCCGAAGCGAGCATACCCCCATTTCGATGATTTTCGAGTGCAATAGCAAACCATTTTTTAGATGATCCGTATTCCGACGTCAAAAATGCCAAAAAAATTTGTGGACGTCCGTCAAGACCTTGTCTATGAAGCCAGTTGGCCATCACTTCCACTCCAACCCATTTTCAAGGTCAAACGAGCCCCGAAGCACGCATACCACCCTATTTAGATGATTTTCGTGTGCTATAGCAAACCAATTTAGGGTGATCCGGATTCCGACGTCAAAAATTCTAAAATTTTTGTGGATGTGCATCAAGACCTTGTCTATGCATCCAGTTGGCCCTCAGATCCAGTACGACCAATTTTCAGGGTCAAAGGAACCCCGAAGCGCGCATACCCCATATTTAGATGATTTTCGTGTGCTATAGCAAACTATTTTTTGGGTCATCCGAATTCCGACGTCAAAAATGCCAAACTTTTTTGTGGATGTCCGTCAAGACCTTGGATATGCATCCGTTGGCCTTCACGGTCATTCCGATCTATTTTAAAGGTCAAACAAACCCCGAAGCGCGCATACCCCCATCTCGACGATTTTTGTGTGCTATAGCAAATTATTTTTTGGGTTATCCGAATTTAGACGTCAAAAATGCCAAACTTTTTTGCGGACGTCTGTCAAGACCTTGGTTGCGCAGCCGGTTTGCTATCACGGCCAATCCGACCCATTTTCAAGGTCAAATGAGCCCCGAAGCGCGTATACCCCGCATTTAGACGATTTTCGTGTGCTATAGCAAACCATTTTTTGGGTGATCCGGATTCAGACGTCAAAAATGCCAATAATTTTTGTGGACATCCGTCGAGACCTTGGTTATGCAGCCAGTTGGCCATCACAGTCAATTCGACCCATTTTTCAAGGTCAAACGAGTCCCGAAGCGCGCATACCCCCCATTTCGACGATTTTAGTGTGCTATATAGCAAACCATTTTTTGGGTGATCCAAATTCCGATGTCAAAAATGCCAAAAAATTTTGTGAACGTCCGTCAAGACCTTTAATATATAGTTCAAGAAATATAGTTTATCTTTCTTAACATATTCATGCCTTCTTTTCTGTTTGTCTTATTTATTATTATTAGATGATTATAATTTTGTATACATATGATATCTTTCGTCTAAAGTAAGTCCTGTTTTGTCTAAAATAAGTCTACTTTTAACAAAATGTAATTCAATTAGTATGAAAATAGTTTTGTCTAGATATTTTAACGTGATGTCTTTTTTTATGGATTTCATGTCTTTATTTACTTCTTTTTTTTCGTTTGAAAATTTTTCTTTATACGTATCTTTTTTATAGATAATTTCTTTTTTTATTATTAAAACTTATGTTTAGTAATTAAAATATACTAATTCCTCTAATAAAATAAGATGTTTATTTTTCATGAAGTATTTAATATATCAAACCTCCAACATCTAGCACAAGATTTTCATGTTATATTTTGTGCAGAGCTATATTCTTATGTTAAACTTACATATGAAAGGACTTAGATTTGAACTTAGCTATATAAATTAAAATTTCTAATATCAATTAGGGGACAAATGTGCGATGCACGTTTCGAGAACTAGTTTTAAATAGATAGGAATCCTTGATTGATCATAACCATTAAAAAATGCTAGGCCTTTCTCCTGAGGATTATTTTGCTTTTTTAGCTATCTTTTCTTATTTTATTTTAATTGCATTTTGGTTCATGAAAATCAATACATGGGAATTAGCACCAGCATCAGCACAGACAACAACAAGAACAGAAAGAGCGGCTACTATTGAAGTAGTAATAGATATTTAAATGAAACTAACTTGCTAGCATGAAATTGCAACAATAAGGAATGAAGCTTTCTGTTGCAGCAAATGTCTCAAAGTTAGATTTGAAGCATGCTTCAAGTGGTAATTGTTTCATCCATCTGAACAGGACAATTGAATGAATTTCGCTGACCAGTGTGACCGATCAATTAGTAGTCATGATTAAGACACACATAAATCGAGCTATTCACGGGGAAAAAAGTCAGAGAGTCATATAACAATAAAGCAGGATAGCATTTTGTGCCCACATGTTTGAATTTGAGGGTAAAAAGCTTGCTTGTTATACGGGATCCGACACATCCAACAAAGCGAAATAGTTATGTCTAAAATGGGACCGCGAAGACAGCCCACTACTGAAACTTGTTGTGCTCTCGCTTGGCTCGCTCTCACCTGTCTTCTTTCAACTATAGTAAAAGATCTTTTACTTCACCATAGCAGGAACCTCACTAGCCTTCTCTGCCAGTTAGTCTAACCACAAGGTAACGAAGTTAAACCAAAATGAATGACTCAATTCCTCTAGAAAAAAAAAGAGAGAAAAAACAACCAATTCTATGAAACAATATCTTATTTACTAGAATTGGTTGCTACTAGTCCGGGTTACCTCAGAGATAGAGTCATTAGATGAGAAAAAACAACCTATTAGTGCACTAACTCAAACCTATTTCTTGCACGGAATGTCCTGCTAACATAGGATCACTCCTACTAAGAAATGGAAGAGCAAATTTTTTTCTGTTCGAGACACCTCTTGTTACTGCTCCTCTTTCTTCGCTTCGGGGACGGAGGTCCTACGGTAGGTAACAGCAGGCACAAGCAAGTTGACCGAAGGGTACCAACGCTTCTTGCTCCAACTTAGAAGTAGGGGCTAACGAGCTTTTTCTGCAGGTTCCTATGCTAGTTGTAGCGCGGTAGCGCTTTTACTAATATAATAGAAAGTCAAATTAGTGTTATGGTGCAGCGGAAGTCCCCCTCTCCTTACAGTCAAGTGGATGAACGCCCCTCGAATCTTCCTTGAGTTGACGTCACTGGGACATCTACCGCTTGTATCCTGCCTTGTTAGTCATCCGTAGAGCTAAAGGGAATTTTGGAAGCCAATCCCATTCCCACACACCAATACCAACCTGGGTGGTTGTTCAGTAAGTCCTACAAACGAAGCAATAAAAACTCTGGGAATTAAAGGAGAAAATGGTGATTGCTCGATTTGTATCGAAGCAATTAAATATATGGAAATGATTTTTATTTTTCCTATGTTGTCATAGGTTTAATTATGTTTGTATTAGACCATGGTTAGAAAAAACAAAGACATGTCCCTTGTGTTGAACATGTGTTTGATTGAAATTTTCATGTTTTTTCATGTTAAATAGGATTAATTTATTTAATTTTTTTTGGATTAAAGATGTTGTTCTACATTAAACTACATCTCATTAATTTTATAACTATTCCTAAAAGGACTTAATTAGGACACATACTTCTTAAACTCTGAACCATAATAGGTTTATAAATCAAGAATTAAAATTTTAAAAACTTGCATTGCCTTCTCCATTAATTAAGTTGTTCAACGATGATCAAAGCTTATGATGTAGTCATATAAATTTAAGAAATTATATAACAAGTGATCAAGTTAATCTTTTTTTTTTCTAGTAATATTGTGAGAAAAGTCGTAATATGATTATCGCATATTGTCAATTTATCTTATATTTTATAAACCTAAACATTATGCTTTCCTTTTGGACGTATTTTAGGAAAACTAAATATATGAATTAATAATAAATAAATATTTACAGAGAAAAAAACATAATTGATAATATTATAGCTATTCTTTATGTATATAGCTACTAGTACTCACTTTTTTTTTTAATATGCAGCCTTTGTGGTTCACCAATTTAGGAACTCATCCAAGATTGATAACATCATGTACATACACTTGTTTCTTTTTTTTTTGAAGAAAACAAAAATTAGCTGCAAAAATGCCCTTCACCAAAAATGTGATCATTGCATAATCTTTAGACAATATTGCTTTATTATTATATCATTTCAACATGTTCCTTTTAGAGTGTAAAATTCCTCAAGCTCAGCAACATGGTTCTTGAAAATGTCAAGTAATTACTCGTGTGTGTATTTGGCAACTTCAGCACGACGTTTAGCTTGTTCAGCAATCTCGTTCAATTCCCTGTAGTTCTTGTCATGGAACAAGCCATCGCTTTCTGCAGTCTGGAGACCATGAAGTGTACGTTGAGCCACGGCCCATTGTGCTTCTCTTTCGCCTTTTCCATAGTCCTTCTTTGTTGTGAAGGCGGTCTAATATCAAAGACGAAGAGAATTGAACTAGTCAAACACAGTATTAAGATTACAAAATGTGATCAATAGCTCTGTTTGTTTTTTTCTCTTTTACCTTATTCTGGATCATTGAATCCCAGGCATCACCACTCAACGCGTAACGACTAATGAATTTAAGAACATCAAGAGGGAGATATGTAATGATTGTGTAGATCCATATGATTGCTGCCCATCCCCATCCAATTCCATGGATCCTAGCAAAGTTCCAGTTCGCATAGACGGTGATAAGTGTAGCCACCTGAGTTAGAAAAAAAAGAAAAACAGGATCTTGATTATTAGCAAGGATATATGTATATACAGAGTTGTGAAGATTTTGAATATTCATTGAGGTTCGATTGTTTTAAGGACTTACGAATTGGGCTAGAAAGAAAGCAACCACAAGAAAAACACCGGGGCGTTCAACAAATGACCAGCTTCTTGATCTTGTCACAAAGATGAGAGCCTGACTGATAATACTCACTTGAAGGTATACAGCAGCTGTAAGACCGTGTTCGTTCTCCCTGATTGATCTAACACCGAACTTCTCCTGCAAATACACAAGATAAATTTGTTTGTCATGTTCCAATAGTACGTTTTGTTTTTGTTGTGGGTAACACCAGTATCCTGTCTATGGTTGATAGGCCTGGATGGCACGGGTTGTAGTCATATGGTCGAGGGCATTTGGTTGATGAAATTAGTTAAGAAATAAAGTTGCACCCTTGCTATCAGTTATAGCCTTTCGCATGATGGTAAGTGTTTGTTCGGGAAGACTAAAAAGGAAAGAACTTACTGTAAAGAAATCAGTAGAGGCTGCAAGATAGAAGAACAGAACAGTCATGAGAGCTTGATAGGTTCCGAGGACAATCCCAGTGGCAAAGATCTCGTTGAGCTTCCATGAGTCGGGCAAAGGAGATGGCTTGACCCTGTCCTTAGAGATGGTCATGATGGTTCCATCGTTGAGGATGGCAATGATGAGGACCATGAAGGGAGGGAAGTCGAATTCCCAGATGAGTGCAATGAGCATGAATCCCATCACGACACGGATTGTGATTGAGACTGCATAGATAGTATAGTTCTTCATCCTCTGGAAAATGGCTCTGCTTGTCAAAACGGCACTAATAATGACACCAAGACCTGGTTGGGTCAAAACGATATCAGATGCACCACGAGCTGCATCTGTTGAATCAGCAACTGCAATACCAATGTCTGCCTTCTTCAGTGCTGGTGCATCATTCACACCATCTCCAGTCATACCACAAATGTGCTTTCTTTCTTGCAGCTTCTTCACGATCTCGTACTTGTGTTCTTCAAAAGAATCAAAATATATCCTTGTGTAAGTTGGAAAGAAACTTTTGATCTTAAACATGTCATGACATTTCCGTTTCACATAAAATAAAAACAAAAGGTATTACTGTCACATAATATAACGACATTTCAGTTTACTGTCAATATTTTTACTTCTGGAACTGTTTTTTCGTGTTGTGTTATATTATATGTTCTCTATAACATCATTCCGATATAGCAGCTAAAAAAAGTATTGAGTGGCATCGTTATTTGACTGTATTTTATTTGCTAGATATTTACCTGGGAAGACTCCAGCAAAGCCATCAGCTTGCTCAATAAGCTCCTCAACAGGAATTTGAGCAATGGACTCATCCTTGTGATCACCAAGAAGAGCTGAAGATGGATACATGTTGGTTCCCATACCGAGCCTACGACCAGTTTCCTTACCGATAGCAAGCTGGTCACCAGTGATCATCTTAACATTAACACCAAGCTCGAGAGCTTTGCGAATTGTCTCAGCACTGTCGTGCCTTGGTGGATCAAAGAGAGGTAAAAGCCCGACGAATTCCCAAGGTGAACCAGCACTTTCCTTATCTTTCTCTGGCACAGTCTGCACAAAAATTATCATGATATATTGCACTGCACTTAACTCAAACAAAGTTATCAGATATTATATTTGCTTTACCTGTCTTGCAACACCCAAAGAACGAAGACCGCGGTTAGCAAAGTTGTCGATGATTTCATGAGCTTTCTTTAAGACAGGTCCACTGAGCCCACAGAGTTCAATAATCTAGCAAAAGATTATGCTAGATTAGACACTAATTTAAGTATATGAAACTGAAGTAGTATAATAGAGATTGTAGTATATCTTACTTGCTCAGGAGCACCTTTGCTAGCCCTGTGCCAGTCTCCGTTGTTATCGATATAGGTGATTGCAGTGCGCTTATCAACGGGGTTGAATGGAAAGAAATGAACCTCTTGGATGCCTTCTCTTGCCTGCAATATCACAAGTACTTAAGCTCATCTACAACCTATTTGGTGACAGATTGACGACAAAGTTCATAGTTAACTCTTAGTTTCACATTACCAGTTTAGCATCACCCAACATATTAACGATACAAGTATCAATAGCATCCTGGTTTTCAACCCTGGAAGCTCTAGCTGCAAGTAACATAACGGTGTCTGCATCTGCGTTCTTAGGGAATACCTACAACCACAAACATAAGCCGTTATGTTCTGATAGGAATTTTCATAACAAAAAAAGGTATATTTTTTGTCTTGATTACGAACCTCAATCAAGGTTTGGTCAACAGTAAGCTTGTTAAGCGTGAGGGTACCGGTCTTGTCACTGCAGAGGACATCCATACCAGCCATTTCCTCGATAGCAGTCATCCTCTTAGTGATAGCGCCTTGTTGGGACAACCGATGAGATCCAATAGCCATGGTAACAGACAAGACTGTTGGCATGGCAATTGGGATACCTCCAATAAGCAACACCAACAAGTTGTCAATTCCATCTCTATATTTTCGCTTTTGAATCGGCCACATTACCACAATCTCAATCACTATTCCCACAAGAATTGAGCAAATACAAAAGTTTCCAATAGCAGTCAACACCTGATCATAGATATACACACAACAAATTTTAAAAACAATTGGTTCTTAGAAAGAAACAGTTGGAGAAAATGAGTTCCATATACAAAATCATAGCGGTTTTTTTTCACCTTTTGGAAATGGCCAACTTGGTTTGTGCTATCAACAAGATGTGCAGCCTTTCCGAAGAAGGTGTGAACACCAGTAGCAATGACAACAGCATCGAGCTCGCCTTGCTTTACAGTGGAACCAGAGAAAACTTCATCACCGGATTGTTTGGTGACTGGTAAGGACTCACCGGTAAGTGCAGCCTGATCTATCTTCAGGGGATCACCCTCGAGAAGACGAGCATCAGCTGGGATAATATCACCCAACTTAACACTAATAAGATCACCTGGAACCAGGAGCGAAGCGTCCTCCTCAGACCATTTTCCATCTCTCAAAACCTGAGAACAACATTCTCAAGATTATAAATCATCCATTACACAGAGATATAATCATCAAAAAACATGAACGGTGATATGAATTGTGCGAGCATTTCATCTAAAATCATGGACTTGATTCTTTTTATGGAGCTAGAACGTCTGATACTATGTTGAAATGTATGATTACCTCATTTAGAAACGTCAAATTAGCATTTCATTCATTGCACATAGAAACATAATCACCAAAAAAACAGTATATGACTTGTCTCATCTAAAAGTTTAAAATATTAGAAAAAACACGTTATATTCGACAGTTACTTATCCGTGTACCTTAGTTTTGGGAGCAAGATTAGCCATAAGGGCAGCAGCAGCATTTCCAGCATTGTTCTCCTCAATGAAACTGATAGTAGAGTTGATTACAAGCAAAACCATGATACCTACAAAGTCGGGCCAATCTGGTGGCTTACCCTGCATTTTTCGAAAATTTCACCTTAGATATTAGTTTGTTCTAACTTCTAATTAGCCATAAATATGAACAAAGAGATGTATTTGGTACGACGAACGTCATTTTTCTAGTGAAGGAAAACAACTTTCTCCTCACGAGGGAAGTCATTTTCCCCCCTTCAAGTCAAAAGAAGTTTCTGTCAATCAAACGTGAGAAAATAAATCACGACTTCGTCCTCAAAGTGAGGGAAGTCCCCTTTAAGTAAAAAAAGTTTTTGTCAACCAAACATGAGAAAACAAATCACGACTTCCTCCTCACGAAAGTGAGGGAAGTCATTTCCCCCCTTTTAAGTCAAAAAAAGTTTCTGTCAACCAAACATGAGGAAATAAATCACGACTTCCTCCTCGTGAAAGTGAGGGAAGTCATTTCCCACTTTTAAGTCAAAAAAAGTTTATGTCAACCAAACATGACAAAACAAATTCCGACTTTCTCCTCAAGAAAGTGAGAGAAGTCATTTTCCCCCTTTTAAGTCGAAAAAAGTTTTTGTCAACCTAACATGAGAAAATAAATAATTTACGTTTTTCAAAAACATTTTCCAAAAAATACTTCCATTATATTTAGTATATTTTTTCTTACCCCTCCATTCGCCAAGACAATAGACATGATAGCAGCAGCTTCCATGACCCATGAGAGAGGATTCCACATGAACCCCAAGAATTTAAGGACCTTGTTCTCCTGTAATAATAGAAATTAACAAAAAAAAAATTAGTGTTTATTTTTTTTTTTAAATAGAAAAATGAAATATTTAGTAAATAATACAAATTTTTTTAATTAAAAAAATTCACCTTTTTCTCTTCAAGTTTGTTGGGGCCAAAAATTTCAATCCTTTTTTGGCCTTCTTCTTTTGTCAAACCCTCTTTGCTACATTTCAGTATCTGGAAAACTTCTTCAACTGGAATACTTTCCTGCAATATCATTTTCCGTAACGAGTCAGAGATGAATCCAAAATTTAGAGTTAATGATGAGATTTATACATATAATTACATAATTCGATGTGGAGGTATTAGGTTCAATTAAATCCACATATTTAACGCGTCCTAATTGTTCGTCTATGATCACATGTCTTGCAATCAGTGGCAGAGACAAAAATTTCACTTCAGTATTTATTTTATATGTATATATATACACATAAATAAAATGAATAAATAAAATTATTCACCATTCATTATATATAGAGGAAAAAAATATTATATAAACAATATGATCATGCGAAAAAGGTGTATGAATTCATACGTAATAAATAAATTTAACAAATTTATGAATTTTTACACAAACATAATTTAAACTTATCGAATCAAATTTAGATTATGAATCTTGTTGTCATCGTGAGAGGAGAAGATCATTAATCAACAAATTTAACGAATTCATCATCATTTTTACACAAAAACATAATGTAAAGTTACTAAAATCCAAAAAAAAATTAATTAGAACTCATTGAATAAACTCTAAATTCTGAGTCAGAGTGGCACTCATGCACTACGTGTAATCAACAAATTTTAACAAATTCATCATCATTTTTTTTACACAAAATATAATATGAAAGTGACTAAAATCACAAAAAATTATTATAATTAGAACTCATCAAATAAAACATAAATTTTGAATCTTGGTCACCACAAGAGAGGTATATGCACTACGTAATCAACAAATTTAACGAATTTATCATTATTTTTACACAAAACATTATGCGAAAGTTATTAAAATCTCAATAAATATCACAATTAGAACATATATCGAATAAAATTTAAATTCTCAACTCGATCATCTTGAAAAGACAAATGCAATATGAATCAACAAATTTAAGAATTCATCATCATTTTTACAAAACATAATGCGAAAATCAAAAATTACTAAAATCTCAATAAATATTATAATTAAAACGCATCGAATAAAATTTAAATTCTGAATCTGATCAAGATAGATGCACTATGGGAAGATATTTAACGAACTCATCATTATTTTTACACAAAACATAATACGAAAATTACTTAAATCTCAATAAATATTATAGCTAGAACTTATCGAATAAAATTTAAATTCTGAATCTGCTACGGGAGAAGAGAGGAAAGATTATACTTACAAGATCAACCTTCTCATTCTTAAGCTCTTCCAAGGATAAATTAGCGGCCATGATGATAAATTAAACTCTAGTATAGAAAAATAAGAGGGAGTTTAATACTAACCAAATAATTAAAAAAAGTGAGTTTTCAACAAGGAAGAAGAATCAAGAATGAAAGAGAAATTAATTAGGGAAATAATAATTCTATTATTATTATCACTCTTTGTCTTCTCCCTCATCTAAGCTCACTTTCTTGAAAACACAAATTCCCTCTTTCAAATCAGTCCATATAATATATAGTTATACGTTAATTACTTGTTAATTAATTTGACTACTTTTTTTAATGATCCCTTAAACAAGAGTTTATATCTTTGACACCTTAGGTTAATTTTGAGATAATCCTATAAAAAAGGAGAAGCCATGAGAATTGCTATTCTTTCTCTTTATTCTTCAAATTTTCTAATATTTTGTTTTACTAATGCTAAAAACATGCAAAGCCACGTAATATTAAGATTTCTTTTTTTCCTTTTTTTTTTCATCTTGAATATTTTTTTACTATATTTTATTTTATGAAATTTATCCCTCAAAACCATAATTTTTTATATTAGTTGAAATAGTAAACCATAAATTTTTATATTAGTTGAAACAGTAAACCATAATTTTCTATAAAAGTTGAAATAATATATTAGATTTAATGAAATAGTAACTTTCTCTCCTTTTGTTTAGGGATTTTTATTTATTATTATTATTTTGGATATAATTTTTTATTATTATTATTATGTTTTGGATATAATAAATTGAATGACTGATTTGATCGATCCATATTATCGGCAAAAATTACTAGGTTTTCATCCGGATATTAGTATTTGTTTTGAAATAATTAATTAATACTCGATTAATTTCCAACATTAATGTTGAAATGGTATAAACTTGTAATGATTTTTATGTTGAGATTATATCCCTACAATACAAACCAAACGGCCCCTAAGTTCAACATATTATAATGACAATGTTCAAGAATATATACATATGTTTAATAAAGGAGAGTAATTTGTAATGTGATTTAGCCAAGTGATCAAGTAATAAAATGTCACTTGACAGTTTTAAGATTAATTTCATAAATATTGTTAAAAAATTTAAATTAAAAGTATTTGTATTAAAGTTACATTAGATTTTAATAAACAAAAGAACCTTTTTTATTATTTCAAAAATAAAAATGCATAGTAGAAGAGTTCTAAATGCTCTTACTCATAGAACGAATTTCAAATATTACTATTTAATTTAGAAAAGTAAAAGATATATGATAATAGTAATAATAATATTAATATTAGCACCAGAAGTAAAAATACTAATAATACTAATAATTAAAAAAAAAAGTAAAGAACATAAAGAGGAGTAACAAATAAAAATAAAAAAAAGAAATAAACTAATCTTTTTTAATAGAAAGATGTGATGTTTGAAATTTAAATTTAAATAAAAATTGAGTTGGAATAGAACTCTACTTCTTAACTTCTCATATATATTGTATCCTATATATTATTCAGGATTTATTTTTCTTGTTTTTTTTTGGATATAATTTTTTTATTAGTATTTTATTTTTGGATATAATGGATTAAATGACTCATTTGATCAATCCATATCGTCGGCAAAAAATAGCTAGGTTATGAAAAAAAATAAGTCTTTTAATTTAGATAAGATAACCAATAAACAGTATGAATCGATAGCTAACTTATTTTTCATCGTTTTTGCTTAGAAAAATAATTAAGACTCAATTGATTTACAACTCACTCATATTTAACTCATGTTGACATTATATATCTACAATCCAAACCAAATTGCCCTAAGTTCAACATCTCCCAACAATGACAATGTTCAAGAAGATATTTATGTATAATAAAGGAGAGTAATTTGTATTTTGTAACTTGATTAAGCCAAGTGGTAAGTTAATAAAATGCTACTTGATAATTTTAAGATTAATTTACTAAATATTATTTTAAGAATTTGAATTAAAAGTATTTGTTTTTGAAGTTACATTAGATTTTTTTTAAAAAGAGAGAGAATTATTTTCATTAGTTTAAAAATAATTTTTAGATATTATAAATATATTTAAATTTAGATTTTGAGAGTATGGATAATTTCAGATAATACTATTTATATTCACTAATAACCTACAAAAATGCATATTTTTAGAAGTCACAACATAAAAGATCTAAATGAACTCTTACTATTTCAAAAACGTATCCTTATGTTGTTAAAAAAATATTTGATCGCATTTGGTTTAAATATTAAATAAAAAATAGAGATATAATAATTTAAAAAAATTTAAAAAAATTACATATAATAAAAAAAGTAAAGAAGATAAACACAAGAGAGAAAAAAAAAAAGAGAAAACGTCGGAAAAATATTAAAATAACAAGGATAAGGAAAAAGAGGAAGAAAAACGCAAGAAAATAAAATAAAATAATAAAGATAAAGAGGAGTAACAAACTAGTCTCTTTTTATTCCGTTATTGATAACTAAAAAATATCTAAATTAGTTATAAAAATATATGCATTACATTTTTTTTAAAAAAAAATACTAAGAAAGAGTAATAAACTGATTTTCTCTTAAACGTGATATTTGAAATTTAAATTTAGATAAAATTTGAGTTGAAGTGGAACTCTACTTCTTTAACTTCTCCTATATATACTCCTACAAACTCTACCTATGATATTTCTCATTTGTTTATTTTTAGAGGCTTTTTTGTTTGTTTGTTTAATGTTTTTAATTTTTTTATCATATGAAACCTGAGCAACTTATTAAATTAAAAATTATTGGAGTATTTAAATAAAATCAACAGATTTTTAAGATATTGTCGTCAAACTCCGCTTGTCCACACAATTACGTGGAGCTTATCCTAAACGGCTTGGATTAATCCATAGTCGCTATAACCTTTGTCATAGCATTTACCAATCGTACTAGACAAGACTTCGTATAACAAACTCAACTCAAAAGACATTAAAGAAGGATAGATACTGCATTAGGCAAACCTACTACGTTACAGACTCAACTCAGAAAACATTGAGGGGATCGATGCCGAATCATCCTTATAGACAATCATTCTCTATATCAACTAAGCAAACCCCCTATGTAATAGCTTGCAAATCACATAAACATTAAAGGGGGAACAATCCCGAATTATCCATATGAATAACCACCCTTCATACCGACTAAGTCAATCCCGAAAGACATTTTTTAAAAAGTTTTTGGGTTCTCAAAGTGCAAAATGCAAAATGACTTATCTTCAGAGCTTTCGATGTGTATTAGAGGATCCATCCATGACTGACATAAATGTGGGATTTTACAAAAAACTATCACCAGAGTACGTTTAACTCTGATACCCAAATGTCAATAAATTTGAAAATCCAAATATTCATACATGGAACACTTCCGTCTCACTAGCATTTTCTACCCTTAATATGTTCAAGTTTAGATACTAATACACAGGCTTTACTGGTGTCAATTAAGGCCTTTCATCTATTTTATTGTTCATACGAAAAGAAATCCACAAACCAATTTCCATAGAATGGTGAAAAGTTGCATGAAATTTTTACAAATTTAACCAATTGCTTTATACGTCCATAATCCAGAATACATTACAAGTATCATACAATACAGTTATTCCATTCCTGCATCACAGAAGTGCAAATGGCAATACAGTACTAACACAAGCTGAAAGCCTCTGGCCAAGTCATTATGTAAAGCTTCTACTGTAAGAAGAGGCAATCACCTCATTGCAATATGAAGAAAATAGACAGAGGGCTGGAATATCGTTTAAAAAAAAGTCGCACAAAGGAACTATATATGTTCATGCATCGCCAAGTCGTTTCTACAACATGAAAGATATCCAACCTCTCATAATTTACAACAGAACTATACTTGTCCATGGAATGACAATTCAGTTATACAAATGCATGCATCAAGTACCAGTAGAATACACTTTGAAAATATAAACACCTCTGATATAGAACACACAAAACCTATATATTAGCCAATGGCAAATGCTCAGTTAGCACTCATGGATGTCATTCTCACCCTGGTTTGGCCTCTCTCAAGAATAAAGTTTTTGTGCAGTCCATGTTTATGAATAATTGCACAGTAAAGAACATTATTCTTCATGCACATCCCTACAGACACCGAAGTGCAGGAAATCCAGATCAACACTTCTAATTAATCAAGATATCTTAGGACTCGAAAGATTCCCAAACTTCTGATCAAATACACTTTCAACACCATCCATAAGGGCTACAAGTAGATTAATCAATCATCGCAAAAGTATGTGCTAGGTCTCTGGGGTGAGTCACAATGACACAACAGCCGATGAAGCAGCCGCCTTGATATGCAAAGGATAAAATGCAATATGGCTCTTGATACTAAGTTGACAGTGTAAATATCTAAGGTATCGGTACTGGTGAGATTATGATTCTTACTATGACACAATAGCCGAATGAGTGGAGAAACACTCTTCTTTATATGTTTATAACTCAAATCAACATGGTTTACAATTAACGGCCTACAATAAGCAACATCATAGAAGTTTATCTTACATCCATCAGTCCAACAGATAAGGATGACAAGTTGGTGCATCAGTTGATAGTATGATAATACACCAGCTACCATAAACATACAAACTCAAAAGCAAATTAACACAAACACTCCTCAGCAAGTGTAAATCACAAACAGATAACTCAATGCATGAAAATGCAATAACAAAATACTACTATTAACCAACATTTAACAGCTCAAATTAAACAGAACAGCTTCATAATCGGTCATTAATATATAAATCTCTTCCAAAATTAAAAACACAGTCTGTTTCCTCAGCAAATGAGCTCCTATTGAGCTCGAAAATAAAACATAATCCGAGAAGTTTTCCATTAAAAACTTAAATAAAACACGATTCTTCCACCTTAAAATCCTAGCTTGGTCCTACGCCAGTGCCTACGCTTAGCATTGTACCTAAAATACAAAAACGAAACTTCATTAGTAAAAGTCCAAATTAATATCACAATACTCAATTTTTTTTAGCAATTAGTGAATATGAATACCTGATTGTGTTATCAGTCCTCATACGGATCCAGTTAGGAATTGGCCTGTTCTGCCTCTGCTTCTTCGCTAGCTTCTTCTTAATCATGAATGACTTGTGCGAAGGCTAAACAAAAATTGCACGGAAATCAGTTTAGCATACACGAGCTTACAGTAAGTATCAATTCTGAATACTTCGAATAGAAACTCACCATTTTTGCTGTTGGAGATTCCCGGCGCTTAAGCTCTGATGCTGATTGAAACCCTAAAGCACGAACAAAACCCTAGTTTTGGTTCTATATAACAATGTAACACAAGGCCCACTGGGTCGGTATTCTATTTGGGCCCAATTCTTAGGGTGCTGATTATAGTAGATGGCCCATATTAGGCCCAAAATCTTTGCAAATATATAGTTAAGTCCTACCACTTATGTTCATGTTGTTTCAATCTTACGGACAAAATATTTCACGATAATAACTTACGAAATAATAGATCGAGTCTTGCATTTTTTAAAGTTTTTTCGAAATGTATATGCAGCCCATGATCTAGAATATCCATAAATTGTAACAGAAATAAGAAGTCATCACACCTAAATTTGTTTTATGTAAATATTTCTACACGTTCAATGCATAAAACTTGTTTCTTATTATATGGTCTGCATCTGTGGAAGTTATTTAAACCTTAGCAGAAATGGTGAAGCTATTGATTGTGGATTTGTGTTATATTAAGATTGTAGATTTGTGGTATACTGAACTCTCTGTTTATGTCATATGTTGTACTCAATGTAAGTTGTAACTTCCTAATGCAAATCCCATCAACATGCTCTGACTAAAGAACAAGAGTACAGTGTACAATCATGATAGAAAATTAACTGAAAGAAAAATTTTCACAAATTACACCCAACAGAGACTAGATCGAAAGTCGATTAGCGTTGGCATTTTGTTGCATACCCTTGCACAAAACGAAATTACAATGGGTTAAACTTGTGATATCAGTATTTAATACGGCAAGTTCCAAGGCAATATAGTGAGCAAGTACATAGGCTATACTCAAATGCCTAATTTTGACACAATTATGCTAGTACAAAATTCCAGTAGTGAACTTCACCGAAGGGTGAAAGAGGTATCCGACCCTCATCTCTTCTTGAAACCATATTTTTTACGTTCATAAAACAGATCGGTCTTGGCACTACCAAGATTGACTATCTTTGGACAGCCATCCCTATCTTTCTCCTGCTGAGTACACTCCTTGCAATAGTAAGCATCAGAGATACCAACACCACCACAGATGACACAACGGCCTTGAAAGGATCCATAGTTGCATTCATCACAAACTCGGACAAGTGTGCAAGGCCGGACGTATGAATCACAAATCACACACTTCCCATCACATTTCTCACAAAGTCGACCGATAGCTATTCCTGGCTGCTTCCGGCACATGATCAAATCGGGATGATGCTTGGCCATATTTCTAGCAGTAACGTCTTAACCTGGAAAGAAAATTAAGGAAGAGTCATTAGCAGACGGCAGAAACGAGGCAAAACAACGTGTTTCTAAGATCTATATGATTTTGCTTATAGTAGCAGAAAGCATAGTAAAAAATATAAATGGGACAAGAAGTAGAATACAGTAACTTATTCTGATTGATAAAATAGTAAGTTCAACTTTATCACGTCTTTCCAGTTCCATAAAGAGATAAATATTATCACCCTAGTATCATAACATATCATGTTACCATTTGCTAGGCCCAACAGATAGAAGAAAAACGAACGAAATAGCAACAGTTAGACAGTTACAGAAATGTCCAAAATCGATCATGTCTGCCAAGAAGCAAAAAGAACAGAATTCTGTAAAAATATAGATATCATCACCCTAATGTCAACATATCCTGCTACCATTTGTGATGCCCTACAGATAAGGAAAATGAATGAAACTAGCATCATTACAGAGTTCTCCAAAAAAACTTGGATTCATCAGCTTTTAGACTGTCTAGATGGAGATGAACTCGCTCTCTCCCCTACCCCTTTAGCTCCTGTACTTTTTTCCTGATAAGGATTTGTCAAACATTATGGACAATGGTATGGACCATGGAAAAATTGAGTTCCACAGTTCCACAGAGTTTCTTTTATATTTAATTTGTGACAGGGAAGATAAAAGGTGAAGGCAATATTCAATCAACTTTTTGGTTCTTAAATTTAAGATTGTCTCGACCGATCAATAGGGGAAAAAGAATTGGAGCCTCACAAGAGATTTTCCAAAGAGAAATCCTCATCAATAAAGCAATGCAATTGCTGGTGAGTGGTGACACTATGCACTTTGCAAACACAAACAGCTTTATGCACCTCTAATTCTAATTTTCTACAGAGAGAGTAACAATGACATCTATGTTAACACTATCAGAAATTGATATGGTTAAGTGTTAACCAGCTAGTTATTTCATGGTTTGTTACCGAACGATCTTAACAAACAGAGTTAAGAACTTGCAGAGATCTTAGCTTCACTATCCTACATTTCTTTTTTTTTTTTTGGGGGGAACAGGTAACATTTACTATCCTACATTTCATTTTGCAAGCAGAAACTGATGATAAGCAGAATACCACAAAGGCGCAGAAAAGCAAGAAGTTCGAGTGCTTTTGAGTTGTGAACCTACTTCAACTCATTGCATACAGTCGGAATTTCAGAATCGCTTTCTTTTTAATGATGAAACTACTGCCTTCTAGTCCACAGATATGAAGTCCATACACTAACTGCACTAGACTCATTGATTAAATATTCTCAATTTTAAACACCTATAAACACACCCCCTTGCCCGATTCCTTTTTCCTTGGACAGGCTATAAGAGCCCTTCGCTTGCATATTGTCTAAGAAGATCTTGATCATTATTAAATGTATGCAATCATTGAACTTAAATAAGTTGCTCAATAAAGTGAAGACTGGTTTCAGATCCTAACAAAAGGTGATTTCTTCCTATACATCAAGGTTCTGTAAGCTGAGTCACCTGATATCTATACTAGTGTATAGGTGGCTGGTTCCCAATGGAATAGTCGAGGTATGGGCAAACTAGCCAATACTGTGCAACCATCAAGAAGAAAAAAAATCAAACATTAAGCATTACTAAGTTACTACTCCTATCACTTATCAAGAAACACTTGAGTTCAACATCTAGCAGACACAGTGATCATCATATGAATGACTCAACAAGCATCTTTCTTTCTTTCTTTGTTGAAGTGCTATATATAAACTTAAATGCTTTCACTATTTTACAACTGAGGTTAACAGGGATGTCCTTGGTTCATGATCAAGTTATTTCTGCTACTGCAACAAAAGCAAATTGGTATAATACTGTGAACTTTATTACTTACCTCTAAACCTAAAACTAAAGAAGAGTCAGAAAAAATATTTATTTACAACAGAAAACATAACAAAGCATATTAAGAATGAAAACTATTTTCCCCTTCGTAAAACAATCTCCTACTACTAAATAGACTAATCCTACCAATACAAAAAATTAAGTGATTTTCTTAATTCAAACACAATATCAAACAAAAGTAGCTACTAACAACAGTAAAGTTTAACCAATACTAATCGTTCAAATTCCTATACGAAACAACCTCAATATAAAACAAAACATGATTTAAGTAGCTATTAACAACAGCAAAAATTCAATCATAATTAGCTAAATTCAAACACAAAACAGAATACCAAACAAAACACGGTTCAAGTAGCTACGAACATCAGTAGAACCTTAACCGATACTAATTCGTTCAAATTCCTACTTAATATCAAATAAAACACGATCAAACTAAAAATTAATAACAATGATAAGAGGATATAACGCAAACCTGAATCGATGAGGGAAGTTTCTGGAACCTAAAGCCGCAGGGGTTTAGCTGCAGAGAAATGACTCGAGAGGAATATTGAAGATGACCCAAAAATATATTGACGCCGGTGTTTATATATAGTATGGGCCAGAGGCGGTGCGGCCCACTCGAATTTCACAATCCATTGGGCTATTTCTCATGGGCCTAATTGGGATGATTTGCACAAAATGGAATATAACTTTTTCTTTTCAAGTTTAATGAATAAAAGCTTGGATGTTAAAATTACACCGGTATCGCCGTATCGGTAATGTAAGTCATGACAAATTAATATGAATATCTTCAACATAGTGAGTAGTGATGTACGATTCAAATCATAAAGTTGAACAAAATTAATAATCGGGGAAAAAACTCGACTTGTGATTTAATTTGATTAATTTGGCATGAAAAAAATCAATCGTTCTAAATCAATCGTTCTTTTAGTTGACAGAATGATATGACTTAATAATGAAATAGTATATTAATTTTAGTCGACTTAGATGAATTTCTTACTAATCATATTGGATCGTTATTATTTTAAAATTACAAGTAAAGAAATATATATGTGACATGTAAATCATGCCAAACATGTATGATTCATCTTAAATATTTAATTGAATTGTCTAAACCATCGTGATTTCAACACACAAAGGAGAGAAAAATGTGTTTTTAAGTATGACAAGTGAAATTAATGTATTTAAATAATTATCTTCTCAAATATCACGAGTGAATAAATTTATTTTATATGATTAACATGTTTAATTTTAAATATGCATAACTTTATAGATTATGCTTCCAAATTATATTGAATCATCATGCATAATTATAAAAAGGACCAACTCGTATCGCAAAAAAAGTTAAAACTTGAACCTATAAATTGAGTTTGCAAGCAATAAATTTAGGGGGTGTTTGGTAGGCTGTATTAAAAGAAATAATCATGTATTAAATGGGGTATAATTTAATATTGTGTTTGGTAGGAATGTGAGCCTATGTATAACTAATACATGGATTAGTTAATACATCTTACATGGTACTATGTGACGTATTACTAATACCTTCCATTTGGAGGTATTAGCTCTAATATCATGGGACTATTATAGGTAAAGACAAAAATACCCCTCAAATCCTTTTAATATTTTATATTTTATATTTATACTAATAAAGTTATTTAAATAAATTAGCTTATAAATTTTATTATTTAGTTTTAATTTTTTGTTTCTAAAATATGAATTACTTAATCTATTTGTTATTAATATAAAATATTATAATCCGACTAATATGTTAATGTTGATGTATGAATTTAAGAACAATTCATAAGTAAAATATTGTCTCTTAATGAAAGTTCATTAAACATTACACAAGTAGTCTAAAACAAGAGTGTGTGTGTGTATATATATATATATACACACATCTCGAGTATAAAAATAGTTTAATTTATTTTTTTATATTTATTTTATATTTTTATTTTATTTTATGATAAAGAGTTTTTATAAATTTATTGATACAAAACAAAGTTCAATAAATTTTCTCTGTAATCATTATAATTGTGTGACCTTTTGAGTTATTAACTCTAATTTATTAAGATGACAATTATTTACTCTCAAATAATTTAAGTGGGAAAATAGTAAACATGACAATAAAAATTTTATTCTCCTAACCAGTTAAAAATGTTATAAAAAATAATATTCTTCGTTAACTATCTACTTTGACTCAATTACATGAAATATAAAATCTCATAATAACTCTAAAGTATAATTGGATTTTTTTTTTTGAAAAAATTTTTAAACCACGCACAAAATTAGATAAGAAACAATGAACCAAACACTTGATAAAAATAATCTCTGCATTGCTAATCTCTACATTACTAATCCTTACATTATTCATTTTTGTACCAAACGACCCCTTAATACATGTTTGTCATAAAAAAAATTTACTTAATCATGTTACTTTAATATAATAATTATCTATAAAAAGTGAAATAACACACAAAGCTATATAAGAATTCGACAATTTACACCTGAAGAATTTTTTGAGTTTCCTTATTAAAGGGGATTTTGTTTGAATCTATCACTTGTACATGTCTACAATAATAAAATAATAACATAAAAAATAAAATGTACTTGTTGAAGTATCAAAAAAGATCATTTCAACTGTCATATTATTATTATATATAAATAAAAAATATAATTTAGAACTAGTCTGTTACAGCTAGTACTAGATTTGAATAAATATTAAACAATTTATTGAGTTTATATTTATTTTTTTCACATGGAACATCCATTAAATTTTGTAAACAAAACTATGTATGATGTTGCATTAATTACATACTAATTTCAGAAAAATAATGGGTTAAAAAGCACATTTTTGGAACGTAATTTTTAAATTTTATTTTTGAAAAACATAACTTATTTATTTATAAGTGCTTACTTAGAAATACAATTTATGAACTGAGTTTTAAAAATATAAATTTACTAGTCATATTTCATAAATACGATTTATTATTATAAATTAAACAACATGTACATATATTTTGCTTAATTTTTAAATTTACGCACCTCTAAAATTTCCTACTAAAATTGTAAATATATGTCTGACCAAAAAAAAAATGTGTATGAATATTATAGATTAATGTTCATGGTAAAATTGGTTAAAGGGAAAAGGGTCTGATATACCTCTTCTTATGAAAGTTGCTCATATATACCCCTAGTTGTAAACAAATGGCTCACAATATATCCTTTTCCTCTAATGGAAATGAAAAAAATAATAATTTTAATCTAAATTTTTATTATTTTTCTAAAAAATATAATCCCATATGAGTAAATTTAATCCTCGTCAAACATATTTTTTTTTTACTTTTTTTTTGTTTCAATGACTAATTTATAATTATTATTTTGATAATCAAATTTATTTATGTTTCACTAATATTTTTGTAAAACTTATTGTAGATGATCAAATTTTTTTCTTCGAATACGAAATTAAATTACAATACACACAAAAAAATAGTTTAATTTTTTATTCTTTAAACTAAGGAATGAAAGAAAAAAAATAAAAATAACAGTAAAAAATTCAAAAAATTATAATAAAAGAAGTCAAAAAATAATTTATGTTTGAAAAAAATTAAAATATACCTTGAACTTTGATAGAAGAATCATATATACCCCTAAATAATTTTTTTAAAAAAATTAAAGTAATAAATATAAATTTAAAACTAATTTTTTAACTTCCATTAAATGAAGGGTATATGTGAGCCATTTTGTAACGACAGGGGTATATGTGAGCCGTTTGTATAACGGTAAGGGTATATATGAGCCACTTTTATAACGAGGAGTATATTAGCTCCAAATGACAAAGTTGAGGGGTATATCAGACTCTTTTTCCTTGATTAAATAATAATTTTAACAATTGTTTTCACACTATCATTAACAACATACCAAATTATGTTATAGTGAAGATTTGAATTTTTTTCCTAATAATTACATAATGAGGATTGATTAAGTTAATGTTGATATAATGAATTTGATTCTCAAATTAATTTGGTGGCACATGGTTGACCAATATGATATTATTAAATTATTTAATTAAAAGTTCATTGTACCATATAGTTTTAAAAAGATTAAAATAAAAAGTTACTATCTCTAGTGCTTAACCTTTTATGCAACTTTTACTTTGGTTAAATTGGTTAGATTAATTTTTATTAAAGGGTCTAAAATACTTTGAAGTATTGAAAATAGTATAAAATTACCCTTCATCCACCTATTAGCTCCAAAATGCTCTTTTCATCCACCTATTGGCTCCAAAATACCCTTGTCATCCACCTTTGAGTTCAAAATTAACCACTTATTTAATAATTTAAATTTAAACTATTTAAATATTTTTAAAATACTTGATGTTCAACTATTAGTTATAATTTAATTTATTTGTATTATTTATAAACCAACCCACTACCCACCCATTACTAACTAAACCCTACTCAATTAATAATCCAACTATAATATCAAATCGTTATAAACACTACTAAAACACGATGAAATTATAGATTAATGAAAATGACATCCAAAATTATTCGAGTTTGAATCGAATCCCCAATTAAATTTATGTTGAGCCACTTATTTAGGAGGACACTTTCAATTTTATTCTCTTTCAAGATTGAATTAGAAATTTATGATTAAAGGTAAAGAAGTAATACATCCTGAATTAATTCATGCACTTTTTTAAAATATAATTTTATAAATATTTATGATTTGTTTTAAAACTTTTAATATATTATTTTGAAAAAAAGTTACCTATGAAGTAACATCACATAATTGAGACGTAAGAATAATTAAGATGAACATAGTCAGACTTTTAAGTTTATCGGTAATTTTTATTTAGCTACTTGAATGTATGATAATTTACTTCTATAGATATTTTCGTCTCAAATTTTTTAAAACACTCAATTGGCAGTAGTTTTTCTATTGTTGCATTAATAATATGAGTGATTTATTAATTTGGAGGGTTTAATTAGTAATGGATGGGTAGTAGATTGATTTATAAATTATACTAATAAGTTAAATTATAACAAATAGTTGAGCGCCACGTATTTTAAAAAATATTTAAATAGTTTAAATATAAAATCGTTAAATAAGTGGTCAATTTTGAACCAAAAGGTGGATGGCAAGGGTATTTTGGTCCCAATATGTAACGACCTGTTTAGTCGTTTTGAGCAGCATATTTTATTTCTAGAAAAATAGGCTGAGGCGACGGACCTCACGACGGACCGTCATGAGCATGACGGACCGTCGCAGGGTCTCGTTTCAAAACACTTGGAAAATCTGAAATTGGGTACTGAAAATTGACTCTCTGAACTTCGTAACGAAATGGCAGGACGGACCGTCACAGGTGTGACGGACCGTCACAGAGTCTTCAGTGGAAATCCACTCTCTGGACCTTGCGACGACCTGCAGGACGGACCGTCGCAGGCACGACGGGCCGTCGCAGGTTGCGCAATCCCAGTCTGGGTCGGATTTCCTTATACGTTTTAAGGGACGTTTTTGACTATTCCTGCTTTAATTATAAAGTTAGGGGGTTAATGTTAATAAGTCTAATTACTTGGGGGTTAAAAGAGGTAACCTTAAGTTAATTAGTGGGTTATTATTGCCATCTTTTATTCTTAATTATATACTAATTAGGGTAAAAGAAAGAGGGTTTGAATAAGAAAAAGAAAAAGAATAGAAAGAGAGGGAGAACGAGTAGAGAGAGAGAGAGAAACGAAGAGGACAACAAGGGTTTGAGGAATTTGCTTGCTTGATCACGAATCTTCGGTGGAGGTAGGTTATGGTTTTTACACTATTCGTAGTAAACTCTTAATAGCGAATGATATGTGTTGGGTAGTATTATAGACTCTTCTTTATGCTTAATTGTGTGTATGCATGATGTGATTTTATATATATGATTGTGATGAAACAAGCATGATGAAGCTATTGAATCCCAAAATCTTGATAAAAACCTAATCTCTTGTTAATGATGATGTCTTGATATAAAAGAAGACTTGATGAACTAAAGTGATGAGATGATGACGCCTTGGTATAAAAGAAGGCTTGATGAATTTAATAGAATGAGATTAGTGGATCGGAGTGTCACGTACTGACACATAGAATTAGTGGGACGGGTGTCACGAACCGACACGTAGAAGTAGGGGATCGGAGTGTCACGTACCGACACATAGAATTAGTGGGACGGGTGTCACGAACCGACACGTAGATGTAGGGGATCGAAGTGTCACGTACCGACACATAGAATTAGTGGGACGGGTGTCACGAACCGACACGTAGATGTAGGGGATCGGAGTGTCACGTACCGGCACATTGAAGTAGGTGATCGGAGTGTCACGTTCCGACACATAGCAGTAGGGGATCGGAGTGTCACGTTCCGACACATAGCAGTAGAGGATCGGAGTGTCACGTACCGACACAAGAGGAATAAAGATAATGAATCTTGAAAGATGCTAATATACTCAATCTAAAGAACATGTTTCCCAAAAGAGTATGGTGTGGAGGCTTGAGTCCTCATAGAATATTAGTTGATTTTATGATGTTATCTGAGATATATTGCTTTCTATTTTGAGTTGGCCGATGATACCTACTCAGTACTTGTGGTTGTACTGACCCCCTACTTTTATGTTTTCTTCTTGTTTATTTGTGGAGTGCAGCAAACGTGCCGTCATCTTCGACGCAACAGTAATTCTAGCCAGCCTTCGTCACACCGGACCTTCAGGGTGAGCTAATGCTTCTAGCTTGGACTGGATCTCCTTCCTCATGTCTCGATGCCTTGAAGTTTCGGCATAGACTAGCTTTTATTTGTTTTAGCTCTTAGAATACTCTTAGTTTAGTAAATTGATCATAGATGTTCTTGTGGTGATGACTTCCAGATTTTGGGGAAATAATAGATGTTGAATTTTAGAAGTTATTGAATTGTCTTTTATTTATGAGTTTAAGTCTTCCGCATTGCTTTATGTTGATATTAAATTGAAATGATAAGGTTTAGATTGGTTGGTTCGCTTACATAGGAGGGTAAATGTGGGTGCCAGTCGCGGCTCGGTTTTGGGTCGTGACACAATAGGTGGGTGAGAAGGATATTTTGAAGCCAATAAGTGGATGGAGGGTAATTTTATACCATTTCCAATACTTTGAGGGTATTTTAGACCCTTTTCCATTAATTTTATTGTCACTAATAACCTCTAGCACAAAATAACAAAAAGTTTTAATTTTATTTAATGATAAATTATTCAACCAAAAAAGGGAAATAATGAATTATAAAGGGCTAACTATGAAGTATTTAGCAACACGTTAACAATAAATTTTATAACTTAATAAATATTTAAATAAAACGTTGCGTACGTTTTATTTATATCAACTTTATTCTTTACAACAAAGAAAAATAAAATAATAGTCAATTTAGATAAGATTCAATGTATCTAAAATTTATGCTAACATATACAAGTGAATAATTTTATGCCTTTGAAATTTATGAAAATAAATCAATAAGACATTCTATATAAGACTTATCGTCATCTTTTACATAATATTATATTTTGTAACCAAAGAAAAAATAAATTAGAACTTATATAGATTTGATCCAAAGGAAAATAAAATTTTAAAAGTTAACAATACAACAAATATCATTGAATGGAAAAATCTAGAACTATTCAAAACAAAACTCAATTAATTCGAATCGATCAGTTAAATAAACATAGATTATAATTTGTGCCTAATTAAATTAACATTTTTAATGAAATTTGAGCACAAAACTAAACTTGCTGTTTAAGTAAAAAGATATATGGGAAAATTCATTATTCTTGAATTTGGAAAGCTTCCAAAAACAACTTTATATGATTTTTTTGATCATAAAATAAATACACAATCACATTATATTATATTATAAAATTTATTAAATAAAAGAAGTATCAGAAACATCTGAATTTACCGTAAATTATTAGTTTTATTTTTAAATTATTGACAAACTTATAATCACTCTTTTACTTAACTAATTAAACATAGACACACTCCAGATCTGCCACATAACATGGCAAGTGCTCTCGTTTTCTTGCAGGAGCATTAAGTTTTTAATAGAAAGCTGAGAAATGTGTTGAAAATACCCCTAAATTTTACAAGAATTCGGGAATATATTTTACTAATATTGCAAAATTAATAGTGTATTTAAATTCAATTAATTAAGTAAATAAATATTTTTAAAATTGTCAATAATTTAAAAATAAAACAAATAATTCACATTAAATTTAAAGATGTCTTTAATACTACTCTCCGTTCAAATAAAATGAATTATGAGTCAAATAATTGTCAATAAAAATCTTCCAATGTGATCATTGTGCTAACAATGTGTGCGAATTCATTGTTACAAATTTGATACATACAAATTTGATAAACTTATATTTTGTCAAAAAATATTTTATTGGGATAAAGCATTAATAATTTGTTTCTCAATGCTTAAAACTAAAACTTTTTTTTGACTAATAGCGATTAGGAGTATTCTTTTTGAGTTGTTTATTAGATAGATTGGTAAATAATTATGTTTAACAATTTAACTTATCAGATTGATTTGGTGGATAACTACGTTTAATAGTATGATTTATCAGATGTTGATTTTTAAATATACTAATTTGTTAGTCATTCAATAGATTTTTTATTGGTCAACGTTAAATTAGTAATTATCAGATGATTGTATTCAGTAACGGAATCAGGAATTTCATGAAGCTCGAAGGGTGTGGAAAAAAAATATCGCTAGTGAGATTCAAAGAAATGATCATTTATGACTATTTCAAGGTATCTAAATTATGGGCTACAAAATCTTATTTTCTTAAGGGTGTTCATAATTTATTATTTAATTACTTCGAATATCATTTTACTTATTAATACAATATTATTTTTCGACGAAAAGTATCCTATTTATAGGGGTTACTACACCCCCAATTGTATTCGCTCAATCACAAGTTCCCTTTTTTTACTTTCACTCCTACCAATATATTTGATTTCCATCAAACAAATTTTTTTTTTCAATACTAGTTAAACTATTAATTCTATAATTAAATCACAATACAGAAAACATGAAATAAATTTTGAGGATGCGTGCAATAAGCATTTATTGTACAAATATTCATGTGTACAACAACTTATTATTTCAATACAAAATAGGGCTTTAGAGTTAATAATATGTACTTTCTAAAACTTTCACGTATAGTAAATAAAAAATTTATATTTATATGCTATAGTAAAATTTGCATAATTGTGCTCCATAGCAAACATAAAAATTGTATAATTCGTTATTACATATACAGTTGAAACAAATTGTATAAAACGAAGTGTATAAAACAAGAAAAAGAAAGACACTTGGTCAGAGAACTATATAAAAACAAAGCGTATAAAATGAATTGTATTATTATAAGTGTATAGAATGATTATATACAATTTAAATTTGTATAAAATGAGAAAGAGAGAGACAAAAGAGACTTGACAAGGAATATACAATTGAATCGAATTGTATAAAACGAAAAAGAGAGAAAATAGATACAATTTGAAAATTGTATAAAACGAGAAAGAGAGAAAGACAAAAGAAACTGGACAGGAGAGTATTTTTATTGTATAATTATAAGTGTATAGGACGAAAATATATGTACTTGCACATTTTCTCACGCTTTATGCAAACAAAAACGCAATTTATACATTTCGCTTCTGTTTGTATAAGTGAGAAATGCGAGGGTGGCGAGCGAGATTTGGGAGAGTGGCGAGCGAGATCTGGAAGAGTGGAGAGAGGAGAACAAAAATATATGTATTTATACAATTTTCTCTGCTTTATACAATTAGAAATAATTTTTATACACTTGTGTTTGTATAAAAAGTGAGGAAGCGAGCGAGAGATTGGAGGAGAGTGGCGAGCCAGATATTTGAGAGAGAGGCGCCAGACAATTTTTTGCAAATGTTTGCTATGGAGCACAATTAAATCAAACCCTAGCTACTCCATTTATTTTAAGTTATTAGTTTGCTATTATATACAATTTTTCCTTTATAGAATTTAAGTATGATAATTCTTAATGGGTCAACTAATTGCTTAATAATTTTTTTTAGTAAGCGATAAGTTATTAATTAGCATAAAATTTTAATTTATTCACCAGCCAATAATTCGAAAATTCATACCAATAAATTAATTTTACAATTGATTTATGAATTACAGTTTGATTTTAAAAATCTTAATTCTTTTTATCGAAACATCCTATAGAAATTTTTCTTTTTTTACAAAAAAGAAAAAATAGTCAATGATTTATTTTCTTTTGTAGACCCCTATTTCTCATGAAATAATAATGTTGTACTAATTAATGGGGTGACTACTCATATAATTAATTAATCAATTAATTTATTAATTAACGTGATGTCAATTCCTTAAAAAGTTTCAAAAAATAAAACCTTAAATCACGCAAATCACAGAAACTAATGAAATGAAAGTTGTAAAACACAACTACAAAAGGAAAAATATCATTAGCATTCAAGTACTAAATCATTATTATTAATTAGAAAATATTTCTTCATGAATTTCCTATTCTATTAAAGTTTTAGTACCTTTTAAGATTAAAAAAAAATAAGTCCTAAAAAATTACTTTAGTGTATAAACCATATATTCTCAAGTCAACCATCTCACTTTTCTATTGTTCTTTAATTGTGTTTTCACTTGGCAATGTTTCTAGATTAGATAAATCCAAGTAAGATCCAAAAAATAAAAAAAATAAAAATACTTAAGCATGTAACCAATTTAAATAAGATTTTTTTTTTAATTTTTCATTTCTGATCAGATGTCAATTAAATTTGAATTTACGTAACAAAATTTTATAACAAAGATAAAGTGATATCTAGCAAAAATGTAGTCTAACTAAATTTCAATTCACACTCAGAAATCCATCATTAACACCTTGTTTGGATGGTTGTTATTCGTTGTATTATATTGTAATTTTAAAAAAATTATATCCATTTTGATAGTAACTTATTATGTAAGATAATTATCTTATTTTATTTAGTATTACCCGACCTCTGTGTAGTACTTTTCTCATTTATTTATTATCCAAATTATGTCACGATCGATAACGATACAATCTATTCAAATGTCATATTCATTAAGACAATAAAAATACGATATATTATAGCAAGCTCTAAATGTATCCTACTTTTTTTGATAGTTATCATTCAAACCGTTGACATATGTAACAATATGTAATAATACAACCTATCCAGACGTTATATTCATTCAAACAATATAATATACAATATAATATGATACGTTATTTACGGAGTGTAAGAGATAAAGTGGTCAAGTTTGGACACTGAATATCCAAAATGGAAGGCTAAGATATCTTGAAATGTGAATAATGTAGATGAAGATGAGTCACATGTGATAACTTCTAAAAAGCCTACAAAAAGCTCAGTTCCAAATAAGCATGCTTCTGGTTCCCATATATGAGTAAAAAAAAAGAGAGTGAAGTTGAAAAAAAAAGCTTCACAGAAGACTAAAATATATATTCACTCAACTGGCAACTGTATAAAACATAATAGCTTTATGTCCATATATAACATAAGCACAAATGGAAAAAAAATCATTTTTTTATTATTACCAATGTCTTTTTGTGATAAGAAGAGAGTATAGGGGGGTGGGGGTGGGTAGAAAAAAGCAAAAGACAAACACAGAGAAAAAGTTGAGGTCTTGATGGTGAAGAAGAGTTTAAGGGGGGTGGGGTTGTGTTGTAATGACTTAAAAAAAGTTATATGATTTGGTGTATTGTTGAGTTGAAAACCATTCACTTTGTTCTGGCCAATCACCATCATTACTTACTATAACTCCAAGTTCCAATCTTGTTTCTTTTTTTCCTTTTCTTTTATCTCTTTCTTTCTAAAGATCTCTTTTTTTGTTTTGTTTTTCTTCTTCTTGTTCATCAGTTGTTTGATATATTCAGAGTATTATCTTATCTGGGGTTTTCAGAAAGATTCTTGAAAAGTGACCCTTTTGTGATTTTGTGCTAAAGTTGTAATCTTTTTCTTCAGATTCTGTTTGGGTGGTCTTTTTTATCTTGTGGGGTTGTTTAATTTGTGGTTCTTGAAATGACTGTGGAGGAAATTAGAGGAAATATGGGTGGTGAAAGGGAAAACTATGATAATTTTCCAGTTGGTATGAGGGTTCTTGCTGTTGATGATGACCCAATTTGTTTGAAGTTGTTGGATGGACTGCTTAGGAAATGCCAGTATCACGGTATTTATGTTTTTTTTTCTGTGTTTTTGCTTAAAGATTTCATTTTTTTGGTTTATCAATTTGGACTAGTTGGTAAAGTTTCTGAATTGATTCAGTTTGATGCTATTTGCAATTTCTGCTGTTTGGGAAGTTGTTTTCTGTTCCATTCTGAAAAAAAATCAGAACTTTGTTCTGATTTAGACTTTTATAAGGAGAAGTTTAGATCTTCAACTTCCAGAAAAAAAAGGTTTAGAATTTGTTTTTCATAGTTCCAAGATTTTTCATGTTTCTCAATTGCTGTTAATATTGCTTTTCCTCTTCATGCATGGTTCATGTTCCCTTTAAATTGGATTGCTGCTTTTCAACAATGAAAGTCAACAGCTATATATGCTGTGTAATCTCACAAGTGGGGTCTAGGAGGGTAGAGTGGACGCATACCTTACTCCAACCTCGTGGACGTAGAGAGACTGTTTCGGGAAGACCCTGTGGTCTTTTCAACCATGGAAGTTCATAAATAAAAAAAAGAATCTTGAAGTTCTTTTAATTTGATTTTGGCCTTTTCAACTTGACTGTGTAGTTGAGCTTAAATGGATAGCTGTCTCCGACTTGTCTGGGATTGAGGCGCAGATGTTGTTGTGTATAGCTTAACTATGGAGTATAATCAAGTCAAAATTCTCCATTTTGTACTTTTGTTTTGGATAGTCTGGTTTGAAGCCTAGTTTTCTCTGAGATGTTCATGACAGCTTTGGTGTGCGAGTGTGTATGTGCACGCATACGTATGTGCATGCATACGTATGTTAAACTTATATTTTAGCTCTATTTAGTTTAGTATGGTGATTATATGATGTGAACTTAAATGTATAAGTGAGATTCATATAGCCGACCCCAACTGTTTAGGACTGAGGTGTAGTTTTTGTAGTTGTTCATGACAGCGTTGGAGTTCAACTATGTGTACCATTGTAAATTTATGGGGAGATTGGAAACTTCCTAACTTGATTTCCTTCATTTATTTTCGGTTCTTTCCATCTGACTGAAATGTTTTTATTTCCCCAATCAAAATTTAACTTGCATTTTCTGAAAA
Organism: Solanum habrochaites; assembly: GCA_027704765.1. Lineage (NCBI taxonomy): Eukaryota > Viridiplantae > Streptophyta > Magnoliopsida > Solanales > Solanaceae > Solanum > Solanum habrochaites. The sequence continues at coordinate 3,484,206 of JAKWJA010002500.1, read as the reverse complement.
TGGTCTGTTGTTTCACAGTTACTACGACGAGTCAGGCAAGAACGGCGTTGAAGATGTTGAGGGAAAACAAAGATAGATTTGACTTGGTGATCAGTGATGTCCACATGCCTGATATGGATGGCTTTAAACTTCTGGAGCTTGTTGGTCTCGAGATGGATCTTCCCGTCATAAGTATAAATACCTTCATTATCTTAATTGTTTATCTGTCCTTGCTGTTCTTTTCCCTTGGCTGCCGTCAGATAAAATATTGTTGAATCAAGACTTGAAGATCTGTGTTGCTTTTATCAAATTAATCGGTTAAAAGTTTATTTCGTTTCTTGACCATTGACCTTTTCTTGTCCAGTGTTGTCAGCAAACAATGATATCAAACTTGTAATGAAGGGAATAGCTCACGGTGCTTGTGACTATTTGGTGAAGCCTGTCCGGCTTGAGGAGCTAAAGAATATATGGCAACATGTAATAAGGAGAAAGAAAGTTGAGCCTAAGAAGCAAAACAAGTCTGATGATCAAGCCAAGGCTCACCAGGGAGGAGGAGAAGGCGAAAGAGGATCACAGGTTTCAGGTAATGCAGATCAAAACGGGAAGGTTAACAAGAAAAGGAAGGATGAAGAATATGAAAGCGATGAAAATGGAAATGATGATGAAGATCCCGGAACTCAGAAGAAACCTCGTGTAGTTTGGGCTATAGAGCTTCACAAGAAGTTTGTTACAGCAGTTCATCAGTTAGGCCTTGAAAGTGAGTTTTTTTTAGCATTGATGTGGTTATCTTAGATTCTTCGTCTATTTTTTTTATGTTTGTTCCCATATTAATGGACTTATTTCTCAATAATGTTTCTGATGCAGAAGCTGTGCCTAAGAGGATTCTTGATCTGATGAATGTTGAAGGACTTACAAGAGAGAATGTGGCGAGCCATCTCCAGGCATTATTCTCTCTTTGTTCTTAATAATTCCCTATGTTTGCATTTGAGTTCCTTTTCTTTATATTTTACAAAATTAGGAGTTTCGGCTAGACCTTTTGTGAGATGTGAAAATGGATGAGGTGAATGTTAAAAGAATGCACCAAGAATAGGAAGAATCATATATCCTTGCTACATCTTAGGAAAAATATAATTCTTGCTATGTTTTCACAAATGTTATTTAGCTCATTCGAACATTTCATGTTTAAATATGCATGTGGATATATAATAAAGGGAAACAATACAAATCTAAAGCTAGATTATTTCCTCCAATATTGTCTTAACGATTACAAAGGTGTTCCAGATCTGTTTTGATATGCTTTTCCTTGAGTCGAGGGTCTATTGCAAACAACCTCTCTACCTCCCAAGGTTTTGGTAAGGTCTGCTTGTGGGATCAGGTTTGTTGTTGTTACAAAGGTGTTACAGGAGTCGTCTGTCCTTCAGCCTTCGTGTCCTCTACTTTTTGGTAAAAGCACAAAGGTCTAAAATTTTAATTCGTCTTTTGTTCTGTGCCACAGAAGTATAGGCTCTTCTTGAAAAGGATCAATGCGGCAGATGCCCAGCAAGCCAACTTGGCTGCCGCTGCATTAGGGGGTAAAGATTCTGCATACATGCGAATGGGTTCACTGGACGGGCTTGGTGGTTTTCGAACGTTGGCTGGATCAGGTAGGTTCGGTCAAGCTAGCTTATCATCATCATATGCATCAGGAGGCATGCTTGGCAGACTAAATAGTCCTTCTGGTGTAAGCCTTCGCAATCTAGCATCTACACCTATTCTCCAACCTAATCATGGTCAAAATATGAGTAATAACTCCCTCAATGCCTTGATGAAATTTAACGCAAATGTTCCACCTGCAAGCCAGAATGCTAATTTTTTCCAAGGGATTCCTGCATCTTTGGAGCTTGATCAACTGCAGCAGAGTAAGTGTGCCACACACATAGGAGAGTTGAATCCTTTGGATGAGTCAGGACTGCATACAGTGGCCAGTACATTCACGAACTCTAGATTGGTTGGTAGCGCAAACAGCTCTATGCCCAATGTATCAAATAATCCTATTTTGCTTCAAGTAAATTCCCAGCAACCACTGACGGGGATGGGATTTGGAAATCAGACTTCTCGCAACATAGCCTCTTTTAGCTCTGAGGCCTTCAATACTGGTGTAAGTGGTTCTTCCAATTTTCTGGACCATGATAGATATTCTAACGAGAATTGGCAAACTTCTCTCCAGCCTCTGAAGTTCCAGTCAACCTCCTTTCCCTTAAATGAACCTTTCAGCAACAGCCATTTGCCTCAAGACAGAGTACGAGACAATGATACTTCAACTGGCCCTCATTTGCAGAACAACCCTGTTGATTTTTCAACCTCCACCATAGTTTCTGTACCTTTCGAAGCTTCAAGAGGAGAAACACAATGCCGTGAAAGTTTAGGGGGTGCTGTTCAGATTATGAACCAAGCAACCTGCCAACGGTGGCCAGATCAGAACCAACATTATTCCCACAATTCAAACGATATTTTTGGTAACATGAGCTCTCAAGTTTCTAGTAATGGTGGAATGGCCTCTTTAACTCATCCTATGGACCAAAACAATGATATGTTCTGCACAAGGGTGGAGACTTCTTTGAACTGCATATCAAATGGTAGTTCTTCAATGCACATACACAATCGTGAAAGTGAAAAATTAACTCATGACTCGAGGACAAAAACAAATGAAGACTACCTCTTCCAGACAACAAAGCAACAAGTTGGCTTTCTTCCTCAGGGCTATGGCTCCCTTGATGATCTTATGGGTGAAATGAAACGGGTAAGTGAACTCTTTTGGTCTGTGTCTTATTTATGAAGCTTTTATTCTGAAGTTTAGTCATAGATTCAAACAAGGTATGCATAAGCTGGCCTAAGCACCACACCTTTTTTTTTTTTTTTAAAGAAGAATTTTGAGACCTGAATAGCAGCTGAGCATACTACTGTTTTTAAATACTTGACCTGAGTCCGCGGTCTCTGGTGGTGATAGATCAGATAAACTTTCTCGAAGAAAGGATGCTACTTAACTTGGTGGTCTTTTTAGTGTAAATAAATGTTTATAAGTTTTTTTTTCTTTCAAAAATATATTTGTTTATATGACATCGAGAGTGATTTAAGTTATAGCTGTATTACCTTGTGACCAACACCAAAAGAGATCTATAGAGGGTTACAAACCACCCTGCACACTCTCTACCGCCACCACAAAAGAGGATTAAAAAACACCATTAAATGGCATTGCCAATTGTCTTCTACTGTGGCAACTAGGACTTGGAGCACCTTTTATTGCTAGAGTTACTTATCACTTGAGGAACTTAATGTCTTGGATGTATACTAGTGAGGTTTGTTTACTTCACATATTTATGAGTCAACTTATAGGAATTCTCCATAAAATCGACCTTTAATAATGAAAAGTAACTTAACAAGCTACTAGCAGTTCGAACTGTCTTCTAGGGTGTGCTGTAGAGGCAATTCTGCTCTCATGAGGGAAGTCGAAAGCTTTTCTTTTGAACAGAATTATGCTTTCGAGCTTCACTGTGCCTGTCTGAGAAATAGTTTATATGGTCTACTGCTGAAATATGTTTATACTAACAAAAGAAGAAGAAAATGAGTTAAAGGTAGGTCTGATCCTAATGTTTCTGTTAGTTTGTACGAATCGATCAATATCAACACCTAATGCATCTATTGCTGCCTTCAACTTTTAAGCTCATTGTTTTATGCATCTCTTTTCAGTTGAATAATTCTATGTTAGATTCAACTTCTTTCTTCGTTAGTCCCCTTTGCTTTTACAAGCACGGATTTTGAATACTAAGTTATTTCTTCTCAATGATTAATGGTCATTATTATGTCGGTTTGTTGTGGGTTGATTTCTCAAATGGTCACTCGACTCTCAGCTAGTAATCTGTGAAATCAACTCGTTTATTGCTGTCTAACTTTGTTGCTAAAACTCTCAAAAAATGTTGTCACAGCTGTGTTGGATCCTCCAAAATGCAGTTTTGGTAGATCCGACAAGCACTCAGTGACATCTTCGAAGAGTCTGAGCAACATAACTCAGACATTAACGTGTTAACATACTAAATGATTTTGTTTGAAAAAATGCAGGATCAAGATGGAGCCATGTTAGACGGAGGAGAATTCGGATTTGATGCTTATTCACTTGGTTCAGGTTTATGAGGTTTTTGTAACTAGCAAGTTAGGAAGGAGAGGATCTAGTGATATAGCAAAAATTTATTTGCTCATTTAAGAGTCTCTTAACAACATATGCATACTATGCCTTCTTTTTCATTGTTATTTTCCCGTCCGGGAACGGTGTTATCGATCGTAGAAAACTCTTAAATGCTAATTACTTGTTGCTTTTAAAGGGCCGGTTCTGTGAATTCAACTGAATCATTTGCATTCGTCTTCAACTATGTATATTTAGGCAGATTCTTTTGAAATGTACTCATATATAGTACAATTTATGAGTTAATATCATGTGAGGTGATGGCTCACGTTAAGATATTAAAAAGGTTAGAACAGATATACTTCACTTTATTTTAGCCAAAGGGCAGAGAACAGCCCAACTCTTTTATGCTAGTTCCCTGCTATCTTAGTTTCCTTGTTCTTCGTCTCAATTTATGTGTCACTTTTTGCATTTCAAAAATTAAATAGTCAAACCTAAATTATTTGACACTTGAAAAATAAAAAGTGCTACATAAATTGGGACGGAGAGAGTATTTATTTATTTTAAATTGGGTGTTGGGGTAGGGGAAATGGAGAGGAGATCACAATGCAGCGAAATTGAACCTTCACTATCAAAATGAGAGTTCAAATAGCTAACCAACTAGACTACTAAGATTCCGTATCGTAGCTACCTTGGGGACACAAGTGAGAATGGTCTAACTTTTTTTTTTTTTTTTCATGACAAGGAAAATCCGCAGCCACTATCCTTATGAATGCACACAGGGTAAATCTCCTGCAATAACTTGTAAACCACACAAGAGAGGTAACCTGCATTAAGTAAGCCTAATACGACGAGCTTGATCCAAAAAAAAAAAACTCTTATTTTTGTTGGTGAGAGATTTCGAATTTGAGACCTCCGAAATGGCCAAGCTTTATACAAAGAGGAAAAAACGTAAAGCAAAATTTATACCAAAAAAGGGAAGGACAATGTAGTACCGTTTCTTCAGAAAAGATAGACATTAATTTGGCTTCAACTAATAGACACTTCAACTCTTTTCACTATATCTTATGGGCACATAACGTTGATAACATAAATATTATAAGTATGTAGATGATTATTTTCTAAGTTTTGAAGTGTTCAACCAACACAATGGAATGAGTTTAGATGTTTAGAGGTTAGTTGCCAATTGAAGTCAAAGTTCAAGTGTTTATTTTATGTATTATGCCAAAAAATTATTACAAATACGTGATGTTTGTATTTGTCATATTATTTTTGTTACTTATTTTTTGTGCTCCAATTATCGCATTATTATTTGATTATTGTTATTGCTGCTTGTTTTTTATCCTTCTAAATACTATCTTATGCTTTTCCTGCTATTTGTTATGTCCTCTTTCCTTGTGTATTTTCTTTAACGTACATAACTCGAGTCCAGACTTTTTCCAAAACAAGCTCTAAGATCTCTACCTCCACACGGTAAGAACATGAAATACTTCGTAATGTACTAAATTTCTGATTCTTTTGTTCATTCATAAAACGAAAGTTAAATCTCGTTCTTTTATAGTATTTATGACTGAATAAAAATAAGTTTCGTCACTCTTTATTACATACACGAAAAAAAAGTGGTTACGATAGCAAACCCCTTAGCATTGATCTTTCACAAACAAAAGTACTGCAAGAATGTCTACATATTTGATGAAATATAAAGTTCCCTCACAATCAAATAAAAAGATGAAAACATTTTGATTTCGACCATTATGAAAATTGGTATGATAAATTGATCCATAAAACTTTTTAACCAAGATCATGAAGCAAAGATATAATAAACATAATGTTAAAGCAAATGAACAAAAAAAATCCAAATTTAGAAATAGGTTTTTCGTCTTAATCAAAATATTGAACTAAAGTTAGAGAAAACGCGATAAGCACAAAAAGGTTAAGCAAAAGCTTCAGAACTACGATTAACTTCAGTCCTAATACACTTTGGTTTGCTATGTATTTATGTTAGTTGTATTTTTTTGTGGATTTCAGAGGAAAAAATATAGAACAAATTGATTTGTGCTAAAATGAATATATATTAGGAGGAGAGAGACAATCAAGATCGAGAGAGGTGAGCGAGATTGAGCGGGAGGAGAGGGGAGGAGATTGAGAGAGGAACTAAGAGAATATTGTATTACACATGGCTAAATCCTACATAAATAATACATATATAACTGATATTGACTCGAGTCATCGATGACCCTTTAAAGTTGTCCGCATAATTCACTTAGACACCTTAATTAAGGCTAGTACCTGTTGAACACTTTCACCTATTCAGAAGTTGTTCCTATTAGACATTTTTTGATAATCAACAAAAAAAAAAATGAAGAGTATGTGATACACTTGCGCAAAAAAAAAGAAGAGTGTGTAATTCACTTGCGCTGACATGACAAAACGGCTAATTAAAAAATGACGTGTCATTGGACCCCCTAAATTATAAAAAAATAAAATTATACTAAATTTTTTTTTTAACACATTTTATATCTAAGAACCCCCCCCCCCCCCCCCCCCTCATTTTCATTTTCCTCCCAAAACATATTCTTTTTCAAATTACAAAATCTCCTCTTTCAACTTCATCTTCTTCCCAAAACACATTCTTTCTTAAATCACAAAACCAATTCTTTTTTCAAATAACTTGAAGATTAACTTTTTTTAAAAAAAGATACATTTTCATACTAAGATTGAAGACGAAAGAAAATTTTGCCAGCGGTTATTCATTTCTACATCGATGACAAAAAAAAAAATTGATAGCCCAAAAATTAATTCTTTCAAATTTTTGAAATATCATTTTTGATAAATTTAAGTTTGTATTTAAATTTGAGTAGAACCACTTGTTCGAAAATTGTGATAGAAAAATACCGGCTAACTTTTTGTATACTAAAAATAATTTATCTTCTTTCTTCTTCTTCATATTTGTTCCATTATTTTTATGAGATTTGCAATAAATCATACAAAAGAAAGTCTTTCTTTCAAATTTAAATCGTATGTTTCTTCATAATTGATTATCATTTATCTCCAGATTGGAAGAAATAATTTTTTTTATATACAAGAGAGACAAAAAATGTTGAAGCTAAATGTTTTGCAAGCTAAATTTTAAAGAAGATGAATAGTAGGGAGTGAGTTGCTCTTCTTTTTTAAAAAAAGTGTAAATGAAAGAAGAAAAAATGTTTTTAAGTTAAAAATATAATGCCAAATGTCAATAAAAGAAAAACCTTAAAAAGTAATAATTAAAAAACGCTATTTTGAATCTTTTCACGCGCGTCAAGAAACACATTTTTTGCTAGATCACCCTTTTGTGTTTAACAGATACATGTATTAAACAATTTAGCTATGTAATAAGTACGTGAATTATGCTGACAACTTTAAGGAATTGTTAATGACTTAAGCCTAACTAATATCTGCACAACAAATACTTGCATAATAATACTTACATAACTAGTACCTGCATAACTTTAATTAATAACCAAACAATCTCTAAATAGTTAGATTACGAGATAACATGTAGGAATAATCAAAGCTAACATAGCAAAGTTTAAATATTTTTGTAGGTACACATATACATAATGTCAAACATGGATAAAATGGTATAAAAGTGTGCTTTAACTAATAATTCAAGATCAAAAGAATAAGTGGAACAAGGGTATCGAACTTCTTAGAAATGATTTTCTAACATTTGATTACATACTATTGAACAATTTACTTGTATATCTAAACGAAAATAGTTGAATAATTGATTTATATGAATTTTTTCTGTGTATAAGCATATAAAAAATGACACTATCAATTTATCAATTCCACTTTAAATTTGGTTAACTAAAGGATTAAAAAATTATGTGTTACTAGTTCAAATGTGGATTGGGAATAGTCGAAATAGCCTAGTCTAAATTTGTATTATAAAAAATATTTAGAAAATTTCATTATTTTCTTGTCATCAATCATCACAAAGGTAGTAAATCTTCTAGTTAAATGATAATAGAACATGATTTTTGATATTTTAGAATTTTAAATTAAACTATTTAAAACTTATTATGTGCTGATAAGATTTATGAGTTTAAAACCAATGTATCATATTGCAATAGATAATTGAAATTTTATCAACTTGAAAGAACATTTTCAAGTTATATAATAAAATAATTGAGTCTTTGCATATATAAGTATAAACTATAAACACCTAGAAATGATTATTTATATAGTAAAAACAATGTTTTTAGGGACTATTCACTCTTGGGAATGTGAAACATGTCTCATCTTCGGCGGAGTATGATTTGAGATTCAAATATATTCATATATTCATCAAATAATAAAATTTATGATAAGGAATTATATAATCTCAAACATTTCGAATTAATTCAATGTAAATATTAGCTAAAAACGAGAGTATAAACATTACAAACTATTCCATTAAATTGATATCATATATATTGTGTTATTTATGATAGAAAAAATATTGCATTTTGTTGTTGGATATTTTGAAAATAATCTTGAGAATTGAAGTGATAAATATATCGTATTATGAACAAAAGGGGTACGTCATATATTCGTGAGCTAAATGTCCTTTTGTTTGTTTGTTAATATATTCTAATTGGTTTATATGGGGTACATCATATATTCGTGAGCTAAATATCCTTTTGTTTGTTTGTTAATATATTCTAATTAGTTTATCTTTTGGTCTATTATGCTCTATTCTAAGTCTGCACACTATATCCGAATGATGGGTCATCTAGTGACACTATGAGTACTTTACTTCATCATTCATTTTAGAAATAGGATTGAAGATCTATTTTATTTTTATCATGTATTTTCTTAATAACACAGACACTAATCTAGTTCAATAATAATATGTAATTACATATATTTTACTAGCTTTTTTTATTTTATGAAAAAATCTTACAAACACCGAGAAATTTGAAAAACAAATACTCCAACTCGCTTCATTGCGGATAGTATAAGTCCTTGTTAGAATAGGTTATTGCCCTATCCTTGTAGTAACCAGTACATTGTCTCTTATTTGATCTGTTGATACTTTCTGTATGTTTGAATGTTATTTTGAATTTTGTGTTATAGATATTTTATTTTTAATCCTATATTGTTTACTTTTTAAACAAATTAAAAACCTATTATAAAAGTTAGAGTCTGTTTGGCTCAGCTTAAAAGCTGGTCAAACTGACTTAAAAGCTGATTTTTGACTTATTTAGCTGTTTGGCAATACTCAAAACAACTTATTTTAAGTTTAAAAAAACTTATTTTAAGTCAAAAGTTAAAAGCTGGGGTAGGGTGCTTTTTTTTTCCAGCTTATAAGCTGTTTTAAGTTGACCACATTTTTACCTTTTTGCCCTTAATATTTTTATACAATCTCCAAATTACCCACATAACCTTAACATCTCTTTCTTCTATTTTTCCCTTTTCACGTGTGGATGATAGACAATTACTATTACTAATGAATGAAAATAAAATAAATCTTAAATCTTTCAAGTGATCTATTCAAATTATATATTATTAAAATGTAAAATAAGTTGCACATATAACTTAAATAAAAATTTATATTCCTCTTATAAATAATTTGTGATAATAAAAAATATGTGAATGATAGACAAATATAATTACCTATGGATGAAACTAAAATAAAATCTTAAATCGTTCTTTAATCTATTCAAATTATATATCTTTAAAATCTATAATAAGTTTATATTCCTCTAATAAATAATTTGTGATGAGAAAGAAATATGTGAATGATGGCAATATATAATTATTTATGGCTGTAAAATATAAATTAATTAACTTTTATTATGTTAACAGTTTTTAAGGGTATTTTAGATATTTTGATTTAAAAAGTTGTTTATCAGCACTTATTTGCCAAACACATCAACAACTTTTTTTTTAACTTCAGCACTTTTATCCAAACGCATAACTGCTTATTTTAAAAATAAGTTTCAGCACTTTCAAAAGTACTTTTTTAAAGCTGCTTTTAATAAGCCCATCCAAACGGGCCCTTAGTTTGGTTTATCCTTACATTTACAATCAAACACCGTATAAGTAATGTTAATTTTTATGTAGGTTATAAATTAAATTGCTGAATAGTGTATTTTTTTATAAAGTTATGGAAAAAAGATTAAAAATATCCCTCAATTTTAGTTTATTAGTTGATTATACCCCTGTCGTTAAAATAAAGTTATTTATAGCCTTGCCGTCACTAATTTCACCATTTATATCCTTCAATTGACGAATTCACCAAATTGACTCAAATTAATTCAAATTTTAAAAAAAAATCCATACCCCAATTTAAACTCAATGTCCGACCCGTCTAAAAACATAACTCGTTAACTTTTTTATCCATTATTTCGAAAGAAGTCAAACAACGGAATGTTCTAGGCAAACATGTGAAGGATTCCTCTGCTGAAAAATTGTCATGCCAGCCATTAATCCAGAAAGTGCACGCCATTAGTCCAGCAATATCACAGATTTAAGTTAAAGCAACGCGTGGTATATATATATATATATATATATATATATATATATTATTATTTATTTATTTTTATTTAATTTTTGCTTAAATTAAATTGTTATAAATCTAAGTTTTTGGATCTCCAAGAAACTCCCCATTTCCATATACATTAGACTTTTTTTTTTCTTTTTCAGAGCATTAGAGTCTGTTTGGCTCAGCTTAAAAGCTGGGGTAAAGGTATTTTTTTTTTAGCTTATAAACTGTTTTAAGTTGACCACATTTTTATCTTTTTGTCCTTAATATTTTTATACAATCTCCAAATTACAATATAACTCTAACATCTCTTTCTTCTATTTTTCCCTTTTCACGTTTGACATAACAACTTCAGCACTTTTATCCAAACACATAACTGCTTATTTTAAAAATAAGTTTCAGCACTTTCAAAAGTACTTTTTTAAAGATGCTTTTATTAAGCCCATCCAAACAGGCCATTAGAATGGAAAGCAATACTAGTTTAAGAAGGTTGAAGTATAATGATAAAGTCGATATTGTTAGCTGATTTTTTTAGAGTCAAACAAAATAATAATAATCTTCTCCTTCTTCTCCATCCCTATTCATCATTCCAACACAACTCAGGACAGTCCCAACAACAACGAAAGAAAACCCAGAAAATGAAAATACTTCAAAAACAAACCTCGTCTCAAACCTTACATTATTATACATCATAACAACCCAATAACTCCGGTTGAAACAAAATTTTGCAGAAATACGAAGTAACCTAAGTTGATTGAACTAGTAAGAAAGATGAACAGAAATTAATCTGGAAAAAGCTAAAATCTATTAACGTACCAGAATCTGAAAATTTATAACAGGAAAAGATCAAGTCCACATAATGCACCATTGGAAATTTATAACAGGAAAAGATCAAATCCACATAATGCACAGTGTCCCCTAAATGAAATTATTCCCCTCTAGTATCTGAGGTTTGATTTGGAATATGTCCTTCTAGGATAGAATGATCTCAATCACCAGCGTATTAATACTCAAAACTCTGATGTCAGCGAATCACTCAACAGCAGTAAAATACATGAAGAAACTTTTATGCAGAAGAAGAAGAAATCAGAAAAAAATTCGTAAGGAAAAATTCTAAAGAATAAATGGTATTTATAGGCAAGAGGAACAGGTTCCGAAAGGTTGCAACCCTTTCAGAATTCACACGACCATTAATGAAAATTTGCAATCTTTCAAACAGTCCTAACTGTTAATCATAGATTTCTTGCAGAAAAAATCCTCGACAAGACTTCAAATGTGCAGATTTGTTGCAACCTTTCAGAACAATCATTTTCAAATGATGAAAAATTTAAATAAAAATGAAAAGATTTAAATAAAACTGATCGCACGGATCCGAGTCGGGTCAAGTTAATCAACTAAAAAGTCAAAACGTTTCTGTTATCAACCAATTAATTGAAAAAGTTTTGGCCATTTAATTTAATTAATTAATTCAATAATTAAAACAAACTTTGTCCAAAATTTAATATCTTGATCGATCATTTTCCGAAGCCAAATCCGAGCGACGAAGACGCGAGGGAGGTCCCCCTTTCAACCCTTTTAATAATTAATAGGAGTGTTTCTATATTGAAACTCTCTTATTGTTCTTTCCATCACCGATAAGAGACAAGTATATTTTCATTAAAGCATAAGAAGACTTTTCAAATTCTCAACTTTTCAAGTTTCTCTCTTTTTATCTTCCTTCTATTTTTTTTATTAATTCTTGCTACATATCCAACAATTATTTACGAAAAAAAATAAAATATTTATTAGTTATTGAGTTCGTGGGGTTTGAGATCTTTTGAAAGAATCAGTAAGGAAAATGAGTTAAATATTTATTGGGTTAGGTTTTTAGACGAGCCGAGCATTGGGTTTAAGTTGGGGAACGGGTCTTTTTTAAAAATTTGAGTTGATTTGATTCAATTTGAGGATTTTCGTCAATTGAGGGGTATGAATGATGAAATTAGTGACGACGAGAGTATAAATAACTTTATTTTAACAGCAGGGATATAGTCAACTAATAAACCAAAGTTGAAAGGTAATTTTTGACCCTTTTCCCTAAAATTATTTATCAAAATGCTCCTACTTTATATTTTACGACCCTTGGGTTTTAGTTCAATTCATGGGTCTAACTAGACTAAGGTTATGGCAATTCAGTATTTTCAAAATAAAGTTTCATTAATTTGTTAATCGATATTCAAAAGTAGATATTTATACAAGTTTACTCTGCTTAATCAAACTTAGGTCTGATTAAATTTCGATACCATATATTTTGAGTTAATATGATAAATTTCAATTCGATTCAAATTGCTGGATTCTACCAAAACACTTACAATGGTCCCCTATGCTTTATTGCTTCAACACAAAGTTATTAATACCAACAATTGATGTGAAATCCCAGTTTGTTTGTATCCAAGAAACTTCGCGTTAAAGAAAATGTAGTTAATAACCCGTCGTGCAAGCCTCCCACTGGGGCCCACTATGCTAAAAGCGCGAAAAAACCCATACTTTCCTTCCCTTTTTTCGCCCTCATGTAGCCGGAGGGGGACACGGGGACATAAAAAGGGGAACTATCAAAACTTGTTCACAACATTTCACAGAAGATTCAAATACAAACCACACTTCCAATACTATCAACTTTACATAGTTTCATAGAAAAAACACTTGTAAAAACATAAACTTTAAATACTGTTTCAAACACCTCTTTGGATAGTTTTCCTTTTTTGGCCATTGTACTGTGTCTGCGCCTATTTTCCAAGGATTGATTTGATCCACCAAATTCCTTTGGTGTCTTTGGGGCTATCTTCACTGTCTGGTGGGGAATCAGATTGTGGCGTCTTGTGGAGCTTACTCACGTCGTAGCCTTCTTCTTTAGCCTTCTCAACAAGCTGGTTGTAAATCTCATCATCAAGACGTGTTTGCCTACTTAATATCTGCCAACAAAATACATTTTGTTAAGCCGAAAAACAAGAATCCATTGGAAAAAACATGCAAAAACACTAGGTGATTTCTTTCGACTTGTCCAAGCCTTAGTGAGAGGGAGGTACTAATTTGACGTGCGTGAAAACTTGGCCAAGACACCACAGTCGAATTAAAAAAAAGCACATTTGATAGACCAACAAACAGAAGGCTTGAAATAAAATAGGGAGTCTGTGTAACTAAATATACTATTGACTTCTTTAGTTTACATGAAACAAAAGTTTCAGAATTGGGTATGGAAGGAATAATGCCTAATGTTTTAATAGTAAACGATGTTCATTTCAATACGAAGAGGAAGAGAAAGGTAGACAAATATGGTTTTCTACAAATCTAATCAGCAGAGTGTTTAATGTCGTCAATGACATGTCGAGGATCTTAGGAAAGAAAAAGCTTCAAATTATATCTAATGGAATGAACATGCTCAACGCGAGGATCATTCATGAAATTTAACATAAACAACAAACTGAGATACCACAAACTATATAATTGGTTCATGCAAATAAGGTATCACAGGCTTGAAGAACTAAAAGTATTAAAGACTTGATAGAACTCTTCAAGGAAGTTACAAGTGAGAGCAGTCAACATAACAATGACAGAAAAACTAGCATGTTGAAGGACTCGGTCACTGGACATGATTTCACATCTAAATGGGTCGCCCGATACACAAAGCTTTCCGTCTTCATGTAAGGCCCGGGGAAGGGCTACAACCCAAGGGTTGTGTGATGTACATAGACTAACCCATCAATCACACCGAAAAAAAACCTTTACAGTTATTTCAAGGCTCACCTTCACCATGTTTTTAACTCTATGTACTAAAAACACATCCATTTTAAAGACTACACACATCTTTAATTTGAAACCACAAGATTCAAGAACCTCCCTTTGTTCCTTAAACTTCATACTCAATCAAACTAAGACACTTACAAATTGGCACAGAGGGAGTCTACAACTTATTTATCCAACACCTAATAAGCAAAAGTAGTCTAGAACTTCTACACTAAAAATCCTGACTCCGCCTCAGTCTACCAACTAAAAACTCATCCAATTTTCATATAAAATGTTAAAGACAATAACTTTAAAGGATAAAGAAATTTACCAGAGATACTTCTTACTAGGCTGACAATCTATCTATGTACATAAAAAATTCAAAAAATTATCTTATTCTGTTATACATATATAGTTGACACCATCCTGCCCCCTGATCACAAGACTGACAACTTTACCATTGTTCCAAGGCTACCATAACTCGTCCAATTTTTTTACAACACATGACAAAGACACAAATTTCGAATGTCAAAAGTTAGAAACAGGGAACATACCCATAGATACTTCCTACTAGACTGACCATCTATCTATGTACATAAAAAATTCAAAAGAATTATTTCATACACATACAGTGAACACCATCCTGTCCCCTGATCACAAACGACAACTTTACTATCGTTCCAAGGCTACCATTACTCATCCATTTTTCAATAACAAATGACAAAGACGACAACTTTGAACGTCAAAAAGTTAGCAACATGGAAATTACCCATAGATACTTCCTACTAGGCTGACCATATATCTATGTACATAACAAAAATAAAAAAATTATCCTATACATGTATAGTGAACACCATCCTCCCCCTGATCACAAGACGACAACTTCACCATCGTTCCAAGGCTACCATTACTCATCCATTTTTCAATGACAAAGACGACAACTTTGAACATCAAAAGGTTAGCAACATGAAACGAACCCATAGATAGTTCCTGCTAGGCTGACCAAAAACATAAACAAAAATCAAAAAGTTATCCTATACATATACAGTGAACACCATCCTGCCCCTGATCACAAGACGACAACTTTACCGTCGTTCCAAGGCTACCATAACTCATCCAGTTTTTACAACAAATGACAAAGACAACAACTTCAAATGTCAAAAGTTAGAAACAGGGAACATACCCATGGATACTTCCTACTAGACTGACCATCTATCTATGTACAAAAAAAATTATCTTATACATGTATAATTAACACCATCCTGCTGCCCCCCTGATCATAAGACGCCAACTTTACCGTTGTTCCAAGGCTACAACAACTCATCCATTGTTCAATAACAAATGACAAAGACAACAACTTTGAATGTCAAAAGGTAGGAAAAAGGGAACTTACCCATAAATACCTCCTACTAGGCTGACCAATCAAAGCATACTGATAATCCTCATCAATATACAAAACCCAATAATCACCAGTAACAGGAATAATAGGCAAAAATGGTGGAACATAAAACCTGACTTTCAATTTTGCCTCATCACTATTAGGGTCAGCCTTATAAGCAGTTCCTTCAATAAACCCTCTTTTGCCATTACACCATGTCTCATTCAGCACATGTACAGTGCCATCTGAGTTCAATGTATAAGTAGCCCTTGTGTCCACTCCATCTTTAGGCTGAAATCTTGATGGAAATGAAGCAATTTCATACCATCTACCCATATACCTCTTTAAATCAAGATTTTTCACCACTTCCATTACTTTTGTAGCCATTATTTTGAAGTTTTAACAAATGGGGTTTTCAAGATTTGGGAGAATTTTTGATAAAAATGGAATCTTTAAATAGGTAGAATTTTCATTGATTGTAGGATTTTGGGTTTTTAGAGAGTATATATACAAGAGAAATTCATGTTATGGGATGGACGTGGATATTTAAGGACCTTACATTTTTAAAAGTTAATTTTCTTGGGAACTTCCTTTAACAATTAAACATTTTATTTTGCCGGTGTTTTAAAAAAGAATGATTTTTTTTGGCAACACTTTAATTTTAATTTTTTACGTGATATGTTTAAAATTCACGAGATTAAAGGACATTTTGATATATTTGACCTCTTCTTTCTTTTCTTAAACTTCGTTCTAAGTCAAACTAGGTCATTCTTTTTGAAACGGAGGAGTATTTCATACTATGTCCGTCCACTTTATTATTATGATTTAAGAGTCAGATGATAAGTAGTCTGACTAATATTTTATGATGTATTTTTTTATCATATCGATATGAAAAAAATGTAATGTATACTATTTCATATATCTAATTTTTTTTATTTAAAATATCAAATTAATGTAATCTAATTTCACTTTATAAATTAGTCAAATTGACTTTCGAAAAACGTAAAATGATAGTTAAAAGTGGACAAAGGAAATATTAATTATCCACTTTAGTAGATCAAAAAAACATTAATTACATTTTCCTTATATTACCCTTACAATTAATTCTTTTTAATAAATTTCACATTTATTTGTAAAATTTGTAAGAAGTTTTTTAAGGAGTGAATTAGTACAATTGTATTTTTATTTATGATTTTTTAATATGCGTATATAAAAAAAAAAAGAAAATGATCAATCAATATGAAACGGAGAGAGTATATGTTACGTATTCAAATTCGTTTGAACAAAGCGAGATAAATCCAATTCATTTGATATTGTTCATATTTAGTTCCTTTTATTTCGAAAGCCGTTTTAATTTTTATATCTCTTTTTCCTATCGTGAAAGTATTTGATTTTCGATATCGAAAGCTTGGACGCTAACGAGTGGGACATATTTCGAAGTAATTATTTGAATTTCTCAGCATGTATCACGCACCTCACTATCATGACATTAATATTCAATTGTGCTTCAAAATTTAATCAACATTTTGCAAATAATATAATTTATACAAGTTAATTCACAAATATATTATTAGTGTATTAACTTATATCTTTTCTTTTGATAGATTAAAATGACGATATGTATAAACTAATAATGATTTAATGATAAAAAATGATTATGTAAGTATATGTCATGTATTTAGTGAATTGGCGTACTAAAGCAACAAATGTCTTTTTGGCAATTTATTATGATCCCTTTTAAAAAAGTCGAAAATAACTTATCTACCTTACTTGTAAGAATAAAATCTGCGTCTTTTACTAGATGAAGTGTAGTGAAGTAAACGAACGAGAAATATCAAAAGAGAGCTTTTTCTGATAGAGAAAAGTTACTCAAGCTAGTTTTTGCTTCAGTTTAATTTATACGTCTTACTTTATTTTTCTAATATGTTTTAAAAGAATATCGATCCTTTTTCAGCAACTTTTTATTCCTAAACATTCTAAGAGTGATCGACATTCTAGTACATTCTACGTATCTTTAACTTTAAGACCACAAAATTTTAAAAATCTTCTTTACATTTTTATACTCCAAGTCGAGTCAATTCAAAATCTGACAAATAAATTGAAACGATAGAATATATATAACAAACTGTCAAATGCAAATAGTACAATATTCCATATTTGATGCTGCAATTACAAGAGGATAAAAATGAAAACTTTGGTGTCAAAGAAAGCACAAAATTTGTCAACAGAAATATTGTCCATATTAATAAACATTCTTGGGTAAGAAAAATACAAACATGGTGCATTTGATAGCAAATGCTAACATTTTAAAGAATAAAGCATTATCTCAGAACTTCAGTAGCCAAGAACCAGAGAATTGCATCATTGAGGTCTCATGAAAAGTAGGGAAGCTGAGGCAATGTGATACACAGGCATTGTGGCCCCTGGCAATGCTCAGCGACAACACGGGGGTGGGTGGGCTTGCCTCGTTCTTGAAGCTACATTCTCTTCTGTCACCGACTGGCTTCTACACTTCATCCTCAGGTTCAATATAAGCTGGTTTTTCCTTGTACTTGTGTATGCATCCATTGGCAGTTGAAGAGTAATACATAAATTTACTTAGTAACATGCTTTGGGATAGCAGTTCAATTATAGAAGATGTAAAATCAAGATTTAAGCGCAAGATAGGCGTATTAGTTATAAAGTAGTATGGGATATAATTCATGTCAAGTTTGATGATATTCCAAGGTGTAGTTCAAAGTACTGGCCAAAATGATCTTAAATAAACACAAGCAAATTGAAGGTACATCTTTTTCACCTTTTCATGAGGGCGGATCCAATTTTCATTCAACCAAAGCCAGCAATCTTTACCATCAGTACCACCAACAATTGAAATGACACCGGTCCGCCACCCAGCAAAGATGAAATGCAACATTGTTCACCTGAAAAGAATGCCAGACGCGACATGAATTGTAGAACGGACTGTTAGCTGACATACTCATGTTTAGGTATGGATTCACCTTCACCAGATAACAAATGCATTTACTCAACCGAGAAAAGAATTTTTTCTTTAGGGTTATGGCGGTGGCAGCCGAAGCTGTTGATTCAGTGGTTCCAGAGTGATGGTAATCTAAGTCTCTTTCCAGAAAGACCAGGTTAAAAAAGAAAATGAACTATGTTAAGAATGAGGCTCAGATTTTCGCTTATTTAATCCAAAATGGAGGAGGAAGAGCAGAGTCAACACTGCTGCAGTTGCAAGCAACAATTGCCTTACAAGACCTTCCAATTGGACTTGGCCAAGCCAGGCCATGAATCAACTCTCATCTTATTCACATTTTCATTTTCAATATGAAATCTTCATTGCCTTGGAAAACTTGGTGCACTCAGGATCTAAAAAGGCATGAAAGTTTGAGTAGTGTAGATAAATGCAGCAAAAACCAGCTTCAATATCAAACTGTTTAAAGACATTATATGGATCCTAAATATCCACTTCCATTCCCTTTGGACTTATTTCATATCAGTACCTAACAATCTATGGAAATTGTATAGATGGATACACAAGAAGTTTCATTTCTCAAAGGGGACTCTTCCTATATGTGCTGATAGTACGAAGGATGAAAAAAACAGACTACATATTGTAGAACCAAAACTTTAAACAGAAAAGAGGCTCAGATTTTGAGTGAAAATCAATCAGAAAAAAGGGCTAATTCACCATGGCTGCAAAAAGCAGATACGTTGTGACAGAGCACGTAAGAACCAGCCTCATGAATTCCCCTGCCTTTGCCTAGCCAAGATATGAATCAGCTTAAAAATCTGATTTTCAAACTTCCTGGAGAATATCATCACAGCCTCATCACAAAGTTTAGGGTTGAGGATTTGGGTTTTTCTAGAAAAGTTGAGGGGGGAAACGTAATTTTGCTTATTATTAATATTATTATTATCATAACCATGGCAATCATCGTCATCATCAAGAACATTTTGCTGATGAGAGGGCTGTTAAACTATATCTGTCTAACAAAAGCATAGGAAACTTCATTCGCTAAATTGAACTTAAGAGAAAAGAGAATAACCACCCTCAGAAAATCACTACCTTTCTCGAGTTCAATAAAATGCCTCATTTACTGAACACAGAGATATACTTGGAGGCTCAGATTTGCCTTTTGTCATTCAAAAAGCTAAACAATGGACATGGGCGCATGGCTGCAAGCATTAATAGTCCAGTGAGATAGTTCCCATATCTCACGGAGCCTTAAAGCTGCCATGCCAATCCCCATCAGTTGAGTGACCTTTTGAGATATTAACCACAGACTTTAGGACTTATATTTTGTTGTACATGAACATGCAAAGAGAAAAGGACAACGCCATGGCTGCAGACACCAGTTTGCAAATGATGCCATACCTGGTCGCCCTGCCAAGATACGGTTCAGGTTTTCTCAATGCAGTAAAGTAGGGTGAATTACAAGAATGGCCTGTAGATGTGCGTGGTCTTTGACCCACTTACTCCATGGGCAGAACTTTCGAATTCAGACTTCGACTTGAAGGTTTTCCATGGGGAAGCGGGGTCAAGACCATCCATTATCAAGGTCATTGGTGTAATTTCCTGTGTAAGAAAGGAATAGGGAGATCACCGGCTAAATTGAACTTCAGAAGGGAGCAAAAAATCCTAGAAAATCTCAACCTTCCTCAAGTTCCCATAAAAAGCCTCATTCTTCCAACACAAATAGAGATTTGGGAGGCTCAGATTCGCCTTTTCTCATACATAAGCTAAACCCCGCTATGGCTGCAAGCTTAAGGATGCTTCGTGAGACACAAACAAAAATAGCTCCACTATCTCACAATACCCCAAAAGAACTGCCACGCCAAGATATAGCACGGCTCAACCATCTCATGAGGACAAAATATCATCACAGCCTCATGTCAAAGGTCTTCGTTGTAGGAATGACATCATTTAGCCACTTTAGGGCGGCTAGACTAAAATATTTTCCTCCATACTAAATACATCCAGAGTAAGATGAATGTGACAATTGAGGCTCAGTTCTTCTATTTATGATCAGGCACAGAAAGTCCTGTCATGCCATGGCTGCAAATATCCCCAAGTTGCATGCAACAAAATCACAGGCATCCAGGTAATTGCCATGCCAAGTTGCCATCGGATAAACCCTCAATGCTCAATTAATAGCTCAAGAGGATAGACTGAATCATCACTGCCTCAATAAGGGACTATTTTGGACATTTTCTCATGATATATGTGAGCATGCAGAGATATTTCATCATTTAGGTTCAGAACTCTTCGAGTCCTGGGACATCCAGTTGGACTAGTTGGAAACTGAGGCTCAGAACTGCAAAAATGGGGCAAAGAGAAGGTGACAACGCCATGGCTGCAAAAGAACCAGTCGCATGTGAAAGAGAAGACTCGATCACAAGCATCCAGGTTTGCCATGCCAAGATACGGGTCAATAGTCTCCATGCCCCAAACAGCAGCTCAGATAGGCAAAATATCATCACTGCCTCTTTCAGAAAAAATGGGAACTTTTCCATAAGAGCCAGTTTGAATAACTTTAACAAGAAATATTAATGAAACAAATGAGACCTTCAGATCTGTGAGCATTTCATACCAAAAGTATTTGGTCTAAGCTAGCTCAGAATGATCAGAAAATTGAATAGTATTACTTACATCAACATCATATTGCCACCATTGAAGGCAATGGCAACAAATATTGTTGGTTGTTTCTACTTTTGCAGAGGGTTGTTTGTTTGGTTAAAGGAGAAATCATAGACCAATCAGAGGGGGAAACCACCCTCCAAAGAAATTCCCTTTTTCTCACTGTTGGCCTCATTCTTCACACTGGGCTGAGCTTCCATTACAGTGCAAATCCAGGAATACACCCAATGAATTTGGAACTGTTCTGAAACAGCAATTTCTGCACTTTGTCCACAAAAAGCTAAAAGGGTTGTTTATTAGAGCAAAGAAAAAATCATTGACATACCAGAGATGGTCTAACACCCTGAAAAAATCCACATTTTTCTCTGACTGCCTCATGTTTTCGAGCTAAAATGAACAGGGATCAGGGTTTCCATCAAATGAGATTCTGGGTTTCGATGCCAGAGTACTCGAAGTGACTCATTGGAAGTTGAGGCTCAGATTTGTGCAAAATGGGGGTAAAGAGAAGCCGACAACGCCATGGCTGCAAAATGAACGGGTTTCCTGATTTGGGTTTGCCCTGCCAATGTACGAGTCGAGTTTTCTCCATGCCCTGATTTTCAGCGCAGAATTAGAAATATCATCATTGCCTCTTTGAGAAAGATGGAACCTTTTCTATACCAATTTGTGGACAGTTCTCCAGACCAGTAGATTAAAATGGAGAGAGTATGACATTACTACTACTGCTAGAAACAGTACATCAACGGCAACGGATTTATTTATTTATTTATTTTTGGGAAAGTTTCACAAATATACCAATGGAGGGTTGTTGATTTGGTTGAAAGAGAAATCATAGGTCAACCAGAGTGGACAACCACCCTCCAAAAAAAATTCCCTATTTGATTCCCTGTTGGCCTCATTCTTCATACTGGGCTAAGCTTCCATTACTCTGTAAACTGTAAGTCCCTGCGACTTTGTAAACTTCAGCTATTCTTTAGACAGGGTCCTAAAATTACAGGAAATTACAACACCCAATGACCTTGGAAATGGTCTAAAAGTGGCTATTTGTGCACTTCATCCACATACAAAAGCTGAAAGAATTGTTAATTAGAGCAAATAAATCATTGACATACCAGAGATGGTCGACCACCCTGCAGAAAGACCCAATTTCCTCCGGTTTGCTTGTCCTTTAGAGCTAAAATGAACAAGGTTTCCATCAAATGAACTTCGGGGTTTGGATCCCGGAACTCATTGGATGTTGAGGCTCAGATCTGTGTAAAATGGGGCAAAGAAAGATGAAAACACCGTGGCTGTAAAATCAACCAGTTACATAATCTGGGTTTGCCCCACAAAGATACGAGTCGAATTTTCTCTTTGCCCAGAATTGACAATATTATCACTCTCTTTCAAAAGATGAACTCTTTTCCATATCAATAGTGAACAGGTTCAAGACAAGTGAATTGGAAGAGAGGGAGTATTACTACCGCTGCTATCAACTAATCATCAGTAGAAACATAGACCAACGTAGGATTGTTGGTTTGGTTGGTCAGAGAAATCATAGGTCAATTAGAGAGGGCAAAAATAATTTAGAGAAAACAATAAACAGTACTAGTACTTCTGAAGATGGTTGTTAATTTTGTTTATGGGGAAATCATAGGCCAAGCAGAGGTCCTCAAAGAATTCCCTTTTCTCTCTGTTGGCCTCATTCTTCATACTGGGTTGAACCTCCATTTTTCTATGCTTTTGCAGCTGCTTTGCCAGTAAAAGCAGTAACCGACTGAGAGACAGAAAGAGACATCCAATTATTATTATTATTTATATATATGATATAAGGGTTGTTGATTAGAGCTAAGATAAAATCACTGGTATACGGAGAAGGTCAACCACCCTGGAAAATCCTTTTTAACTCCGATAACCTCCTTTTGAGATAAAATTTTGATGGAGAACTGCATCTATATTCTATGGTATACGGAGATGGTCAACCACCCTGAAAAATCCTTTTTAACTCCGATAACCTCCTTTTGAGATAAAATTTTGATGGAGAACTGCATCTAAAAAATGGGTTTCAACAAAAGCTGAAAAATCCAAGTGCGTATCTCAGTTTCTGAAACGATCATCCATTTAAGATAATCACACGCTTGCCATAGACTAAAGGGCTCAGATTTTGCTGTATAAAAACATGCAAAGAGAAAGAGACATTGCCATGGCTGCAGATACACCGGTTTGCAAATGGATGCCTTACTGGGTCGCCCTGCCAAGATACGAGTTGGATTTTCTCAACACAGTGAAGCAGATTATAGTCCAGAAAGAAGCAAATCATCATCACAGCCCATTTTGTCAGATCAATCAACATCAATAAAACACCTCATTTACGTTCCGAACTCTTAAAAAAAGCAGCTACCTTGTTGCGTCATTTTTACCTTGCAGAAGCACAAGCAGAAACAAACATATATATATATATATATATATATTTGGAATCTAATGGCCAAACGCCTGCATGTTCGTTTTCAGTTTCTTGATCTTTTCTTTTTCTCAGAGGACTGTTGTTTTTTTCTGAATGGAGAAAGAAATCATGGACATAAAGAAATCACCCTTTACAGAAAATCCCAGCTCTCTTTGATGTCTCATTCTTTGATGAGGGTACTGCAAAAACACATTTATGTTATACAAATATATATAGCACAACACCCAATTCACAAGTTCTTTTGCTCGTGCCATGCCCGACCAAGAGAACATCAGTGAAAGAAAAAGTAATTCTTTTTTTTTTCTTCTGTTTTCTGAAAATCTAATTAGATGTTTGCTACCATAGCCATGACTAATCATCATCAACAGCAAGATCATTATTGGCATAGATGATAAAAGGGTTGTTTATCTATCTCATTGTAACAAAAATACTGGAAAATTCATCGGCTAAATTGAACTTCAGAGGAAGGGACTAACCACCCTTGGAAAATCTCAACCTTCCTCGAGTTCCATAGAAAAGCCTCATTCCTTGAACACAAACACATATTTGGTTGATTTGAAGTCCTAAACATATTAAAAAGGATATTACATAACTTTTAGTTGATTTAAAGTCCGGTATTAGGAATATAGTAAAAATGACAACTATATCTAGTGTGAAATCTAGTTTTAAAGGGTAAAAAAAGCGAACAACTTCGCTAATGACCTCCATGCTTTTAATATATTATAGATATGATAAAAGGGCTGTTGATTAGAGCCAAGTTAAAATGATTGGCATACCAGAGATGGTCAACCACCCAGAAAAAGTACCTTTTCACTCCTATTACCTCATTTTTAAGATAAATTTTGATGGACAACTGCATCTGAAAATGGGGTTCAACAAAGACTGAAAAACTGAAGTGGGTATCTTAGTTCCCAAGAACGACCATACATTTAAGGCCATCACATGCTTGCCATACACTTTAGGGCTCAAAGTTTGTTGTATATGAACATGCAAAGAGAAATCAACACACGCCATGGCTGCAAGACACCGATTTGCAGATGATGTCGCACCAAGATACGGGTCAGATCTTCTCAATGCAGTGAAGTAGATTATTAGCCCAAGAAGAAGAAAATCATCATCACAGCCCATTTTTAGATCAATCCATATCAATTAAACAACTCATTTAGGTTCCGACTCCTAATAAAACATCTATCTTGTTGTATCATTTCTACCATGCAGAAGCACAAGCAGAAAAAGGAAAAAGCATATACATATATATTATACACACACACATACACACATATATGGAATCTATGGACAAATGCCTACACAATTGTTGATCTTTTCTTTTTCTCAAAGGGTTGTTGATGTTCTATGAATGGAGGAAAAATCATGGACATAACAGACAGAGGGCAACCACCCTTTACAGAAATCCCCTATTCTCTCTGATGTCTCATTCTTCCTTTCTGGGCTAAACAATGGGTGAGGTCTCTGCTGAACTAATGCCATACTGGGTCACTCTGCCAAGACGCAAGTTGGATTTTCTCAAAAGTAGATTATAATCCAGAAAGAAGCAAATCATCATCACATCCCATTTTTATCAATCAACATCAGTTGTCTTGTGCCCTTAGCACCATTTAAAAGCAGCTATCTTGTATTTAGAGAGACATAAAAGTGGCTATTTGCAAAAATCAGCTATTGTAGCAACAGAAGCAAAAGTTTCTATATATATATAGAGAGATAGATAGATAGATAGATAGATAGATAGATAGAAAGATAGAGAGAGAGAGAGAGACAGAGATCTCATAGATCTGCTAAAAGGGGTGTTCATTAGAGCAAAAACAAAATCATAGGCATGCTGTTGATGGTCAACCACCCTGAAAACTCTCTTGTTTTCTCCGATTGCCTCATTTTAAGATGAACATTTGATAGAGAACTGCATCTGAACGAAAAACTGAAGAAGCCAATTGAATTTTCCAGTTCCAGAGAATGGACATCCATTCAATACTTCCCGTGAACTTTTAGGGCTCAGATTTTGCTGTTTTGCAAACATGCAAAGAGAAAGCAACACATGCCTGGCTGCAAGACGCCGGTTTGCAAATGGTAGCCATACCGGTTTGCCCCACGAAGGTACTGGTCAGATTTCATCAATGCAGTAAAGTAGGGTATAGCCCATAAAGAAGCAAATCATCATCACTGCCCATTTTAAGATCAAGCAACATCGATTGTCATTCTACCTTGTACATACACAGGGACACAAAATCACCCGTTTTGCTATTTGGTTGTTATATTTTTCTTGCAATCCTGCTTCGGTCTATCAGAACAGCCTCTCTACTCCACAATAAAGGTAGGGTAAGGTCTACTACATCCTACCCTCAAGACCCCAAGTGGGAATTCGCTGGGTATGCTGTTGTTGTTTATACATACAGGCTAAGTTGCTACGACTCTTCACTTTCGGTGTCGCATCCATGTCGACATGACGTAGGTGTGGGTGTAGATGTGGGATCCGTACCCGATCTGGTCAACCGGTTTTCGGTACATTGACCAAATTCGAGGGAGAAATTCTGGATAGATTCAATGATCTCTACTAATCAAAACAAAAAAGTAAGATGAAATGGAAGAAATGACATACCTTAAACATATAAATTTCTATTGTCACTCCCTTTCCTTTTATCTCCTTCCAAGATTCTACTCTTGATCAATATTATTCTCAAGCTTTCCACATAATATCCCATAATTTAGGTTTAATAACTGTATTTTTTAGAAATTTGAATTATTCTTATCCAAATCCCCACTTGTATCCATACATGGATCCGTATCCCCGAATCTTAAAATTTTGATCATAGAGGATCCGACCACTATATCTGCACCCATATGGGACAGCCGCACCTGAGTCCGAGCAACTTAGCATACAGGAACATAAAAATGCTATTTGCAAAAATCAGCTGTAGTTGTAGCAGTAGCAGAAGCAGAAAAAGGAAGAAGCATTATCAATTCAGTTCCAAAAAAAAAAAAGGAAGACACATTTATAGTCCCTTCTTTCATTTTCTTGTTCTTTTATTCTCAAAGAGCTGTTGGTTTATATGAATGGAGAAGAAATCATGGACATGGAAGAGAGGGCCAACCACCCTTTATAGAAAATCCTATCTCTCTGATGTCTCATTTTTCCTTTCTGGGATGAACTATTGTTGGGATTCTGCTATAAGCATTATCATCACAACCTCATTTGAAAGACGGAAACTTCCCTACAAGTAGGTGTTTTGGAAAATTTCGAGCAACTTTTGACAAACAACCTATCCAGTAAAATCTCACAAACATAAGCTAAAATTAGAGGGACGTTTGGTCTAAATTGAGAGAAAACAAGAAACAGTACTAGTACTTATGAAAAGGGTTGTTGATTATTTTTGCCGGGAAATCATAGGCCAAACCGAGGGGCAACCACCCTCTAAGAGTTCCCTTTTCTCTGTTGGCCTCATTCTAAACAGTGGGCTGAACCTCCATTTTTCTGTAGAACACTCTGATTATTTTATTTTAATTTTTTTCAAAAAACTGGGCTAGGAGAAGCGGAAAGGGGGAGGGGATTACAAGGTAGAGAATTGAACCCTCACCAACAAGGTGAAAGTTCAGGTAGTCATAAGCCAACCAACCTACTAAGCTACTAATTCCCCAAGAATACTCTGATTTATAAGAGACAATTTAACCAGAGACCCTGTAAGTCCACCAACTATCCCTTTTCAATGCTTTTGCTGCTGCTTTATCTGAAAAAAGAGAGACACTCTCACACATACACATATGAATGTTTTAGTCTTAACACTTTAGGGCTCAGATTTTGCTGTTCTACAAACATGCAAAGAGAAAGCGACATCGCCATGGCTGCAGATACCGGTTTGCGGATGATGCCATACCGGGTCGCCCTGCCAAGTTACGGATCGGATCTTCTCAATGCAGTGAAGTAGATATAGCCCAGAAAGAATCAAATCATCATCCCAGCCCATTTTTTCAGATCAATCAACATTCTTGTAGATCACCAATTAAAAGCAGCTACCTTGTTTTTTCATTGCATGCATATATATATATATATAATTAAAAAAAAGTCAACATTCTTGTTCTTTTTTTCTTCTGAAAGGGCTGTTGGTTTTTTATGAATGGAGAAGAAATCATGGACATGGCAGAGAGGGGGCAACCACCCTTTACAAAAAATACCATCACTCTGATGTCTCATTCTTCCTTTCTGGGCTAAACTGTGAGAATTCTGCCATAAGCATTATCATCATAGCCACTTCTGAAAGATGGGAACTTTTCCACAAGTAGGCGTTTGGACAATTCCAGTAGTTTTAACAAACATAAGATACGATCAGAGTATGTTTGCTGGAGAAACAAAAAAACAGCACTAGTATATCAGAGGGTTGTTGATTTGGTTGAAGGAGAAATCATAGGCCAATCAGAGGGGGCAACCACCCTCCAGGATTCACTTCTCTTTCTGTCGGCCTCATTCTTCATAGTGGAGGGGTGTATTTGGCCCTTTTCCGTTCTTCATACTGGGTTAACTCCATGTTTCTATGATTTTGCTGCTGCTTTGCCTTAAAAAGAAGGCACGCAAGAGCAAATAGTCACAGATACAGATACAAAAGGGTTGTTGACTGGAGCTAAGAATAAAATCATTGGCATACTGGAGATGGTCAACCACCCTGAAACTCTTTTTTTTTCCGATTGCCTCATTTTTTAGCCAAAACATTTAGGGCTCAGATTTTGCTGTATATGAATATGCAAAGAGAAAGCAACACATGCCATGGCTGCAAGACACAGCTTTGCATATGGATGCCATACCATGTCGCCACGCCAAAGATACGGATTGGATTTTCTCAAGGCAATAAAGTAGATTATAGTTCAGAAAGAAGTTACCCATCATCACAGCCCATTTTTTTCCAGTTTTTGCACGGTTTGCTCCTATTTCAGATTAACCAACATCAATAGAACATCTCATTAAGGTTTAGTACTGTTACAAAAAACAGCTAGCTTTGTATTTACAGGGACATAAAAGTGGATATTTGCAAATATCAGCTATAGTATATACAGAAGCAGAAAAAGGAAGACCATATAGTCCATTAACATAAGCTAAAATTAGAAGGATGTTTGGTCTGAACTTAGAGAAAACAAGAAACCAGTACTAGTACTTCCGAAAGAGGGTTGTTGATTTTTTTTATGGGGAAATCATAGGCCAAACAGAGCGGGCAACCACCCTCCAAGAATTCCCTTTTCTTTCTGTCGGACTCATTCTTAATATTGAGGCTGAACCTCCACTTTTCTATAGAATACTCTTATTTATAAGAGATAATTTAACCAGAAACCCTGCAAGTCTACTTAACTGTCCCTTCGCTATGCTTGTGCTGCTGCTTTATCTGAAAATGCAGTCATACAGAAGCAAAGTAGTCACAGATAGACAGAAACAGACATAAATTAAACACATACATGGCATAATGCATAAACACACCCAAACTTGGTCTTGACTGGCAAGTAAGCACTCCAACTTTGAGAGTGCACATCTAGACACCTCAACTTGATCTCAAATGGCAATAAACACTCCCACTCATCCCCATCGTGTCTCGTGTGTGCACTTAACACAAAAACTCTAGAGGTGTCTAGATGATCATCTTGTAAGTTGGAGCATTCAACTGACACAACAGAGGTGTCTAGACCTCATATATATGCTAAAAAGGCTGTTGGTTAGAGATAAGTAAAATCACTGGCATACCGGAGATGGCCAACCACCCTAAAAAATCCTTGTTTACTCCGATTACCTCATTTTTGAGCTAAAAATTTGATAGAGCACTGCCTCTGAAATGAGGTGTTCGAGAAAAACTGAAAAAACGCAATTGGGTATCTCAGTTCCCAAAGAACAACTATCAAATGGGTGCTGTACACATTAGGACTCAGATGTTGCTGTTCTACGAACATGCAAAGAGAAATCGACATGGCCATGGCTGCAGATACACTGGTTAGCGTATTGATGCCTTACCAGGTCGCCCCGCCAAGAACCAGTCACATCTTCTCAACACGATGAAGTAGATTGTTAGCCAGAAAGAAGCAAATCTTCATCACAATCCATTTTTAGGTTCCGAAGTCTTGTAAAAGCAGCTATCTTTGTTGGGTCATATGCATAAAAATATTGGAATTCTATGGCCAAATGTGTAGATAATTCTTGATTGCTTAAAATCAAAGGGCTGTTGGTTTCTTAAATAAATGGAGAAGAAAGAAATCATTGACATAGCAAAGAGAGAGGGCAACCACCCTTTACAGAAAATCCCATTTTTTACTTCTGACGTCTCATTCTTCCTTTCTTGGCTAAAGAATGGTTGAAGATTTCAGCTAAACACTACAATATTATATCCCAATTCCCAAGTTCGCTATGACCGACCAAGGTCATACTAGGGAATGAAAAAGTAGTTCTTTATCATTTATGAAAATCTTAAGAAATATGCTATACCACGGAAGGTTATTGTGGGTGTGAATTATCAAGGGAACATATTAGGACATTACTGTTTTAGTACGCAAAGATGGTCATGAAGTTCTCATATATTGCAAACTTTTTTTTATCATAACAGCTTGTTTGTATGGTTGTTATTTATTGTATTGTGATATTAGTTTCGCTGCAATGTTTGTTTCGATTGTTATTTAAATTTCATTGTATCATATCGCTTCATCGTTAGGTAACGATGAAAAGTCTCATTTTGTGTGATTGCGTCGAACAAGCCATTTGACCTTTTGTCTTGATTCAGAATCGATAAAAACAGGATATAAAGGCACACTATTCTTAATCTTTTAAGAAAAATTCTAAAGAACATCCAGCCTATGCTCATACTGTATCACAAACTATACCAAGAATTTTAGAAAGCTCAACTCTATGCTGACTTTAAATCTCAGTTTCAACTAACATGAGAGATAACCAACAAAATCTTAGTTTTTAAACATCATACAACTGCTTGAAATTTCTGTGATGCCAAAATTCAAATTTGAACAGGTCAATCAGCTGCTGGATATTTTATACTGACCAGATTTAATCATTTACCTGCAGGTGTTGGAGAAAACAGGCCTCTCTTGAACTGCTGCATATACACATCGATGAGTGTAAGAGAATGAAAGAGCACCAACATCAAACTTGTATCGACACAATCTGAAGTTCCACGAGTTGAACAGACTTGAAAGTCAAAGCAAGGTTCCAAGTATTGCTTTATTGGGATAAAAATTACCAAAAGAAAATGAAATTAGATAAAATAACACAGAAAAAAGTTAGAATTTGGCTCGAATCAACGACAGATGATCCTGGGTAATTGGAGACGCCATAACTCTCTCCAACCCTTAACAAACTAGTGGCTACTCAAAATAAAGGAGAACCTGAAATTCAAAATAATAGACCAAAGAACCACACACTATAAGTAGTTTAAAGTTATTTAAAGAAAAACTAGTAAAAAAAAATGCAAATAAACCAAGTTGGGGATGAGGCCACGATTTTCGACTATTAATCAAAGGAAATAGTAGAGTTAACATGCTGTGGTTGCAATCACCGGCTGCCTTACAACGAAGACCTTCCGATTAGACTCACCAACCCAGGCCTTGAATCAACTCTAATAATTTTCACTTCTCATTATGCTTAAACTTCACTACCTCTGAAACTTGGGATTTCAAGATTTAAATAAGGCAAGAAAGCTTGGACTTGTGTAGATAATTTCACCAACTAGCTTCAGTATCAATATTCACCTCCATATCTTTCAAACTTGTTTAATATCAATACCTAATAGTTTCACTCCTGGAAAATGTGTAGTTAAAAAACAGTTTTCTTTTGAAACTGGGATTCGTCTAGATATTATGTAAAAGTAGAAACAAGAACATGAATATAAGAAGGAGCACAAAGTTTTGGACCAAACAAGCTGGGATCAAATTCTGTTTAGAATCATCCCAAACCAATATCATACAACATAATGATAAAGAGAAGTAAAGAACGAAAGAAACAGACCAAATATTGTAGAACTAAACTTAAGCCCAGACAAGAGGCTTACATCCGATCTATCAGAAAGAGTCTATTCCACCATGGCTGCAAAAAGCAGAGGCCTTTTGTGGGAGCACATACAACCTCACAAATTCCTTGCCTTTGCCTAGCCAAGATATGAATCAGCTCAAACATCTGAATTGCAATCTTCCTTCCTGGAGAATAATATCATAGCCTCATTCACAAAGTTTAGGGTTTAGGATTCGGGTTTACCCATACAAGTTTTTTTTTTTTTTTTTTTTTGTGTGTGTGTGTGAGATACAGACAATATACATGTGCATCATGTACATAACGAGGCTCAGATGTCAATTTAATAATCACCATTGAGTCCACCAGAAACTAACATGGCTGCTACCTCTCCTGGTAACCCCGCCAAGATACCGGTTGGATTGTGACCATGCCCCATATATCAGACCAGTATTAGCAATATCACTACTACTAACAAGCAATCATCACAGCCCCATCATTAAATACTCCTTTAATTTGTTATATGGTTCTGCTGTTGCCTTGTTAACATAAAACAGAGGAAAAATGATCAATTCTCGGTCCTAGTGGTGTAATGGTAAAATAGTACCCTGCTAAAGTACAGACCAGGGTTCAGTTGCAGCTGGTGCATTCTGTTTGGGTTTGCAGATGGTTGTCGTTAAACTGTTAGGGATCAGATTTTGCTTTTCTATGAACATGAAAGAGAAAGCGACCACGCCATGACGGCAGACACGTTAACAGATGATGCTATACCAGGTCTCCCTGCCAAGATACGGGTAAGATTTTCTCCACACAGTAAAGTAGCTATCCCAGAATGAAGCAATCATCATCACAGCCTGTATTCAGATTTCAGGTGATTTGTGAAGATCCCTTCACTCGTTATCCTCATTGCTAACTAAATACTGATTTCATCCAGAAAAAAAGTGTTTTCAATCATACATGGCATATTGGTAGCGCGTCAGACTCCAGAGTCCAGACCAGAAGGTTGTACTGTGTGTTCGGTGGACATTCAGTTCAAATTCCCGATCCATTAGAGTCCCAACCATAGACAACCTAAGAGAGAATTTGAGGCTCAGATCTGTTGAGGAAAATAAGACGAGAAAAATGAAGAATTGTCATGGCTGCAAACACCGGTTGCATGACACAAATTCACTTGTCACAGGGTTGCCCAGCCAAGATACACGTGTATGTGTTTTCTTTTTCAATCCATATGCTCAGAGAAATAAGGAATTCACTGCCATGGCTGCAATTTCAGTAACATTTGGATTGCCAAGCCAAGATACAGTTTTATTAGATCCATAGGTAACTTAAATATTTCTCATCAGAGCCTCCATGCTGACAGGTGAAGTGGAATTAGCAACTAAGAAGCAGCCGAAGACGGCAACAATGACATCCACATGAACATGCATACTAATTTGGTCTCAATTTCACCTCCTTTTACATCTCACAATTGGAACCTCCATTTCACCTCCATTTTACATCTCACAATTGGAACCTCCATTTCACAAGCATACCTTTCTCTTCCTTTTATGCTAATGCCAATGGAAACAAACAAATTTCTTATTAAAAAAACCCAGTAATAGCAATCTATATTTTTCTTATAGAAATGGAGATCAGTTTGAACAAGAAGCTAATGTGAAATTAAAGCAGCTCAGGCACTGAATTCTAGTCTAACATCTAGTTCATCATGTCTTTCACTTCCTATAGACAAAATGAACAGGAAGAAAAAATGAAACTACAACAAACAAACAACGACATACCCATAGTGTAATCCGACAAGTGTGGTCTGGGACAGGGAGGGTGGAGTGTATGCAGACCTTACCCCTACCTTGTGTAGGTAGACAAGTTGTTTCTGATAGACCCTTGACATTATAGAACCGTATAATATGCAATAATTTGAAAATCAGTTCCAGAAAAAATATGGCTCTTATAGTGAAAACTGAAATGTTATCACATAGAACAGATGTTATAAAGATGTCTGAGCAAAACCTTATTGTATTTCAAACTCAAAGCACAAGAGGTCCCCAGTTCAGAAATTTGAGGCTTAGATACTGTTGGTCGAACAAAGAGAAGGCTACATCGCCATGGCGGCTAAAACACCAGTTGCATGCAAAAGAGAGAACCTCAGTTGCAGGCCATCCTGGAATTTGCCAAGCCAAGATACAGGTCGAACTGTCCTCAATGCCCGATTTTGTTCAGAAAAACATTGTCATTATCACAGCTCTTTTGCACGGATTCTCCAAAAGTAGAAATCAGAAACACACCCACACTGAGATCTACAGCTGAAGCTGTAGATTGAAGAAAATCCATGCATATGTTTCAATTGTCATAGCTGCTGACTGATGTTTATCTCAGTATAGCATGAACAAGGGCTGTTGGTTTAGTTGCTAAAAGGAAAATCATTGGCACAACAGAGAGGGGCAACCACCCTTAACAAAAAATTTCTTCTCTCAATTGACCTCCATTTCTCTTTTTGAACTCCCTGGAAAATTTCCCAACTTTCTTCTTCTCAGAGGGCCACCTTAGCATTTTCCTTCATACAAAAGACACCATTTTAGCATAACAATACAATACAATAGGCAACAACCATCCAAACAAGCGAATAAGAGTAAAATTGAGGCTCAGATCGGTTGTTGAGACAAGAAAATGAAGACATCGCCATGGCTGCAACCAACAGTTGCATGACAGAAAGTGGGTCGCCATCCGGGTTGCCACACCAAGATACGGATCTCTTAATTTGTCTTGCCCCGATCCCAAAGAAGAAAGTATCATCACAGCCTCGGAATCCCCCCCCCCCCCCCCCCCCCCCAACTTCATGAGAAAAAATCAGTTCAACTCCATAAGACAAAGGACCATTTGAGTCGAAACTTGGGTGTCAACAATAATTCCCTAAGATATAAAAGGTTGCTTGGTTTTTCATTTTCATATGAGAAATCAAAGAAGTTACAGAGTGGGGCAACCACCCTTCAGAAACTCCTCCTCTCTGCAAACCTGCTCTCTTTGGTTATTGTCTATAAAATCATGGGCTTATATATCAAGAAGATGAAGTACTCATCTTTCTGTGATACATCATTCTTTTGATTTGTAGTTGGAGCAAACTTTAATGTATTTCAAAACACAAGAGGTCTCCAGCTCGATTCTGAGAAACTTGAGGCTCAGACAATGCATTTGGAAAAAGAGAAGCAACCACACGACGGCTGCAAAATCACCAGTTGCATGCAAGAGAGAGAGCCTCAGTTGAAGGCCAACCTGGAATTTGCCAAGCCAAGATATGAGTCAAACTGTCCTCAATGCCCAATTTTGGTAGCCCAGAGAGTAAAACATTGTCATCATCACAGCCTCTGTTGCACAATTACTCAAAAAGGAGGAAGAAAATACACACACACAAACTGAGATCTACGGCTTAAGTTGTAGATTCAAGAAACTGCACGGCCCATGCATATGTTTCAATAATCATAGTTGTTGATTAATGTTTGTCTGAGGAACAAGGGTTGTTGGTTTAGTTGCTAAACATAAAATCATTGCTACAACAGAGAGGGGACAACCACCCTTAACGAAAAAATCCCATCTCTCTATAACCTTATTTTTTCTTTTTGGGCCAACACTTCTTTAGGAAAAATTATAGTTTTCACCAGAAAATTTCACAACTTTCTTCTCCTCAGAGGGATACATTAGTAATTAAACACTGATGAAATTCTTCATGAAACAAACATTTTCCTTCATACCAAAGACACCCTTAATAAAAATACAATACTTTAGTAACAACCATCCAAACAAGAGCACTGAAGTTGACATCAGTTGATAAAACAAGAGAATGAAGACATCGCCATGGCTGCAGACCTCGGGTTGTGTTCCGGGTTGCCCCGCCAAGATACGGGTCTCTTAGTTTCTCTTGTCAAGTATCATTGAAGTCTCATAATTCTCTTTCTCTCTCTCTCTTCTTTGAGAGAGAAATTTAGTTCAACTCCACAACATATTAGACTATTTGATTCAAAAATCTAACAGGGTCCGGATAATATTTCCCCGGGAATTAAGAATTTTGATTTTTATTTCATTTTCTTTTCATATGAGAAATCACTAGAATTGCAGAGAGGGGCAACCACTTTCGAAAAAAACCTCCTAACATGAACAACTCATTTCCTAACCAACGACCATACCACCCCTTAAAGAGAATGCAACCACACCATCACCATGGCTGCAAAATCACCAGCGGCGCAAAAGAAAGAACCTCAGTTGCAGGCCATCCTTGGAATTTTCCAGGCCAAGATACAGCTCCGATTGTACTCAATGCCCCATTTTGTTAACCCAGAAAGTGCTATTATGATATCACTACCTCAAACAAGGTCATCAGTGCAAATTCCTTAAGAATACACACTCTGAGATGTATGGATTATCTTCTGCTTCTGAGTATTGCATCAACACGGGCTGTTGGTGTGATAGCTACAGAAAATCATTGGCACAACAGAGAGGGGCAACCACCCTTAGAAGAAATTGACCTCATTTCTCCTTCTGGCCGACTTTTTTTATTAAACTATCACATAAATCAATACGAAAATAATATTTTTTCATGGATATTTCCATCCAGAAATATTATGTCCCATGAGTCACTTGAATTTTCTTTAGATGATGACATATTATGTTATTATTTGTTTACTTCTTGCATTTCGATATTTAGAGTAAATTACATTCACTTCTTTAGTTTCACTTACTAATGCTTCTTGTTTTAGACAATGAGCAATTAATAATTATCAGAATTTTATTTTATTTTTTTGATGAAGTAAGAAGAATGCCATTAACAAAGCATCAAGCAGACGCACAGATTACAAACGAAAGAAAATATCCGCTCCAAAAAAGGAAAGAATTAGAATTTGATTTGAAAACAAAAGAAGCTATATGTCCTGCCCAATAAATGATCATCTAAAACTATTTTATAAATGTAAGATATAACATAAATTAATGGAGTCAATCAAGAACATATATAGGGAAAAAAATATAAGATGCCTACCTTATACTTTTCACTGTAGGTGAATATGCACATGAACATTCAAGCAAAACCCTAGTCACTTTAGCAGCCTACAAGCACATCCAATATCTGTAACAACAACCATAACGTCCGTATACGCAGAACTTATCCCTATTCTATTTAATATTTCTGTGTGATAAAAGGTTATTCTCAATAGATTCTTCGCCCCTAAGTTGCTCGGGCTCTTCACTTTTGGTGCCGCACCCGTGTCGATACGAAATGGGAGTGCGTTTGGGATCCATGTCCGATTTGGTCAACCGATTATGGGTACTTTGACCAAAATCGATGGGGAAAGTCGGGACAGTTTTAGTAATTTTCTGTACTCAATACAAAAGTTAAGGTGAAATTGAAGAAAATTGAATACCTTTCATAGACATTTCTATGTCACTCCATCTCCTTTCATCTGCTTCCGGGATTCTCCTCAAGCTTTCCACATAATATCTCATAATTTAGGTTTTATAACTCTACTTTTAGATATTTTAATTGCTTTTACGCGAATCCCCGCACCCGTGTCCATCCATGGATCTATATCCCCGAATCTTAAAAATTAGATCCGGATCCATATCGGACATCCGCACCCGTATTGGACATCCACACCCGTCTTAAACACCCGTATAGCAGTCCGAGCAACTTAGCTGGGCCCAAGAAAAAATTAATAATTACAATAATTATAATCAAATCAAAGAATAGCCTAACAATAAATTACCAAAAGCCTTACTTGTCTGAGATGGTCAGCTGCTGCAAGAACAAAACAAAAAAAATCCATTAGATTTGACCTATACTAAAATTGGAACCCTAATGCATGGAACCACGGACTTGTAATACCTTGAAACTTTAAAATCCTAAAAATATTGTGCCTAGTAAATATAGAACGTAACCACACACAACCAGTCAACCACCTATTCCCTTAATATCTGAAGGACCTTCATGGTTCTCCCTGAGATCATGGGCTTATCTAAGAAGCAAATACAGTATCCATCTTTTTGTGATAGTGTGCAACATAAAATTGCACAATTTTCCCTTTAGCAACTGAGCTTATGCCTAGTGAGGTAGAACTCAGAAGTTCTTTTAAACTGAAGTCATCTTAGCAAAACTTGTGGGATAAAATGACAACAAAATATAAACTTGCCCTGCCAAAAAAGTTTTTTGGATACGACGGGCATAAATTAAAACCAGCACAATATAAGGGAAAAGTGCAAATGACCCAGTGTACAACTACAAACGCAAAGCGGCCCCGGCATTATTCTAATTGGAGCAAACTTAAATGTGAACACAAGAAGTCCACAGTTCAATTTTCAGAAATTTGAGGCTCAGATACTGCAGTTTTGCTTGGACAAAGAGAAGGCAAACACGCCATGGCTGCAAAAGCACCAGAGTTGCATGCAAAAGAGTGAGCCTCAGTTGCAGGCCATCCTGGGATTTGCCAAGCCAAGATACGGGTAGGACTGTCCTCAATGCCCAATTTTGTTAGCCCAGAACGTAAAACATTGTCATCATCACAGCCTCTTTTGCACAATAACTTCAAAATGGGAAAGGCAACACACCTACACACTGAGATCTACGGCTAAGCTGTTGTTTGTCTAAGTATTTCATTAACAAGGGCTGTTGCTATAGTTGTTAAAAAGAAAATCGTTGGCACAACAGAGAGGGGCAACCGCCCTTAACAAAAATCCCTTCTCTCCGTTCCTCATTTTTCTTCTTGGGCTAACTTTCTTAGGAAATTTCCCGGACTTTCTTCTTTTCAGAGGCTACATTGGAAACCAGTTACTGATAAAATTCATCATAAAAACATTTTCCTTTGTACCAAACACAGTGCTATTATTATCATATATGGATCATATTCTGCTTCTGAATATTGCATGAAGAAGAGCTATTGGTTTAGTAGCCACAGAATATCATTGGCACAACAGAGAGGGGCAACCACCCTTAGAAGAAATCCCTTCTCTCTATTAACCTCATTTCATTTTCTGGTTGACTTCATTTAGGATTCTTGGCTGTCACCTGAAAATTTCGCAACTTTTCTCTCCTCATAGGAATACAATGGTAACCAAGTGCTGATTTCATCACAAAAAATGTTCTCCATCATACCAAAGACACCCTAAGAGAAGGTTGAGGATCAGATCTGTTAATAAGACAAGAGAGTGAAGGCGACACCATGGCTGCAAACACTGTTGGCCTGACACAAAATCATAGCCATTCAGATTGCCCTGCCAAGATACAGTCCCTTTAGTTTCGTGCCCTATTGAGTTGCTCAAAAGAAAAAGGGACGAGACTATCATCATAGCATA
Organism: Solanum habrochaites; assembly: GCA_027704765.1. Taxonomy (NCBI): domain Eukaryota; kingdom Viridiplantae; phylum Streptophyta; class Magnoliopsida; order Solanales; family Solanaceae; genus Solanum; species Solanum habrochaites. The sequence continues at coordinate 3,445,020 of JAKWJA010002500.1, read as the reverse complement.
TTCTCTATCTATATATCTATCTATCGACAACATTCACTGAAAATGCCAAGTGCTTTTGGTTTAAATGCAGACTTAGTGGGCTCTCTTCCGCTAAAGTCTCCCTCATTTCATGGGCTTATATCTAAGAAGTAGATAAAGTACCCATCTTTGTGATAGTATACAACATGAAATTGCATATCTTTCCCTTTAGCAACCGAATTTATGCCCCACTTGCGGGATACTATGATATGGACTCATGTAAGTGCAAAACTAGTGGATCTTATGATATGCAAATATAAACTAGGCACAAAATAAGGACAAAAGTGCAAATGACCCAGTGTGCAACTATACATTATTCTAATTGGAGCAAACTTAAATGTAAGCACCTGAGCTTCCCAGTTCAATTTTCAGAAATTTGCAGCTCAGATAATATATTTTTGCTCAGAGAAGGAGAAGGTAACCCCGCCATGGCTGCAAAACACCAGTTGCATGCAAAAGACTGAGCTTCAGTTACAGGCCATCCTGGGATTTGCCAAGCCAAGATACGGGGTCGGACTATCTTCAATGCCCAATTTTGCTAGCACAGACAATTAAACATTGTCATGATCACAGACCATTTTGTACAATTCAATCTGTCACCAAAAACGAAACGAAGACTTATTTGACACCTTTCTTTTAATTTTCTCCACACACTGAACTATTGTGTGTTTGAGTATTCATTAACAAGGGTTGTTGTTTTGATTGCTACGAAAGAAAATCATGGGCACAATAGAGAGGAGCAACCACCCTTGACAAAAAAAAAATCCTTTCTCTCTATTAACCTCATGATTCCATATTGCATGTTCAAAGAGGCCCTTAGTTCAAATTGATGAAACTCATCACAAAAAGATCACATTTTTCTTCATACCAAACACACCCTTTTAGAATAACAATACAATCAAAGCTACAAGAGTAAAATTGAAGCTCAGATCTGTTGATAAAAACAAGAGAAATAAAGACAATCACCATGGCTGCTAACTCGGGTTGCGTTCCGGGTCGCCCCGCCAATATATGGGTCTCTTAATTTCTCTTGCAAGTATCAAATTACAGCCTCAAAATTCTCTCTTTCTCTCTCTGTCTCTTCGTTGAGAGATGAATTTAGCTCAACTACAAACATTAAGGACCATTTTAGTCTATAACTTCAAGGGTTGTTTGAGTTTTTTTTTCCATTTTTTTCATCAGAAATGCAGCGAAAGGTAAACCACCCTTAGAAAAATTCCTCTTCTCTGCAATCTTCTTCTCTTCTTTCTGAGCTTAAGCTTTCAGCTTCTGGTTCATCAATGGAAGTTCATCAGTATCTTAAAAGCAGCAATGTTTCTAATTTGCCGTCATGTGAATACTTATTTACGGTTTGTTTTTGCGATTGTTTAGCCTCGTGTTTCTCGAAAAGGAAGGGTATTTTGGTCTAAAATACAATTTGATTTATAATTTTTTTTTAGTGAAAATATGAACATCAACTTCTTAATCTTTTAACATTAAAATTACTTTCTTTTTCTTCTAAAAAGATCTCAATTTTTATTTACAATTAACTATATATAATATAATAAATACCAATAACGATATTTCTTTTTATTATTTCTTGCCCAAATCTATTTTTATGAAGAAATTAATCAAAATACAATAAAATGTGTGATAATATAAAATAACACATTCGCTCTACTAGCATAAACATCTCAAGAAAATTTGGAAAGGATCCAGTAATATTCAAAATGAACATCAGTATCGTACAAAAGATGTGAATTTCAACTTGAGCATAAACGTTGAATCTATTGGTTCAAACTTGAGCACGAGTGCTGAATCTACTTCTTTTGTAATTCATTCTCTTTTCTTCCCGTACTCCGCAAAGAAAAAAAAAAGAAGAGAAGAAGACGAGAATTACGATTCTTCACCAATATTTAATTAAATTTATGATCTTCTTCGTTCTTTTCTACGACGACAACTAGAACCAAAAGCAAATGGCTCCCCTAAATGATGTTTGAAGCTTTAGGAATATCTACATAACATCTTTGCCTCTTTGATGGAGAAAAAATTTCTGCACAACATCACCTTCCAAGGTGACTAAATAGGAAACCTGTTAGAAATAATAATTGTTAAAAACATCAAGAACATAATATAAGAGGCTTGTGTATAATATTAGGCAAAATTTAATAACACTCACAATCTCTAAAGCACTGGCTTTGTGAAGTAGGAATCCATTTACTCTTCCCCTAAAAAAAATGAAAAATGATAGTCGTAAAGTGTTTGCTTGATGAGTCATATATTGTTCGGATCCTTCAAAAATGTTGTTGGGTATTGTGTTGGATCCTCTGACAGTAATACGTTTTGGAGGATCCAACATGGGTGGAGCAGCATTTTTGGAAGTTCCGATCAACGTAATCTCAAAAGTCTACTGATGTTCAAGAAAACTACTTACATAGAGAAAGGCAAGTTCTGATTCACTTTAGTCAGCAAAGGTCCTTTATATCTGGCAATACTAGTTTTGGATTTTGCAATATGTCTTTCCTCAACATTGTCAGCACAAGCAGGGGCACTGATATATGCATCCTAAACAGGAAAAGCAAAACAAAAACAACATGTCAGTAAAAAATCTTCGTTTTCAGATTCGAGAAAATTCTCTAGGATTAACAGCACACAGTTTGAAACTTGGTGGATAATGGTCCTATCCGTCTATTCTTTTCCACTTATGTATCAAGTTTTTAGTCTACAACAACATTCGAACCAATGATGTGCGCCCACCCACACATCACGTGCCGCGCTCTACCACTACACCAAAGCTTGGGGGCTATAAGTCATCAAATTTAAGATATAGAAAGCTGGTTTTGCAGAAAAAATGGTATCTGGTGTTAAGGTATTACTGAAGAAATGGAGATGTAGGATTAAGATTTTGACTTTACCACACCATACTTCAGAAATAGGCCATGTAAAGACTGGAATTTGTGTTTTAGTTTTGTTTGAGGAGCATCTTCTTCGCAAACTACCAATGGATGAAATCCAACTGCAATGCACCTGCATTTACACTATCACTTTAGTCAGACGATATCACTTCTGTCACATATTTTCTCTTTGGAGTAAAAGATTGCAATCTGAAGGTACCATTTGCTTTCACTGTTTTCAAGTGTGTCTATCAGCCATTGTGACTGACTATCTCCAGCACCATTTGAAGCAACCTAGAAACAAGAAGGACAAAGTTAAACGTCAAAAGTGATCTACAGCAAAAGCAAACAGTGAATTTTGAAATTTGTGAATAAGAATGACAATAGTATCCTTATCTGGGAAGAAGAAAAAAGAAGGGGACTGTTTCTCTAGGACCGGTTGAGATTAAGGGTGATATGGGACAATTACATCTATAATTGAAACTCATTTAAAGAGTCATCCAACTCTTTGTCAAATATAAGCAGAATGATACAAACTGTTTTCATGAAGATCCGTTCTTTTTTTCTCAAACCAACTTACAATATTAAAAGAAAGAAACAGAACACGATATATAATCAGCTCGAAGTCTGGAAGCAGAATCCTATCACAGAGACAGCTAAGATATAATTGATCATATGCCATCTCACACTCATCCAAGTACAGCTGTTTATATATGTCTACATTCTTCTGAGAATTAAACATGAAGGTATTCTTGGATATATGAACTATGCCAAGTTCAAATATAAAAGACAAATAACACAAAGATGACAAGTGAAAGTGCATAAAGAACCTTTCCAGCTGCCATAATTGGCATAGGAGAACAACTCCCAAGTTCTGTAAAAGACAACTCACTACCTTACACTGATATGGTAGAAGATAGATAAGAGGCAAAGAAGCTAAAATTATTTGACATGTCATCATATTTGATGTAACCAAGGTCTTTGGAATAAATTTTCTGAACTTCCAGAGATAAAACCAACACATAAGCTACAGACTTATCAGAAGCGGGTTAGGTAAAACATTATATAGAAAAATACAATATATATCTTACAAAGACAATAGGCGACAATCAAGTGAGCAGAAAGCTGAAGTGACACCATCTTGGTAACGTGCGTAAAAGGCCAAGTAATCAGATAAAAGAAAGAAACATTTACCTCATATAATCCTGTATCTACAACTATAATATCTAAGCTTCCATGTGCAAATTTGAATTGTTTAAGGTAGTGATTCACCCCTTGTCCTTTGAGAGCTCGAGTAGAGTACCTACAAGTTTAGGATGGCTGAAGGGAAACCGCAAAGACAAATCATTTCAAATGATGAAACCGAGATCTAAAAGTAAAAAAGTTATTCCAAGAGGAACAAACTGCTTATTCATAGAGGAGCATACCAGGGGATCTTCACGGAAGGAAAACGCCAAGTAGCCTGCCAAGGAAGGGACCATTAGATATTTAAAATTTATCATTTCGTCGAATCCTCATTGGAAATTTAAGATTGATTCCTTTTAATCAAAGAAAGTAGTTAACGTGTTTTTGTAGTAAATACTACATGGAGCTTGCCACATGAAAGATTAGCAAGTTCACAAGCCAAACATCTTTTGCACAAGAAGAGAAGTTGACAAGTTAAATGTGCTACATAATGTCAAAATTGCATGGTTTAAACAACTCGTGTGAAGCCAGAGTGATACAATCAGTACCCAATTGTTGCAGCAAGATGTAATCCGTAGAACACAAAAAACGAGATGTCTTTAGAACTTTAGGTATCTTGAAAAATATGAATCAAAATCAAACATTGGTTGGTTAGTAGGTGACCAAGAAAACTTGGTAAATTATCTAATTTGAACACAATTCATTAAGTAACTTACGTGTTACATCCTACACTAGCATCATTGCACTCAAATTCATATAACCACTGAATTATGCACATATAAAAGTCATTGGAGGGCTTACATTTTGCATAAGAGGATCATCTTCCCCAAGTTCGCTTATGTTGATAACGAATCTTGCATTGAACTTTTTTGCTACCTTCTCCACCTTCATTCAATATCAGATTCAACCAAAACTTGATCAGCCAAAAATGAACATGATAGAAAGGAGATGAATTTCATCACAGGTAACAATTTCATTTGAACATCAAAACAAAAGAAATAAAGGACGTCTTTTGTCACAAGAACATGAATTTATTGAATTTCAAGTTTTTACAAAACTAATTACCAGAACAATACAAAGATTTGGAAAGACTCCTAAAAACACGGGAGCTAAAGGAACAGTACTAGCATGCCCAAAACATATTTCCACTTATTTGGTATTGCTTATAGATCTTTTTCTTCCATTTTCTCATATTTTTCTCTAAGTCTACATGGATGCCAAGAGACTGTAGGTCTTTCCGTACTACTTTCTTCCATGTGACTTTATCTCTAACTCGTCCTTTTTAACACCTTCACTCGCCATAATTTCACACCTACTGACCCACACATAGGAGGTAGATGCATAACTAAACCTAAACCAAATCAAGCGACTTTCTCTCATTCTATCAACATGTGCTACTTGCACCTTCTAACAAATGTTTTAATCATTTTGAATATGATCCAATCTTGAATGAGTACACCTCCAAACTATACACTGAAACTGATTACCTTCCCTCAATCAACTAATGCTAACAACAACAACATATCCAGTGGAATTCCACAAGTGGGGTCTGGGGATGGTAGAGTGTACGCCGACCTTACCGCTACCTCGTGGAGAAAGAGAGAGACTATTTCCGAAAAACCCTCAGCTCAAGTGTAGCAAACTCAACTAACTAATGCCAAAAGAAAAGAAATTCAGAGTTGCATAGTTCTCTAACTAAAGACTGAACTAACTTACAATCTTCACCAAACCAAAATTCAGCTCAGAACACATATCCCATCAACATAGATTCAAATAAAAATCATTCCTTTACACAAATAACAATAGATTTTCTTCTCAAGATTGATTGTTAAGTGTACATTCTTCAACTACAGACTGAACTAACACTGACAATCTTCACCAAACCAAAATACAGTTCAAGATTCCATACCCCAACAAGTAACATTCAAATAAAAATCATTCTTTTACACAAATAGCCAAAAAAAATACTATTTTTTAAAGATTGGTTGAAAAACTGACCTGTTTGAGAAGAAGGGTCTGTTCTTCAAGAGTTCTAATACCCCCTGTAACACTTATAAAATATATATCCATAGGAAGATCATTCACATTTCCATTCCTTATCATTGGCTTCTGATTTTGACACAAGTTAAGAACAAGAAAAAGAGACAAACATAAACAAAATTGAGTAATCAAAGTACAAACCCATGATTTCTTCATCATTTTTCAATAAAACTCAAGATTCAGTTTTTTTTTTTTTTTTTTTTTTTTTTTTTGCAGATATAAACTAAAATCCCAGAAAACTTATATTTTTGAAAAGAAAATTGAACCACTCACAGAGATCATGTGGAATTAGTGTTAGGCACATGTTTGACCACGTGATTTTTCTTAAATGGAAGAAGATTTTTTTTTTTAACTTAAAAATAGTTGATCTATTAAATTTGGCTATAAAAAAATGTACTTCTAATCATTTCAATTTTATTGAACCAAAAATGCAATCAACTTATTTTCTGGCATTAAAATGCTCATAAAATTAACTAGATGGAGCAATATAAAACGTCACAGAGTAGTGCATTATTGATCCATTTTTTAATCGAATATGAATTAAGTTGTCGAATACATATGTTGATAGGGGCTTTTTTTTCATATATAAATAGATGAATATGAACTCCAAATTGTTCATTTACAACATGAATTTTGTTCTCTCCTCATACATTTCTAAATTTTGAAGTATAGAAAAAATAACTAATTTAAATTTGTGTCTCGCTAACATGTTCTTATTATGTAATTGTAATGTTGCAAGAAGTAGACTATGTAGGTAACTATCACGCTTGTTCGATATTGCATCTAGAATAAATACTTCAAAGTTTTATATATCCAAAATGTAGATAGAAATTGAAAAATCGGAAATCAAACTCTCAACAAAAAAAAAATACTAATCCAATCGTACCAACAATTTGCTGACAAAACTAAGACTTATCTTATAAATTGTAATGTCCAAAGTAGTTACAAAAGCCAAATAAGTACTGAATGCGTTGAATTCTTGTGCTTCAAACTAGCATACAAACAATAAGCTATTTGGGATTTTGTATAAGAGAAACACTACATCTGATAATCTGATGCAAGGTGTTATCTACAAAATTCTTTTACAAAAAACTAGAAATCCCCGAGGTTCGAAACTCGATGGATAATGAACTTACCCCTCCTTGCTGCTTAAATTACAAGCTTTTGTCTGCAACAAATTCAAACTCGTGACATTCGTCTAATCCACACATCCAATGTTGCGGTTCATACCCATTAGACCAATGAGGGCATGTGTTCTCAGCACATTTTAGGGGCAAAGTGAAGTGCAAATTGAGGAGGAGCTAACAAAGTAAAGATAGAGAAATTCTTGCAATCATCAAGAATGAAAGAGAAAACAGCTCCCTTTTGAATTCATTGGAGAGCTTTCTTTAGATTGGACTCTTTATGTTCTTAATGATCAGTCGAGGCCGCCTCTATCAAGCATGTCTACTAAAGTCATCCTTCTAGGGAACCTTGGTGGCAACCTTAAAAACATTGCATCCTCGATCTGAATAGGCAGATGGGTGGCGACAATGACAATGCCACCTTTTTTCCTGTGCTCTGCAATAATATACTCTAGCAATTTCACACCTTCGTCATCCAATGCTACTGAAGGTTCATCAAGCAACCAAATAGGTCGATCAATTGCTAACAATCTGGCGAGCTGTACCCTTTTCCTTTGACCCATAGAAAGCATCCGTGCTTTATCGTTTACTAATCTTCCAAGCCCCATAAGTTCCAAAGCTGGCAGCGACTTTCCTTGCTTGCCTTCAAGAACTTCAAACCATTGAACATTGTCAAGGACTGTGAACTTCTCTTTGATGGCGTCCTTAAGAGACAGCCAATTGAGTTGAAGTTTGTACTGTTGAAAAACACCTGAATCAGTAATGTCATGGCCATTCCAGAGTATCTCACCAGCTGATGGTTTTGAGAAACCAGCCAACATGCGCAAGAATGTGGATTTACCAGAGCCATTGGTGCCTGTTAGTACCAGTGCACCACCATCATGGAGGGAAACATTTACGTAGCGCAAAATTTGTTGAGCATTTCTCATACACGAGACGTTATTCAGCAGAAGTCGAGGAAGTGGAGGTCTACGCAAAGACATCTCAAGTGAATGAAGGACCAAGATTAGTAGTAGATATAACACTTCCTTGATTGAGGCTGATGCTCTTTCTAATCTTTCTTGCTTGAATCTGAGAAGAAATTACAAGAGATATTATGCAATCTGAAAATTAAAAGCAAAAGTAGAAAAAATTCACAAGTTTCAGTGACTGAATGTATCCAGTCAGTTCAAAATAGAAACAAATTGAGCCAAATCAAAGTTTACTTGCTGATACAAAAGCATTATGAGCAATTGGTTAAACACATAAATAACATCATTTGGAACTTCGAATCAGGCATGAAAGCAGCACAATCAAATCTACTCATATGTTTTATACAAACTATGAAGAACCAAAACAGAAAAGGAAAAATGAAGAGGAGGAAAGAGGAAAGACTTCCATGATATTTCTCACTCGTTTTCTATGTGTAACACTCTATAATGCTATTCCCTCATATGGAATTTCTTTTCATAGAAGCACATTTAGAGAAACCGAAAAAAGCTTTGTTCCACATCCTCCTCATAGCTCCCCTATCCCTTGAACAACCAAAATCATATAAGAAGTTTATTCTTAGGCAAGGGAAATCCACATCATTCTAATTTCTAGTTCTCCCCTTAAACAAGAAGGACCATCAAGAATTGCTATATTTTATTAAATGTAGCTCGTGTGTATCACCGAAAACAAGGTAAAGGAAAGGAGGCCTCTAATCATATTTTTCTCATCAGATTACAATCGATAAACGTGTCCCGCAATGTGCAGATACCACGCAAAGTAAGACACAGTTAACCGACTTGAAACTTGACAGCAGTTACACTCTAACATGGCATCGGCAGAAAAGCCATTAAGTTGAATGAACAACTTTTACAAGAAAATTTAATTCCACAAGAATCATTCTTTGAAGCATTAGATTTGAAAGATTTAAGAAGAAACAAAAAACCAAGAAAAGGAGAAACTGAGCAATCATACTCCTCTTCTACTGAGACTAAAAGATACTAATTCTTTCTTTTTTAAACTACTGAGACTAGGATACAAATTCTTGGCATCTAAAGTCAAAGGCTCACATCAGAAAATCTCAGAACTTCATGAAAATAGAGAGACCCCTCTTAGCAGAATTAGACTTAAACATTTCCTTCAATTGAGGCTAACATATAATTTTTGCTATATAAAGTGAAAGAAAATCTTAGATTGACAGAATGTACTTCAAAAAAGACATGAATGAATTAGATAGTCCTAGTAGTTTAGAGAGCTTGCTTTCCATTCCGTACTTGGTCCAAATGATCCTTTAATACTTCTCTTAATAATCAAAACATATTACCAGAACAATCAAGTTAGCACACTAGCCAACTGAATGACATTTGGGAAGATAAAATTGCAGTCTGCACTTATGGCATTTGAAAGTTCTTTTTGCAAAAAAATACCTGGGATTAATTTAACATCACTTCCCTTCTTGGAAAAAAGTGTGTATAGCGACATTAATTCATGAATAACAAAATACAGGTAAGACTTACCTTCTACATTAGACAAAAATATGGCAACTGAATGCACCAACTTCCTACCATAACAGGAAAAGTAATTTATCTCGATGATCAAAGCATTCACATGGAAATTAGACCAACGAAAGTGAAATAAGAGGTCTCACTTTTCCCTTAACATTCCAAATGATTCAAAACTCCTCAGTAAAATCTACAGCATTGAGTGGAATGCACTAAACGTATACAAGTTGTGATCCTATATCCCAATTTATGTCACTTTTTTTTCCTTTTAGTCTTTCAAAAAAGTACCCAATTTTCTTAAATAAAAACTTGGTGCCCACACAAACACCTCACATAAACTGAAACATTGGGATTAACAACAACAAAGTGGCCTCTGGAGAGGGTAAAGTGTACATCGACCTTAACTAAAAGCAATCAATACCAATAAATTCAATGACAATCATTCAGCATACAATCCTTAATTACACATCTAAATCCAAACAAATCATCGTTCTTCCAATTTTTCAAGTTTTTCAATTCAATCTAACAGATACGGTATAACAAAACAAGGTAAGAATGAAAGTCCATTAATACTCACACATCATAAGCATTTCATCAAACAAGTTACAATCACAAGCTGAAATTCCCAAAATAAATAGAAAAGCAAATACAGAAATGGAGATGACAAAAGACGAACTTTGTGATTTTCTACAGCAAATGGAATCACCTACGGCCGTTCTGCTTACCGCCGTCCGTCGAGCTACAGCTAGCAATGAAGTATTTTCTCAGAACAAAGTTGGTTGCCGGAGAAGACTTCGGCCGACTTGCTTTGGGTTGAGATGTTGGGCTTATACAAAAATAGATGCCCATTATTTTCTGGGCTTAGCCCAGCTAGGATCATGGGTCAAGCCCACTATTTTTGTTCGGCTACTTATTGATTGTTATTGGTTCGATTATTCATATAACCGTTAAAATTTTATACATTGAAAAATACTTTTAAGCAAGACTACAAACAAAATGAATCATCCACAAGTGTTGATAAATTGAATCTTGTTCTAAAGAGAACAGAATAGTCGAGAGTTTAACTCAGATAAAAATGAAAGTGTGAAACTAAATCTTGACTTTATATATCTAATGATATAAATATAATTTATTAATTTACTCTCGATTTATCTGTTAACCCGTTAAGAAAAAAATTCAAATCAATAATCTGATATAAAAAAGGGTTAAATTGTTACCAAAATTGCAGAACTAATAATCCATTACCAAAAAAAAAGGTTCGATTTTGAACAACCTAGTCTTACCGATTTAATAATTCTAAATTTTTTGTTCTTTAACATTTAAAGTAAGTATTAAAAAATATCTCTAACATTAAAATAACAAATAATTTTTGTTCGACATAGTTTATATTTTTATATCATAATATAACACTAGTTGTCTTAAAGTGCATAAAAAATTATGCTTTATTCCTATAGAATTTATGCTTATCGAGAACAAATTTAGTTCAAAATTCACAAGTTATATTGTAAAAAAAACGATAGATAGTTCCTACAAGACTTTATAATGCGAAACAAAAGTTCAATTTCGAAGCTCATAAGTTTACGTCATAAGAGTCGCAACTCATTCATATGAAACTTATGCCAAGTGAGGAAAGAAACTCTAAACTTATGCCAAATAAAACCAAGTCATAAATAAGATATTTTGGCTCACAATTTTCACTAAAAAAAACAACAAAAAGAATTTGTGCAAAAACTTCGAATTTTATGGGGAATTTGTACATTGGCCCAAACCAAATTTGCACCAATGGGGCTTTAATTCATCTATTCACTTTAGCCCTTAGCTTGGTTGGGCCTCTCTTGGTGAATATATCATTTTCATTGAATTCATTTTAGAGCTTTGATTAAATTTGAATTGCGTACTATAAATCCAACTCGAGGTTGACAACTCTCAATAGAATTTTCTTTATATCTAGTGCTCGAAAGTCAAACTGTAAAACTCTGGTTAAGAGTGAAACACTCTCACTAGTGCACCACAATTCATGTTGGTGAAATATCTTTTTTTTTTAATATAAAATGTGAACTTTAATTAGTTTGATTATAATGTTGTGTTTCTTTTCTAAATTGATTAACTTTGCTTTGTTGCTATATTGTTTTTTTACATATAAAAATTTTGTAAACTAATAGTAGTTGATGAATAATCAAACGGATATACAACAGGACTTTAAATTTAAAATAGTACAATTATTATAATATTGTACTATTAGGTGTACAATTGCACTTGTTGAGTTTCGTGCGTGACATCTAACTACGATAGAAAACTCTTAATTAATAATAATAATGTATTCAATACTTTTAAAAGTATACATGGTAGTGAACTATATCTTATTGCCTAGTTTTCCTATAAAATTTCACTAGTGATAAATAAGAGTGTTTCAAATGTAAGACCCAAATCTGAAAGTCCATTAAAACCAAATATATATATATATATATTAATAATAAAATACTTAATATTTTAAAAGTATATCTGATAGTGAAGTATATTTTATCACATAATTTTTTAAAAAAATTTCACTAATAATAAATAAAGAGAGTTTCGAATTTAAAATCCAAATTTCAAAAGACAATAAAACCAAATCCAAAGTCCAATTCAAATTATACTCTCACATATATAATATTAGATAAAAGATGCCGTACAAGGCACGAGCTATTTATAATTATTAAAATAGAAATAAAGAAATATAATAAAACTTAACAGTAACATAATATGTTTCATAATATATTATATTTACTTTGCAAAACTTGATACTGGAGCTTGATAGAAAAGCTCTTTGATTTATTTTCTTTTTTGATCTTTCAGCTTACATGAATAAGAGTATTTCGAACGTAAGCCAAAATCTGAAAGTTCATATTATAAGTCCAAACTAAAATTATATATTATAGTATATACTATATGGAAAAATCACCTACATTTTCACAAATATACACCCATCTCTGCCGCGAAATTTGGTAAAATTTCTGTCCTTGTGAAACCCTAATTTATGTGTAAAAAAATAGGAAAAAGGCTCAAATATGTCATTGAATTTTCAGAAAAGGTTCATTTATGCTATCAGTTAAAAGTTTGGCTCATTTATGTCATTACTATTAAAGAAAAGACTCATTTATGCCATTATTTTTTAATAATGGTTTTGCAAAACCATTTTTGACAAGTGGCCAATTATAAATTCGGCCACGTCGTCAATTTTTTTTAATTCCGTAAAAGTTTATTACTTTTTCAAAAAGAATTACTTCTTTTTTTTAGTTTGTTTAAAAAAAATGACTTTTCTTTTGTAACATTTTAATTTCAGCTTTTTACGTGTCATATCTAAGGTCACAAGATCAAATGACAATTCTATACGTTGACTTAACTTTAATTTAGGACCACAAGATACAAAAATATTCTTTATACTCTTATAAAATTCGTGTCAAGTCAAATCAGATCATTCTTTGTAAAATGGAGAGAATACTTTGCAATGTTGATTCAAGAGAATATACATAATATTTCTCATGAGGTTGTTGTTACTGAACCATATATGTATAGAGGTGGTTATATTTTTCACGTCTTTTTAAAGCTTTTTTTTTGCGTATCGTCCGTCGTACTAAGATGGAAAATTTACAAAGATATAGTAATTTCTTGTACTAGGAATGGTTTGCATGTTCGGACTAGCACCGATGAAAATAACCTTATAGTGAAATGTTTTTTTATTTACTATGAGGGCATTTTTGGTATTATGTTTGTGTTTTACAGCTACTATACTTGATAGGTAACTTTTCATTATTTTGCCGTCTTTTGTTTTGGTAGCATACTCACATAATTAAATAATTTCGAGTGCATATATAAAGGATTTTGAAGATATAGTCCTAAAAATTAATCTCAAACATTACTTCCTAATACTATAATATAATGTACTATAATACTTAAGAATATTTGGAAACTAATAATTTATAAATTATGATATGATTTTTAGGGATCACAACTCTGTAGGCGAAACCAAATAGTATCAAATTGGGTTTTTGTGCTGTGAGGGAGACATACACCTGTTGTACCTAGCAAAAATTAATTATCTTGTGGGACCACAAACAATAATTAAACTGAATATTCCCCAATGTCCCACTCCTTATTACTCTACTATACTAGTATTATAAATTTGTGGCTTTTAGCATAAAAAGTTAAAAATCACGTAAAAAATACGGAAAATGCATAAGTACCGTTAATTTATGTTTGAAATCTTTAAGACACAGTTATATTATACTAAGGTGCTATTACCTCTAAACTTATTTTATAAGTAATTTTCTATCCCTTTTCAGCCTATATGACACTAGCTTGAGATAAAAAGTCAATCAGCATTGGGCTACAAGATAGTGCCACGTAGACCGAAGAGGGGTAGAAAATTATTAATAAAATAAGTTCAGGGGTAATAGGACTTTAGTATAGTATAAGTGTGTTTCTAAAATTTCGGACATAGATTGAAGGAGTACTTGTGTATTATCCCTAAAAAATAATTTAATCCAAACCCCACATAGTATCCATGCAAAAAGTGATTCCACGTTAAAAAAAAATAGATCCATGCATTCAAAACTCTAAATTGCTGTTCTAAAGAAATAATTTCATCAATTTTATTAATTCATCACTAGTTTTATAAACCTTATCAACAACACCTTACACACACTCTCTCTCTCCTTTTGTCAATTATTTCTTGTGGACTCATTTCTTTTACTTAATTAATTAAAGCAACCCAATTTGGCAGTGTTTTGTTTCCTCATTATTTATTAAAATAAAACTTGTTATACAATGTTGAATGGGGTATTAAAAAAATCATAAATATAATAACATCTATAAATTATTTGTTTCAAAATATTCAATCAAATTATATTTCATTATTTTATCTCACGAAACAAATATATGTGAAATAACCATCAGTAAGCCAAACATAAATATAAGAAACAAGACATAATAAAATATAAAAACTTCAGTACTACAAATTTCATAATCTTTACTTTATAGCCACTGACATATTAAATAGCAGAATTCAACAAGAAGCTAAGGCTAACCAATACATACTACAATTAATTAAGAGCCTAATTAATCTCAAAAAAATAAAAAGGAAAACATATACAGGCAGCAGCTTCGTCTAAAACTTTCAACAGTATCATGAACCATCCTCGCAACTTCAAATAAAATGGAATCTTCCACAAAACTCTCTCGAATGATCATGTCATCTTCAACTACACAATCTTTACCCTTAATAATAACCAAATTTACTTAGTTGATTTCAACATTTTTCTCCGGTATTCTAACAACATTCATCATCCACCTTCTTCCTCTTATTCCGAATTCAAAAGCATAACCAGACAATTCTTCAATCATAGCATGCAAATCATTTCTAGTATAAGATATAGCTATATCTTGTATGGTCGAAAACCAGTTTCCCGTCTTAGTATGACGGGCCATACGCCAAAAAAGCTTAAAATAAATGCGAGAAGAAACCTATCTATGCTGATATGGTTCAGGAACAATGAAATCTTCAGAAATATCATGTATATTCTCCCTAATCAACATTATAAAGTAATAATCTCTTATGGAATGAGAAAAGCCCTCCATTTTATCAAAGACACATGCCTACTATTCGAAAATGATAAGACGAGTTCCAAACAGTTTGGGGATTTTAACTTTGGGAAAAAAGTTGATATAAAAAAAAATCATTCTAAAATATTATTATTATTATCATCATAGTTTTGAAATAAAAAAATCAATCAAATATACGTGGAAAAATATTCATATATATTTATTCTTCATAACCACATGCAAAATGATATATCCCTTTAATTAGATTTTGCTCTTTCTTGCATGTTGGAAATGTTTGATTTAAAGTATCAATTCCACTTTTTAGTACTTATTAAGTAGTTGTACCATTAAATTTAAATTTTTGTAATTCATTAATTATAGAATATAGTGGATATTCCTTATTAAATTAGTTATAAGGTTTTTATATAACCACCCAAATGGTTTTATATTATAACTAGCAGTAGTAGATGATATAACATTTAATTAATTAACTTTATATAATTACTTTTGAATTTATTCTAAAAATTTAAGAAAATAGAAATTTAAAGATCAAATCTTTAATCTATTGTTTCGTAATAATACACTCATCCATCCTCTAGAAATTTGGATTAACCCTCTGATTAAAAGGCAAATACAAATTAGTTTCATGCCGTTATGATTTTTCCCCTCCTTACTTCACACACCAACATTAATAATGTTTGTTATATAGATGAAAAGGTAAAAGTACAATCAAACTTCTTTTTAAGAAAATAAAAATGGAGTAAAATTAAGCCTTGTTATAGCGAGAATATTAGTTTGAAAGTCATATTGTGTCATTATTATTATAGATAGAATATTATTATAAAGAAATAAAACATAACATGAAAAATCGATAATGGAGAAGAATTAAATCGTAATAATAAATTGTCCTTATATAACGTGAAAATTACACAAAGTCCATAATTTTAATATGAAATTACATTCTATCCCTAATAAATTTCTAATTTGCATTAATTCCTTAAAAATTTAAAAATTCGGATAAAATAATTGAAGTTTGGATATATAAATATGTAGCTCGGATACATTATGTAGCTCAAATACATAATATGTAGCTTGTAATCATTAAATACTGACTCAAATACATTAATATGTAACACATATAGATAATATATAGCTCGGATATAGTAAATACTGGCTCACCAAATACATTAATATGCAGCTCAGATACATTAAAGAAGAAATTTGAGATATTTTTAAAGGATAATGAAATAAGTGAAACAAAATGTATGTACTTCCGTAATTTGTCCTATAACAAATAATCTTTATAACAAAGTTTTATTAATTTAACTTGAATGTGATTGTGATAATTTTTTTTTTTTGAGAGGGCCGTGGTTGGGCAGTTTACTGATATTAGGAAATCCGAAATGAAGCTAATTAATAAAGGAAAAATTCATGAAAACTATAAATATATAAATAACGTGTTGTAAAATTAAAGCAAAATAAAATAAGAAATATAAAAGATAAAACAATAGAAATAAAGAGACAAAAGTTATTCTTCAAAGTATTCATCAAATCTTCAAGCCTATACAATATGAAGCCTTATGCGTCTATTTATAGTGTAACATAGAGGTATACAAAAGGTTAGTCGGAAAATGACATTAAAATGAATATGATGGGGAGGTTATGATTACAAGAATAATGGTTATAAAAGTGGAGGTTATGAAAATTATGATCATCTTCATAATGAGAAAAATAGTGGAAATAATAGGTGAGTAACTTTTTGATATAGTGAACATCCACGCTGTAATATTTTATAACAATAGAGAACTAATTTCAACAATTTTTCCGCACCAACAAGCAAAGAACATTAATAGAGAATTGATGGGTTTGACTATGATTTAGAGGGATATTTCAGTTAAATAATTACTGTTCATTAAAATTAAAAACGGATAGATGTAATTAGAAATGTGCTAATTTGTTATAAAAACTTTTTATGTAATTTCTGGCAAAAGTAATATAATAAAATTTGGAGACTTTATTTTTGTGCGCTGTGAAGTGTGAGTGAGACAGACAAAAAAATTTCGTACTAAACGATTTGGTGTGGGACCAAAATAATTAATAAATTGAATATTCCCCAATGTCCCACTATATATTTGTTATTATTAATAAATAACTTTGTGGCAATCAAACAAGCATGGACTTTTTCTAAAAAAAGTTAAAAAATAATCCAATCCAAGAAAGAGCCCCATGCATGCAAAATCAAATTTATCTGTAATTATCATTGACCTTATAGATTTATGACATGTGTACTATATAATAATTTTATTTAAACTATATGCTCATCTTAATAATAAAAATTGAATAATTAACTTTTGGCAGATACTACTATAGGTATCTGTCTCCCTCACAGCAGTCACTCTTGTAACTTTTCACTAGTATTTTTCTAGCTAAGTTGTATTTAATTTCAAAATTTCGGCTCTTTGATCTACTAAGTAACAATTAAACTCATTCTTATTAATTTCGTCTCACCTTAATAAATTCATTAAAGTATGCCCTTTAAGCTGCGTGCTATAATATAATATAAAAGAGTTATTACAAATATCAAGAATATCGTTTAAAATATTAATTTGATATTTAGGTTTATATCACTAAATTTGTTTTAAGACTATAGATTCAAAATTAATTATTTGTTATATCATCTACTACTACTTGTTTTAATATAATCATTTCGTTAATTATATAAAAAATTTATAGGAATATCTCGTATAAACTAGCTTGCGAATTTTGAAAGATTATAGCACAAAGAACACAATAATCACATGCATCCGGTCGTCATCACACATGTGTATGATTGTTTTTTTCGAAATTTGTAAGATAAACATCTAAAATTGTTGATTATGAAGAATATTTAAAATATAATGATAGCAGTCAATAACATTGGAATAGCATTTCATCGTGACTTGTTACAACTCTAATAGCAACTCAGACTAAGATGAACCATAGATCAGTCAAACTCAGTATGTATACAAAAATAACTCAAACGTACATGTCGATCACAGATTTCCTGATCTCATTAAGACTGGGTTGAGCCCCCCGCAACTTGAAATGGTTGTCGATAACAGCCACTTCTGTTGCTGTAGTGTCTGACCCACAAAACGCTGCCCAGTCGTTGACAATCATACCAGCAGCTATCACTTCACTACCGCGGTTCACAGTTCCTGCCGTCACAGGAATACCAAGGAGATATGCAAGCTCCGTCATCTCTTCAATAGATGCATGAGGATGTACCTGAGCCCACGCCCATAACACTCCAGCTTTAATTACCATATATATATTTAGCATGGCTAATTCACAAATTTAGATTAATTAACAGCAACATTGCTTATTCATAACATGTTAATTTAACACATGTATACGTTGGACACTATGCGAGCAAGTTTGCCTTCAATCACATTCACCATTTACCCTGTATTTTTATTAAGAGTGAATACTTACCAAGCCTCCCAAGTTTGAGAAAGCACAATAGCTTCCAACAAGAATATTATCTGCTATTGTATGCCGATAAACTTCCACACCAAGAACATCAGCAATCATCTCTTCAGTTTCCTGATAAAACTAACATCTGTCAATCTTATCTTTTTTAGATGAGTAGACTCACAAGTCAAGATCCATGAAAACAATAATGAGAGTCTAATTTCAAAGTAAGACAATAGGCATAGAAAAAGAAAATATAAAACTACATACCGTAGGAGAAGTAGAAAAACAACAAAAACAAATTACCATCTTCTGGACAAAGTTTTAGCATAATCTATAGAAGCTTTAAAGAAAAGCATAACACAAGCAGGCACAGAAACCCTGCCGACATTGTAGAGTTCTACAACTTGTAAAGATACTTTACTTCTAAGTAACCGTGTTAACCTCCAGGGCCATGGTCTGAAACTTGATGGATAAGGGGCCTGCCCGTCTACCTTTCAAGATTTGAGTAACAAGTTTCTTGTCCGTGATAGGGTTCGATCCATGACACACGCCTGACATCATGTGCTGCAATCTTACTTTAAACCAAATCCAACGGTGAGGTAAACATCCTCCATCCTATTGGACATTTCTAAACGTTGAAACAAAATACTAATGCTATCATACATGACAAGGATTTACTTTTAAACTCAGAGAGTGTTGGGTTTTCAAATATAAAATAAAAACTGCAGATGAATTATGTGCACCCTATAATATAGGTTGAGAGATAGAGATACATAAATTGCATCCCCATTTGTAACATGAAATAGCCAACAGATAATTTACCTTGTCAAGATCTACATGTGCAAGAGAAACATAATCATTGCATGCTATGCAGTTTCCAAGGGCAGATAACCGCTCTTCAATGCGATGAACCACTACTCTGTCTGGGAGACTATTCCTCAAGTGCCAAAGTTCTTCCAGCACAAACAGAAAAAGTTATTTATTTATGCATACTTGTCCAGTTACACACATATCTACAACATGATATCATTATATTAGTATTACCTTGATCTGTAGTAGTGTGAGGCAAAAGAAGCCCATTTTTGTTTCCTGCACAAAAATTAAGACTCAGTTAACATGTTAAAGTTTCAGTAGTTTAGAGTGTTTGTCAAGTACCAGCACAGAGTCTTCCAATTATCCTTGTTCCTCCAATGGAAGTTTTGATCACTGGAAAATTTTCAGGTAACGCATCCTCAAACACGCTGCACAACATATAATTTTCACTGAGCTAATATCCTATTAAGACATTGGTCGTATTTATCAAATCTCATACCTGTACAAGTTTTCAGAAGCCCCAATAGCAACCAAAGAGTATGCATTGGTTAGCTTTGAAAAAACACCAACTTCACATGAATTCTCAAATTGAAGCCCTGCAATACAAGTAATTAACTATGTATCCAATTTGACAATGAATGAAGTAATTACTCACTTATAGCCATTGCCAGTAGTGCTAAGTGCTTGGAAGATCTGTAAAAGCCAAAATCATTCACACATGTTAACACAAACCATAATGAACCACACAATAAACAATCATATAATCAAACAATTCCTTTTGCTAAAATAAATAACACAAAAAAAAATCACAAAGACCAAAAAATATACTATATAGCAGATAATATTAAAGAATGAAAACAAAAACATGTTAAAAGAAATCATATTTTAAACAAGAAATTAGGGTTTTACCGAGTTTTGCTCTTCTTTTTTTTTTTTTTCCGGCAGAGGTGAGTGTATTTTGTGAAAGTTTAGGTGAAATATATAGGAGAGCTAATATAATTTGAGTTGGACTTTAGATTTGGGCCTCACACTCTTATTTACTATGTCTCTTATTTACTTTTAATATTTATATCATAATTAAATACACAAATCTTTTAAATATAATATTGAATAATTATTTTAAAATTTAAATTTCTTAATTAATAATAAATTATCAAATCAAAAAAAAATTATATCACCTCTTCCACATATATTATCCCCTCCTTTATAGGGGTGTGCATTCAGTTTTTCGGTTTGATTTTGTGTTATTGGGTTTTGAAAAAGTATAATTCAATCTGAACAAAAAAAAAATGGTTCGGTTTGATTTTTTTCGATTTGGATATTTGGTCATATTTTATTGGGAAAATTACGCGGCTAAGCAAACGTATACTATTTAATTACTCATCGTAGTTATAGTTTGCTATAATTACCACTCGCGACTAACATTATACATTAGTTACGTGGGCTGACTTCGAGTTTGTATAATTAGTCAT
Organism: Solanum habrochaites; assembly: GCA_027704765.1. NCBI lineage: Eukaryota > Viridiplantae > Streptophyta > Magnoliopsida > Solanales > Solanaceae > Solanum > Solanum habrochaites. The sequence continues at coordinate 3,423,988 of JAKWJA010002500.1, read as the reverse complement.
GTTTGTATATGTATAATTCGTCAGGATATACAAATAAATATGTATAATATATAATTTTATAACCTATATACATATACAATTCACCTATCTCCCACTCTCTGCCCTCTCTCACTCGCCTCTCTCCTTCCTCTCTCAATCTAGCTCGCCTCTCTCCTCCCTCTCCCAATCTCGCTTGCCATTTATACAAATGTACATGTATAATATACAGTTATATAAAATTATATACATATATGATTCACCTCTCTACCCTCTCTCGCTCGCCTCTCTCCTCCCTCTCTCGATTTCACTCTCTTCTCTACATTCTATCTCTGTCTCACTCGCCTTTCTCCTCCCTCTCTCAATCTTTTTTGCCATATATACAAAACAAAATACATGTAGAGGATAGGAATGTATAAACATACAAAACGAACAAATACACGTAGAATGTTTTGGCAGGAATTATGTAATTAGGTTAGAGTTGCTGAGGTCACTCCTTAATATACCGTTAGAGGTACTGAGGACTGGATGCTCTTAGATTGTAAGTGATTTTTCTGTTAATGGTAATATTTAAATTGTTTGCCAAAAAAATAAAAAAATTTAGCGAGTTCTTATAAATATATCAAGAATTACGAAATAATAAGTTTAAAATATAAATTTAATTGATTTGATCTTTAGGTTTATATTACTAAATTTCTTTTAGCTTTTAAGATTATTAACTATATTGGAAACGGTTGACCCTATTAATTATTTGTTATATCATCTAGTTCTACTAGCTTTTATAGGATCATTTCGTTAGTTATATAAAATTCTTATAGCGCTAAAAAATATGAATATCCAGTGTAATCAAGCTTAGGCTAGATTTTTGAAAGATTATAGCAAACAAAACCAATTAGAACATCAAACCAATAATCACTTAGAAATATCATCACAATTTACATATATGATACTTTAAATATGAATTCACACATTCGTATGATTGTTTTTTCGAAATCTGTTGGAGTTAGATTGTATGAATAGTTCAATCACTTCACGCCCCATAGGCCATAATGGGTATCATTGCCTTCTTTGACACCATCACAAACATTGCCTTCACTCCTATTTTATATTGCTTTATCATAATTTCAATAGCAGTAGCCATTCATTAACTTTTATCGACATTAGTTAATTATCATTAGATTACAATAAGCTTTTAAGAGTGTGAGATGAAAAGGATAAAAAAACTAATACATCTAAATTGTTGATTATGAAGTCTTGATAGAATATTTAAAATATAACGACACCAGTAACACTTTAGAATATGCAAAGATCATTTTCATACGAGCAACTCAGAACCATTCCATATGAAATACTTAGTTAATTGGATAAATGTACTACACGATTAAGATTAACTATAGAGTCGATGCATCACCTTTCAACGTTGGACACAAAATGTATACGAAATAACTCAAACGTACATGTCGATCACAGACTCCGTCATCTCATTAACACTGGATTGAGCCGCCCTCAACTTGAAAATATTCTCAATAACAGACACTTCTGTTGCTGTAGTGTCTGAGCCGCAAAAAGCTGCCCAGTCGTTGACAATCATACCAGCACCTATCACTTCACTACCGCGGTTCACAGTTCCTGTCATCAAAGGAATATCAAGGAGATCTGCAATCTCCTCTATCTCTTCAATTGATGCATGAGGATGTACCTGAAGTTTAGCAACACGCCACACTTAACTTACAATACATATTTAGCATGGCTAATTCACAAATTTAGATTAATTAACAGCAACATTGCTTATTCATAACATGTTAATTTAACAAATATATACGTCGGACACTATGTGAGCAAGTTTTTCCTTCAATCACATTCACCATTTTTATTAAGAATGAATACTTACCAAGCCTCCAAAGTTTGAGAAAGCACAATAGCTTCCAAGAAGAATATTATCTGCTATTGTATGCCGGAAAACTTCCACACCAAGAACATCAGCAATCATCTCTTCAGTTTCCTGATAAAACTAACATCTGTCAATCTTTTCAGATGAGTAGACTCACAAGTCAAGATCCATGACAACAATAATAGGAGTCTAATTTCAACGTAAAACAATAGGCGTATAACAAATAAATGTAAATCTACATATCGTGGAAGTTAATAAAACTAACAAAAATTACCATCTTCTGGAACAAAGTTCAGCATAATCTATAGCAACTCTATAAAAAAGCATAACACAAGCAGTTTCAGCATAATCTATAGGCATAACACAAGCAGTTTCAGCATAATCTATAGCAGATTAAAAAAAAAAAAGCATAACAGAAGCAGGCACAGAAACAACCCTTTTGACATTGTAGAGTTCTACGACTTGTAAAGATACTCTACTTTTAAGTAACCCCGAGGAACATGGTCTGAAACTTGATGGATAAAGGGCCTGCCCGTCTACCCTTGAAGATTTGAATAACAAGTTTTTGGTTCGTGACAGGGTTCAACCTATGACACACGCCTCACATCATGTGCTGCAATCTTACTTTAAACCAAATCCAACGGTGATTTAAACATCCTCCATCCTATTGGACATTTCTAAACGTTGAAACAAAATACAAATGTGTTAGTGGGTTTTCTAATATAAAACAAAAACTGCAGATGTATTATGTGCACCCAATAATATACTACAATTGCCGTGATTAAAGTCGAGAGAAAGAGATATACAGAAATTGCATCCCCATTTGTAACATGAAATAGCCAACAGATAATTTACCTTGTCAAGATCTACATGTGCAAGAGAAACATAATCATGGCATGCTATGCAGTTTCCAAGGGCAGATAACCGTTCTTCAATGCGATGAACCACTACTCTGTCCGGGAGACTGTTCCTCAAGTGCCAAAGTTCTTCCAGCACAAACAGAAAAAGTTATTTATGCATACTTGTCCAGTTACACACATATCTACAACATGATATCATCATATATTAGTATTACCTTGATCTGTAGTAGTGTGAGGCAAAAGAAGCCCATTTTTGTTTCCTGCACAAAAATCAAGACTCAGTTAACATGTTAAAGTTTGAGTAGTTTAGAGTGTTTGTCAAGTACCAGCACAGAGTCTTCCAATTATCCTCGTTCCTCCGATGGAAGTTCTGACCACTGGAAAATTTTCAGGTAACGCATCCTCAAACACGCTGGAAAAAACACAGATCATATAATTTTCACTGAGCTAAGAACCTGTGAACTATATTAACATATTGTGGCACAAGACATTGGGTCCATTCATAAGTTTTTATCCACATTCCTGTATTTATTTCATAAGTATTTATCCACATTCCTGTATTTATCAAATCTCATACTCTGCGAGCTCAACTCCACCATTTTGTTTACACATTTGTAGTTATAATTTAAATAAAATATCGAGTATTATGGGACAAATTAAATGATTTGAAGAATAGAAAAAAAAGAAGAAGAAACCTGTAGAAGTTTTCAGAAGCCCCAGTAGCAACCAAAGAGTATGTATTGGTTAGCTTTGAAAAAACACCAACTTCACATGAATTCTCAAATTGAAGCCCTGCAAGCAATAGAAGTAATTAACTATGTATCCAATTTGACAATGAATGAAGTAATTACTCACTAATAGCCATTGCAAGTGCTAAGTGCTTGGAAGATCTGTAAAAGCCAAAATCATTCACACATGTTAACACAAACCATAATTAATTAAACAGACAATTCTACAATAAACAATCATATAATCATGTTTTCAATAATCAAACAATTCCCACTTTTTGTGAGACAAAAAATATTATATACCAGATAATATTAAAGAATCATATATTTTTACACCGAAATTAGGGTTTCACAAGGACAGAGAGATTTTACCCGAAGAGGTGGGTGTATTTTGTGAAAATGTTGGGTGGTTTTTCCATATAATATATATCAAAATATATAATTTGCGTTGGACTTAGGCGTTATGTTAGAAATACTCTTATCAATTATTTTATAGAAAAATAATATAATAAGATATACGTCAATGATCATTTAAAATTCAACGATCATTTAATATATTATATTTACTTTGCAAAACTTGATACTGGAGCTTGCTAGCTCTGTGATTTATTTTCTTTTTTGGTCTTTCAGCTTACATGAATAAGGAGGTGAACTTTTATATGTTGACTTTAGCAATTCCTTTTTCCATATGATGGATAATTTTATCATCTTGGTCTTACCATGTGAATTTTTATATAACAGTGAAGTATATCTTAGTATATAGTTTTGTTATAAAATTTCATTATTGATAAATAAGAGTATTTCGAACGTAAGGTCAAAATTCAAAAGTTTATATTCTAAGTCCAACTCAAATTATATATTATGGTATATACTGTATGAAAAAATCACCTACATTTTCATAAAATACACCCATCTCTGCCGTAAACTTGGTAAAATTTCTCTGTCCTTGTGAAACCCTAATTTTTGTGTAAAAAATTGGAAAAAAGGCTCTAATATGTTATTGAATTTTCAGAAAAGGTTCAATCAGTTAAAAATTTGACTCATTTATGTCATTATTGTTAAAGAAAAGACTCATTTATGTCATTATTTTTTAACATTGATTTTGCAAAACCATTTTTGACTCGTGGCCAATTATAATTCGGCCACGTCGTCAATTTTTTTTTAATTAAAAAAATAATAATTCAATTTTATTCAAAAATTTATTTTATTTTAATTTAAAAATTGACACGTGTCCAATTGTAATTCGGCCACATCATGAACTTTTTTAATAAAAAAAGTTAAAAAAATTAATTCAATTTTTTTTCCAGAATTATGTTTTTTTTTTAATAAAAAAAAGTAATGACGTGGCCGAATTACAATTAGACACGCGTTTAAAATGGTTTTGCAAAACCATTGTTAAAAAATAATGGCATGAATGAGCCTTTTCTTGAACTGCAATGACATAAATAAGTCAAACTTTTAACGTATGACATAAATGAGCCTTTTCTAAAAGTTTAATGACATATTTGAGTCTTTTCCCTTAAAAATATGATTTTGTTTTCATTCTTTAAAACTATTTGGTATATAATATTTTTTGGTCTTGTGATTTTAATATTAGACTGGATATTTCTATTTTTTAGCACTATAAGAATTTTATATAACCAAGGAAAATGCACAAGAACCCCCTCAACCTATGCCGAATTTCAGAGACACACTTATACTATATTAAGGTCCTATTACCTCTTTGAATTTATTTTATAAGTAATTTTTTACCCTTTTTCGATCTACGTGGCACTTGTTTGAATAAAAAAAGTCAACCAACGTTGGGCCCACAAAATAGTGCCACGTAGGTCGAAAAGGGGTAGAAAATTATTAATAAAATAAATTCAAAGAGGTAATAGGACCTTAGTATAGTATAAGTGTGTCTCTGAGATTTCGGGTATAAGTTGAGAGGGTACTTGTGCATTATCCCTATAACTAACGAAATGGTTATATAAAAGCAAGTAGTACTAAATGATATAACAAATAATTAATGGGTTCAACCGTTTCCAATATAGTTAATAATCTTAAAGTTAAACAAATTTAGTAATATAAACGTAAAGATCAAATCAACTTAATCGTAATTCTTGATATTTGTAAGAACTCTCTAGTTAAAAGGTATAAAATATTACTACATTATAGTACTTCCTTAATTTCAATTTACGACACAAAATTAAAATGGATGAGTAGGAGAAATTTTGAAGTTAAATAATTCAATATATATCGTGCTTTGAAAATTAGCTAGAAAATAATGAAAAGTTAAAAACAACAGACTGTGAGGGACACAGACACCTATTGTAGTACTGCTACTTATAGTATTAATTTGTGGGAATTAAACAATTAAATATGTATTTCTTTTTAATTACTAGATATTCATTTTGAAGTGGTAAGTTGTTATTATTATTATTATTATTATTTATGCTTTGAATAGTGCCACAAATGCGGTGCTGACTTTTGCATATTAAAATTTGTGAATTAATATTTATATATTTTATAAATTACATAAAAAAATCACAAAAGTTAATAATTTAAAATATTTAAATAATATATATAAAAATTCTAATATTCAAAATAATGAAATATCAAAATTAAAAAATATCATATAAATTGACACACCTTCAATAAAAGCTACATATTATTCCAGAAAGAATAATAATGAATAGCTACAACCACCAGTCTCTTTCACTTCATCATCTTTCTTGCGCACACATTTATTTTAATTTTTACTTTTTAAAGAAAAAAAAACAATTTGGTGTATTTTTCTCGATAGTAGGCATGTGTCACGTCCGATCAATTCTGAGTAAAATTTTGCATCTAAATCTGGGAGAAAAAGTCTAGAATTTTGGATAGATTTATAAAAAAAACTCTAGAAGCCCCTAGATATTTCAAGAAGACTTTGGAGAGTCCTAGAATATACAGAAAGTTCAAGAAAAGGACTAGATATTTTTTTAGGAAAGCCTTGAAATTTCCTAGGCTAGTAGAGAATTCTAGAACATTGACCAAAAAGTAAATATTTTAGAGACTTGTGTAGTAATTTTTATTTACACTTTGACCCCCTAGGAAGTAGTATAAATAGAGGACTCTCATTTGTAAATCATTCAACAAAATGTAACCAATAAAAAATGCTTACTTGTGACTAAGTTGTCAAGTTCCGCACGAAACACGGAGCTCTAGTAAAACTCGATAAAATGGAGGGGTTTTTATCATTCTATAAAAGATTACGATGGAGGGTTTTTTATCATTCCGTAAAAGATTAAAATGGAGGGTTTTTATCATTTCGTAAAAGATTATTAATTTGAAATGTTAAATTGAGATAATATACATAATATTTCTCATGAGTTTTTTGTGATTGAAGTTATATTTCTCGCATTTTTTAAAGCTTTTTTTGCGTACTAAGATGGGAAACTGATACTCATTTATACAAGATATAGTTATTTCTTATACTAGGAATGGTTCTTATACTAGGAATGGTTTGCATCTTCCGAGGGAAGAAATGCCTGATCATACTGATGATGTTGTTCATTTCGGAAGAATAGCTAGAAAGTGGATGATGAATGTTGTTAGAATATCGGAGAAGAATGTTGAACTTATATAATTGAGTCACTTTGGTTATTATTAAGGGTGATGATTGTGCGATTGAAAATAAAATGATCATTCGACACACTTTTGAAGATGATCCTATCTTGTTTGAAGATTCGAAGTTCACGATACTATTTCAACTATGTTTTAGATTGTCCAAGGTTTTAGATGAAGTTGCTGCCTATATATGTTTTCCTATTTTTCAGATTAATTAGCATGTTAATTAATATGTTTTAGTTAGCATTCAAATACTGTTAGAAATGCTTTCTCAAAATTATATTTTAATGTCATTGGCTATAAAGTAAACTTTATGAAATTTGTAGTAAAGTTTCTTATATTTATGTTTGGCTGCTGATTATTCCATGCAAAATCATTTCACATATATTTGTCTGGTGAGATAAAGAATGAATTATGATTTGATTGAATATTTTGAAATTAATAATTTATATTTTATTTTATAATTTATGATTTAACAAGTTTTATTTTAATAAATAATGGGGAAACAAAACATTGCCAAATTGGGTTAGTTTAATTAAGGGTAACTTTCACATATAGCAAATAAAAAATTTATAATTGTATGCTATAGCAAAGTTTGCATAATTGTGTTCATAGCAAATATAAAAATTGTATAATTCGCTATACATATACAGTTGAAGCAAATTGTATAAAATAAGTGTATAAAACAAGAAAGAGAAAGACACTTCGGTAGAGAACTGTATAAAAATAAAGTGTATAAAACGAATTGTATTATTATAAGTTTATAAAACGATTGAATCATATACAATTTGAATTTGTATAAAATGAGAAAAAGAGAAAGACAAAAGAGACTTAACAAGGAATATACAATTGAATTGAATTTGTGAAAAACGAGAAAGAGAGAAATTAGATACAATGTGAAAATTGTATAAAACGAGAAAGAGAGGCAAAAGAAACTGGGCATATGAGTATTTTTTATTGTAAAATTATAAGTGTATATGACGAAAATATATATACTTGCATGTGTATATACAATTTTCTCACGCTTTATACAAACAGAAACGCAATTTATATATTTAGCTTTTATTTGTATAAGTGAAAAAGGCGAGGGTGGCGAGCGAGATTTGAGAGAGTGGCGAGCGAGATCTGGAAGATGAAAGAGAGGGGAACAAAAATATATGTATTTATACAATTTTCTCTGCTACAATTAGAAACAATTTTTATACAGTGTTTGTATAAAAAGTGAGGAAGCGAGCGAGAGAATGGAGGAGAGTGGCGAGAGAGAGATTGGAGGAGAGTGGCGAGAGAGAGATTTAGGAGAGAGGTGCCTGATAATTTTTTGCAAACGTTTGCTATGAAGCACAACAAATCAAACCCTAACTATTCCATTCATTTTAGGTTATTAATTTGCTATTATATACAATTTTTTCTTTAATTAATTATTAAGTAAAAGAAAGAATTTGACCGAAGGAGAGAGAGACGGGCGGCTCTTGCCTTTATAAAATAAGGCTCATGCCTTATGCCCTCAAAATTTGGGCCCTTAATTATCATTAGAATAAATTATGTGTTAAATTTTTATAGAAAAAAATAATTAATTATAATATAAATATATACTATTTTATGCACTTTAATATTTTGTTAATAATAAAAATTAATAGTGAAAAGTGTTGAATTCATTTTATTTCTTTTTAAATTTTAGTTTCAAACATTACAACAAGCACATTAAAATGGTGTATACCAAGTTATCAACTTCTTGAATCAGATTCTATGGTTCTAATTTTTATTTTTATTTGATATTTGTAACTTATTACTTATAAAATTATGTTATCAATTCATATAATAATTGCCTTACGGAAAGGATGTTTTCCAATGATGAGTTAATAAAATCTCTTACCTAAAATCAATAACTTAAAAAATAATATTAGATACTAATATGTTTGATCTAAATAGTATAAGAAAAATAAATTATATATGAAATTTATTTATATTTTAGGCCTCAAACTAAAATTTCGCTTAGGCCCCCATGTACGTTCAGCCGCCCGGAGAGTGTGTGTGTTGAGGTGTTGTTTGATAAGGTTTATAAAACTAGTGATGAATTAATGAAATTATTTCTTTAGAACAGAAATTTTAGTGTTTTGCATGCATGGAGCTATTTTTTGTACGTAGAAATCACTTTGTTGCATGGATATTATGTGGGGTTTGGATTGAATTATTTTTATGTGGGTTTTTAACTTTTTATGCTATAAGCCACAAATTTATAATACTACACTATAGTAGAATAATAAGGAGTGGGACAATGGGGAATATTCAGTTTAATTATTGTTTATGGTTCCACAACAAATGGGAATTTGTCATAATTTTTAGAGTTAAATTATAAAAAAATTTACTATTATTTGAAGATATATTTTTTTATTTTATTAATATGTAAAATATTCAAATTTATAGTGCTTTTCATATTATTTTAGAATATTTAATTTTTTTTAAAAAAATATCGAACTAATGTTATCTAATTTAACTTTGAAAATTAATTAAATTGACTTTTGAAAATGTAACATGACAATAATATCGAAAGGAGGAAGTAGTATTAGAGATCAATTTTTAGGACTATATCTTCAAAACCCTCTTTTTAGTTACATATGCACTCAAAATTATTTAATCATGAAAACAAAAAAGATTAAAATAATTGAAAGTTACTTATTAAGTATACTAGCTATAAAACACAAACATAGTGTAATACCAAAAATGCCTCATAGTTAATCGGAAGTTATATGTTTATTCACATTTCTTAATAAAAAAAGTATATTTTTTTTCGGAGATATTGTGATAAATAGATAAAATCACTTATTTTTTTTTATTTCTGTTAAAAGATGAATAGATATCTTTTAATTTTCGACTTTCTTCATGGATCAAAAGGTGGTCTTAACTCCCATGCATCTTCTTAAAATTACAAGTGACCAAAAAAAATCACAAGACAATAAATACTATATACCAGATAATATTAAAAAATGAAACAAAATCATATTTTTTACACAGAAATTAGGGTTTCACAAGGACAGAGAAACTTTTCCAAGTTTTGCTCCTTGTTTTTTTTTCCTGACAGGACAGAGGTCGATGAATTTTGTGAAAATGTAGGTGGTTTTTCCATATCATATATACCAGAATATATAATTTAGAGCCTGTTTGGCTCAGCTTAAAAGTTGGTCAAACTGATTTAAAAGCTGATTTTTGACTTATTTAGTTGTTTCGCAATACTGAAAATAACTTATTTTAAGTTAAAAAAAACTTATTTTAAGTCAAAAGTTAAAAGTTGGGGTAGAAGTGCTTTTTTTTTTTAGCTTATAAGCTGTTTTAAGTTAGACCACAATTTTATGTTTTTGCCCTTAATATTTTTATACAATCTCCAAATTACAACATAACCCTAACATCTCTTTCTTCCATTTTTCCCTTTTCACTTTTGGCATAGCAACTTCAGCACTTTTATCCAAACACATAACTGCTTATTTTAAAAATAAGTTTCAATACTTTCAAAAATACTTTTTTAAAGTTACTTTTATTAAGCCCATCCAAACGGGCCCTAACTAATGTATTTTTATTAAGAGATACACAAAAATAGGGAGAGAGACAATCAATATTGAGGAGCTAGATAGATGTCACGTTCGAAATCCAAGGAGTGTAATTGACACCTAATGCCACAACTTAGGTCTGAGTCGATCTTTCTAGACCACTTGTTAATGACGAACGATTACCCCACACAATTAAAAAAAAAAAATATATCTCGATTTAAAAATAAGTCCTTCTGTCCTTGTCAACATCTCTTCAAACATTTCATATAAACGAAATAGTCAAAGAAAATTCGACATTTAATTTATATACCTAAAAAATTATTTTAACTATATAAAAATAATATAATTTTGAAATATATGATATAAATATAAAAGTGATAAAATTTCATTAGTATATATATAATAATAGTAAATAAGAGACACTAGTAATAAAATTTTATAGGACTTTGAGATTTGGGTCTTACATCTGAAACACTCTAATTATAACTACTAGGTGAAATTTTATAGGAAAAATTATGATATACTTTACTATTAATTAAGAACTTTATGTCACATATTGAAGAAAATATACTTTGATACATATAATTTTGCTATGAAATACGCAAAAATAGGGAGAGAAGCAAGCGAGATTGAGGAGGGAGGCAAACGAGATTCGTATGTATCCCAGATACATATGAATCACACTCTATACATATACTTGTAAGTATCTTGTGTGATTCGCATGATACCAAATACACGAGAGAGTGGCGCGCGAGATTTGTTATGTATCTCAGATACATATGAATTCACTTGTATAAAATGTAGATAAAAAAAAAGACTTAATTTTAACCTTATGTATCCGATATTTATGTATCTGGACATATTTGAAGGCACTAAAAACTCATTCTGCCGCAGTGTCACCCCTACACTTGCCCCATAGGCAAATTTCACTCTTTGGAGATTGTTTTGGTGATCATAAAAGGTATAGATTGTCATGTTATATGAAATTGGCATTTCATTCAACTAAATTAGTAAGTTACAATTTTTTTTAAAATAATTATATTAAAGGGTGGAAGATGCATATAACAAATAACAATATAGTTTACAACAGTAGGTCTTTATCTCATTCACTAATTTGTAACAATGACATCCCAAGAATTTGAACTTTACAATGAAGAATATGGAAAGAATTAAGTAAGAATGTCAGTGGTTCCAACACTAAAAAGGGAAGCTCGATGTACTAAGTTTCTGCTATGCTATGTGCGTATCCTGTAACGATCTAGACTATGTAATGTAGTCCAACCTTGCATTTGTACAAGAGATTGTCATTTCATAGTTTGAACCTGTAACTTCCTTGGCCACAAAAAGTGGTGCTTACACCTCCTTGGATCAAACTACTACTCATGTAAATTACATTGTTGCAGGTATGGATGCTCATAGCTAACATGTTTGTTCCAATAGGACTTGTACTTTTGGATACCAATGTCTAACCATGGTTTCATAACTCCATCATAATGAATCACAGCTGCCTGCTCGATTTGTGCTCGTGTGACACCCGAGTCATACCCCAGCCCGAGTAGATGCCATGTCCTGTCCAGAGCATGAGTGTGTTTGTAAAATGTCATCCAACCAAGTGGTAAACTACCAGCTTTCACTAATCGTCTCTTACTTCCCTGCATCAACGAAAATTACATACACTGAGTGTTTCTAGCAATGAAGATAAAAGGAGAAGAGTATAATAAAAACAACTATAAGTGTCTAATGGATTAACCCCATGACATGGTTGTCCATTCTATCTAATATCAATCTCTTCTTCTTCTTTTTCTTTTTATGACAGTGGTGTCTAGTCAACTTGTGCGCACCTCGACTAACCAAGATACGGGCAGAAGGGAAGAATAATATCACCTAGAGTCAACCAAACTCATAGAACTACTAAAAAATCATTAATGATTTCAACAAGCAAAATTTGCAAACAACAGAATATAACTTATACCAGCTCCAAGTACTTGTGATAGAGAGCAGTTAAGTTTCGCTTCCTCCACTCCTGCAGATCAAATACATTCATCCCATATGCCCAAGTGCATGTGTTTGCATCGAACCTTGTTGCCACCGAGGGGTCTGTGAAATTGATGAACATATCCATTCGGCGGAATGAAGGCTCACCTTCCACACAAGTCTCAACTGCACCATTCACTTTGCCCTTAATGTTGATGTGCCAAAGTCTGGTTAGATCTTTTCGCACAACTACATCATGGTCGAGGAACACAATCTTGTTCACAGAAGGAAAAATATCAGGAAGATAAAAACGTAAGTGATTCAGCGCAGAAACATATCTTGGATCGAGGCCTTTTTGCTTCTGCTGATCCTCATTGTATTTGATTGATAACAATTCAAAACCGTCTATGCTCTGGATTTGAATGGTAGCTTTTCCAGGAGGATTCATCAAGAACCACATCGACATCGCTGGCAGGTTGAGAGAATCAGTCACTATATGAAAGACAATTTTCTCTGGATCCTGCCAAGTACATAAACATTTACCTTCAATTAAGACATATTTGTGATGATTTAGTTTTCAAATTCAAAATTTCAAATTAGCAGTTACTATTTGCTATACATGTACCAAGAAAACTAGTCAAACTTCCTCTGCTTACCTTATTCCTATTGCATATAAGCTGATGAAACTAAAGTATTACTAGCAAATAGTCTTAAAAATGTATTTGCAGATTTGAGGACGACCGAGTAATATCAACTTATTTCCTAATAGTAAGTTATCTTTGTACATGAACAAGAATTAGTCACTTCCAAAATCAGGCCAAAGATTCTTTCCTACAGCTCCGTTAAGAAAATGAAGATGAATATTGTTAACTAAACATGAAAAAATGGTGTTTTTCCTCTGCAGGCCATCCATTTTGTCCAGTCGTCCTAAAATTAATGTTGGATATATCATAAAATCAAATACTCAGTAAGCTTAGTGTTCAACATTCCGGTGCTTATCAAGTTACAAGATGGCAGAAATCAGAACCAATCTCTCAGTTAAGGGATTTGATTAGTATCTTCTTCAGAACCACCTAGATTTACTTGCTTCTTGGAACCCTTGGTGTATGAACGTAGCATTAATGACGTAAAGCACATGGAGGAATACATATTCAAGAATGAAATGTGATCCCAAATGAGAAAACACACAGATCGCATACCTTAGCGGTTGAAACAGTTGAATTAACAACCACAGAACATGCCAAAACATTGTCCGAGAAAACAGCAAAGTGATAGAGATTGGGATCCTGCAGTTTGTGGTGGTTAGGAAACTCCCGCTCCTCAGGCTGCAGATCAAAATATTCTGTGGTCAACCGCATGGAAAGGCAATGAAGGCCTTTTGGTGTAGTTCTTGCAGCGAGCTGTACGAGGAAGGAAGTATGATCCCTTTGTGATCGAAGCTGTTCTTCAGCATTATACGTCATGGCACGTAGTGTATTCACCATAGCTGAGCAATCAGGGTATATTCTGCTTGCTTTCAGCAGGGTCCCATCCATGGCTTTCATCTTTTGTGTGGCCCTAGAAAACAAGCTGCTCTTAGATTATACATACAACATATTAACTATTTAAAAACAGCATTCAGTTTCCTATTTTATACAATTATCAGAGCCTTGGCGTAACTTGTAAAGTTGTTGACATGTGACCGGGAGGTCACGGATTCAAGCTGTGGAAACAACCTCTTGCAGAAATGCAGGGTAAGACGGCATACAAAAGACCCTTATGGTCTGGCTTTCCCAGGAGCCGCACATAGCGGGAGTATAGTGCTCTTCATTTTGAATATCCTCAGGTCAACATCAAGTGAGTATTCTTGTCTCTTTAAAGACAGTAACAGACTTAATATGTCAGTTCTACTCTAAATAGATTATCATCTGTCTAAGAGTAGAGCAGTCTCAGTAAGTACAAACTATGTTGCTCGGACTTCCCAAAAATGTTGTTGCACCTCTGACTTATCCACCAAAATGCACTACTTTTGAAGGATCCAACACACACCTATCGACATGAGAGTCCAAGCAACATAGAGAACAGATCATAACATGCCAAATCCACTACTCAGCCAAAACAGATTTTATGCTTCTGAGTAGCAACTGACACATCAGATGAGCCAGGTTCTGTAAATTGCACTGATTAAATTTTATATTTAAAAAAATGAAGAAGCATGTTATAGCCTGTTAGGTGTATTGTTGTGTGTGCGAGGGGGAGAGGTGGTAAAGAAAAATGACCTCACCTCCTTGACAAACCAGAATCTTTAGTAACGTCACCCATTGCTCGTTCTAGCTCTTTAATTCGTAGCTTTATCTCTTTCACAAAATGAGAGTTGCTATCTGGTGGTGCAAAACTCAAGTACGCTTTGGCCCTTATCACCTTATCTTTCATCTCTTTTACCTTCTCATCTAATGGCCTTCGCAGATGTGACTGTATGCTCCGACTGTGTTGAACCCCTTCTGGTTTGGACTTCTCCTGCGACAACCCTAGCCGAAATCAGCAGACTCCAAACTCAAAATAAGCATGTACTTGCTATGAACAATATAACATAATTGACTTTCTAGTTGCACGTGACAAAGTGAAATGTATACAGATGAAGATATCCATAAGGAAAGAAAGGATCAAACAAGTACTTTAGATCCCAGGACTGGAATACCAAATCTAACATTTTAACTTTTTGCAAATTTCTACAGGCAACCATGTTGAAAAAGTGAAAAATCAACATGGCATCCTTGATATATCATGAACTTCAGTTAAATCCCCTAAATTGTACATTCAAATGTTGACATTGCAACTAGAACTATAGTTAGAAAACTCATCTCATTCTAGATCGAGAAATGACAAATATGAGATCTCTTATTTTCGTCACTACGCATCAACAAGATGATCACCACAATCAAAGCAACGACTTGACAATTTAAATAGAGGGAAACGGAGAATACCATATGTCTCACTAACTCTAAAATTTGCCAACAGTACATGCTACTAAATTTGAATTTCATCCATTCAATGCAGCCAAATAGAAGTTATAGTAAGTCCATAAGTCACAAATTCTGGAGACAACTATCATGAGTGCCTCTCTTGTATAGCACTAAGCGATCAAAATCAAACAACCTCACTAGATAAGAGATTATAACCTCCTCTATCTTCAGCTACGATGACACACTATACAGAATAATACCTTTTCTCTAGATGGGGACACTTTCTGCTCAGATAGATTTCGTTGATTTTTTTCTTCTCCACCATATGAGGTCCCTGTATTCGAGAGAAGAATTAAATGCTGCACTCGTATTACAACTTGACAGAAGTGAAGGAAAGAAGAGGTAAAAGAGCCTTTAGGAGCCGTTTGGACATAGAGATTTTCTCCAAAATAATTTTTAAACATTGTTTGGTTATATATTGGAAATTTTTTTTGGTTACTTTCTGAACATGAGTTTTCAAGTATGAAAAACTGGTTTTGACCTCTTTTTCAGTTGTGAATTTTTTTGTCCACTCACAAAACTTCAACTTCTTTTTCAAGTGAAATACATGTCAAACATAACATCATTTTCCAACTTCAACATCAAAGACTCTTTTTTTAAAGTTCCAACCAAATGTTTGTCCAAATGCCTACATAAAGCAGTATAGTACCATTGCTTTGTAATGAGTTAACATCCTCTGCTTTGTGACGCCTATCATTCTCATCCAAGCTGACTAAAGAGCCATGATCTCTATCTCTATATACAACCAGGTGTGGTCCTTTTAGGCCTTCAACTTCTTCCTAAAGAAACAACATACCAACATTAAGAAACATAGGTCACGGTCACGTATGACTTTCCACGAAGTAAGCAGGCTTATCCAAAATTTTATATCACCTGTTGAACTGCACTATTCGCCTGAGCATCTATTCTATGCTTCTGAAGACAAGAATCCGAAACCCCCAAAAATAAAAATGACAGTCAGATACTTGTTTCTCTTTGTTTAGTATGATAACACTAATAAGACAATTATGCAAAATGAAGAAGAAAAAAACAGTGTTTGGGCTAAGGAATAAATTGAAGAACTAGAAATCCCCTCCTTTGTTGTTTTCTTTTCACAGGAGCAGGGAAATGAGGGATACGTATGTTGTTCATACTCTCCAAAATTGTTGCTGCACATGTGTTAGATTCTCCAAACATACACTACTTTGGAAGATTCTACATGTTTTGAAGAGTCCGGGCAATATTGGGAAAAAAATATTACCTATCTCACCTTGATATTTCCAATATATGGTGCCAAAGATAAATAAATGAACTTAACTATGCAAAAGCTTTTTTTTCTTCTTTCAATGATGTGGTGTCAAAGATGCATAATAAACTTAAACTATACAAAAGCTTATGTTCTTTCTTTCTTCCTTTATAAGTTGCTTGAATGAGCAGGAACAACAACATTAGTCAACAAATCACAAGTAGAAACAATAAAAAACACATTGAACTAAACAAGCCAAAAACTTACAAGAATCGATAAGTCTTCAACAAAGTCTTTAGATGCTGCACACAAATTGAATACAGAAACAATAGTCAGATTAAATTAAGACCTCAAAGATCGAAAAGCAACAATAAGAAGTAAAATATTATACCATCAGTGTTAAGGTTTTTGAGCCTAAATGAAAGCAAGAAAACAGGAGTGAATACTGAAATAGCAAGCAAAGAGAGGATAGAAATCCTCATACATCGTCGAAATAGCCTCATCAAAGCATAAAGATGAAACCAAATCCAAAAGGGTATTGGAACATTAAACAAGATTATGCAAAAACAGATTCAAATGGGTAAAAATTGTCTTGATAGAAAGTCAAACAAAAAAGTAAAAATGGAGTAATGATGAAATAGCCTCATGAAAAGCATAAATATAAACCAGAAGACAAAAGGGTACTGGATAATTTAAACAACATATGCAAATAAACTCAGATTACAAGGATAAAAAATGAGTCTTGATACAAAGTGAATAAAAAAAATTGAAACATAAACCAACATGGTATTAAATCACCAAACAAGATATGCAAAAAGATTCATATTATAATGATTAAAAAAAACAAGAGTCTTGATACAAAGTGAACAAGAAAAAGAATTGAAGAAACAAAAATCCAAAAGGGTATCGGATCACCAAACTAAATATGCAAAAAACTTCATATTACAAGGATAAAAAAATGAGTCTTGATACAAAGTGCACTAGAAAAATTTGAAAAGAAAAAAAAAGCCAAAAGGGTATTGAATCATCAAACTAAATATGCAAAAAGATTCATAACTACACGGATAAAAAATGAGTCTTTAATACAAAGTGAACAAAAACTTGAGTCTTTAATACAAAGTGAACAAGAAAAAATTGAAAAAACAAACTAAAAGCCAAAAGGGTATTGGATCACCAAACTAGATATGCAAAAAGATTTAGATTATGAGGGTAAAAAAATTGAGTCTTTTCATATAAAGTGAAGAAGAAAAAACTGAAGTGAGGGGTTTTTCATGCTTGTTTAATTTGTCATTTTTTTGGGATCTATGAATGTGTATTTAGTGATTTGAAAATTGGATTTTTTTAAAGAAAAGAATGCGATAAAAACGGAGAAAGATGTGGTGACATGTTTATGAGTTCAAAGAAAAGAATAAAATTTAAGGAGGGAGAAGATTTCAACTTTTTCTTGAAATAGAATACTATACATTTATATACTCTTTGGAGCGCCCCCCCCCCCCCCCCCCACACACACACAACCCCCAACACCCCTCCCAAGTCCCAACTAGGGGCGGATCTAAAGGGTCGGAGCGGGTACACCTAAAATCAGTTAACGGTTAAACTGATTACTAATAATCAGACCTCGAAGACCTTTTGGGGGTGGCCTAGTGGTTTGGATTGGTAGAGGTGTCATGTTTGAAACCTCTTTCCAGCGAAAACAAGGGGAGTTTGTCTTCTGGGTCTAGCTTGCCTTGTGCGGGTTACCTCTCTTATGTGTTTTGCGAGTTATTGCATAAGAGCGGACAGTGGAAGAGTCAGGAATTTTAATAAGCGGATTCAAAATATGTAGAAATAGACACACGAAGTAGCTGAAGGAGTTCGACATCTACTATATACATAAAAATTTTATTTCAACTATGTAAAATAATATAATTTTTTCGCCGAATGGGAGTTTGGATGAACGTTCTTGGTACAAGGTGGCTCTGCATCTAGGAGTGAAGGTTTTACTCAGTGCGCACCCAAATGGTAACGACTACGGATGCCCTTGTCATTAAAAATATAGGGAAAATGGGCAAATTTATCTCCGAACTATCGTAAATGATATGCAAATACCCTTTGTTATACTTTAGAGACATTGAGGCCCTTGCCGTCCAAAAACTAAAGCATATATGCCTTCGGTCTAACGGAAGACAATCAATCCGATGTCGGTTGGATGGATAAAATTATGACATGTGTATGTCCGTTAGCATAAATGATATATATATTCTAGTTTTTTTACGGCAGGGACACCAATGTCCCTAAAGTATGCGGAGGATATCCGTATACCATTTACGATAGTTCAGAGATATCTTTATCTTTGATCCCAAAAATACAATCAAACCGCTAACTTTTAATAATTGATAAATACAATCAATAAATTTCAAAATTAAATCGAACTGAACCGATCAATCGACGACCTACTTCCTCCCCACCTTGCCTACCTTTCCACCTAGCCCACTAGTTGGGCAATTTTCTTTTCTTAACTAACATAATTATGATTTCTTAATGGTAATCATAATTAGATGATCACCCTAAACAAGACTAAGTCCACTATTAGAGGACTATTTCAATGTAAATTTTATTAGTCATTTGTCTTTGTGATGCACTTCTAAAATCATTGGTTATTAATTTATCTCAACTAACTTAGATGATATTTTCTTAATCATGTTGTAATTTATATAACTTTTGTGAGATGTCCTTGTCATTACCATTTTTTTTTCTCTTAATTCATCGGTTGGAATGATAGTCAATTATTTATATTATAATTGTTACATCAATACATCATTAATTATTTATGTATTATTATAAGCAATTGAGCATAATATACTTTTAAAATTTGTCTAAATATACACACATTTCTTTTTATACATACACAAAGGCAAGTACACATTAGTTGGAATGATAATCAATTACTTATATTAATTGTTACGTCATTTAATTATTTACGTATTTTATAATTTATAATAAGTGTAACATACTTTTAAAATTTGTTTAAATATACATATTTCTTTATACATAAACAAGATAAATTACACAATAATCGATTATAAAAGTCTTATTTAAGTAATGCCAAAATCTATAAGTTTATCACTTCAAATATATAAAACTAAGTAAATTCACAATTAATGATTATAGCAAAATTGTTTATTAGATTAACAATTATTGATGAATATTATCGATAAGAATTTACCAAAAAGATTGAATTAAAAAATTAAGGCCAAAAAGTACAAAAAGAAATAAATACAAAAGATAAAGATAACAGTAAATTTGACTTGTTATCTTTATAAAAAGAGAAAATACATAATTATCCTATCAAAATAAAATCTATTTTTTAAAAAGACACTTCAACAAAATAGTAAAATTGATTAATCAACTAATGATATATTAATTAGTGAGTAAAATAGATATTGTCTATCTAAGAAAACTTAAATTTCTACTAATATATATCAATTGGTAGACTTTTGTTTTGATGAGACATGGTTTAACATTGACATAATACATAAAAAACCTCACTAAATTAATAGTTAATAAATTAATAATTTCTCTAAAATAATATTTTTTTTAGTTTCGATTTGAGTTAATGAAAAAAATTCCATATTTTGATAAAATAATAGAATAATATTAGAAGACTTTTATATAAATATACAGTTTCATTAATATTATAAAGTAATAGTTCTTTAAAAATATAAGTATATCTAAGACAATTTAGTGAAATATGATTTTATTGTGTTTTATTTTTTGTGAACATTTAAATCTAGTTTATCTCTAACTTTTCTTATTGCATTTAAAAATTTCGATGTTGCCATGAATGTAAATCCTTTTTAGTGCATGAGAATGATTTTGTTTGTACTCACATAATATTTTACATATTTGATATATCATTATTGAATTTGCGATACCGTTTAAATGAGAAGCTAATTTTGAATATGATTTCAATTTTTTTCTTATATTTCTTGTATAGTTTATTCTCTTATCATCATACATTAATTGTTTTTAGTACAGATACAATAAATAATATTTCATTATTAAAAAACAATGAACATTATATTATCTTTAAAATGAATCCTTGAATTTATTTTATAATGGATCATTTAACAAAAAAATATATTACAATGAAAATGCGCATACGTTATATTTATATTTAGTAAAATTATTTATTATATGAATTTGATAAATATGATGTATAATTTGGTAAATATATATGACTTTGATGCATTCATTATAATTTATGTATAATATTTTTTTACGTGAATTCAATAAATATGATACCTAAGTCAGTAAGATACAATGATTTTAATGTAATCAAAATTAACATTCATTGAATCTCAAAACACCCTTTAAATTAATAAGTATTAAATTAATCGAATATATAATATGTTTACATAAAAAAATTATTTTTCATTGTCGAATGCCTTTAATATTCAACTACATTCCTAAATGTTGTGCATTAGTTATTCTAAGTTTTTTTTTTGAAATAAATGATTAAATAAATAATTTGTGTGAATAATTAAAACAATTTTGAAAGGAAATTCCTAAAATTTAGCTCAAGCATTATTATTATTATTACAGCTGTCTAATAAAGTAAGAAAAAGATGAATTTTTATAAAATATATAAAAATATTATTTAATTTTATAATTTTTAATATTTGTATTTCTATAAAATGTGAAGTATTGAACTTACTGTTTATTTTTAGAAAAAAATTTAAAATAATCAGATTTTCTAATTTTGGTTGTGCCATAGATAAACACTCTCCCGCTGTCTTCGAAAAACACTTCCACCTCACTTCACCGCTGCCGCCGTCGCCACCGTCACCGCCACCGCTGTTGTAGATCGACGGCGTCCGATCACAGCCTCGAACGAGGACATTTCATTCTCTCCACAATCTCTCATGGCCGGAATTGTTACCCCTCATGCCTCTTCACAGTCCGCCATCGTTCACATCAATGGCAAAAACACATTTCTCTCGCCCCAAAAAACCCTAGATTTTCCAATTCTCTCCGGCTCCGGATGTTCTTTTCTCCGAATGAGAAGCACAAAGCGGCTCGAGGTGATGCCGCTTGCTGTATCGCAGAACAGTTCAGCTACTTGTGTTGAGTTATCGGATGATGTTAAACGGAATAAGAGTCCGATTATTGTTATTGATAATTATGATAGCTTCACTTATAATCTCTGTCAGGTATGATCAATTTTTCGAAGTTTGAATCAGAGAATTGAATTTTGAATATAGAGAATGTGGAGATTGTTGTTTTAGTATTCCTTTTATTCGTTTTGTTTTATTCATGGAATTATAATGAATCTTCAAAATGTATAACATTGAGAAATGTACAGAATAGGTGAGGGTGTATCCGAAAAAACTTCTATCTCTTGTGGGATTACGCTCTGCTTATGTTGTTATTGAGAAATGTACCGAATTAACTTAGTTTTTCTTGACTATTCTGCTTTGAGTTTTGTGATTTTGAAGTATTTAGAAGCTTGAGAATTGAACTGATTTTAGAAATAGAATTATTGCATCTGCTGAATAAGTTAGAAAACCAATTACTTTCTTAGTTTGTCGCTTCATTTTTGTTAATAGTTTGAAGTCTATTGAAGTTGGAGTTTGATATTGATTTTGGAATATTGATAATTGCGGACAATTGTATTTAAGGTGTTTCTTAACTTACTCTTGTTTTCCCCGTAGTATATGGGAGAGCTTGGATGCAGTTTTGAGGTTTATCGAAACGACGAGCTCACTGTGGATGAGCTGAAGAAGTAAGTTACAAAGTTAGTTATTGTTTATAGAATTTTTTTTTGGTCCAGCTGTTGTAGTATAGTAACAAATTCACCTTCACCATGCTGGTATGGGGATCATCCACCTTTATGTTAGACTTGAATTCTATAAAATTTATATTTTGATACCTTTGGTTTCAGCACTTCTATCTTATCTAGTTAACTCATGATCGTTAGATTAAGGTTGGATACATGACAGGGGTGATAGCTTTGTTGCTTCCTGAGAGATGATAACCTCTTTGTAATGCTTGCTCTTCTTGATGTTTTTTTGTTAATGATATCCTTCTTATTTCATCAAAAAGGCTGCACACTCGTTCTCTAATTTTGATTGGTCTTTTGTATTTTCTGAATTCGCTGCCATGATTACATTCAAATTGAATAAATCTATTGGTAGAGATGGAGACTGCCGCAGAACTGAAAATTTGAGGTTGCACATTGAGTGTGTTAGAAATTGTATGTCTGGATGATAACTGCATAATTATCAATTCTGATGAGCTGTAATTTCTTGGGTGCATAATCTTATTTTAGTAAATCTAACAGAAGATAGTGAAAAATAATTATAATAATATAATGCAATGGTTTGAGAGTGGAAGTATAAAGGAAAAAAGATTACTCATTAATCAAATGCTTATTTTTAGCTCGTTTTTCTTTACTCGTTAGTTAGAGTGGTGATTAGCAGCTCCCTAGTTGAATTACACCAACAGCCTCCTCTCTTTTAATTAACATTATAGATAAGAAAAGAAAAAAGGACAGATGATTTGCTAACTTTTTCATAGATGAGATGCATGTGCACCATACTAGGTCCATTTCTAAGTCAAAAGATCCATTTTTTTCTTCATCAGGTTAGTTTCATATGATTTAGAGGGGAACTGATCTGTGAATAAAATGTTTATTGATATTGGTGAATCATTATGAGATAAAGACTATAAAGTAAATTTAATTGCAAAGATAATATGATTTTTTTATTGGTTGAAAATTTAAGGGGATTTTGTGTTTTTGTTTAGACCTGGCAAACAATTAGTGTTCTTTATTTTACTCCGCAGACCTGATTAAGTTAATACTATGTTGTTTTTTCAAAAAAATATTTTGTAGGAAAAATCCAAGGGGAATACTAATATCACCTGGACCAGGTAGGAAGACTCACCCAAATATATCAAGTTACCAGTTTCACATATATAGAATGTATGGAAAGATCAGTACTTTCAATCTTATTTTATTCTGGGAATAGGTACACCTCAAGATTCAGGCATATCATTGCAAACTGTACTGGAACTTGGACCAACAATTCCGTTATTTGGTGTTTGTATGGGTTTGCAATGCATGGGAGAGGCTTTTGGAGGTTTGTTTTTGAATCAACTATATTTGGTGCTTTTGTTTCTCAATTAGTTTGTCCTATCTTATGAATTTGCTTCTCTTAAATTTGAAAATAAAAAGAAAATAGCTTTTCAAGTTCTTTAAAAAATTGGGTCATTTCTTTTTATCTTTTTAAGGCTTGGTGGATAGAATTACCAGGTACCTGTGGTAGTGGGACATGGTAGGTACCTCATTGTCCCTCTGCATTAACAGACGTCGCCTGGATTTTATCCCAGAAAAGTTTATTGTCACGTGAATTATATATATATATATAGACATTTTGAAGAATGGTGGTTATAAAAAAAATATTGTGAAGAATGGTGGTTGTCAAGAAAATGTACATTGTGAAGAATGGTGGTTATGAAAAAAAATATACTTGTGAAGAATGGTAGATGCTTATGTAAATCGTCAGATATGTACCCATATGTACACACTTAAGTATCTTCAGTTTTGAGGTATTAGGTAAAGTAATTACATCGCAAAATTTGGTTTCTCTTTTCATTTCTTATATTTTGAACTTTTATAGTAATGTTGGCATTATTTATACTTGAAAGCACCTAAAAGAAAATAGTAACCTTGATGTTATTGTAGTAGTTCTCCTCCTCAAAGATAGATTATGACTCTAATAGATAAGGTTATGCTATTTAACGCATCTTTGTTTGGTTTTAGGTGTTTGTTCATTTATACTATTTCTTATATATCTGTATAATCGAATCTAGATTAAAAGATTTTAAATGGTACTATAAATAGAACCCGCATCTTAAATGAGTTTTTGTCCTTTTCTTTTTCAATGAGTGTAAAATTGTGCAACTTATAGGAAGTAGGACATTTTAATTGATTTCTTTTTTCAGGCTTTCTTGTTTTACACCCAAACAGTTGATTATACAAATAAAGAAACAAGAACAATAATTGTCTTAAAAATTATTCAAAATAATAATGATAGATGGTGATTATGGAACTAACACCAAAATAAATTACATGAGTAGATATTCTTACACACACGGATCTGTCTTGGTGCCAAATTTAGTAATACTTACCTTAGGATTACCTTTACTTATCCAAAAAGAAGAAGAGACGAATAGCATAAGTATGGAGTAGCAAATAACATATTTTTTTTCTTTTCAATCAACAAGGGTATTGGCTAAAGGTATAAATCTATAATTATAAACAAGGATTCATCCATGTCAAAGGACACACACATCATCGCGTATATGAGTTTGCTCATATTGCCATTCCCAAACCCGGATAAGGGAAGAGTGTTGCGATAGGATAACAACTAGTGTAAAACTAGTGACTAGTTAATTTATGATGAACTCACGGTACAAAGTACATTTCAAATGGAGCGAAGTAGATAATGAACAATTATATTGCCTACCTCAATTAGCTTGAGATTGAGGCATAGTAGTAGTTAAAACCAAATGCTTGTTTTAGATTGAAGCAATATATGCAACTTTTGGTACAATCTACCATAATTCCCACAGGATATGCATTTGCTCCAAAAATCTAGTGTTTAATCGTCATAATACAATGAAATTGAAGAAAATGAAATACCTTGTATATACAAATTTCTATTGCCACCCCTTTCCTTTTATCTCTTTCCAAGATTGTCCTCTTGATCATTATTTTGTCCTCGAGTTTTCAACATAATCTCTCATAATTTAGGTTTATAACTCTACTTTTAGTTGAATTCCCCCATCCGTATGACCGTATCTACACATGATTCCATATCCCCGAATTTTAAATTTAGGTCACAGAGAATCCAACCTCTAGATCAACATCCGTGTCGGACACCCGCACCTGTGTCCGAGCAACTTAGCTTCTTGATGGCATGGTTATAACATACACTTATCATGGAAGGTTTATATGGATATGTGTTATAGGATATATATCACCTAGTGGATCCAACAACTTCTTAATTTTAAAATATAAGCATTAAGATACATCCTATTAGGAGTACAATGCAGCAGTTCCATATGATCAAAAGGACAATCTTGGAAGGAGATAAAAGGAAAGGGAGTGGCAATAGACATCCTATTAGGAGTACTCCTACTTCTTATTTTTGGTGTAAAGAGGAAGGGATGGAAGAAGCTGCACAAATTTTGGACTTTATAGGCTCTTTGTAGTCTATTAGCCTTTTTGTTTCGTCTCTTGTTGAAAACCAATTTTTGGAGGTCTCCAGCATATCCTTAATGTTGATGAATACAAAATTATCTTTTTTTTTTAAAAAAAAGAAAACTTGTTAAAGGTTCTGTGATTTAAGAGGGAAAAAATTGAAGGTGTTTGATTGATCTCTTTTCAGATTATTCATGTATGGTAATGGCTACGAACAGGAGGGAACACTGAAATATGTAACGATTTTAAAGGTTCAATTGGACAAAATGAATTTCAGATGCATTTATTGACATCAAGTTTGTAAAAAGAACCAAATTCTTGTTGGTGATTATTTATATAAAAATAATTGAATATAAATAATCACCAACAAGAATTTGGTTCTTTTACGAATTTAATGTCAATAAATGATCTGAAATTTATTTTGTCCAATTGAACCATTAAAAACTGTTAGATATTTCAGTGTTCCCTCCTGTTCGTAGCAATTACCATATATGAATAATCTGAAAAGAGGTCAATCAAACACCTTCAATTTGTTCCCTCTTAAATCACAATTATCTTTTTCTTTTTGATAAAGATAATATTGTATTCATCAGCATTAAGGATATGCTGGAGACCTCCAAAAATTGGTTAAAAAAACAAAAAGGCTAATAGATTACAAGAGCCTATAAAATCCAAAGTTTGTGCAGCTTCTTCTACCCCTTCCTCTTTATACC
This sequence comes from Solanum habrochaites, assembly GCA_027704765.1. NCBI lineage: Eukaryota > Viridiplantae > Streptophyta > Magnoliopsida > Solanales > Solanaceae > Solanum > Solanum habrochaites. The sequence goes on along the minus strand of JAKWJA010002500.1, from coordinate 3,397,236 downwards.
AAAAATAAGAAGTCCTCTGTGACTTCTGCATTGTACTCCTAATAGGATGTCTCTTGGAAACATATTTATGCCCCTTCCAAAAATGGAAAAGGAACTGAACACAATATAGACCTTCATTTACTGGAAGTTCACTTTTAAGACTGAAATTAGTCCTCTAGTGTCTTGAATGAGGACCTGTTCAGAGCATAAATTTTCTGTTGCTGACTAGCTAGAGCAGAAACATAGCACACTAGTAAAAAATCATAATGCTTTAAAGAGAACTAGTGAGTTGTGCAAAAGAACAGTTGAAAAGGTAAAGTTTTGGGTATTGTTAAGTTGACGACCAAAAGCTCTACTTTCTTCATTCTTTTTATTCAACTATTCAATTGTGTATTCATCACACTTAATCCTCCTTAATGTGAATTTATCCCATTGCAGGAAAAATTGTGCGATCTCCATATGGGGTGATGCACGGGAAAAGCTCCCCTGTATATTATAACGAAGGCGGGGAAGATGGTTTATTTGCAGGGCTATCAAAGTAAGCTCTTGTCTATCTGATAATTGATAGAAACTTGTTTTAACAAATTACGATTTGGTCTTTCAGATTATTTCTGTATCAACATAAGTGAATTTTTCCATCGAAAGTTAAGATCATTCCTGCGGATTGCAAATTAGTTGTTTGCACTTGATCCGTGCTAGATCACCCTGTACAATTTGATTTGGTGAAGTTCAAAGACTACAAAACAACAAAGGTGTTTCCGGCTTTCCGCTAGGCTAACAAAAACCTGTATATTAGATACTCAATGACATGGCAGCACAATCTCACATTCAGCTTGATTGTGTGACTGGGGTTGTCAACACCACCTTCTTGACTTCATGACCATCTTTCTCTGCCTGACTTCAGAGATAGATGGCTGAGTAGGTGGTTAAACAGGAAGGGGCTGTGGTGCTTTGCTTTTAAGATTAATTAGTGTTTCACGCTGCTGCTTCAATCGTGCTGTTTTTCCTATTTTTCCCATTATAGCCAATAAGAAATCTGATGATTTCACCGACACCCCAAGCCGTTCAATCTTCAGTGTGCTTATGTGGCTAATCTCTTCTGATGCTTCTTTCTTTGGAGTTTGGACCAGCAAAAGTCAAGCTTTTAGAATGGATTCAATGGTGGGTTTCTCTCAAGGTGTCCTACTTGAGCATTGACAGTAGTATGTGAAGTGTCTCAACTCAAAATTTTCAGTCTGGTATAGAAATACTCGGGTGGTTTCCTTTAAATTTTTGAGCGACCATCCAATGCCAATGGTTTGTGCAAAGATTAAACCTCACATCGGAAGTTTCAGTGTCTCTCTGTGAGTTCTCCTTCAACACTAGCAATAACTGGGTTGAGCATCCCGCTGGAGGAAATTCAATAAAGTTCTTGCTTTCCTTGAAACATAGATAACAACCAGAGATGCCAAAAGCAGTAAATCTGCAGAAACTCCAGTGATAACTGCGTTATATTGTCAAATTTCTGGGACTTCATTCTCCGATTCTATTTCAATGCCCAAACTGCAGGTTTCAAGTTCTGCGTCACGATCTTCCAACCTCCAGTTATTTCTTCTTGTCCTTTTAATTGTGTCTTCGATAATTTGTCTTCTGTGTTGATTTCCTATGAGATTTTCTCGACCTGCTCAACCTTGTAGTCAGCTTCTGCTTGCTCAAATTTGTAGCTTGTTAGAGTTCACAGCTCATTTGTTTGCACAAGTATGTCAGTATGTGAAAGCTCATCAAGCACAATGCTTCAAGGTTTGATGGTCTCTGGTTCTCTTGACTAGGATCCTTCATATCAAGACTCTTGACCTCTTTCATCTGGTCATCTGGTGTCAGGACCTTCAAGCTCTTCTTTATCCACTTTACTGGAACTAGTAACTTCACCACCAGCTTTTGGTATGGTTTCCTCCACTCCATCACCTTGTACACTCTGGGTAACAACCTCTGTGCTGTCGATATCAATATCTGTAATTCAACCCCTTCCAGTTCGACAGTTTCCACCTTCAACAACCCCACAATATCTTCAACAAACTTGACAGCCGCAAGTTCATAATTAGTCTCTCTCCAACTCAACTCCAGAAAACCACTTTGAGAATACTCTGGTCGTTCCAGAATACATTTCAACAAAAACATACCTAGTGTAATCCCACAAGTGGGGTATGGGGAGGGTTGGATGTCCAGGGACTTTACCCTAGCTTCTGGGGTAGAGAGGGTGTCCCCGATAGACCCTCGGCATGGCACAAAATTTAGACTAGCAATAAGGATTAGGAATAATAGAAGATTGAGGAATATCTTCACAGGATATATGAGTGGCCTACTGGTGGTGAAGGGCAGGATAGGATAATACAGAGGGAGAGTGCATTACCAGGAATTTCAAAATGGGTACTGAAGGTGATGCCGAATGTTGGGCCCATGTGGGATATCAAAAAGACTAGGGAACTAACTTCCTTCTCAGCTCATGGTGTGCATAATGCAATTCTAATGATAGCTAATTTTAAAAAATCTCTGAATTGATATAACCCCTTGTTGATATTACTAGTCTTAGCACCACTTTCTAGAAAATTCCCAAGAGAAACTAAATAGACAACCTAAGCTTAAAATTGAAAGTTTTACCTTTTCAATGGACTAGGACTATGTGAAGAGTGGGAGAGGAAGATAATGGAATGTTACTTAGGCTACTGGAGATAAACTGCACCATTAAAGGCTTGTTGGGGTAAACCTCCTAAAATTGAAGTGTCAGCTTAAATGTACCTCCATCCCGAGGTGTGTAATCAGGTACTTCCTCTCCCATAAATTTCTTGAAAATCAGCTCCAAAGATGTTCTTGTGAATCACGTGGTCGGTGCCTGAAGTAGCCATGAAATTCGTTCATAAATATGAGTTACATTTCTTTATCGCCCTCAACCCCACCCCCACCCCCCCAAATCTTGGTTTTCTGGCAGATTTGAGGAGTCTTGAGCTTGCTGCAGTGACCCTTGATTATCATTAGATTCCTCAGAATCAAGAGGACTGCCTTGATTGAATCTTATAGCACCATTGTCATATCTTCTCAAGCTTTCTTGGTGAAGAAAGATCCCCCAACACCTATTTGGCTGGTAGGATAGATGCTTAGGCCTAGGGGAGAGGTAGTTATGGTTTATGGAAGAATCAACACTAGTGTTGTTTTATTGATCATCGCCTGATTCAGAGGCGTCCCCAAGGAAGAAATAGCTTTTCTTCCAGAACGATGAGTAGTTGAACTCAAGGAGCTGGTTTTAGATCCAAGATTGGAGGCCTTGGGGGACGGCTTTGACAAGAGCTGGAAATTTCATTCCTTTTAGCGATTTTTCTTTTTCTTGGATATAGTTTTTCTTTGTTACTAAGAGAAGATTTTGAAGATACTTCCAGATTTGGGATTGAACTTAATTATGTCAATTTCGGTTAGCATTTATCCAAAGCTTCTTTCCTTTTTGACCAGATTGCCTCTTAGGTCATTTCTTTCCTGATTCACCTCCTTTCTTTTTTAATTCCAAGTCAAACTTTTGAAAGCAGGCTATCATATTTAAATGATGCTGACACTCTTCGTAAGTCGAGGTGCAATTTTTGTAATTTACAGTGTAGGCTCGTTCATTCAATTAAGCATGTATCTATGCCTGCTCTCTTTAGTGTTATGGTCTCACATAAGTGCAAGTTTTTTCTGCGTTTACTATTTAGTGTTTGTCTTGAGCAATATTGACGAAAAATCTTTGACATATGTGGCAACATAGGTAGACCAGAGTTTTGATTTTGTGTTCTGGATTTTAGAAAAGGATTAACTTACTGCATTCTTGATAAATTATTTATACATGTTGAATGGGTTTCTTAGTGCAACAGCAACTAACCAGCGTAGTCCCATAAGCATGCTGTGTCTGGGGAGGGTAGAGTGCACACAGACTTGAGGAGGGGATTTCTTAATTCAAATCCATGATTTTGGCCAAAGTTAGCGGGTTTTGCCGAACCCATAGCTAAAACTCTAGCTCCGCCTATGTTTAGCTAAAGAATCATGTCCATTTTATAGAATAGTTGATGTTGACCTAATACAAAAATGAAAGAGTTTTAAGTGTTGTATGCTTGTAATATTTCTTTTTTCTCATCAACTACTCATTCACTTCCACCCACTTAATTACTTCAGTTGAATTTTGTTTTGACCTTGTATATATTAAGTCTAGCAAACATCGGAGCCACTACCACTGTCTTAATGTAGGTAGAACTCTTCATCACCCTATAATTATCATGGTAAGACTAATAATATGTTATGGATGTCAGAATTGTCTGGTTGGAGCACGTCTATAAGTGAGCACATATAAAACTACTATAGAGATCCATTGCAGATTGTTTAATCTGTGGTCTTCTAAAAGCTTAGTCATATTTATGTTGACATTTTGATAATACCTTTTTCATTTCAGCCCATTCACAGCTGGTAGATACCACAGCCTGGTAATAGACAAGGACACTTTCCCCAAAGACGCCCTTGAGATAACTGCATGGACAGAAGATGGTCTTGTAATGGCTGCTCGTCACAAAGTTTATAGACACATACAGGTAACAACCTCCATCCTTTATGAACAAAGTTAGCATTGTTATCATTCCGCTATGGATTCATTGCTCTGCGCTATCTATGACCTGGTGGAGAGATTCATATTTAGAGAATTTCTTAATGGTGATATGAACTAATGAAGGAAGAAAGTTATCGATAAGTTTGTTCAGACTTAACTCTGGATTCGCAACATTATACTTGTTGGAAAGAAAATTGTATACTTCTACTGTAAAAATCTCACGGGATACCTTTTTTCGACACTTCTATTTAATCTATACCCAGTTTTTAGAATTTTTACACATCTACTCACTTAGGACCAACTTTGTTCAGACTTAACTCTGGATTCGCAACATTATACTTGTTGGAAAGAAAATTGTATACTTCTACTGTAAAAATCTCATGGGATACCTTTTCTCGACACTTCTATTTAATCTATACCCAGTTTTTAGAATTTTTACACATCTACTCACTTAGGACCAACTTTCGACATGCTGTGTTTCAATCAAAATGTCTGAAGTTACAGTTCAAGCAAAAATGGTTGAACTTTAGTTATATGTGCATGAACTTCAGGCAATTCCTTCATCCACATGCAAAAGTCCTTGAACTTCATGCAAAAACACCTAAACTTAGCCATATGAAACTTCAAACATTTTGTCTGAAGTTAGAATTCGTAACTTAAATATTGGCCCCAAAATCGAGTATCTTTGAACTAACTCGACTTGAATTTGATCACTCGTTTGCTTCTTGCTTGGTTAATTCTCAGGGGGTACAATTCCATCCGGAGAGCATCATCACAAGTGAAGGCAAGACAATAGTTTACAATTTTATCAAACTGATAGAGAGGAAGGAAGAAGCAGAATCTCAAAACTAGATAACTCTCTTTACTTGCTGTACAAATTTGTGGTTTCGCCTCGATAAACCGATGCAAAAATATGTTGTCTTTGTTGTAACTTTGCTGAGTTAAGTTAGAAGTTGTCAATACTTGTCATGGATTTAATTTTGAAATTCTTTAGACAACGTTTGGTTTATCATTGAAGATGATATCATGAACATCTTGAGATATCTTCTTTCATCAGGTAAGTAAGATATCGAGTCGAGGGTCAACTAGAAACAATCTCTCCACCCTACAAAGATAGTAATGTTTGCGTACATTCTACTTTCTTCATACTCTGGGTTTATACTATTTTGACGCGTACCTTTATAGTCAAATATGGTATGTCTGTTTTGGATTTGATGTTGGTGTAGCTCGAAGGACGTATTCTTGATCTAGCGAAAGCTGAAAATACGTGTCATGAGCTTGGGCTATAGTATTATTCAATTATACAAAAAGAGACCTACTTTTTGTTAGACATAATTAATTCAGTTGGATTGGTGATAAGTGATAACAACGTGTGTTTTAGAAAAATCAGAATAATAAAATACGACATGGAGTGCACTTCTTCCAAACATGTAAGGCCAATCAGTATGTTTATAATCTACTTTTAGGCTGAAACCAAATTCATATATCTTTTTATTTCGAAACTTGAAATTTTTTATGCATTATATATATCACAAACGATATTATAGGAGATATAAATTACACTAGACAAAACGAATTTTACCGAAATGGTGTTGATAGAAGGAATCAATTCCTGATTTTCATCGGAGAATATTATATGTTAGCATCAATTTAGTCATTCTTACGGGTTGAGAAACCGAGTCCGAAACTCAAAGGGTAAAATATTAACAAAAATTCCAAAACGGTATATAAAATGTTATATAAACCAAAAGGGTAAAATCGCTGCCGACGCAGCGATTTACTTCGAGTGAAAAAGTAATCGCTGCCTCAACAGCGATTTTGCCAAATTTTTTTTTTTTAATAAAAAAATGAAATCGCTGCCAAGCAGCGATTTCAAAATGTTTCTCTACAATCGCTGCCAGGGCAGCGATTTAACATTATTTTTTAATTTTGTTTTTTTTTTAAAAAATAAGTATATATCGCCTGCTCGGGCAGCGATTTACGAAGAAAATTTTTTTTTTTCTTTAAAATCGCTGCCAGGCAGCGATTTCTTAAAAAAAAAAAAAAAAAAATTTTGAAATCTAAATCGCTGCTCTAGCAGCGATTTACAAACATAAATGTTTTTTTTTTTTAAATCGCTGCTCTAGCAGCGATTTATATCAAAAAAATATTTTTTTTTATAACATCGCTGCTTAGGCAGCGATTTATTTTTTTTAAAAAAAAAATTTGGTTATTAGCTGAGCAATTTTTTAAATAAAATTTTTTTTTAAAAATGTTAACTTAGTTTATAATTGATAAGAAAATATACAGTATTTTAAAAAAGGAAAAAGAAGTAAATATATTTTCTTTCTAAAAAAAAAAGAAAATTAAATTTAAATAAAGGAATTCAAATAGGAGGGAAAAGGAATGATAAAAAAAAAAAAAAAAAATGAGAAAACTTACAATTTTTTTTTTTTTTAAAACAAAATTATATACTTTTAGTTAGATATAGATTTAAATTAAGGATTTGAATTTCAAAGTATATTAAATTCAATTTAAATAATATTTTTTTTAGAAAAGAAAATATATTACTATTTTTAATTTTTTTAAAAAAATGTTATTTTCTTTTATTATAAATTCTAAACATAAGTTAACATTTTTAAAAAAATTTTTTATTTAAAAAATTGCTCAGCATAATAACAATTTTTTTTTTTTTTTAAAATAAATCGCTGCCTAAGCAGCGATTTATAAAAAAAAAATATTTTTTTTGATATAAATCGCTGCTAGAGCAGCGATTTACATAAAAAAAAAAAAAATTTTATTTTTGTAAATCGCTGCTCTAGCAGCGATTTACATAAAAAAAAAATTTTTTTTTTTGTAAATCGCTGCTAGAGCAGCGATTTATATTTCCAAACTTTTTTTTTTTTTTTTTTAAATAAATCGCTGCACTGGCAGCGATTTTAAAGAAAAAAAAAAATTTCTTCGTAAATCGCTGCCCGAGCAGCGATATACCTTATTTTTTTTAAAAAAAAAAACAAATTAAAAAAAATATGTTAAATCGCTGCCCTGGCAGCGATTGTAAGAAGAAACATTTTGAAATCGCTGCTTGAGCAGCGATTTCCATTTTTTTAAAAAAAAAAAGTTTTTTGGCAAAATCGCTGCTGAGGGCAAGCGATTTTACTTTTTCACTCGAAGCAAATCGCTGCGTCGGGCAGCGATTTTAACCTTTTGGTTAATATAAAATTTTATATGACCGTTTTGGAATTTTTGTTAATATTTTTTACCCTTTGAGTTTCGGACTCGAGAAAAACCAATCAATAAATAAAAGGTTTAGTTTCAACTACCTACTTAAAATACATTATGGAAAAACAAATTAGTTATTTATCATATGAAAAGGGGATTATACAGCTACCAAACACTACATTATAAAACTTAGTATAATTGAAATTCAGAACCACCCAAAATTATGATGGAAATGATATGCATAGGCATAAATTCAGATTAATTGAGACGAAAATAAATATAAAAAATAAGGGGAAAATTTTAACTTTCGAAGTCAAAAGCAGAAATCGAGTGAAAAAAAAAGGAGGAAATTTATGGATAATAATAATTATAGCAAGTAATTATAGAGGATATTCAGCATGTAATACTTTAAATTTCTTACTTTTAATTGTCTCTAGAAAATACAATAAAAGAGTTGACTAAAATACTTTATTAGTTATTGTGGAAAAACAACTTTGTTGTCTATACTTTTTCCCATCTCTACCCCCCCTTTTTTTAAAAAAAAATAAATTCTTGAACTATGTTCTTTAAATTATCTATAACATTCTCTTAATACTTTTCTAATTTTCTATATTTATTTTAATTTTGCCTATTATCTTTTTTTTGACAGCTATAGGCCTAGTGGGAGACATTACAAGCATATTTTCAATATCTATTAACTTCTTGAAATATCTGAATTTCGAAGATATGTTGGATACTATAAAAAGATATAATTTATGTGTGATACTATTAATGAAATTGTCCTTTTCATTTTTCACCTAGAGAACTATTTTTCTTAAAAATATTTTTGTTCATATCAAACACGTCCTAAATAATAACTTATGTTTGGTTAGTACTTACATTTTTTAAATTTTTTTTGTTTCATTTTACTTCTCGTTCTTAAATGTTTCAAACAATTGTCATTTCATAAAAAAAATTAAGATTAGTTGTTTGTTTTCATTTTTATCCTTAGTCACAAATATGGAGGATTATTAATATGATGCAAAAATGAGAAATATTAAGTAAAGATGAGTAGTGATTAAGGATAACTTAATTAAATTACACTCTAATTAATATATCTTTTTAAAAATATGTACAAATTAAAATATGACGAGTAAAATGAATAAATAAAATACTTGATTCAATTTAGTTCAACTATATTAGAAGTTCTAAATATAGTTTACCAACTTAACTTCTTTGTCTCGCATTTCGAAGATTATAGGATGGATAATTCATTCGACAATAATAGTAAAAAAAGTTATTAATTAGTACTCTTAACTCATAATATGCATTTCAATTATAATCTCTTAATTCAAATACACAAATTAGTAGTAAGATGCAAGTGGGGCCAAAGGATTGGACTCACGCTTATCATTTGGTTGGAAATAAGTTATTTTGATATTAAATTATTTTAGATTAAGTTATTTTGGGATAAAGTTATTCCATGAGGTATATATCTTATTCCATCGATATAAATGCGGGACAAAGAATTTTAAAACTATCTAATACTTCCAACCGAACGCATGATAGTCCTACATTGTATTCATTTCCGACCAACACAACCCCTAATTGTCAAAGTATAGCTTAGATCTATACAACTCAGTCACAAAAACAATTATCTCAAATTATTTATCATTCTAAGCTAGTGTTTGACCATAAGTTTTCAAATATTCTTAGCAAATATTATTTGAGTGAAAATTCACCATGTGTTTCTTTGACTATATTATTTGGGAAACATATTTCACCCTTTTAGAAAAATATGATTTATAACCATAAGTTTTAAAAACTATTAGAATTAACCATAAGTTTGTATTATAAGTCAATTGGATCTTCGTTGCAACTAATAACAAGTGGTGTCCATGACACTGGAGCAATGTGGTAGTTTAGAGTGAGTGCAACAAGTATCATTCCATATATCGTGAAGCAGATAAAGCACATAACTTTGTAATCCTGAAATGATTGTTCATCATTTTCATCACCAACCATATCAACACTTACGTATTCATTGAATATTTCATCACTAACTTGATGTTCACGTAAAAACATTTATGCAATACAACATAAACAACTATTATAGAAAGTGTTTTTTGTAAAAGATAAAAATTTGATGTAAAATTTTAATTTTTAAAAGATCTCAAATAATGAGATTTGACTCAAATACTAAAAAATTAGTTTTGTCAAATTATTCCACAAATATAACTTGGGAAATCTATGGTGAAACGGATCCTACAAGTTTAAGATAAAATTATCGAATTTTACGTTACTTGATAGTTATTGTTCTTGAAATTGCTAACATCAATTTAAACATTGGGGATATATAGATCGGATACATCATTACTTGTATCGGTGAAAAAGAGTGATCACCCATAAAATTAATCGAGATACAATTAAACTGATCCGAACACAAATTATTAGAAATTGGATAAATCTCTTTAATTTATATTAGTCTCTAAAAATATGTCAATCTGTTATTAATGGTAGGGTTTTGGGACCTTGAGGGGGTGGGGTGGGGATAGGGGTGGGTTGGAACCTATATAAACAACTTTCAGCACCAAACTCATGAGTCAAAAACAATGCAAGCTATGAACTCATTTCAAAGCACCGGCGAAAATGGTGCTTCGTCCGGCGAACACATGAGTCATTCCCATTTCGATCCGTCGTCGTCTCACGACGACTTCCTCCAACAGATTCTATCTTCCGTTCCTTCTTCTTCTCCCTGGCCTGAAATCTCCGGCGATGGTCACCCGTACAATTTCGACGACCATCAGTCAACTCTTCTGGCTTCCAAACTCCGGCAGCATCAGATCAACGGCGGTAGCTCTGCTGCTGCAGCTGCTAAAGCGTTGATGCTTCAGCAGCAGCTTTTGCTTTCTAGAGGAATCGCCGGTAATGGCGGCTCTGGGATGAATGGCGATCAAAACGACGACGGTTTGAATTCGGTGAGATTCATTTACCATAAAATTCAGTTCAGTACAGTGATTAATCAATCAAAATTAATTACCAAAAACTCAATTGAGTGACAGTTTAATCAAGTTTATGATTATAATTATCTGAATTATAGTAGATTGACGAATTGATTATATATAGGGGAATGATATTTCAGTTCAAGCTCTTTACAATGGATTCGCTGGATCTCTTGGTCAAACCTCTAATCAATCTCAGCATTTTCACCATTCTCAGGTCTGCATATACACACTATTTCATAAATTTCAATCGATTACAGAGATCATATGGAATAGTAGTTTTTTTCCCTCTAATTTATCGAAAACATCTGTTATACTGTTTTATTTTTCTCTGAATGCATTGCATTCATGTATAACCAGAGTTTATACAGAGTAATTTACCGGCGATCGATGTACCGTGAAAATATAGAATCAGAGTTTCGACAATAAATCAATTGCTATATATACATTTACATACAGACGCTAACTCATATATTTCAGTATCAATTACAGAGATCTATGATATAATTTTTTCGCTAATCTATATAGTTTTTTTTTGTTCAATCGGAGTTTATTGCGTATAATAAGTTATGGCGATTGATTTATGTTCTGTGAAAATATAGGCGCAGAGTTTCGGAGCTCCGGCGGCGTCGTTAACGATGAATCAAACGCCGGCGGCGAGTGGTTCAGCTGGTGGAGCGCAGCCAAAGCAACAGAAAGTTAGGGCTCGTAGAGGACAAGCAACTGATCCTCACAGCATTGCTGAAAGAGTACGTACTCGCACTCGTTTTTTCAGTACTCGCCTTTCATTGCAGTTATTTTTACTTTTAACTTTTTTTGTGACGAGTGAGTTAGCATTTTTGATGGCTATTTTTGTGTTGTTTCTGATTTGTTTTGTTGTGTGGCTCCGAAATTTTGGATGTGAGCAGTTACGGAGAGAGAGAATTGCAGAGAGAATGAAGTCTTTGCAGGAGCTGGTACCTAATGCCAATAAGGTAATTTCTCACTCCTAATAAAAAAATAAATTTACATTATTCTTTTTGTTTCTAATATTCCATCTTGATTCCTTTATGATTTTAAAAAATAAATATTGCCTTTAAAAACTATTCATTATAAATATCAAAAAGTCAATAGCTATGTATAATACGTAATACTTAATTCGAATATGGACATGATATCAGTGTTTCAAGAGGCGGGCGGAAGCGTGAGAAGAGAAGTTTTATCTAGTATAGGGTGAGGCTGAAGTTTTCATAGGGCGTAAGTCTTATAAATTTTTGATTTATAATATAATATAATAATATAATAACATAAAAATATATCAAATAATACAAACATGATTAAGGAAATTCATAAAAAATAAAACTTCTAACACGATTATAATATATAAATAATTTAATACTATCTTAACTTTCTATTAATAAAAGAATATAGTTTCTAAAACTACCTTTGTCATACTATATAATTTACCTTTCTATTAATAAAAAATAATAATTTCTAAAACTACCTTTTATCATACTATATAATTTAACCCCTAAAGGAAAACAATCAATAAAACTTATTAATATATGATGATAAAAACATTATTCCATAAAAATAGAATTAATTTTAAATGGCTAAATAAATATGATAATTTTATAATATATGACAAAATCACTGTGATTTTGAAATTTTACTTTTCACTATCATTGATCTTTATATTTTGTCATCATTTATTTCAAAATTATTATATTTTATTTACCTATTTAAATGTAACTTTATATTTATACATGGTAGAATGATGTTTATGCAAGTAAATTTTATTGATTATTTTCTTTTAGGGGTAAATTATATAGTATGATAAAAAAATAATTTTATAAATATGATTTATACTTGTATAATCATGTTAATTAGAACTTTATTTTCTATTAGTCTATTTAATTATATTTATAATTATTTCTAACTACTAATTTATTTTTATAATTTTGTGTTATTATACTATAGCATAAATTAAAAATTTAAATATTTATAACATTTACGATCCATGTTTCAATGTTTACGCAAGCACCCCACCTTTTAAAACACTATTAATTGAGGTGGATATGATGTTCTTTTAATTTATTAAATTGGATGAAATATAATATTTTCTATTTTTGTCTTTTTAAAATGATCACCTATATTCAAATATCGCTTATATTAGTACTTGAAATGAGAGGTGCTGTAAACATAATCCACTGTTAAATCATTTATGAGGCGTAATTCAACATCTATAACTATTCAATCTATGGATGCATGTTACGAAAAGGACCAAATGTTCATTATAAGTATTTTTTAAATCTTTCTTTCGATCTCGTCTTTTAATACTTATAGATTATTCTTGACTAAATGAAAGTTAAATGGTAATATATTAAGTCAAATAGAGATAGATACAAATACTATTAAATTAGAAGCACATGTAGTATATTATTATATCTACGATTAGTTGGTGTGTATAAGTTCAATATTTATAGTTCTTAGTCTAGAGTATTATAATTTTTAAAATCATGTATACAAAACTCTTATTTATTGTAGTTTAGTGAGATTTCACATATAAATATTTGTTATATGTCAAAAATATTCAAGTTAGATGCTGGCTCTGATCGAGTAATAGAAACACTGATTTTTTGTATTTTATCTATCGATTTCTTGTTCATAAAATTAAAATATTAGCAATGGTCATAAACTGAACTCTTTTGAATTTCTAGATAATGAGTCATCTAAATAACTAATTAAAAATTGTGCTTTATGACATTGTGATATATTATTTTATTAGCTAAATGTTATAATTATTGGAAAACGAACGATATAATATTAGGAACTAACGTGATTGTGATTTATGGAATGACAGACAGACAAGGCTTCAATGTTAGATGAGATCATCGATTATGTCAGGTTCCTCCAGCTCCAAGTCAAAGTACTTTCTCTCTCTCTCTCTTCACATTTATTGTTCTTTGGACTTAAAAATTGGAAACAGATCAATGCTTCCCTGTTGACAAATTGGGATGAAAAATGTTGTTCCAGGTTTGCCAATGTGTCTATGGTATAGTTGGTGAAGTCCAAGATTTTATAAAAAAGATTTCAAATATGAAGACGCACATACAAATATAATAAAAGAGATATAAAATCAATGAGACGATTCTATAAGTTGATTTTAATTAACATCATGACGAGAAAACTTTCTTTTAACATTTTAGATACTCCCTATTAGGCTACTCTATTTTAGGGCAGAGTCAAAGGATCAAAACTACAATAACTTTTATTTGGAAGAAAGCTAATAGTAACTTGAGCCAAATTTGAGCTCTTGACCTAAATGATAAAATAGATGTCCTTAACCAGCGACGCCCAATGGAGCTCTTGAGGTCAAGTGGTATCGCTTCTATTATATTACACAAATATTTCAATATGCAAGCTATTTTTTAAAATATATATATAAAAGCAAAAAACTTTCTCAGCAAGTGATGTCGAATAACACTCCTTCCCCAACGTGCTTCCACCCATGGATAGAAGAGTAATAGAAATCCTATTGGCCATTTCTATCAGACTATTACTCCATGGTGTTACTGCTTCTCTTTTTATCATTTTTCCTTTTCTCTCCTGTGTTTAGGTTCTGAGTATGAGCAGATTGGGTGGTGCTGCAGCTGTTGCTCCCCTAGTTGCTGATAGATCCTCTGAGGTACTACAATCATACCTTAGTTGAAATTTCAGTCCATTTCGCATGTCTCCTCTATTGGAATTCCACCTTAATCAGAGTTTAGATGTATTAATTCAAGTCCTAAATATGAAAAATCTAATAAGAATCCTCCCTTTAATGTTTGAATTACCAAAAAAGTCATACTGTGAGAAATAAATTAGTTAAAAAAAAACGTTTCACTTGCTGTACTTTAAATTTGTTATTAATGGAATACAATAAAGAAAAAAGAAATATAATCAATGGCTAGTGCATAGTAGAGGAATATCTTATTAGACTTTCCATTTAAAGAAAAATCAATAGGGGATGAAAATGGCATAGTAGTTTGATCAGTAGAGAAAACAGGAATCTCGAGAAAGCATGGGAACAATTCTTGAACAGATAAAATAACTCTAATCTGTACTCAAATTCTCTGTCAGCAGAATGTGACAAACCACAAAAAACTCACGCGTGCTCACTTTTTTTTCGTCATCTCAGCCTATTTTTCACCTCCAAGCTTAGGGCTTTCCCTTTTATTTTTCTCTGTGTTTTTTAAAAAGGATATAGTTTGTATTCCAACATTTTTATTATTCTTAAGCTTTTCACTATGAAAGCAATAACAATTTCTGATAGACTTCCGGTATTTTTACTTTCAATTTCAATTAATTCAGATTCGTGCTATATAGCATCCCTTCAAGTAGCCCCTATTAGAAATTTTTGCATTTGAATAGGGCTCAAATTGGAAGTCTTTAGTAAAAGTGAAAGTATACAAGAAAGACCTATAATAATTATGAGTTCACGTGTACGTAGTAATTTTTTTATATATAAATTAAGAAATGCACTAAACATTTAACTTGATATCTTGGTAAGAATTCCTAAATTGAATCTGTCTTTATGTTCATCTCATATCATATTATTAATACACGAATTCAAAATTTAAACTTTATATATCTCGACAATAACTTCCAAGTTTATATACACAATAATAATAATTAAATTCACGGTCAAATATTTAGATTTACATTTAGAGTCTTGAACAAAAGTTACTCGACAAACCCTTAACCGAATCTCTGATCCCCAAGTATGATACATGCATGTTTTAATTGCTGTTTGCAGGGAGGAGGTGATTGTGTACAAGGAAAGGGAGGTCGAGGTGGCAGTAATGGAACGACGTCGTCTGCAAACAACGACAGCAGCATGACGATGACGGAGCACCAGGTAGCTAAGCTAATGGAAGAAGATATGGGATCAGCCATGCAGTATCTTCAAGGAAAAGGCTTATGCCTTATGCCAATTTCCTTAGCCACAGCTATTTCCACCTCCACGTGTCACTCCATGAAACCCAACAACCCACTACTACTCGCCGGAGGCTCCGCCATTAACGGCGTTGGTGAGACCGGCGGTGGACCGTCTTCTCCTACCTTGTCGGCTTCCACTGTTCAGTCAGCTACGATGGGCAATGGCGGGACTTGAGTTAGTCCTTCTAACCCAATGTAACTCACTGTTTTTATTTAGAAGCAATTTGATTTTATATTTCTTATTTCATACTTCTATGGAATTATTTATAGTCATATTAATATTGATGACTTGTTTTTTAAAATATAACCTTCAAAAGTTTTTTTATTTTCCTTAAAACCTTGTGTTTTAATCAAAATGTATCACATAGAAAGAAATTTCACAAGTGGAGATTGGAAAGTGTAAAGTTATAGACATTATCTTTAGTTTTCTACCTTGTAAAAGTGGAAATGTTATTTTCAAAAGACTCGAGTATATCAAATTAAAGTAGCTAGTAAGCAGGGGAAAAACGATAGGAAAGAAAACATAGCAGCTAGTCAAAAGAACAATAACAACAACACAACATATAGTATGATAACTGAAGCACAATAAGCATATATGAGAAAACAAATCAAAAGCAATACATTACAACAAACAACACTCCACTGTCCTCTATCCTTCTATCCCTTTTTCCCTAATTCGTGATCTCCATATCCTCCAATTTAGGATTAATGTCTTCGATAAACTAGAGTTACGTCATATCTTGTCTAGTCACCTCTTCCCAATACTTTGTGATCTCCATATCCTCCAATTTAGGATTAATGTCTTCGATAAATTGGAGTTACGTCATATCTTGTCTAGTCACCTCTTCCCAATACTTCTTGACCTACTTTTACAACTGCTCGTTCCCATTATATCTAAACCTCTTGCACCTCCTCGTTGGAACCTCTGCACTTCTCTCCATTACATGTCCAAATCATCTCATCTCGTTTCCTCTTATCCACCACCAAAGCAACTCTAGATTGTCCCAAATATCCCAATGTTTCTATGTTGTTAGCGGTTTCAATGAGCTAATTTTCAATGGAGATGTGTCCAGAGATCAAGGAGAAAAATAAGAGAATCTCTTTAGAAGGAGCAAGGACTAAAAAAAATATAGTATAATTTAAGTAATTTCTAATTTGAACAGACATTAAACTATTGCGAAATGAAACGTCTTGAAGGGGTATTGAGAGTTTTAATATGTAATTAGTAACATATTGTAATGATGTTATAATAAGGGAATATGATTAAATGAGTATTAAAAGAATATAAATACTATTTAATAATATTCCAGAAATCCAGGATCTGAAAAAATGAAAGAGTACTTGCTATAAGAAATAATTAGTTTGTCTCAAGTACATTTGGAAATTATGTTCCTATACTTTATAATATCTTATTTAATGACTAGTCCTAATAATTTGGGGTTATGAAATAAAATTATTATTCCTTTGACTTTTCAAGAAGAACTAACTAGTTCTAATGAAAGAGGCTTCCATTTCATTTTGAAGAGACGGCTAAAAAAATATTTACTTACATGATAATTACTGATAAATCTTAATAATATGTTTAATTTAGAACGAGGTAAAAATAATACGTAGGATGTCTTCACAAAATTTTTATATTGAATTTTAAATGTGTGAATAAAAAATGAAGTGTTATGATTTTTGCGGAGTTATGATTTTTTTGAAATATTGTGAAAAAAATTTCAATTTTTACAAAAAAAATAAAGTGTTATATATTTACGGAGAGTTAAGACTTTTTTCAAATATTGTGAAAAGAATTCTAATTTTTACGAAAAATTGCAATTTTGTTACCTTTAGTTTTTCAAAGTGTTAGCGATGAGGCACAACACCTGTTCACACTGTAAATAGATGAACTCAACTCTTTTTATTCTGCACAAACAGGTTTTACAGCCTTTGGGTGCTGTAATTTTGTACATTTATAGTGATTAAAAAATTTCGACGTGTGCTGTAATTTTGTAATTTATACTGATTAAACATTTCAACATGTGCGATAATTTTCTAAATTACATTTTAATTAAATAAAATTGAAAAATGTAATTATAAGTCTTGCTTGTGTTACAAGGGAAGCACAAAAAAGAAAAGAAAGAAAACATTATAGGCAACTATTTTCCAGTTCCCTTTCCCAATCAAATTCTTATAAATATTTCCCAATCCCAATCAAATTCCTGCTAATATTTTTTTCCTCAAATGCCTAAATTAACAACAGTTGCATCAACATCCAATTCTAAACTCTTTTTTCCCTCGTAATCTAACACAACATAGCCAAAAAAAAGCTTCAACAAACATGTCTCAATATGATTAAGTTCCCTGTGTTGCTACCTGATGCTGCTCTCTTGAATCAACTAGAACAGCTGCCTCCAGTTGATTATAGTTTCATGTCTCATTTTAAGTTTGAGCATTCAAATCTTGGTGATATCTTTGATGAATTTGAAGAAGAGGAAGAGGAGGAGGAGTTGTCGTATGAAGAAATTATGGAAGAGGACGAGCAAGAGGTAGAGGAAGCCGTGTGAATGAGTTGATTCTTGATGAAGGAAAGAAGGATGTTGAAGTTGAAAATATGGAAGCAACCATAGAGACTAGGTGGGTTGTATAAACAGGAATGGAGTATGAAATACATTTGCTTAATGAAGGCTATCAGCAAACAAGTGGAAGACGGACTGGGACGGCTAGAATGCAAGAGCAAGATGAAGCTGTGAATGAGTTTATTCTTGATGAAGAAATTATAGAAGAAGAGGAGGATGTTGAAGTTGAAAATACAGAAGCAACAATAGAGACTGGGTGGGTTGTAGTATGAAATACATTTGGTTAATGAAGGCTATCAGCAAACAAATGGAAGACGGACTGGGGCAGCTCGAATGCAAGTGAATACTAACTACCTTCATCACAATATTCAAGTACCACAATTGATTTTTGATGACACCTATAGTGATTAAATTGAAGAAGCAGAGGTGGTGGAACTAGACGATATTAATTTTGGACATGTCCGAGTATTTCAACAGAAGTACATACATGTTCCTTCTGTTATGGACATAGACAACAATGAAGATGAACAAGAAGCATGTGCTATCTGCTTGCTTGAATATAAAGATGAAGATAACATAGGCACACTTCAATGTGGCCATGAATTTCATATGCTGAATGCATAAACAAATGGTTGCACAGGAAAAAATCATGTCCTTCTTGTAGAGCTTCAGTTTTACCCACAAACACATGACTGCCTACATTATTCTTAATCTTGAAAATTCAATTAGAGTTATTATTTCTGTAATGATTCACATGGCAATTACAATTCACTTTTTTAGTCTTTTACCTGTGCTTTATTATAGTTTTTGGTCATGTTATCTGTTTTTAATGACATCAAATCAGCTAGTGTACTTGCCCCATGATTTTCACTCACTTCATTAATCGCTAGACTATAGTGTTGGATGCTCGACAGAGTGAGATAGCTAATGAGAATTCAGGACTACTTGTAAACACAAAGTCTAATTGTTTCTGAAGCACAAAATCAAGATTTTGTGGAGTCACAATCACATGCAGCTAGCAAATGTGTCTATAACTTCCTATACAAAAATGTAAACTATAGAGTTGGGGTTCCCCCTCCCAAGACATTAATTTGTTCACTATACTCCTTTCTCGACTTCATATGTGATAACTCTTTCATGTTGCTAGGAACTTAGGAAAATAATTGATCATGATATCACCTATTAGTTTCAGCTGAAGCAGCTTCCCAATTGTCAAGAAGCATTACTGATAAAATCACATAATGTCACAGGACAAATGCAAGTAACAATGACAAATAGTGTGTTGATAACACAGAGAGAGGCCTTATTGGAAGAACTAGTTTCATCATCAGAACCTATGTTGCTGCTAGGTGTTGCTTTTGGAGGATCCGACACGAGTATGAGCATTTTTTGGAGAATCTGAGCAACATAAATTAGAATACTGTCTCAAGAATGTAGGATGAAGCTGAACTTAGCTTGTTGCCTATGATTTTCTTTTTTAAAATTTGATCTAATATAAAGAGGCCCCGGCTCAAGTGTATCAGGGATTTATACTAGATTTTCCTAAATACAATAGAAGGAAAATAGTAACTTTGAAAAAGCTCTTGATCATTCCTACGTTGATAGAACAAAATAGTTTCCGGTGATACGCAACTCTGAAATACACAGTAAAGACAGAAACCAATGCAAAGATTAAAAATAAAAATAAAAAGCAAATTAGTAAGTCTTGGCTTGATGCCTCCTATATTTTAACGCATGAGAACTTAAAAGCTATGTTTCTCGGATACTCTGAAAAATACTGATGTCACCGCGCCTGTATCCGATCCTCAAAAAAAAAAAAACTTTCAAGGATTTGACACACTCGATGACAATTTTGAAGGATCCAAGCAAACTAGCGAGGCCTACCAAATCCTTCTCCTTAGTTTCTAGTGGTAATCTACCTCATAGTAGTCACTGGAGTTCCTATTCTTTTGTTTGAATCTCTCAAACTAATAATCAAGCACATCTCTTAAATTACATATCCACAATTCATGCGTGTTATTGGGGCGATAAGTATTGTGCCTCTCCTTATTATGCCAACACTAACCGTAGGTACTTTTCGACATAGCATTTTTTTCACTATAGCAAAATTAGCAGGCAAAAACCTCTCTATCTTACAAGGTAGGGGTCAGGTTTGCCTACACCCCAACCTCCCCAAACTCCACTAGTGGGATTACACTGGATATGTTGTTGTTGTAGCAGTTAGCAGGCAAAGTAAAAACAGCTTTAATGTATTCATCCACTTCCCCTAACATTTCGTAGAGGGAGAAGTCACAATAACAGAAATTGTTCACCTTGTTTTTCAGTATGAATAGAGAAAAGCTCCGGTTAGTTTCTCATTTCACAGAACATCAAAACGGTGAAACTTGTTATAAATCAGTCAACTACCATCATAGTGGCATTATGACAGCCTTGTAAAACATGTTCAACTTTTACCATATAAGAACAGAAGAAGAAGAATAAAGATCCTAATCCAAATAAATACCATTCTGCTTACTAAATTGAATAGAGTAGCAGAAAAGTACTTCACTCAAGAAACTGTTTAACTATAAGAGTTGAACTCCTATTCTGAAGGCAGAGACTCCACGTTACATTCACTTTCACTCTGCAAGTAAATACAGTCTCAGGATCTTCTAAACTCACGTAGAACAAGTCACCAATATGAAAAGAAGCACGTAGCTCAAATGGTTGATCCCTAGAAATTCAGCATGTTTAGTACTCCTGTTCTAATATGGAAATTCTGAACATTCAAAGCAAGAATCAGCCAACAATTTTACCAGGCAATGAGTTATGCACTAGCCTCTTTCTGAAAAGCCAAGCTTTAAACCCCTGCAAGAATATTTCAACCCAAGCCAATAAATCCATCAAAACACTCTTCACGCACTCTTCTAAGAATTAAGAAAAGGAGAGACAAATAAGCAACCAATTCTCACTAATCAAGACTTGCTACCAATCACTCAAATGAAAATTTAACAGGCAAACTCGATAGCAGCCATGCAAAAGTAACTAGATTTCAGAACTACAATTACACAGCTTATTTGATGCTTGCACGCAGAGGTGGAATCAGTATTAGGAGGGGTTCTAAATTTCTTTCCTCTTCCTTACTATTGAACTTTCAATCAGTTTTTTAGGGATTCACAAGTTATTACTCATTTTTCTAGTACAAATATAGGGTCTACGGAAAAGCTATTGGGTTCGTCGGAACCCATGAACCCCACCTAGCTCCGCCCCTGCTTGCACACGTACGCATATCTCCTTTATATTGTTTTTCTTTTTTGATATGAACCTGACACCCCCACCCCCACCCTAAAAAAACATTCCTGGGAGTTTTAGCTCCATATGTCATTTTGAACCTCACTGTTGGAGGTGGAGGACCCTTTGAATCAGGCCATGCCTCTGTTGAACTCATATATAGCAGTATTATCAAAGGTGAAAAGCGCAAAAAACTCTAATGTTTGTTGGGGCTTCAAATATGTATGTGTAGTCCAAGAAAGAAAGGTATGTTTTAGCCTTGATGACGACACTGAAGTGCTTTCTAAGCAACGCAAAGCGCTCAACATGATTGTCTTTGACAACACTGATTGATACTAACTTATGCAAATGCTAGAATTGAAATGAGAGTCGCCCATTCACATAAAAATGCAAACTTTACCAATTTGAACTTTAGCATCTAGAAATTTCTCGACAGCCTATATCAAACACAACAATAGTCATATGCAAGTATGCAACTATCAACATGAACAAAAGGGTACGAAAATATAAAGTTCAGGAAGTAACAACACACCTCTCCTCGAGTCATTATCATCCAAAAGTCTCTGAACCCTCTTCTTACCACAATACTGCCTATCAAAATGCTTAACCTATGCATACCAAAACCGACACAAATAAACACCAATACATCAACAAAAATGCTAAAATCCCACAATCCATATAGAAAAAAGAACCGATATCCGTAAATCTTTTAGCATTACCCAAGTAGGTCTACATTGTTTCACATATTCCTCCCTGGTTTTCTTGCATTCAACAGGGTATAAAAGTCCAACTGTCGCGATTTCTGTAGGTTTCTTGTTTGATTCTTTCTCCAGACATGAATAAAATGCATCTCTTGCCTTTAATACAACAATTCAATAGCTTTAATTAGTTTTATCAAGATCAAGGTCATAGCCAAAAAAAAAAAAGATTTACAAAAGGGGTGTCAACATGATGTATTCATATAAAAAAACTAAACTTTATTTTTTTAATAACCGAGAAATCTGTCTGTGACCTATCCGCCCTTGGACCAATCACAGCCTTCTTCTAAAAGAACTAAACTTTAACTTAGCTAAACACAAGTAAGGGGTGTTGGTTCATTACAAATATTATCAATAACCCATTAATCTAAGCAATTTAGAATCAAAAACCCATAAACTCAAAATCTTAACTATGCTACTAATCAAGATTGATCAAAATGTACATTTTTGGACCATAAATAACAAAAAAATCTGCAAAAAATAGAGAAAAATTATACCTTGTAACAAGATATTCGAGCTTGTGAAAGAACATCTGTATGGATTTTCTCAGTATTTTGCGATGCGTATGTTTCCAACGCCATTGACAACCAAAAAGAGGAAGCTAAAGGAAGAAAACAAATACAGTGAGAGAAATTGAAAAAAAAAAAAAAAACTTTAGTTTTTGTCCCTATGATGTTTACTAGCCCAAATAAAATGGGCCAAAAGAGAATATACACAAACATGGGCTATTTGAAATTTTATGTAAGCCCAATTTCAACTTTATATATTTTTCACCTCGGAAACTTACGTAAATATAATATAATAACAAAATATTTATCATTTATAGCAATAATAATTTTTTTTTACTCAATCACTTTTAATTCATTTATAATACAAATTTAATTATAGTACAAAGAACAAATTTTTTATTCACATATAATACAAATTTAATGATAAATAATTCATTTATCACACATTTTAATTCACTTATAATACAATGGTCAAATTTTACAACAAACAAATAATATTTTAAAAAACAATTATAATTCATATAATATGCATACATAATTCACTTTTAATACATACGGTAGAGTTAACATAGTATTGATATAAATGGTGATAAATAAAAAGTATTGCTAAAATCAGTAATTATTTATTAAAATGTATCAATTTGTGTAATTTTTCATCCCTTTAAGTGAAATTTGACAGGCTCATCGGAAACGACCTAATGACCAATATGAGTTCTATGATATACATTGTTTTTTTTACACTTATGGGGTCATGAACACGAATTTATGATTTTGAATTTTTTTTTTGTGTGCTAGTACTTTTTGATTTTCGTGAATTTGATTGATGGATTCTGATTGACCTGAAATTTAATTGATCCATCGAAAATGATCTAATGATCAATACTTGACATTACGAACACCGTTTTTAAAAGTGTTTTGGGATTATGAAACATGAAGTCATTATTGTGGACGCTTATTATGTAGGGAAAAATCTCAAATATGCCATCGAACTTTCAGAAAAGGCTCATTTATGTCATCAATTAAAGTTTGGCTCATTTATGGCAATAGCGTTAGAAAAAAAACTCATTCATGCCATTATTTTATAACGATGGTTTTGTAAATATCATTTTTGACACGTGACCAATTATAATTCGGTCACGTCATTAATTTTTTTAATAAAAAAATTATAATTCTGGAAAAAAAAATGGAATTGATTTTTTTATTAAATAAATTGATGACGTGACCGAATTATAATTGACCACGTCATCAATTTTTTAATTAAAAAAATCAAAATTCTGAATAAAAATTAAACTATTGTTTTTTATTATTATTATAAAAATTGATGATGTAGCCGAATTATAATTGGTCACGTGTCAAAAATGGTTTTGTAAAACCACCGTTAAAAAATAATGACATGAATGAGCCTTTTCTTTAACCGGTAATGACATAAATAAGCCTTTTATGAAAGTTTGATGGCATACTTGAACCTTTTCCCTATTGTGTATATTAGAAATGTCAGCTAATTTTTCGTTGGCTTGAAATTTGATCGATCAACCGGAAACATATTGATATTTATGCTTTTCAATTGCCATGATAAACAACATTTTTGGTGTTTTAGCATCATGATAAATGAATTCATGATTATGTGTATATTAATATATATTGAATTTTAACAATTTGATTGACAATTGAATTTGTGTAACATAACAATAATTTAATTATACACCATTTTTTTCAAAAAAGACAAACTTTTGTACTCTCTTTTCGTTTCACAAAGAATGACCTAATTTGACTTTGCACTGAGTTTAAGAATATAAAGAAGACTTTTAAATTTTGTGGTCCTAAATTAAAGTTAGGTCAAATGTACAAAATTGTCATTTGATCTTATGATCTTAAACATGTCACGTGAAAAGCTGAAATTAAAATATTATCAAAAAAAGATGAAGATCATTCTTTTTTAAATAGATCAAAAAGGAAAAAAGATCACTTTTTTTTAAACGATAAGAGTATATATAACGATAAATAAAAGAGATAGAAACATGTTCAGATATACACTAGTGACTAGTCACTTGATTGATGCTAAGTCTAACCACTAATTAGAATAAAGTGATTACTTAAGCTTGTCTAATCACTGTTTTAGATAAAGTCATTTAGCATCAATTTAAGTTAATCACATTGGTTAAAATGATTAACTTAATCATTTAAAAGTAAAACGCACGCATGCTCCATAGGGTTTCCAACTTGACAAGACATCTAATCATCATGTATATATACGAGGTTTTCGAGTTCGAGTCATATAAAATATAAAATAATTTTACTTAAATAATACTTTATCTTTTTCTTATACAAGATTTTTAAATATAAATTTAAATTTAATCAAATTTAAACATCGGAAATCAGAAAAATAGATACATATAATAATTAACATAGACAACTATCTAGGCACTATTTGGGAGCTGATTAAAAAGTATGTTATGGATTTAAAAGTAAGTTGCATATGTATTAAATTATATATAAATGATATCATATTTGATAATTAGTTAGCATATAAGTCATTTATCTATAAAATTAGTAACACGCTATTTGGTTTGCAATTTAATTAGTAAATCACATAATTTATACACATATAAGTTACGAGATAATTTATAAAAAGAATGGGATGATTAACAAATAAATGACTTTATAATTAATCTTAATATTACATAAGCGTAATCACATATCAATATGGATTATGATGATTGATGTGACGGTTGCTTTGTCCTCTAATTTTTATGAACATGGTGTCGGCCAACTGTCACCTCAACTAACTTTACGAGACCGTTCTCTCACCAACAATAGGTATCGAAAATTACATAATGTTATATATTTTTGTATCCGTTGAGAACTGAACTTTAGACCATACGGTTCTCACTTCTCAAACACTTAATTGACCACTAGAGGGAGAGGGGGGGAGGGAATTAACATAAGTCTTTTATATAAAACTTATTATGAGTGTCAATCCTGAATAAGCCCTAGAATACGTAATCCCCTATTTAGTTAGAACTATAATATGAGCTTCGAACATCGATTTTTTTTATAAAAAAACTCTAACCATGTAACCTCAAAAACTTCAAAGCAACCAATCAATGGCCACAAGATTCCCCTTTATATATTTATTTATATTTAATTTCCATTAAAACGTCAGCTAAATGAACTTGTTTTGTACTTTGTCTTGTACCAAAATTAAATAAAGTGGTGAAAAGATGCATTTGTACTATCCACATGACAATTTAACAGCACCATTAAATGTGTAGGGTTAATGTGCATCATCATTATTATATATATAAAAAAAAATACTTTATTTGACAATTCAGATTTTACAAAAGTACCATTTTATATTACTTATATAACATAGTCAAAAATCAAAATAGTTGTCATTTTATTGAATTTTTTCTTTTTTTTTTCCTCTATAAGAGATCTGAAATTCAATGGCCATGGAAGAGAGGGACTGACAGAAGAGAGTGAGCATACACATATAATTATATAAACATGTTTACATAATTCTTTTGATATATATATATATAATTTTGCGTGTGCTCACTTCTCGTTCTGTCAATCTCTCTTGGAAGAATCGATTCAAATGGTATGTAAATTAGATTTAGATCGTATCGTGAGATTGATTTCTATTGTGTTGAAGGAAGAAATACAATGAGTCAAACCCTAGTGGAAGAGGATCGAATTGGCCTAACCTATGATGTATCGCCAGGTAGACTTACAAGTTTTGTTTTTTGTTAGGGTGAATTTTGGGAATAGTGAGTGAAAGGAATTTATTTGATTTATTAATTATCGAATTTCAAAAAAAAAAAAGATTTTTTGGCTTAATCTACTTTTACAATGCCCTCGATCGGCGATCGTTCAACGGACTATTTTTGTGATGTCTGTCACATGAAAAAGCTCAGCAAGCCTTGCAAGAAGAAAATTTATTAGATCAATGTTATTCATAAGTAATTTTTTCGAATGGAGATATTCTTATATACTTTCTCTCCTATACGAAGAAAGATAGAGAATAATTATTTTGAATCAAATTTAAGACTTGTTTTGATACGATAGAAATCTCCCGAATTAAAGACCTATAGATTAACGATTTCATAATTCATGTGATAATATATTTATATATTTTGATTTAGTTGAACTCTCGGAACCTTTATAGAAAAATGTGATAAAAAAGGATGGAGACAATGAATTTAGGTAGTAAAAAAGATTGCACCTTTTAAGGAATTCTCTCTTTTATATCACCCTAGACATAGACATGACACTGAACAGAAAAAAAAATAAATTACATTTGACTATGAAACAATTTTATTTTTTTATTGATATTATCATTTACAAAGTTTAAATCTTTATTATTCTATTTTTTTTTTAAGTAGCAGCAGCAGCAGATCAAGAAAAGTAAAGTTTCCAATTTTGAGGTTTTATGGATTTGTAAGGTAACCCTGTTTACTGTTCTCATTATAACAGAAAAAAAAACTGCAAATATTCATATTTTTATTTGTATTTGAGAATTAATTTGATATTATGAGTGGCGGATATATCAAAAACAATCTCTATACTCTTATACAGAGTTTATAGGGTGAGATTTGCCTGCATCTATCTTTTGTAGAGTTTCATTAGTGGAGTTACACTGAGTATTCACGGAGTAAAGTAGGGAAAAAGGGTATATTCAAATTTTTTTTAGTGAAAAATTATAGTATTTATATATGTGATCAAAGTTATCTTTTATGTATATATAATATATATATAGACTTTTTTAAATTCTTTGGATGAACTTCGCAGTGAAAATTCTGGAGCCGCCACCGACACTTGTATATATAGGATGACATGAAATTTGTGTTGTAAGTTGATTTGTTTATTGAAATGCTAAGGATTTGCTTAGTTTTTATATGTGGGATCATGTTATATTTTATGTAGGTTTTGATGAGCTAATTTAGTTTCAATATTATGAAGTAATTATATATGTTTTCTTTTGGTTCTTTTGTAGAGGGCAAGGAAGAAAATTAGTAAAGATTACAACTTTGAATATTGCTATCAATGGAAGTTGAAAAAGTTCCTCTTACAGGTTAGGAGTTTTTTCAAAATTGTGAGGTTTTGTTTGTATTTGATAAATTTTGAAGTTTATAATGTGGTTTAGGTTTCAATTCTAATGGTTATGTTGTGTTTTGGGCTATGTAGCTTGGAATTTCTAAAAATGTTATATTGTACTCGTGTCGAATCCCCTAAAAGTGTGACATTTTTGAAGAGTTTAAGCATATCATATAATCCTAATGTTATCAGTTTTGGCTACTATATAGTTTCAAGTTTGTATCTTTCGATATTGGGTGATTGGGTATGAAGTGATAACTTTGTTTCAAACAGATCTATTTTGAGTAGTCAAGATTTGGGGATTTTTGTTTTTGGTGGAATTAGTGATACCATAGAGATATGTTACTGTAACTTGAGGCAGTAAAGATGTTATCTTTTCGAAATTAATCGAGAGATATGTTACATATATAGGGGGACTTCGCGAGGACCTAGTATTAGCATTTTGCATAGAAAAGAAATTGTTGGAGTAGACGCGGAGAAAGATTCAGGATGTAAGCTTTCTAGGTTCAGCCTTTAAGATTTTTATCATTGAACCCTTTGTAGTTTTTACACGTAAGGAAGTACTGTGTTCAGATGAACCTGTTGTAAATAGATGTATCCGTATAGGTTATTATTAAGCTACGTGATCATAGTTTTTACATAAGTGATTCTATTTCCTTCTTATTGATGCTTTCAAATGAGAAATGAAACATTGCAGTGACGTGCTTACGTTCATTTCATATATAAGGTAGGTTTCTCTGAAAGCGATATTAGAGTTATTTTCTACATAATATGATAGGTTTTGATTTGTTGTGACAATATGTAGAGTCTCCAACAATTTCTGAACTCAAATTGCACTATGAATGAGGCTAAATGGGAGATTATTATCTTCGAAAGTAGAAACAGTCGAAGAGTTTCTTGTTTGAACACAAAGTAAATGTCGAGTCTTCCATAAGAAATACAAAACCAGTAGTACTCATTTGATTCACCCCTTTCAGTGTTGCCATTTGCCAACAAAGTTCGAAAATATGGAGAAAGTCAATAGTCTATAATTGATATAATCACCTTTGACATATCGATGAGTCAAGAGTATGTTCTTCCATCAATCATCCAAGTTCTTATGTACTCTTAAGTAAGTGTTATTCTGCAAAACACTTAAAAGATCTATATAATGGCTTTGAATAATCGAACTAGTACACTACGATATATAAAGTCCAACTCCAAAGTATTCTCCCTAAAATATCGCGGAGGGGAAATGGTAAAAAGTAGAAGGTTAGAAGGAAGAAAACATATGTAGAGTTGATATTTCCTCTTCTTGCTTGATTTGCTCCAATGAACCGAAAATGTGAAGTAAATTAAATTAATCTACTTCATTTGTTAAACTTCCGTCTTTGCTTGGGACTTCATCAAAAGACGAAAATCTTGTTAGCCATAGAAAATATATGACTTACTTGATCAAAGTCTTGATATAAATGAGTTTGAATTCTTTCTTATCGATGCATCTTCGAATGAAATAGGACCTTGGATTGATTTGGTTATTTCATTCATGATATAATAGCTTTCCTCCTGAAGAAATAACACAGTTATCATTTCTCGTGTCTAAGGATGTTCATGGTTCGGTCTGATTCAGTAGTATCACATTTCTTAGTGATTACTTTGTCCAGACTCCAGATAGATCTAATTGACTAACTAAAAGTTTGGGGATTTGGTTTTGATTGAACAAATATAGCATTAAGAACCAACTAAATCTTGCCCTCATACTTCAATGCCTTACTAAATATGTCAATGAAGTGATCATAGTCTTGATACAAGTGAATTCTACTTCTTTCTTCTTAATGCTTCCGGATTACGTAGAATAT
This sequence comes from Solanum habrochaites, assembly GCA_027704765.1. Classification (NCBI taxonomy): domain Eukaryota; kingdom Viridiplantae; phylum Streptophyta; class Magnoliopsida; order Solanales; family Solanaceae; genus Solanum; species Solanum habrochaites. The sequence goes on along the minus strand of JAKWJA010002500.1, from coordinate 3,367,486 downwards.
TGTATCGATGATATATTGTTGTTGTGTCTTCCATGAAATAGTAGCCAGTGGTACTCTTGCGCTCATATACTGTTGCTTGTGTGATTTCATTCGTGACTTGCTATTCTGCTTTGAAGTTTTCTTGTATCTAGCTTGTATAAACTTCATGAGTCCAATGCAAAGATATTTGAAGATATGAGATTACTGTCATCACTTGCTTGATTTCACCAACATATGTACTAGCTCATCGGGTAACTTTGTCCACCAAGGCTTAACAAATGAGAGCAAAACACCTTGCCTCCACTGAGGTATGAACCTGAGATCTCGTAGTTCTCATCTCACTTTATTGACCACAATTAAGCACATCGTACCCTTGGTGAAATTATTGATAGTTGTGGTTGTCGTTTACATGGTATGTGACACCACACAATGTTGACTAGTATTGAGCCAGGAGAAATTCCATTGGATCATTATAGCGCTCGTTGAACAGTTGAGCAGAAATGAAAAGGTTTTAAGAAGTAGAAAACCCGTATCAATCGATCTCCATAGGAGACAACATGAGCAAAAAGGACGAGAATACCTCCGTTTCCATCTTGTATATCAAAAAGTGTTCTTATGTGCATAAATGGTAAAAGTTGAAATCCATGGTCTTGAAGAAGCTTTAATTCCTATAAGGGCTTCTTTCAGTTTCAAAACTTAGTCTTTATACTCTTTGGTTATGAGAAATCGGTTGGTATATTATTCAACAAGATGTTTCGGATGATTAAAGAATATATAGTAGGTTGTTAAAGGAGATTTGGTAAGTGTTTACACAAACTTGTTGCTCGGACTCTTTAAAAAGAGTAGCAGGTACCTGTTGGATCCTCCAAAAGTAGTGCATTTTCGGAGGATCCAACACGTGTGTGGCATCAACTTTGAGCAACATAGTGCACAAATGATGATTTCTAATAAGTTATTAGTTCAAGCAACAGCTGATGTATGATGTAACTTTATAAATATCCATACTCATACTTGTTTCTCCATTTTTCTTTTTTGCCTTTTCGTTCTTTCTTAATAATCAGGGCGTTGAAAAGATCAAAGGCATGTGACTGAACTTGTAGAGTGCAGTTTCTCAGTATCCAAAATCGTCAACGTCCTGATTTTCATCGTGTTGAGTTGAGTTGGATATGGGGGAGAAAAGCTTGTTGGTTTGAAGTTGAAAGATAGCAGATTTACACAACTTTGGCAAGGCTCCAACATTTATATATAGTCGGAGTACCAATTATCCGGCTATTTTGCTTTCTTGCTGTTTGATTTGTTTCACTATGACAGGTTGTAGTAAGGTTGATTTGTTTCATCAACCTTTTCCAATCACAGAAGCTACTAAGGACCCCGGATTTTTCAGGTACTCGTAATCTTAAAAGTGTTGAGGTTTTGATTCTATCAGGCTGCTTAAAACTCGTAAAGTTGCTGAAGAAATAGAAGAAGAAATGAATCGTTTGGGAGAACTAGTCGAATCTATTGAGTTCTTCTAACTGCAAGCATCTTGAGAATCTTCCAAGCTGTAATTTTAGATAGAAGTGTCTTAAGAACAGTATTCGGGTGCTCAAGACTCGAAAAAGTATCAGATGATGTGAGACTTTTAGTGAATTTATAGGAGTTACACTATGATGGCTAACCATCCGAACAATTCCCTCATTCATTTCTCAGCTAAAGAGCCTTAATTTATCGCGAGTCTTTATTCATTGACAACGCTTGATATTAGTTGCTGCAAATCTTAGTGTAACATTTTTACTGATATTCCAGGTGCAAGCATCAGTAGTCTTAACTGACTCATACACCTCGAATTGGTCTCCAGAGCTTCGACGTGCAATGCAGATGAATGTACTAACAGAAATCAATGAGTAAAATATCCAATGTTGCGCGGAGCTTGGTATAAATGAGGCTGAGGGAGTTTCTGTAGTCTGGTTCTCTTGCCTGGATAGGCCTTTGGGACGGAGCTAGCATGAGAAGTACGGGTTTGAGTTACTTTGGAGCAAATCATGTATGTTCGTTCATTGAATATCTTTAAATTTTGAATTCACCTCTACTCGTAAACATAGTGTATGATCCAATTTACAGATAAGATTGTGAGGTTGTATGTCAAATTTCACTTCTTATTTAACTGGTGTGTGTTGTTCAAGTGTTCTTGATGAGCAACTTTTTATTATTGTTGTATTCTAAGTCATATAAATTCATAGGTATATTTTTTCCCCCTTGTTTCCTATTTTCATTTCATTGAATGGACTAATTTTACGAAGTATTTACTACTTTCTACCGACACATGAAATGACCTATCTTAACAAAATAAAAGAGATTATTTTCGAAAAACTCTTGACGTTAAGTGTTTATTAGTGTCAATAATGGATACAAAGTGAGGATAGGTTAAAAGTGCTGTTGAATTATCAGGCCATGGCCTAACAAAGAAAAGCAATTGCCATCACACCAACAAAGTGGATACTACACACCAGATAAAAAACAAAAGACATTAAGCTATCTTTTTGAGGTTCAATATAGATATCAAACACCGATTAGAAAATAAGCAACCAATTCTCAAGAAGCCAATATATCTTTTACAAGCTGCTAACATATTTACAATCTTTACTATGTTCTCTTAACACATGTATTCTGGAGACCTTCAGAATTCAGTCACAATCTCAACAATACATGTCCATTCATCGCGAAGGATTCAATCTAGCCACAAGTTCACATACAGGCTATCTTGTTAAGACTTCACCCCACTTGAAGACCAAATAGTGGTCACCAAATTTGACTACTTTTTGTAATGAAGGGACAAATTGATAAATATAAGGTAACTCCCATGTGTATGAAAACATAAGTAGGGCCCTAGTCAAAATATGATAGCATGTGGGGTTTGCAAGGATGAAGATATTATAGTGGTTTGGGTTCTACTACCACAAGAACCAAGGATAAAACTGAACAAATTCAATCCTCTTTAACACATGAATTCAAGAAACATACTATAGATTCCATCTTAATTTCAAGAGTACATCAAACAACAAGAACAAAACTAAACGATTTAATCGCTCAAATACATGAACTCAAGAGACATACAAAGTCTCGATTTCAAGAATACATCTAACAGCAAGAACAAGAACAAAACTAAACGATTCAATCACTCAAACACACGATTTCAGGAGATGTGATTCAAGAGATTCAGTCTCAATTTCAAGAACATATCTGAATAACAAGAATAAAACTAAATGATTCAAGAGACTCCGTCTCAATTTGAAGAACACATCACTAAACAACAAGAACAAGAACAAAAACTAAACAAATTTGATCTCTCTAACAGATGAATTCAAGAGACATACTTCAGAGATGAAGTCTCAATTTCAAATCTAAACAATAACAAGAACAAAAACTAAACAAATGCAATTGCTCTAACACATGAAACTCAAGCAATTGTTGGATTCTCAGGTGCGGATTTCCAAACAATGTCCTTGAGTGCTGGCCTAAGCTCTTTGCTGCAGAATTGATTATATTCCAATGTATCACCACAAGCTTTCTTCACCTCCACAACCAGAAATGAAGGTGTCACAGCAAATATATCAGCAGATATTCCCAACTTCCCTTTCCTCCCACTCTCTTGCCCCTGCAATCTAACACTAGAATCACTCCTCTTCAAGCTGAATTTCGACGTTTTAGCTACTTCCTCGAGCTTCGAAATCACACTACTAGCTGGCTTTGTTGTTGCAAATCTCAACTGTTCCTTCTCCTTCTTCTTCTTTTCCTCGAACAAAGGAGACAAATCAAACCCCTCCGACAATGAAATGATATGAAAAGCATTCAAAGACTCAATCTTTTTCGACTTCCCTACACAATCTTCATCTCCCACATGAGAAAACTCTTCCTCCTCCTTACTCCTCAAAGTCCTTGGCACAGTCTTCTTGAACCAATTAGACTCCATAATCTTTGAAGCGGTAATTCGAGTTCTCGGATTCGGATCTAACATCTTTACAATCAACTTCTTTGCATCAGATGACATCCAAGGAGGACACTTGAAATCACCCTTGTGAATTTTCTTATACATAGCCATGATATTATCATCTTGAAATGGTAAAAAACCAGCTAAAAGCACATAAAGAATCACTCCACATGACCAAATATCTGATGTTGCACCATCATATCCATGATTACCAAGTACTTCAGGGGCAACATAAGCAGGAGTACCACAAGTTGTATGCAATAAACCATCTTGCCTTAAATGATCAGTAAAAGCACTAAGTCCGAAATCGGTTACCTTAAGATTGCCTTCTTCATCTAACAGCAAATTCTCAGGCTTTAAATCTCTGTGATAAACACCACGGCTATGACAAAAATCAATTGCAGAAATCAACTGCTGGAAATACCCTCGAGCATGGTCTTCTCTAAGCTTACCTTTAGCTACTTTTTCGAACAATTCACCGCCTTTAACGTACTCCATGGCGAAGTAAATCTTCGTTTTGCTTGCCATAACTTCGTGAAGCTCGACTATGTTGGGATGTTTCACCATTTTCATGACGGAGATTTCTCGTTTGATTTGCTCCATCATTCCTACTTTTATCACCTTCTCTTTTCCAACAACTTTCATTGCTATATTCTCCCCTGTTACCACGTTACGAGCATGGTATACTTTAGCAAAAGAACCTTGACCCAAAACTCGTCCGAGCTCATATTTACCATACAAAACAGCACATTTTTCTTCTGGCCCCATTATAAAACACCGGTTTTAGGGAAATTTAGCAACTTTTCTGAAGCAAGATCGAAAAGGGTGTTCGATTTTTGAAAAAAAAATTGATGGGCTTAAATTGGAAGTGAAATGGGGTGGGTGAGTTTACTCGTCTCCGACGTGTTTCCGGTGGAAACTCCGGCCGCCGACGAACGAAATTCCAAAAGGGTATATACTTTTTGTTAAGAAAAAAAGAATGGGTTTTGGTTTATAACTGAAAAAGGGGTTTTGGTGAATGAGTTCACCCGTCTTCTACGTGTTTCCGGTGACAATTCCGATGGCAATTCCGGCTAACTCCGGGAAGTGAAATTTGGGGCTTTAAGCCTCCGAAAATCAAACTAGAAAGAAGGGATTTGCCTATCATCTCTCTGCATTCCCAAAATCGGAACCAGAAACTGAGGTTTAGGTTTTGTCTCTCTAGGGTTTGTAAAACTCAACGACGGCTTAGCTTCTTTAGGTTTCTGCAATTTCTGTAAAATGGTGGCACTGAAGGTGAATTTATAGTCGGTTCAAGGGTAATACTGTCTTTTATCACCCAACATGAGGTTTGTTTGGTTGTTCGACACGTGTCATATTTCTACTGGTTGCATGGGAATATGCTTGTTTTGTGTAGCAATAAAAAACGGACACGTGGATTTTAGCAGCTTAGAATCGGTATAATTGAAGTGAAAGAGTCAGTAACCGCCTCTTTGGATTTTAATGACTATTTTGCCCCTGTAATATTTCCGCTTCGATAAATACTTACTCGCATCGAGTAATATAATCGATTTAGATGTTACGTTATCGAAGTGAAAATAGACATCATTTTAAATTGTAATACATAACTTATAATAAAAAGTCGTTAAAAATCTTCGCAAACATTATTGAATTCAGATAAAATCAATACCTCTATATAAGTAAATTGCACTTATTAGACATAGTAAACATTTTTTTTTTTACTTCTTTAAATATTGTTGGCTCAATATTTATCTTAATTAATAATCATAAATAGAAAGAAAAACTTGAAATAATCATTTTTTTTCTTGTGGTATAAATAATTAAGAAACTCCTTATAAATTTCAATGAATATCAACTGAATTATTGCACACTTGATTTTACTAAATTAAAAAAAAAGGCATAAAAAACAAATTTGTACACAATTTTAGCACATAGTTTCAATATATAGAACTCCTAGCTACCAATCAAAATTACTATGCATTCTGAGTTAGTAGGTTAACAAGAGGTATTATCTCACGAGTCGTGCGCGATTCAAATTTATTAAAATTTTAATATAAATTTCAAATAAATAATAAGAATTTTTTTTAAATAAAAGTAGCATAATTAATTTTAATATAAATATTAATAATTATTTTTACGATTAAAATCTATAACTTAGAAATCATATTAAGATAGCTTTATTAGTTCTCCTCTAAATTATGTGATCTCTCAAATAAATTAAAACATCAGAACTAGCTAGTGGAATTTAATAGAATTAAACAAATACAAGTGGTGTAAATTTTTGTTGATTTTGTGTCTTGAATTTTGGAATTTGAATGTACTATTTGTGTTTTTTATAATAATCTTTTTTTTATGTCCAAAAATTCATTCTCTCTCTATATATAATAATATTTATACTTTTAAAATTGCAATAATTTTGAGTAGAGTTAGTTGTGTTACTACCTAAGTGTAGAAAACCTCTTTGGTGGCCACTAAAAATGGTGGAATAATTCAATACTTAGATGGTAGACATCAATATAAAGTTATCGTATAGTGGATGAGATTATTTTATTTATTTATTAAATATTTATATTTAATTTTAAGTAAAGATAAAGTATAATTAATAAAGAATATTTTTTTCTTAATAAATTATTTACGTATCAGAGTGAATACACACTATTAAGTATCGATTCAACACAGTAATTCATTATTTAGCTTGACTCAAATCTTATGAGTTATAAGTTTATTAAATATAGACATAACATATTTTATAATTACTTACTAAATCAAAATAGTATAATTGATTTTTTTTTAATTTTATTTTATGATTAATATAACTTTTTGACTGAACAATTCTCAATATAATTAGTTATTCTCTTACTTTATATTACGTGCATTGATATAAACAAAGGGAAAAATAGTAAAATTGAATAATTTATTAATAATTTCTTAATCATCGTATAATATAGAGAATATTCATTTGATATAAAACAAAGAAAGTAGCACTTAAAATCATAATTAACAGATACTAATTAATCAAAGCAATAAAATAAAAAAAGGTGTCACCCTAAAATCGAACGAAAAATATTAATAGCTAATTATATAGATTTTCACGAAATTAATTAGAATTTGATTCTCCGCCTTATAATTAAAAATAAAAAAACAAACCCTAGGATCCAACCTTCACTAGTTTTGACCCCTTCAAATTCTTATTATTTTTTTTTTCTTTTTAATTTTGAATAAAAACAATGATCTGTCTCTCTTGAATTTGTATTTTTCTGTTATTTAATTTTCTATAATTTTTTTCTAGGTCTCTCTTGAATTAGAATATTGGAAGTGAAATAATAGCTCACCACATGGGGGGTTTCCAAGATTCTTCAACTGAAAAATAAAAATTTATTTCTTTTCTTTTTCTATATACAATGCATCTTTAAATTATAATATGTCAGCAGAATTATCTATAATGATTTTAATATTGGTTTGAGATCAATTTAAATAATGAAACAATATTGATATAATCAATTAGGATTCATATATAATTGAGAAGTAACTTCAGACTGAGACGGATTATATGTGTTTAGTAGGTAGAGATTAGAATTTTATTTCTAAAAAAAAGAAATTTATAAATCTTATTTTTAGCTAGATTCAATTTTAAAAATAGAATGTAATATTTTCTTACTAATTCAACTCATAAAACTAATTATTATAAAAAAAATTATCTAAAAAAAGTCATTTTTGTTATTGATATAATCAATTAGGATTCATATATAATTGAGAAGTAACTTCAGATTGAGACGGAATATATATGTTTAGTAGTTAGAGATTAGAATTTTATTTCTAAAAAAAAGAAATTTATGAATTTTATTTTTAGCTAGATTCAATTTTAAAAATAGAATATAATATTTTCTTACTAATTCAACTCATAAAACTAATTATTAAAAAAAATTATCTAAAAAAAGTCATTTTTGTTATTGATATAATCAATTAGGATTCATATATAATTGAGAAGTAACTTCAGACTGAGACGGAATATATGTGTTTAGTAGTTAGAGATTAGAATTTTATTTCTAGAAAAAAGAAATTTATGAATTTTATTTTTAGCTAGATTCAATTTTAAAAATAGAATATAATATTTTCTTACTAATTCAACTCATAAAATATTATTATAAAAAAATAATCTAAAAAAAAGTCATTTTTGTTATTGATATAATCAATTCGGATTCATATATAATTAAGAAGTAACTTCAGACTGAGACGGAATATATGTGTTTAGTAGTTAGAGATTAGAATTTTATTTCTAAAAAAAAGAAATTTATTAATCTTATTTTTAGCTAGATTCAATTTTAAAAATAGAATGTAATATTTTCTTACTAATTCAACTCATAAAACTAATTATTATAAAAAAAATTATCTAAAAAAAAATTCATTTTTGTTATTGATATAATCAATTAGGATTCATATATAATTAAGAAGTAACTTCAGACTGAGACGGAATATATGTGTTTAGTAGTTAGAGATTAGAATTTTATTTCTAAAAAAAAGAAATTTATAAATCTTATTTTTAGCTAGATTCAATTTTAAAAATAGAATGTAATATTTTCTTACTAATTCAACTCATAAAACTAATTATTATAAAAAAAATTATCTAGAAAAAATTCATTTTTGTTATTGATATAATCAATTAGGATTCATATATAATTAAGAAGTAACTTCAGACTGAGACGGAATATATGTGTTTAGTAGTTAGAGATTAGAATTTTATTTCTAAAAAAAAGAAATTTATAAATCTTATTTTTAGCTAGATTCAATTTTAAAAATAGAATATAATATTTTCTTACTAATTCAACTCATAAAACTAATTATTATAAAAAAAAATTATCTAAAAAAAATTCCTTTTTGTTATTGATATAATCAATTAGGATTCATATATAATTGAGAAGTAATTTCAGACTGAGACGGAATATATGTATTTCGTAGTTAAAGATTAGAGTTTTATTTTTAGAAAAAAAAGATTTACGAATCTTATTTTTAGCTAAACTCCATTTTAAAAATAAAATAAAATATTTTCTTACTAATTCAACTCATAAAGCTAGTTATTATTAAAAAAAATTATCAAAAAAAAAATCTTTTTTGTGATATTTTTTCTTTCTATTTATAATTAGATCTTCAAATTTAATTTGTGGAGTGTGAATCTATCCTAAGCCAATAAACAAGGCTAAGTAGGACATAAAAGTTAAAGATAAAATAGAAGTAAACAATTTTATCTTTAATCAATTGCTAATTAAATTTTCCCTAATATAATTTTTGATAATTTATTATTGATTAATTATTTAGTGATAAAATTTATTATTTAAGTGTAAATATTTATCATCGACATAAAATTCTTCAATAGATGAGTTATTGTGCACCCTTTTTAAGAGTGGCTATTTTTAGGCAAAACCTCTTTAATTATTTTATTATTTAAAGATAGATATTCAGAATTTAATTTAATTAATTATTTTATGATTTTTATTTTTTTAATATTGAAATATCCATCCGATTCTAAAAAAAATAAAACTGTGGACGATATTAATTGGAAATATTTATTTGTTTGTATACTTTTGCCACCACAAGAATACCATGTGCTCTGCAATTATACTGTAAAATTAATTAATTTTTTACAACTTTTTATATAGTTTGTAATAAATGTTTTCCTTGAAAAAATTCCCCATAATTAATGGAGTAGTAGTATATGTAAAACCATTTTGTTAAAAATACATGGCTAATATAGTCCTTTTTAATATTAGATTACTTTAAAAAATATTATTCATAAAAAAGTAAATTATAATTTCAAAATATAACTAGTTATCTAGTAATATTACATAACGACTAAAGGTAATCAGAAACGCCGATCGATTATTTCAAATCTATGAATTTGTTATAATGATTTTAAGTTAATGTATAATAATATTAAGATTTATAATTAAATAATTTATATATAGGTTTTCATAAACTCGCGATTGCACGTTGAATTTGACTTTTATGGAGATGATTTTACTGTGAAAAACATAAGCAAAATCAGGGTTTTAAGTTCATAAATATTTCTAAATTTATCATCAAAAATTATAGCAATTATTTCATTGTAATTAAATATTATAATGATTTTCTAATACTGAAATAGAATAAAAAATAAAATTATTGAGTTCGTGTGAATTAAAATATATGTAATATTGTAACACCTAACTCTTGGTGTAGGTCTTTTTTATACTATCAAAATTTCTATTAATTATAATTATAGTTACACTCCAAAATATATATACATATGACCTAACCTTATCTTGGGGAACTATTTTTTCCACACTTGAATTATTATGAAATCTTTTTAGGATATACTTTATAATTAAATTGAAATCAATCAACCATGTGATGTGAGCTATATATTGAAGATATATTATAACTAACAAATCAACTATTTGTTTCCTCTTTTCCTACCCAAATTTCTTATTAAACCCATACTATGAATTATAATTTTTTTATTTTATGCAAATTTATTTAATTGTATATAAAATTTAAGAAAAAACATTTTTACAAATATCATATTCTTTATGTGATTATAAAAATTGTCGTAGTTCAGAATGAATTTAAAATTTTGAAATAATTATTTTAAAATAATATTTTTGAATCAAATTAAAATTAGAAATCATATCAATTTTGAAGAATATATTATTACTAGCATTATTGAGTTATTGTCTTTTTCTTGAACCAAACAAACAGAAACATACCACCAATTTTTATCTGTTTCCACAGGCTGATAAAATTGATGTAGAAATATTCTTGCTTCTATCATTGAATGTCCGCGGAGGCGAATTCATAATTTGAAGATTTTTGGTGTATCAATATAAATATAACTTATTTAAAATAAAAATAATAAAAACAGGCTTTAATAGGGATTCAAAAACTGGTCTAGAGTGTGGTATCTGTCGCTTCTACCAATAGCACAAAGATAATTCTATATTTTTTATGGGTGCATTGTTAACTATATATATCTTAATTTTCATCAGTTTTTCAAAATAGATATACATATATGCATATGATTTTTTCGAAAGTTAGTGAATATACATGCACCCCTCCATATAGTATGAGTCTACTCCTGTATATGAATAACAATATTATTTTAAAGAGATTTAACTGTATTATGACGATACATTTAAGAAAGAAGAAACAAAAACTTCCTCTCATATTTACTCGAAATTCAAACTCCATATAATTTTACTATATTATGAGACAACATTGATTATATAATAATCTCAAAAGGAAATTTAGAAAGTAGAAATGAAATCTTCCTCTTATGTTACAATTTTGTATGCTCACTCAAGTCAAACTCCATATTATTTAATAATGCTTAATACTAACTTGCTATAATTAAAATTGTGATCTTCTCACAAATTTATGATTCACCAACAAAAATAGCTAAAGTTATATACATTAACAATATAAAATAATTTTTTTTTGTATTATCAGGTTACGTAAATAATTCTATTTAATGACTTAAATTGATAACCTAAAAAAATTGTAGTAATAAATTTTCCATTGATTAATAGGTTAGGTTACACTAAAATAACTCCTATAAAATTAGTGCATATAACTTAAAATACAAAAAAAAAAAAAACAATTAAAAACATGAAAACATTTTGAGTGACTTAATTCTTAAATTTATTAGCCCATACATTAATAATTTAGGATTAGACCTAACATAGTTTATAGCAAATTAACATACGAAACATTTATTTAATTATTGGTAGTTAATGGTCATAACATTTTGCGACAGGTCACAACTTTATGTCATTTCTTTAATCTAACAACAATAATAAGAGATTGATTATATATATATAATAATATATATTATATATAACTTATATATATATATATATATCATATATATTATATAATATATCTATAAATACTTATCTATTATATATATAATAGCTTAAAACCAAACAATTGCTTAATATGGCTATTTTTTGTTGGATGAAGAGAGGAATCACATATTAAATTATTTTCACATTTTCGATAAAAATATCGTAAATCTAATTCTTAATGAATTAAATTCATCATATATTTTTTGGTAGTAAATGTAATCCTTTTTTGTTTCAATGATTCTTCGTTATACATCAAACGTGATATATCTATATATATATATAACAATTCAGTAGCTTAAAACGAGACTATTGCTTAAATATGGTCATTTTGTGTTCGAGAAAGAGAAAGAATCACATATTAAATTTATTTTCACCTTTCGACAAAAATTTCGTCTTTCTAATTCTTAGTGAAGTAAATCCATCATATATTTTTGATAGTAAATATAATCTTTTTTGTTTCAATGATTCTTCGTTATCCATCAACATGATATATATATATATAAGTGCAAACTTAATAACTAAAACATAAATCGACAATAATTATATAATTCGTAAACTTTTAATTCTGGCTCCGTCGTTATTAATGTAATAAACCAATAGACACATCATTTAAAATAATAGAGTATGTCGTGATGTAACGTGACTATTTTTTGTTTTTGTTGACGTGACTATGTAAATGTAGTCATGAATAAACTGATAAATTTTTTTCTACTTGCACATAATTGTTTCCTAAAATGTAATTATTAATTTTCAAGAATAAATATATTATTATGCTTATTACTTTTAGTTTTATCAAGAGTCTTTATTCGACTAGTTTTTTGTTATAACAAATTTCCTCAATAATATATATAACAACAAATAAGTGATGGTTACTGGATCAACATCTATAAGAAACAAATTCAAATTGTGTAAGTTTAACTAAAATATGTATACGTAAAACATATATTTAAAATATATAAATATGATAAAATCTCATTTATTTTGAAAAAAAATGAGACACCTTAATTATATTCATAACTCACTAACCAATTAGAATTTGTATTTTGTACATGTCCACTAATTAAACGGAAAAGGGCCTAAAATATCCTTAAAGTATTGGAAATGGTACAAAATTACCCTCCATCCACCTATTGGCTACAAAATATCCTTCCCACCCACCTATTGGGTCCAAAATACCCTTGTTATTCACCTTTTGGTTCAAATTGACCACTTATTTAACAGTTTTATATTTAAACTATTTAAATATTTTTTAAAATATGTGGCGCTCAACTATTTGTTATAATTTAACTTATTAATATAATTTATAAATCAATCCACTACCCACTCATTACTAATTAAATCCCTCTAAATTAATAAACCTGTCACATTATTAATGCAAGCTACTACAATTGGTGTTTTTAAAAATTATAGAAGTAAATTATCATACATTCAAGTGGCTAATTAAAAATCACCGATAAACTTAAAAGTTTGATTATGTTCATCTTAATTATTCTTACGTCTCAATTATGTGATGTTACTTCATAGATAACTTTTTTTCAAAATAATATATTAAAGGTTTTAAAACAAATCATAAATATTTATAAAATTATATTTAAAAAAAGTGCATGAATTACTTCGGGATGTATATACTTCTTGACCTTTAATCATAAATTTCTATTCAATTTTGAAAGAAAGTATCCTCCTAAATAAGTGGCTCAACCAAAATTTAATTGGGGCTTCGATTCAATCTCGAATAATTTTGGATGTAATTTTCAGGAATCTATAATTTCATCGTGTTTTAGTAGTGTTTATGACGATTTTGATATTATAATTGGATTATTAATTGGGTGAGGTTTAGTTAGTAATGAGTGGGTAGTGAATTGGTTTATAATTATATTAATAAATTAAAATTATAACCAATAGTTGAACGCCAAGTATTTTAAAAAATATTTAAAGAGTTTAATTTTCAAACAATTTAAAAAGTAGTCAATTTTGAACCAAAAGGTGGATGACGAGGGTATTTTGGAGGCAACAGGTGGATGAAAAGGGCATTTTGGAGCCAATAGGTGGATGAAGGATAATTTTGTACCATTTTCAATACTTCAATGGTATTTTAGGCCCTTCTCCGCTAATTAAAAAGAGAATCACAATCCATGCTAAAAATTTTCTTTCATTTTCTATAGGAAAAATGATCTAAAATATATTTAAATTTTGATCGAAATTACTGTTATGAAATCAAATTTTTTAGAAAGAATTTTTTGTCCCTGCACTATTTAATAGTGTATATAAAAAGACATATATGTGTCCACGTGGCCATATATATTCACTATTTGAACATAAAAATATTTCATAATTATAAATAGTAATGTGTCCACGTGGCTATATATATACCTTTGAAATACATTATTATATAATTTAAGAGATAAAGGATCCTCCATAAAATTTGATATCGTAACAATAATTTCGATCAAAACATAAGTATTTTTCAGGTCCTTTTTCTTTTATAAAATTCTTTTTTATTTTGAATTTATCGACTCTAAATCAAATCAATTCTACTTGTGTAGTGCTTCGTTTGGTTAAGTGGTCAATTTTCATTATAATGTGTTTTGAGGTTAAAACAAAGCAAAAATCGACACGCATGCATGTGGTTTTGCATGTTAAGTGTATTTAATTTGTGCCATGTGAAATAGGTGTAAGTCGATTATGTAATGACAAATAATATATTTAATGTAATTTTATAAGTATAAATTAAAATAAATAATGTGTATAGTATCGTAATATTATTTCTTATTTTAAAGAAGTAGAAAAACTTGTTTTTAAATAAATCATCGACAAATAAAGCATTTCAAAAGTTAATTACGCAAAACAAAGGGAAAAGTTGTCTGAGAAATACTCCAACTTGACAACGTTGGTCAAAACTATTGTTACGATACCAAATTTTATTGAGGATTTTTTATCTCTTGAACTATTTAATAGTGTATTTTAAAAGTATATATGTGTCAACATGGGCAAATTACTGTTTACAATTATGCAATATTTTTTATGTTCACGTAGACACACATATATATTTTCAGAATATACAATTAATAATGCTGTAGTAAAAAATCTTTTAAAAATTTGATATCGTAATAATAATTTCAATCAAAATTTAAATATATATATTTCAGACATTTATCTTTAAAATAAATATAAACATAAAAATTTCATTAAAAAAATAGAGAAAAAAATAGTAGAAAGAAACACTACTAATATCGTATAACAAAGACAAACAAATAAAATAAATAAATAAAATTAGATAAATAGGGGAATAAAATCTTCTATAATATATACACCAATCACCAATAATTTATATACTTTGAATATTAACCACTTAATACATAATAATTCTCAAGCAAAACATAGTGAATGTTTTCAAGTCTATGTCAATCTAAGATTGGGTGGTGTGCAACACCTAGTTTCTATCTGGTTTGAGACGGATTCAAAATTTTAATTAAATAAATTTATTTTTTTAAAAAAATATTAAATTAATTATAATATTAAAATTATGAATTTAAATCATAAATCTCAATAGGTTTTAACATATATATATAAATAAATAAAACTATGAAAATTTATATGAACTTTGTGTCAAAAATTTATAATTCTCTCATTAAGTACTAGTCATTATATTTAAGGTGGGTTACGTGTCAAGTTGTTATGGTACATAGACCATATAATAGTTGTGATAAATTGAAATATGACAATTACATTACTTGGACTGAATTAAATGAATAATAATAATAAAACATTATAACACTTTGGAATTTAGTGTCCTATACAAGAATTTGACAAACCCTTCTACCATTCAGCTGATTTGTGGTCAATGGTGGATGCTACATCTTGACCTATCGTTTAACTGAATTCGTAACTTTTAATAATAAAATATCGTTTTATTATAAATGTTGATGGGGCGGAGGAGGGGGCTAGATCTTCGAATCAAGAAAAAGTCGTTCGCCTTCTTTTTCATTTTTCACCGGGCTTAAATCATGTCTCCCAAACAATCTTGATGACGAATTTCATGAATAACAAGAATTTGAAATTAATTGTACGATATCTTATTATTGGTGGAGGTACATATCCCTCTTCTCGATAGAAATATAAATGATAGATAAGTGATAGAAATCCCACCTTTTGATCGAAATATATAATTTTAACAATACAATGATTTTAATGTTCGAAAATTTTAAATATTCACTATCAATTTGCGATAAACACGTGATGCGAATAAATTAAAAAGAGAGGTTATACTTGCATTTGGGCTTGGGCATATAACTCAAAATTCAAAAAGAGTGTTGATGCTATATAGCCATTTGGGCCATAGAGGAATTGTTGTGAAATGAAGAAACTATGAAGATATATGATGAACATTTTTTTTCTATTTATTAGTATCGACATTGAGTCTGACTAAATACAAATTCACGTAGAAAATCTTTTATTTAGAGGTAAATAACCCTAACAAAGACAACCCATGTACGAATTTGAATCTAAAATCTCTAATTAAAGATCGAGATAATATCTACCACCTTACGACAACGATGGAAAATCATACCATTGGTTTATTAGAACTTAGCTTAACAACATACCAAAAACAAGTAAAAAAAGATAATATTTCATCTTTATTGCCAAAAGAATCATTAGCCCAAGTTGATTATGTACAACTAAGAGCAAAAAAATAATTATCAAAAAAATTGTTATTGTTTATAATATTAATCTATTTATTAACTTAAAATGCTTTTTTTGCTTTCTTGTATCCATTAAATTGGACTTTTTCCCAATTTGTTTTAGTCCACTAATTTTCCCTTGCAAAAAATCATCACTATTTGTAGTATCTTCTCTCATCAAGGTTTGTTGATAGTACCTAAAGCCCACATATAACATGAACACTGCAAAAATAAATTGTAAAATTTGTCAGTATGATAATATTTTCATTGTGTTACAAAATATCTGAAAAGATCAAACAATCACTCCCTCGTGATCTATCGAAAATATCCTCTCTACTTTCACAAGATAGGGATGACATTGTGTACGACACCTTCACCAGACCTAACTTGTGAGATTAAACCAGATATATGTTGTTGTTATGTTGTCAATTATTCCCACGTTCCAAATTGCTTGACGCGATTTTCTTTGATTTGTTTTCAAAAAAAGGACACATTTCTATATTTGACAACAATTACCAACTTTGAACTTCATATTTTAGCCTTAAAGAGAAGCTTTTATAGCTATAAAAATAGTGTAATACCATATATCAATAAGTTTCAAGTTTTATATTCACACAATATTAGGTCGTGTTTAATAATATCACGAAGTACATACTCCATGCAAAGTCAAACAACGTTTGCTCAAACTTTATTATAACCTAGTTGCACCTATGTTAGATCCTCGAGACGTGATATTATTGGGGGATTAGACATGCATGTGGCGATATTTTTGAAAAGTCCGAACAAAAAAATTGAAACTGAGGGAGTATCGTGTAAAAGTTATAGATACTATTTTTACCTGCCCATATTCTGGCAATGATTGAAGAGAAATTCCATACTATTGTGAAGATTGCAAATCCAATAGCCTTTTTGTGAGTACATGATTCCCAAGCATCTCTAATGTATCTTATAAAAAATGTACCTTCACATAAAAATTATAAATTACAATATTGAATATTATTGATTGGTCATATAACATAACAACGATGACGACATACTCAATATAATCACACAAGTGGGGTCTGAAAATGGTATGATGTACGCAGAGAGGATGTTTCTGGTAGACCCTCGATTCTGGTTTAACATATAACAGAACAACATAAACAAAAATGATGTTCCGCGCACCGTGTACTATAACTTTATTAGATGTTCCAAAATTTGGTTATATATAGCAAAAGCCCTACATGTTGTACTGCCTCTGCATACTTGTGACAAGAACTGCCAAAATTTGATAATGATTTATGGCAAATTAGCCCCACACCAACAGTATTATATCCAAAACATATATGAACTTAAAAAAAAAATAGTGATATTCACTATCAAACGAAAGTTGTAGTTTTCTGAATAGACTTTTAAGATTATGATGGATTTTTGAAGTAATTATAACTATAACGGTGACAGGCTATCTATCCCACAAAGATAGGGGTAAGGACGTAAGCTCTACGTACATCCTACCTTCACTAGATTCACTTATGGGATTACACGGGATATATTGATAGTTTTTTTCCTTTCTTACCGTGAGAGGTTAACTGTGTCAAATAAGAAGAGCAAACTTTTGGTATGACGAAAACTCCAAAAAAACCTGCAAAATAGGGGGTCAATAAGCTTCATATCATATTGCATAATTTTTCGTATTGATCGTCTGCTGAAAGATCAAAAAGAAAAAACTAGAACAAGTCATTTTTATTTGAACTGCTTATAGATATGACATTTAGAGAAGAAACTCACCCAATTTATACAGTTTCCAAATAGTTATATAGTTGCCGAACTTGGCCAAAAGAAACAGCAGAACTGCCATCTGCCAGAGGTAAGATCTTGTCAAATTCCCGCAAGTTCACAAGATTAGGTAAATAATTGAAGTAACATGGGAAAACAATAAAACTTATCCGCACTTGATATTTATAATGACCAATAGACACATGAAATATATTTTGGCACATAGACTTCTATCCTATGTTACTCGAATTTTCAAAATATGTTCTTGCACCCGTATTGGATCGTCCATAAATGCACTAGTTTTGGAGTATGTATCATGGACTAAGCGCATTTTGAAGAGTCAAGGCAACATAACTTCTATTACTTAACCACAATTAATTTATGATTTTTTTTGAATGGGTTTAACTGCTACCAAACCTCAAGCTCGAATCGCTATGGTTAGAGAGTTACTAGGTACCTATGTTGGTGGAAGGAGCAGGTACCCTGTGTAACTAGTCGACGTGCGCACAAGTTGGCATCATTAAATCACTTAATTATGATAATGGTTTGGTGTAAACATCAAGTACGGACAATAAAGAAACTATAAAGGACATTGAAATCAAATGGAAATGTATGAACTTTTCTTTACCTTCATTGTAGTCGAAGGATCCCCAGAAAAAAGCGCTCTGATTTTCAAAAGAAACTCATTTATTAAAGGAAGTATCAATTTCAGTATCCACATTGCTTCTTCTTCGCCTACTACACATTCACTTGATTCACCAACATCAACGGCTCTCCTATTTACACACACAAAGAGGAGATAATATAAAAGTCAAATTGAATGTTAGACAGAGGTTATCGGATAATCTCTCAAGAGATGGTAATTATAGAATGAACTTAATTTTGTGTATTTATGGTATACATGTTTTTGATACCATCGGATTAAAAGAGTTATAACCTATGTTACTCGGTCTCTTCAAAAAAAAGTCGTGTGTTGAATCCTCCAAAAGTAGAACATTTTTAAGCATCATACACAATCGGCACAACATTTTTAGAGACACCGAACAACATAGCTTATAACGATAGGTAAACTCTTAATGTAAAATATGATATGCACCAACAAAATACGGTAATAATATCTTGTTATAACCGGTTAAATTGCATTGATACTATAAAAATTTTACACTGCTAATGCATGTAATCTGAAGTAAAGATAATACCTGTGAATGAGGGATCTAAAGAGAAAGATTGCAGCAAGATAGATCAGACCCAAGTAGGCGAGCGCAGAAATGAAGCTGTAAACACCATTATTAAGAATAGTTCACTTCAATATATTGTGTTAAAATGATTCAAGAATTAAGAAATAGAAACCTGATTTTTTTTTTGAGTTGAAGGTCCTAATTACCTGATATTGAGATCTTGAGTATACGAAGATGAAATGATTACAAACGTTCCAATTCCAAAGACCAACGCTGATTTTGATACATTTCTCCACATCACTAAATCAACTGCAGAAAATGTTTTAATAGGAAATCAGAGCTAATAGCGTAGTGTAGTTACTTACGCTGCCGACAGACACGATGTTTATACTAAACAAACCAATTTAACTTTGTGTAAGAGGAGATACTAATGAAGTGAATTTTCATTGTGTAGTTTCCTTTTCTTTGAAAAGATTAGCTCCTCCTACATATTTGTATGTAGATTCTGAACTAAGGTATGATTGCAAACATTATTGAGGTCAGTCTTTTCGGGATATGAGCAATAGGAAATGCCAAAGTCCGAAAGGTATAAGCAGTTTTCACTCTGCTAGTACTGAATACCAGTAATTCCCCAACACTTCCCCAACATTTTAATAGAGTAAGCAGTAAGGGCATTGGACCTATAAATAATAGGCGCAAGTAGCTTGAAATTCAAGTGAAAATGTGCGTATGAAAGACACATGTCATGCATTCATTGATTTAGTGTAAATATAGAATACAAATAAATTTTACCGCCGATATGGTATCACATTGAGTTCTAAAAAAGATATTAAGAGATTCAACTCACCCAAGCTTTGTAGTTTGCTATGTTGATTAGACTGGAATTCATCTGAAAATGCAACAAGATTCAAAAGAGGAATTCAGAATCAAGCTTAGAAAACAAAGAGTCAAAATGAAGCGTAAGTCAAGTAGCGCATTTAAGGATGATGCAACACGTGTACAACAACATTTATAGAGAACCCGAGCAAAATTGAATGAAGCAAAACATAAAAGGAAATGCAGGCATTTTACCTGATTTGGTTCTTGTTGTACATTGATGAATATTAGCATTGCCTAAAGTAGGAGGTGACTGTTTCATATTAATTGAAGAAATTGGCATTTGTCTTTTATTATTGTACTGAAATCTCTTCTCTTCAATCACAATCTTTTTAAGCTTATTCTGTTCTTGCACTCTAATTTCTTTAACTTCAACACTTCTCTTATCACTTCCCTCGTCGATTTCTTCCTCCAATACGTCGTTCCATTCTTCATCATCATCATCATCTTCATTTTCAAGATTCTTTTCTAATTTATTTACTGATTCAGCCTCAGATACCACATTGCCTGTGATAAATTTCTCTTCACACAAACCAAACTCCTCAGAATTTGTCTTCTTAATCTCAATTGAGCCTTCAAGATTGGATTTTTTCACATTCCCATTAACAGACTGATCATATTTCAGCTTTCTCAGCTCAGAACTTTTCTTGTTCTGACTTGGGGCTTTTTTACAAACCCCATCAGCAGAAACACTCAAATCTTTACTTTTTTCATCCAAATTTTTCCTCAAATCAGATCTTTTACTAGCTATCTGAAAAGAATTCCCCTCAAAACTCTCACTTTTCCAAGTTTTCTTTGTAATCCCAACAACCCCATCAACAGAAACACTCAAACTTTTACATTTTTCATCCAAATTTTTTCTCAAATCTTTACATTTTTCATCCAATTTTTTGCTCAAATCAGACTTTTTACTAGCAATCTGTAAAGGGTTCCCCTCAAAGCTCTCATTTTTCAAATTTTTCTTTGTTATCCCAACAACCCCATCAACAGAAACACTCAAATCTCTACATTTTTCATCCAAATTTTTGCTCAAATCTTTGCATTTTCCATCCAAAGTTTTACTCAAATCAGTTTTTTTACTAGAAATCTGTAAAGGGTTCCCCTCAAAGCTCTCATTTTTCAAATTTTTCTTTGTAATCCCAACAACCCCATCAACAGAAACACTCAAATCTCTACTTTTGCCATCCAAACTTTTGCTCAAATCAGTTTTTTTACTAGCAATCTGAATTGGGTTCCCCTCAAAACTCTCAGTAGTTTTCCAAGTTTTTCTCTTTCCACTCACTACCCCAACATCAAGATTTTCTCTTTTTGGCCCCATATCCAACTTTTTATCTACTTGAGTATTACTTCCACTAATAAAAACACAATCTTTGTCATCATTTTCATCTGGGGTTTCTTCAATACTACTATTACTAAACACTTTGAATCCACCTTTTACTTCATCAAGTTTCATTCTATTCTCCCAAACAGAACCTGTTGCCACAACACCATTATTTCTTGATGATTTGCTCCTCCTCCTATTGCCCCCTTCCATATTTTTCACTCTATTGATGATTCAAGATTGTAATGAGTAGTATTGAAATTTGTGGGGTTTCACTGTTTAAGCTTAAAAAAAAAAAACCAATGGTGTTTGGTGAGAAATCAAAGTTTGTGTAAACAATGAAATTTCTAAAACAGAGAGAGAAGAGTTATTTGTTTTGGCTCTTTTCCACCTTTTTAATAAGTTGTTCTTTCTTTAACTAAAAAATTGAATTAATTATTAATTTTTCTTTGCCTCTTTTGAGAATGGTTTGATCGGATTAATAATAATAATATATAGCGTGTATTAACAGTACTTGCATTAGTAATATTTATATTAATTACACTTATATTAGTTATAGATATCAGGGGCGGACCCATTAACTTCGTTACAAAAAATATATATATTTATGTAGAAATCGATAGGTATGTATAAAATTAACATAGAGCACCCAATAAATAAATCATATAGTTGGCACAATGGTTCTAGGATGGGTACTTAGGACTCTTTTAAGTTTTAATGTTGTTTTAATGTTGTTGTACCAAGGTTCGAATCTCATTATTAACACATATTTTTTAGGGATAATTGTATATAATAGCAAACTAATAACCTAAAATAAATGGAGTAGCTACGGTTTGGTTTAATTGTGTTCCATAGCAAACGTTAGCCAAAGTTTGTCAGTCTCCTCTCTCCCAAAAATCTCGCTCGCCACTCTCTCATTCTCGCTCGCCACTCTCCCTCTGCTCGCCTCTCTCGCTTTATACACAGAAGTGTATAAATTCAGTTTCTGTTTTGTATAAAGCGAGAGAAAATTATATATATACATGCAAAAAAACATATATCTCCGTGATACACTTAATTATACAATTTACAAACATTTTACTTCAATTCAATTGTAGACAAATGCAAATTTTATACAAATATTGTAGTGAAAAAGGTCAACGAATTATACAATTGTGAATTATACAATTGCAGTGAAATACAATTTTCTCTCGATTTATACAACAGAAGTGTATATATTATTTTTCTGTTTTTGTATAAAGCGAGAGAAAAACATATATATTCTTGCTATACACTTATAATTATGCAATATACATATATTTTAATTCGATTCAATTGTATGCAAAGCAAATTTTATAAAAATATTGCAGCGAAATAGGCAGCGAATTATACAATTGTGCATTATACAATGTAGTGAAATAGAATTGTGAATGATACAATTGCAGCGAAATAGGCCAGCGAATTATACAATTTAGGCCAGCGAATTATACAATTGTATATGCATAGCGAATTATACAGTTTTATGTTTGCTATAGAGCGCAATTATGCAAACTTTGCTATAGCATACAAATATGATTTTTTTGTTTACTATATGTGAAAGTTGCCCTATTTTTTATAGTTTCATTTCAGATTACCCACAACCTTAAAATCTTAGATCCGCCATTGATAGATACAATATTTTTTATGCATCGTTTGATTTGTTGTAAAAAGTAATATGTACTATTATATAAAATTATTTATTTACAATAGCATCAATCAATATTATGATGGAAAAGATGTAAAAAATATTTTATAGAGGCAATTGAGTCTTCAATCACGCTAATACATGTATTTAGTTTTTTTACATTATTAATGTCATGAATTCATCCTATGAGCAATATACTCTTTAATATACAATAGAATGTATAACTAATTTTTGTACTCGTTATACGTATCATGAAAAAATATACCAAACAAAAAATTAGTGATACGAAGAATTAACACATGATTATTGTTACTAATATACTCTTCCAAACACGTCCTTATTTCTTTATTCTTTTGAACTATCCAAAAAAACCCAAAGAAATGGGATCGTACTAATATTGATCAATAACTTCATTATTAACTTTTGCGATTTTTGAGTTTGTTTTTGGATTCTTAGTAATATTTTTGCTATTTAAGGCAATATTTAGTTTTATCGAAGAATATACTACTACTAAAATATATAAAAAGTGTATTTCATATCGTGGCGAAGCCAGAAATTTAATAAAAAGTGTTCAGAAATAACAACTTATTATATTAAGAATATAAAATATGTTATTTAATTATTTCATATATCATTTTATTTATATATATAATATGTTTTTCCGACAAAAGGCGTCCAATTGGACATATATGGCTACGCCAATGATTTCATATATAAATAAAAAATTAATTGATAATTTTTTAATGAAGAAAGTTTGTTAGGAACAATTAATATATTTAATGATGCATATAACTCACAAGCTGTTTTTGCTCAAGTGGAAACTTTAATAAACTATATATGTCACTTTAGAAAAATTTATAATCATTGATGATATGGACTGTTCAACTTTTTCAAATTATAATCAAATTATTTTGTTCTATTATTCGAAAAATATTTATAAATGTGATATATATTTTGTGAAACGATATACCGTTTTAGATTAATTCTTTGTTATAATCGCTTTTAAGTCTTTTTCATTAAAAAAAGAATAAATAATATATCTAACTAATGAATAAGATTTTATTATCGTTCGTAATCGCTAAATATAGAGAATGTTCTTTATGAAAAAAACAAATAAAACTATACAAACTTAAAAAGAACAATATTTTTTCTTTACTATGTGGAATGAGAGTGGTTAATTCCAAAGTCAAAAAAATATTATTCTTTTATATGAAACAATTTAAATTTTGATAATAATATACTTTTACTCGATATAAATTTAAATTAATTATTTTAATATTAAATATTATATTTAAACTAATTCATCCGATATTAAATACCTAAAATTATTGAGAATGCTAATGCAATAAAAAGACAAAGTAGCTACAAAATCCTATTTTATATTGTCTTATATATACCGACCTATCGACAATATTGTATGTAACAAATATATGTATTCATCTGTTCCAAGAAGATAAGGGTGTGAGACAAAATAATCGAAATTTCTCCGTTTATTTTTATTTGTTTATTAACTAATCTATTATATATTTTTTCTATTTATTATTATTTTTTTTTAGAATCAAACGACAAGAATTTTGATCAATACTTTAAAATATATATTTTCATTATATTGATATGTAAAAAGTTTTAACTTATATAATTTTTCATGTAGTTTTTAAATATTTTATTTTTTTGTTTAAAATATCAAATTAGTGTAATTTAATTTAACTTTAAAAATTAATCAAATTAACTTTAAAAAACATAGTGTAACAAATAAAAATGAACAGAAGGAGTATTGAAAAAATAGTTATTAATACAAGATACTTTATCATATTAACTTTATTAATTAGTATTTAGCATTAATTCTTAAAAAATATATTTGGAGAGTAGTGTTTAATGTTATGGATAAAAAATAAAAAAAAATTATATTTTCTTAATATTAAATATTTATTTTAAGAATAACTAATCAGTAAAAAATGAACGGAGAAAGTATACATTTTTTTCTGTAATTTTTATTTTAAAAATTAAATATTAAATTAAGACATTTTTTTCATTTTGTAACCAAACAAATGTTATATCTAATCAAGTAAAAATATGAATGTTATCGAAATAATAAGTGTAGTATTATATTTGACGAAATAAAGTTTTGTTAATTTGTTATATGAGTGATAAATTTAAATATTTTAATATATTGCTCAAATTTATATCATAATTCTTAAAAGCGTAGTATTATATTTGATAGAAGTAAACTTTTGTTAATTTGTTCTATGAGTGATAAAGCTAAATATTTTTATATATTGCTTAAATTTATATTATAATTTTTAAATTATATGACAATAAATTTATCAGTTACGTTATATCAAATACTATTTTTATCTTTTACCGACTTTTTCTGCCATGTGAATCCAACAATCTATAAATTAGTCACAGGAAGCTGTTCCCTTGGATTTATTTATTTATATATAAAATAAAAAAGTTGTCTTAGTCCTTTCCACCGACACTTGCTATTTACAATTTTTTTATATATAATTAAAAGGATATTAAATTATAAAGTTCTATATTATTATTAATTTTCACCTACATTAGATTATATTATATGTTAATATTATATAATATATATTAATGTATGTACTACTTCTGGTCGTTTGAACCTCAAAGTATTGTTTTTAATTGTCAATAATGGAGTACTTTAATATCTGACCCCATATGTGAATTCTTATTTATTTCCCATCTTATTTATGAGAAAAAAAAGTACAATCTTTTTAATACAGTAAGATTTTTTTTGTAATATCGTCATTTTATTTAATATATTTTACTTAAGAAGATATTATTATACATAAAAAAGGGAAAATTATATATAATAGCAAATTAATAACTTAAATTAAATAGAATAGCTAGGATTTGATTTAATTGTGCTCCATAGCAAACATTAGCTAGAATTTGCTAGCGTCTCTCTTCCAAAAATCTCGCTCGCCACTCTCCATTCTCGCTCGCCTCTCTCGCTTTATACACAGAAGTGTATAATTTTGTTTCTATTTTGTATAAAGTGAGAGAAAATTGTATATACACATGCAAAAATGTATATCTTCGTGTTATGCACTTAATTATACAATTTACAAACATTTACTTCAATATTGCAGAGAAAAAGGCCAACGAATTATACAATTGCGAATTATACAATTGCAGTGAAATACAATTTTCTCTAGCTTTATACAACAGAAGTGTATATATTGTGTTTCTGTGTATAAAGCGAGAAAAACATATATCTTCTTGCTATACACTTATAATTATGCAATATACATACATTTTAATTCGATTCAACTGTATGCAAAACAAATTATACAATTGCAGCGAAATAGGCCAGCGAATTATACAATTTAGGCCAGCGAATTATACAATTGTATATGTATAGCAAATTATACAGTTTTATGTTTGCTATGGAGCGCAATTATGCAAAGTTTGCTATAGCATACAAATATGAATTTTTTGTTTGTTATATGTGAAAGTTGCCCTAAGAAAAAGGATAAAAAACAGAAATTATATACTTTTTGAGGCAAAATTACTATTTGTCCCTATTAAGTTTATAATGATAAAATCTCTCAATTGATATAATAATATAAGTGCTGATACATTAATCTGATGCGGGAGATACACTAATTGTTAAGTAAATTACGTTATATTTTATACATGATATACTAATTTGAGGTACATTTTATACACGATATATTAATTTTATACATCGATATATTAATTTAATGTGTGAAAATAAACTTTTTTACGAATTTATAAACTAATAGAGGATAATGGTAATAAGAGAACTTATAAGTGAGATTTCTGTCATTTATCCTAAAAAAATCAATTCTATATAAAACTTGATCAGTATAATAATATATATATAGACATGATTAATTATAGAGAAATCTGACTGTGTTTACTATCAAAGCTCCTCAATTCTCTTCCAAATTGAGACAGCAATATAGGAACAAGCTTAACTCAGCTTACTGCTGCATCTGTAGTAGACATAATGGTAAAAGAAACACTGAAGTATACATTAATTTTGTTTTTTGAGTTTTATATATGAATTATCAGGTGTTTATATTTCTCACTTGAATTATCATTTATTATTTTAGGAACAGGATTTGATATACCCCTCAACTTTGTCATTTGAATCTGATATGTCCTCATTATGAAAGTAGCTCATATATACCCTTATCGTTATCGTTACAAAATGAGCTCATATATATTCTTCATTTAATGGGAGTGAAAAAATTAGTTTTAAATTTATATATTTAACCTTTATTTTTAAAAAAAAAAATTATTTAGGAATATATATGATCCTTCTAGCAAAGTTCAAATTATATTTTAATCTTTTTTTTATAAGTAAATTATTATTTTTTTACCTTTCTGAATATCATTTATTTGAGTTTTTTATACTAATTTTATTTAATATATAAGTGACACAACTACAAATATATGGATTGCTATAATATTATTAAATATCAATCAAATCATATATTATTATAAGCATGAAGCTCTCAACTTAAAAGTTAAATTACTATTTTACCCTTATTTTATCTCTAAACTAAATAAATATTAATACATAATTAATTTAATATTAGATAATATTTTCTTATTTAAATTCATGTCTCTAGACACAATGGTTCAAATTCTTTTGGGAAATAGTTACAAAAAGAGGAAAGACCAAAAGTTGTATTTTCTTAATAAATGTGTATATCAATTCTTCTTTATCAAAATCAATTTAATTTTGGCTTGAAACTGTGTTAGTGATTATTTCTTTACCACCTTTTGTTGTTAATAGAGAAAAGATATACAAGAAGTAGTATAGACACTAAAGGTAATTTCACTCATATTAAGTCTTTATGTTTTTTCTTTTTTATTATTTTATTTATTTAATCTTGATTTTGTTTATTGTATTTTAATATGTTTTCTTTAAGTTTTTGATCTTGTTTTCATCAAATTGTGCTAAGAATCTGTATACAATTTGTTAATTTTGTGTGATCTTTTTAGTGTTATTTGCTTTTGATTCTTCTTTCTTAATATTAGATTTTGATGTATTCTTTAAATATCAACTTTTTTTATTGGTTTTATGGTATTTGATATGCTTAGCCTCATTATGGTTTCAATCTAGACTAGAAGAGGTTTACACAGTTATTATTTTATTTTTGTGTGGTCTTGTTCATATGTTGTATCATTGAATGTTTCTTTATATTTATTTTTTTGACTATTTTTAGTAATTTCGAAATGTATTCTCGAGGTATTGCTCAATTTTATACGTTATGTGATAGTTTTCTATTTTTTATCTTGGGATTTCAATTTTTGTTGGTTCTTTGACGAACTTTTTCATCCTTTAAGAAATGTAGTTATTACTGTCAACACATAGTATATGATCATAGAGACATTAACTTTCAGAAAGTCATCGTAGTAATGCCACTTTTATGGTAACAATTAAAATAATAAGGTTGAACCTCACTTTTATGGTACCAATTAAATTGAAAAGTCATGCATATATATAATACAAGTGTATGTAATACAAATGACCAGTGATCTAAATATATGGTTCTCATATCTATATTTGATAATAGAGTAATATTACTTGACGTTTCAATTAATTCACAAAATTTGGAGTATACATGTCACCCTTCATTGTTTCAAGTTTATGATTATTTTTCTAAAAAATCTACTTTATGTCTCATTTATATATTTTATACTTGTGTCATTTAAAAAAAATGAAATATTAATTAATAGGGTACACGTGCGTTGCACGTGAGCAAAGACTAGTATTATTATAAGTGGGAAGCTCCAAAGTAAAAAGTTAAATTACCATTTTGCCCTTTTAGTAAATTAAAATTTAATTAATTATTTTATTAAATACAAATAAGTTATTACATTATGGTAGAATTTAAGTTATTAAGCCCTTTAATAATATAAATTATTATTTTCTTGATAAATGAGCACATTGATATTGCTTTTAATCATGATTCTCATAATGAAAGAATTTGAAAAATTAGAATTGATAAAACAATTATATATCATCATCATATTATGTCATCATTTATTAAAAGTGAGAAACTTCGAAGTGTAAATTTGAATTACTATTTTACTCCTAAGCTAAATTGAAATATTATGAATTATCCAATTAATTATATATCAATAGTAGATGAATATCTTGTATTAAATTACTCAAATAAATTAAATATAGGAATACTGGTGAATAATATTAGGTGACTGATGAATTTCTTCGTGAATGATGATTACAAAAAAAAAACAGTTTATTAATAAATACAAAATAAGTTTGTATCCTTTAAGAAAAAAGGTATCATTTAACATTAATTTACAATACATCAGCTGTATTTCTAAGAGTTTAAGTACTTAAATGACATTTATGTGAAGTTTTTATAACATGAAAAATAATTATACTTGAAAATAATCGTTTTAACAGCTTATTTCAATATGACATGGAAAATATATGAATCAAAATTTTCTTCTAAAATAAAATATTATTTAATTATGAAAAAATTATGTTTATGATATTTTTTCGTTAGTTATTAAAAGTGGAAAAAACTCAATTAAAAGTTGAATTATCATTTTATTCATTTTTATAAAATTTTTTTTTACCCTTTTCATAATAATAATAATAATAATAATAATAATAATAGATTCTACAAACAATTATAATTAAAGCCTATAGACTCTTCTATGCGCCAATGATAATTAAAGCCTATAGACTCTTCTTTGCGCCAATGCTTCAATTGCCTTCAATTATAATTGATGAAAACCAAGGATACTCCCACAATTAAGTATGGAATTGAGTTTTTTTTGGGTTAAAATATCTTTAATAATTTGATTCTCTTCAACTTCTTAACTGAAATAATTTTATTCTCTTCAACTTCTTAGCTTTAATAATTTAATTCTCTTTAACTTGTCTTACCTAAGACCACTTATTTAAAGTCACATTAAAGAACACCAAATTTTAAATCTCATTTGAACATTTTACTTTAATGTATGCCAGATTCTATCCGATTAAGAATCATTTTCTCATTTTTCTTTTATCATTTTTGTTTCTTTATTTTTATTTTTTTTGGTTACTTTACAATAGATCTTCTAGGTACAGAAGAAAAAAAGTATCATTGTAATGGGGATGGTACCGTTAGTGTTGCATTTGGATCACAGACGTCATCATATGTGATAATATTGATAGACAGAAAATGAATGTTTGGAAGGGTTCTATAGATTTTTATCACTATGTATGGATTAGAATAAAATAAACATATATACTCTCTTATATACCGATAGTTTTTATATTTTTTTAGTTTTTATTTTAATTGATGTAGATGAAGGATACATATCTTCGGAAGATGTTTGAAAATGTTCCAAAAATTCAAATTTTGGTATTATTTCATGTAAATTGGTTCTTTTGTAAGTGATTTTTATTTTTATTTTTAAAATTTTCTTTTTTTGTTTTCAAAATTGAATATGTGATCTACGTGTTAAGTGTGTAATAAGAGATAATTGAGGATATGTTATATCGACATATTCATATTATTACATGTAATATTATCTGAATTATTACACATGTAACATCAAATTGTTATGGATTTTATTTAATGAATATGATGTAAATGATAAAGTAAATATTGTTATTTGAGCATTTTCTGTATAATAATCTAATAATATTGGATAAACGTGCAACGCACGTTCCTAAGGACTATTATATAGAAAGGCATGGTGGTAAAAAATAATTAATAAATTAATTGAATCGAGAGTAGAAACACAAAACACAAATAGTTCAAACAGAAAACTAATATAGCAGAAAATTGTTTAAATAGAAGCATATGTCATCTCTTCACTTTTTCACACACCTTAGAAGCAGAGGGGAAGCTAGAGAGGCAAAATCGCGGAAGGGCTCATCTAAACATCTTTCGATAAAAGTGTATTGTATATATATATACATTGTTTATAATGATGACTGACGAGTCTCTTACTGAAAATCCTACCTCCGTCATTGTCTGGAAGTTATACTAACTTCCTAGACATTCTGCAGAAACATTGGAAGCAATTATTCTAACAAAGAAAGTGTTAAAAAAGGTCAGTTGGAACAATTAAAAAGGAGCATCAACAGAAAGGTTACCTGTTAGAGAACTGTACAGTGTGCATTGCAAACGAAGTGAGCATTGTCCAAGATCATCTAAGGAGATAACGGTTCACTCACTGATCAACAACACGAGAAAATCAAATAGAGACGTAACATCATTTACCAGTTCACTGCTCACCATCAAGAACTGATTTCTCACTCCTCAAATCTTCAACGCTTGGGAAGCTTTGCTACGATATGCAACAACTTCCGATATAGTTCTTGAACGAGTGAAAAAGCTCAGAGAGCTTGCTTCAGTCCATTGAGAGCTTTGTGATGTCTGCATACATGTCAGTGATGTCATTTTGCTGGAGTACATGCTGATTGATATGTTGATATATGACTACACTTGTTCATTTTAAAAAGAAAATCCACTGTGTCTAGCTCAGGGAGACTTTGTGGATTACCATCCCACCCCTCTATTCTCAACTTAAATACTAGTCTTTGGCTCCCCCGCAAGACTCGAACTCATGATGTACATACGCCTACTATAAAACTCGCGTTGTACTATCTTTACCGCTGAACCAAAGCCTAAGGCTGATAAATGAGGACATCTTTTCTTTATGATAACTGAGAAATCCGCTGTCTCCAGCTCTGAAACTTGGTCGATTACTGGCCCGTCCTTCTATCCTTCTCAACTTAAATACTCAATTTGGGTCCTCAGTGTGTTCAAGACACGTGGTGTATGTCTAGCACACATGTCACATAGTACTAGCTTTAACGTTGAACCAAATCCCCGGGCTGCATATATATGATCACATTATTTCACACTATACTGAATGATCAAAATTTCAAGTCTTCTTATGATTTGAAGCACTTGTACTCTGTTTCTCCTTAGCTTCCTTCTCTGCTTTCTTTCTCTCAAACTCCAGCTGCTTGCGATTTTCATCTAAGGCTTGATTGAACATTCTTTGGAAGCTCATTAACGTCGAGACAACTAGGAGAAAAAAGTACAATAGAGGTAAGCTGAAGATCATCTCATTCTAAAGAAGAATTGTTTTAATAACCACAACTTAGAGGATAATTTTAACCCTTTTAACAATACCAAAAGAACTCCAGAAAAGAATCAGATAGATGTATGAAAGTTGTCGAACATCTGAAGTGAGTGCACAGAACAAAAAGTGTAGCAAGGAATAAGAGGAAAATGACCTTTTGAGTAAAATAGCAAAGATAAGTGAATTTTCGATACAAAAGAAAGAAAAGTGACTTTGATCACCTATTTCTTGTAGTTCAGTGACCATTTTAGTAATAAACTCTTGGTTGCCTTGATTAAATATTACCTTGTTCAAATGGACAACGAGCAGGGTCTTCTCCAAAATATATAATCAGCGAATCCACATTTTTACCCTGTCACATGCAGCAGAAATGGCACCAGACAAGGAATATGTCAATATCGTCGAAGTACTTTAAGGCCAAAAATACCTGTGACATAAAAGGACAGACATACCACATCAGAAAAAAGTTGAGCCAAGGAACTGACTTGACCTTCAGCACAGCTAAGAAACTCCGTCAGAGCCTGGCAAGTAGAAGATACACAAACTAATGTTCTACAATTCGATGGGTTCCAAGAAGAAAATATTAGAGTTTGTCAGCGTGTTGGAACAAGAAAGTGATTAGATAACTAAAACGAACATGAATGGCCTGATATGTAACAGAATCAGTATATTTTTGGATTAGTTAGCAGATAGATTACCTTACAGAAATTCTCAGACATAGGTCCATCATTTTCTGACATGGACAGCTCGTCTACAACTTTCTCCATTCCTTTGGTAATAGCTTGCATTTCCTCTGCCAAATATTTCAGTTGTATCTGAACAAAAATGGTATTAACTCAGTATTTCCATCCACGTCTCTAATAATTAACTATGCCATTAGCCGGTTCAAGTAAAGATACCTTCAATGCGGGTTCCAAGCTGGAAAGATCTTTAGAAAAATCAAGTAGTTCAGGCAATTTGTCCGTAAGGATCTGGCGGAAAAAAAAATCATGAACTATTCTGCAAAATATGATTGTCACTAGCACAAGGAAAAGTTACTTCACATGCATTTTGTCAAAGACAAAAGCTTCAGTTTTTTTCATCTTTTTATTTTTCCCTCTGATAGGTAGATAAGACCTTAAATTATCATGCTGCATAGCCATCTTAAAGAAACCTTGATTGTCAAGAAGAATTGTGCTTGCTAAGATCAAGTGTTAGAGGAAAAGTGATATCAACAAGATGAAAAATTCTGGCATTAAACATCAAATCTACACACCAAATGCATGAGAGTGATCTTATTATGATCTTGTCAAGCATATAACCTCGTTATTCTGATATCATTAAGCATATAACCCCATTTTATGATCTCGTCAAGCTATTTTCCGAGTGAAGATCCTTACCTTGCAAAGATAATGCATGAGAGTCATCTTATTGCTCCATGAACGTGTGTCCGTTAGTTTAAGGAGGCTATCCAACTTGAACCCAGCAGCAGACCCTATACCGGTAGCATCAAGACAACAATAATTGTTTCAAAGAAAACACCAAATGGATAAGAATAGCATTCCATGAATCAACACACAATGAATATTTCTAAGACTAGAATGCATTAAGCGATGAGAAATCAATGATCTTTTTAATTTTTCTATTGGTATGCTTAAGTTGACAAGTAAAAATATGAATATATATTTACTGCAGTTGACAAGTAAAAGTGAATAGAAGGAGTACAATTCTTCAATTCTACTGCCCGGTTTCCCATCCTTTGTCTCTTATAAATCAAACAAAAGAAGAAAACAATAAGACATAAGGAAAATACGGTGAGAAAAATATGCTTCTAAGAAACAATTATTAACCCACCTCTGGCAGTTCCTTGGTTGAGAGCATTTCCTAAATACAAAATTGTCTGCAAAACTCCTTTCAATTTCGATGAATCTCTGATCTGCTTAGGACATTGAAACGACGTGGGATAGGACAAGAATGTTAAGAAAACATTTTATTGTAGTTAAAGGTTAACCAATAAGGGAGATAATGAAACAGAAGTAAAATATTTGCCTGATCAGTTGCTGAATTCACAATATTCAGATTGTTCCTTAGCTCAGAAACCTGAAAACATTGAAAAGAAAAAAACACCTTCAGCAAGATGAAACCCCGCACTTCTAAATGCAGGCAGAAGATGCACTGTACTCTCACCTGGGATTGAAACTGAATCGTAAATGAGAAAACCCGTAGCTTGGACTCTATTCGTGGGACTTGCATCAGTTCTAACATAAACTGTTACAGAGCCATAGGAATATTATGTCAACTACAGGAAAAAGTCTCTGAAAGAGAAACTGATGTCAAGAAATCAAAATAAGGTTATTCAGAATGGCATTAGCAGACCTGTTCACATCTACCCAACTTCTCTTTTTCTCCTTTATAACCCTGCAACAGAAACGTTAGATAAATGAGTTCGTCAACAATATTTCGATATGCATTGAGTAAGATATCTTACTACATTTCTTTTGTGGAAGCATTTCATACCTTGAGCACTTCGATTTCCTCTTTTGTTGGGCAAAACTTAATCAGGTTCTCCACCTGATCAATATCTAATGCTGAATCTTCCAAAGCAAGCACTGAAGTCTATCACAAATATTAAAGTGGAATAAGACAACAAAAGAGCCAGCATTCAATTTTCAACAGGTTACATAGTAAAGGTTAGTTCAACATATAGAAGGATTAACAGAAATCAATGAGAAGCTACATAGATTCATACACTAGGAACAACGATGAAAAGAAGACTATCATCACTAATAAGGAGCATCAAAAATGAAAATAAATTAAAGAGTTACAGGTCAAACATGCACCTGAAGTATTACGTTTTTGCGAGTTTTCTACCTGAAGTAATGTGTTTACTTTTTCTACCTAAACTATTACCAACTATATATTAAAGAAACATGTACTATCAAGTGTTCCTTTTCTTACCTGTACAATTACCATCGTTAAGGTAGGAAAAGGGAACAACTGATAGTTTAGGTGTGCTGTGTGATAAGCAGTTGGTGACATTTCAAGACTACAGGTAGGAAAGGAAACTCGTAAAACCGTGATACCTCAGGTGTATTATTGATCATTTTCTCTAAATTAAATGCATTTAACTATAAAACAATACAGAAGCGACTCCAAGTTGATTGAGACCTTAAAATGGTAAAAGAATTATTGGGCAAACATCACCAATCTTCTTGAAGCCATGGAGAAGGAAATATTAATCATTCAAATGTGCACAGATAAATACAAACATATGGTTCATGAAGCTTTACTCGGGGAAATTTTCTACACCAATCAAGCTGTGCCAAAAAAATATGTCCAATATATGCAGATGAATTTTGCTTACCAGCATGTCGTGCAGTGGTATCTTCACCTTAGAAAGCATAATTTCACAATTATAAGCCCGCCTATGATCAACCTACAGAAAATTAAAAAGGATTAAGATAAATTATCTTCTTACAATGTTGTGTTAGAGCTAGTATCACAGTTTATCTTCTCTTTCCAGCTATTCATCAGGAGAGAACTCAAGTAGCGTCGGACAGTATAACACATGTATCAAGTAAGAGGGATTTATGCAATGTTACAAGTTGTTTAACAAGATTGCATTTAGATCAGTTGTTTCAAAAAATTAGGAAGCAAATTCTGAAATATAATTTATCTAACCAGCGACATGTCATATAAAAGAAAACATCTAATCCAAATGACCAAGAAATTAAATTTATCTGTAGAGCTTAGTAATTTAGAGGATCAATAAACTGTTAGTCAGTGATATCCTGCATTAACTTTTGTGAATGAGAATGTACTTATCTACTAACATAAGAGGGATATATATCAACTAGAGATACAACCAGCAATTAGATACTAGCATATGACATGCAAAACATTATATATACTAATAATCAGGGTATAAGTCAGTTTGTTCCTTTTTTCAAGAAACTGATCACACTAACTGTCTAAGTGCCTTAAAAATTTGATGTCCTATAGAATGGAACTGCAGTTCTTTATATGCTAAATATTTTGTTATATTCAGTAAATATAAGAATGGTTTAAATAAACAACAGCACAACCATCACAGAAACCATATGATTGCATGAACTTGCCATCCTTGAAAATCCAACTAGGATTTATTGTGGCTTTTAATATTTGTTCTTGGCAGGGAGCATAGGAAAGATTTCAAAATGCAACAACAGTAACTGGTAAACATTTGATCTTTCAAGATGCTGGCACAATAGATATATACGATACTGCAACCATGATGTTGTATAGTATTGCTTGGTGTTACAAGCTTAGGTTTTGATATAACAAATATCTTGGTCAGCGATTATACTTAATGAAACCTCATTTATAGATAATACTTCCAATCCCTTTATATATATAATCACAATTTGGTAAGCTAAAATTCCCCAAACTGGAAATGACCTCATGTAAAACATGAAATGGTGTAACAGACGGGGATGAACGAGCGAGATGCATTAGGAAGATAATCAAGTATAAGAGCTTAAGAAATTTTGTTCAGAAAGTGCATGATTATATTAGTTAAGAACTTCAAGTAGCTTATCAAAATTTTAAAAATTAAGCTATTAATGTTTATGCCAAACAATGGAATGGTGCAAAGGGATTTAATATATTTCAGGAAAACATTTTGTGCATACAAATAAAAAAAATTTAGATAGAAGAGTCACCAGCTGCACTTTCTGAATCTTCTGTCCAAATTTGGTCTTTGAATTCCCGTTCCTTCCTGAACCGACTTGGTCTAGATTTTGAACAGAGAAGAAATATACAAGTTCTGGCATATCAATCACGGATGACCTATAAAAGAGAAATGCAGAGAAGTAAATGAGACATTATACTCTGGAAAAAAGGAGTTGACCACATGGGTGCATTAACAATATATCCAAAACCTACTTGGAGGCATAGCTACATTTTTCAATTTCAGCCCAAAAACTTCCTTGGACTGCTCTACTAATCTTTAACCAATGCAATGGCTTCAGCTTCTTTGTTGAATTGCTTCTTGAAGTCATAGTGCTAGACAACATCCGTCGGTAATTTTTGCTAGGTGGAGGAGCAATAGGAGGGGTTGGAGATGGAGAAGCAGGCATATTATTCACCTTAGGGAAAGGAACCGGAGGAGGAGGAACAGAAGGAACACTCTTTGGGAGATTGTTATTATCCTTGAGAGGTGAAACCAAGGAAGGAGGAGGTGGTGATGGTGGTACTGCATATAACTCTGTAGGCTTAGAAGCCTGTGATGAAGGCAAAGGAGGTGGTGGAGGTGGACATAGTTTTTCGGATAGAGAAAAATCCTCCTTCACATGCTTCTCAGGAAGCGGTGGAGGTGGAGGTGGAGGTGGACAAGGTTTTTCAATTAGAGAAAAGCCCTCCTTCACAGGCTGCTCAGGAAGCGGAGGAGGTGGAGGTGGAGGTGGAGGCGGAGGCGGTAGCATTCCACCTTTGGGAACTAGTCTTTCATTCAAAGGTGGGGTAGGTGGAGATGGAGGTTGAGGTGGTCCACTTATTGAGGAACAATTCTTGGTGAACCCAGGGGTTGTAGGTAACAGGCATGGGGAAGAACTAGGTGTTGGTGGAGGCAGTGATGGCGGTGGCAGTGATGACCCACCACTGAAAGTTAAATTTTTCTTCAAAGGTGGTATAGGAGGATCTGAAGTTTGAGGAGTTCCACACACATAAGCAGAATTCTCCTCCAACACAGGGACTAAATGTGGTAGAGGTGGTGGCGATGGTGATGTCCCATTCTTACTGACCATCTTTTCTTCTGAATGTTTGATATTGGGGGGTATGCGGCCAGATGGAGAAGGACTTCCAGAAGGAAAAGTAGGCAGAGAAGGTTCCATTTTGGAAATTATGTCATTCTCACATGGACTTAAAAGCATCCCAAGAGGAAGCAATGATGTGTCAGGTTGAGATACTGTAGTTGCATCATCTTTCAAATATATAGAATTAGTACTTTGGTCTCTGGGAGGAGTAGGCTGCAATGGAGAAGGTACATCCAATTTATCCTTGAGTGGTGTGAGTAGTGATGGTGGCGTTGGAGCAGGACATAGAGGCTTTCCAGTGACAATACCTTGATCCTTTGTCAGTAAAGGTGGAGGAGTAGGCGACATGAGAACATCTGTCATGAGTGGTCGGTCCTTGATTTCAGATAGAGAAGAAATTTCTTTCAGCTTACTACATTCTTTTCCATGAAGTGAAGGATGTTCCACTGTTTTGCCTTCATGAGGTGACACTGGTGGTGATGTAACAGAAGCACTAGATTCTACACTAAAACAGTAGAAGTAAGCATTGGAAAAGAGATTGATGGCTGCAACTTTAATATTTTCATCTCAGTTTTTCTTTGACATAATATATAACTACACTCAAACTTGGCCTCAACCGGAAAGTAAACACTCCAAATTTGACTATGCACATCTAGGCACCTCAACTCGTCTCCACCTTGTCAGTTGAACACTCCAACTTACAAATGATCATCTATATACCTCCAAAATCTATATGCCACATCAGCATCAAGTGTCACGAGACACAGTGAGGACGGGTTGTGAAGTGTTTAGTAGTTAGTTGAGGTATCTCGATGTACACTCTCAAAGATGCAACACTTACTTGCCGATGATGCCAAGTTTGAGTGTTTCTTGATGTATTATGCTTTTTTTTTCCAACAATCTGAAATTGAGCACTAGATTTAACACTAGTGCCAATAGGGGAAGGTTATGAAAGCGAGATTAATTATTGCAAGTATGACATTTTCATCTTACCTTTTGTTTCAACAAGCTGAAACACAGCTTCTTGTTTGTTGCTACGGTATGCTTCAGAGGATGACCCAACCTGCTGCTCCAAAGTAGACTGTGCCAAGCCCTTAGTATTATTCTCTAATGCTGCAAGTTCTTGCCTCTCTTGAGGGTTCTCCAAAGTAGCTTGATCAATGAGCTTGGTAGTGGCTATTGTGTCAGGTGGAGATCCCAATTTTTCCGGGATCAAATTTGATTCAGTTATTTGTTCGAGCATTTTGCTAGCAGCATCACCCTTTTGATTTAGCCAATCGGCGCTGTTAATAATTTCCTGAACTTTAGCAAATGCTTCCTCCGGAAGACCATCCTTCTTATCAAAAAAAGACAAATCAACAGGGACTACAGAAGCAGCAACATCCATGTCTGAAAAAAGAACCTTCCATCCGTGCATAATTGTGAACTGTTATGCTTCTTGATAGAGCGAACATAAAGATAACAGAAAGTGAATCTAAGGAGAAAAGTGATACCTCAGTTCTGAAGTCTTTTGGAAATTGATCCTTAGCATCCCACAATGTATCAACTTCATCACGGTTAAGTATCAGAATGTTCGACTGAATAAAAGATGTGTTAAACATGGTTCGAAACATCATTTTTTCCCGGTCATCGTGCAAGCTAATACATTCCAAGACAACATCACCTTGTATATGACAATTGATATCAATCTTGACTAATTCACATTCTTCCTGCAACAACATGATAAATGCCTTGTCATTAGTTAGTGGGACTCCAAATTAGAGGTCATACACCATAAAAGATGGAAAGAGTTGGATAGAAAGTCCATATAGATTCTGTGATTGCTCAAGAACGCCGCATATAACGGACCAAATACGACCAATTTTTACTTGAAACCCCGATATAGAAGGAATTGTTTGTAAAACTGAGGTGTCAGATCAGCAAATCAGATACTCCAATGGTCCAATGAACTCTAAATTAAGTATCTTTGTTCCATTAAATCAACAATCTTTACATATTACCGTGTAAGCTACAGCCACACATTGCTCAAGGACAAAGAATGTATAAATTACTAGTCAAAGAAAGATGTCAGAAGCTCCAGTAAATCAAATCATTAGATAGTCGATCATCGATCCACTTAAATCTTATATAACACCCCTCTGTCATTCTATCAAGAATAACACGTTTTACATCCTCACTGAATATGCATTTTATCTAAAGAGTTTGACAAGTTCATCTTCAGAACAATCATGATTTTTCAAAGTGAAGTTTCGCGGGAACAACTATATTTGTTAGTAAGTCTGAAGTTTATGGACAAGTTGACCCCCGTTTATGTGTCGATCCTGAAAAGCATGTCCTTGTCCAGAGAACTTAACAAAGATTCCCTTTTTTCTCAACGATAGCAACATTCCTGAAATTGCAAAGAATAATTGAGTTTGAAGGGGCACTAATATCTAACCTGCTTGTAGTAACGGACAACATTACTTCTCTTTTGTGTTGAGAACAAACTTTTCGGAGACCGATCAGAAGCTATGAGTGGATCCTGTCCATAAATACGAAATATGGGCCGACAACCACCCTTGCCATCAAAGTTAGGCATCATCCTTATAATAATGCAAACCAGAGTGAGTGCTCTATCCAAGGGAGGCCATTGTGTGTTCAAGTTCCTTCTTGCTACATACTGTAAATATCTTAGTTGAGAAGGAATTGGATTTAGAGGTTGCATTAGGTACAGAAGCTCACGAGGAGCTTGCTTATAAATCATGTCTAAGGTCTTCTGTTCTCCGTTGGAGTGTCGTCTATATATCAATAACGCAGCCGAGATAAATGCCAAAACTGGCCAACCACCCCATTGACAGTGTAGTAGAAGCACATTTTGCTGCCCAAGGGAGAGCCAACTTTCACTGGATCTAAGAAAATGGTTTATCATCTCCATAGAGAGCAAAGGGCATCCTTCATAATGTCGAGGGTAATCCATTATGGTCACATCATGCTCGGAAAGATCGTTTGCAATCAGGTTTTCTGACTCACCCTCCCGAAAATTGAAAGCCAAAATTGACACGTCAGGGTAATGATCCCGAAGTTGGCTAATTACTCTTGCTACATAGCCTTTGTAATTTTTCTCTTCCCAAACATCAGTAGAGAAACACCTATCAAATACTGCAAATAACAACAGATGCACCTATTAGCTAAACTGCTATATGCAGCAGGCAAATATTTCATAGTAATCTACTTCATTTCATATATGAATGAGTTCCGTCATAGTAGCTCTACCTCATACCCTACATTTCTTGTATATTTTAAAGACGGAGAACGATATAATCTATCAAAACATTATATTTGTTAAAGCAATTTAGCACGATAGCAATACAACACAATACAACTCAATACGACACAGAATGAAACAATACATAACAATCCTCCAAACAAAGTGCCAAAACACACAAAAGAATGATCAAATTCCGTTTCTACACTGGAGTTAGACATTAAAGTTAAAAATCCGAACAAATAAAGCAAAATTAGCACTTGTTTGTCTTCAAACAAACAAATCGAAATACGATCAAACAAATCAAATTTAGTGATTAGAGAAGTACTCATCCAGCTCAATCTCAACAAAGCAAAGAGTTAATTGAGCAATAAGTCAACTGAGAGAGAAAATTCTCTAACAGATAATCACATCTACAATTCCCATTTTCCACAGCAAAAATTCGACACTCAAATTAAAATCTGAACAAATAATTTATCGCCATACAACAAATCGAAATACGAACAAACAAATCAAATTCAGCAATCGGAGAAGTATTTATCCAGACAGTTAATGATCACTTCTACAGTTCCAATTTTCCACAGTAAAATTAGAAAATTCAAGTTGAAATCCGAACAAATAAAGCAAAATTAACAATTTATAACTCCGAATTAATCAAATTTAGTAGTAATCATCTAGCTCGATCGCAACAACCAAACATAATTTTTTTTGAAAAAAAAACGAAAAAGGGGAAAACAAACCGTAAACTCTGTCACCGCCGATCTCAAGCAGTCCATCCGGTGGTTTCCGATAGAACAATTTCCGAAACAACGCCATTGTTAATGGTTACTGAAGAAAACAGAGCCTTCGTATAATTCCTTTTCAATTAACACAACTTTATGCTTTATTGAATCAATTTCGATAATTTATATAAGTTTCTCCGTAAATGTGAAGAGGAAATTCGATTCGTATTGATCGATTTTTAAGTATTTTTTTTTTCTTCATACACAAGAAAAGAAAAAAGGAGAAGCTTACAGTACAAGTTGAAGGATCAACTACTATTAACAACTTTAACTGTTTTACAAGAAAATGCACAATTTTTACCGGGAAAAATTGTGTAATTTTTATTTATTTTTTTAGAAAATCGAGAAATTAACATAAATAGCCGTGTGGGAAAATAATATATAATATTTACCTCGCTATTTTATTATTTTAGTATTATTTCTATTGAGCCATTAATTAAGTCTTTATTGTTTCAATTATTTTTATAATATGATATAACATTTAAAAACATATTATTGATAAGTTATTATTTTTATTCGAATTAATAATTTTCTATTTTGTTTTAAAGGAAATCGTCACTTTAAATATGCAATTTCAAAAATTATATTATATGAGATTATTAATTAAGTCTTTAATAGGTGAAGTATTTTGTAAGTAATATAACATCTAAAAATATAGGGAAAAGGGTCTGATATACCCCTCAACTTTGTCATTTGAGCTGATATACCCCTTGTTATGAAAGTGACTCATATATACCCCTACTTGTAAACAAATGGCTCACATATACCCTTTTCCTCTAACGGAAATGAAAAAAAAATTAATTTTAATCTAAATTTTTATTATTTTTTTCTAAAAAATATAATCTCATATAAGTAAATTTAATCCTCGTCAAACATATTTTTTTGATTTTTTTTGTTTCAATGAATAATTTATAATTATTATTTTGATAATCAAATTTATTTATGTTTCACTAATATTCTTGTAAAACTTATTGTAGATGATCAAATTTTCTCTTCGAATATGAAATTAAATTACAATACACACAAAAAAATAGTTTAATTTTTTATTCTTTAATCTAAGGAATGAAAGAAAAAAATAAAATAAAATAAGAAGTTCAAATAATTATAATAAGAGAAGTCAAAAAATAATTTATGTATGAAAAAAATTAAAATATACCTTGAACTTTGATAGAAGAATCATATATACCCCTAAATAATTTTTTTAAAAAAATTAGAAGTAATAAATATAAATTTAAAACTAATTTTTTAACTTCCGTTAAATGAAGGGTATATGTGAGCCATTTTGTAACGACAGGGGTATATGTGAGCCGTTTGTATAACGGTAAGGGCATATATGAGTCACTTTTATAACGAGGGGTATATCAGCTCCAAATGACAAAGTTGAGGGGTATATCAGACCCTTTTCCCAAAAATATATTATTGATAAGTATACTATTTTCATCTCAAATTAACAATTTTTCTAATTTTTTTTTTAAAATTGTCACTTTAAATACTGAATTTAAAATTATAATTATTTTTCACTATGAAAAATCACAAATATATGATAATTCAAACAATCTACTTTTATATTATAGTGATAAAATTATTGAACTACACTTTTTAATGAGCATGAAAAAACTTTTTGCAATAGTTCAAAATGGAATTAGGGAAGTAAATTAGTACACACGAAATAACTGAATACAAGATGAAATTGTTGATTTAATTAAGTTTTAGCTACACATAAAAAAATATATACAAAATTAATCATTTAGAACTCCACAATACATTAATAGAACATTATGGAAGCACTGTAATAATTTTGAAAGTCGTACATTTATGTACAATTTAAAATTAAATTTTACGATAATGATGTGCCACAAGGTTTTTGATCAAGTCTTTGTTTGATCGAGTTACTGATTTGAATAGATTGGAAATTTGTTTTCAGTAGCGTTTAGCCATACGCCTGTGTCTATTTGTCGTGTGGTTGAGTCTATAAGATTATGAATGAGCTGTTAATTATTGCCCTTTCACTAATCAACTACGACTCAATCAGAACCACAATTAATAGAAGTTCAATCATCCATTGATGAAAACAGTTACCCGTCATGAAATGTCAATACGTTACAACAAGGTTTAGTACTCATCGCGAGAAGCCAAAAGCTCAACATATGCAGAGGGTAAAATGGAAATGCTACATAAATAATTAACCTTTGATGCACCAGAGATCTAAAAGAGCTGTTTGGATGTATATGTTTTTAAAGAAAGTTGTAATTTACTTTATTCGAAGGATCTTGAGAAGATTAACGATAAAAACTTACCCACATACGGTGTTTACATCAAGATTTACCAACATTAACGTATAGAACTTCACTTTGACCATTCAAAAAAAGGGTACCAACAGCTCTAACAATATATTGTAAATCATCATATATCATATATATTATTATAAGTGGGAACAAAAAAAGTTAAAAGTTGAATTACGATTTTACCCTTACTATTAATTAAAATATTATAAAACATTTAACTATTTAATTT
The DNA here is from genome assembly GCA_027704765.1 of Solanum habrochaites. NCBI lineage: Eukaryota > Viridiplantae > Streptophyta > Magnoliopsida > Solanales > Solanaceae > Solanum > Solanum habrochaites. Next base: position 3,322,754 of record JAKWJA010002500.1, on the reverse strand, counting down.
AAATATTAAATTGTTTCATTTTAATTAAAATGTTGATAAACTTTTGCACTTCCGTAGGTTAATTCCTAATTAAAATATCTAACTTAATAATACCTATTTTCTATAATATATATATATATTCTCTTTTTTGAGATTTTAAATGTCTAAATAATTTGATTAATGTTTTATTCTCCATCTATAATTACTATGATTAAATTAAATTATATTAAATTGGTTAGTAAAAAGAGCAACCCTCCATCTCCCCATGTATAAGATCATGATTGTTTCATTAAATATACAAATTCTTCAACTTTTCATCTTCTCTTTTAATTATTAATAATACTCAGTTATGAGTTAATGACATTAGTAGTCTTTAATTTCTTATCTTAATATCAATTGTAGAGGTAAAGTTATGATCTCCATTTATAATTCCTATAAATATTTTTAAAAGAAAAACTAAATGGTGAGGCTCGTAAGCCTCTTTTATATAAATCTTTAATTAATGGAGGAATATTTTTTGTTCACCAATTACCTCCTTTTGATGAGATTATTTCGGTGATTTTCAGGTACCATTTATGTTATTTTCTTGTTTACTATAATAATAGTATATAAGATTTTAATAGTGATATGTTGTATCCTACTTTCATCATTATCACTTTAGATGACTATTTTTTCAACTGGTTTGTTGTTTTATGAATTCTTGAATTTATTTGGAATCTTATATTTGTATATTGTATTTTTTTCATGTAAAATATCATTTTTTCTTATTCATATTATATCAGCTCATAGATTATCACAATATATTATTCTACTTCTTTTATTAATGTGGATTGCAGGGACACGTACAAAAAATTGATGGTTATTCATTGCGTGTTGTTTACACACTATATGTCATTGCATTTTAGTCATTCTAACATATCTAGGAACACATGCACGTGTCCAGAAACTAGTAGGTAAATAAATAACAAAATCAAAAACCAAACTATGATATAGATTCATGTCATGCGAGGGGTTTCCCATACATCAAGAACATCTTCATTTCTATGAAGAGAAAAAAGGCGGTCACCACCAATTGAAAAATCCCAAATTGGACCACCGCGACTCTGTTTAAACTGCGATGTTGGAACCCAATCAGAACCAGAATAAACGGTAATGGTATCGTTCAATGATGAAAACAATTGCCCCTCGTGAAATGCCAGTTTGGGATAACAAGAGTAATTTCCAGTCCCCCAGTTACAAAAAGGCTGGACACCCTTGACAGAATTTCTCCAATATATTGTTCCATTAACCCTCAAATCCATGAAACCGAGACATTCGTTACAATCTGCTATACAAATTGAACAACGCTCCTCTATCGCAATCACATCTCTAAAAAGTTCCTCACGAGCAATGTCATAACAGCTGCTCGCGGTAGACCATACCATCTTGTCATTCCTAACATCATACAAGATGATATCACTCCTTGGTTGGAAACTAGTAACCATCAAACATTTGGTATCATGTAACCATTGCAGCTTGCTAGCATTGTGTTGATACTTGTATGGTGGCCTATCGAGGAAATCTATTTGCTTACCTGTAACTTGGTCCCAAACACCGATCCCATGTTTATTGCTAGTACTCTTAGTACAACTGGAAAACAGCTTGTTATCCGAGCTAACACCGAGTGCACCTGCTGTATAATCTTCTAATACATCTGTAACTTGAAATTTATATTTCAATTCCCCTGTTGAAGCATTGAATAACCCCATGCCTCCACTATCTAGATTTTCTTCAGAGCTAACCACAATATTTTCAGAATCAATCCAACAAAGATTGTTTACCTTATGGTAATCAAGATTGATTGTAGGACGTTCCTCTAGCATCCAGTCGTACACGTGAACCACACTACCATGAGCCACACAGCACCAGCCATTTGAGCTGGCTTCGATGGCCCGAGATATCCCCCCATTTCTTACTGACCAGCCTGTTATGGACCGTGCCAACCGAGGCCTATTGCCATCAAATTTATCACACTCAGCTGACCTGACATGATCCAGAATGCCATAATATTCAGCCTCTTTGTATACAAGCTTTTTGTTTATATTTGGAGGAATATATAGCTCTCCTGTTCTGAGAAGGTTAAGAAGGACGGCAAAATAATCAGGGTCCCTATCGATGAAGTGTTCAGTGATTGCTGAATCAGAATGAAGGTTCCAATTCTCATCTAACATGGCTCGAAAGAGTGAATTTTGGCCAGAAAATTTTCAAGGTTGTGGCTGTAGTTTCGAATATTCTGCCACCAACATTGAGTTTCACCTTACCTTTCGGAGTTCCCATTATTCAAAACTACCCAAAAACTACTAAAATGAAGTTGAACTTTTGCTGAAAATGTATGGTATATAAAGACCTGCAAAAGGCATCAGTGTCAGTCTATATCAATTCCCAAAGAGAGCATGCAAAGAGTTTTTTAGTGTCTGTTTAGTTTTTCCATAATTTATTTTCCCCATATTTCAACTGTAAGGAATGTAAAGGGATGTCTCAAATCATTGGTATCAAAGTAAGAGCTAAAGGTTATACATTTACGGGGATGATATACCCGATTTTGGGGCAACCATTGAGGTAATACCCGTTGTGCACAAAAAATGGTGAATTTTCTACTTCGGAACACTCTTTAGACTTACACAAATTAAAGATACATGAATGAAATATGCAGAAGTTTGATGTTGTAAACTGAATATCAGCTATGGAGTTGTTGATCAACCAACTCTAACATTCTAAATTTTTGTATAATTGGTGGAAGAGGGGTCTCCCATACATTTATAATATTTCCTGTACTTTGCAGAGATAAAAGACGGTTACCACCAACTGAATAATCATGAATTGGACCAGAATCACAATGTCTAAGCTGTGATGTTCGAAGCCAATCAGAACCAGAATGCATTGCGAAATTCTATTGTCAAATGATGAAAACAATTGCCAATCCCATGGTGTTTATCACTGTTTTCACAACTCGAGAACAACTTATAATCTGAGGGAAAATCTAGTGTACTTGCTGTGGCAAATGGAGTTAAACCGCTCGATTTATCTGTAACTTGAAATTTACACCCTTGATTACCTCATGCCTCCATTTGCTAGTCTTTTATTAGAGCTTATCACGATATGTTCGCATCAACCCAACAAATGTCTCTTACCTTATTATAGGATGTTCTTCAAGCATCCAGTTGTACACGTGAACAACAATACCCTGAGCCAGACAGCACCATCCACTCTGGCTAGCTCGAATAGTGTATGCAAGAGTTCCGTTTGCTGCTGACCAGTTCGTTATGGGCTGTGCCAACCGGGCCCTATTTCCATCAAACAGACCCCATTTAGCTAACCTGACATGATCAAGAATGCCATAATATTCTGCCTCTCTGTATAGGAGATTTTTATCTATGTTCGGAGGAATATAAAACTCTCCTGTTCTGAGCAGGTTAAGAAGGACAGCGAAATAATCAGGGTCGAAAGAGTGAATTTTCGCCTGCAATTGCTAAGGTTGTGGCCGTTGTTTCAAAGATTCTGCCACCAACATTGAATTGTATGAAATATGGAAGGAAAAATAATGTCTTTAGAAAATGCTCAAGTTTATTATAGGCTACTTAAGGCCACTTGAGATGATTACAATCATCAACTACATCACTATTTATACTACTCAAAATAGAAAACAAAAAGTCTTGCACAAATAACTAAATACATGTATCACAATTTACTAGATACATGTACTACGAAATTGTAAAGAGACTTCTTGAAAAAACTAAGAGACAATTTCGAAGACTAAACATTGATGCATTAATTTCAACATGAATTTCACCTTGTCTTTTGGAATTCCCATTCTTCAAAAATATCGAAGTACCCCGAAATTCAAAACCAGGACTAGTGTAAGAGAAAAAAAAAAGCAATCCGATTGCACAAAACATGTCCAGGGGAGGTCCGCACCCAAGAGATGTAATGTAGACAACCTACTTAGAGAAGAATTTCTATAACAACTTACCCAGTATAATCTCACAAGTGACTGAGGTTTGCGGAGGATAGACCTTACCCCTACCTTATAAAGATAGGGAGGTCGTTGTTTCCAACCCTCGATTCAACTAAATGAAATATAGAACCATGGAAAACAATACTTATAGCACACATAAAAAGAACAATAACAACGAACTAGTGAGAATATTGAAACACACGAAACACAATGACAACAACATCGATAAATAAGTAATACATATATTGGACCCTAAACTTGGCTTCAAATTTTAACTTTCACCTCCAACTTTCACAGTGCACAAACAGACACTTTAACTATCCTACCTTTAAATAAATAAATACGCGATTTTTGGAGCAAAAGAGAGTGAAATGCAAACGTCCCTACGTATATTAATGAGCCCACTCAATGATTGTCAACTAATTAAATATGCATGTCATTTTAGAACTAAAAAAAATTAAAATGAGATTTTGATTTGGAAATATAAAAATATATAAAAAAGGAATTCATTAAGGGTAGAGTTGTCATTTCAACATTTTTTTCGTTTTGGGCCTCAAAAATTACACCTTACTTGCGCGAAATACGTGCACATCACGCGTTTTGCCAGGTAAGTCTCGCGTGTTTATTTATTAAAAGGTTGGATAGTTAAAATGCTTGTTTGTGCACTATGAAAGTTGGAGGTCAAAGTTAAAATTTGAAGCCAAGTTTAGGGTCTAATATATGTATTATGCCATAAATAAGCAACTACGAGAATAATGTTAATACTACCGGTAAGAGAGTACATACCTATACCACTATGTTCAACTATCAACTAACGTTCTACTCTTATACACGACTTTCAAACTGAGTTATCTAAGGTCATGTCCTCGATATTCGAAAAAAATAAATCTAGTGCCAACAATAAAAGGGAGAGTTAAAAAAATATTTACCTGACTTAGAAGAAATCAAATAACGAGTAGCAATCTGGACACAAATTCACTCGTGAATGTTGAAAAAAATTAGTCCATGCAGTGTTTTTATACGTAAAAAAATAATTAATAATGTTACTCAATCAATATATGTAGAAGTACCATTCAAGAACATAGTACATGACGTTTGCAACTTAATTCTGTTCTATAATCAACAGATATAGTGTCTTTATCAACGAATTCTGACAAACTAGATTCATATAACTGGTGGACGAGGGGTCTCCCATAAATCAATGACATTTTCATCTTTATGAAGAGCGAAAAGTTGGTACCACCAATTGAAAAATCACAAATCGGACCACCAGGACTCTTTCGAAGCTGTGATGTTGGAAGCCAGACAGAACCAGAATATACCGATATACTATTGTTCAACGATGAAAACAATTGCCCCTCGTGAAATACTAGTTTAGGAAAACACATACCTGACGAAGAATCTTTCTTATATCTCCAATTTACACTCGTATTAGTCCTTCTAAAATCCAAGAAACCCAAACACTCATTCAAGCCTAATACAAGTTTTCAATAATTCACAATCAGTCATAGTTTTGTTGCATAATCAAATAAAGTTACATAGAAAATCAAAGTACTAATGAAGAAGAGATAACTTAAATAGTCTTTCACCCAATTACATATGCATATACTAGGGACGAGGGGTTTCCCATACATCAAACATATCTATGTTCCAGTAAAGGGCAAAAAGACGATCACCGCCAATTGACAAATCCCAAATCAAACCACCATGACTCGGTTGAAGCTGTGATGTTGGAACCCAATCAGGACCACAATAAACTGAAATTGTATGCTCTAATGATGCGAGCAATTGTCCCTCATGAAATGCCAGTTTCGGATAAGGATTATATATGTTGTCCCTCGTAGTACTCCTCCATTCTATACTACTTGTAGTACTCCTCAAATCCATGAAGCCCAAATTCTCATGTGAATCTACTATACAAATGGAATTTCTCTCCTCTATAGCTATCGCGTCTTTATACATTCTTTGGTCCGTAGCATCAGACCACGACAAAGCCACCGTATTTTGCCTAAAATCAAACAAGTTGATGGAACATTTTGACTCCAAATGACAAGTAGCGGCCATCAAACAATTGGTACCTTGTAACCACTGAAGCTTGGTAGCCTTGCTATATGGCAAGTATTGCAAGAAATCTGTCTGCTTACCTGTGATTTGGTCCCAAACAGCGATTCCGTTCTTTTTGTTGGTGATCTCAGTACAACTGGAGAACAACTTGTAATCCGAGCCAACACCGAGTGCACCTGCAGTGTAATCCTTCAATTGATCTTCATCTTTAACTTGAAAATTATACTTCAATTCCCCTGTAGATGCAGTGAACAACCCAATGCCTTCACTAGCTAGGTAGTTGTCAGAACTACTAACCGCAATGTTATCTGAATTAACCCAACAAACATCGTTGACCCTACGATAATCACGAGTGGTTATTGTAGTTTTCTCTTCTAGCATCCAATTGTACACGCTGACAATATTATCACGTACCACACAGCACCAGCTATTCGGGCTAGCCCGAATTTTTTCAGCCTTCTCTTTTGTTGGGCCATTAATAGACTCAGCCAACCGGAGCCTATTGCCGTCAAAGGGGCCCCATTTAGCTAACCTTAAATGATCCTCAATGCCATAATACAGAGCCTCTCTGTATAGGTGCTTTTTATCGATCTTTGGAGGAATATATAGCTCCCCTGTTCTGAGTAAGTCCAAAAGGACACCAAAATACTCAGGATTTCTATCGATGAAAAGTTCAGTGATCGACCCATCGGAATGCAGGTTCCAATCGTCATTAAACATGGCTCCAAAAAATGAAGTCCTCCCACCACTCGCTAAGGTGGTGGCCGTAGTTTCAAACTTTTTTCCCCCAACATTGAGTTTCACTCTGTCTTTTTGGCTTTCCATTCTTCAAAAGTGTCGTCGTACCCTGAAATTCAAACTATTACTTATGTAAGAGATGCAACAACTTACACAGTCTAATCGCACAAGAGGGGTCTGGAGAGTGTTAAGATATACACAGACCTTACTTTTACCTTTGTGGGTTACATAGGTTGTTTCCGATAAAGCCAGACTCAAGTAAGATTAACCAAAGTAAGATAAACAAGAAAATAACCGCAGCAAAATAGCAAGATAAACAAAGCAAATGAAATGACAGGTAGTAATAAAATTATAGGATAAGATACTATTTGAAAAATAGGTAAGGCTATGTCTGTATAAGGAGAAGATGAGACCAACTCCACTTAAAAGTACTCCAACATCAAGCTACCTACTAGCCTTCTACCTTAATCTTCGACTCTTTCTTGTAAAAGTACTTCAACACCAGACTACCTACTGTCCTTCTACCTTAATCCTTTTGACTCTTTTTCGTAAAAGTACTACAACACCAGACTACCTAATGCTCTTCTACCTCAATCCTTGACTCTTTCTCGTAAAAGTACTCCAACACCATACTACCAACTATCGTTCTACCTTAATTCTTTTGACTTTTTCTCGTGAAAGTACTCCAACACAGACTACTAGGGCCGACTCAACAACATTGGGGGCCTAAAGCGAAACCTTATGACATTGCTAATCTTAAAGAAGATTTAATCAATTTTAATTTTGAAAAAAACTTCTTTCGGCTAAGGCAACAGTCACGAGAACTGTTATTCTATTAGCAATATGTGTATTTGGAAAAGAATTATTTTATAAGCAATATGTGTACTTGGAAAAAAATCAAGTCTTTTTATTTGATTGAGTATTTTCATTAGATCATTATTTTCTAATTGTATTATTTTACTTAACACTTTTAATTCAAAAAATAAATCTAAACCATTAATATCGGAATAACTATTACGTGTGAAAGAAAGTTCAAGGTTAAGACAATATTTTCTAAATTCTCATCATTTAGTAATCTCAATAATTTACCACTAAATAAGAAATAATTTTTTTTCCGATATGCTTCAATTGGTTCAAATTTATTTTGAATTGAAAATATAGTTTGATCTACTCTACATATATAAAGCAATCATCTCTAAAAGTTTCTTCAAGGGACTTTGTGATTTTCCTATCCATATTTTCATCAAATTGTTTCTTACGAAATTCAGGTTTGTTATCTTCTCATATGCAATTTCCTTGGTAGAAATCATAACACTCATAGTACATGTAATTTTTTTTTAAAAAAAACATATAAAATTAATTATTTTTTAAAATGGGGCCCCTAAAATATATTTTAGGGGCCAAAGCGATGACTTTAGTCGCCTAGGGGTTAAAAAGACGGCCCTGCAGACTACCTATTGTTCTTCTACCTTAATTCACTATTGCTAGTAAAATTACTCCGACACCAGACCACCTATTGCTCTTCCACACTAATCTTTAACTCTTTCACGTAAAAGTACTCCAACATCATACTAGCCTTTACGCTTCTACCATTAGTTCTTGGCGCTTTATCGTAAAGATACTCCAACACCAGACTACCTACTGACTTCAGTTTTAAGATGTAAGCGTCAACTATCTGTCAATGGACCAAGTCCCTTGACACAACAAGAACAATAGTAATAAGTACAAGCAATGAAGTTAACATCACAACAGTTTATGTGGAAACCCCCTTGCTCAAGGGCGGTAAAAACAACGACTTGTACTCACAGAATTTCAACCCAACTTCATTTAACTCTAAAAGGAGCGATTATTCAGATTTTAAACCCTTGCAACCTAGGAATTTAAATCTAGAAAAATTCCCCTCAATGTAGCAACTCTACTACAAAAAGAAAGAACTAAACAATAATTCTATTGCCTACTAAACCACCTAACTGTAGATGATTTAGACTTCAACTCTTACTATGCAACAACTATGTTGCCCACTAAACCAATAAACTCTAATTTATTTAGACTTTGGCACTGAAATGAGACACTCATTTAGTTCCTTTTTAGCACAGGAATAGATCTACAATGATAAGAACTGAAATATCAACCCTACGACAGCTAAGACGCTAACAGATCTATCAGGTCCCTGTTGATGAGGTTGTGTTTATTGAGAAGAACCTTATAAATGATAGGCACAACCTTAGAAGTCATGCTATTGGCCAACAACTCTGCCACGTTGTACGAGAATTGCACACCAACTTCCGCAGACCTACAGGTGGCAGAGGTTGCAGTGTATTTTTCCATTTGTCCCTTTCCCCTTATCAAATCCATTTGTTTGTCAAATAATCAAAACTAAAAATAACACTTAGGTTTTACCTTAAAATCCTTGTCTCTTTCGCGTAAAAATACTCCAACACTAGACTACCTATTGTCCAACTATCTTAATCCTAGACTCTTTCTCATAAAAGTACTCCAATACTTGACTACCTACTGCCCTTCTACCTTAATCATTTTGACTCTTTCTAGTAAAAGCACTCCAACACCATACTACCTTTTGCCCTTCTACCTTAGTCATTGGCTCTTTATCGTAAAGGTGCTCTAATACTGGACTACTTGTTGTCCTTCTACCTTAATCCTTAACTGTTTCTCGTAAAAGTACTCTAACATCATATTATCTATTGCCCTTATCCATCATTCATTCACTCTTTCTCGTAAAAGTACTCTAACACCAGACTACCTACAGCCCTTATAATCAATCCTTAACTCTTTCTCATAAATGTACTCTAACACCAGACTACCACTGTCATTATACGTCAAATCCTTACTCTTTCTCGTAAAATTACTCCAAAAACAGACTACTGGCTGCCCTTGTACCTTAATCCTTTTGACTCTTTCTCGTAAAGTACTCCGACACCAGACTACCCGTGTTATTCGAAATGTTTTTATTTTAACTATTATATTTAGGGTTAGTAAATTAGAAAATAATTATTTTTATCAATTCCAATTAGGATTTGTAAACATAAAAATAATTGGGTGAATAAAATAGATAAGATTCTGGATTTCGTCATACCTATTTCTTGCTTCCTCTTTCTTCGGTATGCTGCTTCCCCGGTGACTGAATTTTCATAGAATAATATTGCGGACCTAACTTTTTAAAAACAAAAATGGTGATGGCATTCCTGTCATTTAAGGCTTTTAGATCCAATACTATTCCTAATTGGGGCCTAGAGGTACTAATAATTATTTACTGTTTATATGGTAAGTATACTTAAATTTCTATTGATGATTATTACTATTAATGAATAACCTGACAAAATGATATTTAATTTACTATCACACGTTGAACTATATTGATACTATAACGAATGTTCTAACCATGGGTATAATTTACATTTAAAGTTTGGGAGAGGATGGTGGAGATAAGGGTGAGGAGGAATGAGTCCATTTTCGAGAACCATTTTGGATTAGTGTCGGGACGTTCAACTAATAAAGTCATTGACCTTGAAAAAACCTATGGTAAAGTTCCAATAGAAGTCCTTTGGCAATGTTTGGGGTCTAAAGGTGTAGTTGTGGCATATATTAGGGCGATAAAAGGCATGTATGATGAAACGAAGAGTTGGGTAAGAACAACGGGAGGAGATTCAGAGCATTTTCCAATTAAGATGAGGTTGCACCGGGGATCTGCGACCTGTTTCTATTTGTCTAGGGATGGATAAATTGATGTGGCATATTCAGGGCGAGATGCCTTGGTGTTTGTTATTTGCAAATGGCATTGTTTTGGTCAATGAATCTCGTGACGGGGTTAGCGATAGATTGGAGGAGTGGAAACAAAATCTTGAATCTTAAGGGTTCAAATTGAACAGAACCAAGATAGAGTATTTGGAGTGTAAATTTAGTGAAGAGGAAGTCGTGAAATGAGACTTGATACTCAAGTCACCCATATGATATATAGATTTAAGTATATAGGGTCTCTGATCCAAGCAAATATAAAGATTAAGGATGATGTCACATATTGTATTTGTGCGGAATGGATGAAGTGTTGGCTTCCATCCAACCTCTTATGTAACAAGAAGGTACCACTAAAACTTAAAAGGTGAGTTTTATAGAATGGTGATTAGACCGACTTTGTTGTATGGTGTAGAGTGTTGGCCAATCAATAGCTCCAAGTTTAGAAGATGTCGGTAGCAGAAATGAAAATGTTGAGATGGATGTGTAGGTATAATAGGAGGGATATTGATTGAGAATGAGGATATCCAGGATGAAGTGGAGTGACATCCATGGTGGATGAGATGAGAAAGAGAGATTGAGATGGTTTGGACTCCATAGAAGCTGTGATGTTGGAAGCCAATCAGAACCACAGTATACCGAAATACTACAGTTAGTTGATGAAAACAATTGCCCCCCGTGAAATGCAAGTTAGGGAAAACGCTAACAAGAAGAAGGACCCTTTTTGTTTCTCCAATTTACATTCGCATCAGTACTCCTAGAATCCAAGAAACCCAAACACTCGAACCAATCTAATACACAAATCGATCTACTCTCCTCTATTGCTACTGTATCACCAATATCATTAGAGCAAAGTTTGTTGCAATTCTTAGTGAACGACCTAATAATAGCATTTTCTCTAACGTCAAACAAGCAGATATCACTCTTTGGATGGGAATAAACAGCCATCACACAGTTGGAATTATGTAACCATTACATTTTTACGCGAGCAACCAGGTGGAATACATAAGAAATCTGTCTGCTTACCTGTGACTAGATCCCAAATGTCAATCCCATGGTCATCTCCAGTTCTATCACAACTCGACAACAGCTTGTAATCTGATCCAAAACCTAGTGTACTTGCTGTGACAAATGGAGCTAAAGTTCTCAATTTATCTGTAACTTGAAATTTATACCTCAACTACCCTGTTGATGCATTGAATAGCCCCATGCCTCCACTAGCTAGCTTTCATCAGAGCTAACCACGATACTTTCGGAACCAACCCAACAAACATCATTCACCTTATTGTGCACAATATGTGTTATAGGGTATTCTTCAAGCATCCAGTCGTGCACACGAACAATACTACCTTGAGCCACACAGCACCATCCACATAGCTTGAATAGTCTGAGCAACCACTCCACACCTTGCTGACTAGCCCTTTATGGTCCGTATAAGAGCATTCTATCGATCTTCGGAGGAATATAAAGCTCTCCTGTTCTGAGCAAGTCCAAAAGAACACCAAAACAATCTGGATAATCCATCAATGAAATGGTCAGTGATTGCGGAATCATATTGTAGCCTTGAAGGTTCCAATTCTCATCAAACATGGCTCGAAAGAGTGACTTTTGGCCAGCAATTTCTAAGGTTGTGGCCATAGTTTCAAAGATTCTGAATATTGAGTTAATGCATTAATAACAAATTGATTTGGTATTGAAAATAATACATCTACTAAAAGCAAAGCCAAATCAAAAATGGTTGTTAATTTTGCCATTGAAAAACATAGTACATGATGTTTGCAACTTAGTATTGTCCTGAAATCATCAGCTATAGTTAATATCTTCATCAACCAACTCTAACAATCTGGATTCATATAATTGGTGGCCGAGGGGGTCTCCCATACATCAACGAAACTTTCTTTATTGAAAAATCACTAATTGTACCACCATGACTCTGCTGAAGCTGTGATGTTTGTATCCACCTAGAGCCACAATAAACTGAAATGTTATCGCCAAATGACGAGAACAATTGGCTCTCGTGAAATGCCAGTTTCGGATAACAAGGCTTATTATCCTGTATGTAGTAATCTAAAGACTTATCTATCCTCAAGTAGTGTAAACTTTGGGTGTCAACCCTTAAATCCAATAAACCTTGACGCGCATAATCATATATTACACGAATTAAACTACTCACCCCCATCACTACCACATCTCTAACTTTTCCGTCACTAGTAGTTGGAGACTTGTTCTGGTTACTCCAATACTCTGACCAGGACCATACGACATTGTTTTTTCTAAAATCCAATAAGCGGATGTAACAATCTTCTCTCCTTGGATGAAAACTAGCAACCATCAAACAGTTGGTATCAGGTAACCGTTGCAACCTGCTAGCGTCACCATGTGACGAATATGGCAAGAAATTTATCTGCTGACCTATGACTTGGTTCCAAACACCGGTCCCGTGCTTATTGTTAGTGTTGTCAATGCAACTGGAGAACAACTTGTAATCCGAGCTAAAACCGAGTGCACTTTCTCTCCAATTCTTCAATTGGTTTTCATCTGTAACTTGAAAATTATACTTTAATTCCCCTGTTGATGCACTGAACAACTCGATGCCTCCGCTATGTAGGTATTTGTAAGAACTAACCACAATGCTTTCAGAATCAACCCAACAAACATCTTTCACCGCACTATAATTAAGATCGATTGTTGAGCGTTCTTCTAACATCCAATCATACACTTTAACCATATTATTACCATATTCCAACGGTAATACAACACAACACTTTCATATAATAAATACTGAGAATAATTCATCTACAAAAAGCAAAGCCAAATTGAAAATGTTTGCTAATCGATCTTCTTGTGCAATATTTGATAATAACAACTTTCAACTACGAAATTAGTCATAGGACGAATAAAGGAGGGAGGGGGGAGCTTCATCATCCATAAGTACTACAAGTTTTATCAAATCAAATTACATAGAAAATCAAAGTACTAATGAAGAAGAGATAACTTAAATTGTCTTTCACCCAGTTGCATATGCATATACTATGGACGAGGGGTCTCCCATACTTCAAAAGTATCTTTGTCCCGTTGAAGAGCAAAAATACGATCACCGCCAATTGAAAAATCCCTAATCCAATTACAATGACTCAGTTGAAGCTGTGATGTTGGAACAAAATCAGAACCACAAAAAACTGAAATTGTATCGCCATATAATGAGAACAATTGTCCCTTGTGAAATGCCAGTTTCGGATAAGGATTAAATGTGTTGTCCCTCGTAGAATTTCTCCATTCTATACTACTTGTAGTACTCCTCAAATCCATGAAACCCAAATTCTCATGTGAATCTACTATGCAAATGGAATTTCTCTCCTCTATCGCTATCGCGTCTCTATACATTCTTTGATACGCAGCATCAGACCACGACAAAGTCACCGTGTTTTCCCTAAAATCAAACAAGTTGATGGAACAATTTGACCTCGAATGACAAGTAGCGGCCATCAAACAATTGGTACCATCTAACCACTGAAACTTGGTAGCCTTACTATTTGGCCAGTATGGCAAGAAATCTGTCTGCTTACCTGTGACTATGTCCCAAACACCGATCCCGTTCTTTTTGTTTGTGCTCTCAGTAAAACTGGAAAACAACTTATAATCCGAGCCAACACCGAGTGCACCTGCAGTGTAATCCTTCAATTGATCTTCATCTTTGACTTGAAAATTATACTTTAATTCCCCTGTAGATGCACTGAACAACCCAATTCCTCCACTAGCTAGGTACTTGTCAGAACTACTAACCGCAATGTTATCTGAATTAACCCAACAAACATCGTTGACCCTGCGATAATCACGAGTGGTTATTGTAGGTTGCTCTTCTAGCATCCAATTATACACGTTGACAATATTATCATGTAGCACACAACACCAGCTGTTCGGGCTAGCCCGAATTTTTTCAGGCTTCGCTGTTGTTGGGCGCGATATAGACTCAGCCAACCGGATCCTATTGGCATCAAACGGGCCCCATTTAGCAAACCTTAAATGATCTTCAATTCCATAATACATAGCCTCTCTGTATAGGAGCTTCTTATCAATCTTTGGAGGAACATAAAGCTCCCCTGTCCTGAGTAAGTCCAAAAGGACACCAAAATACTCAGGATTTCTATCGATGAAAAGCTCAGTGATCGACCCATCGGAACGCAGGCTCCAATCGTCATTAAACATGGATCCAAAGAATGAATTCCTCCCACCACTAGCTAAGGTGGTGGCCGTAGTTTCAAACTTTTTTCCACCAACGTTGAGTTTCACTCTGTCTTTTTGGCTTTCCATTCTTCAAAAGTGTCGTTGTACCCTGAAATTCAAACTATTACTAATGTAAGAGATGCAACAGCTTACACATTATAATCGCACAACAAGGGTCTGGAGAGTGTTACATTTGTGGGGTACATAGGTTGTTTCTGATACACCCCGACTCAAATAAAAGTAACCAAAGCAGGATAAACAAGAAAGTAACAGCAGAAAAATAGCAAGAAAAACAGCGAATAAAATGACAGGTAGTAATAAAATAAAAGAATAAGATACTGCTTGAAAAATAGTTAAATCTACGTTTAAATGGGGAGAAGATGAGAAGAGGAGACCAACTCCTTGCCTCTTTCACGTAAAAGTACTCAAACATCAAACTAGCTACTAGCCTTCTACCTTAATTCTTTTTTACTATTTCTCGTAAAATTACTTCAATACTTGAGGTTGGAATGTATGCTTTCACTAGTGATCACATGACCAGGTCCTTTGATACAGTTAATGTGCAGAAAGTAAATAATTGGAAGTAAAATAGGCACACAAGATTTAATGCGGAAACGTGCTTATTCAAGGGAGTAAAACCACGACCTTGTCATATAGGATTTTCAACTACCTTCACTAATCTCCAAGCAAAAGTAAATGTGGATTTCAACTACAAAAATGAGACTAAACACTTAATGTCACAATAAGTAATACACCTATCACTTACTGAGCCAACACAATGCATTCATTTCCCACTATATTAACTATCACTAATCAATATAGACTTCAAACAATAAGACACAAAGTTAACTCTAACAATGTTCTTACACCGACTCATACAAAAGTTTGAAACGTTTCTTATAAGAGTCAAACGAATCCTACAAGTTTTAGCACATTACAAGCATTCAAAACAACAACACACATAGAAAGCACTTCGTCAGTTTATCAGGTCCCTTGCTGTATTTTATATTTTGAACCTAGTTCTCTCTCTCTGAATGAATGAATCATCAAGTTGTTCGTATCTTGATTATATCAATCAAGAAGAATTATTGACCATTGGACAAACAACCTCGTCTATTTCTATTGGTGAAGTACACTGACTGCTTCACCAACACATTGACAAGAACACTCTGTTGTTGATCGGGTCTCTACATTTGTGAGGATCATCAAAACAAACATATCACAGACTACCTACTGCCCTTCTACCATAATCCTTTAGACTAATACTCGTAAAAATACTTCAGCACAAAACTACCTAGTTCCTTTCCACTCTAATCCTTGACTTTTTCTCATAAAAGTACTCAAACACCAGACTACCCTTTGCCCTTCTACCTTAGCCCTTGGCTATTTATTAATTGTAAAAATACTCCATCACTGGACTACCTATTGGCTTTCTACCTTAATCCTTAACTTTTTCTCATAAAAGTACTCCAACACCAGACTAGCTACAGTCCTTCTACCTTATTCCTCGACATTTTTTCACAAAAGCACTTCAACACCAGACTACCTACTTCTCTTCTACCTTAATCATTTAGACTCTTTCTCGTGAAAGTACTCCAACACCAGACTACCTACTGCCTTTCTACCTTTTTACTATTTCTTGTAATAGTACTCCAACACCAGACTACATGTGTTTATAAAAATGATTTACTTTGTCTATTTCACTTAGGGTTCGTAAAATTAAGAAATAATTTATTATAACTATTCGAATTAGGATTCATAAAAGGAAAAAACATTGGCGAGAATTTCTATTAATTCTAACAAGTAGGATTAGGTTCTTGCTTCCGTCGTACCTGTTTCTTTCTTCCTCTTGCTTCGATATGTTGCTCCGCCTGCAGCTGAATTTTCACAGAACAATTTTGAGACAATGTAGACCTAACTTTTTTAAAACAAAAATGGTGATGGCAATCCTGTAGTTTATGGCTTTTAGGTTCAATACTATTTCAAGTTTGCTTATAAGTATTGGAGCTACTAATAATTATTTATTGTTTATAAGGTAACTATATTTAAATTTCTATTGATGATAATTATTATTAATAACCCGATAAAATCATAATTAATTTACTATCATATGTTAAACAACATTGATACTATAAAGAATATTTTATCCATGGGTATATTTTATATTGAAAGTTTGGGAGATGATGATGGAGATAAGGGTGAGGAGGGATATGTCCATTTTCCAGAACCATTTTGGATTAATACAAGGACGTTCAACTATTAAAGACATTGACCTTCAAAAGGCCTATGTCCTTTGGCGGTGTTTGACGTCTAAAGGTGTACTGTGACTTATATTAGGGTGATATATGACATGTATGATGGAGTCAAGACTCGGATGAGAATAATGGGGAGAGACTAGGAGCATTTTCTAGTTAAGATGGAGTTGCTTAGTGATGGATAAATTGATTTTACATATTCAAGGTGAGATCCTTAGGTGTATGTTGTTTGCAAATGATATTATTTTGAGGATGAGTCGTGTCGGATGTATGGAGATAAAATCTTGAGACTAAAGGGTTAAGGTTGAGCAGGACCAAGACAAAGTATTTGGAGTGTACATTAAGTGATGTGACATATAAGGAAAGCATGGAAGTGAGACTCAATACTTAAATTATGCCCAAGAGAGATAGATTCAAGTATTTGAGGTCTTTGATTCAAGGAAGTAGGGAGATTGATGATGATATGACATATCGAATTTGTGGTGCATGGTTGAAGTGGAGGCTTGCATCTAGCCTCTTGTGTGACAAAAAGGTACCACCAAAACTTTAAGGTAAGTGTTAGGACCGAAAATAAGCACGTGTAACGTAGAAGCTAGCAAAGCAAACCTCAAAAGATCACGAGTAAGAAGACAACGAGAAATATACCGAAGGACACAAAGATTTAACGTGGTTCGGTCAATCGACCTACGTCCATAAATGAGATGAGCAATCCACTATAAATATGAGAGTACAAAATACAGAGAGAAACAACCTCAACCAAATTCACTTAGAATACATGGGAGGTTCACACAAGTGATAACGTATCAAGCTTGTGACCCACAAATTCTTCCCCTAACCAAAACTTCAAAGCCCTTTAAGACTACATTGTGAATGCTAACTAAGTTAGAAGGAACATTCCTCTATTTATAGAGTCCTAAACCTTTTCCTACAAGAAAAGGATTAGTCAATCCAAAACCTTTTCCTAAAAGAAAAACTTATTTATAATAAGAAATTTAGGGCAAATAAAACACAACAGTAAGTTCTATAGAGTGATGATTTGAAAAACTTTGTTGTATAGAGCAGAGTGTTGACCAAACAAGAACTCTAGGTTCAGAAGATGTAAGTGGAGGACATGAAGATGTTGAGGTGAATACGCAGGTATACTAAGAGCGATAAGGATTAGGATATCCAGGACGAAGTGAGTGTCATTTTTGTTGACAAGATGAGAAAGACAGATTGAGATGCTTTGGACACGTGAAGAGAAGAGGTGTGGATGTCGCGATAAGAAGGTGTGAGAGGTTGGATATAGAGGGGTTGAGGAGAGGCAGAGGTAGGCCGAAGAATTATTGGGAGATGTGATTAGGAAGGACATGGCTCACCATCAGATTATCAAGGACATGACCTTAATTAGATAGATAGGAGGGTATGAAGCTCATGGATAAGGGTAAAAGATTAATAGGTAATCGAGAGGCATCTTATATTACTAGCCTATTCGTGTCTTAGGCTGGGTGGGAGTATAAAACTCCATATCGATCGTAGTACTAGTGTATTCATGTAGTCTTCAACTTATATATATATATATATATATATATATATATATATATATATATATATATATATATAATATGATTTCTCTATAATTTGTGAAGTATATCATATCTTAATAAGTCAAGAACAAATCACATGAGTAAGGCCTCATAGTTGAAAATTATGGATACACAAATATCTATAACCTTGAATCTTTTTTTTAATCACTATATCCATTAATTAAACCTCACTAAACAATCACTCTTTTATCATCAACAAAAATAAAATAACTTAAGGGATGAGTTGTTAAACTCATATAAGTTATCAATAATTCACAATCAGTCATAGTTTATTGCATAATCAAATAAAGTTGCATAGAAAATCAATGTACTAGCTAACGAAGAAGAGATAACTTAAATAGTCGTTCACCCAATTGTATGTGCATATACTATGGACGAGGGGTCTCCCATACATCAAAAGTATCTTTGTACCGATGAAGAGCAAAAAGACGATCACCACCAATTGAAAAATCTATAATCCAACCACCATGACTCCGTTGAAGCTGTGATGTTGGAACCCAATCAGAACCACACTTAACTGAAAAATGAATTCCTTCGGAAGTATTCCAACACCTGGCTACCTACTACCCTTCTCCACTAATCCTCTATTCTTTCTTCTAAAAGTAATTCAACATCAGACTAACTATTACCCTTCTACCCTAACCCTTGACTCTTTCACGTTAAAAGTAATCCAACACCTGGCTACCTACTACCCTTCTTCCCTAATTCTAGAATCTTTCACGTAAACGTACTCCAACACCAGGTTACCAACTACTCTTCTACCCTAACCCTTGACTCTTTCTCGTAAAAGTATTTCAACATCACGCTACCTACTACCCTTCTACCCTAATTTTGGAATCTTTCTCCTAAAAGTACTCCAACACCAGACTACCTTCTACCCTAATCCTCAACCTCCAAAGGTCATTTCCTCTTTAAACTGAACATGTATCATGTCTTGTCTAGTCACATCCTCAAATCAAAAGCTATTTTTATTCTATCTTTAATCGTTGTTATTTTTGCGCCCTTATTTGGTGATTTGAGAAAAACTCTAACATGATGCGTAGAGTGTTAGACTCTACTTTGAACCAAAGCTATAACCTCGGACTATAAGATCCGTTGTAGTGTAGTTGGTTAGGACACGCAGAGTCTGACATTCGTCTAATGCTAAAAGGTCCGAAGTAGAAACTCAAGTTATAGCTTTGGATGGAAACTTTAAAATTTGTAACAGTTAACTCTAACTATATATCACTTTTACTTAGTATTTTACTTATCGTCCCAACTTATGTCGCACTATTTTTTGTTGCATAATAATGTCATATTTTCAAATACTTTTAACTTTAAATTAAATTTCTTATTTTATCCTTGTAGACATATCATATATATTATTATAAGCGTGAAGCTCAAAACTTAAAAGTTGAATTACCATTTTACCCTTATGCTAAATTTAAATGTTATTAAATAAATAATTAATTAGATAGTAAATATGCTTAAATTGTTAATCAAGTTGATTCACTTGAATTACCATTTCAGCCTTATACTAAATTAAAATATTATAAAATAATTAATTAATTTAATAATAAATATGCTTAAATTGTTAATTAAGTTGATTAGAGAAACTTTTCATTTCTCTATCTGATCAGTTTTAGGTGTAATTTTGTCATAATGTGTATTAATACCACATTTCCACACTCTCAAGAAGTTGATGGCATAATTATGAGACTTTTGATTTTACTCAATGATGTCCTATAAATTGCGGTATTTGACACAACAATCTATACACTTTGAAGATATTTAGGTACAATTTGGAAGAAATTAAAAAAAATGTCTATATTTCTATTGTTTTTATCCTTTAGTATATATTTAAATCACTTTTAGCTTCTGTTCATAACACTGATTACTAATTTTCCTTATCTTCATTTGTTGTTTATAGAAAGGAAATGTGTACAAATTGTTAGATCTTCTAATGGAGTTTACAACGAGAGAAGGGATGTTCAAGTCTTCCCGGAGGTTGAAATCAATTTTAATTTCCGTATTATATTCATGCTTTAGATGAATTATTATTTTTTTGTATAATTACTCTTATTTAAAAAAATTCATTGTTATCATATTAAATATCATATTTTTTTCTGTTGTTTTTAACATGTCATGAGATCAAAAGAAAATTATTAAGAATTTGCAATTGAAGTTTGTAATTGAAGATGTTTTGATCTAATATATATACTCAACTATTAACATAATAAATCGCTAGGAGTATAAATCACATCTAACCAACCGTTTGATGCAATGCTAATTAATTTTGTTTAGCTTTGGTTGCATGTTATATTATTTTTGGTTTGACAATTTTCATTTTAAAGAAAATTATTACTTGTAGATTGTATAATGTGTTTTAGTTTCTATTTGAGGAATCAATTATTAAATAGGCAATGAGAAAATCGTCTTTTGTGATTTAAATAATAAGCTCGTACTCATGATTAAGAACTATTTTTTTCAAGCGCAATTTGAAATTTTCTATTATTCTTAAATCTCATTATAAAGAATTTTTTAATTATTTTATTTGATTAAATATAGTTCTTACAAAACATAACATGATAATCGTGTTTCAATTTTAACATCTATTAGTAGTTCAATACAAATTTTATAAAATAGAAATATAATTAAAAACTAATCTAACAATTTCTAAAAATTCATACTTTAACTATGATTCTCCAAATTAACAAATCTGCAACATGAGATGAGAGTTTTAAATAACTTTTACCGCTTTCAAGTTTTGGATCATTATGACATCATAAATATTGAAGGGGTGTCACTCATTAACGATTTTTAATTTTGTAAAGTGAAGAAAGGGGTTACAGTTTAAAATAATGAAAAATTATCTTTACCTGAGTACGAGAAATCACATTTTAAATATCTAACCACTTATAAATTTACTATAGATAAAGAAGAGGTTATTCTTATACGCACATGTATAGATATCATTCTTCAATATCAAATTTCTAGCAATCCATCATCATATTGAGGGCCTTCAAAAGCAATAATTATTTTATTGCATACTAATATTATAATTTTGTGAAAGACAAAATTAAATATAATTATAATCGTAATAAATATTATATTAAATATAAATATATCATAATATTTGTTACATCTATAGCACATATTTGTTCTTTAAAATACAAACAATAAACACTCTAAACATTGTGCAAGCCTAACTTAACTTGTTAAATTTTTTTAGGTTTATATATATATATATATATATATATATATATTCAAATGAGTCAACATAGACTAACATGAGACGCAATGTCAGAAAATTGGAGTATCACAATTAGTAGTAAAATAAAGTAAGAAATCTCAATTAGATATATTTTATTATCTTTTAAGAAATAATACACTCATGGGTATAAGTGTAAAGCTTCAAAATGCAAAGTTGAATTACCATTATATTCCTATAATAGTTAATTATTTTTAAATATTAATTCATATGATATTATTAAATTATACTTACTGAAATTAATAACATAATAAAAACCAAATTCAGCTTTGAAGTGCAAATTTATCGTCCTTCATCATTGATAAGCTGAATGCACTAAAAACTATTTAATATCCTCGGAAGGTGGAAGAGTGAAAGCATTCATAATTAATTTCTAGATAAAATTTTACTAGATAAAAAAGTATACATGCATTGGAATTAATAATTTAAAAAATAAAGCAATAATGATTTAGCCTTTTAAGTTACCTACTTTTATTATGCTCTTTAAACCATTGTTATTATTTAAAAAAAGAAAACTCATATTAAGGTGTTAGCCAGTTAGTCTAAAGATATCAAAATGTCACTTCTTGGATTACTTAATTTGTAACGTTTTTATCTTCTATTAGCAGATTCTCCATTTTCCTATATTATATATTATACTTTCTCATGTAATCATGTTATCTTTATTATTTTTTTTATATGAGTTTGTTATGCTCAATGTTTTATTTATCTTTATTTGAACTCATCTAAATTGTTGAATATTTCAACTACTAATAATTTTTTTAAATTTGACTTTTTTTTATGAAGATACAATTAAGAAATGACGCTAATATTTCATAGTGATGATGCAGTAAGTGAAGCAACACAGATTGAACTGTTTCAAGTGGTATCAATTTTCAGGTAATAAATCATTGTTCTTTATATGCAATTAATTATTTTTGTGTAAGTTGATATGTTCTTAATAAAATTTTGGTTTGATTTTTAAATAAAAATTATTTTATAGAAGTTGAGACGGTACACTTAATTGGATTATCCAAAAAAAGAATCTTTTACACAAGGACAAGAAGAAAGACTTCTAGCTTTATCACTGCATTCATGACAATCAATGGAATATCCTACACGACAAAAAGTTGATGTGATTCTGTACAAGTGAATCCAACTCACTAACAAAAAAATTAAAGAAAGAAAAAATTGAACATGAAGAGAATAAAAATGAAGATGAAGAGAATCAATGATGTCTTATAAGTTGATGAACCACTGTAACTTCATTATTTTTTAAATTTACGAGGAAGTGAATTATTGACGAAATTTGTGAAATGTACATATATACCTTTGGGTCGGTAACAAATGTGATTGAAAGTAGTATTTTTTCATGCATAATAGCTAATTCTTGAAATATATATATATTGTTTAAATTTATTATTTGCACTACAAACATTGTATGAAGTATTTTACGATAAACGTGCAATGCACGTTTTCGAAAACTAGTACTTTTATAACTACAAATTATCTCAAAGGCATGTTTACACTACTATACCCAAAGTCTTTATTTCCTTTTTAGGCACCTTATTATCTAGTCAAATTAGGCTACATTTTTAAAAAAAAATCCTTATTTAATTTATGGCGTGTAAAAAAAATTGTTTAATACACTAAGTTTTTACTATACACAAAAATTACACAAAAATCAATTTTATAAGAATTTATTGTACGAAATCTCATCGTAGGTTATTATTTCCACAAGGGCCTATAATTTGTGAAGTATATTTTTATCTTTTAAGTCAAGAACAAATCACATGAGTAAAGCCCTATATGATTAAAGAGTTTTAGTCAATAACTATCAAATATCACAAACCAAAATTCAAACAATTAATTCTAATCAATCTTCAAATCTTGAAAAACTTGGATACAAGATCTATAACCTTGAAAAAAATTATCACTATACCAAACTTAATCAACTAATTAAACATTATAAAAACCTCACAAAACAATCACTCCTATAACCTAAAAAAAAAAAACTATAGGAAGTATTAAATTTCATTTAAATTATAGCAATGGCCACAAAAAACTCATTTTACTTTCTTATTTTATTTCTCATCATTGCTTTAAACTTCATTAATACCTTAGCCACTTATCACAATTCTGATGATAATAATACTGAAAAATGGTTACATATTTGGCCATTTGTTCCACCGCCACCACAACCACCTTCATCAATTGGTCATTTTCCTAAATTTCCATTCACAAGATCATCAATATTTCCATGGCCGCGATTTTTGCCTCCTTATTCCCCGATTAATAAAAAAACATCTGATGACATAAGCATGATCAACAGTCAAAATGTGCTGAAGAAAAAATCATGTGCTTCAATCGTTGAACGATGTATAATTTGCGATCGTCGTAGATGTTTTTTCTCCTATGATTGTTGTGAGATTGTTAGTGAATTTGGTCATGAGGGATGTAACAAAGTTTATGGCTATGCTATGATTAAAAATCATTGTGCAATTAGCCCATTAACTGCTCCTCCTCCTTCAACTTAAGTGAAATTATATTAAGTTATAGTTAAGTGTATGTATTTATTATGAAAGAATAAATTAATTAATGAAGTGATGGACTATATAATTATCAAATTATGTACTTTGTGTTATGTCTTCATAATATATATAAATCAATAAAATAAAGTGAAGTTCTTGTTTTTTTTTAATGTCACGAGTTTTTTATTTCTAGTTTACAAATGGTTATCCACAACATAAGAAATAATTAGTTGATATATTTACTATAAATAATTAATTCAAGATAATTGTTATTTTAGAAAATAAAGATAAATTTTATTAATTTGCATTCTTTATTCTTAAAAAATGTGGAGAGAAAGTAGTATTAAATTCAAATAAAAAACAAATAAGAATAATTTACTCAATTTCCCCTTTTTAATATTAATAATTTTTTTTGTTAAGAAATACTGTAAAAAAAAAACATGACAAGTAAAATGAATTAAAGTGACTAAATTTACATGTACGCTTTCTACAAAAGCAAAGATCGTGTAGTTAACAAAATAATTTGATGAGTTGTCAATAAGATAAAAATGGATTTCGTTATTTAATTATAAAATTTATAGTGAATAGATATTGAATCTAATATAAACGTTATCATAAAAGTATCGAACAAATTTAGAGGACCGCTTATATTTAGCTTTCTTTTTTTTGTTCTTCAACAATTTTCATATTATTAATCATGTTCATTTACACCCACACCCAATAATGACAGCCAACTATAAACATGAAAATGAAGTTACAATATTATACCGGAGCCTAAAGGGTATAAAATATTAATAAAAATTTTAAAACGATATATAAAATTTTATATCAACCAAAATGGCAAAATAGTTGGAACTACAACGATTTACTCCATCGAAAAAAAGTAAAATCACTACTATATGTGATTTTTTTTAAAAAAAAATCAAATCGCTACCTAATTTATTTATTTATTTTTAAAAATCACAGCGATTTTTTGAATTTTTTTTAAAAAAATGGAGCAATTGATGGAATTATAAGCAAGGAAAATAATCATTATGTTCTAAGAAAATTGTAAACTTCTACATCTTTAATCATTTCACATTAACCAAAAAAAAAATAGTGAGGAGCTTTTATTGACCTTACCAAAAATAGTAAATTTGGGAAATCTAAAAACTTTGACAAAATTATAATATGTTATACTATAAGGGTTTTATTTACAAGAATTTAGCTTATTAATTCATATTATTGTGATGTTCATGAATCTATAAAATTTAAGTTTTAGATTCTGTCTTAACTATGATCTAATGACTAATGAAAGTAAATTGAAAAGTACGGAGAAAATATTAGGTAATTTTTTTTCTATCCGTCCAAATCTTAAATAAACAGTATCATCTAATATTTATAATAATAAAAAGTAGTAAGTAAACCATAAAAATTAATTAACATATGCATAAATTGACTCCGTTATCATATTTTAGGGCAACTTTCACATATAGCAAATAAAAAATTCATATTTATATGTTATAGCAAACTCTGCATAATTGCGCTCCATAGCAAACATAACACTGTATAATTTGCTATACATATACAATTGTATAATTCGCTGGCCTAAATTGTATAATTCGCTGGACTAAATTGTATAATTCGCTGGCCTATTTCGCTGCAATTGTATAATTTGTTTTGCATACAGTTGTATCGAATTAAAATGTATGTATATTGCATAATTATAAGTGTATAGCAAGAAGATATATGTTTTTCTCGCTTTATACAAAAACAGAAACACAATATATACACTTCTGTTGTATAAAGCTAGAGAAAATTGTATTTCACTGCAATTGTATAATTCGTTGGCCTTTTTCTCTGCAATATTTGAAGTAAAATGTTTGTAAATTGTATAATTAAGTATATAACACGAAGATATACATTTTTGCATGTGTATATACAATTTTCTCTCGCTTTATACAAAACAGAAACAGAATTATACACTTCTGTGTATAAAGCGAGAGAGGCGAGCGAGAAAGAAGAGTGGCTAGCGAGATTTCTGGGAGAGAGACGCTGGCAAATTTTAGCTAATGTTTGCTATGGAGCACAATTAAATCAAACCCTAGCTATTCCATTTAATTTAGGTTATTAGTTTGCTATTATATACAATTTTCCCTTTAAAATATATGGTTCAAAATTCAAATAAATAAACCATATAATTATTAAAATCTTTTCTATCTATAATTGTTATATTTTGCCATATGTGAGAATAGATATTCATTTAACTAAAAATGGACCATAGAATTAATGGACAATGGCCAAAGTCAATGTTACATTATTATCAATAATATGATATAACAAAGATAGCGATTGGACGGTGCAGCCTTCGATGTACTATATTCGATATTCGATATTTAAATTTTTCACTTTAATTAAATTCATTATTTTGTAAAATTCATTTAGGGGGGGGGGGGGGAATAGCTACTCAAAAAGAAATTCCTTTACAAAATTTAAAATTAATGATTCTTTTTAGGAAAAATTATATATAATAGTAAACTATAACCTAAAATAAATGGAATAGCTAGGGTTTGATTTAATTGTGCTCCATAGCAAATGTTAGCTAAAATTTGCCAGCGTCTCTCTCCCAGAAATCTCGCTCGCCACTCTCCATTCTCGCTCGCCTCTCTCGCTTTATACACAAAAGTATATAATTATGTTTCTGTTTTGCATAAAGCGAGAGAAAATTGTATATACACATTGCAAAAATAAATATATCTTCGTGTTATACACTTAATTATACAATTTACAAACATTTTACTTCAAATATTGCAGAAAAATAGGCCAACGAATTATACAATTGCAAATTATACAATTATAGCGAAATACAATTTTTTCTAGCTTTATTCAACAGAAGTGTATATATTGTGTTTCTGTTTTTGTATAAAGCGAGAGAAAAACATATATCTTCTTGCTATACACGTATAATTATGCAATATACATACATTTTAATTCGATTCAACTGTATGCAAAGCAAATTTTATAAAAATATTGCAGCGAAATAGGCAGCGAATTATACAATTATGCATTATACAATCGCAGTGAAATAGGATAGCGAATTATACAATTGCAGCGAAATAGGCTATCGAATTATACAATTTATGCCAGCAAATTATACAATTGTATATGTATAGTGAATTATACAGTTTTATGTTTGCTATGGAGCGCAATTATGCAAATTTTGCTATAACATATAAATATAAATTTTTTGTTTGCTATATGTGAAAGTTGCCCTTCTTTTTAAGCAAATAAAAAAGTACTGAAATCATACTAATTTTATTATACGAAAATCAATTAAAAAAATTTATATTACATTATACATTAAAAAAAGGTAGATATCTATCAACAAGGATATGGAACAAAGAATTAGGAATTATTCTTTAAAATTGGAATCATTATGATTTATGTGGATTATTTCTATCCCTTCTTTTTATGGAATCTCATTCCTTCTTCAATAGTCTTAAAATGTAAAAGTATTTTAATTAGTCAAGATTCTTATTAAAAATATATATATAAAAAAAAAGATGGCCTTTTTTTTATTAGAATTATAATCTAAATTAGATATAAAAAGCAAGTTATCAATTTTTATATTGTAATCAGACATATTCTTATTCTTTTCACTCCACCACCTATAAAATACTCTCAACACTTAAATTCGAAATAGAGTATCAATAACATATAATGGGATATATGATGCACAAAATTTTAATAAGTAATTTAAGTTATAATATTACTAACTAATATGGACGAATAAAAATTTTTCGGTTTTTATATCAAAATAGTATCTAAATCTCAGTAACAAAACAAAATAAACTCATTTAGTTAGTGAACAAGTTGTATGTCATTCTAATAATATGATTATAGTACGAAATTTAATAATGTCAAAGTTATTTAGTTGATATATCACTAGACTTCACATTTTTTGGGTACAATAAATAAATTGTTTTTTATACAAAATATTTTATACATCAAATTACTCCTTTTTTGCCAAATAAAACTTAGATATTCATATAATTATAGAAAAAAACTAGTTAGCTTTTATGGTCAAACAAATTCTTGAATACTTTATAATTTTTTTTATACCCCTTTTAATGAGCTTTCACTTTTTTTTTTTAACTTTTCATGATAACTGAAACTCACAATCGTTGAATCAGAAATAAAGATGTCTAGTACGAGCAATTCTCTCTTGTTATTACAGAAATCTGGTCAAATTAGAAAAGAAAGTTTTATTATATATATAAAAACAAAAGAAAGCCACAATATTTTTTTGGATTTCCAATTTGTGTTTGATACATATATCAAAATCGACTAAAGTCATATTCATATCGAAAAATCTTATATTAAAAATAAAACGATTCTAATAAAAACATCAAGGAGACTCAAACTCTAGATAAAAGAAAAGTTTGGAATTGTTTTTCTATTAGGTATGAAATTTGTTGGCCCAATCATCAACAAACATGTGGATATATTTCTTTAATTACCGTATCCACCATTATTATTTGGTATTTATATAATTACTCCTCCTAATCTTTCATATTCTCCTATCCCCTGGTTCTCCACAGCAAACACAGAGAAGTTCATAGCAGAAGAAGAGAGAGAGATTTAGCTATGTCTGATGAAGAACACCATTTTGAGTCCAAAGCTGATGCTGGTGCCTCAAAAACTTACCCTCAACAAGCTGGTACTATTCGCAAGAATGGTTATATAGTTATCAAAGGCAGACCTTGCAAGGTTTTTAATTCAGACCCTTTTGTTTTTTTTTTCAATTAAATCTGCTTTAACAAGTTCAGATTTTGTGTTTAATATATGTTTTGATTCATGGGGTTGTGTTATTTTTGCTTTATTTGAATGCATCTTGTATAAAAATCAGATCTTGATGTGTTTTTACCCTTTAATGGTTTTGCTGTTATCTAAATCCTTGTTGTTGGTTGAGTTTGTTTCCTTTTGCTGTTTGTTTTCATGGATCTTGAAGTGTTATGTAGTTGTAGTTGGAGAGATGAAGGTGTGGTTTGGTGGTCAACGAAGTAGGCTTAGAATCATGAGGTCTTTAAGTTCGAATATCAACAGAGGCAAAAATATTGAGAATAATGAAGTCCTTAGGTTTCAATGTCAGCGGATGCAAAAATATGGTCAATGAACTAGGTTGAGAATCATGAAGTGTTAGGTTTGAATATTGGGGCAAATATATGGTCAAAGAACTAGGTTGAGAATCATGAGGTCGTAGATTCAAATTTTGGCGGTGGCAAAAATATAGAAAGTAAGTAGGTTGAGAATCATGAAGTCTTAGGTTTCAATATCGGCAGACGCAAAAATATGGTCAATTAACTTGAACTAGGCTGAGAATCATGAGGTCTTAAGTTCACATAGCGGTGGAGGCATGTTGTTGTCTTTTTGGATATCCCCAAACTTTTGGTTTTGGTACCTTCTTGGTAATTTAGTCAATAAACCTTTTATCTTATCCAAAAAGATAAGAATAGCGGCAGAGACAAAAATTATTAGTGATTCTTTCCTTAGTGGCCCTACTCATGTGGAATTACACTGGGTCTATTGTTGAGTCGAATAAATTTCATTCATATCGCACCAAGTTGGTCAAAAAAATACTTAATGTGTAGCTAGCTTAACCAAAATCAACTACCAAACTACCCGAATGATTCTCTTTTCATCAAAAGAAGGATAGGGTGTGTTTGAGCTGTGACTCTTAACCCCTAATTTGTTTGATTTTTATGTGAACATATGTAGCTTAGATAGTAAGCTTCTCCAGGATTTTGTTTTACTATTTCTGAAGATTATGATTCTTGTATTTTTCTTGCATTAGCTATAGTTGATACGAGTCAAAAGCTTGAACCTTTTCAAAGTCTTTTGAGGAAAAAGGGTACTTACATTATCCCAATAGCATTATAGGAGATGTCTGGCAAAATTTTAGTGAGTAGGATCAGTTTGGTGTATGCATCAATAGTCATTGATTGAATATGTCCTGAGGTTCTCGTTATTAGTTAAATGTATATTTTTCTTTATAACCTCATCTCTCTAACTAATAGAGAAGGAAGAAAGAGAGGGATATCAACTAATGAAAACATTTTTCAATCAATGACTATTGATGCATAAACATCATTGATTTTTGAGTAAATCGCTAGCATGTGAAGCGTGTCATTAGAAGGAAATCTGAAGTCACTGGTATTGTTGCATAAGCTAACAGTATGATAGACTGTTAAGTCTTTTCTTCTAATGGGAATTTCATTGTTCCTTCTTTCTAACTCCGTGTTCTAGAACTTAATAATGAGAATACTATATTCAGATTTCACCCACCGTAGTTTACCACTTTTGTATTCTTTAATCTGATTAAATGAAAGGAGACGGGTGATATCTTCTTGTTAAAGGGTTTTCTATTAAGAAAACAGACATCAAGGTTCAATAGCATTGCTGTTTCAGCTCAAAATATTGAGTCATTGCATAATCTTCAACCTTCTTTTTGCGGATAGGTATATTCAATTTTTTTGGTTTTCTCTTCCCTTCTGGCTCTTTGAAGAGGTTTTCTAGATTTGTCCATGGAAGCAATTGTTCTTAATGTGATGGAAAACTTGAACAGGTTGTTGAGGTCTCCACTTCCAAAACTGGCAAGCACGGACATGCAAAATGTCACTTTGTGGCAATCGACATTTTCAATGCAAAAAAGCTTGAAGATATTGTTCCTTCATCCCACAATTGTGATGTAAGACAAGATTCTCTCCTTCGTTTGTTCAGTTTTCCGACAATCAAAGTTTGACTTCGTCTGATTTTTAAATGCTTTCTGCAGGTGCCACATGTCAATCGTACTGACTATCAGCTGATTGACATCTCTGAAGATGGTTTTGTAAGTTCTTTTACCTAGTATATGAAGTGTATACTCATCCTCTTACTGGGAAAAACTTATTGGATACAGTACTACGTAGTTCTATTGATGACTTATTGCATCGTGTTTGATGTCTCTAGTAGTTTCTTCATAAAATTGAGATTTGAATAATGATGAAGTTGTCTTACCTTTCTTTTGTGAGAGAATTCCTACGGGGATTCTTTTCTCAATGAGTCCTGTCGGCCCTTTCCCAAGGGTCAGTCCCCTCTGGGCTGGTCCTTTTGAAGTTCGATGATGCAACTGAACATATATCTATAAAGTAGAAAATTTCTCCCACTTTTATTGTTTTCTTTTCCCCTTCCAAGAATGTGCGAAGTGGATAATGTGGCCGATGGGGTGTGACTGTGAACACTGATTTTTGTTTTCCACCTAAGGTGTAAAACAATCCTTCTATTTCCAAAATTTAATACTAAAACCAAAGACTTGAAATTAATAGTTGTTCGTTCTAATCATAATCTTGAAGTTGGACTTGTTTTTGCTAATTCTTTTGTTATACCTGTTTTGAGTGTTGTCATCGGTTCATTCTTTTGGCTAGGTGTCTCTTCTTACTGAAAATGGAAACACCAAAGACGACCTCAGACTTCCCACCGATGACACCCTGTTGAACCAGGTACATTTTTTTGATGGATAAAACACAAAGAACGTTTATTTTCTAGTTTTTTCATGCACAATATCTGATCAAAGCTCTCGACTTTTTGTAGGTTAAAGGTGGATTTGAGGAAGGAAAGGATCTCGTTCTGTCTGTTATGTCTGCAATGGGTGAAGAGCAGATCTGTGCTGTGAAGGACATTGGTACCAAGACCTAGTTGTGTGCATTCTGCAGCATAAATAATTGCTTTTTAGCGAAGACGTTTATATCTTGTTATCGTGGTACCTTTGCAATCTGTTTTATCGTGAAAACACCTTATATCTATTGGCATGGCTTGAATAGTTGAAACTCTAATAGTTTCTGTTTGGCGTAAGGCAATGAACTGGATTTGATAGCAGAAGTTATCTTTATGAGTGTCATTTTCTTTTTACTTGAATAGTATCCAGATGTGTTGATATTAGTAATTTTGTCAGAGCTAACGGTCTATCGAAACAGCCTTTCTACCTTCAAAAGGTAAGGATAAGGTAGTGTACACACCATCCTCTCTCGTCTTCATTACGAGATTTCACTGGATATATGAGATGATTTGCTAATAGCAAGGGTATGAATGATCTTAAAGTATAATCGATCATAAAATTGATCGGAGTAATTTTTGGATAATGCAGTAGTAAATTTGGATCATATTATATCCATATAAAGCAAAATACTCCAATTATTTGCGTGTATAATAATAACATAAATTTCTTAACATTAAATTAATGAACATCAAACACTTGGTACGAAGTTTTCTTCAAGTTCTATCTTAATTGTCCTTGCTATACCACCAAGGTGTGTTGCGTGATGAATGAGATTTCTTCATCCCTAATTAAAAGTCTCGAGAATATAAGCTCAAATGGGGAAATTGGAGAGCACTAGATCAAAGAAACTATAGTTACTTCTGATATATCTATTAAACAAGATCCGTTGTAGTCTAGTTGGTTAGGATACTCGGCTCTCACCCGAGAGACCCGGGTATAAGTCCCGGCAACGGAATTTTTTTTCGTTTGTCTTACATGACATAATCACGTGTTTGTCATTATTACAAATTTAAGTTATTTATTTATGCACACCTAAAAGTAAAAAAGCGATAACTTAGTTTTTATCAAGATTAGGAACATAATTTGCTAACCAAATACCCCTGATTAGGCATATTTTATATACAAGTGATTTATGATTATGTAGATAATAATTGTCCTAGATAAAGAATATTCAATAACTAGACAAGACAATTGAATTAACTACTTGAACAAAACTGGACAGATATTAGGTACCAGTTTATGTTTGTCTATTAATATTAATAAAATACAAAATAGATGGCCTTAAGATATTAGGTATTAGACTTGCAGCTAAGAGACAAAAAAAAAATTAATTCTAACTCAATTGCTAAGCATTTTATAAAGGGAAACAATGATATCATCTCTTAAAATCATTTGTTTTCAGAGATCACTAGTTTGAAACCTATCGCAGAAAAAGCCTAGTATAATATGATAAGAATGCAACACATGATGTATAAATTAGACACATGTTACTGATGGAAAGTTCACATGATGTGCGCGTTAAGCACACGTCCCAAAATCTCTCAGCTGCTCCATCTATCTAATAATAATTGTCCACTATTGACTTGACACGTAAATTAAGAAACAGTAAAGTAAAGGACATGGGTAATTTTACTAAAGGACCCTTATTAAACAATGAAAAATGAATTTTATTTAATAGAAAGGATAAAATAGACACAAAATGGCAAATTATTTATTGTCTCTATAAGCTGAACAACAATATTGGACATCCTAAAATAGCATGGTGGATAAGTAAAGATGAACGGAGAGTTGGTGAAGAAGAACTGTTAATGAGGTTTATTTTCTTTTTTAACAATCGTGGTGTCTAAACCAGCTTACACGCACCTTAACTAATTTCATGAATACCTGTTACCTTTCTCCGGCACATATTTCGATTAACTCTATTCATTGTGGCTTGGACAAATGGAGAAAATGATATTTTATAATAAGAAATATCAATGAGATTTAAATGATTCAATAAACATTGAGATAAAAGTTGTGCATCTTTAAAAATAGGGCCCTTAACAGTTGGTACACTTGCCTTAGAAATTGGACACATATTTCACAATCTATCCCCATTTGTTATAAAGATAGCTCTCAGTTGTCAATCTACTTTGAGCTGTCAAGCACAGTTTTTGAGACATTAACAGATAACATAAGTCCCTACATGTAGATGTATGACCTAATTCCAGGTACAATAACTAAGACCATGTTGCTCGGATTTTTCAAAATGTTATCATATCTATGTCGGATCTTCCAAAAATAAACACTATTTTTGGATGATCCGACATAGATATGATAACATTTTGAAAATCCGAGCAACATGGTCTTAGTTATTGTACCTGGAATTAGGTCATACATCTACATGTATTTATTTTTGGATGATCCAATCCGATATGCACTTTCCTTTTTGAAGAGTTCAAGCAACATAACTAACAGATGTCTTGCACGCACGGTTCACAAGGCAGAGGACAGTGAGTCCACCCTTCTATGCTTCTCTGCTTAGAATACTACTAGTCTTTTATGACGTGCGTCTAACCACACATCATAAGTTTTTGTATTCTTAAACTAGGCCAAAGCTGTGGGGAAGGATGGTTTCTATGTAACTAAAATGCATAACTTTTGACTTGATAAAAACTTCATTCATTTATAGACATGAACAGAAGTTACTCCTAGTTAATCTTGATCTAGTAATCTAAAAATCTCAAGAATTCTATGATATGCATAGATATACTCATTTTCTCTGTACACAACCAGTTTTTGCAGCTAATCTATGTGAATTTAACCAGTTGTTACAAGTCTTTATATCACCTGAATAACACAAAGATGAAAATCACTCTGAGGAGAAACTCAAGTCATCGATTGATCTACATATCTCTGTTTCGTTTGCTTTGTTGGCTTGTGTTGATTCAGTTTCATCGTTGTTCGAGTCCTTCTCTTTACCTTCAGCAGATTCAACACAGTCAGGAAATCTAAAGCAACTAATAAGATGGTCATTTGTAATACCAGCAACCTGCATGAAAGAGTAGACCACAGTAGGTCCAACGCCCCGAAAACCTCTCCTAATTAGGTCTTTGCTAATCAGATCTGCTTTTGCTGTCTTCACCGGAACTTGACGAGGATATCTAAATCCACTTACTATAGGCTTGTGGTTCACAAAGCTCCAGATATACTTGTCAAATGATCCAAATTCATCAATAACCTGACATAAAACAGCATA
Organism: Solanum habrochaites; assembly: GCA_027704765.1. Classification (NCBI taxonomy): domain Eukaryota; kingdom Viridiplantae; phylum Streptophyta; class Magnoliopsida; order Solanales; family Solanaceae; genus Solanum; species Solanum habrochaites. The sequence continues at coordinate 3,287,593 of JAKWJA010002500.1, read as the reverse complement.
AAATTAATTATTTAAGCTTGTGTTTCACAAAACCTGTCACTGGGCCACAAACCGGCTATGTTACTCAGAACCTCAAAAAATGTTGTTGAGTCGGTGTCTGAATAATCAGACACACAGTGATTTTTAAAGAGTCCAAGCAAAATAGCACACTGTCATTAAGAAGAGTCCCATTTCAAAAAGAACGTCTCTTTCCATTTTTGGGAGCTCTTTAATTTCAACTTTTCACAAGGCATTTTAAGACCGCAATTTAAAGGATATTTGGGTTCATTCAACCTATTTTTAGTTAAAGACCACAAGATTCAATAGTCTTCTTTACTTTCTTAAAGTCCGTGCCAAATCAAAACCAGATAAACAAATTGAAACGGAAGAAGTACTAGGTATAGCCAGCTGGCATTACTTTCTAGTTTGAAATATTAAGGTAAGCCTGCCTCAAGTGAACTTGCCAGTTGTCGGTACAGATCAAACAAACTGACTTATCACCAGGACCACTATTAACTTACTTCTCTACCTAATCCAATAACTGATTGAATATCCTACATTTAACAGAAGTAATAAGAAGAATCGAGAGTGGTCCACGGAAGAGACTCCCGATAAAATCATACTATTACTTCAGAAATTCGACATTCAGAATGATTTTTTCCTTAATTAGTGAGTAAATTGCCTATAAGTTGGAACACATGTAAGTGTTTATCCTAAAGAGTTGATGTTAGCTATTGGACCACCCTATACATATTAGTAAACGCAAACAAGTTGAATCAAGGTGAAAGTGACCACTATTTCTAGCTGGATAAGAGAGCAATACCTTCAACATTTGACGAGCATTTTCAATGATGCCTCGCAGTTTAAGTTCTGATAATAGTGAGCATGCCGTACCTCCAGGAGCTAAAGTCTTCTTTTCATTCAACTTGGCCACTACTATGGGATCAAAATCTGCGAATACTTCTCTGCATCACAATTTTTTTTTAAATTTCTTAAAGTTATGGTAGAGAGATGGCAAGGTAATGCAAGAAAGAACTCGGAAGACAAAACATAGCAGACCATCCTAGCCCAGGACAGGAGAACTAGAACTTGTTAATCCCTTTTATTGACAAGTAACATGAATAATTGGAAGCAGACCCTTAAAGGAAAAATATAGCATAATTACATAAACACACACTCAAACTTGGCCTCAGTTTTGAACACTCAACCTTACAAAATGATCATCTAGACACCTTCAAATGTTATGTGTCACGTCTGCATCAAATGTCCACGAGACACAGTGAGGGTTGGAGTGTTTAGTTGTCAATTGAGATTGAGACCAAGTTGAGGTGTCTCACTGTGCACTCTCAAAGTTTGAGTGCTTACTTGTGGATTGGGACCAAGTTTGAATGTTATTATGTATTATGCCAAAAAATTAACTGTTTTCCTGGTGAAGAAATAACACTTTCATCTATCAAATAAAAGAACTTATCCCAAACAGTACCTGAATATGTGCCTCTTGCAAAGAATGGAAGGCCATGTGAGTTCAGCCAATGCCCCGCAAAGGACAAGGAGCTCGAACAGCTTCCTGCAAGATTCAATAAGAATTAGAATCTATATATTGTGTGAGAATTTTCTGGACAAGAATCTGGCAACTTACTTGTCGTCATGGACTGGAACTCCCCATTCTTCATCGTGGAAATTAGCATAAGATGGATCTGGTTAAAAGGAGAAACAATATAAGAAACTACAAGCTCAAAATTGTATAGGTCGTACTATATATATATATATATATAGCTTAACAAGGATTTTAATCGTCAGTATATACTCCCAAAAATATTTAAAGTTTTCTGCAGCTTTCAAATTCAGTCTGACATTTCCTATAGCCAACAGTACTGGAAGTAGAAGATAATAAGGTCTTGCTATAGCCAATTCATATACTGTGCAGCCAAAGGATTTCAAAAATACATAAACAGAAACTCAAACTTGGTCTCAGCTGGCAAGTAAGCACCCCAACTTTGAGAGTGCACACATCTCAACTTGATGTCAATTGGTGATTAAACACTCTAGCTCATCCTCACAGTTTCTTTGGACACCCAACATTGACGTTACACATAAATTTTGGAGGTGTCTCGATGATCATATTTTGCAAGTTGGACTGTTCAACTGACCCAGTCGAAATGAATTGAGGTGTCTAGACATGCATACTCAAAGTTGGAACATTAGTTGCTAGTTATGGCCAAGTATAGTGTCTATCTATGTATTATGCATTTACTTATTCAATAGTCAAGGCACTTATACATAAAAATTGTTCCAATTTCCACAATTTTCATCTTGAAACATCTCTAAAAAATCACCCCCTTCATGGTCACCTCCAAAAATGATGGTAAAGAAGAACAGGAAATATCAGCTAATAGGCTGCAATTAACCTTCTAATTTAGAACATTTCTCGATTAAATTTACAACAATAATTGCTTTGGACGGTGTAATATCAGAAGCAACAAACAATCAAAATCCAAATATAGTAAATTTTGAAAAAAAGAACTACCAAGAACACACCTGTATTAGGTGTCACCCAGGCACATCTTTTCTTGGATTGTGAACCATCAATTGAAGAGTCTGATATATCATCTGAAACTATCCTTTTGGACTTCGACGCCAACTGCTTCCTTCTGCTTGAGGTACTATTCATTCTATATATCCTACCAGTTGAAGCACTGCTGTGATATGAATCCGTCGAGGCATCAGAAGAACATGAAGCACTAAGTGAAAAGTTGGAATACAACGACTCTTGTCGCCTAAGTATCGAAGGAACATCAAAAGGAAGCAATGAAGGGGATGGCTGGTGACCATTTTTATCTTCCATCTCAAGCTCCTCTTTTGACTTCACTATCTTTCTCGTAGGTTTCGAAATAGATTTTCTTGAACCAGGTGATCTCTGTGCCTTATTCCCAGCTAGTCCAAGAACTGGCCTTGCTTCTGAATCAGCTACATTCATTGACCTTACTCTTGAAGCTCCTGACATTGAACAAAACTCCCCTCTGCTTCTGTCTCCTAATTCAATTTTAGGCCTCCGAATCCTCAAAATTCCATACGTCTACCGCCTCCTGCAGCGACCCAAAATTTCAAAGTTACTAATTTGAAGAGCCTCTCAAGATCTTACAAAACCACACATTGCTAGTACCCAGCAAAAACTCCACAAATCATACCTAACAATGTTTATGATTCCTATCTAATACCAAAACTGGGGATCTTAGTAGCTCAGTTGATTGGTTTGCTACCTGAAATTTCACCTTATTGGTGAGGGTTCGACTCCACACCTTGTAATCCCCACCCCCATTTCCCCCTTTTCGCAAAAAAAGACTATCTAAACCTCAATATCACTCTGTATAGTGTACAACCTTTCACCCCCAGAAGCACAAAACTTGCATTAGCTAAATTATCCTTCACAAATCCAAGAAAAAACAACAAACCCTTCAACTTAGATGCTACAAATGACATGTATTCATTCAATCTTGACACTCAATTGCAAAAATCTCAATAAAGATTCAACCTTTTCATACAAACACTCAAACCCCACAACTTATTTCCTCTCAAAACTCAATCTTTAAAACAAACATAACTTAAAACTCACAAAAACAACCTCATACTTCAAATGAAATGCAAATCTCAGCATAAAGTTTCAACCTTTTCAATAAACCACTCAAACCCCACAATTTTATTTCCCCTAAAAAATTTCCACCAACACCCCATCAAAGCTAAATCTCAACATCAACACATCCAAGAACTACAAAATGCATTTAAAAAAATAATCTTATCTGTCTTTGACTATACATAAACTTCCAACACACACATTTTTTTCAATAAATAAAAGATTTTACTTTACTACTTGCAAATATTTTAAAAAAATGTAGAGACAGCTGTTATTATTATTGAAAATAAGAATGAACCTTGATAGATACAGATTCCATTGAGCTTTTTTTTTTTTTTTCTATCTTTTAGAAAGTATGAAACTGAGACTTTGTCTTTTCAGAACTTCATTATTCTTTGAAGGAAACAAAAGCTGTTTCTCAATGATACTAATAATGCTTTTTTCTTTTCCTTTTTTTGCACTCTCTCTCTCCTTTTCTTGATTTTTTTTCCAAAAAAGATTATATTTTTTAGGGAATTTAGACAAAGAAAAGAAAATGTAGGATATATGAAGGGGTTCTTGATCTGGAAACAAAAAGATTTTTTTTTTTTTTTTGAGTTTTGGAGAGAGAAAGAGAGTGAAGTATAGTGAGTGTGAGAGAGAAAAAAAAAATTGAATTTGGAGGAGAAACGGTTGGGTTGGTGACCAGCTCGGGCCGGTTGAGGTTGGTACATATAGGAGTGTCGGGAACTAGGCAAAAGCTAGATGTCGTTTAAAATTTTGAAAAGATTAAGGTTTTGAGCGGAAATGAAAAATTTAGTTGGCGAGTAACTTGAATTGGTTGTCGTTTTTTTTTCTTATATAAGATTATAGGAGTGTCAGATACAAGGTGAAAGATGAATGTACGTAAAAAATCTGAAAAGATAAAAAATTGCTTTGTAATGGGAATGAAAAGTTTACTTAGTGACCAACTTGAATTGGTTGTCGTTTTTTTTCCTTACATAAGATTATAGGAGTGTTGGATACTAGGTGAAAGATAAATGTACGTAAAAAATGTGAAAAGGAAAAAAAAAATGCTTTGAAGTTTGAAATGAGAATGAAAAGTTTAGTTAGTGACCAACTTCAATTGGTTTTCATTTTTTTTTCTTATATAAGATTATAGGAGTGTCGGATACAAGGTGAAAGATAAATGTACGTAAAAAATTTGAAAAGATAAAAAAAAATTGCTTTGAAACGAGAATGAAAAGTTTAGTTAGTGACCAACTTGAATTGGTTGTCATTTTTTTTTCCCTTACATAAGATTATAAGAGTGTCGGATACAAATTGAAAGATGAATGTACGTAAAAATTTTAAAAAGATAAAAAAAAAATTGATTTGTAATGGGAATGAAAAGTTTAGCTGGTGACCAACTTGAATTGGTTATCGTTTTTTTTTCCTTATATAAGATTATAGGAGTGTTAGGGTATAAGATGAAATATGCATGTATGTAAAAATTTTAAAAAGATCAAGAATTGCTTTAAAACGAAAATGAAAAGTTTAGTTGCTGACCAACTTGAATTGGTTATCGTTTTTTTCTTTTCTTATATAAGATTATAGGAGTGTTGGGATATAAGGTGAAAGATACTAATTAAAGGGAACGGAAAATTTAATTAGTGATAAACTTGAATTGATTTTCGTTTTTTTCTTTCTTACAAAGCCTATAGATGTTAGATACGAAAAAAAAAATATACATAAAAATAAAATAAAAAGATAAAAAATTGCTTTGAAATGGAAATGAAAGCTTAGTTGATTTTTTTTTTCTTTTTTTTCATTCATAAGAGATGAGACTTTTTTTCATAATAATAATAATAATTTGAAGCACAATAATGAGGAGTTAAATGCCTAAACCATATAGGTGCATTGACCATATTGTCATAACACAATCAATATTGCTTTTTTAAGTATCAATTTTCATTAAATTTTGTCATTTTGAACAAGAAAGAAGAAACCAACTTTGCATAATATAATAATAATACTTTCTCTCCGTTCGGTATTATTTGTCATGGTTCCTATTTTTAGAGTCAAACTATAAAAACTTTGACCAACATTTTAAGATATATTTTTTTATCATATTAATATGCAAAAACTTGTAATTTATAATACTTTTCATATAGTTTTAGAATATTTAATTTTTTTGTTTAAAATATCGAATTAATGTGATCCAATTTACCTTTGAAAATTAGTCAAATTAACTTTCGATAATCGCAACATAACAAACAATTTCAGACGGAGGGAGTATCATTTTTCTTACTTCGATGTCTAATATTTGAGTTAGTTCATTAAATTCAAATTTAGCATTAAAAGGTCTTTTATTAGAGAGTGATGCATTCTCCAATAAAAATGTTCTCTACTCATAACTCAAACTCAAAATTCTCATTAATCAACTTAATTAATATATGCTTTTATTATTTGCTTACTTTTTTAATCATCTCGAACATATAATTTATCAATTGAATTAATTTAAAATCACGTCAAATAGATAACTTTATTCTTTAGTTATTTACGTCAAAAGATTCTCGATTTTTATGATTCGAACTTGAAAATTATTAAAATTGTAAAAAAAAATTTAAAAGTTTGAATGTGTGGTTAGAAAAATGGTTTGCCCTATTTACACAATACAAGTTTTATTCTGCCATTAAAAGATTCTTTTTTTTATTTGGTTATTCTTTTTTGAAAGACATTTTCTACTATATATAGACAATCTAAGTTTTGACATCCTGCAATGGAATTTTCTTGTTTTCAACAAATGTATGTTATTGTACTTTTTAATGAAATGTAACTTTCTAATTTTTTATTTTATTTTTATGTGTAGCATTAGTGTTATCCATGTACATAGAAATTATAATTAGGGGTGGAGTTAAAAATGTCAATTATGAATTCGATTGAATTTAATAAATTTAGCCTAAATATTTTATTTATGTCATGAAATTTATTAAATGTGTAGAATTTTAAATTTAAAACCTCTAATATACAATCATAACTCATAAAATTAAATTTTGAATTCGTCTTTATGACATACAGCATAAAAATTTTAGCCTTTGTTAAGATTAAAAAAAATAATGAGAAAGGAACCAACAAATAATAAAGCTGGTTTTGACTTATTTAGTTGTTTTGGTAATACTCAAAATAATTTATTTTAAGTTTAAAAAAAATTATTTTAAGCAAAAAGTTAAAAGTTGGGGTAGGGTGTTTTTTTTAGCTTATAAGTTGTTTTAAGTTGACCACATTTTTACCTTTTTGCCGTTAATATTTTTATACAATCTCCAAATTACCCTCATAACTCTAACATCTCTTTCTTCCATTTTTCCCTTTTCACGTTTGGCATAGCTGCTGAACTTCTTCCTATTCTTCCAATTTGAAGTGAAATAAAAATTTATATTCCTCTTATAAATAATTTGTAATAATAAAAAAAATATGTGAATGATAGACAATTATTATTACCTATGGATGAAACTAAAATAAATCTTAAATCGTTCTTTGATCTATTCAAATTATATACCTTTAAAATCTATGATAAGTTTATATTTGTCTTATAAATAATTTGTGATGAGAAAGAAATATGTGAATGATAGCAAACTATAATTATTTATGGATGTAAAATATAAATTAATTAACTTTTATTATGTTAATAACTTTTAAGGGTATTTCAGACATTTTGATTTAAAAAGCTGTTTATCAGCACTTATTTGTCAAACACATCAACAACTTTTTTTTTTAACTTCAATACTTTTATCCAAACGCATAATTGCTTATTTTAAAAATAAGTTTCAGCACTTTCAAAAGTACTTTTTTAAAGTTGTTTTTCTTAAGTCCATCCAAACGGGCCCTAAGTTACATATATTATTAATATAAAAATTATCTTGCTTCGTCGTGTCATTTTTACCTGTGATTATTTATCTTATTTTCAAGATTATAAACTTCATATTTTAAAAGGTCTAGCTTACCTACAGATATCTTCAATTTCATTATAAGCCCTATATTTAAAAAAGGGATTTACATCAACGATATATTATAAGCAGAATACATAAATGTATTCTTTAACTTGACTTCAAATCATATTTATATCATTCAATTATGAATGTGCACAAATCAACACTTAAACTTGTATAAAGTTGAACAAATAGACACACATGTCCTACATGTCATTTTTTTGTCCTACGTGGTGTCGTACGTGTATTTTGCCATGTAGGACTCATGTGTTTATTTATTTAAAAGTTGGATAGTTAAAGTGCCTATTTGTGCATTATGAAAGTTGGAAGTCAAAATTAAAATTTGAATCCAAATTTAGAATCTAATATATGTATTATGTCTATATTATATTACTAAAACTCAAAATATGATATTACTACTCAACAATAACTATAAATTTGATGCAAATGTTTAGTCCATGACATACTTACATTATTTCTCTTGAAGAAGTTAACAAACTAGCCGGTCATTTAATGGCTTAAATTTATAGTAGGCTGACTCCATTCGCAATCCCTTAAATTTGGTATTAATTTTCACTTAGACGCTTTAAGTAGATTTTATTTATTTTTAATACCTTAAGTACGGGTCCTCTATGTTATTTTTGACACTTTTTTGCTAATCAGCTAAAATTATAAAGTGTGTATAACACACATGTGCATGACATGACGTGATGACTAATTCAAAGTTAACATGTGGCATTTGAAGGTAAAAATAACTAATTTTTCAGCAAAAATAAATAAATAAAATTACCTATTTTCTACCATTCCGCCCCACCTTATATCACGCCACCCCTATGTCCCTTTTGCCTCTCCAACTCTACAACCATTTTCTTGATTCTTCTTCCAATTTTTTTTTAAATCATTACATTTTAGGTTTTTTTAAAATTGATTTTGAAAACTAGATATGACATTCTTCTAACTTTTTTGAAAAAAATGTGTCTTGTTCTAAAAAATCTTTTCAAAATTGGTGTGATAATTTTAAAAATTTTGTTCTTGTAAACGTTTTTAAAATTAGTGTGATAGTTTATTTTATTTTATTTTTTCATATTTGCAAGGTTTTTTATCATGAATTTTCATGGGGGGAGGTGGAATAAGGGGTAGGGCTAAAAAGTGAAGAAGAAGAAGGAAAAAATTTTAAAAATATCCAAAAAAAAAAGACCCCTCACGCGCTTAAAATGGGTGCAACACTCACAATATGTCAAGTCAACAAAAAATGTCAAAATAACACAGTGAAACTCAACATGAGGTGTCTAAAGTGAACAAAGTCTAGTTGAGGTGTCTAAGTGAAAATTGATGTCAACTTTAGGGAGCTATTGATGGTTCAGCCTTTATGTAGTATATGTATAATTATGAGCTAGTCAATGTATAACAACAAATATAATTAATCAATAGTACCAATAAGGGATAATGCCCAAGTACCCCCTCAACCTATGCCCAAAATATCAGAGACACACTTATACTATACTAAGGTCCTATTACCCCCCTGAACTTATTTTATTAATAATTTTTTACCCCTTTTTAGCATACGTGGCACAATTTTGTGGGACCAACGATAGTTGACTTTTTTTTCAAACTAGTGCCACGTAGGCTAAAAAGGGGTAGAAAATTACTTATAAAATAAGTTCAGGGAAGTAATAGGACCTTAGTATAGTATAAGTGTGTCTCTGGGATTTCGGGCATAGGTTGAGGGGGTACTTGTGCATTTTCCCTACCAATAACAATAAAACTTGTGTAATTCACAAGTGGAGTTTGAAAAAATTAGTATACATGTAAGACATAATATATAAACAGGACCATTAACTTGACATTAGCTGACAACTATGACATTAAACTTTGGACGTACACAAGTAGACACTTAAACTTGTATAAAATTGAGCAAATGGACACATTCATCCTACGTGGCATCCTACATGACAATTTTGTGTCCTACGTGGCGTCCTATGTGTGCTATGCCATGTAGGACTAGTGTGTCTAATTGTTTAATTTTATGCAAGTTTAAGCGTCTACTTGTGCACACTCAGAGTTTGAGGACATAGTTATCAGTTGAAACCAAGTTAAGAATCATATTTATATATTGTGCTTCATGTCATTACTTTTCAAAACAAATACTAATATTAATGTTTGATACGTGAAAATGATACGAAATATAAGTTAAGAATATAAAGAGTTTAACTTACAAACATTTCATGTATTCAATGTTATGATCTTACGCATCCGAATCAATTTTATGAAATATATTATATAATAACTCAACAAACATTATATCTTGTTTAATAATGATCTGTAATTACGATTAATCTAGAGTGATTCTTCAAAATCCACACCTGTAAGCATGATTTTTTATATAACAAAAGGCATATAGCTTATATTTAATTTAATTACATTATAATATATCATAGTGGCATATATTAGATAATAACACATATAATGCATGTAATACACCGAATAATTCTTAATATATACTGATATTTTTTCAAGTCAAAACAAATATTCTTCTTTCACACATTTCGAGTTTTTTCAAGAATATAAAATTTATTCAAGAGGAAGCATTCTAACAATATTATTTTCTATATACACTCATAGCTTAAACTCGATATATATATATATATATATATATCTATTATTGTATTATTTTATTCTCAAAAGTCAACTCTCAAATTTTGAAAGTTATAAAGTCAGGCGTAAATTAGATCTATTGGATAATTAAAACAAAACAAAATAAATAGAACTAAACGATAATGAGTAAATTACAAATATTAGTGACTCATAAGATGCACCAAAATGAGAAATTCAAAATTGTTTAAGAAAATGATGCATATAACGTATGTAACTAAAGAAAATCGAAGAGAAAATCAATAAAAAAACATGTTAATATTTTTAAGATTGGATGAGATAATATTGACTCTTCAATTATTTTCTTTCACAAAATAAATAAATAATAATGACATTTAAAAACTGTAATTTTTTGGTTTATAAACACTGAAATTCTCAAGCTATTTCCCCTACTTAAAAATTAATTATTTTATTCCCTTTACTCATTTGAGAAAGGAATTTACATTTTTGACCAAGCATTAGTGTTATAATAGAATGATTCTTTACTCATAATATATAGTGTTTTAGTTTCTACTTGTGAAAAACTATTGGCGCAAAACACACAAAGTTGCGGTGGACATAAATTATGATAGAAAGTTCATAAAAAATAATTTTTTGTTTCGTTCGTTTATATTAATAGTCATAATAATGATTTTTTTAAAAAACGGACAACCTAAAATATCCTTAAAATATTGAAAATGGTACAAAATTATCCTTCATCCACCTATTGGCTTCAAAATGTCCTTTTCATCCACCTATTGGCTCCAAAATACCCTTGTCATCCACCTTTGGGTTCAACATTGACCACTTTTTTAATTATATTAAAATTAAACTCTTTAAATACTTTTTACAATACTTGGCGTTCAACTATTGATTATAATTATAATTTATTAATATAATTATAATAATGTAATTATATTAAAATTAAACTCTTTAAATACTTTTTAAAATACTTGGCGTTCAACTATTGATTATAATTATAATTTATTAATATAATTTATAAACCAACCCACTACCCACTCATTACTAACTAGACCTCACCCAATTAATAATCCAATTATAATATCAAAATCGTCATAAACACTACTAAAACACGATGAAATTATAGATTTCTGAAAATGACATTCAAAATTATTCAAGTCCGAATCGAAGCCCCAATTAAATTTAGGTTGAGCCGCTTATTTAGGAGGACACTTTCTTTCAAAATTGAATTAGAAATTTATGATTAAAGGTAAAGAAGTAATACATCCCAAATTAATTCATGCACTTTTTTTTAAATATAATTTTATAAATATTTATGATTTGTTTTAAAACTTTAATATATTATTTTGAAAAAAAGTTACCTATGAAGTAACATCACATAATTGAGACGTAAGAATAATTAAGATGAACATAGTCAGACTTTTCAGTTTATCGGTGATTTTTATTTAGTCACTTGAATGTCTGATAATTACTTCTATAATTTTTAAAAACACTCAATTGACAGTAGCTTGCATTAATAATGTGACAGGTTCATTAATTTAGAGGGATTTAACTAGTAATGGGGTGGGTAGTGGATTGATTTATAAATTATACTAATAAGTTAAATTATAACAAATAGTTAAGCGCCACGTATTTAAACAAATATTTAAATAGTTTAAATATAAAACTATCAAATAAGTGGTCAATTTTGAACCAAGAGGTGGATGATAAGGGTATTTTGGACCCAATAGGTGAGTGAGAATGGTATTTTGGAGCCAATAGGTGGATGGATGGTAATTTTGTATCATTTCTAATACTTTGAGGGTATTTTAGGCCCTTTTCCGTTTAAAAAATATTCTTCTATTATTACTTTTCGATCATTGTATTATTTTGTTGTTATTGTTGTTTAGATTGCTTTATTTATGCTCTATATTTATTTTTGACTGAATGTCAAAAATACATCTAAAATTTTTTAAGTTTTCAAATTCATACATAAACTATTAAGTGTACGAATTTTTTATATGAACTATTACCAAACGTTTATCGAAATTTCAACTACCAGTTATTCACTTTTTTTACTGAATGATAATGATATTTTAGATAGAAAAAATAATAATTGATGATTAAGGTATGTTTTGATAAATATGTAGTTGGTAATAGTTTCAAGTAGGAAAAGTAAATCGCTGAATGTTGATACTTCGAGCAAAAAATATAAAAATTTAAGATATTTTAGACATTTTGTTTGACTTATTTTTTTCTAATAGTAAAAAGTCTATCAGAAAATAACAATAAGAACAATTTTGTTATATATTTCCTCTATTTCATTTAAATTTTGAAATTCAAACAAATTTTCTTTGATCAAAATCTTTTAAATATTTAGCATGAATTATATTAATAGTATTAAATTTTTTAACTCTCGAAATTCGAATTATGTCAATTGCGGAACCCCAAAAAAGACACGTCAATGCATACATCATTATCTTCTCAATTTGTCACTCAACTACAAGTCACACTGACCCTTTAGGTCTCTCTATCTACATATAAATACACAAAAAATTCCATTATCAATGGCCGCATTGAGAGTTTCTTCAGCATTGGCTTGTTCATCTTCTTCATCTTTTCACTCATACCCTTCAATTTTTACTAAATTTCAATCTAGTCCCATCTGGTCTTTTTCAATTTCAGTTACACCCTTGTGTTCAAGAAGAGCTAAAAGAATGGCTCATTCTATTGCTCGTGATACTCTTGGTCTTACTCATACTAATCAAAGTGATGCTCCTAAGGTGGTTTCTTGTTTTATTTTAGGAAAAAGATTTGATCTTTATTGGTTTTTTGTTAGGTTGGATGGATTGATTTCTGATTTTTATTTGTGGGGTTTGGATTCTTGATCTGTGAGACTGTGTAGTTTTATCTTTATCTTTGGGGATTCAGTGGAAAGTACGGGATTTTTGTTGATTTATTGGTGAATTTCAGTGCATAGAACGGTTTTTTCTTGTTTTGTGGTTTGGATTCTGATTTGTGTTTGTGATTCAGTGCCAAAAAGGGATTTTTTTAATTTGTTTTTGGTGAATTTCAGTGCATAGAACTGTTTTTCTGCTTGTTTCTGTTGTTTGGATTCTGATTTGTGTTTGCGATTCAGTGCAAAGAAGGGACTTTTTTTTTGGTGAATTTCAGTGCATAGAACTGTTTTTTCTTGTGGTTTGGATTCTGATTTATGTTTGTGATTCAGGGCAAAGAAGGGATTTTTTTTTTGTTTTTGGTGAATTTCAGTGCATAGAACTGTTTTTTTTTGCTTGTTTCTGTTGTTTGGATTCTAATTTGTGATGATGTATACTTTCATTGTGATTCGTTGCAAAGAATGATTTGTTTATAGAGTAAAAGATTGAAACATAGCTAAATGTTTATCGAATTTTCACCAAATGTTTATTGAAACATACCTCAGCTATCATTGAAAAAGGAAAAAGTGAGCAACTGATACTTGATGTTTCAAGTAGGAAGCTCACATATATGATAGTTTAGGTATGGAATTAGAAAAATTTGTGATTTGTTGGGTGTGTTTTTGATCATTTGCTCTTGTTTATATTCTTCTTATCTTGTTCTTGTGGGCTTGGATTATGATTTGTGATAATGTATACTTTCATCTTTGTCTGTGATAATTCAGTGCAAAGAATGAATATTTTGTTGTTGTTGTGAATTCAATGCATAGAATTGATTTTTCTTGTTCTTTTTCTCTTGTTTTTTGTGGGTTTGGATTATGATTTGTGATACTGTATAACTTCATCTTCATCTTTGTGAATTCAGTGCAAATAATGGATCTTTTGGTGTGAAATCAGTGCATAGAGAACTGATTTTTCTTGTTCTTTTCTCTTGTTTTTTTTTGTGGTTGTATACTGATTTGTTGATACAGTATACTTTCATCTTTATGTTTGTGAATTCAGTGTAAACAAATGATATTTCTTCTCTTGTTTTGGAGGGTTCTTTGTGTCTGATTTGTGATACAACTAACTTTGAAATTCATCTTTGTGAATTAAGAACTGATTTTTCTTATTTTAATTGTTTTGGGTCCGCATTCTAAAATGTTAAACCCTTGTCTGTCATGGTTATTATTGTAAATTCAGTGCATAAAACAACTAGTTTTTTATTCTCTTTTGCTTGGGATTTTTCTTGGTCTCAGTTGGTAAGTGAGCACTTCAACTTTGAGAGTTCACATATAGACACCTCAACTCGTCTCCACTACGTCCTTGGACACTCCAACTTTTACGGAATGATCCATCTAGAGACCTCTAAATTTTTTGTGTCATGTCAGCCTCGGGTGTCCACGAAATACATTAAGGACAAGTTGAGACCAAGTTGAGGTGTCTAGATATGTTCTCTTCAAGTTGGAGTGCTTACTTGTCAATTGAGGTCGAATTTAAGTGTCTCTTTATGTATTATGCCTATAAAAGATGAGTGTGATACCTTTACTCTCATGTTTATCTTTGTGAGCTTAACCTTTTGAAAAACTTATCTTTCTCATCTTTCTTCTTTTGTTTTTGATGAGTCCGTATTTTGACTTCTGCATGTGATACCTATACACATGTTTATCTTTGTTATGCTGTTTGATATTAGAGTAGCTAATGATTGTTTTATGAGAAATTGGTGTTATTTCCTTATCTCATGAATAAAAAAGACTTTTGATCTCCCAATCGTGTCATAAATATGCCATTATGTTCTATTTGAATTGACCTTTTGGAGTAGAATGTGCATTTATAGAGTGGAATGGATATAAAGTTTCAGATTGCTTACAAGTTACAACAAGTAGTTTGGGATTGAGTAGTAGTTCTGTAATTGGGACTCTTTTTCTGGGGGTGGCTATAATCCTAACATATCCTATCTTTAAGAGTCTATGTAGACAATTTTTTTAATGTTCCATCCTTAGCATGCAGCCAATTGTTGATTCCTGCGATTCTTGTGTTTATACGCATGGAAGTTCTATAATTACCGGACTAAATCTTTTTTCTGTTTTTGGAACATGAAAGATTTCATTTGCTGCTAAAGAGATTGATCTGGTGGAATGGAAAGGAGACATACTTACAGTAGGTGCCACAGAGAAGGACTTGGCTAGAGACGGGAATTCTAAGTTCCAGAATCCACTATTGCAAAAGCTAGATTCCAAATTGAGTGGCTTATTGTCTGAAGCTTCATCTGAGGAGGATTTTAGTGGAAAGGCTGGACAATCCACAATTTTGAGGCTTCCTGGTCTTGGCTCAAAAAGGATTGCTCTAGTTGGGCTTGGCTCACCAACATCATCAACTGCTGCTTATCGCTGTTTAGGGGAGGCTGCTGCTGCAGCTGCCAAGTCTGCTCAGGCTAGTAATATCGCCATCAGCTCTTGCTTCTACGGATGGACTTTCTGCAGAGTTGAAGCTTAGCTCTGCCTCTGCCATAACAACTGGTATCCATTTTCATGATCTTCGCTAATTCATTGAATCATATTGAGAAACTAAATTTGGTTGATTTTCATGAATGTTGTAGGAGCTGTGCTGGGGACATTTGAAGATAATAGGTTTAAGTCAGAGTCAAAGAAACCAACATTGAAATCTTTGGATATTCTTGGACTGGGTACTGGACCTGAGATAGAGAAGAAAATCAAGTATGCAGCAGATGTCTGTGCAGGTGTTATACTCGGAAGAGAGCTCGTCAATGCACCCGCCAATGTTCTTACGCCTGGTTAGTGTTCTTTCAATGCATTTCCTTCTTGTCCCTTTTATTAGCATGCCTATAACCATGTTATTAACATGCTGACTTTTCGCTGCAGCGGTACTTGCTGAAGAGGCCAAAAAGATTGCGTCCACTTATAGCGATGTCTTTTCTGCAAACATCTTGGATGTTGAGCAGTGCAAAGAATTGAAAATGGGATCCTATTTAGCTGTTGCTGCAGCTTCGGCAAATCCTGCTCATTTCATCCATTTGTGTTATAAGCCTAGTAGTGGAGAAATAAAAAAGAAGATAGCCTTGGTTGGAAAGGGATTAACTTTTGACAGGTGAATCCATCTTCTATAAGTTGGAAAAATAGAAATCGATTTCTGACCTGGCTGCAGTGATATTGTTTCTTTTATTATTGCTACTTTTTTTTTAAAAAAAACTCTTATGTTGTGATTGCTTGAACAATTTTTTTCATGTTCCCAGTGGTGGCTACAACATCAAGACTGGACCTGGTTGTTCTATTGAGCTAATGAAGTTTGACATGGGAGGGGCTGCAGCTGTTTTGGGTGCAGCAAAAGCTCTTGGTCAGATAAAACCCGCTGGAGTAGAGGTGAGTCCTTTATCATCATTCAAGAAAAAACAAGTATTTACTCGAAGTGAGTATTCAATTATTCTCTTTTATCCAAACTAATTACCATGTTGCAGGTGCATTTCATTGTTGCAGCTTGTGAGAATATGATCAGTGGGACGGGCATGAGGCCTGGAGACATTATCACTGCTTCAAATGGGAAGACAATTGAGGTAAGCTCATTTTTGGGGCTCTTAGGGATTTGATTTAATTGGGTCTTTCCTTCACCCAACTTTCACAACAAGCTCTATTTGAAGATTGTTCATCAACCTTCCTATTGAATCTGTTTTCTTTTGTGGTATTCGTGATTGGTTGAGGTGTTTAGAACTTCAGATAATACCGAAACACCTGTTTTATACGTTCTCTAGATTTTTTGTATAACTCAAGTTGTTTCCTTATTTTCTTTTTGCCGAAAGATTGTCAATTATCTGCATAATTGCGGTATTTTAACTTTTAGAGTGAGTGATAAGTGTCCCCTATCTGTTTGTCAAAAAAAAAAAAAAAGTCCCTTATCTGTCAATGATAAAGTTATCATGTATCAATCATGCTTCTCAGTGGCCAGACACATGGCATATGTGGAAGTGCACTAGCTTCAGGAATGCATCTTATTCCCTGGACTACAAAAACATTGAAATACAACCTTTAAAAAGTGGATGATTCAAACTTCCATCTTGACATTTTCACAGTAGATACATTGCACTTGGGTAGATAGTTTAAATATGGTAGGATTTTCTTTTATAGTTTATTTTTGATAGGCTATCGTTTATTTGATTGTTGACCTATTAGTTTAGGACCAATATGATGCAAGTCTTGGTGCTTATTTTCTGTTTTACTTTATCTGACTGTTTCGTGGTTACTGTTGGTGCCTTCATATTTATGGTAGGTTAACAACACGGATGCTGAGGGTAGACTCACACTTGCTGATGCGTTGGTATATGCCTGTAACCAAGGTGTAGAAAAGGTATTAATTGAATATTATAATAGTGCATCTGTTGCTTTCGGAGATCACTTGACAATGTTTACCATCTAATATGTTTCCTTTGCTTTCCCCTCCCACTTTACACCCCAAAAGTGAAAGGTTTCCTTTGAATACATAATTGGAAACATATAAACTTCCATTGGTCAATGTTCTTGTAGCTATCAATATGATTGATCAGTTAAATGCTTAAAATAGACTCGACTATAAAGCCACGTATACTATGAAAATTACGAGCAATAAGACGCGAATTAGAAATAAGATTGTCTTTTAACTATAACTTTATTTCTGCAATAATCAATACCTACCAAAATTAGATGTTGTAGCTATCAGAAGAAGTTCCCAGATTTCCAACCTAAGATGTAATAAAAAATGTTGTGAGATCCTCTGCTTTGATCTCCAAAGCTTCGCTCTTGCTAAGAAAGGTTGTACAGTAGTTAGACGTTTACTCAATACCTTGGCATGTGTTAAATGACATGTTTTATTGTTATGCAGATAGTTGATTTGGCAACATTAACTGGTGCTTGTGTGGTTGCTCTTGGGCCTTCAATTGCTGGTATATTTGCTTGTGCCTCTTTTTTTCTCTCTTCTTTTTTGGGATATGTGATGGTTGAATAATGGTGAACATTTAGCTGAGGGTCTATTGGAAACAACCTCTCTGCCCCACAATGGTAGGGGTAAGGTCTGTGTACATCCTACCCTTCCCAGCCCCCCTTGTGGGATTGCACTGGGTATGTTGTTGTTGTGATGATCAGTTTATTATTTAATGTTCTAATTTATACATATATTACTTTGATTGCACTAAAATAATTGTGACACCAATTGCACGTGTTGGATGACGAAAGATGCTACGGTGAATCTCTGACTGATATATAAACTATGAATTTCTAATGTACTGGAACTTTATTGGATTTCTTGTACAGGTATTTTTACACCTAGCGATGACCTAGCTAAGGAGGTGGTTGCAGCTTCTGAGGTAAGCGGTGAAAAACTATGGAGGTTGCCGATGGAGGATAGCTACTGGGACTCTATGAAATCAGGAGTGGCTGATATGGTGAACACGGGAGGTCGTCCAGGTGGTGCGATAACTGCTGCTCTCTTCCTGAAGCAGGTAATCATCTGATCACTCTAATAGTAATGTGTAATTATTTTAGTCATATAGGAATTCACTATGTTATCCCATGAAAATTCTGTCTTGATGCCTTCTTACTGGCAGACGTATGTTGCTCAGTCTCTACAAAAATGCTTCTACATCGAATCCTCCAAAAATTATACTTAAATATGTTAGGTGAAAGTTAGAAGTATAGAATTGCCAAAAGAATTTAAAAAAGAGACGTTCTTTTTGAAACAAACTATAAAGGAAAGTAAAACAAACATATCGAAACTGAGGGAGTTACTACTTTTGGAGGAACAAAAATGATCTGGACTTTCTGTTCTAGCAGCAATGCAAGCTTATGTTTAGTAGAGCCAAAAGTTTCTTCTTACATCATAAACAGAATAAAAGTGACGAGGACGTGAACTTAAAACTATTGAAAGGGCTAAGGGCCTTCGTTTACAGCTACCAATTATTCGTTACTAGGAACTTTGTGACAAGCTTTCTCTCTGGCCCTCTCATTCTGTTCCTACATTTCAATTTGCTGTCCCTCGCGGGTTTTATAAAAGGAGAAATCTTTGAGACGAGAAACATGACATTTTTTTAATTCATTTTGCAGTTTGTTAACGAGAAGGTCCAATGGATGCATATCGACTTAGCTGGTCCTGTCTGGAGCGATAAAAAGAAAAACGCCACGGGTTTTGGTGTTTCAACTTTGGTGGAATGGGTGCTGAAGAACTCTACAAATTAGAGCCAGTCATCATTTGATGGCTAAAACATATGAGGGAGTTATGTTAACCATTTTATAAGAAAAAAAACTTATGAGGGAGTTGTAATCTCAAGGGACTTATGGATGTTTGAGAAAAGAATTTGCATCAAGTTTTTATGAATAAATTTGGGGTGAAAATGGTGGAAAAGAAAAGGCACTAGTAGACTTGATATTGATTTATAAAATGCCTAATATTGCTATCTTACCTATGGAATTTATTACCTCTATCCTATTTATGCATGTCTGGTAGAGATCGTATTCACTATGGTACCATATTAGGTAAACTTGAAGGTGATTTTAAAGATCGGAATTTTAAAATGAGTAGTGTTCATGACATTAATACGACTAACGTATATCCACCTTTATGCGTTAGGACATCATTCTAAATGCGTTCGATAAAATTTTCGAAATAAGGTGCTATTGCATGATGTAACTTCAACTAATGTGTATTTGTCTCTTTGTTGTCTTCAAATCTTGAGTTCGTTTCTGAGTCATAATATTGTTCCTTCAATTTTTGCTCTTAATTTATGTCTTATTTCTTATACTTGAACTGTCATATTATTTTGTTATATAAATTGTTTAAAATATCTTTTTATTAAATCCGAAAAAAAAATCCTTCTTATACTCAAATTTATTACTCACCCTCTAGCAAATTTTGAAGTACTAAATTTACGGGTCGTTTGGGAGGTCTACAATTATTTTCCTTAAATTTTTTCTCCTTAGGTTTCAAAGAAGTATTAATAATAGAACCATCCGATTTCAATTTTTTTCTTAAGATCCATTTGCAATTAATTGTTTTACAATCCGGTAGTAAATCAACTAGTTTCCAAGTTTTTTTCGAAATTAGTTATTCTATTTCATCATTTACAACCTCTTTCCAAAAAATAGAATCACGTGAAGATAATGTTTCTTTCAACGTTAGTGGTCATCTTCAACATTAAACACATAAAATCAGGACCAAAATCTTTTTATACTCTAATTCTTTTACTTCTTCTTAACTCAAAATCATCAAATTTTTTATTTTCAAAGTAGAAGTAGAAGAACTTGATAGTGACAAAATATTTTGTTCAATACTTTGACCCCCGCTATTTTTTAGAATCAAAAGGAAATTTATTTTCATGAAAAATAGCATCACCCGATTCTGTCATAATTAAAAAATCTATAGGTTGTACTATTTGAAATATAACCAAGAAAAACACAAGTAGTAACTTTCTTACCCGACTTTGTAATCATGGGATCCATTAGCCTCATAAACACTAGAAAACACCAAACTCTTAGTTTCATGAATTATTCCCAATGATCTAACAAAAGAATTAAACTCATTTGAGTCATATTCACGGCCTCTATCACTTCTAGTTTTTTTTATTTTTCTTCCAAACTGATTTTCAAACTCATGGAGATAAGTTTTGAAATTTTCAAAAGCATCACTTTTATTTTTTATCAAGTAAACATATGTAAATTTAGAAAAATCATCAATGAAAGTGATAAAATATCTATTACCTCTATGAGTTAGAATCCCACCAAGTTCACAAATATGAGTATGAACTAATTCTAGCAAATCAGTTTTTCTTTCAACTTAAAAATGAGGTCTTTTAGTGATTTTAGCTTTACTACAAGCCTCACATTTTTTAAAATTCTTTTTAACCATTGAGATTAATTCTAAACTACTCATGATTCCAACATAACGATCATTAATATGATGCCTAAAACTGGTAGAAGAAAGCATATAAACATAAGGAGAAGTTTTATTCATCTCAACATTCAACTTAAACATCCTATCACATGCATACCCCTTCCCCACAAAAATACTTTTCTTCACTATTACATATTGATCAGATACAAAAATCTGTTTAAGGCCTGCTTTATTATGAAGAAAATTAGACATCAATTTTTTTCTCATGGAAGGAGTATAAAGTAGAGTTCGGAGTCAAAAAGGCAAAAAGAATTATCAAAAACTCTAAAAGGGAATATCAATTTTAATATCGCTGCATGTGCAGCGTTTTTTAAAAACAAATAAATAAATAAATTGATTTCTTTTTCCTATCTTTGCAGCAAGCTATCAGTAGAGGCTGTCAGTTTTGTTTGCCTCTTTGTAAAAAAATTTTTGGTAACGATTTTAAGAAAAAAGAATTTTTTTTTGAAATCGCTGCCACAACAAAGATTTTGGTGTTTTTTTTTAAAAATTAACATGTCAATTTTGTCAGAAGAAAATCGCTCCGTCGGGAGCGATTTTGCGCTTTTTGGTTTTAAAAAAAATTGATGTACCCTTTTTCAATTTTTGACAATTTTTTTTGCCTTTTTGGCTCGAAACATCTTTTAAAGTTAAAATCCTTCCAGAAGTAAAACACAATTCGACATCTCCTTTTCCAAGCACTTGAGTAGTGTAAACATCACCAAGCATGATGGTTTTGGGCTCCTCAAAATGAGTCTATCTTTTAAACCAATCTTTGTCATAACAGACATAACAGTTTGCACCAGAATCAGCCCACCATCCATCAACATTCACAACCATGTTTGTCGGTAATTGCCGCAACAAAAGGTTCTTCGGTACAGTTTATATATATAATTTGTAAGCTAATTTATTTAAATAAATTTACTAGCACAACCATAAAACATAAAATCAAGAAATAAAACAAAATAATTAAAATATTTAGAGGAATATTTTTATCTTTAGTAGACATATCCCATGATATTATATCACATGTATTACTAATATCTCCAAATAGAAGGTATTAGTAACACATAATATAATACCATGTAAAATGTATAACTAATCAATGAATTAGTTATACATAGACCCAATTTTCTACTAAAATAGTACTAAATAATAGCATTCATAATACATGAATTATTTGTTTTAAGGAAGCCTACCAAATGATCTCTTAAAGTTAAGCATAATTAGTAAGATTAATTTAATAAAATATATATATATATTTTTTGAAATGTACGTCAGATTAATATACATCAAATAATATAAAACAAAGGAAATAACCAACTTCTCAGATATCTCTATCACAAGTAAATGCTTATGAAAAGAGAGGCATATAAACAACGAGCTAGTATGCAAACATATTTTCCATAATTAATGTTATATAAATCGATCGATCATGTGAAAATTATTTATATAATTAAGTTATATAAAAGATAATGAGTTAAAGCTACGGATGTCAAATAAAAATTAAACGTTAGAAAAGAATCGTTTCAATTAGTAAAAATATGTGTCACCAATAAAAGTGATTAATAAAAAATATATTATATGTGTTTATAAATTGAATACGACCCCACATAAATATCCCACAAAGGCAAGTAGGTGTGGAATTAGATACTCAATAAATAATAAATGGATAATGTAACAATTAATATAGGTGTTGTAGTCTTATACTCATATTTATCATTATTTTTAAGAACATATAAATAGTGGATAAATAAAAGTGAACGAAGAAAATATTTGTTATTTTTAGCATATTAAGAGAAAAATATATTCCTTTCGTTCTTTTTTAATTGTTATAGTTTTTTTTTTAATAAAAGTTAAATGATATGAATTTGAAAATATTTGAGATGTATTTTTCATTTTTACATAGCACTTTTATTATAGTTTTTAAATGTTTAAAATTTATTTTAAAATATCGAATGAATGTAAACTAATTTAATTTTAAAAATTAATCAAATTGACTCTCAAAAAGTGCAACATCACAATTAAAAAGAAACGAAAAAAATATCGTCTTTCGTAGTTATCTTTAACATTAATTACACGTTCCTCAAAATCTCATATTACACGTCAATTAATATGAATATTATAATAAAATATTTATATCAATCATTATTTTTTAAAAAATATATATAAAAATTTAAAATAAACAAATAAAAATATATGCAGAAAAGTAATAAATATTTTTTCTTTTCCTGCTTTAATGTACCACCAATCTTTTTAGGTCTCCAGAAGAAAAATAGAAAAAGATAATGAAGTCCTATTTTATAAAATAAATAAAATGTGTTCAAAATTTGAACGGTGGAGATTTTTGGAAGTGACTATAAATGGTCCAATTATTGTCTTTTATTTATTATTGACCAATAACCAAACAAAAGGGAAAAGATAAAAGATTAAAAATAATTTGCTATAAACTTCATATTAATTCTAACAAATATCCTCCATTAGAATCAGACATATCAATTGCAATAAAAGACAAAGTATTTATTAATGCTATCACGTGTTCGTCTAAGAACGAAAAAAACAAAAAACAAAATGATACATGAGTGAAATTTAGTTGCACCACAAATTTGGTCCATATGCAAATAAAATGAATGCATATAAATCTGCCAAATGGGTCGTTTTAGCCGTTAGGGCCAACTGATTTCATAATTAACCTTTTAACGGATGTTCAGTTGGTCCTGACGATTAAAACGATCCATTTTGAAGGCTTAACGAGCCTCGAATCAGGTATGTTAGGATCGAATTTACGTACACACACTAGATGAATGAAGAACACAAGAACTTTCAAGAGAAAGAGATGAGAGATCTAGAGAGAGAAAAAGAAAACTCAATGTTTCGTGGTAAAACCCCGTAAGTAAACTTCCACGGCGGTGAGGTATATTTATATTAATAAATCAGTGTATTTTTTGGTTACAGAGAAATAATAGGAAAACCTAAAATAGAGAATAAATAGGAAAGCCTAAAATAGAGAATAAATAGGAAAACCTAAATTAATCAGGCTCCACTACCTAACAATTCTCCCACTTGGAGACTGACTCAGTCATCCCAAAAAATACATTCTCAAAAAAAAATCTCTTCATCATCAACATCTTTACTGCACCGCAACATCTGTAGCAACAACTACAGAAGACCAACCGAGGTTTTACATAACCTCAGTTTCCCAACATCAACACATTTCGTCAACAAGTCTGCCGGGTTCTTTGCACCCTCTATCTTCTCCAAGCACATATCACCATCCTCCAGTGCCCTGCGAGTGAAATGATAGACTGGATTTTTCACCAACTGTATGGCACTCTGGCTATCTGAGTAAAGAATCTTCTCGCTCTGCTTCTTGCCCAATTCCTTAAGATAATCTGCCAGCCATATCATCTCTTTCCCAGCTTCAGCTATTGCCACATACCCAGTTTTAGTAGATGAAAGAGAAACACACTTCTGAAGCCTGGACATCCAACTCACTGCTGTTCCACCTATGATGTAAATGTACCCGGATGTACTCTTGCTCGAGTCAACATCCCCACCAAGATCAGCATCCAAAAAACCCTGTAGAGTCACCTTGCCTTTGCCAAAACAAAGTGAAGTACTGGATGTACCTCTCAGATATCTCAGAAGCCACTTCACAACTTCTCAATGCTCTTTCCCAGGGTTCGCCATGTACCTGCTAACTACTGCCACTGCATGTGCTATATCAGGTCTAGTGCAGATCATAACATACATCAAACTGCCAACTGCTGAAGCATATGGAACAAGTGCCATGTGATCACGCTCCTCGGCAGTCTTGGGTGACTGCTCCTTTGACAATTTCAAGTGATTTGCCAATGGAGTAGTCCTGGGTTTAACATCATTAACCCTGAATCTGCTCAGCACCTTCTCAATGTACAACTCCTGAGATAGATTTAAAGTGCCAGCAGATCTATCCCGAGAAATCTTCATCCCCAAAATCTGCTTTGTTAGACCCAAATCTTTCATCTCAAACGCTGCAGACAACCTTGTCTTCAAATTGTTAATCTCCCTCATACTAGATCCTGCAATCAACATATCATCCACGTACAAGAGTAGAAACACATATGAATCAGTGTATTTCTTGAAGTAACAACAAGGATCCTTTTCAGCTTTGCAGAATCCACTCTTGGTCATGAAGGAGTCAAACTTCTTGTACCACTGCCTTGGTGCTTGCTTTAGTCCATACAAGCTCCTGGTGAGCTTGCACACCATGTGTTCCTTGACTGGAACCACAAATCCTTCCGGTTGCTGCATATAGATCTCTTTGTCCAGATCTCCATGTAAAAACGCTGTTTTTACATCCATTTGCTCTAGATGCAAATTTTCCGATGCAACAATACTCAATAGAATTCAAATAGAGGTTAACTTCACAACAGGAGAGAATATTTCAGCATAATCAATACCTTTCCTTTGTGAATATCCTTTAACCACTAAATGAGCCTTGAACCTTCTTTTGCCATCTGGTTCAGTCTTGATTCTGAACACCCACTTGTTCAGCAAAGCTCTCTCCCATGAAGGTAGCTCAGTCAACACCCATGTGCTATTCTTCTCAAGTGACCTCATCTCATCATCCATGGCTTGCTCCCACTTGATCGAATCCTCCACCTGTAGGGCCTCATCAAAAGACTCTGGTTCCCCCTCGTCAGTCAGCAATAGACAGTGTAATGAAGGTGAATACCTATCTGGTGCCCTGATGGATCTGGATGAGCTCCTTAACACCTGCTCAGGTGTAACTTGCTCCACTTTAGATTCTTCAGTAGGAGTTGGTTGAGTATCTGCTTCGACATCTCTGGGGTTACTCTTCTCCAACTCAACCTCAACTCCCACTTGCTTTGTAATCTCTAGAACCTTCTGCTCTCTGTCCTTGTACAGGACAGACTCATCAAATGTCACGTCATAATGTCTTAGGATCTTTCTGTTCTTGTCATCCCAAAACCTATAACCAAACAAATCAGAACCATATCCTATGAAGTAACACTTCACAGCCTTGGCATCAAGCTTGTCTCTCTTTTCTGGATCAACATGAACATAAGCAGTGCAACCAAAAGTCCTCAAGTGTGAGTACTTGAGTTCTTTTCCTGTCCACACCTCCTCTGGAATCTTGAACCCTAAAGGAACTGATGGTCCCCTGTTGATCAAGTATGCAGCTGTGCTCACAACATCTGCCCAAAGTGTTATGGGCAGCCCACAATGTATCCTCATACTCATTGCACGCTCATTCAATGTTCTGTTCATCCTCTCAGCAATTCCATTCTGCCTTGCCTTACCAGGAACTGTTCTCATCAATCTGATTCCCTCAGCTGCACAGAATGCCTTGAACTCTGATTTGTCATACTCTCCCCCATTGTCAGACCTTAGGCATTTGACTTTCAAACCGCTATGATTCTCAACTTCAGCTTTCCACTTCTTGAAAGTTTCAAAAACATCTGACTTATGCTTCAAGAAGTAAACCTATACCTTCCTGCTGAAATCATCAATGAAGGTAACATAGAATCTGGATCCTCCAAGTGATGATACTGGAGATGGTCCCCACACATCTGTATGGACCATTTCCAACCGCACTTTCTTTGGCTCTCTAGGAGTCTTTGTGAAGCTTACTCTTTTCTGTTTGCCCATAACACAGCTCTCGCAAAGACCCATATCAATAGACTTCCGACCCTCTAATGCTCCTTTTGCAACCAACATCTTCATTCCTTTAGTACTCATGTGTCCAAGTCTGTTGTGCCACAGACATGAACCGGAAGCACCTTCAGCAATAGCGGCCATGTTTATACACCCTGCAGTGGTGTACAAGGTTCCAGCTTTGGTGCCACGAGCTACTACCATAGCACCTTTCACGATCTTCCACGAACCTTTCCCAAACTCTACTGCATATCCCGTGCTATCCATCTGACCAACAGAGATCAGATTTTTCTTGATCCCAGGAATATATCTGACATCCTCCAATGTCCACTTGTTTCCCGAGGTGGTCTTAATGCAAACATCCCCCTTTACTTCAATCTCTAAGGCTTTATTGTCAGCAAGATATACTTTTCCAAAATTTCCAGATTTGAAGTTTTGGAACAACTCCTTGCTTGGAGATGAATGGAAAGATGCACCAGAATCCAAAATCCATGATTCAACCGGGCTGTTCACACTAAGGATTAGAGCATCCCCAATGTCCTCTTCTGAATTTACAGAATCATTGTCATCTCCAAATTTCTGATTCTGTTTCTTCTTTGGCTTTGTACAGTTCGACCGAAAGTGCCCTTTTTCTCCACAGTTCCAACAAGTCACGTTTGATCTGTTAAGTGATTTTCCTCGATTCTTTGATTTTGATCGACCATGTTGATTTTGGCCTTTCGTCTTACTTCTCCCCCTTCGATCAACGCTGAGAGAACTGCCCGATGAATCTCCCACTTCTCGTTTGCGAATACTTTCTCTAAGAACAACATCACGGATTTCATCAAACTTCAGTTTCTCAGATCCACGGGAACTGCTAATTGCAGCAACAACAGTATCCCAAGACTCGGGCAGAGATGAAATCAAAATCAACTCCTTAATTTCATCTTCGAAATTAATATCCACAGAATTGAGTTGACTCACAATCATATTGAACTCGTTTATATGATCAGAAACGGATCCAGTTTCAAACATCTGTAAATTGAACAATCTACGCATCAAATATACCTTGTTCATAGCCGATGATTTTTCATACATGTTTGACAGTGCCTTCAACAGACCGGACGTAGTCTTTTCTTTCACGATGTTGAACGCCACGTTTCTTGACAAAGTAAATCGAATCAACCCTAGAGAGTGGCGATCCTTGAGTTTCCACTTCTCCTCCGTCATGGATTTCGGCTTCACCCCGGTCAACGGTTCGTGAAGATCTTTCTGGTACAGATAATCTTCGATCTGTATCTTCCAGAACCTAAAATCGGATCCATCAAACTTCTCGATTCCAAGCTTCGAACTATCCATCTTCTGTGATCGTGTTGAATCTCCTTAGCTCTGATACCAGTTGTTAGGATCGAATTCACGTACACACACTAGATGAATGAAGAACACAAGAACTTTCAAGAGAAAGAGATGAGAGATCTAGAGAGAGAAAGAGAAAACCCAATGTTTCGTGGTAAAACCCCGTGAGTAAACTTCCACGACGGTGAGGTATTTTTATATTAATAAATCAGAGTATTTTTGGTTACAGAGAAATAAATAGGAAAACCTAAAATAGAGAATAAATAGGAAAGCCTAAAATAGAGAATAAATAGGAAAACCTAAAATTAATCAGGCTCCACTACCTAACAAGGTAAACCTCTTATTTTGCTGATTTTTGTGTGCTATAATCTATAGATTTTTGGTGATCAAGAATTCTGATGTCTTTTTTTTTTCCAAATTTTTCGTGGACATCCGTTAAGATGTTAACTATGATTTCAGTTGGCCCTGACAGCCAAAACGGACCATTTTGAAGGTCAAACGAGCCTTGGAGAAGGTAAACCCCCTTATTTTTATCGATTTTCGTGTGTTATAGTCCATTAATTTTTGATGATCTAGATTTTCGATGTTTTTTTGCTCAAATGTTTTGTGGACATCTGCTAAGACATTAGTTATGGAGCTAGTTTGTCGTGATGGACAAAACGACACATTTTAAATGTTCAAACGACCCCGAAGCAGGTAAACCCCATTTTGTCAATTTTCGTGTACTATGGAGCTAGTTTGGTGATTAGAATTTCGATGCCTTTTTTGCCTAAATTATTCGTGGACATCCGTTAATACGTTATCTATGGATATAGTTGACCCTAATGGCCAAAATGACTCATTTTAAATGTCAAACGAGCACCGGAGCATGTAAACCCCTCATTTTGACCGATTTTCATGTGCTATAATTCACAATATATTTTGAAAGATCATAAACTTAGACGTCTTTTTTGCCCAAATTTTTTGGGGACATCTATTAAGATATGAACTATGAAGCCAGCTGGCCCTAACGACCTAAACGACCCATTTTGAAGATCAAACGAGCCCTGGAGCAGGTAAACTCCCTATTTTATCGATTTTCGTGTGCTATCGTCCATGAATTTTAGGTGATCCAGAATTTCGATGTCGTTTTGCTCAAATTTTTTGTGGACGTCTGCTAAGACATTAGCTATGGAACTATCCCATTTTCAAGTTCAAACGAGTCCCGAAGCAAGGAAACCCATTTTGTTGATTTTCGTGTACCATAGTTTATGAATTTTTGGTAACCTGGAATGCTGACGTCTTTTTTAACCAAATTTTTTGTGGATGTCTGTTAAGACGTTTCTATGGAGTCAGTTGTCCATGATTGTCAAAACAACCAATTTTGAAGGTCAAACTAGCCCCGGAGTAGGTAAACCCTCATTTTTCGGTTTTCGTGTGCTATAGTGAATGATCTTTTTTGGTAATCTAGAATTTCGATATCGTTTTTGCCCAAATTTTTGGATGTTCTTTAAGACCTTATCTATGGAGCCAGTTGGCCTTGAAGACCAAAACGTCCCATTTTGAAGGTTAAAAGAGGCCCGGAGCAGGTAAACCTCCTATTGTACTAATTTTTGTGTAGTCCATAGATTTTTGGTGATCCAGAATTCTGACGTACTTTTTGCTCAAATTTTTTGTGGACGTTCCGTAAGACTTTCGCTATGGAGCTAGTTGACTCTAACAACCAAAACAATCCATTTTAAAGGTCAAACAAGCCCCGAAGCAGGTAAACACCATTTTGCTGACTTTCGTGTACTATCCATGAATTTTTGGTGATCTAGAATTCCGACGTCTTTTTGGGGATATCCTTTAAAAGTTATCCATGGAGCCATTGGCCATGACGACCAAAATGACTCATTTTGAAGGTCAAACGAGCCCCGAAGCAGGTAAACCCCTAATTTCATTGGCTTTCTTGTGCTATAGTCCATAATCTTTTTTGGTGATCCAGAATTCCAACATCTTTTTTTGCCTACTATTTTTCATGGACGTCCGTTAAGACGTTATCTATGGAGCCTGTTGGCTCTGACGGCCGAAACGACCCATTTTGAAGGTCAAATGAGCCCCGGAGCAGGTTAACCCCATTTTAAAAATTTTCGAGTACTATAGTCCATGGACTTTTAGTGATTCAAAATTTTGATGTCTTTTTCTCTCAAATTTTCCATGGTCGTCCACTAAGACGTGGAGCCAGTTGTCCCTAACGGCGAAAATGATTTTCGTGTGTTATAAGTCCACAAACTTTTTTGGTGATCCAGAATTTTGACTTTTTTTTTGGCCTAAATTTTAGCACACAAAATTTGGTGAAATATGGGGTTTACTTGCTTTGGGGCTCGCTTGACCTTTAAAATGGTCCGTTTAAAATGTGGAGTCCAACTTGCTCCATACATAAGGTCCTAACGGACGTCTATGTAAATTTACAGCAAAAATCACGTCGAAATTCTGGATCACCAAAAATTTCATAGATCATAGCACACAAATATCGACAAAAGTAGGGGATTTACCTGCTCTGGACTCGTTTGACCTTTAATATGAGACTTCTTGGTCGTGGAGACCAAACGGATCCATAGCTAAGGTCTTAACAGACGTACATGTAAATTTTCAGCAAAAAAAAAAAAAACGTCGAAATTATGGATCACCAAAATATTGGTAGACTATGCACATGAAAATTGGCGAAATGTGAGTTTACATAAGCAGGGCTCGTTCACCTCTAAAATGGGTTGTTTTGGTTGTGGTGACCAACTGGATCCATAGCTAAGGTCTCAACGAACGTCCATATAAATTTTCTTTATAAATGTCGTAGGAATTTTGGATCACCAAAAAAAGATGGTGGACTATAGTACAAGAAAATTGAAAAAATGGGGACTTACCTACTGTGGGGCTTGTTTGACTTTGAAAATGGGTATTGTTTTGCCGTGGTGATCATCTGATTCCATAGATAAGGTCTCAAAAGAGTCCTATATAAATTTACAGCAAAAATCATATTGGAATTACGGATCATCAAAAATTCTTGGACCATAATATACGAAAATCGATAAAATAGGAGTTTTACCTACTTTTGGCCTTGTTTGACCTTGAAAATGAGTCATTTTGGCCATGGTGACCAACCGACTTCATAGCTAAGGTATTACTGGATGTCTAGGTAAATCTTTAGAAAAAAAATATCAAAATTTTGAATCACTAAAAAAGATGGTGGGCTATAACACAAAAAAATTGGCAAAATGGGGAGTTTACCGACTGTGGGATCGTTTGACCTTGAAAATGAGTCATTTTTCCCTGGTGACCAACTGGCTCCATAGATAAGATCTAAACAGACGTCCATGTAAATTTTCAACAAAAATTACGTCGGAATTCTGGATCACCAAAAATCTCATGGACTATAGCACAAGAAAATTGGCAAAATGGGGGATTTACTTGCTCTTGACCTTATTTGACCTTTGAAATGCGTCGTTTTTGCCGTGGTGACCTATCCGTTCCATAGATAAGGTCTGAACGAACTTCTAGGAAAAAATTTAGAAAAAATACGTAGGAATTCCAGATCAACAAAATAGACGGTGGACTATAGCACACGAAAATTGACTAAATGGGGGACTAACTTGCACACCGAGGACTAACTTGGACACCGGCTCGTTTGACCTCTAAAATGAGTTGTTTTGGCCGTTGTGACCAATTTGCTACATAACTAAGGTCTTAATGTACATCCATGTATATTTTTGGCAAAAAAGACATCAGAATTCTGGATCACCAAAAAAGATGGTGGACTATCGCACATGAAAATTGATAAAATGTGGAGTTTACCTGCTTTGGGCTCATTTGACCTTGAAAATGGGTCATTTTTGTTGTGGTGACCAACTAGATCCACAGATAAGGTCTAAATGGACGTCTATGTAAATATTTGGCAAAAATAATATTGAAATTCTGAATCACCAAAAATACCATGGATTATAGCACATGAAAATTGACAAAATCAGAGGTTTACCTGCTCTGGAGCTCGTTTGACCTTGAAAATGGATCGTTTTGGCTGTGGTGACCAACCGAATCCACATATAAGGTCTTAAATGACATACATGTAAATTTTGGGTATAAAAGGCATTGAACTTCTGGATCACCAAAAAAGATGGTGGACTATAGCACAGGAAAATCAGTAAAATAGGGGTTTTACATTCTCTTGGGCTCGTTTGACCTTGAAAATAGGCCGTTTTTTGCCATGGTGACCAACTCGCTCAATAAATAAGGTTTTAACAGACTTCCGTATAAATTTTAGGCAAAAATCATGTCAGAATTTTGGATCACCAAAAATCTCATGGGCACACGAAAATTGATAAAATAGGGGAATTTACGTGCTCTGAGTTCGTTTGACCTTGAAAATGGGTCATTTTGACCGTGGTGGCTAGTCATCTCCATACCTAAGGTCTTAAGGGATGTACATGTAAATTTTCAAAAAAAGAGACATTGGAATTCCAGACCACCAAATAAATTATGTACTATAGCACACGACAATTGGCCAAATAGGGGGTTTACCTGCTCTGAGGCTCGTTTGACCTTGAAAATGAGTTTTTTTTATCGTGGTGACCAATCAGATCTATAGATAAGGTCTTAACAGACGTACATGTAAATTTTCGATAAAAAAAGACGTCGAATTACGGATTACCAAAAAGATGGTGGACTATGACACATGAAAATTAGCAAAATGGAGGGGGGGGGGGGTTTACCTGCGTAGGGACTCATTTTATCTCTAAAATGGTTCATTTTGTCCGTGGTGAGCAACTGACTCCATAGTTATGATCTTAACGGACGCCCATGTAAATTTTATGACAAAAATGACGTTGGATTTCAAATCACCGAAAAATATGATGGACTATAGCACCAAAAATTGGTAAAATGAGGGTTTACATTCTCTAGGGCCCATTTGACGTTAAATATAGGTCTTTTTGTTGTGGTGACCAACTAAATCCATATATAAGTTCTTAACGGACGTCCATATAAATTTTAGGAAAAATTCACAAGTACCCCCTCAACCTATACCCGAAATCCCAGAGACACACTTATACTATACTAAGGTCCTATTACCCCCTAAACTTATTTATAAGTAATTTTCTATTCCTTTTCGGCCTACGTGACACTAGCTTGGAAAAAAAATCAACCAGCGTTGGGCAAACAAGATAATTAGATAAAGTTATAATAATTAACTTAAAGTTTCAAGTATAATTAATAATATTAATTTAATAATATATATATTTTAAATTAAAGATATATAAATCGATTGATCATGTGAAAATCATTTAAATAGTAATGTTATATAAAAGATAATTAGTTAAATCAACGAATGCCTAGTGAAAATTAAAATTTAGAAAAGAATTGTTTTGACTGATAAAAATATGTGTTCCGCCAATCTCAATTGGAAATAAATTACACGTGCTTATAAATTAAACAAGATTCTAAAAATTTTCACAAAGGCAAGTAATGTATATTTTTTCTTCTCCTTCTTTGTACCACCAATTTCTAAATTAATAAAAAACGTGTTCAAAATTTCAACGGTGGAAATTATTGAAAGGGACTATAAATGGTCCAATTATTGTCCTTTATTTATTATCCAAATAAAAGGGTATATATATGTTACGTGAATAATCGAAATTGTTTTTGCAACTAAAATTTAGATAACAAATTCAACTTTTTAGGAAAACAGCATAATTCTAAATACTTAAAAAAAAATGATTTTGTCAAGCATGAACTCTATCTCAAAAAGATAAAGAAAAACGTAAAATAATTTGTTATAAACTTTATATGAATTCTAACAAATACCCTCGATTAAAAATTGACATATTTCAATTGATTTGTATCACAGAGTATGAATCAAGTAAAAGTAGTTGTTCTACTGGATAGACTGCTAAGGAAGTTGTAGCGGCTAAGAAGAATGCAAAAGATAGTAACATCATTGATGATTGAAAGGAGAAAAATGTGTTACTAAGGAGTTGGATCTCAAACATCTTGACTTAAGAAAGCACGCAACTAATTGTGAGCTACTCATCTGCCAAGAAGATGTGGGAATACTATAAAAAAAAACTTATATTAAAAAAAAAAAAGAATAAAAATGAGAATTAATTTTGCTAGAAGCCACCATATCCACCCTTCATTAATTTGTTAATTCTCTCACATGCTTTGATATAAGAAAAGAGGAAGAAATGCGTCATAACAAAATCATAACATGGTATTATCTGCCCAAAAAGGCAGGGGAATAGGAAACAACAACATCAACATAACAAAGCATTGACAAAACAAGTATTGCTGGGCATTCAAAGTTTTTTTTGTTGGATATTCGGAAAAAAAAACACAACATCAATATAATGAAGCATTGACAAAACAAGTTTTTTACTGGGTATTCAAAGTTTTTGCTGAATATTCAAAGCAAGTTAGGAGTAAACGTTCTTATACTCACTAGCTTGATAGGAAGTGTTTAAGAAGAAGGAAACTAATGATTGATATGTCAAAGGAACAGGTCCAATGCAGTTGACTGACTGGTCTAAAACAAGTGTTGATGAAGAAGGAAGCTGAGGATTGGAACATGTTGAAGGAACATGTCCAACGAATCTGACTGGCGAGTTACAACATTAATGAAGAATTAGAGTCGCACTAGGATTAGACTACCTATGTTAATTAGAATTATATTTCGTCTAGAATTATTTTTATGATTAGGATTATAGTACCACTAGGATTAGATTATTTATAGTTGCATTATTATTATTATTATAGTCGTAATAGGTATTATAGTAGGAATCTAAGTATAGTTAACTTAGGACTCTACAATTCTCTCCTACATAAAAAGTATGTTATTAACATCATTATTTATCAATAACATCATTATTGATTAATGCGATTAATACTATATCGATCAACATATCAATACTACCAATATTGATCAACTATCAATATATCAATATTGATCAACCTATCAATATTGATCGATACTATCAACCTATCAATACATTCCTTGATTTTTCTACTTGAGATTTCTACAAATAGAAACATCCAAAATAGGATCTCAGTTCTAGTTAAACATCTACTCTGTAGGGATCAAAATTAATTACTTAGACTTCCTATTATGGAAATAATTCAAAACAATTAAATTGCAAGTCCTTCAACTAGAAATTAGTAATTGCACTCTTTTGTTTATATTTTGAAATTTCCATTAAACACTTATGTAATTCCCCATGTTAAGATTATAGATACTGATCAATAGATTATATTACTGACGAATTTAATTCAATGATTAATTTCCTTTAGAAAACTTCTTAATTTATTTAATGTGTCGGATTCGACAATCCACTTGCAAGGCTTGACATAATGAAAACTTTTAAGCTTCTCAAAAAGGTGTATCAATCAATCTCTATAACGAGATATGAATTCTATCAACTAACTTATTGTTTCACCAATATATATTATTGTCATCCAATCTACTAGATATATTGTCCCATCTTAGAATCTCATCTTTTAATAAATCAAAAACGATAATTAATATATATAGATCACAATAGTTATATCAGGATTAGTTAAGAAGATAAGTACATTTATAGTTTAGAAATATGCTTTTGTCAGTCAGTGTAAAGTAACTATCTCTCCTCGGTCTCATTCAATACATACAAAATGCATTAGCACAAGAAGTTGGAACTATATCATTTCCATAATCAAGATAAATTATATATAATATTGTGCTACAATTGTACCGATGACATGTCCAATTTTCATCCTAGATTGTGAACAAAAAACATTATACGTATAAGCACTGGCGGAACCAAAAATTTTAATGAAGAGGTTCCAAATCTGAGAAGTAAACATACGAACTAGTGGGAGGAGGTTCAACATCTATTATACATACCTAAAAAATAATTTTAACCATGTATGAATAGTAATATTTTTCACCAAAAAGGTTCAGATCTGCTTCTATCCCTGCTTATAAGAATTGATTATTTAATTCTCTATGAATAAGCTAAAACTCTATACACTAAATCACCTACTATATAAGAAAACAAACACCATAAACAAATATATGATATGTTAAAACTGAATAAATAAATATTCTATAATAAATACTTTATTTAAACATATAGTTAATAGTATATATCCCTATTTCATAGATATTTAATAAATTTTTTTCTGTTGCATGACATCAATTTGACTAATGTATAGATCTGCCTATATGAGTTAGAAAATCATTCTATAGGTGTTCAAATAAAATTTTCCAAATATGGCGGTGTTGTATGACATAACTTCAACTAATCTGCATTTGTGCTGTCTTCAAATTTCGAGTTTGCCTCATAATATTGTTCCTTTAGTTTTTGCTCTTCAATTTATGTTATTACTTGTTATTTCTTATACTTGAATTATCATATTATTTTGTTATAGAAACTGTCTAAAATATTTTATTATTTAATTATTTTAAATTAAACCATAGACCTTCAGTAAAAAAAAAAAAAAAGCATCTCTAGTCCCTACTTTTCGAGTGCATTAAGGATTAGAACAATATGTCAATTCATATATCTTTATCATAATCCAACAAAATAATCTTTTTCTACTCAAATTTGTCATTCTAAAAAATTACTCACCCTTTAGCTATTTCTCTTTATATATACACAACAAAAATTCACAGGTATTAAATAATTAGATAAAGTTATAATAATTAACTTAAAATTTCAAGTATAATATTAATAAAATTAATTTAATAATATATATTTTAAATTAAAGATATATAAATCGATTGATCATGTGACAATCATTTAAATAATAATGTTATATAAAATATAATTAGTTAAATCAACGAATGCCTAGTGAAAATTAAAATTTAGAAAAGAATTGTTTTGACTGATAAAAATATGTGTTCCTCCAATCTCAATTGAAAATAAATTACACAAAGGCAAGTAATGTATATTTTTTCTTCTCCTTCTAAATTAATAAAAACGTGTTCAAAACTTCAACGGTGGAAATTTCAATTAGGGGTGTTAATGGGATGGTTAGGTAGGTTATTTTATAAAAATAATGTCCTCCTAATTTTTTGAATATTTTACAATGCATGATCATAATTAAATATTTTTTAAAGGTATAATCCATCGGTAGCCTCTTATGTTGGCATCAAATTTTACTTAGATATCTTAACTGAGTTTTGTTTATTTTTGACACATTATATAGAGTTGTGTCGTGTCATCTTGACACTTGTTTAACAATCACCCCAAATGCGATGCAATACACTTGCCGATGTCGTGTTAAAGTAACGAAATAAACAAAGACACATGTCATACATATATATATATATATAATATATATATATATATATATATATTAATATGAGAAAAGACATAAAGTGACATCTGAAGTTGTTTCAAATTTTTAAAAAGACATCTAAATATGCAAGTGTCCTATTACCCCCCTAAACAATCCTGAACTGATATTATTACATCATTTTTACCTGACATGGAGAGTGTAGCGTGAACAAACTAAAAAAATGAATATAATTTTATTTTTACAAGAATTTTACTATAAAATATATATTTTTATTTTTCTTATTATTTTCTTTTTCTCCTTATTAATTTTTTCTTTTTCTTTCTTCATTCTTCAAA
Organism: Solanum habrochaites; assembly: GCA_027704765.1. Classification (NCBI taxonomy): domain Eukaryota; kingdom Viridiplantae; phylum Streptophyta; class Magnoliopsida; order Solanales; family Solanaceae; genus Solanum; species Solanum habrochaites. The sequence continues at coordinate 3,250,005 of JAKWJA010002500.1, read as the reverse complement.
GATTCATTGTCATCTTCATTAACTTATCACTTTCAATGTCAATTCACCACAACTCCATCTCTTTTTATTTTACCATTAGTTTAACTCTCTTCAATTTTATAATTATATCTAGATATTTTAATACATTTCGAACAATGTGATAAACTCATTAGATTTCAAGATGATTAATAGACATTATTTAGTATTTTATTCAAATTCTAATTAAACTTTTTCAATTTTTGGAGAATTCTTATGCTTTCGAAATTATCATTTCTAGTTTTGAATTTATATGGAAATGAGATAAATTAAATAATTTTAAAATTTTGATCTTTCTTAGAAAAATAATTAGTTTTGTTATCAATAACTCAATAAAGTCAAAAAAATAGTATAATTTTGGAAGTAGGAAATTTGACCAATTAAGAAGAAGAAAAGAGAAAGACTTAACTTGATATGGGTGTGGGGTTAGGTGAGGATAAGAGGTGAAGAAGAAGAAATAAAGAAAGAAAATGGAGGGAGCTTGAAAGTTGGGATGGAAAATGAATTAAAAATTGAAATGAAATAAAAATAAAAATAATAAAACTAAAATAAGTCAAAAAGTAAGAGAAAGAAATAAAGAAAAACTTAAAATGAAAAAAAATAATATTTCAAATTGAATTAACACGTGTCACACAATGATTGGTGTGTGATTACACTTGCCATTTAAAATCTGGAATTGATCCAAAAATGATGTAATAATATATGTTCGGAATAGTTTAGGGGGTAATAGGACATCTGCATAGTTAAGGTGTCTTTTTAAAAATTCGAGACAACTTCAGATGTCACTTTATGACTTCTCTCTCTATATATAAGTAATTCTAAACTAATGAATTTTAATAAGATTAATAGCGATGATGCAGTGATGGTGGGTTAGTGGTGTGTGTTGAATGAGATTATCACAAAGAAAGAGGGAAGAAGATGAACAATTTTTTAAAATAAATTTTTGGATCGAAAAAAAATATTCACGCGCTGACTTTGAGTGCATTACACTCACCTTGTCATGACAGCGAAAAGCGTCAAAAAATGACACAACGAGACCCTACATAAGGGATTTAAAATGAACATCGCAGAATTGAAGTGTCTAAGCGAAATTTCGTGCCAACTTTAGGGGATCACCGATAGATTAGACCTATTTTTAAAATCATCTCAATTATGTTGGTTTCTCTTCAATATTGTAGGGTATTACGTAGGACGTAGAATTATGTAGATATCTACTTATTCAATTTTTGAATAGTTTAAGCACGTACTTGCTAGTGTATATTCAAAATTGAATGACATAGACGCGGTTAAAGAGTAGAGAATGAGTAAAACGTGTTGACATGCAAATATCTTATTCTTTCTTCTATATAAGAGATGCAGAGAAAGACTTAAGTATACACAACAAATTTTCTTTATTTACAATGGCAACACTAAGAGTTTCTTCATTGTTTGCTTCTTCTTCTTCATATTTGCATTCTAACCCTTCAGTTTTTACTAAATATCAATCTAGTCCCAAATGGGCTTTTTCATTTCCAGTTACACCCTTGTGTTCAAAAAGAAGTAAAAGAATAGTTCATTGTATTGCTCGTGATACTCTTGGTCTTACTAGGCCTAATGAAAGTGATGCCCCTAAGGTCATTATAGTTTTATTTCGTTGTAGTATTGTTCTACTACTATCCGTTGTTTTGCTTACTACATATTGTTTCTTTAACTTTCATTAATTACGTATTTTTAGTCTGATTTATTTGGTTGCATTACTGTTCTACTACTATCTATTGTTTTGTTTACTACATATTGTTTCTTGAACTTTTATTAATTACGTCTTTTTAGTCTGATTTATTTGGTTGCGGTACTGTTCTACTACTATCTATTGTTTTGTTTACTACATATTGTTTCTAGAACTTTCATTACGTCTTTTTTAGTCTATTTTATTTGGTTGTAGTATTGTTCTGCTATGAAATGTTGTTTTCTTTACTATATATTGTCTCTTGTACTTCCATTACGTCTTTTTTAGTCTATTTTGGTCTTAACCCGAGGGTCTATCGAAAACAACCTCTCTACCTGATCACCTTTGCGTTCATTGTGTTTTTGTTGTTGTTGATCCATCCTTAGCATGCTGCTACTGGTTTTCGATAGTTTTCGGACTAAATCCTGTTTCTGTTTTTGTAACATGAAAGATATCAATTGGTGCTAAAGATACTGCTGTGGTGCAATGGCAAGGAGACTTACTTGCAATAGGCGCGACGGAGAATGACATGGCTAGAGATGAGAATTCTAGGTTCAAGAATCCACTATTGCAACAGCTTGATTCCGAATTGAATGGTTTATTGTCTGCAGCTTCTTCTGAGGAGGATTTTAGTGGAAAGTCTGGACAATCCGTAAATCTCAGGTTTCCTGGTGGAAGGATTAGTCTAGTTGGTCTTGGCTCATCAGCATCATCACCTACTTCTTATCACAGTTTAGGAGAGGCTGCTGCTGCTGCTGCCAAGTCTTCTCAGGCTCGTAATATTGCCGTTGCACTTGCTTCCACCGATGGACTCTCTGCAGAATCCAAGATTAACTCTGCCTCTGCCATAGCAACTGGTATACACATATATATGTTCATTTTCTTGGTGAACCATATTGAGAAACAAAACTTGATTAGTTTTCATGAATGTTATAGGAGTTGTGCTAGGGTCATTTGAAGATAATAGGTTTAGGTCCGAGCCGAAGAAATCAACTTTGGAATCTTTGGATATTCTTGGACTGGGAACTGGACCTGAAATAGAGAGGAAAATCAAGTATGCAGAACATGTATGTGCAGGTGTTATACTCGGTAGAGAGCTCGTTAACGCACCAGCCAATATAGTTACGCCTGGTTAGTGATCTGTCTTTCAATGCATTTTCTCTTTTAATCATATCATATATTACTAAAAGTGGGAATTAACCTATCGAGTTTGTGCTGCAGCGGTACTTGCTGAAGAGGCTAAAAAGATTGCGTCCACTTATAGCGATGTCATTTCTGTTAACATTTTGGATGCTGAGCAGTGCAAAGAATTGAAAATGGGAGCCTATTTAGCTGTTGCTGCAGCAGCTACTGAAAATCCTCCTTACTTCATCCATTTATGTTTTAAAACTCCTTCTAAGGAACGCAAAACGAAGTTAGCCTTGGTTGGAAAGGGATTAACTTTTGACAGGTAAATAGATTTCTATCTTCTATTATTCTTACGTTATGATTTGCTGAACATTTGTTTTCGTGTTCCCTAGTGGTGGCTACAACCTCAAGGTCGGAGCTGGTTCGAGGATTGAGCTAATGAAGAATGACATGGGAGGGGCTGCTGCTGTTTTAGGTGCAGCAAAAGCTCTTGGTGAAATTAGGCCTTCCGGAGTAGAGGTGAGTCCTTCCTTTATCATGCATCATTCGAGAATGTATGTATTTACTCGGAAGTGCATGTATTCAATTATCGTGTATGTTACGTTGCAGGTGCATTTCATTGTCGCAGCATGTGAAAATATGATCAGTGCAGAAGGCATGAGGCCTGGAGACATTGTCACAGCTTCAAATGGTAAGACAATTGAGGTTAACAATACTGATGCTGAGGGTAGGCTCACACTTGCTGATGCTTTGATATATGCCTGTAACCAAGGTGTTGAGAAGGTATTAATTCAACATTGTTATTATGCATCGGTCATCGATCACTTCAATGTGTATGTTTCCCCTGATTCACTGATTGAATTTATGCAGATAATTGATCTGGCAACATTAACTGGTGCTATTATGATTGCTCTTGGACCTTCAGTTGCTGGTATATTTGTTTGTGACTCTATTCTTTGTTTGGTACACGTTGTACGTGTACTCTTCTTGAACTTCATTGGATATCTCGTATACGAATACAGGTGCTTTTACACCTAATGATGGCCTAGCAAGGGAGGTTGTTGAAGCTGCTGAGGCAAGTGGTGAAAAACTATGGAGGATGCCTATGGAGGAGAGTTACTGGGAGAGTATGAAATCAGGAGTGGCTGATATGATTAACACGGGGCCTGGTAATGGTGGTGCTATAACTGGTGCTCTCTTCCTCAAACAAGTACTCATCCCATCATCACTCTACGACTGACATTTTGGTACATTCTACATATCTTTATTTTCAGACGAGAAACTTGACATTTGGTCTTTGTTTATGCAGTTTGTTGACGAGAAGGTTCAGTGGATGCATCTCGATGTAGCTGGCCCCGTCTGGAGCGATGAAAAGAAAAACGCCACGGGTTATGGTGTTTCAACTCTGGTGGAATGGGTGCTGAGGAACTAGTCAAGATGTTGATGGCTAAACATATTAGGGACTAATGATGTTTGGAAAAATAAATGCATCAAGTTGTATGAATAAAGGCAATAGTATAGGCTTTCTTGTTATCTTGATTAATAAAATGCCTAAATAAAATTGCCACTTAACCTTTTGGAATGAAATTTATTATTCCTGTCTTATTTACGTATGTCTGGTCGAGATTATATTCACTCTAGTATCGTAACTTGGAGGTGAAAGATATATATATTTGTTTTACTGTTTGTTAGAATCTGTGCGTCCACTATCAGTCAATGGATCAGGTCCCTTGACACACAAATAAGGATATAGCAGAAAGTAAATGCAGTTTAACAACAGAGGAGTTTTACGTGGAAACATCTTTGTTCAAGGGAGTAAAATCACGACTTGTCTCACAGGATTTTCACAACCGTTTCACTAATCTTCACAAGCAAAAGGAAATCGGTTGCACAAAATGTGAGAAAAAGTTTTTAATCTCACCAACAAGCAATAACTTTATTGCTTGATGAGCCTAAGTAGATGTTACTCTACCTACTAAGCTATCACTCTAGACAACTTAGAATTTTCTAAGCAGTCTCACAGACTGCCCACTAAACCACTAACCTACTAATGATTTAGAATTTTCTAAGCAACACAAAGGTTGCCCACTAAATTAGTTCAACTAACTAACTTAGAATTTCATATCAAACCACACTAATTCCTTTATAGTTTTAGGATCAGTTTACAATGTAAGATCGAAAGAAAGTATTCCTAAACAACTACACAATGTTCACTTGAGCTTCTGTTGTTGTTATTTCTTCTCCTTGATTTTCCAAGCCTTTGCAAGAGTTTTTAAATGTGCTTTTTCAAGTTGCAAAAACTCATTGTGAATATGGGGATGTTTTGTTTATGTAGAAAGGTCACAAAACGTAAAACAAACCCATTGAGCTAAGAACAGGTTCCTTCATAAGATCTCTGAGTTTGTCAAATCATCAAAACTACAAATAACACTGCTTGATGATTTTGTTGAACAAGATTGAAGTTATAGTATTTATTTCACTTTTGAGATTCATATTAGAACTTTCATGTCCTTTCGTCCTGAAAATTAAAGGCATTACAAAGTTGTGTTGTTTAAATTCTTCAAAATTTTTGTCATACTTGAGTTGACTTTTTATAAAATATACTCCCTCCGTTCTATTTTATGTGGCATTTTTCATTTTTTGAGAGTCAAATAGTTTAACTTTGACCGGACATTTGCGTATGGAATCTTCAAATTTTTTGAAATAAAATTTATATATTTGTAAACTACGTAAAAAGTATTATAAGCCATAATAATTGATAATTCAAAATGTTAAAAGGATCTATGAAAAATTACAGTCAAAGATAGACTTGTTTGAATCTGAAAATGAAAAAAGTATCATAAAATGGAACGGAGGAGATATTTTTTCTAAGGATCTGACACACATCTCTTGATATTTTTATACAATTCGGTTGAGATAAGAATAAAAATAGTAAAACCATGCAACCAAGTATATGATCAGTCTTTGTGAGTTTAATACGATGAAAGTCATTTTTCAAGGATAAGATTGGATCTCTTATTTTCTTTTTAAGTCCATTTATGAAACAATGCTTCTTTCTTTTTGGCTCATCTTTAGTTTTTATCTTTTTACATAACATGTTTAAAATCACAAGATTGACATTATGATACATTTTACGTATCTTTAGTTTAATACCACAAAATTTAAAAATCTTTTTTACAAACGTTGTATCAATTTAAAACAGACAAATAAATTGAAACAAAAGGTGCCTTCTACTTATCACGGGCAGCTACCCATAGTTACCTTTTAGGCGAGATGATAAATGTAAATATTTATTTACACAATCAGTATCAGTTTAAAGAAGTTAAACTCTTACATAAATATGTAGCAATAAGACTAATAAACATAAATTATACATCAAGCTTTTTGCAAAGCTTAAGCATACAAAATTCAGTCAGTATCTTCACTGAAATCAGGTTCTGGAGGTTTTTGCAGCTTCATAAGCTCCCTAGCAGACTTGAGATTTCGATTCTTATGAACGCCTCGGAGAGCATTAGCTGCAAATCTCGATGCCAAGAACGTTGCCCCAATACTAAAAGAAGCTCCACCCGAGTTACTACTGGCCCCGGCCAACGCTTCTGCTTCTTCATCCTCTTTTCTTTGTAGTTCCATAAGTTTCCTTTTCGTGAAACGCCTCCATGCTGCTTGGATGAAGCAAGCAGCCCAAGTTCTCCAGTGCTGTGAGTAGAAACGGAACGTGTGCTGTACCTGTCTACTGTGGAGCTTTCTGAACTGACTGGCGACGAATTTCAACTCATCTGCTATTAATGCAAAAGCCTCTACCTCTGTCAGAGCTTTCACGGTACGAGTAGAAGATGGGAGGTTAGAACCTGATTTCGGGTCTAGTGCCCAAGTAAGAAGTTCTTCTCCACAGAAGTCGGATTCTTTTAACAAGCTGCGGTTGAAAAAACCGCTTCTCCCACCATCAGTTGTCACACTCTCAAGGCGCCCTCGTATCACAAAGAGCATTTCATCCACTGGATCTCCTTCTCGAACAAGGTAAGTGTTCTCGATGTACAAACAGGGTTTTAGATGCTCACAAATTGCATCAAGCAATCTCTCCTCCATATTTGCAAATAGAGGCACCTGAAAATCAACAACGGAATATTAGTAAAGTAAAACTAGCAAAAGACAATAACGTAAAGCTTAGCAGCTGTAGACTCGTTTGTCCCAGTCATAAAATGAATGTTCGGTCATTCACTCTAGAAGAATTATAACATCGGATTGTAGCAAGAAACTAGGAAAACATGAAATAAAAGAAAGAACGCTACTAAGACCAGATCATTAGTTGCTATATTTTCTTCACTGTCGTTTTCCAGCAATTTTGATATGCTGCACTTAAGCCGAGGGTCTTCCGCAAACACTCTCTACCTCCACACGGTAGGGGTAAGGTGTGCTTACACTTTAACCTACCCAGACCCCACTTGTGAGGTAGGGGTAGCAACTCTGCTGCACCACACGACGACAGTACCACGACTACAATGATACCTATGTTGCTCGGACTCTTCATAAATATCAGATGTGTGTTGGGTCCTCCAAGAGCTATGCATTTTTGGAGGACCTGACATTGGTGCAGCAACATTTTTGGAGGGTCTAGGCAACAGGAGAAACAAATATTATCGAAAAAGCAGGAATATATAGTTTAGTTACCCTCTTCACTAGAGCCAGACAAAGATGACGTTTGATATCCCTCCTGAGATCCTTGGGCAAATTCTGAACTATATTTTCTTCATCCACTCCACGTGTTTCTTGCCACTTGTACTGATCATAGCCCCTTACCCGTTCTCGAAGTTCTTGTGGAAGCAATCTGTGATGCATCCATTGTTCCGAGTCACGCCTTCTAACTCTCATCTCTTCAAGTCGAATAGTAAGCGACTGAAGGTATGTCTGTGATAACAAAACACCAAACTCTTGAGTAACAATTTCCCATAGATACAAATGTCATTATCAGAAACACTTTAAAGAAACTGAAAATCATAAAATGAATTTCTTGTGGAATAACAGTTTTGATTTTGATGATGTATGTAATTTTCATGCGAGTCGGTTGCTCAAACGAAAGGAATACATTACTCGGATGCCATATTGCAAGTAATCCGAAAATTCTGTCCCTTGGCATCTTGTTCAGAATTTCTTTTCGTGAGTCTTCCATAATTTAAATTTTTTCTTTTTAGTATCATTTTGGAAGAAACGAGAGATGGGAGCCAAAAGAAGAATAAACAATACTACAACAGCAACCGGTCTCGTATATAAAAATATCATGTCAAGGAGGTATCCAACAAAGCTTTATATCTGTGTAGTACTCTACAACAGCATATCTTAAGATCCTAAACCTCTATTGAAATTGTCTAAAAGATGCTATTGTTTGACATTTACCGCAATCTTAAAAATTATGAATAAGCCCTCTGTATGGCTCATGAGTCATGACTACTGCGAACTCTTAACTGTTGCCGAGAGAGAAGCACTTTACTTGACACTGCTGAGATGATATCAACATTTTGCAAGAACTTTTCACTTAAAACAAAGTGGAATTATGTAATGGCATAAATACATAAACAAACCCTAAAACATGGCCTCATCTAGCAAGTAAGAACTCTAACTTTGCGAGTGCACATCTACACACCTCAACTTGGTTTCAACTGGCAACAAACCCCAATTCGTCTCCTCTGTGAGTCTTGACACCCAATGTGATGTGGCACATAAATTTGGAGGTGTCTAGCTGATCATTTTGTAAGTAAAAAGTGCTCAACTAACACAGTGGAGACGAGCTGAGGAGTCAATATGTGCATACGCGAAGTTGGAGTGTTTACTTGCCAACTAAGCCAAGTTTGATTGTGCCCTTATGTATTATGCCTAACTCATTTCTTCCGAAAGAAATACACGAAGTGCATTTTTTTTTTAAATGATAGCACCAAGTGCATTATCTAAACTGTCAAATGTCTTGAGCTCCGTTTTCATCAAGCACCAGTATCATAACCACTTAACAGTAAACTCTCACGTGCAACTGATCTTTCAGAAGTTTTCGCACAATATTCTGTTAGTAACAAAATGACAAGCAATCTCTATAAGCTATGTTAGTGCAGAAGCTACATTACTAGCATTCGGTGATTACCTGCATGTTACCAATCAGCAATGCAAAGAGAATGAGCCCGAGTATCGCTAGTGCAATAGAGAATAAAGACTCCCCAGGATATGTGCTAGTTTGAAGTCCCTGTCCAAGGGTACTACACAAGCAAAACAAGAAAAAAAGAAATGCTATTAGAACAAGTTCACCAAAAGGTTTATTAACAATTGATATACCTTAGCATATGAAAAGAAAAATAACGTAAATATTCATTTAATTAGTTTTCCGAACTCCAGCTTAGTTGATTCTTCTTTTCCTCTTCAGTCCTCCGGGTAAAGAACAAAACGAAAAGAAGATCCTACCACTAATATTGGTCTAACCAAATAGTGAATAGACAATATGAACCAAAAGAAGCATATAATACTGGAATATATTGAATTAGTGTTCACATTTAATTATCGGCTGTCATGATTCAGTGACAGGAAAACACTACCCCTCCGTAAACCAATTAGTTGATAGACAATATGAACCGAAAAGGCCATCGGAATATTAATCATTTAGATACGATGATAGCACACAATTAGCAGGAAATTTCTCTTCTCGTATTCAACAGGGAAAAGTATGGTCACACTGGAACTCTGGAACAATTGAATTAGGAACTTGACATTTTCTTAGTAACAGATAAATCTCTGCAGGCCATTGGTGCACAGTTCGAAACTCGGTGGATAATGGGTTCTCCCCTCCATCGTTTTCTACTTAAATACCAGGCTTTTATTTGCGGTAGGATTTGAACCTGTAAAGTGCACCAAATTTACACATCACAAGTTGAGCTCTTACTTATACAAGTTACAACTAGACCAAAGTACCTATGGACGCTTGTCTTATATCTCCCTGTAGCTCCTGCAAAGCCATATGGTTTTGATTTTTAATAACCACCCTATAATCTTGTTACCTTAACATGAAAAAAAAAAAAACTTGTTCACGTTGAATTATAGGCTATCAGGTAGGAATAGAACCTAAGTGAGCGCCAACAAGCAGCAACAACAACATATTCAGTGTAATCCGACGAGTGGGAATAGGGGAGGGTAGAGTGTAAGTGTACATTACCTATACCTTGGGATGTAGAGATTGGCTCAAGGAAAAACAATTCAATACGGTTCGAAAAGAAAGGCGGAAGTGGAAAAGCTATGGCAAAATACTATAGAGAGCATGACAAAGTGCCAAAAGGAAATAGTCATAATATGCAAAACCTAGTGCATGCAGACTTTTCATACAACTTTCAAATAACGTTTAATCAACATACAGTTGAGCAAATGGTAAACTACAATGAAGTAATTAGGCATAAATGTACACTTCAAACAACAAAAGGATTTAGTAGTAATGTGAAGGAAAATTTTAATGCTTTGTTTTTCACTCCTTAGGCATAATCCCTGAAAGATACGAGAGACTAAAGCAAATGAGATAAGAATAATGTTAAAGAGTAAAGCCACCTTAAATTCTGGAGTCCCCACCACAAACAGTAGCAATATTTAGTCACAAACTTCATTGAGAAAACTATGCCTGATGACAAAGCCTGCGCGAAAATTCCAAAATCAAATGGTGGATTGTCACCGCTACGAGGGCATGCTCCATTTAAAACCGATTCACTGATATTGCTCCAAGCATTATACCCTGTCATGCCTTGATTGCCGCAGTACAAGAAATCAGTTTGGCATGTTGTGTTATGACTACAAGCTCTTTCCCAGCATGTATCATAGCGTTCCACAGAAAGCAAATACCAAAAGGAGCCAACTATCTGAAAAGAACCAACGAGAATGGAAGCAAGGAACAATCAGAAATTCCACCTTGAGATAACCTTTGCGATGTTCTAGCAAAGATGAGCAATCCGAAATTTCAACGAAAAACCATCTAATTTGCATATGCTTTGCAGAACAAGTGAACATTTTCTAGTTGGAAAATGAAACAGCAAACTCCATATACATGCAATTGAACCAGAAAATGGAGAGTACACTGCATTTCTTTTAAACCAATACAACATGTATAGTTGTTGATAAGTTATCCACCTATTTTCAGATAATTGTTTCATTTACAAATTAATTTTACTTTACGGATGCGGTTTTAGCTCCAATCCATCTAAAAGACGATGAAGATGCTATAAACAGAGATTTCATATTAATAAAGATTTTCCCTCATAATGATCTGCAAAATGACAGAATACAGCAGGAAACCAGAACTTCCACTTCCACAAAGAAGACAATTTTACACAAAAGAAAATGGCATAATACATATATTGAACCCTAAACTTGGCTATAAATTTTAACTTTGACCTCTAACTTTCATAATGCACAAATAGGCACTTTAACTATCCAACTTTTAAATAAATAAACACATGAGTCCTACATGGCACAACACACGTAGAACACCACGTAAGACAAAAAATGACATGTAGGACATGTGTGTCTATTTGTTCAACTTTATACAAGTTTAAGTGGTTTAATTGTGCACATCCAAAGTTGAAGGGCATGAATGTGATTTGAAGCCAAATTAAAGGGCACATTTATGTATTATGCCAATGAAAAAAAGAAGATTTACATTTCAAAACAATGCAATGGACAGTTATCTTAGCAGAACAGATAGCAAACATTTCGGCAACTTAATAAGTAGCTTACGTGACTAGCAAGCATGTACAACAGCAAATAGGATGCAGCACCAGCCCATGCAGTTTCAGCGAAGACACCAGTAGTTCTTTTCAATTCTGACGTTAAGGGTATAACTCGGACAAATCTGGGGATATACTGGAGCAAAATGATATAGAGCAAAGCTTGTTTGGTAGCCAGAACATCAGAACCTGTCGATCTCTGCAGGAATCTCCCAGCTACAATCTGTATAGATCCATAAAAGGAAAAGCAAAGTGAATGACGATAGGCCATTCATCAAAAGAGCTGTATGGACTGATTCATAAACAAATGACTTAATAAAAAGACTAAGCATATCAAAACATCCATTGACAGTATCGTAACACAGAAAGGTAGAGAATCGGGATGAAAATCCCACTCAACCCATTTAGGACAGTAAGAAGAAAGAACCTTGAAAAGTGAAAGCATGATATAACAAGAAGGAGACAATCATTTTGTGGCACACTTCCCTTTTTGGTCCGTCCCAAGCAGATCGTCACATTTCTATAATTAGAAAGAATAGCTTTAAAATTCTCCTTTTACCCTTAATAAAATGATGTATAGTAAATTATAGCCAGAAAAATGGCTAAGGTTTGTTTTGGACCACAAATTTCAAAGGTCTACCTTTCTTTCTTAAATTATGTGTCAAGTTAAATGGTGCCACACAAATTAGGTTGGAGGGAGTATAAGGTCAGTGATCATAAGAGCCATGGTAGTTTACTAAAGGAAATAAAGTTTCAATGTAGAGAGACATAAAAAAAATAAAGCATTTCTTTAAACCTGAGGCAAGGGAACCACAGCAAGAAGATCGATGATAAAATAGGATCGCAAGTATCTTTTAGCAATCTGTCCAGGATCTATCACTAGTTCACCCCTTCCAAAAACTCGAGAGGATGGTGCAATATAAGCTGTACGAAACTGAAGTGCCATGTGAATAAGATAGAAAGCATCAACAACGGTACGAAGAGTTGTGGCTATCACAGCTAGCTTTCGATCAATCTGAAGGCAATTTGACTTGTCATCGAAAACTGGAAGGTAGAAAAACAACGGATCAACAGACACAGCCAGAATGCATGATATAACAAACAGCTTATTCCACAAGAGAAGGAATTTATCTTGAGGATCAAAAATCTTCTTCTCTGAAACTTTCAGATCTTCAGGAAATACTGCCTTAGAGACACCAAATCCAAGTGATCGACCAATCGACTTTAGTCCTTCAGATCCTTTTCTCATTCCTCTCTTAAAAGACCTTGACGGGCTGCTAGTTGCATGGCCAGAATGTCTTAAAGCTTCCATGATGAAGCCACATTTATTTGCAGCTACGGTGTTGACGCTGAGGTTAGTCCGCAATCAAAGCCATCCAACCTAAAAAAATGTAAAGAAGCATTATAAGGTAGGGATACTCGAGGAGAATTCATCAATGACTCAACAAATGGCCATAAATACATTGTTCATGTCAAGCCGCCCTGTCCATCAGCCATAAATTGCTTAAATGCTAAACATTAACATTTTAGGTGTTATCTTCAGTTAATAGAGAAATGTATCTTCCAACCAAAAGAGTGTCAAAAACAATCTTCAAAGGCAGCGAGGGTAAGATGTTATCTGCAAAAAACCTAGAGTCCAATGATTTACAACAAAATTTCCAACAGTTCACCATATAACACATTGTATTTAGCCCATAGCTCCGACTGCCATTTTTCACATTAAGAACATACAACCCCCAAAATATATGCCGGACGAAGTGGACTGAAATAAAAGCTTAATAACCTTGATAAAAGATCATTTAGTACCTTACAAACTTTTTTTTGCTGCCCATCCAGATCTTGGGACTTCGAACCATAATCTAACATTTTGTACAATCAAACACATATATAGTAACTGCAATAAAGCAAAAGATTCTAAGTTCAGGATTAAAGTTCAATCTAACTTTTGGCCATGAAAGACTAAACATTGACATCAATTCTGCCTGCATATAGCAAGAGCCTTGCCATTTTACATCATTCTCTATTCGCATTAAAGCCATCAGGAGTCCATGTCAGCAAGCTTTATTTTCCAAAATGGAACCACGAAAAGAGTATCATACATTGAGCTAGTTCAACAACAATTTCTAACATGAAAGAAAAAGGAAAAACTAAGTTCAGAAAAATGAAGAAGGCAACTCGAATAAATTGAATTTTAGATGTTGCAGATCTTGCTTGTTCAATCAAGTGCTTTCAACATGACACAGATGTAAAAATATTCTAATTAGTCACTCCTTCACGATATCTCTAATAACCAATGCCCGAGTTACAAAATTGACGACCTTCCTGTAAAGCTTTGCAGCGACATATCTACCTAGCAGATTCATCCATTCTTCTCCTATCTTTCTTCCCCCCTTTTTTGGATAACCGTGGTGTCCGGGCCAGCTTGTGTGCACCTTGACTAATTTCACGAGATACCTGCCACCTCCCACCAACAACAGGTAGTCCACCAAGGCTAGATCAGATGGGAAGAAACCACCTAGTATTCTTGTCTCAGTTGGAATTTGAACTTGAGACCTTTTGTTGCTCAACCCAATCTTTCTTCCCTCTATTTAACTGGGGAAAGCAAGGGGGAGGGGGAGGGGGAGGGGGGGAAAGAAGCACAGTTATTGCTAAATCTCTTCACTTACTGTCTCATTTCCCTGAAGCCGTCCTCTCTTGTGCCCGAGTTAGAGAGAGGAGGGAAATCTAGAAGATATTATCCCGAATCTTCCCAAGATGTATTACTTGGTATATCTCTGCAGTTGATGCAGAAGCTATGTGATACCATTCCCTTAAGCCAGCTGATACACAAGAACTTCCCTCCTACTCTAATAGAGGATTGTTTCGAAGCTGTGAGATAAACGTTTTTAGCGTAGGATTTGCAAGAGTCCTATATGGGGCTAAGCTTTCTCCCCATGAGGACTTAGCCTTGCTAGTTCTAGTAGTTATGTGAACCTGAATTCTACAAAGTCAGAGCATCATTGAAAGAAATGGTACCCGTTCCTAACATATTTAAAAATATTGTTAAATTTATCAAACGAAACATTTTTCAGTCTTCACCTAAAACTAGGTGCCTTATCTTCCCAATTGTGTGTGACACATTGGCTCCTATCACATAATCAGATAATTACGTAGCTATGACAGTTTCCTTACCACATATTGAATTTCAGAAAATGGATATAAGCTAAGCTTGAGCCACAAGCTGAAACAAATACCATAAGAGAAACTTGTCTTGTACCGAACACATTTTCTGCTCACCTAAAACCACTAAATACATGACTTCTTAGCTGCACTCGAGCTCCTAAGCATTAGATTATAGGTCCAACAACCTATGTTAGCTGAATCGAGAAGTTTACAAATTTTCAACCGAAGTGTAAAGATGTCATATCCATTCCATTGCAAGTCCAACATACAAAGCTTCAGACATTAGATAGAAAACTTACTATCTCAAAACCGTAAGGTTAGCATCTTTTTTAAATATCATCATATCAGTAGACATATAAAAAGAATCTTGGTATCAGCCTTATTTGAAATCTCAAAAGTATTGCTTAGACACACAATCTCCGGGATAAGAAAAGAGGAACCTCTCACTAATCCAATAACATGTTCTAGGACATCTTTTTCCCAAAAAATAAAATAAAATCTGCATTTGACCAGGCAATAGAACATTTCATGATTAAACTGCTAGCCCATCCCCCAACACACACACACAACTTAACCACCTCTTCCTCTCCCTCTTTTATCTCAAAATGCTCCAAATTGAAAACCGTCCAAATCCTAGTTCCATTTTTATGAATGATACATTTTTAGAGGCTTCTGCAAAATATTGACATGTAAGTGAATTGATAATCAAGAGAAAAAAAAACAACCATTTGTGCATAGTATTTAGGCTCTAAAATTATCCTACCTTTAAAAGACTTGATCTTTTTTCATTTCAACCCCAGAAGGCACATACCCCACCAAATTTAACCAAATAAAGATTGACTCTTTATTGAACACTTCAGCCGTACACTTGTACATAAACGCACACAAGCAATTCATACAACAAAAACAGATGATAGCATAACCAGCAAATTAATCAAGACTCATTTAAATTTGTATACAAGCAATTCAGATAAACAGCAAACTAATCAAGACTCATTTAACAAGTCAAAAAAGATAGAGAACACACAGAAAAACAAAGCAATAATCTTTGTAAATTTGCATAAAAGGAAAAAAGGGACAAACCCCATAGATGTTAACCAATAAAGATTGAATCTTTATTGACCCCTTCAGCTGTAAATTTGAATACAAACAATTCAGACAACAAAAACAGACAATAACATAACCAGCAAACCAGTTAAGACTCATTTAACCAGTAAAACAAAAATATAAAAAAAACAAAGCAATAATCTCTGTAAATTTGTATATAAACAAAAAAAAAAAGACAAACCCCATAGATGTTAACCAATAAAGATTGAACCTTTATTAACCCCTTCAACTTTAAATTTGTATATAAGCACTTTTAGACAACAAAAACAGATAATAGCATAGCAAGCAAACTAATCAAGACTCAAACTAAATGAAAACAAAAAACTTAATTATATTGCTAATTTAATGAAAATATTTACAAAAGTAAAGATAAAAAGAAGAATGGATCAAGAAAAGGGGACTTACAATTGAAGTCTTTGAGGTTAATCCATGAACTATGGTGCTAATGAACAGACAAGAGGGCAAGAAGGAAGTTGGGGGTGGGGGTGGGAATGTGAAAGCAAAGATAAAGTCAAAAAAAATAATCTGAGCATATAAATATCAATTGGATGGCACTAAAATCAGAAGTCAAAAGTAAGGAACAGAGTAGCAGAAGTTAGAAATAAAATAGACCAAGTTGAGACATGAATACAGTTACCACCCACCCCACCCCCCACCATAAAGACCCCACTTTTCCTCAAGATTTTTTTCCTTTTTTTTCACTTTTAACTTTTTCTTAAAGTTAAATTTTTAATCGAAATTTTGAAAAAGAATTTGATTATAATATCTGTTGAAAGTTTGGCTCACTTTGAGAGACTTATATATGTCGTTCATTAAAAGTTTAATTCATCTTCAATGATATATTTAAGCATTTTTTGTTCTTTTAATAACATTTTATTATAATTAACTTTCTGATTTTACTTTTAATAATACATTATTATTGGTACAAAATCTAAAAGAAAAAAAATTGTAATATTTTTTACACTATAAAATTCCAACAGTACTTTGCTATGAGCAAGTTGATGATTTTTTTTTAAAAAAAATGTGCCTAATTGACTACTTTGTGTATATTTTATCTGATTCATTTTGTTGACATGGTTACAAGAAAACAACTTATTAAAAATAAAAATTAAGATATAATTAATGAGTTTTTCACTTTTATTTTTATTTTAATAAATATGAAAAGTGATTAATGCAATTTAATATAGTAGTATTAATTGAGATAAAAGAACAAATAAAAGCAGATAATATCATTTAAATATTACAAAAATTCTGTGTAAATTAAATATTAAGTATAAAATGGATTGAAGAGAGAAATATAAAGTGAAGAGAGTGTTCAATAATTTTTTTTAGTATACAATATTAAATACATGCATACTACTTAAATTAAAAGCTATACACATTTTCTAATTTTCTTTGTCTTTTTCATCATATAAATAAAGCATTTCTCATTTTATAATTTTTTTAAAAAGTTATTAAATATTACCAACAATTTCAATAATTTTCTCTAAGTTTTCTCATATTGACCCTTGCATATATATAGTCACACATGGGTTGAATGGAAAAAGAATGTTCACTTCCTTAGTTCCCTTTTCCTTTTATATTATACAAATTCAGATTCAATCGAGCTTATGAATATTTTGTTTAAAACATCAAAACACAAAAAAATATTGAATGCAACGTAAATATTAAAGTAATAAAGAACGTTTGAGATGAATTTCCAACTATATAAATATAATAAATGGTTGATTTATTTTTATTTTTTAGAACAATATGAATAGATTTTGGTAGAGTATGATCTGGCTTGTATCCAATTTTCATATACTTCTTGTGATTCAACTACATGAAATTAAAGATTTCTCACTTGATTTAGAGGAATATATGAGAAATATAATGCAACATAGTAAAACACAAAAAGTAGTGAATAGTAACCAAAAAAACCGTGTATTTATCTGTTTAATTTTATATATTATGTTTTAAAAGCACAACAAACTTACCAATATAATAATGATTCCAACTTTCATGCCACCACATCCACTAATTGGAGAATAATCCATTGAAAAGTTCCACACTGGGAGGTAAAATGCTCTCTAACAAATGCGATATCATATTTAGTGAGATTCAAACCTGAAACCTCTGATTAACGATGAATGAGTACTTACCACTCCACGTAAACTCTTGTTTTTTATATGCATTGTTTTTATAACTAGATTACACTATAAACTTATTACAAAAAATGTACTTATAAATATGATTGTGTAATCTCATTTTCACTTACCACCAAAAAAAAATACTAATAAATAAATAAATAAGCAAAGACCAATGAAATGTTCATAAAGAAATCATGCACTACATCATTGTTAATAAAATAAAAAATAAAAACCTAAAATTTAAAACTTAGACAAAATTAACTAATTAACCTATGCTAGAACAATAATACTTGCCAACATAACAATAAACCCTCCAATTATCTCAACTTTCATGCCACTACTTCCACTCTCCGGTGCCGGAGCTGGAGTCGGAGCCAGAAATTCCACTGGAGTTGATGAACTATGTTTAGGTGACAAGACTATCACATCAAGTTTTTGGCCCTTTTCACAATGGCCATTTGCTCCACTTATGAAGAAAAATGGGCCTGATCTGTCAAGCAAAATCTTGGTTACTCCATCTTCATATGATTTAATGGGCTGGGCCTTGTTGCAATTGTTGTAATCTTCTTCATTTACTTGTAATACTGAGTCTGACTTTGGATCATAATTCAAAACTGTAAAAATAATAATAATAATATATAATTAGAAGGATAAATAGAGAAATTAACTTCACACATATATATATACATATGAGATGAAACAGTAAAGTTGTCTTCGTGTATGTTCGAGTCGTGAAATTAGTTAGTAATGTATGCATATTTGGTATATCACACATTGCTTAATCAAAGAGAGATACGAACAACGAAAAGAAATATAACCCTTCTTCCTTTTTTTTTAACAAATGAAACGAAAAGAGATACAATCAAGCTGATTAACAAAATCTCTAACATGAGAAGCAAATGATTAATAATTTGTTTTTAGAAGTAATTTTTTTAGAATCTAACAAGATTTTTTTGAACTTTTTCATTCGAAATCACAACGAAATGTATATCCTTCTCAAACCTTATATATATAATGAAAATAAAATAAAATAAAACATCAACTATATATATATATTATATATATATATATATATATAATATATATATATATATATATATATCACCAAAAAAAAAACATGTTGGCTATGAGTTATTCACAAAATATTAAAACAATCTTGCTAAACAACAAAAATTCATTTGACAAATCGTAAAAAAAAAGAAAATTGTTAGCTACGAACTATTTAACGACAGATTAACGTAAAATAAAAATCGTTACCAATATAATCTCCAATCCTAAAACGAGTTTTTTCAGCCCACTTATTAAATTCATTAGGTGAAGAAGGAATTTTCCAAGAATTTTCTTTTCCATCAACAATAAATTCTCTTGCTTCACTAAAACATTTTGTGAAAAAACTAATAATCACAAAATAAGCTAAAAGAGAATAATAATAATTTTTCATTTTTTTACCCCTCAAGAAAAAATGCCAAACTTTTTTTTTTTTTTTAAATACAAATTTATAAAAGTGATGAATAGAAATAGCAAAGGAGGAAATATATGTTTATATAAAAAAATCGTAGGGATTTTTGGCATTTTTTTCTAACTATATAATATATAAGTTTTTGATTTTGTTAGGAGTATAGGTTTGGGATGAGGTTTGGAGTGATTGAAGCTATGCGAGGATGACACGTAGGAATTATGATAATCCAAAAAAATTGGTTTGGGAAGTTTGAATTATGATTATTTAAGTGGATTTTATTTGTCATTTATTTCCCATATTATATAATATATAATAAATAGCATAATGAGCCGTTTCATTTTATTAGTCTTTTTAAGTAAAATTTTCAAAATATACAATTTTTTAAAAGTATATCCCACTATATTCATACACGATTTTGGATTAGTCGAGGTTTAAAATAAATATTTAGCATTGTATAACAACAAAATTTGAATGTAAATTTAGATTAATCAAACTTTAAAACAAATATTTAACATTATAATGAACAAAAGAAATTGAATCGCATAGTTTTATTGATTCATTGATTTTCCTTTTCCTGTCACGTACACCCCCGAAGAACTCTATGCAACAAATTTAAATGCAAATTCAAATTAATCGAGCTTTCAACAAGTATTTAGCATTGTAATATATAAAAGAAATTCAATAGCATAGTTTTATTGATTTTCCTATCTCGTACACCCCGAAGAACTCTATGCAACAAATTTACTCGAATCATAAATAAAATTACGAAAAAAAATTCCGTTGCCGGGACTTGAACCCGGGTCTCTCGGGTGAGAGCCGAGTATCCTAACCAACTAGACTACAACGGATCTTGTTATGATGGTAATAATTTAATATTTATTTTACAATACTATATTCTTACAATTATTCCCTAAAAACTTTAATTTGAAGTCTTACGTTTGATTCATAACCAATGATTATTATTTTTTTCTTAGCTCAACATTCACCATTTATATGAATCAAGTTTGGATGTTATTTATCCTTTGCTTTAATATACTCCATTAATGGATAGCAAGGGGAGGAAACATTTTAAGGTTTGTGACCATTTTGGGTTCTTTTTCTTTCCTTTTATTTAGGCATTTCATATGATTTCGATTTCAATAAACTTTGTAAATGTACACTAGTATGAAATATAGGCAGAACATCGCGGGATGAGTATACAAATTGCCTTCAAATGATATGGTGGAATAGTAAATACTCATTCATCTTTAGCCACAGTCACGCTTTGCTTCCTGGTGCATTCAGATTACTCGGGACCCAAAGCAAATATCAAACACCGAATCCATTTGTGAGGAGGAGGGGGGGGGGGGGTTGACGAGTTAGTAAACTAATATACACCAATTAAGTCAAACGATTCACCTTCAAAATCAAAATACTGGGAAATCACAGATGAGAGAGTACAAAGTTACAAAACACAACTGAAGCAGCAACATACGAAGTGTTCAACACTTGTTAAACAGACATTAAAAGCCAAACTAAAAGGTAAGAGACAGATTGTGTGTTCTCATTTGAGTAGTGTCTTCACTATGGACTTGACATTCAGCTTCTTCAGGTCTGTGTAGGACTGACCACATCCCACAAACATGACCGGGGCCCCGGATATGTAAACCATGGACAACGCTGCTCCCACCTGCGACAAATGTTGACTATAAGAATACAACACTAACTACTATACTTTAATCTCTAACTCAAGTGGGAATCGGCTATATGAATCTTGTCGCTCCATTTAAGGTTGTTTCAAGCAAATATCATACAAAAATAAGGTAGATATAAAAATGTACTAGAAATCCTCTCTATTTTCTACTGGTATATATCTGATATGAGTAGAAATCATTGGACCTAAAACAAACATACTAACGTGAGTAAAATATATTTAGATATTTAGTTGTTGATATCAGAATGATAAATCAAATAAGTAGGAAGAACATTAACTCGGTAAAGTAGCATAGGCTGGCATCAAACTTGAAAATGTGAAAAGACCGTGTACCTTATCATCAATGGTATCAAACTTGGTAAGGAGAATTCCATCAATCAATCTTGGATTTGGTGAGGGAGAAAGGTCACCTAGTTTCTGCAGACATAAGAGAAGTGTCAAATGATGGAACAAACGTTAAAATTATGGGGAAGTTATCATCACCGTTATAGGCAAACCTGGTTGAACTTTGACAACTGATCAACAGCATCATTTCCAACAAGTGCCTCACCAACAAAAAGGATCAGATCTGGACTGTTCACATATATAAGCTTTGAAAGTGCTCGCATCAGTGGTTCATTATCCTGTGGAATATGACAGTTGTGCATAAATTTTAAGGAAGTGAAAGATAAAACAAGAAAAAGAGAAGCTCAGCTTGCAAGGGTGGATGCTGAAACTAGCAATAGAAACCCCTACTAGCATCCAAGATAATATTCTACAATTGTTCTGTGTATAGTGCTCCTACAGGGACTTCCCTAAAACTGCCAAGAAATTCAATGATACCTGCATTCGACCGGCTGTATCAACAAGAACGACATCTGAACCATTTCTATTAGCCTCCTGGATTGCTTCCTTGGCAACAATAGCAGGATCCTTCTCATAGCCCTTCTCAAATATGGGGACCTGATAAGACAATACAATGTCAGAAACCTAACTTGTGCAATCTCTCCCCCAGCGAAGACCAAAAATTCGAACAAGTACAAAATTTCCAATCATGGCATACCTGAAGTCTTCGAGCATGAGTACGGAGCTGCTCTACAGCTCCGGATCGAAATGTGTCACACGCAGCCATCATAACATTGACCTTGTGCTGCTGAAGCCAATAAGCAACCTGCAGCAGAACATGTAAAGAACCCCATGAGAAGATATACAAGGCCCTTGAAGTAAAAGAAAAAAGAGCAATCTTAGTTTACCTTCGCAAGATTGGTAGACTTTCCAACCCCATTTACTCCTACGAAAACCACAACATATGGTTTCCCCTGTTCCTTTGCGGCATGAACATCCCTCAAGATATCAATGGAACGTTTAGGAGTTAAGATCCGAACAAGGGCCTCCTCCATTGCTGCCTGGTTTGATCAATTCAATACCCCATATTAGTATGTTGAGACTATGCCAACAACAACACCGTACCCAGTATAGTCCCGCAAGTGGGGGTTTGGGGAGGGTAGAGTGTGGCGGTGTACACAAACCTTACCCCTACCTTGGCAGGTAGAGAGATTGTTTATGAAAAACCCTTGGCTCAAGAAATGTTCAGACTATAAAAAGCAAAAAAATAGATGAGAATTTTTCAAGTTTTGGCATGCAAAAATTCAACTTTGCAACACCTTTCCATTTTAACTCTTCCTTTTATCTTTAAAGCCTGGAAGATGTTGAGGGGTATGCTTTCAAACACCTTGGATTTGAACACTTCTTAAATGGCATTGTTCCTCCAAGTACAAGTACTTTAAAGCAACTAAGTACTCTACTCTGTAAATGAATGAAGGTCCCAACTCTCTTACCTGAACTGTTGAAGAAATTCTTGTAAATGAGCCAAGCTTTTTACCCTCCAAACTTGCTGCCACTGATTCACAAAGCTTTTCAGCAATTTCTTCGGCCTGTAAGACATGTGTAACACTCATCAACCAATTATAGAATGAAAACAACTGATAGAAACATGGTCATCAATTGGGGGAAAGAAGGTGGTTAAGGAGAACGAACGCGGGTAGTAAGAGTAAAGCAACTGTAAACTTACCACATTCTTGGTCATCAGCCTGTCCTTAAGAGCTTTTAAAGCTGGCTCTAAGTCAGCTTTGTCCAAATTTGCCTTTCCTGCGATACTGGAGACACAACAGCAACCCAGGTTATGCTCAGCATTTAACAGTTAGAAAGATCCATTATCTTGGAAGTAATTTTTTTCCCCATTTCTCTTGAATATTTATCAGTTTTCACATAACACCCCAAACTAATTATCTTCTTTAGTGTCTGATAATCAAATTAGGCAAATTTCATGGTGACTAATAACGGAGGTGGGTGAAAATATTTCTGATCTATATATACCCATTGATCCATTTTGTGAGGACTATATGATAGAAATATCAGCCATTTCGTTAACTAATTTTCATAAAAATGAACTCATCTATTTTCTTGAATCAGGAGAATTACCTCTGGAACATGGATGAGAACCAACCTTTCTTCTTTGCCTCGACCTTGCTGTCTTTCCCTGGCTCTTCATCCTCCTCAGTCTCACTATCACTACTCACAATCTCCTCTTTGTCCATCATACTCTCACCTTGAACTGCTTCTACAACTGCTGTATTTTCATTTGCATTCTCACACATAGGATCCGTGAAATCCAATTTCGACTCCTTAGGTGAATCATCCCAGACTCTGTTCTTCTTTGCCTTTTTTGTAGGCTCTGCCTTGGAATCCTTTACAATGGTATCGGTTTTCTTTCCACCTTTAGCCCTAAGCTTCTGTAGCTTATTTACATCAAAAGCCCCAGAATCAGAACTTCTATTCTCTTTACCGTTAGCCTGCACTACTCCATTTCCCTTACTAACTTTAGAACGCCCATTGCCATTTTCCATGGCACGACTATTTACTTTATCACCATCTCCACTGTCATTTCCTGATTCAGCACCACTCTTTTTTTGATTGCCTCCATCCATAATGCCCTTCTGCACTTGTCCTTGCTTCTTACCCAGATTATGGTTTACAGGCTTGCTCACCTGCTTCGATTTCTTCATTTCCTCAGCACGTGCCTCGGCCTCCTTCCTAAGCTGCTGAAATACATTGTCAAATTCATTGTAGACAGTTCTTTTTGGGTCATAAATCTCTGAGAATTCCTGCTTAACCATAGAAAGCAATTCATCCACATACAATAGATGAAGAATTTTCTGATACACAGCAACAAACACAAGCCCCAGATCATTGTGAAACGTCCATTTAAGAGTGTATGCAGCTCCTGATACATCATAGTTAAATGAAGCGGCACCTGAACGTTCCTCCAAAAGACATGAACGAATCAATGTGTCAATTGGAGAACCCCTAAGAGCATTTCCAAGCTCCTTACACGTCCAGAGGATCAAGCCCCCTCTAGTGAATATCAGTAACTGCTCTAACATCTCTGGTTCTAAATATATACCCCTGCAAACAAAAAAATGGAGGTTTTTAAAATACTCACACCTCAGCCAGCAAATTAAACCCCTTAAAATAATCAAGGTTAGCTTCAAAAGATATCCAACTCAATTTTACATAACGGATTCAACAAATGGTATTTTCTTACATAAATGAGGAAAGTGAAGGAATCAAGAACAGGAAAAAAGCTTACCCTATATCAAACTCAAGGTTCCATAAGAGATTCAACAAATGGTACTTTCTTACATAAATGCAGAAAGTTAAGCAATCAAGAACAGCAAAAAGCTTCAAACTCAAGGTTCCGTAAAAGATCCAACAAATGCATTTTCATACATAAATCAGAAAAGTGAAGCAATTAACAGTATAAAAAGGCTTATCCCCTATCAAACTCAAGGTTCGGAAACAGATTCAACAAATTACACTTTCATACAAAAACGAGGAAAGCAAAGGATTCAAGAACGGAATAAACCGTGTACACCACCACACAGAGAAAAAAAGGCAACTTTCAGCAATTAAAGACAGAGAAAATAATCAAAATTTATACTACCATACAAGTCCTCAAAGCAACAACCAAAAACCCAGTACTCGTTTGGCTCAAGCAATTAAACTACAATCATCAACAAAAACTGCAACTTTCAGATATACTTCCTCAATTAAGCAAAAGGAAAGAAACCCCAATACTCATTTTTCACAATTCAAGCAATCAAACTACAATCCACCAATAAAAACTCGTTTTTTCCTTCAATTTAACAAAAAGAAAGAAAACCCAATATAGATCGAATCTCAAATACCCAAATCAAAGCAACCCCTTTAAGAAATTCTACAAAACCCAATACTCATTTATACAAAACAAACCAAGAATACAATCCTAATTTGTTTACAATTCGATACAGCTAAGATTTGTTTACAATTTTGATAATTCATGCCTAGCTAAGTTTTTTTTCCCCATTTTTTCCTCAATTGACCAAAAACAAAGAAAACCCAACAGAGATCGAACCTCAAACAACCCAAATCCAAGCTCCCTTTAAGCAATATTCGAAACAAAACAAAACCCAGATCGAAAACAACATAACAAATCCAGCTAACCCCAAAAAATGCAAAATTTACAATAAATAAACAATATCTGTAACTTTAACTAGAAGAAAAAGGGTCATACCTATCAAAATTTGTCGAGGAGTCTGAAGAAGAAGGAAAAAAAAAAGGCAAATCGATTGAATCGAAAGAAAAAAAAAAAGAAAAATTGAAGGAAAAAAATGGAATGCTTTGAATATTTATATCCAAAAAAAAAAAAAAACGTCACCTTTGACTTTTTGTCAATATATGTGTGACTCTCTATTTAGGTAAACTAAATTCCATGTGAAAAAGATGTAATAAGATTTTATTTTATCGGGTTCATTTTTAACGAGAGATCTTAAATTTGAGTATACAGTCGTTTTTACTATTAATATTGACTTTTTTGATGTGCACTAAATTTAGTCAAACCCTTAATATGAATATCGAGTCATGTTATTATATGGTTTGTCTTTTATAAATTTCGATCAAGTAAGCTCGTTTTTTCAGATTGTATAAATTTATAAAAAAATGATGTGTAATTCCAAAATTATATGATATAAAAATATAAATTTTTGCTTTGTAAATGAGATATATATCTTGAAGCAAAAAAATTAAACATTAGCATGTAATAAAAGCGAAAGTACAACTATCTTATATTGAAAAGTATGAATGAAAAATATAAAAATAAATAAATTAGTAATTCAATTCAAGCCATATAAAGAAACAATATTACAATAACGTATTTTTTTCTATATTTGAATTTACTTCGAAAATAGAGTCGATGAATGTTGATAAGCACATTGATATATTTTCCTCTTAATAAACTTTAAATCAATAAAGGAATAATAAATATATTTTATCGAATGACTATTCATCTATCGTCAAATATTTTCATCAAATCAAATGAATGGACGGAATAAAAAGGTTGATGTGAGTCAATCAACCAATTTAATCTTTACAAAAAGGTAATCAATTGCACAAAGGATACGATAGTCAGATACATTAAGCTCTCGCACGAGATTGAAGGAGTGATACCAACTCTTTGATAATTCTATTTCACTATAAAATTGAAGAATTAAAACTTTCAATCCAAAGTTTTTACAGTGCATAATCTTACCAATAAATTACAATAATAATAAAAATTGTATTCATAATTTTAATGCAAAAATAAACTTAGTGTCTGCTAGCTTACAAAATTGAAACTCATGAAGATAATTTTTTTTTACTGTTTGAATCCTTCACCAAGGCCTGCTGGCATTCCCAAACTCTGAGCAAGATCACTCATTCTTTCCTTCATTGCCTGAAAAAAATAACGACAACAAAATAACAAGAAGAAACGAGTACTAGTAAATATCGGAAAATATGATCCTACATGAAATCCTTCACGAATGAGGATTACTCAGTCGATGAAGTGCCCTTACGCCCAATTGTTAGGTTGGAGGCTCGTGGCACATGAGGGTATACATAGCGAATCATTGTTTTTTCTTATAACTGTGGTGCTCGAGTCAAGCTTGTAGTGGTACCTGCTACTTCCCATTGAGACAAGTACCTCACTATGTTGCTCTAACTCTCCTAAAATGTTGTTGCACGCCGTACTCATCGACATTATTGAAGAGTTCATGCAATATAAGTATCAAGTAACTCTGTCAACCAAGACTTTTGGAAGATAGAGAACCTTCGTTAAGCCCCTTAAGTGAAAGGGTTTGACAGAGGACAGAGTTTAGGAGACGATGTTAAAGGAAATAAGAAAGACTTTTGGAATTTGTGATCTTAAGCATGTCAGTCATGTCATGATGTTTTTGTGGTATTAAAATCACGTCATGAAGGGTGAAAGTTTTAAGTCGTATCGTTTCTAAATATAAAACAGAATAAAAAGGAGACAGTGTCACGTAAAACGGAACAAGTTTTGAGGTTCTTACCAGTACACTTTTCTGATGCGCATCCTTGTATGCCTCTGTAATCAGAAGTGAGAGTTTCTGCACAAGAAAAATAGTAAAGACCCTTTTAAGGATTCGGCACAAATCTTCATATATTGTAATACTCTGCAGGGCTCCCTGGAAGACGAAAGCCACAATACACAGACCAATCAAAAGACACAATTCAGATCCCTGGCCCAAAAATTTCTTCTTGAAATGTGGGATTTTATTACCGATTACAGACACCTTTGACTAGTAAAGAAAAAGAAACGACTTGGCTAGAGTACTGTCAAACTAAAAATAGCGCACAGACTAAAGAAAAGAGGGACTACAGAAGGTAAAACATCCTTCAAGCTGGCATATTGTTTTGGGGGGTCGTGTATGGTCAGCATCTTAAAAACATCATTTGTTCCGATATTGTTTGGCTGCTATAGAGAACATATAATATGATACTAGCTCAAAGCAGCCGTGCCACTCTAATAAGCCTAAGCGTCATATAAATCAAAAGGTAGACTGAGACCTAAAAAAGCAAGGTCGAAATCCATCCCTCTTTCCTGTATTTGACTACTAGGGCTAATGAACGACCCTTTGATCTATGGCGTTCCAAGTTCAGCTAGGTCTGATTAACTATACAATATAACATAACATGATAGATCGGCGTTTGCAGAAAGCATGATTGTTATAGTGAAATGTTATTTGACGGACAGGTCAAATAAGATAAGAGGTACATAACTCAGATGATCTATGCAATATATACTCACTTCTGGGCCTAATGCCATGGCAGCCTCAGTAATTTCAGTGCGTATCGGCTGCTGATTTCCAGAGAGTGTTACCTGCAAATGATGTAAATATTTATAAGTTCCCATAAAGTTGTATCGAAATGGAATTTCTCCACATTTTCTACTTATCAAGGTCTGTCTACAGCAACTGTGCCTTAGTAATCGAAGGTTTTGACAAAAATGATACGAGAACTACTAGGCCAAGGCTGAGCATTCTACGTCTAGAACATAGCTTGTTCAATTGTTTGAAGACCCAACACTTAAGTTGCCAAGTAAATTGGCGAGAAAATAACATAAATGTTCCCTTCTGTTTGAGGGTAGGTTCATAGTCATTAAGTATGCATTGGACAGTTTTGGTAATTTAAATTTGCCAAAAGTAAAATACTTTAGTCCCTGTCAAATATTAATGTTCAATAGATTTGACGGAAACAGTAGAAGTATTTTTTTAACCATAAACATCAAGAAAGTCTAATCAAATCCACGCAACACTGAGAATTGCACTAGACAATAAAAAGAATATCAGAAATTACACCTCAAAATGTTGCAGCAGACTCTAGAAATAAATAAATCAAATAGCAGAAACTAAGAAATTGTTTCATTAAACGTGAGTTCCCACTAATGTCCATTTTATCATACCATCAAATCTAACCAACAAAGCTCCACAAATATTAGATGGGGACTAAAAGTGGCAAAACTAAAAAGAGCTAAACTGTTTTAAGGGACTATATTGAACCTAAACTCAAACATAAAGGGACCATTTTTGTCATTTTTTTAAGATTGGTTCCCAGATTGCATCTTAACTTCTGGAATAATCGAATTAGTACATCCATTCGATCAGAAGTGATCTCTTCAGTTAGATGACACCAAAATAAAACAAGAAAAGAACATACCTTGATTAGTTCACCTTCACAGTATCCATCAAACTCTGCTCTGAAAACACAAACCAGCAAAAATAAATACGTATGTGGCATTCTCTTAAAGATTAGCTCACATAAAGGTTAAAACGTATTATAAAGTGCACTATTAGAAACATACAAAGCAAGCTCTTTTTGTACTCGCACTGCCTCAACTTGAACCACATTTTGCGCCTTCTTCACTGTCTCGTATAAGTTTTGCATGTTGCCAAAAAGACCTGCCTAAGAAAAATATAAAAAAAACCTGAGGTTGGTTACAGTGAAATAGCATAACATTGTTGACGAGTGAACCAACAGGTGAC
This sequence comes from Solanum habrochaites, assembly GCA_027704765.1. Taxonomy (NCBI): domain Eukaryota; kingdom Viridiplantae; phylum Streptophyta; class Magnoliopsida; order Solanales; family Solanaceae; genus Solanum; species Solanum habrochaites. Next base: position 3,220,470 of record JAKWJA010002500.1, on the reverse strand, counting down.
ACATAAGAAAAGTGAATATTGAATAATTAGTATGCTTATAATAGCCAGTCTAGAATCAGCTAATTTTGGTAAGTGTTCTTAAAAAAAAGTACTTTTGACGAGAAACAATGTGTTTGGCTAACCGATTTAAGAAAATACTTGAGCAGCAATTAGTATATGGTCAAGCTATCACAAAGTGTTTCCACGTATATTTTCTTAAAAGTGCTATTCAAAAATGTATTTTTGGGGAGAGCTTATTTTTTTAACTTCTCAAAAATAGCTTTTGCTTCTACTCAAAAACAGTTTTTCTTCTCCTACAAGTTTGGTCAAACACCATCTTCAGAGTATCCAGTGAAAGTAAAGTAGTAAACAACAACATATAAGCCTTAAACTTATACAAGTTTAATTCACTAATTTCATTTTTTTTCGGTTTATAACTCGGTTGATAATGGACCCGTCCCTCTAACCTTCTCCCTTTATCAACTTCTTTACTGGCTGAGGATATCAAACTTTAAAGTTCAAAAACAAGATTTTCCAGCAGACAGCTCGGATAATTTGGTTTGTGATTCTCCTTGTGATGAAGACATGTTCTGTTTTATTTGGTTAATCAACTTTATGAGAATGGCAGCTACTAGAAGCAAAAATATAAATATTAACAATAACACTAGCAAGCTACAATAAGAAGATTTTGCAATATAGTCTTTATGTGCTTATACATATAGCTTAAAATGATCACCGACAAGTCATCAAACAAGATAGCTCCAATGTCAGCGTAACCAATAAAATATTATACAAGGAAAGGGATATACTCAGATACCTTTGAAGGAGCATCGTTGTTCTGCTCATTATTGTCCTTTTTTCCTCCAAACAGAGAACATATTTGCAGAGGTCTGGGATTATCTAAAACCTTTCGACAGCCATGTCTTGATAAAGTCCACATACCAACTTGATTTGCATTAGGACACGGTTTTTCTGCAAAGACCAAAATTGTAAAAAAAGAAATATTTTTCGTTAGGTGCTTAATTTTTCCAGGGAGGTATAGCACTTGTAAGAGTAAACTGAATGCTGAATAAAGAACTCCAAGACGGTACTCAGGGAGAAAACTGTGTATCAAGCCTATATAAAACTATAACTCAGTAAATTTCAATAAGCATATTAATACATTTTCTTTTTCGAGTTAAATTTAAGATTTATTTTAGTTAATGTAAGTGGAGAATTCACATTCGTGTTTATTTTGATTATAAAAATCATTGAATCAGTCCAGAATTCCTCCCTCGAATTTGGTCAAAGTACTGAAAACTAGTTGACCAGATTAGGTATGGGTCCCACACCCACTCCCACATTGTGTCGACAAGGGTGCGGCACCAAAAGTGAAGAGACCGAGCAACTTAGGTTGTTACTTATCTACAAATCATGGATAAGTATCAAGTCATTTCATTTGGTTACTATAATTTTCATCATAAGGGCAATCTGACTTCCAATTTACAACATTTGGTTAGAAATTAAATTATTACCATAAAAGAAATTCTTGACGCGTATAAATAACCACAACATTTAGCTTTTTATAAGTATCATTTCTTGAAAACAATTCACGAATAAACTTATATTGATTGAGGATAAGAAAACGAAAGGGCATCAGAATTACACATCCCCGAGATACAGTGACCTAATCAACAGAAGGCGCAGCGTGTTACTCAAAGACGAGGTAATTAAGTATGAAGCTTGGTTAAATTTATTATTCCCCGTGTAAATAATTGTTTGAAACACCTCTAAAATTTCATTGCCTGAAATTTTGAAATTTTAGTGGTTCTTCACACACAAGTCTATACTTCATGTTGAAAATACTGAGTTTGATTCATTAACTTTTTGCTACATCCACTCTGCTACTTCTTTATGGCAATAGGCGCAAACTTAACATAAACATATATGTGGGATTTTCTTTTTGATTTTTGTTTGTGTATGTGTATATAGAACTTACAAGGGTTTGAATTTTTTGTGCTTACCATCGAAATCAGACTAATCCAAAAAATTGTTACCTTTATATCAAGAAGCTAAAAGCTTCGACCGAATGTCTCTCTTCGGTTTTTTAGGGTATTTTGTAAACTATCAACACAACCCCATTAGCAATTAAGAACTATACACTATACACGAACATAAGCCATAACACCAACAATGCCTTAGCCCAGACTCCCCAAACAAGTTGGATAATGGATAGAACTTCCAAGGGTTAGAAGAATTTGCGATTATCATCGAAACTAGACTTTTTTAACAAAAGAAAGTTGCTAACTTTATATCAATAAAGTTAATAGCTTCAACCGAATGTCTCTCTTTGGGACATTTGGTATGCTATCAACACAAACCCATTGGCAATTAAGAACGCTACACCAACATAAGCCATAACAACAACATCTTAGCCCCAAACAAGTTGGATATAACTTACAAATCCAAGGGTTGGAAAATTTTGTGATTATCATCAAAATTAGCATTTTTCAACAAAGAAAATTGCTAACTTTATATCGAGAAAGCTAATAGCTTCGACTGAATGGTTATATTCATTTTTAGGGCATTTTGTAAGCTTTCAACACAACCCCATTAGCCATTAAGAACTCTACACCAACATAAGCCATAATGACAATAATGCCTTAGTCCCAAGCAACTTGGATAGAATTTCCTTCCAAGGGTTGGGAAAATTTGTGATTGCCATCAAAATTGCGATTTTAAACAAAGAAAGTTCCTAGCATTACACAAGAAAGCTAATAGCTTCGACTGAATGGCTATGTTTGTTTTTTAAGGCATTTTGATAAAAACTATCAACACAACCCCATTAGCAACTAAGAACTCCAACCAACATAAGTCATAACAACAACGTCTTAGCCCCAAACAAGCTGGATAGAACTTCCTTCAAGGGTTGTAAAAATTTGTGATTACCATCAAAATTAGACTTTTTCAACAAAGAAGGTTGCTAACTTAATATCAAGAAAGCTAACAGCTTCGACCAAATGGCCATATTCATATTTATGGCATTTTCTAAACTAACACAACCCCATTAGCAATCAAGAATTGTAACCACCACCATGACCACCACCAACAACAACAATGCCTTAGCCTCAAACAAATTGGATTTGTTGTGATTACCATCCAAAATTACACCTTCTCAACAAAGAAAGTTGCTAACTTCATATCAAGAAATCTAACAGCTTCAGCCGAATGGATCTCTTCATTTTTTATGGCATTTAGTATACTATCAACACAACCCCATTAGCAATTAAGAACTGTACACCACCAACAACAAAAGCAACAACATCTTAGCCTCAAACAAGTTGGGTTAGTTGTGATTACCATAAAAATTAGATCTTTTCAACAAAGAAAGTTGCTAACTTCATATCAAGAACTCTAATAGCTTCGACCGAATCTCTCTCTTCATTTTCTATGGCATTTAGTATACTATCAACACAACCCATTAGCAATTAAGAACTCCACACCAACATAAGCCATAACAACAACAATGTCTTAGCCCCAAACAAGTTAGGGTCGTTTGTATGAACCCCACTTCTTCATTTAAGCTTATTCATATCATTTTTTAAATATCTGAACCAAGCAAGATAAATTGGACTTACTAATTAAATTGCCAATTTGTTCTCAAAATAATTCACCACAGTCCCATATTAGTTTAATTGACTATATAAATCCAAGACATTCATTCCAATACAAAATAATATATTTTCTTTTAGGGCAAACTAATAGTTCTCTAAACTAAAAAAATCCCCAAAAAATGTTAACTATAGTGGAAAAGTGTTTTACATAAGGATACTGAGGAGAAATTGTGCTTACTGAAGCTATGAAGATTTGAAATCCCAGCTGTGAAAGCACTTGTAGACGCCATTTTTTCACCACAAAATTATTTTTGCAGAAAAATATGTCTTTTTTCAAGAAGATTGAATAAATATCTATCCAAGTCCCATGTTGTAGTACTTCTTGATAAGCATTTTTGCACCCTCATGTTTTGAAAATATCAAGATGAGTGCTAATACTTCTAACAGATAATATATTGTTTTTAAAAAAAATTATTCAATATTCGAAATTTATATTTTCAAAATTATTCAGTACTCAAAATTTATATTTATTTTGTGTGATGAACAAAATTATTTATTAATTATCCTATAAAAAATAACACACATATATATAATATATTGAAATAATTAAGATATACTTAACCTAATTCTTTTATAATATCTTGAAATAATCAAAATTTGCTTAACCTTAACTCAAAAAAGGACTAGATGGGGCCACATAACACTACAAAATCTAATGGCTTTACACTCAATGGAAGTAAGAAATCCATAGTTTCAAATAGTTGGTGTCATAATAATGTGATGAATCTTGAAACCTCAAAAAAGGGATAAAGGGCAAAATAGTACTTTCACATAAGGGCAAATGTAAAAAAAAACCATCACCATCAAAACAAACAACAACCCACAACAAAGCCTAAAAACAAGCCACTTACCAACAACTCCAGATTTCTCTCTCTTTGCTTCTTTTTTTTTTTTTCAGAAAAATTCATCAGTCCATCACACTTGCCTTTTTTTTTTTCTTGTGTGTGTATTAAATTGGTATTTATCCATTCCACTGTTACTATCCTCATCAAGAATCAGCCCACAAAGCTACTTTCTTTCTAATGTTAGGTGTGGCAAAATTTATGTAATCAAAAAAAAAAAATCAAGAAAATTTTAGGTGTTCATTTTCATGTGTATAAGGCTAAACCCACCTCATACATACAATATATGACCATAAAGATACAATCTTTATGCCATAAATGCCCTTTCTGCAACATCCCAAAAAAAAAAAAAACCCAATCTTCATCACCTCTTCACTGTCTTTCCAATAACAAAAACAAGAACAATGTATAATAGTAGTATATATAGTATTTTCTTTTGTTATGGTTTTCCATTTATGTGGGCTTTTTGGGGTTTGTCTTGGTCAAGAGAACCTTCTTGCCACCTCTCTTTCTTTCTCTATAACTCCTTTTTTTTGTTTGGCCCTGTTGTTGTGTTGTTATTATTGTTTCTCCCCTCTTTACTTCTCTCTTATCTGCCTCCTTTTGCTCCTTTTCTTGGTTTTTTCAACTTTTTTTTCTCTTTATTTCTCCAAGATCTGATCTTTTTATGTGAAGGGATTAGTTTGATTCATCTGTGATCTGATATGTCTAAGAAGATGAAAAGGGGTGCTTTGGAATCATCATCTTATGGTGTTTTTGAAGACACAAAGGATAGGTTGAAACATCAAACACTTCTGCAGGACTATAAAGAGCTCCAGAAGGTATAAAAATCTTGTCTTTTTTCTTTTTTGATCATTTGCTATGAACAAATGGACTTTTTTGCTGTGTTGAATGGTTGATTTTTCTCTCTGTTGGAGTATCTTGTTCTTGCTTGTTAGAAATGTGGTGCCATTTGGTGTAGGAACCTCCTTTGAGTTTGATCTGTTTCCTATCAATGATTCATAGAATTGTTAATATTTTTTTATAATTGTGTGTGCACCTTGACTAATTACACGGGATACGGGCCACCTCCTGTCAACAACATGTGCTAGATAACTGTGTCTCCCTAGACTAAGACAGATAAAGAAATCATCTAGTGTTTTTTTGTCTCCGCTAGTCATTGAATCTTTATAGAGTGTTATTTGCTGTCTCTTTGTTCAATTTCTATCTGGAGTTGCCCTTTTCATCATTTCATTATTGAGGTCTCACCTGAGATTGTATCCCTTGGTTGAATTTGTTTGTATTTTTTCCTAGGAGTTATTAGGAATTCTCTCTAAAACAACTCTTAGCACGGTTTGATGACAGGGATGGCTCTCTCCTGCCCCATCTAAATTAGGCTTTGTTATCCTTCGGGGTGGCCCAGATAGTTTGGCTAGGTACTTCCATAATGGAGGTCTCATGTTCAAAACCCATGCCTGCAACAACAGGGGGTCGGCCTTCGAAGTCAAGCTTGTCGCATGGGGCTTTCCTAGTGCGGTTTATCTCTCTCGTGTGGTTTGCGAGCTATTACACAAGGGTGGGATTTACCTTGTGCACTCCCAAAGGATAGCGACTGCAGGTTCCTTTGTCATAAAAAGAATACTAAGCTTTGTTTATCTGAGAGTTCAATCCGTAATGTGTGTAAACACACATCACGCAGTGCACTCTTATCACTAGACCAAAGTGTTGGGGTAACAGTTCATAGATTATGTCCATCATAGTCGATGATACTTCAAACTGCAAGATGATCGAATGCTGATATGTTTTGTTAGAGTAAATAATAATGTGTGTGTGTGATCAACCGGTTTTCTTACATGTAACCTTCAATTTTCAGGAAACTGATGCCGCAAGGCACAAGCTGGAGGATTCAAAGCTGAGGAAACTAAGATTACAAGCTGAAGTTCGGTATGTTTGTTTAACATATCAAATGGTGTTCATATTGATTTGATATAGTTTCATTTTCTTTAGGAGTTCTTGAATTCAGCTTGATTCGAAGACTTCAAAATATATAGCTTGCATAGTAGAATTAAGAAAAAAGAACTGTACTTCTGTGCATATGCATTTTCTTGAAACGCTCGTGGAGTTCCTTTTCTATTTGAATCTAAGTGCAGATTTTTTTTTGCATGATTGTGCAGTTTCTTACGCCAGAGGCACAAGCATCTATTGCAATCGAAGTCCTTAACTCCTCCAAAAGGGAATGTTGAAACTTACCCCAGAAGTAGGTCAAGGGATCAAGTTACGAGAAAAAAGGAAGCCAAGCTAAACAAACTGCCCCCTCTTCCTGGCCCTAAACCAAACGGAAGGATACAGGTTGCAAAGGTAGTTGCTTCGCAGAACATACCTGATATTCATGTCAACCAAAAGCACAGATTAGGTGGTAGACAAGAATCTGTTTTTCACAATGCAGATTTAGAGTTGAACCGTAAATCAAGAGTATATAGGGGAAAGGATGTTTCATCCCGAAAAGGAGCTCCAGCCTATGATTTGAAGCAGGATGAGAGATTGTGCATTGCAGACAAGGCTATCTTACAGAGCAGCTCGCCAACTTTTGATTTAAATCGGGATGCTGGTCATAGTGGCAAAGAAACTGCATTGCCCACTCGTGCTCCGGTCTTTGATTTGAATGAGATCTCGGTAAGTCTCAAACTAAGCAACACATACTCTTTCCGTTATTTTGTTAGTTGTATACTTTTTACATCATTTACCTCTAGACTTTCTAATCCTTACAGATGGGAGAAGAGGAAAGAGATGGAAATTTTGAGCAGGTGCAGCTCGAGGAGCCAAAGAGAAGTCCAATCCAAAACCTCAATGATGATGTGAAGCTATTGGTGTGTAGAAATGTTGGAGAAGACACTTCTCGGTTGGCAAAACAAAAATTATCTTGGCAAGACCCTGTTGCTTTGAGGGTTTGATCCGTCTTCCACCGTTTAGTTAAATGTGGTAAGAAACTTCTGTGTTAATGCTGAGCATTGTCGAACTTGTGTTGACATGTAGGCTTACATTATCATCCTTTTAGTGTAAAGAAACTTCTTATACATGTAATACATGCACACTATATGTTCATTGCTAGCAACGAGATGTGGTTCGTATGATTCATCCTCTACATTATACACTATATTTTCTGGTGAAGCTAGGGATTTCGCGTTCTCTCTTTGATGAATTCCGTATTGATGGTTTGAGTGTTTGTGTGGATTCTCGTCCATCGGGACGAAGAGATCCTGATACCATCTTGCATTGTTGATGGCTTCAACTGAGTTTGATGGATATTAAGTTTTTCTTATAGAAATGACCAATGGCCACCTTAATGTTTGAATAAATCTTGTAGTTGCCTCATATCATGTTTAATAAATCTTAGATATCTATATGTTCATAAATTATTTTAATATATAAATTTACTATTTTAAATTGAAATGCTGAATTTAATATTTGATATTTGTTTTAATATTACAAATAATTTGAATTTGCATCATGCAGGGCTTCTCGTTAAACAAATTCTTTTTACAAGATTTGGAAAAGTTTGGTAGCATAAGTTACTACCTAATTATTATGAGATCACCTACTCACTTCATAGTATCAACAACAAATAGTAAACGATAATAATATATTTGATGTAATTTTATAAATGAATATTAATGAAAAGATGTGATCAAACAAATAATGAAAATTGATGAAAAGATGTGATCAAACAAATAATTTTTCTCTATTTTTATATAAAGATTTTGAATTCAAACTTCGAGAATGAACGACATCTCTGGTGAAGCACTTTTTTTCAAACATTCTACTATACAAATTCAAAGTAATTGAACCAATAAGTTTCAAATACTGAATGATTAAGCCCAAGAGGATAATAATAGCTCAAAATGAGGATAAAAATAGCTAGAGTGTCTTCCCCGAATGAGCTTCGCGGTGTGTGATTTAAATTTTAATCAAAAATTTAATGCAAACTTCAGATATTATATGGAATTCTGTTTAACAAGAAAAAATGATTTACTTAGGAAAGTACAAACATAATAAAGAGTTTTAAATATATATAAATTGATTAATCATGTGAAAAATATTTATAAAATTAAGTTATTTAAAAGATAATCAACTAAACCACGAATGACACGTGAAAGTTAAAAAGTGCTTTCACGTCTAAGAATATGTTAACACAGGAGGTTGCACTCAATTGAGTGTTTATGAATTGAATAAGATTCTTATATACTTTACTCCGCCAAACATCAAGGATTTTGATTACGACAACAACAATAACATACCCAATGAATCCCGCTTGTGGTATGAAGAGTCTAGGATATAAGCAAATCTCACCCCTATCTTTGTGAGGTAGAGAGGTTCTTTCTGATAAAACCCTCTATCAGACACAATTGTAGAAAAGAGACGATAAAATACCAAGATACAAAATAAATGCATCAACAGATAGTAGTACACATCGAAGAATAAGAAACTATACGATAACGGGCGCAACAAAGACTTTGATTGTACAACATATTACTAACAAGTAGCTAAAAGCAAGCTAATAGAGAATAAAATCTGCAGATGCAAATACCCAGCAAAAGAGATAAACTGAAGACAAACTTATGTTATCAAATTCAGCTTTAAAATGGTGTAAAGATAGGAACAGTTGCATTTTATGAACTCACAAGTTCGACAAAACTTAATATAACAAGTCAACGGGAAAAAATAAATGAAAAACTAATGTAATACAAAACGGCTGGACTCCGTAAAGCAGCCCGTTGCCTCGAGCAAATATGGCGTATAATTTACCATGTTGCAAAACTGTCTTTCGTCTAATGAACACACTTTGGGAAAAGTATACAACTCACATAAACTCACCTGTCCTTTACTACAGTTCCAATGATGAAAAACTGTGATACAGCTGCTTTAGTCCCTGAGCACAACGGAAAGGCCATCTCGAGGATAAGTGATATGGAGCACATTCCATTGACGAGGATTTGAGCTTTTTACTGGAACAGATTATTGCAGGCTTAGACATCAGGTGCTTGTGAGTCTAACACTCCTTGACCAGTAGGGCTAGAGCTAATAGCTTTCATGATGGCAGCAAATAAGTCCTTCTGGTATAAGTCATCGGTTACCTTCTGCAGGATCTCATTCACCAACTTGAAGTCCATTGCCCCTGTCAAAACTAGCCTTGAAATTATCTCCCCGAAATTTGCTGGTGCTTTTGGTAAATCCATCGCAAGATCTTCCAATTGAGAAGCAAAGTTCAAGCATCCAGTAGCCAAGTCTGTAGCAGTAAAAACCTTTTTAGCAGACAAGTACTCAAGAAGTTGTGCAACTGGTTCAACGCGTGGTGGGCTTTTGTCCAGTCCGAGTGATATGGCTTTCTCGACAACCTCAGGATAGAAGGCAGGGGATTTGAGTTCCTCAATGCACTGTAAGGCTTCATCCAAAATCCGAACACTAAAATATTCCTCCAAAAGTGAAACTGTTTTTCTTTTCAGCTCCTCAGGATTTGACCTTGCAGCTGGAGCCTGAGGTTTCCCAGCAACAGGCAAAACGGTACTAGTTGGAGATGGCTTAACTGGTACTGGAACTTGTGATACAGGCTCCATACCAGAGACATAGCCTGATGGTCGGACAGGAGGTCCACCACTACCTTGTAAGAGAGCACTACTCCTGCCACTCATGCCGACATTGCTACCCTGAGGCAACAGTCTTGTGTTCAAGGCCGGCGACTTCCCAATCAATGGTTGCTGAGCACCTCTTGGCATTCGTGACCTAGGAACTTCCCAGTTGTCATTATCCATTCCTGGCATCCCAGTCATCTTCCTTGCTCCTGGCATCCCTGGCATCATACCACCAGTGCCGGGTCGATTAATGGGATAGCCACCAGGACCCAAATTCCCTTGAACACCTGGAGGAGCACGAGCATTTCTAATGCTTAATGTAGCACCAGGACGCAACCCCAAGGTCTTCTCTGCTTCCGAGTGGATCTCATTAATGGTTTTGGCTTTCACCTATAGAAGAAGTTAATACATCATGAGAAAGAAGTGTAGGACTTAACTAGTCAGAACTACTGCATAAGCAAATTGTGTATCACCTCTTCCCGCCTAGGGACCCAGTTATTGGCACGTAAATCCAGCACATCACGCACCAAAAACCTTAGGCGTGCTACCAGCTGAGGGTTTGTTGATAGTTCTTTCAATCGGTTGAAATATATATCATTGATGTGCCTCGACTTTTGCTTCTTTTCAAGCTGCTTACCAATGGTGTTAAAGAACTGACATATAGCTTCAACGTTCTCTTCTTCTGGACAGCTTTTGGGATCTTGTCCTAATAGTTCCTGTAAGCAAGATCAGGAAGACAATTTTCCAGAAAATTGATATATTGGTTACATTTAAGAGGGAAAAGACCTAGAAGATTAAGCTAATAGAAACAATCAATAACCTGAACAATGTGATGAACAATCTTTTCAGGAACCATATTTTGCTTCAAAAGCTCCCCAATAAGACGTATGTTTCCAAGAGTGCGCAATTTGATCAACCTTTCTTTGTCCTTGCGTTCCGACTCCTGCTCCGGAGTAATCATTCGTCTCACCTCTTCCCTCAGTTTGTCAGCACCTTCAAATGCCTCTTGGCAATTATTCAGAAGAACTCGCTTAAACGTGATTTCTTTCCCACCAGGTTCATCAGATGGAAATGGAGGAAGCTTCTCGTTGAGATCAGAACACAACTGGGCATACATCGGGCAAAAGGTGGGTTCCAATACAGCCTTGTCAAATATCAAGGAGATCACACCCTAGAATTTAGAGAAGAGAATACATCAGTTAACCAAGATATACGATGGAAACAAGAAATTAGAGAAATATAAGTATCTGAGAGATAAAACCTTCAGAATGTCTGCACTTGTTATCCCTGAATCTATTAATTGGCCTTTGAGAAGATCAAATTTCTCTGGGGTCAACTTGTTAAGTATTCTGCAAGATCGATAATACTTACATCAATCATGTACACAATAAGGATATCCTAAAATTCACCTTAAAAGAATTTGCAAACTACATCTGAAACCAAGACCATATTGAAACCTTTTTATTTATTTGCAATGACGGTTTATTATATCCATGAATATGAGTAAAGGTAGTACAGAAGAAATGCAGTTCCCTACTTTCAAGATGTGGTGAAAAAATAGCTTGGAATTATAATACAGAACTTGTTAAAAGCATTAACTAGAATTTCCAGAAAGATTACCCCTTGACAGTTTTCAAGACACGATCTTTGTCAGAAAGAGTGCCCCTTCGAACTGACCATGGCACCTCAGCTTTGATCAGTGTAGGAGCAGGACCTCCCTGGTACACAAACAATTGAAGAGTTTCAGAGACCAGATGTAGCAGATAGTTCATCATCAGGCAAAATCATGTAGTTTGAACTTTGAGCAGAAAAAAAAGAGAAACCATTGCTGGTGCAAGGAATTACTTAGCAATTAAAACAGAGAAAAAAACATTATGTAGGAAAAAAGAGATATCTCTTAAATTAATCTAATTGATGTTCCAAATTATGTCAATAAGATAATACAACTATGTATTTGTATACCTAATTTTAATACATACAACAAAGTGCAAAACAACCACAATGTGGTGATAATCAAGTATATTATTCTTCAATAGGACGTCTTTTCTTTAAGTGTTGATGGCTTTCAGAATGCATGGAAAACTGAACTTGTCTTTGGGAGTACGACAGCAGGAATAAATTAACAGAAGTTATTCAAATCAATAATGAACATTCTCCAAACTGCGCAAGAAGAAATTAATTACCCCTTGATTGGCAGAAACTTGAGCTCTTGCAAACTGTAATTGCTCTTGCCGAGTATACTGGCCACCAAATTCCCTGTTTTCTCGAAGTGCTTCCCATGACCTCTCCTCTATGGCAGAAGAAAATTGTGCTGGCCTATTACGCCAGTCACGATTATCTGGTTCAGAATAACGACCCTGAGACTGCACCTGCACCTACAGAAAGACAATTTAACTGGAAAATAAGGCAACAGAAAGTGAACACTGCAAGAAAGTGAAATAGAAGATAGACAAGCAGTAACCGAAAATAGTGAGTTGGAACTGTTCTTTAGTTTGCAACATCACCAAAAGCAACGAAAAATAGTGAGTTGGAACTGTTCTTTAGTTTGAAATATTACCAAAAGCATCAAATATTTCTTTTTTTAGTCCACAGAGGGGAGGAGAGAAATGCCAACAAAATTGTCAGATGAGAAGAAATACAACTTTTTATATCAAGTCAGAAAAACTCACATTGCTATCCACACGACCCCGAGAGGAATCTTCCCCAAACAGTTCAGCTTCAACTTCGTGTTTGATTTGCAGAATAACCTCAGGTAACTGTAAGACAACCGCCTAGAAGACCACAAAAACCAGAATCAAGGACAAGCAAATAAATTATGATAATCCACCATGATTTCATTTTTTATTTCTTTTTTTGGGTAGCTGGAGATCTAAAATATGGAAGAAGAGGACTGCATTCTTAATAATAGAAATTACATCGCAGTCAATACCTATCAGTAAAAGTGGCTTTTTTTAAAAAAATGGTAATAATAAGAGAAAAAATGGCCAGATTTGTCTCACATCTATCTATGTACAGAAAACTAATACTCAATAAACACTATCGCTAAACAATTTTAAATAATGATATTACCTCCCTCAGTTGCAGGAGCTGATCTCGAGTATAGCGAACACGTTCATGGCTCTCAAAACGAGAATCTCCAGTCTACAATGATAAAGGTGAGTTAGAACAAACAGAATTCTGATAACAACAAGCTCTTAAAAGGAAAGCCAAGCAAAAAGATACGCATCTTGAGCTAGAATAGAACACGGAAAGTACCATAAAAAGGCACATCCAGCAAGAAAGCACTCATCAGAATCAATGCTCCTTGTGAAAATAAGGGAACATAGAAGGAAATATAGGTGAATTGATTGAAAGAATTTTAAATATTTCTACATGTTTTACGAAGTTCATAAGCTATCAGCTAAGACACAACTGGTAAGATATTAGACAATGACGGTTTAGGAATATTTTGCAACAAAAGGAGTTGATAGCCTGTTCTTTCTCTTTTTTCGTAAATCAGAAAACATCATCTAACAGGTTTCATCTAAGGATCTCCCTCAAATTTTAGTTGCGTGATATGTTTTCTTTTTTATCTTCATGATATACAAGCATGAAAAAATGTCAATGCTCAAGTTCCCACATAGCACTATGAACAACATGACTAGCTTTTGCATGGTCAAATAGCTAATGAGACTTCCAGTGTTAGTAGGGTTCTTTATGGGCAGCCTGATAATTCTCAAGTGACCACCTAAAGCGTACTAATGATTATCCGTCCATGTTTACTGCAGGTACACAAACTATAGTGAGCTGCCAAGAATTAGGACGTTAACAAGAATGAATTGAAATATTATTCACACATACACTTCTACTGGATTAATGAACATACAGTTATCTTTCTCCTTCATATTTGAATCATGCACAAGCACAAAGAAATATCAATTCTCACATTCCAAAATGCCACATAACCAACACTATTCACCAGACAAAGGTCATACTCTTTTGCTTACTCTTCAATTCACTTCAGTTATCTTAATGTTCTAACTTACTACAATATATTCCAAACTAACAACGCAAAAATCAATTTGTACATCTACCACTAACTGAATTTACTGTCCAAAAAACAGAATTCCATAAGTGACTAGCTTTTGCATGGCTAATAGCTACTAAAACTTTCAGTTTTTAGTAGGGTTCTTTATGGGCAGCCTGATAATTCTTAAGAGCCCACCTAAAGCCTACTAATGATTCTCCCTCCATATTTACAGCAGATACACAACTAAAGTGAGCTGCCAAGAATTAGGAGATAACATTAACGCGAATATATTCTCTTATTATGTAAGAGAGAGTTGAGCAGCTGAAGCAGGCAGCAGTTTGTCGAAAGAATGACCTACTTTCCTTTTAGTCTGTCTCAAAAGAATGACTCATTTCCCCTTTGGTAACACTTTAATTTCAACTTCCCATGTGGCATATTTTAGGCAACAAGATTAGAGAGCATTTTTATACATTTGACAATACTTTAATTTAGGACCATGTTGTTGAAAAGTGTTCTTTTTATTTTCTTAAACTCCGTGTCAAGTCAAAGTGGGTCATTCTCTTTGAAACGAGGGGAGTACCAACTATATAGTCATCTTTCTTGTTCATATTAAATGTATTCCTGTATAATTCTCATTTCAACAGTTTGCAAAAGGTGATGTCATTAATGAGGCTGTTCATGTTTTCATTTCAGCATGTTGCAAAGGCACTTCCATTTTATCTACAGAAGTTCTATCCAAGTTCAGATAGTGCAGTCTCATGTCAAGCCAAAAGAAGACAAAATGGTACAGAAAACCACTATGCACATCCCACTGGCAAGATAGTCTGCATCAAGCACCCAGCTACCACGAGTCAAGGAGTCCAGCCCAGATACTCGATCGTTTGACCACCCATACAACAGCAAGTGTACCATTAAAAGCATTTGCACTTCCGTTTATAGATATTATTAATCACAAAAAGTCAGAAACTTCATCAGAAAACCACCCAATTCACCAATCACACGGAGAACACTGACAACTTTGCTTACAGATTTAATAATCATACAGATTGACGCATAAAGTATCATTATCATTGTTCTATTATAATCTTATTCGTCAATTGTATTACCACTGTTGTTTCTCTTACTTAGATTTTTACTATTTGTACTGTCAATACTTTTCTTTTACCATTTTCATCAACCTTTTATTAACCTCAAACCTGTTTTTGAAAACACTTCTACTTTAGGCAGGGATATATCAAAAACAACTTCTCTACATCATACAAGGTGGAAGTAAGGTCTAAGTACACTCCACCCTCCTCATACCCCACGTGAGGTATCACACAGGTAATGTTGTTGTATTCATGCATAAAGTAAAAATATAAAAACACATGTTCTACAACAGGAACACATAGACCCAAAAAAAATTTTACAAAAAGAAGAAATAAATTTCTATAAACTATAGGCACAATTGAATAATGCACCAGACATATATCCAACATGAGACTTGATACTCTCTCCCCGAACCTGAGCAACACGGAAGCATTCACCAGGCACATAACAACAGATATCACCAAAATCATTACGCAATATAATCAGAAAGAGACCAAGTACAAACCAAAGATTGTATTTCGAAAAGAAAAAAAACTATGCTTACATTGATTCTAATTTCAACAAATCAATCAATCATCTACGCGCTTCAGTCAGCCTTGAACTAGTTGTGGTTGGATTACGTGAATCACCTATATCCATCCCACTTAAACAACCACATTTCAATCAAGCCCTAGGGAGAGCTAGGGGCCACAAGGGAATCATCCCCTTCACCCGAAAACTCAAAACATTACACGATATATACAAACTTACAAAGTAAATATTCGATCCCCGAGCATAACTCCGGCTCAAGCTCAACCACCATTCCAATGCTTAATAATTTATCTTCTAAAACAACAATACAGGGGCTCTCTAATGCAGAATCACAAACTAGATAGTAAAAAAGATTGGATTTTTCACATTGAAAACAACAATAGATAAATCAAACAGCTAAAGAACATCAAGAAAAAGCAAACCCACAAAGCAAAAAGATCCATAGATCTGAAAAAAAGATTCAACCTTGAAAGATGGCAAAGATGAAGAACCTCCATGAGGACGAAAACCTGAGAGATCAGAATTGGTAGATGAGGTATCAAAGCGAGAGCCAAATACTCTGCTTCCACCACCTCTGTTACCACCACCTGGTCTCAAACTTATCACCGTTTGATCAGCCTGCATACCTCAACTCTCCACAGTCCGATCAATTCGAACACCTCCACACACAAAAAGAAAAATGGCAAATCTAAACCAAAAACGAATCAACAAAAAACTATAGATACAGATAAACGTGTATCTATATGTGTATAGAGATACAAAAGATAAGATTTTTAGAGAGAGAAAGTAAGAATTTTTAGAGAGAGAGAAAGAGAGATATTGCTTTTCCTCTCTTCTCTACTGGGGACAGAGGCAATGGTAGAGGCGATTGTGAAGAGGGTGAGGAAAAAAAAAACCCTTTGAGGGTAGTTTCGGTATTATAAAATTTATGTAAGGGTAATTTTGGTACTATAATTTATATTAGGCCTTTTTTGGACCCTTTTTTATTTGTCAATTTTCTCAACCTTGTCGAAAACAATTTTTTTACCTTTGACGAAGAGATAATCTATGTATACATTCTATAGTCCTCGTATTCTATTTTATATTATTGTTATTGTTATACGTAACGAGAGAGATATTTACAATAATTGTCTAGCCTTGGTGAACAAAGTTACTTAGTACATGTTGTTGGTGAAAGGTATCAGGTAATTCAAGTGACATAAAAACTGGTTCGAACATCACGTTTATAAAAATAAAATTTGCACTGATAAATCTCCTTTTTAAAAAATTATTATTCAAGCTTTTTTTAAGCTTGATTAA
Source organism: Solanum habrochaites (assembly GCA_027704765.1). Taxonomy (NCBI): domain Eukaryota; kingdom Viridiplantae; phylum Streptophyta; class Magnoliopsida; order Solanales; family Solanaceae; genus Solanum; species Solanum habrochaites. Next base: position 3,203,462 of record JAKWJA010002500.1, on the reverse strand, counting down.
TTGAGATTCATATTGAAATATCTTATTTTTTTTAATAAAGTAATATTTAGCGGGAAAAAAATTTTATTCTCAAATCCAAATTTGAAATGTCTATCTAAAGATCTAATGAATTATTTATCACAACGCCTATCATTTTTTATGGTAAACATACAAAATATTTTTATCTCTGGTTTATTTATAAATTTTGATATTAATCGTTGTTATTTATGAGGCAATATGTTTATAGACTATTTTTAGAAATATATAGATAAGGATCTAAAACATATATTTCAAATAATTAAAGATCAAATAATATTGTTAATAAGATAATATTAAATTTATTAACCTTATAATTATTAATAATAAATAAATCATTGAAATATTATAAACACATTTTTTTTAGCTTGGTATAAATGACATTTTTAGTAAAAAATATAATTTATCACATGCATCCTTGAGTTGTGGAAAAAATATTGAGGTCCTTTTAAGGAAATTAGGTTATATATAATTTTTTTTACTGAAGATCTCGTTCTTTTTTTAATTAGAGACTATAAACTTGAGTGTTAGATATGAAATTGTTTTTGATGGAGAGTGTTTTTCCTTGATTAGGGTTTTATGTAGCATAAATTTAAAACAGATAAATTTTAATATGAATATCGAACGTTAAATAAAAAAATTATATATGTATTATTTTACTAGGGTTGACTTTTTTGCCCTTGAAGCTTTTAGAAATGTGTGAATGATAATGTTATCATCAAATGATATCTCACTACTATTATTTTATTACTATGTATTATTCAATATTTATCAAATGCCTCTTTGCATAAGGTCTTGAAGTCATTTATAAATCATAATATTTAACCTCACAAAAAAAAACATATTTGTTCATGTTAACTAATTTGAAATTTGAAACATAATTAATCAAACATGTAACTAAGTTATTATTAATACATGTACTATATCTTAACCAAATTATCATACTCTTATTAATTTTGTGAAATATATATGAAAAAAAAAAGAGAAAACAACAAGTTATATATTCAATAAGTCTAAACCGATAATAAAATCGTTAAAATATATTTAAAACTGAGAATCTTTCGTTTTTATTATTCAACTTGCATAACGTCTAATATTCGACGAGTTACGTACAAGATGACAATTTTGATCTATTTATATTGAAAGTATATTATATTTGAACTATTTTTAGGGACCACTCGTGGAGGCTGATTCGATGGACCAGCTTCGTTCCCCCGGAGAGCTACTTGAATAGCAGACGACACACTCCTGGTTCTGGTTCTAAATAGACTGACAATGTAAACTTAAAATAGAACACGAGTGATTAAGTAGTACAATAATTAATACATGTAGTCCATTTTGCAAATAGATTAGAAATGCATATTTCAATTAATTAAAAAATAATCATACTTTATCAGATATCACAATAAGTAATATCGAAATTCAATGACAATTGAGGGACCAAAAGTGTTATCAACCCTATTTTGTTCTTTCAAATCTCATAATCCAAAAAAGCAAAAATTAATGCAAACATGCATTTAATAAAATATTGGACAATACATAATAAATCATAGTCTTTGACTCTTTTACTCACAAAAAGTATAACACTAATTATACCTTTTTTTATAATTAATATTAATTAGGGTTATTAAAAGCCCTACAATTTTTTCTAATTTCTCCATCATTACCTACTAGAACATTAATATTTCCCATTTTGATCATAGATTTAGCAAAACTCTTTCTAAATGCATTTCCATTATTTGCAAATCTTGCAACAATTGGTGCACTCAATTTATCCAGAGCAAGTTCTTGATCAATCTTCAAAATCCCTTTCTTTTTCGAAATTTGATTATAATATTGATTATCGACTATAAAAGATGTATTTTGATCCAAGAATATTTTTGGAGCGCCGTTCAATGTAGTCACCGGCTTAGACGTGGTACATAGTCTGAATAGTTTCTTAACCAATTTAGGATCCATCGTGGGATCAGGTCTCCCTGTACCTCGAAAGTCTGAAACCCTAGATTGAAAAAACGAGCAATGTGCGACTCCAACCGTATGAGCTCCTAATAATGTCACCATGTCAAATTTATTCAAACCTATAGCTCTGAAGAATCGCAAAATTTCTGACACAGACTCAGTCGGACCAGGCAAATCCACCGATGAGTTCGAAACGAGCCCATCACGTCGGCCCGTCGGGATGGTGTATGTGGGCCCACCGGCTAAGGCAACTGCATCTCTAGTAGCTAGTGTCACAATGTCTGAACATGAAACAATTAATGGACAAATAGACTCTAATTTTTCCTTAATTTCATCAATTAGTTCATAACCTCGTACTGTTAAATTAGGAGCAGAATCTTTTTCTGATATTTGGTTTTTTGATGAATCTGAATCTATCAATATTGATGCATCACAACCCTGACATAATAGTAACAAAAAGAATTAATATATTGACATATATAGTTAATCAAAATAATTGAAGCTATAGTAGTTTGCATGTAAAAATAACTTTTAACGAAAAAATTTGTATATTAACAATGTTAGTTAATTATCATTATATTCAATGTTAATATATGCTTTAGAGACATTTACAAAATATAAAGAGTGTCAGTTATCACTAAAAATATAGTTAGCAGCAATTAAACTATTGTCGTTAATTAATTGATGCTAAAAATCATTTTTTGTGTGATGAATACATGTTATAATAAATAAATTGATTGGATGGTGTGAAAATTCCTTCACTAATGACCTAGTTTAAATATTATCCATTCGGAAACAACTTAATTCTATAATGTCAAATGTCACATCTACTTTGTTACAACAGGTAATTTATAGTATTTTCAAGATAACAATAAATTTACGACATGTAAACATATTTTTTAAGAGCTATGATCATGTTGAAAATTCTTTATTTTGTTAGTGTATATAAGTAAAACTTCACTGAACCAAAATATTTATATATAAATTAAATCTCTAGAATAATAATAATATACTTTAGTTAACTGATAATGTGATAAAAATGGTAACATACCTTAACATGTTATGTTAAGCTAAACTACGTATACTAATCATATATTTTAAACTGTCAGTACATATAAATTTAATCGATACTTACGCTAACGCCACAATCATGAAAATGCAAACGAAGCAAAGCTCCTGTAATTGCAGGATTATTTTTGAACCTCTTTTGCACTATACTTTTCACAATAAATTCAGCATTTGGACAACTTGAATTGTAGAAACCAATTTTAAGTTGAGCTGATACAAAAATTTGGAAAAAGTAACATAAAAACACCAATACTAATGCTACTATCTTCATTATTATTATTATTATTATTTTGTGTGTAGTATTTTTGAACTAAATTAGGTACTAATAATTATTCAAAAGAACTAAGTATTAAACCATTTATATAGAGCAAAAATTAAGATGCTTTTGAGTTAAAGTTTGAAGTGTTCAAATATATATCACTTTCTTATTTTTGTATATTTTGTTAAAGCTTATTATTATGAGAATATACTTTAATTATATGCATTAGCCGGCAAAAATAACAGCCAATACAAGTACATACTTAAGGTAGCCGGCACCACATGTAGCATGTTATTTTCCTTTTTCGATCCGGACATTTTGATGCATAAAACAGGAAAAATTATATAAATTAATATATTTTAAAAAATAATTATTGATTTTAGCGACATTTTTTGTTTAATTATCATTTATAGCAATATTGTAATAAATCTGTAATATGTATTAAAAGTGAATTATGTATTCAATATATTTGAATTATAATTGTTTTTGAAACATATTATGTTTGTTTGGTAAAAAATTATCACATTGTATTATAAGTGTATTAAAATGTGTGATAAATGTATTATTCATCATTAAAACTTGTATTATATGTGAATAATAAATTATTTTTTGTAATATGTATTAAACTTGTATTATATATTAATTAAAAGTGTCAAGTGAAAAAAAATGTTATTGTTATAAATGGTAAATATTTTTTTATCATAGTATATTTATGTAAGTTTTCCTATAAAATATTTCGCGTTTACATAGAATGCAGGGTAGAGTAATAACTAGGAGTGCGAAGTAGACAATCTATTCTAGTATACAAATATGATTGAATGCTTCTACGGTTCGAATTCGTGATTTATAAATAACTCGAATATAACTGTTATTTTGAGATCGCTCCCTTTCCCTTTAGGGATGAGGAGGCCTCTGAGCCGTTAGTGGCTAGAAGAGCTCCGGTTTATTTCGAAAATCAACTCATCTTTCATTTAATTTTTTTAATCTGAATGATAGAGTTTGAGTTATATATGTTAATCGTGTAAATATTAACATAGTTTTATTTATGACCATATAACCTATTACTTGTCACTTTTACCATGTTAATAATTAATGTTTATCATAATCAAAGCTTGATTAATCGAGATTTGTGAAGTTAAAACAAAAACAAGCATCTATATAACAAATGAGTTTTTTAAAATTTATATTTATCCTTTATTGATATTTCAAACGATCATAACATCTATCGTGAATAAGATTTTCAAAATTTTCAAGAAGAATTACTATCGAATATAAATTATAATTAATATTATTTTTTTAACTATATTTAAGCTTACTCTAAAAATGGACCACATTTTTCAATAGAGACAATACATTAGCAGACAATGATAAAATCCACGGAATTTAAGTACAGAAATATTTGAATTTGGAATCTAAGTACAATGATACTTCCTCAATGATAAAATAACATTATCTAACGTTAAGTTAATAGCAAACAATTATTATTAAAGAAAAAATATAAAATATGTGAATTGATTCTGTTGAATTTATCATACGTAAAATTGATATAAGTGAAAAAAGTAAAGTATTTATATAAGTGTTTGGTTTTCTTTTCTTTTTAAAAAAAAAAACTAAATATACATAAAAATTGAATTTATAATTCATTGAAGTCATGTTCCATAATTCAAAATTTATAAGATTTAATTATTAACTTAGTTTCTAAACTAAATTATTGCTCTCATTTAAATGGAGTTTCATCTTTAGTATCAACGATATTAATAATTTTTGCATAGTTTTCTTTCTTAGTGATTTATGTTGCTATTGTTTGTGTCAATTGTTTTTGCTCATTACATTATTTTTATAATATGCTATTCAAATTTTAATTGAAATTTCAATAAAAATTCAAAACAACAGGTAAAAGAACAAAATAAAAAACGAAAGCACCTATAAAAAATAAATTTGTCTACAAAGAAATATAGAAAAATGAGTTCTTCTCTCTTTTTCAGTAACCCCACATTCACATATTTAAGAAATTGAATTATTTATTTTTTTCTAAAATTCCCTAATGATTCATACATGACAACAAATGATTTATCATGTATCTTTTTTTATATAGTAAAGGCATAATATTTAAGTGTATTTTTAATTTAAAATTTTGACTTTAGCTAATATTCATACCTTTGACTTTTTTTATGAGTATTAGTATATATTTATATGAGATACACTCTAATTGATTTATATAAGCTATATATAATACATATGATTAATTGTTCAATTTTATATAAATTTAAATATCTATTTATTCATATTTAATATAAAAAATATAAATACCAGCTAAAATCAAATTAAGAGACACATTTATATATGTATTATATCTTTAACAAATATTATCTTTGTCACCATATAAGTACAATATAGTCACCATCAAATATTATCATACAATGTTAACTATTATGTATTCTTTCATCTATTTGAATTCAAAAGTTTAAAAATAAAATCATATTTAATAGACGATATGCTTCACCTCAAAATTATGACTTTTATATTCCAAATGCAAATTAATCGAGTCTCAAAATATTTATTAATGTTTTTTTATTTCTCCCACCAGGTAAATTTTTTCTTATTAGATGTTCAATATACACATATAAATTGATTAAATTACCAAAGACTAAGCAGAGAAAGAAACAAGAGCATATATTCCAATCTTTCACAGTTACCAATTATTTTTCCCTATTTGATATGCAATAAATCGATTAAATTCGAATTCACGCTAAGAAAAATCTCATAAGGGAGATAAACATTAACTTTGAGAGATTTCACTTTGACACTTTGTTTGGAGGACTGTTACGCATTGTATGTGTTGTATAATATCGTACTGTATTGGATTATAAATGATGTCACAAAATCATGACTGTATTCATACTGTATCATCATATATTATTATAAGTGGGAAGCTCCCATCTTCAAAGTTGAATTACCATTTAGTCCTTATAACAAATTAAAAAGTAATTAAATTTTTAATTGAATACTAATCCATATTCATATAATCATATCATATACTAATATTTAATTAATTAAATATTAATCATGTCAAATAGATAAAACTTAATCCAAATAACAAAAAAAAAAAAAAAAAAGAAGCAGAATCAGTCCAAACATTTGCAACCTTTGATTTGCCCTTTATTTTGTAACTTTTGATAATGCATGCATTTTAGAAGTGTAACCGTAACTTTTGAAATGCCTAAAAGTTCATTTATTCAAGGACTTTATAATATATCAGATACTATTAAATGTGAAATTATCAGAAATATGAGTTCAGAGTTGGTTCCATGCAAAACCTTAATGCATTATATCCATATTAAGGGAAATGAGTAATTTTTTTGTGGACTTCTACCTATTAGAATTTTGGTTGATTCAATTATCTCTAATCTCTTATTTTTTTTTAATTATTATCTTAATGCATTATATCCATATTAAGGGAAATGAGTAATTTTTTTTTTGTGAATTTTTACCAATTAGAATTTTGGTTGATTCAATTATCTCTAATCTCTTATTTCTTTCTTAATTATTATCATTTTTTTATTGAGGAGTATACAAATTGTCATAGTTACGGGGAATTCTTCAGATATGACAGTATAAGTAAGTTTTTACTTTTCAAATTTTCATCTTCTTGAATTCTCTGATATTTATTTTAGTAATGATTTATAATGTTTTCACCTTCTCCTTTTATGCTTCTTTAATTATTATTTTTTAATCTTCAATTTAGATATACCGATCTGAAATACCACATTCAAATTTATATTAGTAAGTATTTTGAAGCTAAACTCACACAAGATTTCAACAATTAGGCCTATAAAATATAAGCCTTTGACATATATTTACATTTATTATTAAAAAAATATCTATTTTTTTCTAATCATCCTGCCTTTCACCTTTTTTTTTATCAACAATTGAAAAGTTAAAATTTGCAGGATACACAAGAGGGCAATGCAATTGTATAATGTATTTTATTATTTGGTCTAACTTGAACTCATTTTCTATTACCATATGAGATTAATACATAAAATGCTTGAAATAATTGTCTATATTGTACCTAAAAGATATTTGATTTTAAGTATAAGTTATATTTGATTATATGATTCTACTTATACATTATAATAATATTTTTTTTCAAATTTACAAATTGAAGTAGTTATAATTTTGAAAAAGGAAAAAAGATCATATACATGTAACTATAATTTTAATAGAACTTTTAATGTCAGTAATTACTAACTATCTATTTCACAAATAATTATTCCCTCAATTCAATTTATATGACATTTTTTTGTTTGCAGAAATTCTAACTAGGTAAATTGGGGCAGTAGAAATCTTATTTATTTTCAACCTTACACCATTATTGACATTACTAATATTAATCCTGAAGAAGACATATATTAATTGAACCTTAAGGGAAGGAGACTACCATTTCTTAAGGATACACCGCGAAAAACTACTAGAAGTAAAGTATTTCTTACTAGCCAATGTCACTTGTATTCACACATAAATTGTGTTGTTGAAATATAAAAAAATCAATCAAACGGTAAAGTTGAATATCATTATAGTTTTACCGCTAAATTTAATTGTTCAAATCATACCTAATAATCTTATGCCCATCAATAAAGTCGGTCGAATAAACTCACCATTCATCAGTTTAAACTTGCATTTTCTCCCTTCAATCTACTATAACTAACTTGTATTAATTCAAAATATTTTTAAAATAATATGGATACACGTGCTAAAACTAGTTGTATTATAAGCATCAATAATTTTTTTTCTTATTAGATCTTCTTCCATCCTTACATGATGTCACAAAATCATAACTTGAATGATAAAGTCTATAAGAAAAGTAGGGTACAAAGTACATTAGTAGATTTACTATAAAAAGTCAGCGTAAAAGATGAAATATAATTATTAAATAATAAATAAAGACAAAATGAGAAGAAAATATTAAGGTAACAACACAATCACACCAAGTTGATAGTTGCATATAATAGATCTTTTCGTCATTACCTAAGAATGGTTTAAACACACAATACAATAATATTTAAATTAGAGATTAAACTACACAGTTAAGCAAATTTATACTACTTAATTACTCATCATAGCTGTAGTTTGTTATAATTATGCGACTAACATTTTTATTAATTATGTGGGCTGACTTTGAGTTTGTATATGTATAATTTGCCAGAATATACAAATACATATGTATAATGTACAATTATCAAACTGATATACAATTTACCTCTCTCCCACTTTTTGCCTCTCTCGCTTGCATCTCTCCTCCCTCTCCCAATTTCGCTTGCCATATATACAAATGCGTATGTATAATATACAATCATTTAACCAATATACATATACAATTCACCTCTTTCTCACTCTCTACCCTCTCTCGCCCGTCTCTCTCCTTCTTCTCTCAATCTCGCTCACCTCTATTCTTCCTCTCTCAATCTCGATCACTTCTCTCCTCCCTCTCCCAATCATGCTCGTCTCTCTCCTTCCTCTCCCAATCTCGCTCGTCATATATATATATATATATATACATACTATTATCTAACCGATATACATATATAATTCACCTCTCTCCCACTCCTTTCCCTCTCTCGCTCGTCTCTCTCCTTCATATAATAAGTAGCTACGAATTGTAATTATCAAACTATAGTTATGAAAAGTAATTAAAATATATTTGAGTCACTCTATGTGAAAGTTCCTCGATAATAATCAAAACAAACATTGTAATTAAACTAACAATACAATACTAAACAAGATGTCAGACTCCAATGGAGATCTCAATTTAATACTCGAGAAAGGAAAGAAGAAAAAGAATTACAAGTTCAAAGAATCGAATCAAAAATCTCAACTAAAGTATACAAGATAAAAAATTCAACTATCAACTAATCAATCAATCGAGCTATTAAGATTTTACAAACCTCAACTCTATGATGGCAGGTGTGATTCAAAACATCATATCTTTTCATCACATTTCACTGTTCAAATTCAAACCATTTTTGTTGTTCCAATGGCTACCAATTCATCAACCAACATTCTTGAGCTCAATGAAGTAATTGTAGCTGTAATTCCATGGCCAGAACATGGTCATCTCAATCAACTCTTCCATATAGCTAACTTCATCTCTTCTCACAGTATCCCCTTACACTTCATCTCTCTAACTGATCGAAATCAAGATCTAAAAAATCGCGTTCAAAATACCTCAAAAATTCATTTTAATGACCTTTTAGCACCCCCTAGGATCCCAATTTCAGAACCCAGAGAGGATTTTGCTGATGAGTTTGCATTTTTGGAGTTTTTGGATAAATTGGGGGATCCCATTTGTGAAATTTGTGTTGAAATCTCGAAGAAGGCGAAGAAATTGGTGGTTGTTTTTGATTCTTTGATGGCTGATGTGATTAAGGAAGTGTATTCGATATCAAATGTTGAGTGTTACTCTTTTCATGCGATTTCAGCTTTTTGTATGTATTCTACATTTCAACAGGTTGCTGATGAAGTTGAAGACGGAGTCGCACGCCAACTGTTCGATGAAATGCCTGAAGTCGGGGATTGTTTTGGACCCGATATTTTTGAGTTTGTGAAAAAGGAAAGGGAATGTAATCGTAATTGTGGAGATTTAATGAATTCTTGTAGGGAATTAGAAGGGGAGTACTTGGATTTACTTGTTAATGTTAGGAAGAAGCCATTGTTTGCTCTTGGTCCATTTCATATGTTGCAAGAATTACCCGAGTCATCGAACAATAGGGATCGCCACAAGTGTCTTGAGTTTCTCGATGAGCAAGATTTTGATTCAGTAATGTTTGTTTCGTTTGGAACGACTACTACATTGTCACGAGAGCAAGTGAATGAGCTTGCGCTTGGTTTGGAGAAGAGTAACCATAAGTTCATTTGGGTGATAAGAGAAGCGGATAAGAAGATGGAGACGGAGAAATGTGGAGGTAAAGATTCGAACTTTGAATTGCCAGAAGGGTTCGAAGAAAGAGTGGGACGAAGAGGAATGGTGGTGAGGAATTGGGTGCCTCAATTGGAAATCTTGGGACATAAATCTACGGGAGGGTTCTTGAGTCACTGTGGATGGAATTCTTGTATGGAGAGCGTTAGCATGGGAGTTCCTATAGCAACTTGGCCAATTCAAGTGGACCAACCGTATAACGCTGTTTTTGTAACAAACGTGCTGAAGATTGGAATCCCGGTTAGGAGTTGGTCTCGCAGGGAAGAATTGGTAACAGCAACAACTATTGAGAAAGCTGTTAGGACTTTGATGGGTACACCGGAAGGAGAAGAAATTCGACAGAGGGCAATCGAGTTGAGCAATAAGATCAAGAACTCTATTAGTCATGGAGGACTTGCACATAAGGAAAGGGAATCTTTCATTTCTTGTATTACCAAATAAATTTCACTCAATGAACATCAACATTTTGTATCAAGTGTGTCATGAATAACAATTTTTCAAGTGCCATGTTTCCTTTAAATTTCATCATACAAAATTTCTGTCATGTTAGTTGTTGATGTTGGGTTTTAGTGAGTGTGAATGGGAAAAGAAAAGAGAAAATATCAAAAGTGAGAGAACTACTTTGGAGAGAAAATGAAAAGTCATTTGCAAAGTGCAAATGAAAAGTCATTTCTTATAAATTTGCAGGTAACGGTAACATTCCGAAAAGTTGTTACTCTTTCCGAAAAGTCGTTACTTTTCGAAAAGTCGTTACTTTCCAAAAAGTAGTTATTTTCCTAACAGACACAATTTTTCGAAAAGTTGTTATTTTTTCCAAAAGACACAACTTTCTGGATAAAATGGGTCTGAACAGATTTCACTGAACAGACATGTTCCTTGCTGAAAATGGCTATAAAAGGAAGTCAATTTTTGATTTTTTAATAACTGAAAATTTTTCTTCTTTCTCTGCATTTATTTTTCTCTCAAATAAAATCAAAGTGTCGATCGACTGAGTCTGTGTGACTTGTTGCTGTTCTTCAGTTCGTTGAAGTTAAAGAAGTTTGAGGTACCGCTATTTCTTTAACAGGTTTAATCCGTTTTATCTTGGGAGAAATTAATCCATAACCTTGGGTACAGTGAGGGGATTAAATTTCTTAAGGACACACAGTAGTTTCTGTGGACTCGGATTAATTCTTCTATTTTAAATTTTTTTCTGCTTCATCTTGTTTCTGTTTCTGTTCATTAACTTCATAAATACAAGTTATTGTAAGAATAACAATCTTAAGAAATTTAACAGTTTCTGTATTTGAGGTTTCTGGAGATTAAAACCTTTATGGTTTTCTACTCTGCTTGAATTTTTAAAATTCATTCGATTAACGATTAAAAGAACATAAAAACTTTATCGTTAAATCAGAAACAGTTTGTGTAAAGATTTGTTCTTTACTGTTAGTATTTTAAATACTTAATTTATCTGCCATTTGTGACAGAAAAAAATGACTAATTCAAGTCAAACAAATGCTGGAACAGTAAGTGCTGCAACAACAACGGTTGCACATAATCGTTCAAATGCTGCCTTAGCACCGGCTGAGAAACCTGCAAAATTTTCTGGAGTCGACTTTAAGAGATGGCAGCAAAAGATGTTCTTCTATCTCACTACGTTGAGTCTGCAGAAGTTCATCAATGAGAATGTTCCTGTTATGTCAGATGAAACTCCGGCTGATGAACGATTCTTGGTAACAGAAGCATGGACACACTCAGATTTTTTGTGTAAAAAATTATATTTTGAGTGGTCTGCAAGATGATCTGTACAATGTGTACAGCAATGCAAAAACCTCAAAAGAACTCTGGGATGCTTTAGAAAAGAAGTACAAAACAGAAGATGCCGGAATGAAGAAATTCATTGTGGCAAAATTTCTGGACTATAAGATGATAGACAGTAAGACTGTCGTCACCCAAGTTCAAGAATTGCAGGTCATAATCCATGATCTCCTTACAGAAGGTATAAATTTATTTAATGCCTATGTTAGAAATATTAAGTTTTCCCTTAATACTCACATAACCTTTAATGTAGGATTGATTGTGAATGATGCTTTTCAAGTGGCTGCAATTATTGAAAAGTTACCTCCATTGTGGAAGGACTTTAAAAACTACTTGAAACACAAACGCAAGGAGATGACTGTTGAAGATCTCATAGTAAGGTGAGAATCGAAGAGGATAATAAGGCTGCAGAAAAGAGGTCACGTGGTAATTAGCAATATCTGGAGTAAATTTTGTTGAAGAAGATTCCACAAAATTAAAGAAAAGAAAGAAAGCATCTGGTCCAAAAAGAAATCCTCCTAAGAAGAAATTCAATGGAAACTGCTTTATTGTGGTAAACATGGTCATAGGGCTAATGAATGCCGGGGTCCTAAGAAGGACAAGAAAAAGAAGGATCAAGCAAACTTGGCTGAATCCAAAGGAGAAATGGATGATCTCTGTGCAATGCTTTCAGAATGTAACTTGGTTGGAAATCCAAGAGAATGGTGGATAGATTCTGGTGCCTCATGCCATGTTTGTGCCAACAAAGAATTATTTTCATCATATACTCCAGCAATTACAGATGAAAAATTGTTTATGGCAAACTCCGCTGTTACAAAGGTGGAAGGAACTGGCAAAGTCCTATTAAAGATGACATCAGGCAAGGTGGTGACTTTGAATAGGGTGTCATATGTTCCAGAATTGAGAAAGAATTTAGTTTCAATTCCAGTTCTGACCAAGAATGGATTTAAATGTGTATTTGTTTCTGATAAAGTAGTAGTAAGCAAAAATGATATGTATGTAGGAAAAGGCTACCTTAGTGATGGCCTTTTCAAACTCAATGTAATTGCAGTTGATATGAATAAAGATTTTGCTTCTTCTTACTTGCTTGAGTCTAAATGTTTATGGCATGAACGTTTGGGACACGTTAATAACAAAACCTTGCGAAAACTGATTAACTTAAATATTTTGCCAAAATTTGAGTGCAATAAATCAAAATATCAAATTTGTGTTGAATCTAAGTATGCTAAGCATTCTTATAAATCTGTTGAAAGGAATTCAAATCCTTTAGAATTGATTCACACTGATATTTGTGACATGAAGTCAACACCATCACGTGGTGGGAAAAAGTATTTCATAACTTTTATTGACGATTGCACTAGATATTGTTATGTCTATTTGCTAAATAGTAAGGATGAAGCAATAGATGCATTTAGGCAATATAAAACTGAAGTTGAAAATCAGTTAGATAAAAAGATCAAAATGATCAGAAGTGATAGAGGTGGAGAATATGAATCTCCATTTGCAGAAATATGTTTAGAAAATGGAATAATCCATCAAACTACTGCTCCCTACACTCCTCAGTCTAATGGAATTGCAGAAAGAAAAAATCGAACTTTAAAAGAAATGATGAATGCATTACTTATAAGTTCAGGTTTACCACAGAACTTGTGGGGGGAAGCTATCCTTACATCAAATCAGATACTTAATAGGTGCCTCACTCAAAGACAAATGTAATTCCATATGAGAAATGAAAGGTAGAAAACCCAATTTGAAATATTTCAAAGTGTGGGGGTGTCTAGCCAAAGTCCAAGTTCCTATACCTAAGAGGGTAAAAATAGGACCTAAGACTGTGGATTGTGTATTCATTGGATATGCCACAAACAGTAAGGCATGTCGTTTTTTGGTTCATAAGTCAGAACATCCGGATATTTATGATAATACGGTAATGGAATCAGATAGTGCTGAATTTTTTGAACATATCTATCCATATAACTAGACTTGAGTCATCTAGTGGGGGATCTAAACAACCCAGAGAAGAACCAAAGAGAATGAACAAAATGAAGAAAGTCCAAGACGCAGTAAACGTCAAAAGACATCTACTTCATTTGGATCAGATTTTGTAACATTTCTTCTTGAAAGTGAGCCTCAAACATTCAAGGAAGCAATGTTGTCTAGCGACTCAACCTCTTGGAAGGAGCTGTTAATAGTGAAATTGAATCAATCTTAAGCAATCATACTTGGGAGTTGGTTGATCTTCCTCCAGGGAACAAACCGTTGGGTTCAAAATGGATCTTTAAAAGGAAGATGAAAGACGATGGAACTATTGACAAATATAAAGCAAGACTTGTTGTCAAAGGTTTTAGACAAAAAAGGTCTTGATTATTTTGACACATATTCGCCAGTGACTAGGATTACATCAATTCGGATGTTATTGCACTAGCTGCAGTATACGGTCTTGAAATTCATCAAATGGATGTGAAAACAGCCTTCTTAAATGGAGAGCTTGAAGAGGAAATTTACATAGAACAACCTGAGGGTTTTGTAGTTCCTGGTAAAGAAAAGAAAGTGTGCAAACTTATTAAGTCACTTTATGGGCTAAAACAAGCACCAAAACAATGGCATGCAAAGTTTGATCAAACCATGTTGGCAAATGGATTTAAGATCAATGAATGTGATAAATGTGTTTACATTAAAGATACTCCAAATCAGGAAGTTATTTTATGCCTATATGTAGATGATATGCTTTAATGAGCAAAGACATTGCTAATATAAAAGCTACAAAGCGTATGCTTGCTAGTAAGTTTGACATGAAAGATTTAGGAGTTGCTGATGTGATATTAGGAATTAAAATTCTTAAAACTCCTAACGGTCTAGCATTGTCTCAAACTCATTATATTCAAAAGATACTTGAAAAATTCAAATTTTTGAATTTTAAAAGGGCAAAGACTCCAATTGATGTAAATCTTCATCTTGCAAAGAATAAAGGCGAAAGTCAGTCTCAATTGGACTATGCTAGCGTATTGGGAAGCTTAATGTATGTCATGAATTGTACACGACCAGACATAGCTTGCGCTATCAGTAAACTGAGTCGATACACAAGTAATCCTAATCATAATCATTGGTTAGCAATGAAGAGAGTTTTGGGATACTTAGATGACACTCAAAACTATGCTTTACATACAACAGATATCCCCCGTTCTTGAAGGATATAGTGATGCAAATTGGATTACTGGGTCAACTGAAACAAAATCCACAGTGGATACGTTTTTACTATTGGCGGAGGAGCAATATCTTGGAAATCAGCCAAACAAACATGTATAGCTCGCTCTACAATGGAGTCTGAATTCATTGCTTTAGACAAGGCAGGTGAAGAAGCTGAATGGCTCCGGAATTTCTTAGAAGATATTCCATTTTGGCCCAAACCAATGGCCCCTATATGCATACATTGTGATAGTCAAGCTGCAATAGGAAGGGCTGGAAGCATTATGTATAACGGCAAGTCTCGTCACATAAGACGAAGACATAACTCTGTGAGACAACTACTCTCTAGTGGAATTATCACAATTGACTATGTGAAGTCAAAAGATAATGTGTCGGATCCACTTACAAAAGGCCTAAATAGACCGGGAGTTGAGAAATCATCGACGGGAATGGAACTATGGCCGAGAACAAGTCATCGTGGCGGTAACTCTACCTAGAAGACTGGAGATCCCAAGATCTAGGTTCAAGGAGATAAAACAAAGTCATTGATGACGGTTCAACATTGTCAAAGGAAAAATAAAATAAAATATTATTATTATTTTATGGTCCATTCTCATGATGAGACATGTTTAGTAACTAGGATAAAGACATAAGGACTTTTTAATGGTTTCTAAGTTTGATACAAGGAATATCAAATAGTGTATCTATGGGATAACACATTTAAAATCACCTATGTAAGTGTGAAGTGTAAGCCGCTTCAAGGAGAATCAGGTAAGGCCAGTTCTTTAAGCACTTACTATCCAAGATGTGTTCATGGCTGAAACGAACAAAACAATGAGAACTAAGAACAGTTCAAGGGTTGATTGTGTGACATATGTTGTCTAGGTATACACCAAAGCTCGACGGTTCAAAGATATCAAATCTACCGATTGACTGAGTATATCCGATATATGTTCACTACGGAAAGTTTAAAGAGAAACCTACTTATCCAGATGCGATTAACCTTTACCTACAAGACACACAAGTTTTTTCATGCATATGTTTTAACAATAGCCTTCCCCATTCATGTGGGGGATTGTTGGGTTTTAGTGAGTGTGAATGGGAAAAGAAAAGAGAAAATATCAAAAGTGAGAGAACTACTTTGGAGAGAAAATGAAAAGTCATTTGCAAAGTGCAAATGAAAAGTCATTTCTTATAAATTTACAGGTAACGGTAACATTCCGAAAAGTTGTTACTCTTTCCGAAAAGTCGTTACTTTTCGAAAAGTCGTTACTTTCCAAAAAGTAGTTATTTTCCTAACAGACACAATTTTTCGAAAAGTTGTTATTTTTTCCAAAAGACACAACTTTCTGGATAAAATGGGTCTGAACAGATTTCACTGAACAGACATGTTCCTTGCTGAAAATGGCTATAAAAGGAAGTCAATTTTTGATTTTTTAATAACTGAAAATTTTTCTTCTTTCTCTACATTTATTTTTTCTCTCAAAATAAAAAACAAAGTGTCGATCGACTGAGTCTGTGTAACTTGTTGTTGTTCTTTAGTTCGTTGAAGTTAAAGAAGTTTGAGGTACCGCTATTTCTTCAACGTGTTTAATCCGTTTTATCTTGGGAGAAATTAATCCATAACCTTGGGTACAGTGAAGGGATTAAATTTCTTAAGGACACACAGTAGTTTATGTGGACTCGGATTAATTCTTGTATTTTAAATTTTTTCTGCTTCATCTTGTTTCTTTTTCTGTTCATTAACTTCATAAATACAAGTTAGTGTAAGAAAATAAAAATCTTAAGAAATTTAACAGTTTCTGTATTTGAGGTTTCTGTAGATTAAACCTTTATGGTTTTCTACTCTGCTTGAATTTTTAAAAATTCATTCGATTAACGATTAAAAGAACATAAAAACTTTATCGTTAAATCAGAAACAGTTTGTGTAAAGATTTGTTCTTTACTGTTAGTATTTTAAATACTTAATTTATCTGCCATTTGTGACATGAAGCACATAGGACACCAAGTAAGATGCAAATTGCCATGTAAAACGTATGTGTTTATTTGAGCACATATAAAGTTGAAGGACAATAAATATGAAATGATGTCAAGTTAAAGGGCATATTATGTATTATGCCTTGTCAATATGCATTCAAACATAAGAAACAAAAGTGGCTAGTGTTCTATTATTAATGGCGATCTTGTGTCATATTTAACCTTATCATGTTGTTCAGACTCTCCAAAAATGTCATCTTCTTGTGTGCGTTTGATCCTTCAAAAGTAATGTAATATTTCAGGATTCGACACAAGTGTAACAACATTTTTGGAGTATGGGACAACATAGAAAGTTATTTGGTAATGTAGGAGATGAAAGATTCCGTTTCTTCGCATGCAACTTCCCCAGTGCCAACAAAGTTCTTGATCTCATTGCTCAAATCCACTGCTCTCTGCCTCATTTCTTCCCTTTCTGTCGAACCTATCAATGTGTTGACAGCTTTTTAACAGCAGATGCTGTCACCGATTCTTCTCTCAGAACCCAACTCCACACATACTCCGATTTTCGTGGTTACAAAAACAGCATATATGGCTGGTCTGCATTGTTAGGCCAAGCTGCTATACTAGTGTTCTTTAAACAAGAATTCCGTGCACAGTGACTCAAGAGAAGAACCCGTCTGTAGATTTATGTCCGAGCATGAACTCATTGGCTTGTTCTTGTGAGAACTTAGTGTTTGTCCCTGTTAAGATGTCCCACATCGGTAGAGTAATGAGAATTTAGTCTCCTTATATGGACTTGGACAAACCTCCCACATGTTGAGTTATGCCCGGATGCCATATCTTAACAATCCTAAACGATACAAATATTACCAAGTTAACGTGTCATCTAATTTTGAAGGCAGCTGAAGGTTGTCGAAATGAGTGTTGGAGAGACTTCAAGACCATGTTTTTTTCCCCAACAGAATTGCAATCAAAGGCAGATCATTATCAACGACGTCTCCAGTATCATCTAATTTAGAAGGCAGCTGAAGGTCATCGAAACGAATGTTGGAGAGACTTCAAGACCATCATAGTTGTCAGCTGACGTCAAGTTAAGGGACATGATACCACAAGATTGAACTGCCACTTATGCCTCTCCCGCATTAAGTTGTCTGTCCTGCCTTAGGTGTTACTCGGCCATCAACTTCTTCTTTTGAAAAAAAAAAGATTTCAACAACAAAACTTTATATTCATAATGTTTGTACCAAATGCAGTCTATTGTACAGATAGTTCAGAATCAGCCCAATAAGGATACATCAGTGACTCAAGTTTCAGCTGGTGCTTCCTGGTATGCCTCACAAATCTACTTGTTTTGAACAATGAACAATATGTTTCATTTTTTTTCCGTAAGGACCAATAGGTCATATTGCTTGGACTCTTCAACAATGCTGCAACACCTGTGTCGGATCCTCCAAAAGTAGTATACTTTTGGAGGATCCAACACACACACCTGTCAATATCTTTGGAGAGTCTAAGCAACATAGCAACAACAACATACTCACTGTAATCCCACAAGTGAGGTTTGGGGAGGGTAAAACGTACTCAGTCCTAGTAAGAGTCCGTTTCCGATAAACTATCTCCATCAGTCTCTATCAGCAATCAAAGCAAGAGGAGATCATTTACTACAAGGGATTTGGCCAATCTACCTAATAATAATGTTGGTTTTTTTAAAAGACGAGCATAAAAAAAAAAAAGATTGAAAATATCTCTGAATGGATTGAAATGACTGTCAATAATTTTATTAGCTTTGAATAGCCACCATAAACTCATAATCTGCTTAATTTGAAATTCAACAACTCAAGCAACTTAACTAAAATTCAACTTCTTCTCAAACTAAACAACTTATTTTGCGAATGCAGTAACTAAAAGCAAATTTCAATGGTGAAGTTATTCAATAATATGAGATATGAAAGCTTCCATATCCTTGCGTGCAAGTCCTCCGTTCCTAACAGAGTTTTTCATCTGTTTGCTCAATTTCACTGCCCTTTGCCTCATCTCTTCCCCTTCCATCGTACCCATCAACGTCTTGACAGATTTCTCAATGGTTGATGCTGTTATCAGTTCATTCCGGTGAGACCAACTCTTGACAGCGATTCCAATCTTCAACATATTCGTTAGGAATACAGCGTTAAATGGCTGATCGTAACTGATTGGCCAAGTTGCTACAGGTACTCCTTTGCTAATGCTCTCGATACATGAATTCCATCCACAGTGAGTCATAAATCCACCCGTAGATAAATGCCCCAATATTTCCAACTGTGGTGCCCAATTAACCACTATTCCTCTTCCTTCCACTCTCTCTTCAAACCCTTTTGGTAATTCAATCTTTACGTCTTTCTCTTTAAGTTTCTCCGAGTTATCTCCTTTTCTTAGTACCCAAATAAATCTATGGTTACTCTGTTCTAAACCCAGAGCAATCTCATTGATTTGCTCTTGTGATAATGTAGTCGTTGATCCAAATGACACGAATATCACTGAGCTAGCCTCTTGCTTGTCGAGAAATTCTAGACATTGATCATGACGCGGAGTGATGTTAGAGTTTGATTCTAGCAGCATATGAAACGGTCCAAAAGCCCATAACGGCTTGCCTTTTGCTTTCGCAAGTAAATCTGGGTACTTACCTTCCATTTCTCTACACGAGTTTATGATTTCTCCGGAGTAATGTATCTCCTTGTCATCAAGCTCCATTTGGAAACAATATTTCTCATGTGCCTCCAATAATGGAAACTCATCGTGCATTTGCTTGATAAACTTGACGTGATCATCGTCATCATCAACTAAGTCAGGAATCGTTTGTTTGATGGATGAATATCTGCTAAAAGTCGATCCGGTATGGAACATGTAACTTTTGACATTCGACAATGTATTTACTTCCAATATTTGTTCACTCATTATAAGGTCATGAATAATGACTAACTTTTTTGCTTTTGTAGAGAGTTGAACACATATTTCATGAATAGGCTTTGTTAGTTTTTCCAGGAACACTAGAATCGGAGGCTCTCCATCGCGAACATCATTTTCTGTTGGAGCTGAAGGTCTCAAAAGGTCTTCGAAATGGATGTTTGAGGCCCCGGGACTACCTTTGAGACGAAGTTTCAAATCTCGGTTCATATCAACAAATGAGATGAAGTGTACTGGTATATTATGGGACGCGATGAAACGAGAGAGATCTAAGAGGTTATTGAGATGGCTGTAATCAAAAAATGGTACCATGGCCACAATGACTTCATTGGTAGCAGCCATAGCAACAAAAGGAGAAAGAACTTTGAGAAAAATGAGTTATGGACAATACAAACAGGGATGCAACATACTAATAAATACCAAAGATAATGTAGAAAAAAACAAATATAATATTGGACCATTATTTAGAACCATATATTGGAATTTTGAACATGTTTTTATTTTGTTGCAAGTTTAAATAGGGAAAAGGGTCGGAAGAACCCTTCAACTTTGCTATTTAGAGCTGATATATGTCTCGTTATGAAAGTGAATTATATGTACCATATTTTTATACAAATGACTCACATATACTCTTTTGCTCTAAAGAAATTAAAAAAAAACATTAATTTTAATTACGCCCTAGTCCCTCCATTTCAAATTAATTGAATTGTTGAGGTGTTTCACGCCCTCTAAGAAAAGAAGATTAAGACGTGAATTAGGTATAACTTTTTATTTTTACCCTTATTAATTATTGTCAAATTCATGATTAAAATAACTAAGCATTAGTTAATAACTAATGGAGGGTAAAATTGGAAGAACATTTAGTCTAGAAAATTGAACAATTAAATTAATTTGAAAAATTTATAATGTATTAACAATTCAATTAATTTGAAATGGAGGGAGTAGGTGTAATTTGGTGTGTCCACATACGTTTAGATACATCTAGAGATATATCTCGGGTTACATGTGGTCAAAATTAGGTGTAATTTGTTTTAGATACAATTTATCCAAGTGAATTTACATGTATCTGAGATATAAAACAAATCTCGCTTGCGTCCTTCCCATCTCGTTCGTCACTCTCATACGTATCTGGTATCCCTCGTACATATTAATCACAACAGAACAATTAACAGAATCTCGCTTGTCCCCCTTTCTGTTTTAGTGTATCTACTTGCAAAAATACATGTCTCTTGGTGTATCTTCCTCAATAGATGATAGAAAAAACTCTTAATCAGTCATAATTACGTAATATTTTGAAGGTATAAGTAATAATAATATATATCTTAGCGGAGTATGTCTAATTACATAGTTACTTGTGTATAACTTTAGGTCTTGAATAATAATTTGACGAAAAAATATGATATGTCAAAAATGATATTCGTTAGTTCAGTTTTACTTGTTCACTTTGGACTTTACATGTTCTTAAAAAATAATAATTAATACAAATATTAATTGATATATAATTTTAGATCTTAATAAGTAAATTATTGCTAAGCATATTTCGAATCATGCAAGGACTTAAAAATTTATTTTTTATATGGAAAGGATCGATGAATCAATTCATTATTCAATGAGTTTCTAGTTTCACACCTACTTGCTTTTGACAGCTTTTTTCATAATTTTTTTTACCAATTTGCACTCAAGATCTATTGCTTTAATTAATTATTTTAAACAAGTTGACTGTTTAAATATTTTTACATGATTGATTAATCTAAAAATTTTGTACATTTGTATTACCCCACCTAGAAAAGTTAGGTGTCACATTAATTGATGAAAATGACATTAAATAATTAATTCATATGAATGAATTTTGTTCATATAATTTAGCTCAGCAACAACCAAAGAAGATAAGGATAAGGTAAAATCAATTTTGCATCTATTATTATGTGATGGGTAGATATGGGAAGTTAGTTAGGTAAATAATATTTTCATATATAAATTAATAATGATATGATTGATAACAAAAATAATCAAAGAATATATATATGAAAGTCAAATAAGTAATTAAATAAAATAATCAAGCAAAATGTGCTTAAGCAAAATAAAAAGGTATGATTCCACTAAAATCAAAAGAACTCATCAGTTTGTGCGCACTTCATCTAATTGATTGTTCGGTATATTAGATATATATGACATAATTTCTAAGAATAAGTTGTTTATAGAAAGGATTTTTTGTCATTTTATATTTTTATCTCGAGATAAGTTATTACAGAATTAGTATTAATAACTTATTGCAGTCATAATTATTAGTCTAGAGATATGTTATCCCGTACTTTATAACCAAACAAAGAATGACGAATATTAAAAACTTATCTCGGGATTATTTATCTTATCCATCACACCAGACGACCCTGATATCATCAATATGGTCTAAGGACAACTTCATTCTCTTCTTCCTGGCTATGTTCTCATTTTTTGTGTTGTCCACACCTTGCAAAGAGAACAATATTTTCAGAAGGATACTACGAGATTGAACTGCACTCATGCCTCTCGTGCATCAAGCTGACCGTTCCGCCTTACGTAGGTAATGTCATTCAGCCATTAACTTCTTTTTTACATTCATTGTGTTTGTACCAAATGCAGGCCATTTTAGAGTTCAGAATCAGTGAATCAAGTGTGAAAGTCTCAACAGGTGTTTCCTGGTATGCCTCACAAATCTACCTCTTTTGAACAATGAACAATATGTTTCATTTTGTGTCTTACGTATATTATGTCATATAGGATACGCGTGTCTATTTGTTCAATTTTAAACAAGTTTAATTGCTTACTAATGCACACTCAAAATTGGAGTGCATAGTTATCTGCTGAACCAAGTTAAGGATCATGTTTATGTATTATGTATGTTTTTTTTCGTAAGAATCAAATAGGTTAAGTTGCTCGGACTCTCCAATGATGCAACATTTGTATTAGATCCTCCGAAAATTCACTACTTTTGGAGGATCCAACACACAATTGTCGAGATCTTTGGAGACTTTGAGCAGCATAGCAACAACATACTCAGTGTAATCCCATAAGTAGGGTTTGAAGATCAGTGTAAAACATATATTCAATCTTCGAGAGGTAGTTAGAAGTCGTTTCAGATAGACCCTTTGGCTCAAGGAAAATGGAAATATTAACCTCACTATCTTCATCAAGTTTCCATTAGCTATCAAATCAATAGAAGATAGGGCAACAAAGAAGGATTGAAAATGTCTCTCAATAGATTGAAATGACTTTCAATAATGACTTACAATAGACATCATAAATACATCATTTGAAATTTAAAACAATCATAAATATCAAACTTATTTTGCTAAAAAGTACTATTGCATAACAACGTAACTAAAAGCAAACTTCAACGGTGAAGTTATTCAATTATATGTGATATGAATGATTCCATGGCCTCGCGTGCAAGTCCTCCACGGCTAACAGAGTTTTTGATCTTTTTGCTCAATTCCATTGCCCTTTGCCTTATTTCTTCCCCTTCTATGGTACTCATCAATGTCTTGACATATTTCTCTGTTGTTGATGCTTTTACCAATTCATCGCGGTGAGACCAACACTTGACAATGATTCCAATCTTCAACAAATTAGTTACAAGTATAGCGTTAAATGGCTGATCGAAACTGATTGGCCTAGTAGCTATAGGTACTCCCATGCTAATGCTCTCGATACATGAATTCCATCTACAGTGACTCATAAACCCCCCTGTCGATGAATGTCCCAAGAATTCTAATTGTGGTGCCCGATTAACCATTATTCCTCTTCCTTCCACTCTCTCTTCAAACCCTTCGGGTAATTCAATCTTTACGTCTTTATCTTTAAGTTTCTCCGTGTTATCTCCTTTTCTTAGTACCCAAATAAATCTATGGCTGCTCTGTTCTAAACCCAGAGCAATCTCATTGACTTGCTCTTGTGATAACGTAGTCGTTGATCCAAATGAGATGAGTATCACCGAGTTAACATCTTGTTTGTCAAGAAATCCTAGGCATTGATCATAACGCGGAGTGAAATGGGCCAAAAGCCCATAACACCTTATCTTTTGCTTTGGCAAGTAACTCCGAGTTTATAATTTCTCAGCGAGTAATGGATATCCATATCATCAAGCTCCATTTTAAAACAGAGTTTCTCATGAGGCTCCAACAATGGAAACTCGTCCTGATTTTGCTTGATTATCGTCATCATCAACAACGTCAGGAATAGTTTGTTTGTACGAAGAATATATGCTAAAAGTCGATTCAGTATGGAATATACAAGACTTGGCATTCAATATTTGTTCACTCATTATAAGATCATGAATCATAACTAATCTTTTTGTATTAGTTGAGAGTTCAAGACATATTTCATAAATGAAAGTTGTCGAGTTTTTCCAGGAACATTAGAAACGCAGGCCCCTCCATCGCGATCATTTTTTTGCGTTGGAGATGAAGGTCTCAACAGGTTATCGAAATGGATGTTTGAAGCTCTTACATCACCTTGAACGCGAAGTTTCAAATATTCGTTCACATTAGCAAAACAGAGGAAATTTACTTGTAATTTCATTTTTAACTGAGATCGCCCTATGATGAGAAATATATATATATTTTTATTAGTCTGAATGAGCTTTTGTAACTTTCGATTTTTTTTTCGTAATCAATTAAATCTAATATAGCTTGATTTTTTTTACAACGTATGCTTCATAAAAAGTATAATTGATATGAATGGTTATATTGTATCGACAACTAAGCATAGGACCAACCAAAGAAGATAAGGTAAGATGCACCATGCCACTCATTTCATGAACATTTACAATAAAAAGATATGATGTGATATGTAGATCTAGGATAAGTTAATTAAATATTATTTTC
Source organism: Solanum habrochaites (assembly GCA_027704765.1). Classification (NCBI taxonomy): domain Eukaryota; kingdom Viridiplantae; phylum Streptophyta; class Magnoliopsida; order Solanales; family Solanaceae; genus Solanum; species Solanum habrochaites. The sequence goes on along the minus strand of JAKWJA010002500.1, from coordinate 3,178,423 downwards.
GTTTATATTACTTGATTTATATAAATGATATTTTCATATATAAATAAAGGGAAAAGAGTCTGATATACTCCTCAACTTTGTCATTTAGAGCTGATATACCCCTTGTTATGAAAGTGACTCATATATACCCCTACTTGTAAACAAATGACTCACATATACCCTTTTTCTCTAACGGAAATGGAAAAAATAATAATTTTAATCTAAACTTTATTATTTTTTTCTAAAAAATATAATCCCATATGAGTAAATTTAATCCTCGTCAAACATTTTTTGACCTTTTTTTGTTTCAATGACTAATTTATAATTATTATTTTGATAATCATATTTATTTATGTTTCACTAATATTCTTGTAAAACTTATTGTAGATGACCAAATTTTTTCTTCAAATACGAAATTAAATTACAATACACACAAAAAATTAGTTTAAATTTGTTTTCTTTAAACTAAGGAATGAAAGAAAAAACATAAGAATAAGAAACTCAAATAATTATAATAAAAAAAGTCAAAAAATAATTTATATATGAAAAAATTTAAAATACACCTTGAACTTTGATAGAAGAATCATATATACCCCTAAATAATTTTTTTTAAAATTTACAAGTAAGAAATATAAATTTAAAACTAATTTTTTAACTCCCGTTAAATGAAGGATATATATGAGTCACTTTGTAACGGGAGGGTATATGTGAGCCGTTTGTATAACGGTAAGGGCATATATGAGCCACTTTTATAACGGGGGGTATATTAGCTCCAAATGACAAAGTTGAGGAGTATATCAGACCCTTTCCCCATAAATAAATAATGATACTTTTCTTTTGAGCTAAGGGTGTATCGAAAATATCTTTTCTGCTTCACAAAGGGGGGGGGGGGGTAATGTGTGTCTTTTTTATTGTAATACTGGTGAAATTACAATGAATATGTCGTTGTAATAAAAATTTGTGATGCTAAGTGTTCCATTATGAGGAAAATGTGTGATGCATGTGTTAAGCTCATGTAGCTACCTACCTTTGCGGAATTCCGTTTCTATCCTCGAGAGTAGTATATAAGGATCTTGTTCAATTTCTAAACACGTGCAATTCTATTTTTTAACTGAGATTACCTTTTGATGCAATATATGTTTTTGTTAACGAGAGAAAGGAGACTGAGATGTAGTTTGGACATGTGAATAGGAGATATGTGGATGTACTACTAAGGAGGTGTAAGAGGTTGGCTATTGTAGGATTTACGAGGGGTAGAAGTAAGTCGAAGAAACACTGGGTAGAGGTGATGAAATAGAACATGATACATTTTCATCTTACTGATGACATGACCATAGATACGAAGATATAGAGGTCGGAAATTAGGGTAGAAGGATAGTAAAGTAGCTGAGTGTTGTCATACTTTTTTATGTGGGATAGGTGAGGCGCAAGTCCCTTCTTGTTGCTTCATTTGCTTTGTGTATCTTGTCATTTTATTGTCATTATTTCCATTTTTATCTTGTTTTGTCTACATTTCTTTTGAGATGAATAGATATATCGAAATCAATTTCTCCACCCAGTGAAGGTAAGATATGGTCTGTATATATTCTTCGTCCCCAGATCTCACCTATAAAATTACACAAAATATGTTATTATATTGTTGTTGTTGGGATGACCTTTTCTAACTTCTAATTTTTGTTCGATGTTCGTTGCTTTAGCTAATTATCTTTTAAATAACTTGAGGATAAATATAGAAAAAAAAAAAAGACAGTTGGACCATTTATATCCAATGAAATTTTGAATCAAATTTAAGAGTGCAAAGTTGGATTACTATTTTATTTCTATATTAAATTAAAACCATATATTACTAACCATTTAATACTAATAAATTATTAAAAAGTAATTATATCATATTATACGAATACTAAATATAAACTCTCCAATAAAAGCGGAAATATATTGAGTCAAGATGGTTGTAAGTCATTTCATTAAGAATAAAAAAGAAATTTTGGAGTTAAATTATTTTTAAGAGATAAGTGTCAAAAAACACACTTTAACTATACATTTTTTTTTAGCTTCATACCTAAACTATCGAAAATTTGAATTTCATACCTAAACTATCACTTTTTAGTTTGAGAAACACATCTCTCGCTTTTATACCACTCTCATAATGGCATGTGTAATACACACTCTCTCTCTTTTATTTAAAAAAATTTCACATCACTCTCCACATTGACAAAACACTCAACCTTGACAAAATATAAATAAATTATTAGTATTAGTTAAATTAAAAATTTAAAAACTATTATAAAAATAATATTTTCTTTATAAAATAAAATATAAAATATTTTTCTTACCCTACACCATTTTTTTATGTTTTTTATTTTGTTTGAATTTCTTTTATAAAATATTTCATTTTTTACTTCATCTCCTCCCCCTCCTCAAATAGTAATTTAGATATTATTTTATTTTCTTAAAAATATAATTCTACCCATGCACTTAACCCTTTGCTTTCAATTTTTTTACCCAATGTTTAGATATACATATAGAAAATAGTTTTACTTGCAGCCACAAGACTTTTTATATTTTTTAGTTGTTTATGTTATATTCGGTACACTAGTAAATTTTTTATTCTAAAAATATATGTACGTGCATATCTAACACAAAATAAGAAAAACGTAAATAAATAAAAATTAGGAGCGAAAAATTAATAATATCAATTTCTATTGGGAAGGGGGGGAGGGGAGGATGGAATATGAAATATGAAATTTTTTAAAATATTTTATAAATGTTTTTTTTTTAAAAAAAAAAGATGAGGTTGTTGCGGGGGAGGGGGGGGGGGTACGTGGAGGAGGTAGTGGAGTGAGATAAGAAAAATAATTTAATTTTTTATTTGGATAATAATCTTTAATTTTTTATTATTTGATTTTTATCTAGATAAAATATTTTATCTATGTGGAGTGCCATGTGTCAAAGTTTTTTCATATAAAAGAGAGAGTGCATCGCACACACCACTGAGGTATGTTTCTCAAACTAAAAAGTGATAATTTAGGTATGAAACTCACACTTTCAATAGTTTAGATATGAAACTCAAAAAAAGTGAATAGTTTAGGTGTGTTTTTGACACTTATCTCTATTTTTAACTATAGCAAAATGACATTTTTCGAAACGGATAAAAAAAAGAAGGAAAATGACAGAAATCTCAGCTTTAAGATAAGTTCCAAGATTCCTCATTTTCACATATCAAATTAATGTATCAGCGCATCAAATTAATGTATCATGTTTAAAATGTACATCAGATTAGTGTATCATGTATAAGATGTAATATATCTTACTTAACGATTAATGTATCTCGCGCATCAGATTAATGTATCAGTATTTATATTATTGTATTAGTTTGAGAGATTTCTGTAATTATAAACTTATATCAGATAAATAATAATTTTACTTTAAAAATATGTAATTTTTATCTTTTGACCAAAAAAATAACAAGTAAAATGAAACGGAGAGAGATATAAACTTTTAGTTAGCCCATCATCCTAAATCAATAATCTACACGTTGGAATATAATAACCATAGCCCCCCCACCAAATTCTAATAACCAAAACCCCACATTTCTTGTCTATATTAACGTAGAATGATAAATACTAGTAATAATTATTATTATTCTAATAAAAACAAAACCCCACATATCTTGTCTTCATTAAAATAGAATGATAAATACTAATAATTGTTATAATTTTAATAACCAAAACCCCACATTTCTGGTCTCTATTAACATAGAATAATATATACCAATAATTGTTATGGTAAGTGATATTTGTAGCTTGCTTAGTTTAATTTTTACGTAATTAAATTGTTTAAAATACATAGTAAAATTACGAAAAAAATTTTAGGTCAGAAAATTTTAATAGAATGATATTTTATCTATGTTATTTATCTTTTTAACCAATTTTAACTTTAGCAGTCCTTCTGTTCCTATTTACTTGTTCATATTTCTTTTTATATTTGTCCCTATTTAATTGTCCATTTTAACAAATTAAGAAAGGACAACAATTTTTTTCCTAATATGTCCTTATTTAATTTTAGAAAATTTCTAATACTACTAAGTTGTAATGCATGTTTTTTGGAATCAGAAGATACATTTATTATACTTGGGGAGTTGCATAATCTTTTAAGTTAATGATAAAATTGTAATTAACATATGATAATAATTGATGTCTTAATATGTGTGTCACTTCTAAAGTGCAACTAAATAGAGATAGAGGGAGTACATTTTAACTATAAAATAGAAAAAAGATTAATTTATTTTAAAATAAAAAAATTATTGTTACACATATCAATGACATGATTAATTAATTAATGTGTACTCTTATTTGCTAATTTTGAAAAACAGACTTGTTTATTGCATCCTTATGCTTTAATCAAGATGTTATCTTGGATATTGAGATTAGTCCACTCTAATTATTTTTAATTATCATGTTAAGTTTTTCGAAAGTCAACTTCATTAATTTTCAAAATTAAAATTAAATTATGTTAATTTGATATTTAAATAAAAAATTTAGATATACAAAAATTATACAAAAAGTGCTATAAATTATACTTTTTTTTCATAAATCAACATGATAAAAAAATACATTAACTTGAGAAATTGATTCAGTCTTATTTGTCATTAATTTGGTTAAATAAATTTGAAGATTAAATCATTGTTAGTGAAATTTCTCATAAACTTTTAGTCATCACTTAGAAATTGTAATAAATTTGTTCCAAAATTACCACACAAGATTTATGACAAGCAATATTAGTTATTCTATCTTTTATTCTAAATAAAAATACACAATTTTTCTCGTAACTTATTACATATATTAATTCAGTAGAGTTTTATATTACAAAATAGACATATTATTAATTTACATGAAAAACTTAGCTTCTAATTAATTATTAAATATAATATTACACATTCATAATTTAATATCATAAAATCGACACGTAAAGCCAGATCTTGTGATTTTTTGAGTTAAAAATAATAATATATAGGAGTATTTAAATTGACTTCTCCACATGATGAGGATCTAATTGTCATAATGGTTCAACTTGTAAGATAGAATATGATTAAAAAGGACAAACATCAAATCATTTTTGGATTTGTGAATTTAAAATTAATTTTTTTTTAAAAAAAATATTCAAGTCAAATTGAATTAATCTGAATTTAATATTTTTTAATATTATATACGTAAATCTTTTGAAATGTGTCCAATCAATGCTAAAAGCCATAATTATCAAAATCATTAAAATAAAATATTTGATTTGTCTATATACAAGTCTAGCCCCTCATATTAAACCAAAATTCTTGGAATATAGTCCCTCGTTTATTGGCTTGCATTAACATGTGGAAATAACTACAATTGTCCATATTCTAATACTCGATTCGTCCGTTTTTATTTGTCATAATTTTTATTTTTAGAGTCAAATTATAAAAAATTTGACTAACATTTTAAGATGCATTTTTCATCATATTAATATGCAAAAAACTGTAACTTATAGTACTTTTCATATAGTTTTAGAATATTTATTTTTTTTATTTAAAATATCAAATTAATGTGATTAATTTACCTTTGAAAATTAGTCAAATTGACTTTCGATAAGTGTAAAATGACAAATATTTTCGAACGGAGGGAGTAAACAAATTTTGTTGTTACATTGACATGTTTCCTAATAATTATAACCCTCCAATACATGTTTTAGCTTTTTAGTAAGCAAAAATTAGTTTGATGAGTGTTTTGATAAATAATTATTAATTTTAGTAATATTATTTATTTATTATTATTATTTATAGTAATACTATGTTAAATTTGTAATATGTATTAAAAGTGAATTAAGTATATAATATATATGTATTTATAACTGTTTTGAAAAAATATATTATGCTTGTTTAGTAAGAAGCTGACACATTGTCTTATGAATGTATTAAAAAAATGTGTGGTAAATGTATTATCCATTAATAAAACTTGTATTATATGTGAATAATAAATTGTTCTTTATAATATGAATTAAAAGTGTATTATAAATGTATTAAAAGTGATCATGTGAATTTTTTTTATAACTATAAATAATGAATATTTTTAATTTATAGTATATTTATGTAAGTTTCTATAGTAATTACACTATAAAATTGGGCTTTGGGTCACTTTGGACTTAACTCAAGTATATTACTGCTTAATTTTTTTTGGGCAACTTTCACATATAGCAAACAAAAAATTCATATTTGTATGCTATAGCAAACTTTGCATAATTGCGCTCCATAGCAAACATAAAAACTGTATAATTCGCTATACATATACAAGTGTATAATTCGCTGGCCTAAATTGTATAATTCGCTGGCCTATTTCGCTGCAATTGTATAATTAGCTTTGCATACAGTTGAATCGAATTAAAATGTATGTATATTGCATAATTATAAGTGTATAGCAAGAAGATATATGTTTTTCTCGCTTTATACAAAAACAAAAACACAATATATACACTTCTGTTGTATAAAGCTAGAAAAAATTGTATTTCACTGCAATTGTATAATTCACAATTGTATAATTCTTTGGCCTTTTTCTCTGCAATATTTGAAGTAAAATGTTTGTAAATTATATAATTAAGTGTATAACATGAAGATATACATTTTTGCATGTGTATATACAATTTTCTCTCGCTTTATACAAAACAGAAACAGAAATTATACACTTCTGTGTATAAAGCGAGAGAGGCGAGAATGGGAGAGTGGCGAGCGAGACTTCTGGGAGAGAGACGCCTGGCAATTTTATGCTAACGTTTGCTATGGAGCACAATTAAATCAAACCTTAGCTATTCCATTTAATTTAGGTTATTAATTTATTATTATATACAATTTTCCTATTTTTTTTCCCAATAAATGGGCACGGCCCAATTAGGGATAGCAATGGGGCGGATAGAAGCTTAACCCATAAAATTTTAATCTTCGCCGCTTAACATTTTTTCTATTCTTAACCCGCCCAGAAAAAACCCGCCCACCTCGCCCCACTTATGTTATATCAATTTTTTTCTTTTTCTTTATTATATTATTTGGTGAAACAGTACACAAATTTAACATTTTATATTTTTTTTAATAGTGAAGATCTAGAGTAATTATTTTTTTTAATTGTTGTTTTTGTTAAAACACACCAATTAAACAGTCTGTACACCTCTAGCTGGCTATATATCGTAAATAAATTCTATTTTGTTTACAAATTACTTATTTCAATTAAATTTTCTGAACTAAAGCCCATTACAAAATTTGAGTACTTCTTTCAAAATTAAAAGTGAGAGAAAAATAGTTCAACTCGTCACCCGCTCCGCCCGCTTAATTTCTTAAAAAATTATTCCAACCCGCCCCATAACTACCTCGCATAAGATTAAACCCACCACACATAGGCTTAGACCTGCCCCGTCCCGCCCCATTATCATTTCTAGGCCCAATGCTTTTGATTAAAAGAAAAAACGACACTAAAATTAATAAAGTCGCATAACGTCTAAAAATTGGCCTTTAAATACGAAAATATGACATAAAAATGGTGGGAATATTTGTAATGTTTCCCCAACATATTAGGGAGGTCGTCATGAAGTTGGCTCATAGATGTGAAAAAAATGTCTTAAAATGGTGGGACTATACGAAGTGCTCCTCTAACTCATTACAAATAGGAGGTTCTCATAAAGTTTTTTCAAAAAAAAAAATATTGGTGTCATGACTAATACACACGAAAAAATCAAGAAAGCTGCACAACTTTTAAAATTTGCTCGTAAATGCGAAAATATGCCTTAAAATAGTGAGACTATACGTAATGTTTTCCTAACTCATTACGAAAATCCTCATAAAAGAATTTTAGAAGAAATTTTCTAGTGCCCAAGGCGCCAGATCCATGACAAATACACACAAAAAATCAAGAAAGTCTCATAATTTTTAAAGTTGGCTCGTAAATACGAAAATATGTCATAAAAGGGTGAAATTATATGTAATGCTCCCCCAACTCATTACGGAGGTACTTATAATTTTTTTTCAAAATAAAACTTTCGGGTGCTTCAAGGCGCAAGATCCATGGTCTAATACACGTGAAAGATCTAGAAAATTGCCTAATTCCTAAAAGTTGGCTCGTCGATTTGAAAATATACCTTAAAATGATGGGACTATATGAAAATGTTCTTCCAACTTATTATGGAAGTCCTCATAAAATTATTTCAAAAAAATATCGGATGTCAAAGGCCCTAGATTCATAGGTTAATACACACTAAAAACACAAAAATTGTGTAATTTCTAAAAGTTGAATCTTTAATAAAATGGTAAGACTATATTTGATGCTCCCCAACTCATTATGGAGCTTCTCATAAAGTTTTCTGAGAAAAAATTTCTGGTGCCCCAAGGCACAAGATCCATGACTAATACATAGGAAAAATACAAGTCAAATTTTCCCATCTATTTGAATCAAGAGAAAACAAAATGATGTAAGTACAAAACTGTTTGGCCAGCAAACAAATCAACCAAGCAAGAAAAATTAATCAACACATGAGATACAAAATTTAACGTGGAAAACCTCTGTGGTGTGAAAAGTAAAACCACAAGGCCAAAGCTCCACTAAAATCAACAAGAGTTACAAAAATGTTCTCCAAAAATGGTCACTAACAAAGTGCCTAACAATAAATCAATATGGCGATTTGAAATTGATTGTTAGGGCTTGTGAGAAAAAATCAACTTAATCAGATAAGAAATAAATTGAGAATCGCGATTTGAAATCGGTTGTTAGGTCTTGTGAGAAAATCTGCACTCTCTCACTATTCTCTATGTGTTTGTTCTCAATCTCTTGTGATTTTTTTAAAATAATACCTAAAAGAAAGTCTTACATATGCAACATAATATTGGTTGGGGTTATGGACAAAAGTGGGCTAATCAAATTTGGGCTAAATTTATCCACAAAGAAAAAGAATGAGATCCACAATCTTGGACTTTTATTTATCCATATAGGAAAGGAAAAGGGCCCAAAATCCAACACGTAATGCTAGCCTAACTCATTATGGAAGTCCTCATAAAAATTTTACAGAATTTTTTTTTTATGAGTTCCCTAAGACGTTAGATCCCCATGAACTAATACACATAAAAATTCTATTTATAGAATCACGCTGAGTATGTTTTTGTAATAAAAATATGTGATGCCAAGTGTTCCACTCTGAGCTAAGACAAGTGATGTATGTGTTAAGTGCATGTAATGATTTCGAACCTTGCAAGGAGTTTAAGTGAAAAGGTTTGAGGGGTCGACTCATTATTCGTTGAATTTCTATTTCTTTTAGAAGGCAAACCGCCATAATACTTGTGAGTAGTATATAAAAATCTTGTTGAATTCTTAAACACATGCTATTCTATTTTCAACTGAGATCATCTTCTGATGCAAAATATATTTTTGTTAGATGAGAAGCGAGATTAAGATAGTTTAGACATGTGAATATGGGGTGTGTCGAATGTGAATACACCACTAAGGAGTTGTAATATGTTGGCTATCGCCGGTTTTAGAAGAGGTAGAAGTAAGCCGAAGAAACAGCAGGGGAGGTAATTTGACAGAACATGATATATCTTTTATCTTACTGACAATAGGAGGGGGTTTTAACCAAACTAAGTCATTATATAAAGCCATTCATCAAAATAATATGTTTTTCTAAAATTTTACAGAACTAGTATAAACGTATTCCACAGTAATGTTTTAGGATATATTTTATTTTTTAAAAGTTGATGGCGTCAGATTGATATACGTTACTCACAGTAACGTTTTAGGTAAAACGTTACTTACAGTAATGTATATCAACCTAATGCTGTTATTTTTGAGGTTTTGACCAAACTAAGTCATTACATAAAGTCATTCACCAAAATAATATGTTTTTCTAAAATTTTACAAAACTAGTATAAACGTATTCTACAGTAACGTTTTAAGATATATTTTATTTTTTAAAAGTTGATGGCGTCAGATTGATATACGTTACTCACAGTAACATTTTACTCCTAAAACGTTACTCATAGTAACGTTTTAGGAGTAAAACGTTACTGAAAATAACATTTTAGGAGTAAAACGTTACTTACAGTAAAGTATATCAACCTAATGTTGTTAGTTTTTAAAAAATAAAATATATCCTAAAACGTTACCGTGAAATACGTTTATACTAATTTTGTAAAATTTTAGAAAAATGTATTACTTTGGTAAATTGTTTTATATAATGGCTTAGCTTGGTTAAAAATTCGTTATTTTTTTTTAAAAAAAATATACCCTAAAACATTACCGTGAAATACGTTTATACTAGTTTTGTAAAATTTTTAGAAAAAAATACTACTTTGATAAATTGTTTTATATAATGGCTTAGTTTGGTTAAAAATTCCAATAGGACCATAGATAAGAATACATAAAAGTCGCGGATTAGAATAGAAGAGCCGTAAAATATTTGAGTATTGACATACTTTTTATGTGGGATAGGCAAGGGGTCAATCCCTTCTTTTAATCTTCTCTTTGTTCAATGTAATATTGTTTCTTCACTTATCACAACTACTTAATTGCTTCATTTGCTCTTTGTATCTTGTCATTTTGTAATTGTTGTTTCTCTTTTTATTGTTTTGTCGGAACTTTTTTTGAGACGGGGATCTATCGAAACCATTTTATCTACCCCATAAAGATAGGGGTAGGGTTTGCGTACATCCTTTCCTCCTAGACTTCACTTGTAGAATTACACCAGATATGTTATTATATTATTGTTGTTGGGACGACCCTTTATAACTTCCAATTTTCATTCGGTGTCCATTGCTTTAGCTAATTATCTTTTAAATAACTTATTACCAACACAGGATGGTTGGGATCTCTTCACCCTTAAATCGAGATCGCAGGTTTGAACCCTAAATATAGAAAAATCCAATTGGGACTGTTGGCCCCAAAATGGGCCTTACTATGTAAGATACGGATATAGTGGAACTCAATACGGATACCGAACACCAGATGGAAAGTCAAAAGGAAAATCTTTTAAATAACTTAATTATATAAATATTTTTCACACGATCGATCGATCTATGTAACTTAAACTCTTTCTACATTTGTATTTTCCTTCCTACCTAAAAGAGTTAATGTCACATTCATTTGATGAAAGTGCTGAGCTATTCTTACCCTCATTTTTATCCTCATCGAATCATCCTTGTACGTTGCGGTTTAATCATTTGATATTCAAAATTTATTGGTTCGATTACTTCGACCTAACTTCACTTAGTCTAAAAATAAAGCAAGCGATATTGCGATGGTTTTCTTGTTTTCTTCTTAGCTGTGTGTCTAAATGACACCCCAATGAAGTTATTTGATGATACAGGATATGAAAGATTCAATTTCCTTGCGTGCATCTCCTCCGCGGCTGACAGAATTCTTGATCTTATTGCTCAACTCTACTGCCCTTTGCCTCATTTCGATCCCTTCTGTCGTTCCCATCAACTTGTTGACAGCTTTCTCAATGGTTGATGCTGTCACTAATTCCTCTCGACGTGCCCAACTCCTAACAGATGTTGCAATCTTCAGCAAGTTGGTTACAAAAACAGCGTTAAATGGTTGATCGTAATTGATTGGCCAAGCTGCTAAAGGCACTCCCATGCTAATGCTCTCGAGACAAGAATTCCAGCCACAGTGACTCAAAAACCCGCCTGTCGATGTATGTCCCAAGATTTCCAATTGTGGTGCCCAATTTTTCACCACTAGTCCTCTTCCGTCCACTCGATCTTCAAACCCTTTTGGCAATTCAATCTTCTCATCATTCTCTTCAAAATTTTCAGTTTCCATCTTTTTATCTGCTTGTCTTAGTACCCAAATGAAGTTACGATTGCTCTGTTCTAAACCAAGCGCGAGCTCATTGACTTGCTCTTGTGTTAAAGTAGTGGTTGTTCCAAACGAGACGTATATTACTGAGTTAACGTCTTGCTTGTCTAGAAATTCTATACATTCTTCGGCATGTTGCTAGTGTCGCGTGATTATAGCAACATATGAAGTGGACCAACAGCCCAATACTGCCTGTCTGTTGTATGTGCAAGTAAATCCAGGTACTTACTTTCGACTTCTCTGCACGAGTTCATGATATTTCCCGAGTTGAGCTTCCATTCATGTTCTTTTCTAACTAACGCGGCTGCATAAGGTCCACAACATCTATCCAACAACGGAAATTCATCGTGCATTAGTTTGATCATTTTTTCATCATCATCATCATCATCAACAACAACTAAGTGATCAATACTTTGTCGGAGCCCAGAGTATATTGCAAAAGCTGAAATGGCGTGGAACTTATAAGACTCCACGTTTGGGATCAATGAATGAGCATCCCTTATATGATCCATCATTATGTAATCATGAATTATAACCAATCTCTTCGCGTTGGTAGAGATATCAATACACGTTCTTCTTATAGGCTCGACGAGCTTTTTCATAAATATAACAATCGAAGGCAAACCATTACCCGCGTCAAGAGAAGAAGGTACCAAAAGGTCATGAAAATGGATGTTTGAGGCAGATAGACCACCTTGGACGCGATGTTTCAAATCTTGGTTACGATCAGCAAGGAAGATGAAGTGTACTGGTATATTATGAGAAGCGATGAAACGAGCAAGAACGTAGAGCTGATTGAGCTGGCTAAAATCAGGAAATGGCACCATGGCTACAATCACTTCATCAAGGTGAACAACATTGTTTGATGAGTTTGTAGACATTGGAAGAAAATAAGAGAAGAACTGAGAAATGAATAAAGACGGTGTCGATAATAAAGACTTTTGAATCTCGTGGTACTAAATATGTCGTATGTGATGTCTGATTTGTAGAAGGAAAGTAAGTCATTTGATATAGTCTTTAAAACTTTCCATAGAGTTGGCTACACAATTCAATTACCTATAAAGTAGTGGGCACACAATTCTATGACCTATAAAGGAGATAAAAAAGGTGTTTATATTCAAGTCTACCCAAACCTATTGGCAAAAAATAATACATAGTTAAGCTATGTTGCTCGAATTCTGCAAAAATGATACGTATAGAATTTTTGAAGGATCCGAACGACAACTATTATGAGTATAGAATCAAGGAATTCATCATGGCATAAAAAATAGGAGACTAAAGTAACCATTAACATCAAAAACATACTTCTGTATAGTCATTGTTCATTAAAAGTTTCAATTATACAAAACTTGAAACTTGATAACAAGATAAAAGATCTTTTCTTGGTTGATATAGTCAATTGTTGCAGATTCTTGAAATACAAACTTTCACAAGCCACTAATAATGATCAATTTTATAATTGAATCGTGCAACGGGACCATTTTTCGTAAGAAGGCCAAAAGTACCACTAAACTCAGGGGCGGAGCTAGGAGGGAGCAAGGGGGGTATATCCGAATCCCGTTCAGCTGAAAGTAATGTGGTATATACAAAACAAAATTATCTTTAACGTATATATAGTATATGTTGAATCCCCTTGCTTCTTCGTGTAATTACTACTTCATTAGTTGAAAATCTTGGCTCGGACACTGATTGTCTCAACTCAAAAGCCATTATAAGCAAAACTTTTATAGCTGGATCACATCCAAAAGCAAGCCATCACCTGTCCACCAAATCAATGCACTGTTAGATTTTATATACTTATTGCCTATGTTGCTCGGACTCATCAAAATTGTCGACTTGTGCATGTAGGATCCTCCAAAAGTAGTGTCTTTCGAGGATATTGAATAGGAGTGCATGTCAGATCCTCCAAAAGTAGTGCATTTCTGGAGGATACTGACAGAGGTGATGCAACATTTTGGATAGTCCGAACAACATAGATTCTCACGAGCACAATTTTTTTATAGCAACACACACACAAACACAGACACACAGTAGTTAAAGAGAGTACTTCTGTTAGAGAATCTACAGATGGCTCATCTCTTGGAGAGGACTTGATATTTTTCCATGTTCTAATGTCGGATTGCATCAAATTTAGTTGCTCCTTGATCTCATATAACAACGTTAGCTGTTCGTGTCTGTTGGATTCTTGCCTCATACGTTGTCTATCAACTTCAGTTATCTCAAGCGTCGTCCTATTGACAGGACGAATCTCTGCTGTTTCTGAAACACTAGTGGTAGGAGAAGAAGCTTCACCTACTCTATGTAACTTGTCCTCATTCTGCATAGGTAGTAAATTAAGTTGCTCCTTAATGTCATGTAACAACATTATCTCTTTGTGTCTCTCTGTCTCTTGTCTCGTACCATGTCTCTCGACTTGCCTCATACCATCTCTCTCGACTTCAGTTATCTCAAACTTCTTATTGACACGATGAATCTCTGCTGTTTCTGAAGCATTAGTCATTGGACAATTATTCAAATGCCTTATAGGTACTATATTTAGTTGCTCCTTCCTGTCATGTAGCAACATTAACTCTTTGTTTCTCTCGGGTTCTTGCCTCGTATCATGTCTCTTGACTTGCCTCGTACCATGTCTCTCGACTTCAGCTATCTCAAACTTCTTATTGACATGACGAATCTCTGCTGTTTCCGTAGCATTAGTCATTGGACAATTTTTCAAATGCTTTATAGGTACTAAATTTAGTTGCTCCTTCCTGTCATGTAACAACATTAGCTCTTTGTGTCTGTTGGGTTGTTGCCTCGTACCTTGTCTCTGTACTTCAGATTTCTTAAACGTGCTCCTATTGACACGATGAATCTCTTCTGTTTCTGAATCAGTAGTCATTGGACAAACTTTCAAATGCTTTAAAGGTGCTAAATTTAGTTTCTCCTTAATGTCATGTAACATCATTAGCTCTTCGTGTTTATCGGGTTCTTGCCTCGTACCTTGTCTCTCGACTTCATCTATCTCAAACACCGTCCTATTGACATGACGAATCTCTGCTGTTTCGGAAGCACTAGTTGTAGGACAAATATCCAAATGCTGCATAGGTACTAAATATTTCTTATGCCAATCAGTTTCATCTTTAACAAGCCTTTCAGCCTCCTTTCGGACAACAAAATCTTCGTCTTTAATGGCTCGAGGGACTTCAAAGACATCAAGAACATTCGGAGGAGAAACAGATCGACTAGCAGCAGCTTCGTTATCTGATTTATTCACTCGATGCTGAACAAGGTACGTTTCTTTAAATTGCTCCAAGAAATTATTACAAGAGCTTCTTTTAGAAACTGGTAAACTAGACAATTTCGCGTAGTTATTAGCACCAGCAATCTGTTTCACTCTTTGTTCCAACTTTTCGATCTGCTCACAGTACACACTTATACTCCCAACCATTGGAACATCATTCATATCGCGTTTTGGACTGATATTTTCGTCTTTAAGATCATCCTTTTTCATGTTATCATCTTTCAATGGGATATTCGGAGTAGATTTACACCTCCCAATAGACTGAACAATCAATTTTCCTTCTAAATCCTCGAAATATTCGAGCTCACTATCATCAATATTGTCATCATAGCCCATACTCACGAGCTTATATCGATAATCTTGTGCCTGATGATCCAATTCATCTATCTTATCTGTTTTTGATCAATAAGTTCTTGTAAAACACATAATGATTCTTCAGCATGACTCATTTTTTCTTCTACAAATCTCTTATACTGTTCTGCTTCCATCTCCTCTGCAGCCTTTTCACCTTGTAAACGTAAAATCATCGATAACGCCTCTGTTGCTGCAGTAGATGAGGCTTCACTCTCTTCATCCAACTCATTGTACAACTTCTCTATAAGTTGTTCTTGAAAACAAAGCATTTCTTGTAACGACTCTACCTCGAATCGAGACATTGCCTTGCCAATATCAGCCATCAAACATAACAAAAAAAAAACAATCTTGTTTATATCTCTAATAGGTGATACAAAAATGTGTAATCAATGAACATTCTTCGTCGAAAAATTATACTATACGTATACAGGTCAAAATAACACCGTTAACAAAATTTCTGATTTCGCTAATAGTACTATATGAATCAACTAACAAAATGGATATAATTGCACTTGAATCATCCTATTGCACATCCAACAAGAAATTATCTAATAATTTACATTTGCACCTAGACAAAAAAAAAAAAACAAATTCCAAATTTATTATTTTCAGGTATGAAGAAATTAAACCTCAAATATTTAAATTTATTTTCTAAGAAATCACAAAATTAACAAGAAAAAAAAGTTATTTAAGATAAAAAGAATTTGTGATTGTTGATAAAGGATCAATTAAAATAGAAAAATCTCCACTAGAGGAAGATAATCAAATAGGCAAAGATAATATAAATTGATTTTCTTTCCTCATGGGAGATTTTTCAGATCAAAAAAAAATTGATCTTCTTTTATACTTTTTTCATGAAGTATTGTTTTTGATGTAATTTGTCTTTTACAAAATGAAAAGTAAAACAAATCCTTCGTGAATCCGCATTTAGTGTTTACATCAAATTAAGTGATTTAAATATTAAATGTGAAATAAGTTTTTTTTTCCTTGTCTCTTCCAAATCCATATTTAATAGATTTGGGCAAATATATCATTACCTTGACTACTATGTTGTTGGATCTTAAAAAAATAAATAATTAACGTGTGTGTCAGATACTCTAAAAGTAACGCAAGTTGGAGAATCTGACACGTATATATATGATAAGAATTTTGAAGAGTCTAAGCAATATGGAAGAAAAATACTTATTTTGTTTTCCAAAAAGAAAAGAAAATTGTATTAATATGGAAGAATACATAAAGAAGACGAGTCCGAAACTCAAAGGGTAAAAAATATTAATAAAAATTCCAAAACGGTATATATAAAATTTTATATTAACCAAAACGGTAAAATCGCTGCCGGTGCAGCGATTTACTTCACCTGAAAAAGTTAAATCGCTGCTGAGGCAGCGATTTTGCAAAAAAAAAAAAATTTTAATAAAAAAATGAAATCGCTGCCCAAGCAGCGATTTCAAAATTTTTCTTCTTACAAATCGCTGCCATGGCAGCGATTTCCTATTATTTTTTTTTATTTTTTTTTTAAAATATGGTATATCGCTGCACTGGCAGCGATTTATCGAGATTTTTTTTTTTTTTAAATCGCTGCTAGCGATTTATTTTTTTTAAAAAATTTCTTATTAAATCGCTGCAATAAGCAATTTTATAAATAAAAACAATTAAAAATGTTAAAACAGCGATTTTATATATATAAAAAAAATTATAATATTTTTTTAAAATTTATGTATATAACTATAAGAAAATATACATTATTTAAAAAAATTAAAAATAAGTAAAGTAATAAATATATTTCTTTCTAAAAAAAGATATTATATTAAATTAAATTTAAATACTATTTGAATTCAAATAATTAATTTTTAAATAAAAATTTAAAGGAGAAAATTATTTAATTAATTTTTAACAATATAATTTTAACAAAAAATTAATAACAAAATTTTTTTTAAATAAATCGCTGCCTAGGCAGCGATTTATAAAAAAAAAAAATTGATTATAAATCGCTGCCAGAGCAGCGATTTCAAAAAAAAAAAAATCTTTATAAAAATCGCTGCCAGTGCAGCGATATACCTTATTTTTAAAAAAAAAAAGAAAATTAAAAAATAATATCAAATCGCTGTCGCTGCTCAAGCAGCGATTTCATTTTTTTATTAAAAAAATTTTTTTTGGCAAAATCGCTGCCTCAGCAGCGATTTTACTTTTTCAGTTGAAGTAAATCGCTGCCTCGGCAGTGATTTTACCGTTTTGGTTAATATAAATTTTTATATACCGTTTTGAAATTTTTGTTAATATTTTTTACTCTTTGAGTTTCGGACTCTAAAGAAGACTATGTCTCCATATTTAGAAAATTGTCATTCTTTTCGGAACAGACCAAAAATGAAACATTGCCACATAAATCGAAACAAATAGAGTACCTTTTGCTCTTAGTTTTCATATGTTGTCTGACATCTATTTTGGAGTCTGATTAATACAGATTCACATGCCAGGACAATCTCATGATTTTGAGTAAAACGCTCTTTAATAATCAAAGATGACTCCATTCTCAAAACTCGAACAAAGAGAGTATCCTTGCTTGAATACAATCTCACTTGGATGGATGATATAATGTATACTAATTTAGAAATTAGCATACAAACTTAATAAATTATTTTAGGTTACAAGTTCATATCTCAATTATAATATTCGTGCATTTTTAAATTATTTTGTTAAAATTTCTGAATTCGCCAATGAATTTAAATTAGTTTATGAAATATGCATGGTAAGGCTAAAATTGGATTTAATTGTCTTAATCAAATGGTTTAAATTAGGCAAAGCTATAGTATTAGGTCCCTTGTCCATTTTCGAATTGACATTTATTAAGAAAAATAATTAATGACGTAGTGAGTTTATCATTTTATCCCTCTTTGAAGTGGATGAAAAGTTTTATATTTTTCAAAGTAATTAGTCATTTAATTATGGATATAATAGGTAGAAAAAAATTGTCCTTTCTTGATTTATCAAAATAGACAAGTAATTAGGGACAACCATAAAAAGAAAAGTGGACAAGTAATTAGAGACGAGATAATATTAATTACTCGAATTCATAACTCGTTCTAGTTACTCGATTCACAATTAAATGAAATAGAGTTTTATCTCACCCCAACTCAATGAGAAATTTGTGTAGTCTAGGAAAAAATAGATGAAATACGATATAATCATTAGACATTTTTTCTTTTCTAACTATTAAATATCTGTGGGAATAGTCACTGAAGAATTTTCGATGGGAAAATAGAATGACTATTAGTCGAATGTAGTCTTTCTACCCATTACCAAAGACAAAAATAAAATTTACGTACAACTTATTCTCCCTAGACTCCTGTCGTAGCTTCGCC
The DNA here is from genome assembly GCA_027704765.1 of Solanum habrochaites. NCBI lineage: Eukaryota > Viridiplantae > Streptophyta > Magnoliopsida > Solanales > Solanaceae > Solanum > Solanum habrochaites. The sequence goes on along the minus strand of JAKWJA010002500.1, from coordinate 3,159,587 downwards.
CCGGTTTCTAGAGATACGTAGGAAACAAAAAATATAACTTAGAGATATTGTGTTATTGTTTCTATCGAAAACTTCCAAATTTGCACTTAATATCATTGAAAATAGCAAGTGGCTGCCATTTGCTCTTTTTACATCAGTTATCTCAACTGCCTGTTTCAGGTAGATTTGAATATCTTTGGAAAATTATTGTGGTGGGGGGATAAGAGTTATCGTTGAGTTTGATTTGTGAAAACAGTCTCTTGTAAAAATAGAAGGTAAGGTTACATATAAGAAATTTATATGATCCAATCGTTTATCAGACCTCGAGCATAGCAAGAGTTTAGTGTACCAAATTATTCTTTTTTCTCGGATGTAAATTGGATGGTTGGAACTTATTTGACAAACTTTAATGAATAATGTGAGTTCCTTGTAAAGTAGAGTCGTCTTCGATAGGATCATTATGAACAAAAAAATAACTAATCAAATAATGAGTATTGCATATTCCCGGTAAAATAGAGTGTCTTGTAATGTGAGAAAATATTTAACTCTCGTAGGATTTACTTTACTAGTATAAATAAGGCATAATACATATACTGTACTCTAAACTTGGCTTCAAATTTTAACTCTGACCTCCAATTTTCATAATGCACAAACAAACAATTTAACTATCCAACTTTTAAATAAATAAACAAGTGAGTCCTACATGACACAATACAAGTAGAACACCACGTAGGACAAAAAATGACATGTAGGATAACATGTGGGACATGTGTGCCTATTTGTTCAATTTTATACAAATTTAAGTGTCTACTTGTGCATATCCAAAGTTGAAGGGCATAAATGTAATTTAAAACCAAGTTAAAGGACACATTTATGTATTACGCCTATAAATAACAACAATGTAGGAAAGATTAACTCATTGATGTTGTGCAAAAACTTCATTTATTGTATAGAAATAAAATTAACTCATACAAGCATTTGTAAGAGTGAGGATTTCGTCAAACAACTTGAAGTGGGCTATATGAGTCCTCACAATCCATGTCCGTCCGATTTCATCGGACAAAGAAAAAATGAATAAATAGAACAGGACCACTCTCAAACTTGTGTCATTTGAAATAAAAAAATATGTATAGTTTGTCTCAAAGAATGGAGCCATTTGAAGATAATTTAAGCCTGCAAAAAGCTGGCGTATTTGGCGCCTAAGAAAAGCCTCTGGATGCAAAGCAGGGCGTTTTTCGTGACCTCTGCAGTTCCATGGTTCAATAGTTTCATTACCCGTTCCTTAGCTTTGAGGTCAGCCACTATGACTCGCCCGGCAGGATGGCACTGAATGAACTGTGACAAGTCATAGCAAGCTACAGCAAGTGTCCTTGAATCATTTGATGTATCCAAAATCGTCATGAGCACTCTCAAAATCTGCAGCACAACACAACGTCGATCAATCTATACACTCAATACAATAGTCGTTGGACTGATTTATGAGTTAATGGTCAAAAATACGCCTGAACTATCAGATATTCCCTTTTCCTACCCGAACTATCACCATTTGTGTATAAAAACACACCTAGTTGGGATGTGAAACTCGGGAAAAAGTGATAGTTTGGGTGTGTTTTTGACCATTTACTTGTACACTCAATACCGCAGAAAGGGATGAAAACAATAAACCTTGAAAAATGGTGCTGAGTAACTACGACGAGAACCAATCACTTCTTTGAATAACTTTGATGAGTTAGATTAATATCGACATTATTGTACATTGGTGTTGAAATTAGTTTTATCAAAGATGTTTGATAGTGTATAATTTACCCTAAATAGTATATTTTTATGGGAAAAAGGACAAATATCCCGAAACTATCATAAATGGTATGCAGATACCCTCCGTCATACTTTAGGGACATTGGTGCCTCTGCCGTCCAAAAACTAGAGCATATATACCCTTTATACTAACGGACATACATGTGTCATAATCTTATCCACCAACCCAACATCGGATCGATGAATAAGATTGCGCCACGTGTCCCTATTTAGTCTTCTGTTAGAGTGAAGGGCATCTACGCTCTAGTTTTTGGACGACAGGGGCACCAATGTCCCAAAAGTATGACGGAGGGTATCTACATACCATTTACGATAGTTCGGGGGTATATTCATCCTTTTTCCCTATTTTTATTCACAGAAGGAATGCTTTTCATCCATATGGACCTCGTCGTTTTTTGTGCTTTTCACTTTAAAAACATTGCACCAGTCTACTGACTAATACGACTGATATCTACGGCTAGTTATAAATGTGTAGAGTTCTTTATTTCATTTAGCATATGTATTAAGTCAATGCCAGCAAGATTGTTGAGCAGTTATGCGACCTGACAGAGATTGTTGTTTTTCTCACATAAAGGCACAATAGTAATGGTAATTTATGGTGTTTAAGCTATACGAAAGAATGAGAAATGCCATAGGCAATACCTGAAATCCGTTCTCCTCGAAACAAGTTATATTTTCCTTCCAGAATAGAGGATCTTTATGCATGGGGGACCAATCAAGACTGCCAAGTAGGACTTCCTGCTTGTACTTATCGTACGAACTCATTTTTTGATGTTGGCCTTCAATCCTCCTTCAAGTTGATTCAGAGCGTCCAAAAGGTCCTAAAACAGATTACACGACAAATTAGGGTGATCTCGATAAATCTGTGAATCTAAAAATTCATTTCGGCCAACTGAACCTTCTCGAAATGTTTCTTTATAAGAACCAAAATGATTAAGTACTGTCTAAACAGTCTATTATTTCAACTTTGGTGGAACTTCTTTCAAGTTGCTTCTATTATACAGAAATAGAAAATAAAGTAAGATACTGTATCAAATTAAAAACCACAAAACCGTTCGATTCGATCACCTCATCACTCCAGGCCTGCGCTTTCAAGCTCTGTACAATTTGCAGCACATCCAGGTCTACCATTTGAGAACCAAATGACCCTCTGGCAAGCAAATTCCTAAGTGTCAAGATGACAACTCTGACTACCTGTGGTCATTGATACATAAAAATGCCATGAACGATGATGAGCCGAAGATAATTCATAGATGAATAAATAGAAAATGCAACAGATTAAGTAATGTGCTGCCTAGAAAGCAAATTGCTGAAAACGAACTCAAAAGAAGTGAATAATGAACGCGAGTAGAAAAAATATTCTTACCGAGTTCTTTCTTGGCATCCATAGGAGAACCAATAAATTAAGTCTAAGAATGAGGGATAGCAAGTAGAAAAGATATTAGAAGAAATAGCAGCAAAAATAGCTCACCTTCTCCTTTGTCGAACCTTTAACAACTTCAATCAATCGAGGTAGGGCCCTAGAAGTAGCCAAGTACTCAATTGCAGGTTCATAGTAAGACAGAAGCCAAACGCATAGACATGTCTCGTAGAGAAGCTGCCTCAAAAGAAAAACAGCAAATCAGATACATCATTGTTAAAATTGCGGAGAAACAGCTTCACATAAAAAAGGTTGTAATTTGGCCCATGTGTAGGTTCTTGTCCTTCTATTTCTTCTATTATCTACTGCCGCTTAAACTTCAATTATTGCACTAATATGTTGTAGTTTACTGTTCCTTTTTCCAGAATGCTTTACTACGCTCTCTTTAGTATTTTGCCATGATTCCTTCACTTCCATTATTTCTTTTTCGATCTGCTTTGGTATGCTTTCCTAGAGTTGAGAGTCGACCTCTCTACCTCCCAAGGTAGGAGTACATACTGCGTACACTCTACTCTCCCCAGACCCCACTTGTGGGATTATACTAAGTATGTTGTTGTAATTAGGCCATGTATGGAAAACGGGTCAAAGATGGAAGCATGAAAATTTTTGTCAACAATTATGAGCTGCATGATACATGGAGTGAAATGACAACCATCTTAACAGTCACTTCCCAGCACGACTACAGAATTTACGAAGTTGGTCTATCATGTGGCAGTACTAGTCTAAAGACGGACCTGAATGGACTGCTGAGTAGATGCTGGTGAAATTAAAGGAACGAGCAGCTTCACTCCATCAGCTTGAACAAATGAACGTCGAACAACAGGCTCCTTCAACAGTGTTGCAAGACAATTGATTGCAGAGGGAATGCTACAACTAGGATGAGAAGGCTTTCTCAGCTGAAATGATACAGAGGAATCAGGATGGACAACAGTAACAAGTAATTGTCATATAATTTTATGCTTCTAGCAACAAGTGAAAATAAACCGCGACATCACACATACGCCCCTCCTTTTTCCCGTCACTTTAAAGACTTAAATGAAGAAAGAATACTACAACAAGCAAAAAGAAAGGGCATAATACATAAGCAGAACCTCAACTTGGTCTCAAATGGCTACTAGACACTCAGTTGTCCCACTATCTCATGGACACCCGATGCTGACGTGGCACATAAACTTTAGAGGTGTCTAGATGATTAGTAAGTTGGAGCGTTCAACTGACACAATGAGGATGAGTTGAGGTGTCTAGATGTGCATACTCATTGTGGAAGTTCTTACTTGTCAGTTACAGCCAAGTTCGAGTATTTGTTTATGTATTGTGCCAACAGAGAGAGACGCCACAATTTGAAAGAGCAAAGAGATTAGTAAGTACTACTGCAGAAATTCAATACCTCCATAAACCATTGCAAATCCCCTTACAATCTCTAGAAAAAACACCTCACGAATTGGTTAAAAAAAAATCTTTTCTTGAGGTGGGGGGTTGGGGGACCGCAAATGGAGGTACAAAGTAGAAGTGCAAAATATAGGAATGCAGATGAACCTGTGCGCATAGCCAATCTACTAGGCCATTCAGAATATTTTCCATAGTGGTAAGTGTCCTCTTTGAACTCGAGGCATCTCCATTTGCATCAGCAACATTCTGAACATTTGGCCTGGCACTGGAATTACCAAAAAGAATAGAAGAACCATATGGAAGTTATCAGTAAATCATCCTAATCTTAAGTCTCTCGAGCTGAATGACATCATAGGAATAATGACTTTACTACCTCACTATCAAAGAGAGAATCTTACAGCTCTTCTCTTGGATGAACCAATTACCTTTCCAAAGAAATCTGAAAGAAATAAAGTCATCATTCAGAAAGAGAAAGAATGTGACGATGCAAGAAAACATACAATCTTCTGTATTTAAAAGATATTATCGCAAAGAAGAAACTGCATATAGGCAGAACGGTGAATTTCAAAAGAAACACACAAGTCTCGTTTTCCTGTTGAGCTATCTACATGTGCATTTGGATTTTGGATTTTCCTTTTTCAACATTTGCTCCGTTAGAGCCAAATGACATATGAACCCACTGTTTAGTTTCAGGAGTAAAATCAATCTAGCATACATATGCATATATAATTAATCGAAGCACCGTAGGGTTGTCGACTTTGTTTTTTACTCCAATGTTGCCTCCTAATATTTGGCATAGTTCAGAAAGTCTTGATTATGAAACTTACCACTTAAATAGATGCAGGGATTAAAATCCTAAAGGACTATAGATCAGTTTGTCCATCAATTAAATTTACCAAATCAACGAAAATTTAAAAATACAAAAGATCAAGTGTTGACCGGATTTTTAAAAAGGGAAGCAGTTCTAGTGGATTTTGGATAAGGAACACAAAAGAAAGAGAAAGAACTTCAGCTTCAAAATATCTGCTATTTTCAAACACATAACTTGCTGATGAATCATCAAGAAATGAAATAAAATATAATTAAATGAACTACTGCTAACTGCATCGCAAACGTGAGGAATAGTAACTCTTCAGTGATCTTGTAAGCTGGGCATTGAGATGATAAGTGTGAAACCATATAAATGTATAGATATAGGAAAATCCATAAATCAACACACATGAATATACGAGGTCTCAGGTTCAAATTCCAACAGAAGCAAGAAACAAAACACGAGTTGATTTTCTCCCATCTGTTATAGCCAACTTGGCATTTGTTGCTGGTGGGACTTGGCAAGTATTCCGTGGAATTAGTCAAGGTACGCACCAGATGGGCCAAACACCACGATTATTAAAAACACGTGTGAATTCATGAAGACATAGGATAAAGAGGGAGTAGCGCATCAAGCATGTTATAGAGAAAGAGAAAGAAAGAAAAAAAAAACTAGGAGACAAGCTCAAAGTATAGTACAACAGGCACCATCATATCTGACAACAACAGACTAAAAGTTCGAATAAATACTTAATAGAAGCACCTGAGGAAAGGTTCATAAGTGTCTTCATTGGATAAAGAGCTATCATGAAATAATCTCGCTCTTCTTGGGTTTGCTGCAAGAACAAGAGTATAGATTGGTGGATCTATCAAAAGAGATCATAAAACACTAAAAGAAAACATGAATCAGCATGGCTAATGTGTTGTTAAATAGCCCATAGCTAACACGGTTTTTTTTATTATCCACCACTAATCCGTCGTTATTTAGGATTAGCAACGATTTTTTGTTGTTTAGTGACAAAAGTTGTCTTTTGATAATACTTCTTTTCTTTTGCAGTGAAAGATTCATCCCAGTTACCTGTAAGCATTTCATCAATTAAAGCTAAAACATATTCCACGGTTTCGTCCTTGAAGATATCTCGTAAAGTAGTAACAAAAACACGGATATAAGCTGGACCGTCCTGCAAAAAATGCTTTCAGTTTATCAGTGTAGTAAAACTAAAGACCATTCTGGAACATCAAGGACGACAGAAGATTGAAAAAGAAACCAAAACTGAAGTAAAAATAGGTATTTCTTTAATTCATCTGTTGTAAACACCATTACGTACGTTCCCCCACAAGCATATTGCATGTAGCTTACAAAAAACTTGAAAACAAACATCATCATCAACTGATAACTAAAACTATACGGACAACCCCTTTTTTTATTAATGAATAACTTTTGATAGATTAACACCTGAGCCACACATAAGGAGGACACAGAATCAGAGCCAAAACAAAAAGAGGCAGGAATTCGACGTCTGCCACCACGGATTAGTAAAGATAAGATTAGTAATAGTAACATATGAACAATATCGATTGAAGAGAATATTTTATTTTTCTCCCAGTCACTTCTGACTCATTTTTCCCATGGCATAAAAAGCAAACACAATATTACTACATATGAGACCTTCTCCAGATAGAATTTAGAAGAAAAATCCAACTAAACAAAAGAAAGATTAGGCAGAAAAGTTTCGGTAAACATGGAAGTAAGATGCATGAGCCGGAATTGTGGAGCAGCTAACATGTAAATCATAGCTAAATAAGAACACAGAAAACATTACATTATCCAGCAACTGAGATTTGTAGCTTTCAGCCATTTTATCATAACGCCTCAACAGCTGAAGATCTGTTCCGCTGATCAGCTTCGTGGTCATGTAAGTCTCCCATGGAATATCCCTCCTCAAAACCTTTAAAGAGCAAAGCACACAATATGAGCTGTGCAGTAAGAGACACAGTTGATCACACTACTAATTGCAGTTTCCTTTATTCCACCACCCCCCACCCACCCCTTCTTGTGGGTGAATAATCTAGGATGAATCTCCTCGATGGTAAGAAATAGAAAGAGTAACTACGAATTTCAATCATGAGAATAGAGAACTTCTCTATGTCAAATAATGCTCTACTACAAAGGCAACTAATAGTCATAAACCTTGTGTTCTGGTCGTCCATTTATTGTTTCTTTTATTTACACAGACAAGCTATTATAGACTTTGAAGAAGAAGAAGATCAATGGATGAAAAAGAAAGTAACTAACAGCCATAGACCTAGATGTTCATTACGTAGAAATCTACATATTAGTACATAACTGTAGATTCGTGATGATGCTTATTCATGTGAGAAATTACCTGCTCGGTGGTGAGCTCAGCGTTTTCAATTGTCATGGTAATTATATTCTTCAGATCTGAAAATCTGATATCCTCTAATGAAACAAGAAAATTCAGAATCTGTTGTTTCCTTCAACCTGTATAGAGTCCACGTATATATATTTCAAAACTCTGACAGATAATTAAGTCCTACATTGTAAGCAGATTCACCTAAAAACAGGATCATCAAATGTCACTCACAAACTGAGTGAATTTAATTTTGCAAAACACAACAAAAAGAAATGAAAAAAAAAAAGACAATTGTGTAGAAACGAAATAACCAGATGTTTACAGAAGAATTATATCATTTCAAGAGAAATGTCACAAGCAAATGACTATCAGAGAAACAATAGGCATATAAAGTGGGATACATAACGCAATGAGAAGTTGGCAGATCAAAAGTTGACCTTGAAATCTCAACGATTAGCACACTCCAATAACATATCCATTGTAATCCCACCAGTGAGGTCTGGTACCTTACCCCTACCTTTATGAGGTAGAGAGGTTGTCTCCAATAGACCCTCGGCAACACGATCAGCCCAATCCGAGCTCACTAATTCCAACAGATTATAATTTAATAATTGATCCACAAAAGCAAAGTATTTTACTCATGAAGCAATACGCCCAATTTCTATCAAGTTCATTTTTTTCAACCCAGCCTTGCATTACCCCTCATGCACAACAAAGACAGACACAGCCTTTTCGGTTTTTTTAAGTCAAACTTAACACTCCTACAATTATCATTTTTCATTCCTCTCATCCCATAAAACAAAGAAGAAAAAAGAAAAGACTCAACTTTTTCTTTTTCGAAATTCAAGACTCAACCTTTAAAACTAAGAATTATCATTTTACATTGCTCTCATCCAAAAATCAAAGAACCAAATACTATCATCAAGTCAATTAACCGAAATTCGGACACATAAAGCAATGAGAAGTTAGCAAATCAAAAGTTGACCTCACAATCTTTTTTCCTTGGATTCAGATTTCACCCCCATTTCAAACAATCCCTACAATTCAAGCTCACAAATTCAAACTATCTATCATAAACAAATTGGAACCAGAAAAGCAAAGCAATATGTGATTCATATTAAACACTCATTCAAACCCAGAATTAGCATTTCACAGTCCTCTCAAGCACCAAAAATAAAAATAAAAAAGACAAACTTTTTTCTTTTCAAACTTCAAGACTCGATCTTTATCACATTCATTAAAACCCAAAATTAGCAATTCTCATTCCCCTCATCACAAAAATGAAAAAGACTCAACCTTTTTTCTTTTTTTTCAAGATTCAACCTTTATAACCCAAGATTTGACATTTCACATTTCACATTTCACATTTCACATTTCACATTCCACATTCCACTCAACCAAAAAAAAAAAAAAACTAATACTATAATCCAATCAATTAACTGAAATTGACATAAATTTCATAAGATAATTAAACAAAAAATAAATAAATACAAATAAAAATACCATATGAAGATGGTGATGAACAGAGGTGCCACAGATGAGAGTTGAAATCTGAAAGAGCCAACCAGATAGATCAACGTTGAGGGAAAAAAAATAATTGATTCATAGAATTAAAATATATAGCACATTTGGTCCTTTATTTATTAATAAATTCTGAATTAGCCCTCATAGTTTGTCAAAGGCAATACTATTGATCATCATTGAACAATTGTAGTTACTAGAATTGGAAGTTTAGTTTGTGCATTTTTATTAAAAAAATTATAGAAACACTTTTGGTGTCTAATGTAACTTTTTAGATGTAATTTCTCTCTAATCTTTGTAGTTTTTAGTGTTGTTTATGGGATTTGAGGGTATCTACATGGTGTTTTTAGAAAATAAAAAACAAAATTAAGGATCCTCATTAAGTCAAACAACTAAAATTTATTCGGATGACCTATATAAGTCATGTTAATATGTTTTATACGTGTTAGAAATTTTACTATAGGTTCTATACTTTTTACGAGCCCTTATCTTCTGCAAAAAGACTTCAACGATAACGCTGATTATATAAAGGATTTCCCTGAAGAAGCAATGATGAATGGTGATCACTAATGTATACATGATTAGAAGTTTAGAACGTACAGTCAAACATCTTTATAACTATATCTTTTGGGATCCTAATATATTTTAGATGCTTCAATGAAATGTTGTTATAAAAAGCATATAATATAACATAACTTCATGAAAAATTGATTCCAAAGAAAATGTGGTGACTACTATAAAAGGGTTCGACTGTAACTGAATTTTGAATGTCTTTTTCATTATGAACACCACTAGTCCAGCTCGAACACAGTAATCTAGCCATGTTTATATTGATTATATTACTTCCTTTTCGAACAATTGTACCTAAGTAGCTACAATAAGCTCGATTTGGCACAGAGGATTGATTATAAGGAAAATTACGCGGTTAAGCAAAGTTATACTATTTGATTACTCATCATAGTTATAGTTTGCAATAATTACCACTTGCTACTAACATTATACATTAATTATGTGGGATGTCTTCGAGTTTGTATAATTAGTCACGTTTGTATATGTATAATTCGCCAGAATATACAAATGCATATGTATAATATAGAATTTTTTAAACCTATATACATATACAATTCATCTCTCTTTTACTTTGTACCCTCTCTCGCTCGCCTCTCTCCTCCATCTCTCAATCTCGCTTGCATATATACTAATGCATATGTATAATATACAATTATATACAATACAATTCACTTCTCTCCCACTCTCTGCTCTCTCTCGCTCGCTTCTCTCTCCCAAATACCGCTCGCCTCTCTCCTCCCTCTCTCAACCTTCCTTGTCATATATACAAATACATATATATATATATATATATATATATATATATATTATATATATATATATATATATATAATATACAATAATCTAACCGATATACATATACAGTCATCTTTCTCCAATTCCCCCCCCCCCCTCCTCTCTCTCGCCTCTCTCCTCCATATAACATGTAGTTACGAATTGTAATTATCAAACTATAATTATAAAGAGTAATTAAGATATTTTTAAGTGGCTATATGTGAAAATTTCCCTTGATTTTAATGACAAATTGAAGTATATAGCAAGTATATGAGAGCATTTTAATGAAATTTGAGTCTATTTTCAAGGAACTGTTAAATATGGCCCAAATGAGGTTTTGGCTGGACACTAAGAATATGTCAACTTGATGCTCAATAATGTCATAAAAATGGGTCATTTGCACTTCTGGCCCTATTAATAGACAAATCTATTTGAAGGATAAAAAATTCAAAATTGACTTATTTGAAAGATAAATCGTACAATTAAATCGATAAGCACACCATAATTTATTTTCTCATGCCTGGAAAGTTACTAATTTGATTAGTAGCACTTAAAAAGAAGAATGTATCCTTGAGGGGTCATGGAAGTAAAGACGAGATCAGAATTTAAAATTTATAAATTTTGAATTGTCGATGAACTCATAGCTTATCTCAGTTATTATATTACCGAATAAATTTATCCTTGGGAGGTCATGGAAGCAAAGACGAGGCCAGAAATTTAAAGTTTATGAGTTCTAAATTGTCGTTCAACTTATAACTTGTCTTGTCTCAGTTATTTGATTCAGGAATACGTATTTATTTTATTTAATAAAACTTTAATATAAATACATGATCTAATAAAAGCTAATAGGTACACCTAATCTTTTTTTAAAAAAAAAAATAAACATGATAAGAACACGATTTTGGTTATTTACAATATTTACAATATAATTTATGTCATTTCTATAATCAATAATTAAATTTACTATTCCTGCAACTCATAGTTGTCATGTACATCTAATTTTGGTGACCCATCTAATGATCAAAACAATTTTTGTTGGGAGAATTTAAGTCTTTAAGAAAATCTATTATTTAAATTCATAAAAAGTAGAAAAAGATATTAAACCTATCACATTAATATATAAAATATATTTACGCTATATACATCGACAGCATACTAAATATATCAGTGTGATTTAACTTGTTCATATATATAAGATTATCAAACAGTGATATTAAATAGAGTTACTTATAATTATATTTCAAATGGCATGATTACAATTGTAAATCAAATTCAATATAATCTAATAAAATAATGATATCGTAACAATAATAACATATACGTATAATTTATATATATCCTAAAAGATTAAATAAGAATAAAAATAATTTGCATATAATATGACTTGATAGTTGATTATATAGAAGCATATTTTCAGATACATAATCATAAAATTTATTTAATTAATTGCATGGGGACAATTGAAGTTCCAAAACTATGGGTTCCCACCATGTGGAAATAATATTAAATAATTAATATACATACTCATCAAATTAAATAATCCATAGGACCACAAAAAAAGAAAAAGAAAAAGTGGATCATATTCTGTGGGTCTATAGTAACTTAAATTTATGTTTCATTAAAAAAAAATGATGGCAAAATGGAATAAGTGCTATTTTGTCAAAAGCATAGGTTAAAAAAATAATTAAGCCATTATAGAAACGTGATTAGTATAATGTTTGGTTTATTTAATTTGAGAATAATATTGCAGCTTGTCATGCATATATGCTTCGATTTGAAGATTTAAAATTACTTTTGACAGGTTGAGGTTGAAAAGTTAGACATTCAGGTCTAGTTAAACTCGATTTGGAAACGTGTATCTATATAATTCAACTTATCTCAATTATGTGATCAGTAGTAATCAGTTTCAAATTTAAAATCTATGTGTCACTTTAGCGTGGGGTGTATAAGAGATATAATGAGGATGAGTTAAAGTCTTTAGTTGACAGATGAGATCAAATTTGTCTAGATGTGTTCTTTCAAAGTTTGAGCGTAAATTTGTACTTAAACGTTAATTGAGATTGTAATTGAGTGTTTGTTTATGTATTATATGCCAAAATTAAATGTAGGCATAATGCATAAATGTGCCCTTTAATTTGGCTTCAAATCACGTTTATGCTCTTCAACTTTGGATGTGCACAAATAGACACTTAAACTTGTATAAAGTTGAAGAAATAGACACACATGTCATACATGTCATCCTATGTGTTATTTTTTATCTTACGTGGTGTCCTACGTGTATTGTTTCATGTAGGACTCATGTGTTTATTTATTTAAAAATTGTATAGTTAAAGTGTCTGTTTGTGCATTATGAAAATTGGAGGTGAAAGTTAAAATTTGAAGGCAAGTTTAGGATCCAATATATGTATTATGCCTTAAATGTATATTGTAGTACAATAATGATAACATATATATTGAGTGAAATTTCAAAAATAAAATTCGTAAAAAATAATTTATATGATCTTACTCCAGACTTCTACCTTACGAGTTACGAAGATAAAAATGTCAAACTATAGTTAAGAATATTAATTAATAACATGCCTTGCCAAGTCTTTGACAACTAATGTCTTGAAATATTTGGTCAAATAAGGAAACTATGTCAACACTTTTGGGTAAAGTATTCGCACCGAGTATTTATATTAAATTAATGTAAAATATATTATTACGTGATTTAATGAAGTAAAATAACTTATAAATTTAAATTTATGACATTCATATATTAACTTGATATAAACACCCGACATAAATAAATTTTACTATAAATATTTTTAAATAATATTTTTTACTTAAATATATCGATATAGTAATTAAATTTAGAAAAGCTATCAAAGAAAGTTAATTGCATGAACATATATAGTGTGTGTGTTTTCCTGCAAAAGAAATTAATTGTCAATTTTTGCAATTAATTTTAAAGTAACGAAGTTAGGTTTGTTGTTCAAAATTGATAAAGTTTATATAGAAAGTCAAAAGTCAAAGTCTATACATTCAAATAAAGCATATTATATGGAAAATTCAAAGACCTTTAATAAAAATATAAAAAAAAAAATTGTTAGTTCACTGTCCATGAAGAGTTAACAAAAATAATAGAAATGAAAAAAATAAATTGTTGTCGTATTATTTTTATTAAAAGAATATTTATAAGAAAGAGAAAGAGATTTGAACGGAGGATAAAATGCGGTAAGTGAGATAATTCAGATATATGTTCAAATTTGTGAAGAGGTAAACGTAGATTGAAAACGTATTGAGAAGAGTGATTGGATAAGATATGAAATATTATATATAGTTTCAGTTTGTCAAGGACATAACCTCGAATAAAAGATTATAGAGGATAAAAAATAGAGTAAAAACATATTGTTAACGTAGATAGTCGTTGGCATTCTATATGTTCATACTATATAGTCATAATATTGTTATTTTAGTACCTTTTCTTTCGATTTCTGTTATTATTTGTTATTTCTTGTTCTTCAATTATCTATTGTTTTATTATAGTTATTGTTTTGTTACCATTTGTTGTTTTTTGTAATTTTATTTCTCTCTTTTTTCGAGTTGTTTATTCGAGAGTTTAATCAGAAAAACCCTCTCTTTTATGAAATAAAGACATACTCCCTTCGTTTCAAAAAGGATAACATAATTTGACTTGGAATGGAATTTAAAAAAAAAGAAACTTTTTTTAATTTGTGGTTCTAAATTAAAGTTTGTCAAATGTATCAAAATGTCCTTTAATCTTGTGATTTTAAACATGTCACGTGGAAAGTTAAAGTTAAAGTTTTGCCAAAAAAAAGAAGTCATTCTTTTTAAAACGAAAGAAATAATATTTACGTATATTCTATTTTTTTTGAATCTATTTTATGAAACATACTATACCATATATATTTTTGTTTGAATATATGTTCTAGAACCAATTCGAATTAATTGATCCACGAAATTATTTTGAAGTAAAGTGAATTTGGTTTAATTAGATTAATTAAAAAAAGTTAAGTGCTTTCGGTGTAAAATAGCAAACTTTCATGTGTCACTTAATAAGAATCTTTTTTATAGTTTATTTGATCACAAAATCTTTTATTTAATTAAAAATTATGGGTTTTAGCCTTTTCCATCAGACAACTCAGCATCTTTTTTATTATGTAAAGAAAATCATTTAAATATTGCATTAACTTTTCATAACAAAAAAATTAATATTAATTCCACTTTAATTATATAATACTTTTACGATCTAGGGCATCAAAAAAAGTTTTTAAACCTATACAAAAAATTGATTTAGAATAAGGGTAAGGTATGCTATTATTAGAATTTAACCTAATCACAATATCAAATATATTAATTAAGAAACTTAATATTTCTGATTGTTAATATTTTGATTAATAATTTGAAAGCCTACCTAGGTGGACGTGAAAACAAATCCATTGCACACATTTTTATTCTTCTAATTGTGCCCTAACACCATTACATAGCTGATTAAATATATAATTAGTAAGGTACTTATGATTGAGGTTAAATTAAAGTACCAATAATTATGTCCCCTAAATCATCAGTTTAACACAGAATCCAACCAAAAGAAGAAATAAAAAAAGAAGTAAATATGGAAATTAAAATTCAAAATAAATGTTATAGCTATAATTTCATTTCGCAACAAACTTTTTGTCATTCGCCATCTTCTTCTGAATCTCGCTCGCCCACTCTTTAGCTTGTCTCGATCACTTTATACAAATACAAATATAATATATAAATTGTATTTTTATTTATATAAACTGAGAGAGAAATGTATATACAAATACATATTTGTTCGTTCTATAAAGTTATAATTATACAAATACAAATCTTCTCATGTGCAGTTTTTTTTTTCTTTTTCGCTTTATACAAATACTAATTATATAATATGTAATGTAATACGTGTTTGATAAAGCGAGACAGAAATTATTGAGAGATTTGATATTCAAATATAAATATTTTAACTCATTCAATTGTATATAAATTTGAATTTTATACACAAGTACAATTATTAATATCATAATATATATACATATACATTATCTAACCAATATATATATATATAATTAATAAATTTTATACAAATAAATAATTAATATATAAGATATCTATAATTTATACAAATCAAATGCTCCGTAACAAACCATAAGTGTTGTTATAGAGTGCAAATATGAAAGTTGTATATTACTTAGAAGTTGTATCTTCTGACAAATATGTTCATTTCTTATTTGATGCGATCATATTTCCATTTTAGTATTATATATCTTTATTATATTCGATTATTAAATATTTGATATTTATGTAGAAGTTTAATTATTTCATGCATCATATTTGATAGTATTATCTTCTTATGATATTATCTTTCGTGTTATGTCTTTAAAAGTTAATTTGATTAATTTTTAAAGTTAAATTAAATTATATTAATTCAATATTTTAAATAAGAAAATTAAATATTTTAAAATTATATAAAAATATTATAAAATATAATTTTTTTTATATTAATATGATAAAAAATAATATCAAAAGGTTGATCAAAATTTTTATAATTTAACTATAAAAATAAAAATCATAACAAATAATATCAGATAAAATTTTTATAATTTAATAATAAAAATAAAAATCATAACAAATAAGAAAATCACGATAAATAATATTAGACTATTTCATTTTCTATTATTTCATTGTCTTAATATTCAATCATACTAACTCCCACATGTGCACCGCCTTACTTTATGATTTTTCTACCTCTTTAACTTCTTTTTTTTCAAAATATTTATCGTATCTTGTTTAAATTATTTTTTAAATTTGAATCGAATCTTGTTTAAGTAAATTAAAATATAAACAAATAGGACACCAATTATACGTGGAATCTATAGGAAGTGAGTCACCATACATGAACAGAAACGTGGCAGCTTTCTGTTAACCCCACTGTTCGTTACTCAAACGGCAACTTTATTATACTCCACGCCAGCCCATTGTTTGTTTTATTATATTCTTATGATTATTAATCCCTATATACTACTTTCTAAAACTATGGTTAATTCTCATTATTATAACAAGAAATTTCAATAATCTATTAAAAAATAACTTAATTAGCTTCTATAGGTATAGTTTATTAATTATGATTCATAGTTATATGTTAGAAAGGGAAAAGAGAGGGATGAGAGAATCGAAAGAAGAGGGAGTGATACGAGCGAAAAAAGACAAAAAGAAGAGGAAAATGAAGTGCTATGTGTATTTGTCGAATTGTATATGTATATGATTATTGTTTATATAAAAAGGACGAATTACAGAAATACACACATTTTATTTCACTTATTTTCATTATACCGTATTATTTTTAAAAATCTCCTATTTCTTTAATGTATTTGAGTTAATTTTTAATGTATTAATGTATTCGAGCCCAATATTTATTATATCTGAGCTACATATAATGTATCTGAGCTAATTTTTAATATGTCTGAGCTATATAGTAATGTATTCAAATAATATTAGTTATCCGAGCTTTAATTATTATATTTGATTTTTTAAATTTTAAGGAATTAAAGTAATTAAAAATTTATAAGCAATAGATTATATTTTCATATTAAAACTATGAGGTTTATGTAATTTACAGATACATAAAGTATACGTAGCGAGCGAGTGAGAGAGGAAGGAGAGAGACAAGCGAAATTGAAAGAGAAGGGGAAGAAAGGTGAGCAGAATTGAAAGAAAAAAGAGAGAGGTAAATTGTATTTGTATATGAAAAAGAAAATCGCAAAAAAAGAAGAAGAAGAAAACACACATAGATAGAAAGAAGAAAAAAATTACGGGTGATAATTAATTTAAACTATACCTATTTAACATTCCGCCATAATATCGAAATTTGAGGCTTTTTAACCTTCTTAACATAACATAAGATATATAAATAACACGCATCTTGACCAAAAATATAATTTTTAAAGAATTTAGAGGGTCAGGTATGCAATTAAAGCTAATATACCCCACCAAAATAATTAAAAAATGAAAAAGAAATAATTTCGAGATTGCTATAAATACATACCTTGAGTGAAACTTAGGTTTGCCAAATCAAACAGCCAAACGCGGCACTAAGAAATACTCTCCAATCTTCTTCTTCTCTCTCAACTGTAAAACAACAAAAATGGCGGCTTCAGCACGGCGATCAACCGGACCGGTGCTCCGTTCATTATCTCCCGCCGGGAGATTTTACTCATCGACATCTAGAACTTCGTCCTCTTCTGCTTCATCGATCCGGTTCACACTGGACCGTGAAACTTCCCCAAGCCGGTCTATTTCCGTAATGAACCGACAGAAAACACTGGCTTCTTCTCAGAAGAAGACATGTATGTGTTCGCCGACGAATCATCCAGGTTCGTTCCGTTGTAGTATGCATAAGAAAATGGATATTCGACGGAGTAGTAGTACTAGCCAAACGGCGTCGAATTCGATCCGATTGCATATGAGGCGATCGGCGATGACGAATTCGTTAGTACGAATCGGAACTGTTGAAGGTGAGCTTGTTAAAAGAGCTTTAGCGGCTTTGATTCGTCCTTCTTCGCATCAACAGCGTCGCCGTTCCGACTTCCAACACCGACCTAGTCGACTTTCCGTTATTTCCAGTTCCGGTGATTCATAAGTCAGTTATTCGTTCTCTAGAAATTTCTATTGAATGCTGACGTCAGCATTCAACGACGCGTGCTGCGCCGATTCTCAGCGCAGATCTGGCCGGATCTCCATTGTTTCCGGTGCCGGTGATACGTAAGACGTGAATAGAGCTGTTAGAAGTTTGCTTTTCTAGTGAATGCTGACCTCAGCATCGATGTCTGGCCGTGAAGTGACGTCAGCTGCAACAAGGTGGCGGCGGCGGCGAATTGCAGTATACACGGTGGAGGTCGGAACGGAACGATTTTTTTGTGTACTCCGGTGACCAAAACGTTAAGATCCATATGTCTATAGTCTAAAATACATGAAGAAAATTATAAAATCATTCAGTTCTCCTAATTATGAATGCGTCAGTGAGATTCTAATTATTTAATCATTTCGATAGACTTATAATATCATAAAAATTTAACATATGAATCAAAATTAAAAGCAATTTAATTGAGATTTATTACACGATTCGATATATGTGAAACAAAAATAGTGGTGTTAAATGAGTTGATTTTATTTTAAAATAATACTAAATAGGTTATAATAGTGAAATTTCATAAGTGAGTTTAACGTATTCACAAAAAATCTGACGATGAAAATTTTATCATTAGCTTTCGAAGGTAAAGAAGATAATTTTTGAAAGATTTTGCTCACGTGTGGTCAATAAATTCACATATAATAAAGAAGTAAATAATAATAACAAATTACGGTTAAAATTATCGTTAAATTATCAGAAATAGTTCACCATAGTTTTGAAATATATTTTGTTTTAAATATATTTTTACCTTCAAATTATAGGATCAAAATACTCTTCTCATTAACAGAATTGGTTAAACACTACTCAGATATCATATAGATGTTAAGTCAATAGAGTTTCACTCTTACTACATAGATTAATGAACTTAATCTTAATTTTTTCAGTTTTCATTTTCTATAGAATTTAAAAATGATTTCACTTGAAGAATGTAGAATTCTTTTTTTTATTTCTTCATTTTCTTATAATGATTTCACAAAATACATAAGTTTTAAGGAAAAAGGGTTCTATGTTCTTCAGTAAAATAGTTTCTAAATTTTAAGAAAAATACGAAAAATTGAGAGAAATTAAGAACAAGTTTATTTTCTATGTTGTATGAGTGAAGCTCTATTGACTTACGTGACATGTCATGTGGTATTCATATGGCATCTAAATGACGTTTAGTCCTGTTAATGAGAAGGATATTTTTAATCTTATAATTTGAGGGAAAGGATAAATTTGAGCGGAAATATAATTCAAGAATGTATTTAAGCTATTTTAAATAATTTAAAAATATTTTTGACCATTTCCCATAATAATAATAAGATAACGCGATAATATCAAAGAAAACAATTGATAATCTACTGTAACATTGCTAGTACAAAATAGAGTATAGTACAAAATACATATGGACCGACACTATAACAATATATATAGAGAGAAAATTTTTCTTTTTTTATAAATAATATTTAATGAAAATGAGATCCCTTAAATTTGGGCGTTTAAGATATACATCTTTTTTTAACATTATCAAGCTACTCCTCGTAAGTTAAAAATGTATTAATCACTTACACTTTTATATTATTTTTCGATCAATATTTTCTAAATCTCATCATATCTCGAATGTCAATACATAGCTTCTTTATATGCTCAAAGCCTCAAACAATATCAAATAGATTTGAATTAGCAAAAAAATATAATGAATTACTCATCGATTATAAAATTAGTTGACAATAAATTAAAAAATGAATTATGGCTCAAACATGTTCACTTTTTGCTAAGCTAATTGCTTGGTATGATATCAACTACTAATTGATTGCTCGAAAATGAATATGGTTCAATGTGTCACTCTTTAAGCTTTGAAATTTAATTTTGTTTTTATTTTCGATTGTAATTCTTTTAAATATGATGAATTAATAGATATTGTGATTGTACTTTATAATATCTTTTACGTAATTTTTTAATAATATATGTTACTCCATTATCTCTATTCATGTGAGATTGACACTGGTAATATTTGAAGAGTCAGCTAATTTTTGTAAAAATATTTTAAGTTATTAATTATTGTCATTTATTAAAAAAAATTAACATAATTTTTAAATGTATGACATATTAAAAGAATAGAAACCAAATTAAAATAGAAAGAATACTTAAATGGGTTTCACATGTTTCAAGAAAAAAATGATTGACTAAAATCACACATACAATTCAAGCAGACATGTCATAATTTAAATTAAAAGATTCAAATAAACTCGTAACTTTTGAACAAACAAAACATATTAAGTCGATAAGTAAGTTAATATTCTGAAGTTTATTTTTGGCAAAAATGATTGAATCAAAGAACATGTCATGTCTCGTCAATTTTGTGAAATATGACCGCTTAGTCATTCAGACAAATATTTTATCGTAATTATCTATAATAAAATTTCTTAAAAATCCTATTATGATCGTTAGAAAAGAAGCTTTAGATAAAGAAAATTAAACCAATATAATTGTTTTATTTTCATTTTAAAAAATCCGAAATAATAAAATATGCTTATCCTTCCTTTGTTAGCTTTCAATTTGGCCTTATTAAGTTCATCTTCTTATCGAAATAGTCACTTGGTTTGATTTGTGGGAGATGAGTTATAAATCTTATAAATTAGTGTAATTATAATAAGGTTCTTTTCCTCCTTTTATTTTTGAAAAAAAATAAAGTTTAAAACAATAAAAAAACATAAACTATTAGTTTAAAAGAGATATATTTTAATATGCTTTCATATAACAATTTGATACGACACGTTAAATTCAATTCATCAAGTCAATTAATAGATCGAACAAAATCTAAAAGAGAACTTCGATTTTGTCACTCTCAAACACTATGAAAAGCCTTGTCTATACTTAACTTAAACATCTTTCCAACCAATTTGTATCAAAAGCACAATACTAGTAGCTAATTGATAAAGATGTTATTTTGTTTTCTTTAGGTGTGAAATTCAACTCTCACCAAATTTTTATTTTATTTTTTCTTTTTTCTTACTATAAATCTTCCAAAAAACAATAAAAAGAAAATAAAAAAGAACTTAAATAGGAAAAAAGAACCACTTGGTAGCTACTTTTAATGTATATATAGTTGGTATCCAACTAATAAATAGTTGGTTAGGAAAATTACATAAATTGACAAAAAAAATAGTGTGTGCATTTTATTTTTTTATAATATAATAATTGTATCTATATATGACCATGACATTGTCATCTTCTTAGCTTTTGTCACTTTAATTCTAGATAAGGTGATGAACATAAAGAGATATCCACTAAAAGAATACAAATAAATATATAGCTAATTTATATTATAAAAGCAACAATATGAGTTGCGGTGAAATGATTTCGATCTTTTTTACTTTTAATCAGAAGTTTAGATCAATCGAATTCCAAAAAATAATCCAAATAGAACCATCATTTTCAAAAATAAATTCGACATCACAAAATCAAATTAGTTAAACTCTGATATAAATATCAAAAACCGACAAAAAATATCAAAAAACAAAACTTAAAAAAGCAAAAAGAAGTGGAGATTTTTTTTTTTGGGTAATAGAAATCATTATATGACCCTACTTTGGACAAGCTACTTAGGGAGACAACTACAACCCACTTATGTCATTTTCCCTCTTTTATTCAAAAATTCATAACTGAAATCCTAATTCCGACATTAACTATATATACATATATAGTTCAAATAATACATAAATAATATATGAATTCATATAAGGGAAGAGCTACATGAGTGCAAGGGGCAAACCTTCCGTAATAAAAAAGTTACACGATATATATGTAAAATTAAAATTATTTTCTTACTAAACATAAACGATTAGACATTCTTGAGTACTTTAAATTATGTCAGTAAAAATTTAGATTCCGCAATCGATATGGTGTCATCATCCAACAATGACATACATTTATACTATGTGTTGAGCAAGTTGAAAGGACCCACAAAAATTTCCAAATTACAATGGAGAAGTTGACAAGCCATGTGATGATGAGGTAGATGCACACACAAACCACATAAGCAAGATGTGGATTTATTGAGGACTACTTGTTTATTTATGCAAAAGGGATAAGGATATTATCATTTTCTCAAACTTTATTATAAGGTCCCATCATACATGTAATTATTTTTTTTCCATGGTGTGACATAGTTGCAAAACTCTTTAATATGCTAATATACAAATGTAATAGTTTCACCTCGCTATGCTATTTACTATAGACATAATACATAAACATGATATTTAACTAGGCTTTATTGGTAACTATTCCATCCAACTTTGAGTATGCACAAATAAACACTTTAACTTGTTAAAATCGAACGATTACACATATATCCTACAAGACATAATACATATAGGATGTCAAGCACGACACAGAATTTCCATGTAAGGTGTCATGTAGGACAGATATGTCTATTTGTTCAATTTTATACAAGTTTAAGTCCTTACTTGTGCACAGCCGAAGTTAAAGGACACAATTATCGACTGACGTCAAGTTCACGATCATATGTATATATTATGCTTTTACTATATATTACATGAGAACCCTAGGAGTCATTTGTGTACAGAACAAGGTCGGATAAATTAGTTCAAGCAATATAATCTCAACACTATATTTCCGAAATAACTTAATTCGCGAACGAAACGACCACTTAAGTATTTAATTAGGCCTATATCTCACAAGATTTAGAAGGACATTGTCTTGTAGTTTCTTAATCTCAAATGGTGTCACATTGCAATATTCTAAATCCAATGTGTGTAAATTCTTCAAAGGCTTCAAATATTTCAACCCATCATTGGTGATACAAGAATTTGACACATTCAAATACACCAACAATTTCATTCCTGCATTATTTTATAAGAAAAAAAAGATAAGTGAAAACTAGGCCATGTATGAACAAAAGATATATACAGAGACGAATCTAGAATTTTAAATCGAACAAGATAAAAATGTAATTTTTTTGCATGCTAAAACTTCCTTTGTGCATATGTATACATGATTCGAGCTGAAAATAGCTGGCAAGATTGGATTAGCTAGACACGCTTTTCAATCCACCTTTAGACTAAGATATCCAATAGGCGGATCTAAACTTGAACGCGTTAAATTGAGCTTAGGTTAAAAAAATGGAATCCGTCCAAACATTACATGAGCTGAAATATATCGAGTTAAAATGGGCTAAACAATAAGTTAAAGTCCTGAATATATGCAAATGTGTCTAAATTTCAAAACTCACACACATTCAACTCTACATGCAAATGTGTCTAAATTTCAAAACGCACACACATTCAACTCTACGAGTCTAAATTTTCGATTGAACATGTTCATGTTAACATATCGAGTAAATAAACGTACCTGATAGAAGCTCCAAGGTCTTATCGGTCAAATTCCGGTTCTGTGAGAGGTTCAAAAACATCAAGGAAGAAAGATCCTTTATATTTTCGACTCCAGTATCCGTTAACGTGCCACCACAAAGGTCAAGTGATTGCAGATTTCTGAAATCTGATGAGACAATCATACACATTTTAGAACTTGAATATGCACACACAAGTATACGAGGTCAACTAGCAACGATAAAGTGGTGAGATCGAGTGAGACTTATATCTAGATCAAAAGTACTCGTCGATGAAATTAAAGGAAGCATAAAGCATCATACAACTAAGCCTGACCTGAATCAATTTATGATGAATTCTCGCAATACATGATAGTAAACCTTACGACCCCAGAAAGAACGAGAGTGTAAGATATGGTGTAAGAGGAGGACGGATACTAAAACGTTTAACATACATGTGAGGTACTTTGTCCCGGAATCAGTTATGTGAGCTCCAAAGAGATCCAGGTGAGTCAAACCAGTTAAACCTATACTCCATAGAGACAAAAGAATAACATGATTAAATTTCTAGCAGCAAATATCAGAAAAGAAATTATACGATACGATACAACAAGACATGCTAATGAGGAATTGATACGCGATGAGCCATATCTCAGAACAGAAAGTACATTTTGCATCCAGCTTATACTAAGCATTCACATTTCGTCTCGTGTTTCTTATGGCTTACCTGTGAGAAATGCAAGCCCTGAGTCTGCAATTTGGCGAACGTCCAGATTGAGTGACTTGAGACTTGTTAATCCGGATAGCATTTTCAAACCATCGTCCGTAACTAAGGTGAATTTGAGGTTGAGATCTTCCAAGTTTTTCAAACCTAAAACAAAACGAATCACTCAAATCTGTTCATAAACACGCAAAATAAGAACTCGGAGACAGATTTTAGTCCCCATCGGAATGCAGATGACACCCTTCTTTGATAATTAACATCTATGATTGCGTGTAAAATCCTCCAAAAGTAGTACATTTTTTGAGTATTGGACATGATTGCTGCAACATTTTTGGGAATAATCAAGTAAGATAATTCGAATAATCAAGAACTGATTCGAGTTATTCAGGACCGTAAATTCAGTGGTCCTCGATTAAGACAACGTTATGTTAAGCGCAGGTTGATGTTCTATACCAGATAAATGAGCCAATCCGTCATCTGTAATCCTACATGAGTCGAAGTCCAAGCCTTCCAATTTTGTCATACCTGCAATATCGATCCAATGAAATGAAATGAAATGCAGCGTTGAATTAATTTAAGGCGGAGAAAATGAAATGCAATGCTCAATTAATGCAATCGAAGAGGATAGACAGACCTTTCAAATGGACCAAACATTCATCTGTAATGTGGTTAAATCCCAAATTCAATACCTTCAACTCGCTGAGTTCTGCACGATATACAATATTAGCTAAAGGTGTAACAACATCTTGCTCGAATCAGTTCATAACAATCCAGTTACCCGAAAACTTTTCACATCCATCATCTCTCAGACAACATCTATTGAGATTCAACGATTGCAGCGAAGGAAGCTCTGTCAAATAAAAAGAAAAGTTCCCATAAGAGACGCTACTATTAAAATATTTTAGTGATGCCTTTATTATCCTATATATGTTTGCTCGGACTACACGGACCCTCTAAAAATTGAACTACTTTTGGAGGATCAGACGTGCATCAGGTGTCATTTTAGAAGAATCCGAGCAACATAGCTTTTATCAACCATAGGATCGAAAATGCACTTACCATCTTAACTTACTAAAACTACGGTACTACTAGAAAAGTGCAAACCTGATATAGTATCCAAACATGATGTAGTAACATGAGATCCTTCGATATTTAGTACAACAAGTTTGTTCAAACCTAAAAAGAAATCAAAAAGGAAATTTCAATATAAGTATAAACGAGTCTACAAAGACGACAACAGATATACTCATCAGTACCTCTCAGATAAGACACTCCATAATCTGTTATGTAGAGACACACGATCTCAAGATCCTTCAAACTCGCGATCCCTGAATTGCATCATGTGAAAACGAGCAAATGCTCACAATAAATCAAGCACAGCAAGATGACACGTGCGATGAGCTTAAAGCACATTTACCACCGATACCTGCCAAAGGCTGCATGTCTGAATCCATTATGCATTGACAACATCTTATACTGAGAGATTCAAGTTTCGGTAAACCTGAAACAAAAATAGGACTATTTATCTTAAGGTGAAGCAAATTTTTGATAACGGAACAGAATTGAAAGCATACAATGTCAACGAAAGCCAATGTAAACTTCAAATCCTGGATCCGCCTATGGTTCCACTTCCTATAGCTACCTCGACAGTAAAATGTTTATAGATATAAGTAGATTTCTTAGTACATACATATAAAGGGTCTCGACAAAGGTTATTGCATTCACATGAACGGGTAAGCAGATATTCATATCTGCCCTGCCCCTCCGTATGCTTGATCATTGCCAACTCTAGGTCTCGATAGAACCGTGTAATACTAAAAGATAAATTATTGGCTAATAACCAACCTTGAAGATGAACAAATCCTCCATGAATTTGAGGACACCTCTCGAATTCCAACTTGACTAATTTATCTAAGCTGGACAAAGATTCCATTGCTTCAGCAGTAACCGAAACACATTTTGTAAAACTCAAATAAGTCAAATTCGAGAAACCTGAGGCACAAAAACAATGATCGTCATCACCAAACAAAAGATTGAATCACAAATTAACTTTCCTAATCCGACTAGTAAAAGAGTAAGATAATGCAAACACCCGAAGAAAATAGTCAGTCACACGATCGATTTTATACTGTCTATATCATCCATCATACATACTCCAAAGAAATATGCTCAATAAAACAACACAGTGATGCAAAGAATCTAAGTTGCTTGCACTCTCCAAAGATGTTGAGCGGTGCGTAAGTGCACTTTTGGAAGATCCAACATGAATATGACTAACATTGTTGGACAATCCGAGCAACATAGCAAAGAAAACAGGAATAACAGAGAGAAAAAAACATTTTCTCGTCTTCATATAGCACTCTTTCTCTTAGGAAAACCGATTCACGAGAAACTTAACATACAGATTGACAAGTAAAACATGAAACTATTGCAAGAGATAACAGTAATAACTACCACTGAGTTCCTTTATCCTCTGTTCAGAAATACGGTCACAGCAATCGAAGGATAACGCTTGGAGATTCGGGCATTTTTTCAACAGAATGAATCCGAAATCAGTAACCTTAGAACCAAAGATACATACAGACAGTAAAGATGATCCTTGTGAAGAAAACACATCCATCCAATTATGTTTAACACCTTTATATTCTCCTGTCCACATATCCTGTTAACAAAAAAAGAGTCCTATAAGATCATGTACTTAAAAAAATGACTTGGTTTTTCAAAATTCGATACGATATCAATGTGAGACGGGATTTACGTGCAGTGCACAATCTCTAAATGCTTCTATATTGTCATCTGAAAGGCGATTGGAATAGACCAGATTGTTGAATATCAACTGGCTTATGTCCCTTGGCAGCATTGAGAATGACTTGTATTTGTCAAGATCCTGTTAATAGAAGGGAGCATAAGATTTCCATATTGGTTGGACTCTTCAAAAATGTCGTTGTCGGATCCTTCGAACATAGAGCATGTTTGGAGGATCCGATACTGGTGCGGTAACATTAGCCTATACTAAACGAGTTCAACTGAATGCAATATTTTCGACAAATAACATGATTATATGTGTTTAAATGCATAATTCCAAAAGTACAATATGCTTAAGAACATTAATCTTGTGTTACTCGGACTCTCCAAATATATTGTTGCATCCGTGTTAGATTCTTCAAAATGCGTTACTTTTGGAGGAACTGACAAACACATATTGATATTTTTGAAGAGTCTGAGCAACATAGTGTTAAACATTGAACACATTAAGTTTATACTGTGAATCGAACTCTGCTTAATGAAACATATTAAGAGAAAATCAAATCAATCACCTTACGTATTCTATGAACGCATAATTCCATGAGGGACGGACAGTTGTTTCTTCCCAGAGGACAATCTACGCCACGCCCAAGAAGGAGCGACTCTAAACAACTCGATCTCCCAACTTTAAACCGTCTACTTGAGAAACCTCTTCTAATGATGTTATCATCATCATGTGCATCTCTCTTTAATGAACAAACACTTCCCATTCGATTAGGAATATGCCAACAAAAGCTTTAGTCTACGCCAAAACGAGAGCTAATAAACAACAGCACAACCGGACATTCAAGAAACAAGCACCCTTACACATGTTGTAGAAGAACTTGATCATAGGCACTTGAAGCCTGAAAGAGATCAATGATACATGTAGAAGGTCAAATTTCTCGAATGAGTTTAAGTTCTACGTACTGACAATGCATAAACTTTTCCACTATCAAGTAAAATCAACATACAACAACATGTAATTCTATAGAACAACTCTGGAAATTGTGTAATTCTAAATTTTTCACATGACATGTTTAAGATCATACAACAAGACTAAAAGACATCTCGATACATTCTACATATCTTTAGTTTAAGACTATAAGATTCAAAAATCGTTCTTTTACTTTCTTGGATTTTGTTTTCAAGTCAAAACCAGACAAACAAACTGAAACCGAGGGAACGATTGATTCTTGCAGTTCTTCATTCCTCTGTTTTCATCTTGTTTGTACAAAAATCAAGAATCATAATTTTCACTTCCAATTTTTCCTCTGAAACTAGTGAATCTTCATGTATAAACAAACAGCTGCATAATACTTCCAAATTCTCCACTTAATTCATATCACGACGCAGAAAACTTGTGATCTTAAACATTTTAATGACATTTCTATGCTGCAACATGTCATTACTAAAGAGTAAAATCGAAAGTCTAAAGTCGGATTTTTTTTCTTCAAAAACACATAAAGGGATCATCCTATTATACTATACAAACAAACATCTACATGCTTAACCTCCAAAATTTTCACCTCATATCATGAAGCATAGAATTTATAAAACTCGCAGTCTTAAACATGTTACATCAATTTTTAATGCCACAACAATATGTCATTATTAAGAGTAAAATAGCAAATTTAAGTAAAGAAAATTTACCAACATAGAAATGTGTAATGTGTTATACAATTTGCTTAATAAAGCAAATACTAAATCCCCATAAAAATACAACAATGACGGCACATATATCAGCGTAAGTAATCTAAAAGGTAGCGTGCATGCAGACGTTACTTACCATAATTTTCTTTGACTATAATTTTTGTTTCTAACAAGAAAAAGTGTCATAATCAATTGTTTCGATATCAAAATCCAAAAACACACATAACAAAACATAAACCAAGTATGTTTTCTTAATCAACCAAATGAAAAAGTGAAAAAAAAAACTTATAAAGAGAGAATACTCCAAAATAAGCCTTTAATTCTTATTATGATATATCTTTTCATTCAATAATATAAGAGCACAAAATATTTCTTGTTTTTAATTTCCCTTATATTAGAGCATATTAGAGATGCATAAAATCAAGAAAGCTTGTGGGTGTGTGCCACGTGTCCAAATATTTGTGTAGAAGAGTGGAATGAATACCTAGTACATTGATTTTGGTTTTTTCCTAAGTTTCATCATAGTGTAATATGTTGTGTCAGACTAATCATCAAAACACTTGCAAAATGATGCTGAGAGGATAAGGATATTATCTTTGAAGATACACTTCAAAATTCGTATTCAATATTTATATTAAAATTTTAAATACTTTCAAATTTAAATATAAAAATTATAAAATAATTTATTTTTCAATTTATGAATCATATTAAGAATTTAAATTCACTCCCTTTTAATCAAATATTTTTAATTAAAGATGAATGATTATTACTCTTTCGTTACAATATTTAGTTGTAGGTGTAATTAGTAACTAAGAAAATAAAATGTTGTCAAAGTGTTGTATTGTTTTTATTATATATATATTATACACATAGAGAAACTATATAATTATACATATTTCATCATCATATATTAGTATTATTAAATATTTTTAGAATATTATGTGTTTTACTATTAATTATGAGTTTTTTTAGTTATATATTAAAAAACTAAATACATGTGTTTTTGCTTTCATATACTAGGAGAGAGGCGAGTGAAATAGGAAAGGAGATGTATATACCTAAAAGGCTAAAACATACACATCACACTAGATAAATGTATCACAGATACATGCAAATATATTTAGATATAATGCATGAAAATAAAATTACATCTAATTTGATCTCTTTTATTTCGGGATACGAGTATTTAGACGTATCTAAAATATCTGGATACACCAAAAACTGATGATAAAATTTGTAAAATTACAAATCAAAGTGTATCTAAATAATTAGCTCCCAAACTAACAAAATTCATGTATATTTTACCATGTGTTTGCAATAGAGTATGGAAGAAATACTTGACTCTTTTTTTTTCAAAAAAAAAATGTAAGGAAAATGGACTAACTCGAGTAATTAGTGATTTTTGGGCCTACCTAACACAAATGTCGCTGATATAGGGGATTGATTAATCGAAAAAACTCGTTAAGAATAAGACATTTTGAGTCAAATCTTTCTGATCCTAGCAAGTAATTTTTTCCTTGGAGCAAAATAGCTTTCAGCCTCTAATGAATTCTAAGGTTCCTTACTTCGATTTGTAAAGCGAAAGATGAGGGAGAAGGGGCACAATCCCACGACTTTTTAAAAATTATTTAAAATATCCATAAATTTATATTATCATTTTATAATGTAATTGTTCCGTAAAAACTGAAAAGGCATGACACAGAACATAAACAATTTAAATTTGAAAAAAAAAAGTGAAAAAAAACAAGAGAGATACCATTAATTTATATATGAAAAATTACTATTAATACTTTGTAATTGAAAGTGATGTCAGAGAGCAACCTCAAATAAAAATTATATAAAATATGTGTATAACAATATAAAGTTTATACAACAAACGAAAATAAAATTTAATATAAAACTATAAAGGAAAAATTGTATATAATAGCAAACTAATAACCTAAAATAAATGGAGTAGCTAGATTTTGATTTAATTGTGCTCCATAGCAAACGTTAGTCAAAGTTTGCCAGGCGCCTCTCTCCCAAAAATCTCGCTCGCCACTCTCACATTCTCGCTCGCCACTCTCCCTCTGCTCGCCTCTCTCGCTTTATACACAGAAGTGTATAAATTCTATTTCTGTTTTGTATAAAGCGAGAGAAAATTGTATATACACATGCAAAAACATATATCTTTGTGTTATACACTTAATTATACAATTTACAAACATTTTACTTCAATTCAATTGTAGACAAATGCAAATTTTATACAAATATTGCAGAGAAAAAGGCCAACGAATTATATAATTGTGAATTATACAATTGCAGTGAAATACAATTTTCTCTAGCTTTATACAATAGAAATGTATATATTGTGTTTCTGTTTTTGTATAAGCGAGAGAAAACATATATCTTCTTGCTATACACTTATAATTATGCAATATACATACATTTTAATTCGATTCAATTGTATGCAAAACAAATTTTATAAAAATATTGCAGCGAATTATACAATTGCATTGAAATAGGATAGCAAATTATACAATTGCAACGAAATAGGCCAGTAAATTATACAATTTAGGCCAGCGAATTATACAATTGTATATGTATAGCGAATTATACAGTTTTATGTTTGCTATGGAGCGCAATTATGCAAACTTTGCAATAACATACAAATATGAATTTTTTGTTTGCTATATGTGAATGTTGCCCAACTATAAATAACAAATGTTTTAATATAAAATATAAAATTTTAGGATACATTTTAAATTTGTATAAATTCCCAAAATACTATAATTTGTCCCAAATTCTATTTTTTTTCCTTCTAGTTCGTAAATTGGCCTAAATTTCTTTTCTTTTTTCTTAGTAAAAAATCTAAAAGCCTTTGTACTTTCGACATTAAATTCCATGCTTTCGAGGTCAGTACACATACTTTCTTGATGTACACTTTACCCCCAACAAAATGATTAATATCAAATTCACACCCCAAAACCCTAAACACTTCTAATTTTTCAAAACCCTAATTCCCCTTTTCGTTTCTTTTTTCAAAATATTTCTTCAATTTCCTTTAGGACAGTCAAACCCTACCCTACCCTAAAAACCCCACACCCCCTTTCTACTTCTCTTTCCAGAAAGATTTGATTTTGGGATTTTGGGTTTTCTTGAACTCTCTGTTTCTTTGCATTTTTTTGGGTTGTTTTGTTTTTTTTGGGAGTAAAAATGGAGGTGTGTAGTTTGAGGTCTGATGTAGCTGTTTTTGGAAGAATGGTGGTGGGGTCTGTTCTTGAAGCTGTAGTTGCTGAAATCCTTTTGGCTGCTCAGAGATCTGTTGCTTCTTTGCTCATTGTGGTATAACACCCTTGTCTTTTAACTTACACTTGTGTTATTTTCTTGAAAAAGTTGTGATTTTTAGTTGTGGGGTTTGGATTTCTTGCTCTGTTTTCTGCTTATGTAGTTGTTTGAACAGTTTTTGTGTCAAATTTCATTGATTCTTGCTTGTAGAGTTGTTAAAGTGGGGAAATTTATTGTGCTGCATTAGGTTTAGTGTTATTGGAAACAGCCTCTCTGCCTTCTGAGGTAGGGTTAAGGTTTGCGTACACACTACCCTCTCTAGACCCGACTTGTGGGATTACACAGGGTATGTTGTTGTATGTTAGTGTTTGTTCCCCAAGCTGCTAACTTTAGGTATTATCTGTTAACAAGGTGTGTTCTTGTTGAGGGAATTATAGAGAAGATTATTTATATTGTTTTGCTCTCTTGCTCATTGTGGTATTTCATATTTTCCAACTTACACTCTTAGTATTTTCTTGAAAAAGTTGTGACTTTTATGGTGGGTTTTGGACTTTGTGCTATGTTTTCAGCCTTCGTAGTTGTTTGAACAGTTCTGTTCTAGAATTTCGTTGCTTGGGGCAGTTGAACCTAGGAAATTTTGTGTGTTGCATTAGGTTTCTTGTTTTGAGTTTTACCTGTAAGTAATTGTTCTCCAAGCTTCTAACTTTAGGTATTGTATGTTTATTACTTGTGTTTTTAATGATGGATTATGGATTTGTTGATATGTTTGAACAAGCTATTCTGTAAAATTTCATTTTTTCTTGCTAATGGCCAATGGGGTAGCTAAAGGTCGGAAATTTTCTGTGCTGCATTAGGTTTACTTGTTTAAAAGTTAGTAATTGTTCTCCAAGCTACTGACTTTTGGTATTGTTATGTTTACAAGTTATGTTCTTTTAAGTGATTGTGGAGTAAAGAGCTCTGTTACTTCCTGTTCTTCTTTTGCTTCTTTGCTCATTGCGGTATAACAAAACCGTCCAACTTCTGCTCTTTATTTTCTTGAAAGATGTGATAATTAATGGTGGCTTTTGGATATATTGCTCTGTTTTCTGCTTCTGTAGTTGTTTGAACCGTCGTGTGTAAAATTTCCTCGCTTATGGGTAGTTGAAGCTCCGAAATTTTCTGTGGATGTGGAATAAATGTCCACTTTCTATGCTGTTCAGACTCTAAAAATGTCAACGGGTGCAAGTCCAATTCTCCAAAAGTAGTGTATTTTGGAGAATCTGACACTGGTGTAGCATCATAAGTGAAAAGTCCTATTTTAAATATATGAAATATATGGGCATAATAACAACAACTAAAGAGAGAGGGAGACAAATGGTCGTAAGAGAAACGAATAGCAACATATAATGGTATTTGATAAGTGTTTTTCCTTGAAAAAAGTGCATAAAAGTTTCTTGTTTCCGCAGATATTACCTATTTTTGTGTCCTCTGGGGAAAAAATCAGTTGTCTGTAAATTGCAGGACACTTAAAATTCAAAGATCTAATTCTCGTTTTGCTTCCTTACAAGCATAATGAAATTGTTAGATATTACTTGATGCAAAAGCTGGTTGTGCCTATTTAGTTTAGTTGCCCAACTTTCAGCTGTGCCTTTGATCGAACTTTACAATTACGACCTAGAAACTTCTTGTTCCTCAAGTTCTCTCGTAATAGTTCCCTTATCAAAGTTTGTTATGCTTCAGGCAGGAATTATGCTCAAGGATGCTGATGCATTGCCAGATCTGATAGGCACTGATAAAAGGTACTATTTGTCATCTTAGCTATAGTGCTATACTCACAGCACTCGGAACCGGAAAATTTCATGTGGCAAACACCAAATTTTGATGTCATTTTCAGGTTTCCATTTGAGGAGCTTCATAAAATGGACAAAGCTGGGCCTGAGAACAAAGATGGTAGCGACACAGAAGACGATGATGAAGATGACGATGGAGAAGCTGATGATCAGGATGACGATGATGCTGATGACGAAGACTTTTCAGGCGAAGGAGGAGAGGATGATGATGATGATGAAGCAGATCCCGAAGACAATCCAGCATCTAATGGCAACGAAGGCAGCGATGATGAAGACGACGACGACGACGATGATGATGAGGATGGGGATGATGAGGAGGAGGAGGAAGACGATGACGAAGAGGAGGAGGATCAACCACCTGCCAAGAAGAAAAAATAAACCATTTCCTAGTATGTTTATTCTGTTTTTCTTCCATGCTTGTTGGAGTATGTAGTAGTTGTAGGAAGAGGGGGAATTTTAGCTCTTCTGTTGGAATTAATTATCCTTTTGCAGACAAAATGAACTTCTTGTCACCCTATTTGACTGTTAGTTATGATATATATTCCATTTAACCCTATAAATACTCTTCTAACTTTCATGCCTTTTTACCTCCACTAAGTAAGGATAAGGTCTACGTACACTACCCTTCTCGAATCCTACTTGTGGATTTCACTAGATATGTTGTACTCTTATCGAATCCTACTTGTAGGATTTCACTAGATATCTTGGTACTCTTCTCGAATCATACCTATGGCCTGTGGAATTTCACAGGATATGTTGTACTCTTCTCGAATCCTACTTGTGGGATTTCACTCGGTATGTTGTACTCTTCTCGAATCCTACTTGTGGGAATTCACTGGGTATGTTGTACTCTTCTCGAATTCAACTTGTGGGATTTCACTGGGTATGTTGAAATTCAAGTAAATTCGTCGTTTCATAGTTTGACCATCTTCAATGGAATTTGATGCTTGATAGTCAGCTTGACAAAAGCTTTTGGGAAGCCAAAAATGCTTGTTTTTCTAAATGTAAGTGCTTTTTTAGTAGTAAAATAGAAGTTATTTTTCATAAGTTGGCATAACATAAACTCCATTTTAATAACACAAACAAAAGTTTATTCCATCAATCAAACACCTAATAAAGAACTCCAAATTGCATTTTAGCATCATAACAAAGTAAAAAAAAAAAAACCATTTATTCAACAAAATACTCTCATTTTCATCTTCAAATTGCAGCCAATGGAGATGGTGAAGGAGCAGAAATGCTACAATAAAACACCAATAAATCACCAAAACTTGGATCAAATGGGAAAAGTTTTTGCCAACATTTGCTATTAATCCCATGAATTACTTCACAACATGGAGAATCAAGCATTCCAATACCAAGAAATACTTTATAAATTCCATTTACACATTTATTTAAACTTTTAAGTGATGACCAACATTCACTAATTTCATCATCATTAGGACTTGGTGCCAAAATTGGATCAACACTAGCCATAGCTACTAGTGAGTTTGTCATGCTTAATATAATGAAAAATGCAAAAAACTTCAAAATCTTTGTTGCCATGACTTTTTTTTTTCAATTTGATCTGATTTTTAAATATTGTTTTTTTGGATTTTGGATGATGTTTGGTGGATTTTTGTGTGGAAATATAAAGGTATTTATAGAGTGATTTTGGTGTAATAAAGAATACTTATTTTTTTTTATTATGAAATGCATTTTATGGCCTATTTATGCAAGAAATAAAAGTTAGTTAATGGCAAGAGTTTCATGACATTCAATTTCAAAAGTATTTATCTTACAACGACTTATTATAACGTGTTCTCTTGGATGAAATTTCGATGAATTAAATTTTTAAGAACGATAAAAGTGATCTTTAAATATTATTTTTCCCTCGGATAATGATTCTACATTAGAAATATAAATAGTTTAAATCGTTCTCTATAAGTTGAATATTTGTTATTTGGATAATATCATAGACATATTTTTAATTCTTTTCATTTTTTTGAAGATATAATATCGAATTAAGTGAATGGTCAAAGACTAAAATTAATTAGACATAACATTAAAATTCATTCATTAACTAATTTAAAATAATCACCTACAGTTACAAAAAAAAAAAAAAAAAGGTAACCCCTTCCTAAAAAAGCAATAAATACAAATAAGAACTTTTTTAAATATATATATATCACTAAATGCTAACATTGAACAAAACAAAAATTAAACTGATAAAACATTAATGTCACTATTTCTTATCAATTTTGCTCATGAACTATACATATAGATAGCAAAAAAATTAATCACTCACAATCCAAAGCATAAAAAAAACATCTGGTTCGAGTAAATTTTTTTCGATGACGAGCCCTAAAGCCTTATATTCAACTATGTTAATTTCTTTATTATCCATATCAATTGTGAATGCTCAATTTTTTGATGGATTATTACCTAATTTTGGTGGATTGTTGCCTAATTTTGGAAGATTAGGTCCTGATTCAATTACAACATGTTTAACATCAGTTAATGATGTTCCTAATTGCGTTGATGAAATAATTACATCTTTTTTAAGTGTTCAACCCCATTTAATTGGTCCTCAATGTTGTGAAGCTGCATTAGATATTAGTGATGAATGTTGGCCAAATATTTTCCCATTTAATCCATTTTTTCCACAAGCTATTAGGAGTTTTTGTTCAAAATGAGGCTCAAATAATACCCCTTCATTAATCATGTAAAAGAATTCTTTTACGTCGTCTCGAATAATAGGAGGAAATAAGACATAACAAGTTAAGATACGTTGATTGTGTAAATGTTTATTATACTAGTGTGGATGAGTTAGATCCACGTGGAGTTAACCAAACATATGTGAACATACTACTGATACTGTAAAAATTCTTTTTCACGCGTTGTATATGGGCGTTAAACTCACAATTTTGTTTATGTATTATCAAATTAAAGCCGAACATGACAAGTTAAAAAAATATGCAATGAAATAAAAGCTTACAAAATTTTCTACTTCTTTAAAAGTATAAATATACTATATACTATCTATATAGGATACATTTTACTCTTTAAGAAAAGAATGTTGGATTTTTCTAAACTCTTCATAAACATTTCGCTATCATCACTAGTTCTCCACAAACCTACATCCTAATCTATCCATGAACACGAAAAATTGCTCGAAATAAAGTAGGCAAAAGGAGTAAAAACATCACCAGACGAAAATTCGATGCAGTTGAGTTGGTTTTATCTTAAAACATCTTGAAGAGCAGACCACCGTGGGTGGCAAAGAAAGGAGCAAAAACGAGTGACTCCACAGCCATCAGCTTGATAAGAATGTTCAATGATGGTCCAGATGTATCCTTGAGGGGGTCACCAACAGTGTCACCAATGACAGCAGCCTTGTGTGGATCGGATCCCTTGGGACCAAGAGTTTTCGCGTGTTCTGAAGTTCCAGCCTAATATCCCGAAAATGACACAAATAAACAAGTTATAAACGACGTTTCTCGAGATTCTTATAGGAACTGAATGTGAATGTATAAGGTCTAACTAGTTGTATACCTCGATGTACTTCTTGGCGTTGTCCCAAGCACCACCGGTGTTTGATGCAGAAATGGCAATCTACAAATCAAAATCATATGGGATTAGAGAGAAAGAGAGACTGTTTGAAGGTTTTTATACATGTCATCAGAATAATTACCTGTACACCGGAGACGAGAGATCCTGCAAGTACACCGGACAGGGTTTCCACTCCGAATAATATTCCTACAATCAATGGAGTAAGCATGACAAGGGCACCAGGTGGGATCATTTCTTTGATTGATGCATCGGTGGAGATCTTGACGCAGTTGGCATAATCAGGCTTTGCGGTTCCTTCCATGAGTCCAGGGATGGTGTTGAATTGCCTGCGCACTTCCTCAACCATCTTAAGGGCAGCACTTCCCACACTCTTCATTGTCATGGCAGAGAACCAGTATGGAAGCATTGCACCGACAAGCAAGCCAATGAATACTTTAGGTGTCAAGACATCTACAGTAGAAATTCCTGCACGACTCACAAATGCACCAAAGAGGGCTAGAGATACAAGAGCAGCAGATCCAATAGCGAATCCCTGTTACCATTATAGGAAGCTCGTTAATGAAGAGGCAATGGAGATTGGAATGGCCCTTCTATTCTAAGTAGACCTAACAACATTCAGTGAAGTACAAGAGTATCTGACTTACCTTTCCAATAGCAGCAGTGGTGTTTCCTGCAGCATCTAGGGCATCGGTTCTTTCTCTTATTCTGTGGCTCATCCCAGCCATCTCGGCAATGCCTCCTGCGTTGTCACTGATGGGACCATAGGCGTCAATTGCCAAACCAGTAGCTATCGTGCTCAGCATTCCGAGAGCAGCAACTGCAATGCCGTACATTGCAGCAAAACTGAAGCTAACAAAAATGCTGATTGCTATGGCAAAAATTGGAATGATAACTGATTTGTAGCCCAAGGCAAGGCCAAAAATAATATTTGTAGCAGCACCAGTGCGGCAAGAATCAGCAACGTCTTGCACGGGGCTGGAAACAAATGAAACAAAACTTACATTTCTGATAGGCAAGAATCAAATAAGCACCAAAACAGAACAGCTAGAGACCCAAGTCTACCTGTAAGCATTGCTGGTATAGTACTCGGTAACAAATCCAATGATAAGTCCAGCCCACAGACCAACTCCAACGCATAAGAACAACTGCCTGCAAGTTCAAATTTGCATGCCAATTAGCCTTTGATAAATGTTAGTGTGAGACTGAAAGGAAGGACAGGCAGGAGAAATGAATCTTCATCCATTAGTTTGTCCCAAATTTTAATGGAGTTGCTTTACCTAAATATTGACTTCATGCATACAACTTTCAAAGACGATCCAAGAAATATGATGAAGCAACACTCATGTAATGCAAATATTTCAATTTATAGAAGCACGGGTCAGACTTTAGACTTACCAGCTCTGAACTTCTTTCTGTATTCCAAAATTGAATATTGTGAAGGTAGAGGGAAGAGCAATCCAAGAAACAAGAGCAATTCCAATTGTCATGAGAACAGTTGAGATTACAAGTTGCTTCTTCAATGCTGGCTCAATTTCTTTTACAGCCTTGACTTCAAAGAAATCAGTTGCAAATAAGGTCGTAAGCAAACACACAAGGATACCCACAGAACTGATAAGAAGAGGATATAGCATGGCTGTGAACTCATGGTTGACCCCGAAAGAAGAGATAGAAGCAACAACTAGGGCAGCACACGATGACTCTGCATAAGATCCAAATAGATCTGACCCCATCCCAGCAATATCTCCAACATTGTCACCGACATTGTCAGCAATAACCTAAACACATATTTAGCATTAAAACTAACCAGGAAAAAAACATAAACACACCTTGCCATTTAAATGACACAATAAGCTTACCGCTGGATTTCTAGGATCATCTTCAGGGATATTCCTCTCCACCTTGCCCACAAGATCAGCTCCAACATCTGCAGCTTTAGTGTATATACCTCCACCAACTCTACCAAATAGGGCCATTGATGACCCACCAAGCCCATAACCAGTTATAGCCTCAAATAGCCCTTCCCAGTCATCACCATAGTATAACTTGAATACGTTGATTGCGATGTACAAAACAAGAAGACCATTTGCAGCAAGAAGGAAGCCCATCACAGCACCAGAACGGAATGCAACAATGAAAGCCTTACCAACACCCTTTCTAGCCTCCAATGTAGTCCGTGCATTAGCATATGTTGCAATTTTCATTCCAAGAAATCCAGAAATCACGGAGGTAATAGCACCAAGCAAGAAGGATATGGTGCTAAAGATAGCAGTTGCAAGAGCAGGCTTGCACATTTTGGAACTGTCATACGTACATTCCTGGCTCTTTGTGCTGAAACCCTCAACAGAACCGAGGAATAGAAAGATCAGTAATGCAAAAGCAACCATGAAAACACCAACATACTGGTATTCCGTAAACAGGAACGAGGTTGCACCTGTGGCATAGATTAATTCCGTAGTTAGAAAGTTATCATCAGGAAATATTTAACTATCTAGGTGCCAATACAACATTAGTAAGAGCGAAAGGAAGCACTCTTTTGACGATTCAAAATTCAATCGAAGCCTGTTTAAGCTCCAAATTGAAACGCCAATTGCCAAAACTATACTACTTGTAGTATTTTTAATCATCCATTTTAAAAGAAACATACAATAAAAGCAAAACATGTTAAGATTAGAGTCACCCTGTTCTTTTCCTGGGGTCAAAAGGAAGGCATCAGCAGGAATAAATAGGCAGAGCAAATTGCAATCTCATAGAAAGAATCTCAAAATTCCTCCAGTTCTTTTCTTTCTTATTTGTATTTTTTTTAATTCTACTTTCCAAAGATGTTCACTCTGGATGCTCAAAGGCCCCTGCCGAAATAACCACGTATCATCAGCGAATTTCGGTCCCTCTAGTTGCTCAAAATTTACTTTGAGCAATGAAGCTGTTAAAAATCACATATCTTATTATAGTAACTTAATGTAACATGTTATTATCCAGTCCAGCAGCCTTACACAAAATTGGCTTCTACAGTAGAGATATGTGACTACAGCAAAGTACCAAGTTAACATGGTTTCTCTGGTCTTTTACCACTTGGATAGTGCTGGGCAGCAGCCAGGAGTTATTTAATAGTAAATCAAGTGTTGCTTAGGGAGTACCTAACTGCAATTAGTGTATATAAAATAACAAAGTGACATGCCCATCATAATCATAGCAAGCTAATGAATTGTAATAGTAACAATTAAAGACGAAAACTAGAATTTAAGTCTATAACATCTGTTAAATGATCATTATTTAATAGTAAGCAACACCCCACCCCCCGCAAAGCAGGAAAAGTTCAGATCTTTATGATTAAGCAACTAAAGAAGAAGAAGACTTAAGTCTAAATCTATAACGTATTAAAATAATCATTATTTAACTAGTAAGCAACACACAAAGCAGGAAAATCTCAGATCTTTAACAGTCAAATGCTAAAAACGCCAAGTAAATCAGAAGAAAGTATACCGACAAACCATGTAAAGTACAGAGAGAGTATACCAAAGCATCAAAGCTGCTGTCTTTACTCACACATACGTATACATATAAACAACAGAACAAGTTTATTCAATTTACTTGTACAAGTACTTGCAATTTTCAATAACATGAAAATGAAGTAGGCAACTAAGAATTTAGAAACACCTATAATTAAGACTAAAGGCCTAAGTATCAAAAAAAAAACGTATCAACCCCACACAACAGCAAACATTCAACTCCAGGAAAAGATCCTCCAAGATCTAATTGCAAACCATACAAATAAACAAGTGTATAGCCTTTTAACAGAGTACACATTCACCTACTGCTTTCAACTTGAAGCCTTGAACTCTATATACACAGAGACAATTAAGTGGATAGAGAACCATGAAGTGTCACGTCCAAATCCTAGCAGCACCAATAAACTCTGGGTGATTTCTTTCACTCGGCCCACCAGGGGTGGATCTTGTGGGTCAGTGCTGGTATAGTAAAGGTACCTAAGCTGGACCAAGCACCACCGTCATACAAAGAAAATACACAGAGACATATATTCGTACATACACAATATACAATATACTTATGCACATATACACACACACCCTGTGTGTCCTAGTAATCGTCTCAGGTTGAGCCAAAAAACCACTATATGATTTCTCGTTTGTTCTAGCCTTGGTAAACAGAGTTACATGTATATGTGAATTAGCCAAGGTGCGCAAAAGGCAGCTCGGATACTGGTATCACGTACATGCACAAAACCTGACTCGAACATGGCGATTATAAAAAATTATATACATGTGTATACTTATCAGTAGTAAATTATGCAAATGTAACAACATGTTAAGCAATTTCAATGCAGCTATAAAAAATTCAAAAATAATAACTAATTTCACGTACCTTCAGCAATGGCATTTTGAATTTCAGCACACTTACGAACAACGCTATGGTCATTAATCCCTTCTTCTTCTTCAATAAGCGATTCAGCATATCCATTCTTACCATCAGCGCCGGCACCGGAAGATGACGATTTACCATCAGTCGATACCGTAACTTTCGAAACAATCACCCATTGTACTAGCGCAAATACGATTCCGATAACTGCACACACCGGAATCAGAATCTCCGTTCCGAGATCTGGCAGAATTGTTGTTCCCATCACCGACAAATCTAGAGAGAGGAAGTGTGATTTAGAGAGAGAAAATAGTGAAAAAAGTGTGAGAGATGGAGAAAAAAAAAACGTGAATGGGAAAAATAAATAAATAAGAGAAGAAGATGAAGAGAGCAGATTTGTTCGGTGGCTCTGTGGCTCAATCTTATTTTGGCCGGTAATTTTAACTAATTAAATTATTTCTTTTTATTTTTTAAAAAATAACTAAAAATAACACGTTTACATATTATGTTCTTTAGTATAGTTTAATCGAACTAAGATTATAACTAAAAAGTTAATTAACAATACAAGGGTTAGGTTTACAAGAGAATTCGAGTGAACACTTCTGTTCCCTTTTAAATTTGTCCTCTGAATTTATATGTCAGCTTTCAGTAATTATTGTCATTTTCTTGTTTTTATTTGTTAGTATTGCTATTTAATTTAATTATTTATCACATTATGACTGTGAGATAGAACGTTACAATTGATACATCGTATAAAATGTAAAAAGTTAAGTAATTTGTTCACGTCAATATGGCTTTTAGAAACATTTTAGTAGTTTGGATGCAACATCATTAAACAGGATTTTATGGTAGTTCTCCTTTGGCCAAGCAAAATTATTTATAGTATTTTTCTTTTTAAATGTCTTTAAAAAAGAAACTAGAAAAAAATTGGTAATTTTTTCATTATTTATGTATCAAGAATTCAAGATAATATCTCTTTCTTCATCAAATATTCATTTCATTCTATGTTTTGTGAATGCACTTCTATGCATTATGTTTTTTTTAAAATTTAGTTTAATTGAATTAAGAATTTATTTGTTTGCATTTAATGGGAGTCTAAATCTTAATAAATCATATTTGTCTCATTCAATGTATTTGATTTTGGAGGACTGAATCATAATTATTCAAATTCAGTTTATTAAGTTTGTTTTATTTTCTTATAAGTCTCTTAATGAGTTTGAATACATCTGAATGAATCAGATCCTCTTAACTCCATTCAGACTCAAAATAAGTCGCTTACTT
This sequence comes from Solanum habrochaites, assembly GCA_027704765.1. NCBI lineage: Eukaryota > Viridiplantae > Streptophyta > Magnoliopsida > Solanales > Solanaceae > Solanum > Solanum habrochaites. The sequence continues at coordinate 3,116,427 of JAKWJA010002500.1, read as the reverse complement.
AATTCAACTACATCACAACAATTCATAAACGTTTTTTTTCTTATTTAATTAATGATAATTACATGTTTACCGATTTATAATTTCCTTTATTCTTGCTAACTTAATATACCTCTCTTACTTTCATAAATTAATTACGGAAAATGGTTTAAAATATCCCTGAAGTATTGAAAATGGTATAAAATTACCCTTCATCCACCTATTTGCTCCAAAATACCCTTCACACTCATCTATTGACTCAAAAATACCCTTGTCATCCACCTTTATTGACCACGTATTTAACGGTTTTAAATTTAAACTGTTTAAATATTTTTTTAAAATATGTGACACTCAATTATTTGTTATAATTTAACTTATAATTTATAAATCAATTCATTATCCACCCATTACTAATTAAACCCACCAAATTAATAAACCCGTCATATTACTAATGCAACAACTAAAAAGCTATTGTCAATGAGTGTATTAAAAATTTGAGGCGAAAATATCTATGGAAAAGTAAATTATTCTACATGCAAGTGTCTAAATAAAAATTACCGATAAACTTAAAAGTTTAACTATGTTCATCTTAATTATTCTTTCATCTCAATTATGTGATGTTACTTTATAGACAACTTTTTTAAAAAAATAATATACTAAAGGTTTTAAAACAAATCATAAATATTTATTAAATTATATTAAAAAAAATTCATGAATTAATTTGGGATGTACTACTTCTTTATTTTTAATCATAAATTTCGAATTCAAGCTTAAAAGAGAATCCTATTGAAAGTGTCCTCCTAAATAAGCGACTCAACCTAAATTTAATTGGGGCTTCGATTGGACTCAAATAATTTTGGATGTCATTTTCAGGAATCTATAATTTCGTCGTGTTTTAGTAGTGTTTATGGCGATTTTGATATAATTGATTTATTAATTAGGTGAAGTTTAGTTAGTTTTGAGTAAGGCTGGCAAATGGACCGGTTTTTGTCCGATCCGGTCCGGTTCCAGTCCGATTTCTATACCGGTCCGTCCGGTACCGGTTGAACCGGTAAGGAACCGGTCTTTTGGAATCGAGACCGATTCCCGGACCGATTCCCGGAGCGGTTCCCGGGTTTTTATCCGGTTGAACCGTTTCGGTAAGGACCGGTTCCAAACCGGTCCGATCCGGTAAGAACCGGTTTAGTCGATTTTTCAATTTTTTTTTATTAAGGTTACCGTTTTATGTCATTTTATAAATTTAATTTTTAATTATTTTAATAAAAGTTTAATTAAAACTTTAAATTCAATATAAACTTTAAAGTTTAAATTCAATTTCAAACTTTAAATTCAATATAAAGTTTAAAAAAACTTTAAATTCAATTTCAAACTTAAGTTCAATATAAAACTTTAAATTCAATTTGAAACTTTAAATTCAATATAAACTTTAAAGTATAAATTTAATTTCAAATTTTTATAAACTTTAAAGTTTTCAATTGAAGTTTTAATATAAATATATAATATTATATAATAATTAAAGTAATTAAAATTAAAAAAAAAATACCGGATGAACCGGTAAGACCCTGTTCCAAACCGGTCCAACCCGGTTACTAACGGACCGGGCGGAACAGATTGGTTTTTCGGTAAATCTGGTCCGGTAAAATCCGGTACCGGTAAGAAAATCCGGTACCGGTCCGGTTACTGGTAAAACCGTTCCTGTTGACCCGGTCCTGTCCGTTTGCCAGCTTTAGTTTTGAGTGAGTAGTGGATTGGTTTATACGCTATATTAATAAATTAAATTATAACCAATAGTTGAGTGCCAATTATTTTTAAAAATATTTTAACAGTTTAATTTTAAAATAGTTAAATAAGTGGTCAATTTTGAATCAAAAGGTGGATGACAAGGGTATTGTGGAGCCAATAGGTGGATGAGAAGTACATTTTGGAGCCAATAGGTGGATGAAGGGTTTTGTATCATTTTCAATACTTTGAGGGTATTTTAGGCCCTTTTCCGAATCAATTAAATATTTGAATTGATAAGCACTTCATGATATAATATTAGCACGATTTTAGAAAATAAGAAAGTATTAATTATTTGATCAATAACAATAATAAAAAAAATTCATTAACATTATATTAATACTCTATATAAACTATTCTACATTGCGCTATATTAGATTCTCAAAGTTTTTGAGTTGTATTAGATTGTCAAAGTTTTTGAGTGCAAATAATAGTCATATTAATGATGTTAATTAATGTTAAATTCTTAATAGATAAATCATATTACCTTGTTAACAGAGGCGAAGTTAGAATTAGAATTTTCAAAATTTAAAGAAATATACACACGAAGTAGCCAAAGGGGGTCCAAAATCTACTATATATACCTAAAAAAATATTTTAATCATATAAAAATAATATAATTTTTCATCAAAGAGGATTCGGATGAACCCCCTAAAACTATGGTGACTCCGCCCACTGCTTGTTACAATAAGAATGTTTAAAATGTTATTTTCTATAAAAAGGAAATTATTTTACTAAAATGAGATTTTTATATATTTTATTAATATAGCGTTTATTTTCATATGTATATTCAGATATTGAAAACAAACAATCTCAATAATTTAGTGTTCAGATTCAGGGACAATATCTTAAAATATTCAGATGTTTATTCAGATTTACATATCTAGATCTTAATGTATTTCTTAATATTCAGATGTATATTCAGATTCAAATGTCTTAATCTTAATAAAAACAAATAAGTCGTTCCCTTTTTAATCTTTCCTCTGAATTTATACATCATCTTCTATTAATTATTGTCATTTTCTTATCTTTGTTTGTTAGCATTACTATTCAATAATTTACGTTATAGTTATGGGATGGAACGTTACAACTGATAAATATCGCATAATATGAAAAGTTAGTAATTTGTTCATGTAAATATGACTTTTAGAAATATTTAGTAGTTAGGATGCAATATCATTGAATATGATTTTATGGTAGTTCTTTTTTCATCACGTAAAATTATTTAGGTATTTTTCTTTTATACGTGTCTTTAAAAAATTAGAAAAAATTTAATTATTTTTTCATTATTAACGTATCAAGAATTCAAGATAATATCTCTTTACTTCGTCAAATATTCATTTCATTCTATATTGTATGTAGTTTTTAGGAATAATTACTACATATAAAGGATAAGTAAAGAAAATAATTATTTTATCTTAAAATTTTAAATTGAAAAACAATTTAAAACAAGTATTTTAATTTACTTCCCTTTTAATTTATGATTTATATTAATGGTACAATATATTTTGCTTTTCTAATTAGAAATATTTTAGAATATAAATCTACATACAGTATATTTAGTTTTCTTTTAATTTTGTATCTACCCAACAAATAACATATATCACCTTTTATTTTGTTTTTCTATAAATAATGATATGGTCTTTTATTTTTAATATAATAAACAATTAATGAATTATACAACAAATTTTATTTGTTCTTTTTTCAGTTTTCTTCGATTTCATAAGGGATAATGCACTAATACTCTCTCAATCTATGCCCAAAATCTCAGAGACACACTTATACTATACTAAGGTCATATTACCCCCCTGAACTTATTTTATAAATAATTTCCTACTCCTTTTCAGCCTACGTGATACTATCTTGTGGGCCCTACACTATTTGACTTTTTTTTTCAAGCTAGTGCCATGTAGGCCGAAAAGGGATAGAAAATTACTTTTAAAATAAGTTCAGGGGATAATAAGACCTTAATATAGTATAAGTGTGTCTCTGAGATTTTAGACATAGGTTGAGGGAGTAGTTGTGTATTTTCCTATTTCATAACACAAAGGTTTATGTAAAGAGACTAAGAGTGTACATAGTTCGATTTGGCCTAAATCAATTATGTCAATTTTTTTTCCTTTTAACAGTTTTCACTCAAAGTATAGAAAATTACATAGAGTACTAATCATTCTTTTTAGTTTTTTTTTTCTTATTCAACACATTCAAATATTTATAAACCTATTAGAATAATTATTATCTTCAACATTTTAATAGAAATTGATTTTTTAATGAGAGGGTTGAGCAGGATGATTGGGTCAGAGTCATGATCAAACGTAATACTTGTTTGGTGAACTTAGTTAAAAGATAAAATTACGTTCGTGCTATCAACTTTAATTTTTTGATATGATAGTAAACCTACATTTGATCTTAACAAATAGTATAAAAATCAAATGTGTTAAATAACGCTAATATTCTGTCTATAACAAGATTCACCGAAGAATCAAATGATGATGTAGAGTTTGAAAATTGTTTTGGTCTTCAAGATGAAAGGCTTCTAATAGGGTCATGGATATGCAAGAACAAGCCCTTTTTTGGGGCTAATGGGCCTATCCTTTTGACCCATTTTCTAGAAAATACTAGAGTAGTTTTACTTTGTAGTCTGTGTGCATAATATTTTAAGTCGATGATCTATTAACAAAAATAATAAAATAATAATAAGACCTATATATATCTTATATTTTTGGACTTTATTTTTGAAATTACTAAATATGTGATTGTTTTTGTTGCATTCTTAATAAAGTGAGGTTTTCGACACTATTATTGCAAATTTGAATGCGGAAATCGGATAAAAATCAAGAAAAGTATTATTTATGTTTAATTTTTTTTAACTATTGTTCGAAATGAAGATGAATAGTTCAAATTTTAAAAAAAATCCACTTCTCTCAAATTCAAACATATATATCTAGAAAATGTAATGTGTTGTGCAAGATTACTAGACACGTTAATATAGTGATTTTGATATTATGATTTTTGACCAAACTAAGTTATTATATAAAGCAATATATCAAAATAATATATTTTTCTAAAATTTTAAATAACTGGTATAAACGTATTTCACATTAACATTTTAGGATATATTTCTTTTTATAAAAACTAACAACGTTAGGTTGATATATGTTACTGTGAGTAACGTTTTAGGAGTAAAACTTTACCTTGAGTAACGTATATCAACCTAACGTCGTCAACTTTTAAAAAATAAAAATACCCTAAAACGTTACTGTGAAATACGTTTATACTAATTTTATAAAATTTAAGAAAAACGTATTATTTTGGTGAATTACTTTATATAATGATTTAGTTTAGTCAAAACCTGCGGTATGATATATGATATATATTTTAATTTTCTTAGTATTTGATATTTAGGTATAACATGCCACAATATCAAATACAATATATAAGAATATAGTTACATAGATAACATATACATTATTTAAATATTAACAAATATGCAAACTAGTATTAGTATAAACTAAATGTTTAGAAGTTAAAACTTTGACTACTCTATTTTGATTGACAAAAAAGTATTTGAATTGTAATCGACCAACAAAAGGAGTTGTTCGTACTTATACATATATTTGTACATACATAATGTGTTAGTATGATACAATTAAGACTTTGTTTAATTGCCGAAGCCATAATACTCCAATATACTCGTATATATTAATCGAAGTTAAACAAATTGTAGTTATCAATTATCCATACCGTAAAATATCAAAATCGAATTTCAACATACTAATCTGTATCGAATTAAATTGATATGGTCATGGTATAACATTTTATAAACCAAATACCAAATTAAGATTAGAAATTTTCAAATACCGTACCATATCATAATATCCCATCCTTACTTTTCATCATAAAATATGAATTCTTTTTCTCTAAAGTAAAAAATACACGTTTAAATATAACATAAAATTTCATTAAACCTAAAATTTAACTTCGAAATTTATGACCAAACCGAGAGCTAAGTTAACGACACGTCTCTCTTCTTTCTCCTCCCATGTCTTTTCTGTGAAATTTATATTTTTCGTACCATCGTGTCCTTGCTCTAACCCCCACCCCCCCACCCCCCAAAGAATCCATTTTTTCCCAAATTAAGCAATTAACTACCCAAAACCCCAAAAATTAGTGGCTAAATAGCCACTGATTTTCTAAAAAGTTTTAATCTTGTTGAGTTTACATGAAATTGGCTTTGTGGGTGTGTGTTTAAAACTTATGGGGAAGAGAAAGAGAAGAGCTGATCTCAATAAAACTCATTCTCTTACTGGTAAAAATTGGTACTTTGCTTAAAATGCTTCTTGTTTTTTTTTTTTTTTGTGCTGAATTGTTTTGTTTTCTTGATTGTTTTTCTATTGATTGTAATTTACTTGGAATTATGCAATGCTAGTAAGCGGCGGAGCCAGTATTTTCACTAGGTTACGAAATATGAATAGTAAGGGGTTCAAAATTCACTTTTGTTGTCTTATAAATAGTTTAATTTGTTGTCGAATGGGGTTCGAATGAAGCCCTTGACCCTACCTGGCTCTGCCCTCCAAAAAAAGGTGTTTAGATTGGAGGTTGTGGTTATAGGTTGTTAATTGAGAAATTTTTAGGTTAATGGGAGTAGTTATTAATGTCTAAAACTAGAGTCTCATTTATTTCTTAATGTTGGAAGTATCGGGACTCAGGGGCGGAGCTAGGGATTTGGTAGAAATTGCACGATATATATATAAGATCAAAATTATATTTTTATGTGTGTTTATATATAGTACATGATGAACAATCCCCTTGGTTTGTTTGTGCTATTTGTTTATATTTTGAATCCTCTTAGTGAAACTCGTGGCTCTGCAATGTTGGGACGTTTTCTTTAGGTTGACATTTAGATTTTTACATTTCACATATAATTGGTTGTTGTGTGTGTATTATACATATCGGGAAAAGAAAGAGGAGAACTGATCTCAATAAGATTTCTTCTTGTACTGGTAAAAGTTGGTTCTTGCTTATAAATGCTGCTTCTTCCCTTTTGTGTTTATTTCCGCTGAAAATGCTCACCCTGTTGTCTTATTTTCTTGATTCTTTTTCTTGTTTGGAAGAATTCTCGGTGGTTGATTTGACTGTTTGATTAACATTGTACTTGGTGTTGTAATTTACTTGAAATTATGCAATGCTGCTCCAAAAAGGTGTTTAGAGGGGTAGGTGGGTAGTGAGGTATTGTAGCTTCTTAATAGAAAAATTGCTTGTTTTATAGTTATCAATCACTATGGTAGAGTCTCATTTTTTTTAATGTGCTGGGAAGTGTGGACGTTTTCTAGTGGTTAAATTCCAGCGGAGGCAAAAACATTAGGTGATTTCTTCCTATTTATCCAAGGTTAGGTGAACAGAGTTACGCAATACTTGTGTTGGTGGGAATACCAGATTTCTCGTGGAGTTATTTGAGTGTGCACAAGCTAATCTGGACACCTTAGTTAGTAAAAAAAGGTATTGGGACGTTGGTCCCTTAGTTGAAAGCTTGCTAACAAGTAAAGGTTGCTTTATTTACCTTCTTTGTGGAGAGCAATTCATTTATCCAACAAAAGGTTTAACTTCCGATGAATTGTTAGGCTTTTAGAGTTTGGTGAATGGAATTTTAGTAGAAAGTTCCATTTCCTGTGTTTGAGTTTTTGGATTTTAGACGATAATTTCAGATCAATAATCTGAGTTTTATGTCTTTTAAATTGCTTGTAGTTGGTTAGTTATGAGAATTCACTTCACTCTTTTAGAAACAGAAATAATATGTTCACTATTGATTGGGTTTCCTTACTTTTAGTAGTGATATAGGATATCTAAGTATTGTTGAACATGACCTCGTGGCCAACTTACCGTTATCTGGTATGACCTTCAACTGTCAAGGGATCACTTCTCCATACTCCTCACAATTTTCGCAAGACTTCTTTTCCTTCCGCTTCGTACTACGTTGGTTCCGAACTATGATATGTAACATATGCCATTTGCATCGCCTTTTTTTCTACTTATGCGGAAGATGGTCTGATGGAAACTTGATCTTTTGCTGCATAGTATCCCATGCCATTTTCTTGTTCCATCTACCCTATCGCTGTCACACACTGAAAATTCCGATTATTTTGCCTTATTAAAGTGTAGCTGCGCTAAGTTTCTTCTATTTGAATAGAATTTTTTCTAGAAGAAGCTCGCCATCATTGCAATGCTTTCGTGTGAGCAATTCTTAGAAGCATGACATACAAATTCGAGGATGGTTTTTGTTCGTTCAGTATTTGTTCTAGTTCAATGGAGTCTCCCTCCTAAGTCCTACCAATCAAAACTAACACATAGATACAGAATAAAAAAATGTTTTTGCTAGATATTCATTGTGCTTGCATAGTTAGCTTCCTTGAGAAATGACAGTCAAATACTTGAATCGTAATTCAAAGCTTTATTCATGTCGCTGCAGACCAGCTGCCTCCACCTGGAATGGATGCATTGTCGAGACAGGTTAGCTTTCTTTCCTGTCATGCATTGGTAGTTAAATATTTCCGTTAGTTTTGCTATGTGGTTCAATCTTCAAAGTTACTCTACTTACACATCTGCATCTGATGCATTTTTGGGAATCATGTAAAATGGTGGAGGAAAATATATCAGCTCGATTGATACGGTACTCTATAGATATTTATGAGCTGGGATTAATTGACTTAGTTATTAATGTTGTGAATTCCCACCTTAAAAATTTATAAGGAGAAGGTTTTCATGTACATAACTGTGAGGTGAAAGAGTTCCAACACGAAATGATTTGGCATTACGATGTTCTTGCTTATCCTTCTTAGATCTTTTCTTGTTTTAATTGGCAGACCTCTCATCAAGTTGATGTCTATGCAACAAAGTCTTTCTCATCAATTATGGATATCATAGATGATTCTTCAAAGGCAACACAATGTCAACAACCATCTATTGTTCACCGTCGAAATATTGACCAGGCAATGTGTTCAAAGAATCCTCATCACTACTATGGGCTCCATTATACTCGACGGAGGTCTGCTAATAATGCTGAGGCATCAACTTCCCGTGGTGGGACCACTTCTTTTTATGATGAGCTGATGTCTGCAAAGTCAGCTAGTAAATGCAACTCGGATTCTGGACATGACACAGGTGCAACTTATTTCCTTATCTTTTTTCCACATACATGTTGTGCAACTCCTTAGTAATTGGACAAGGATCTTGGTCTCTTTTGGAGGCCAAGTTCTTGTTTTGCCATCAAATGTAAGATTGTTCTAATAGAAATTAAGCTTGGCCTTGTAAATCAAATTTCTCATTCTTTTTGTATCAGTCTTGAGTGATTCTCTTTATCTTTCTTTTGAACCTACTTGGTTGAATACATAGACAACCCCCTGAATGGCTGAACTGGGCATGACAATCATCTAGGGCCCCAACTTATTGAACGGTTTGTATTGTAAAAAATGTGTCTATTGATCGCTCATCTTACAATTCTAAACAAACTAAGGTTCATGAATGTTACTTGCTCTTGATGTGACAAATAAAACTAATGAGCCAAAAATAAATAAATTCATGGCATGAAAAGAGAGACGGAGAGAGGAGTTGAAATGAAGAACTCTGTAAGCCTCATTTTCTGGCGACACCAGTTTTTTCGTGGAGTAGGAAGAAGAGTTGGAAAAAATTTCTCCTTCGAAAGATCCAATCTTTCTGCAAAACAGAGACACGTACATCAAGGCGTGTTCAATAGGCACATTCTCGATAACATAAGGTGTTCAATGCGTAGGGCCTCTAGATTAGTTGTCTAAATGAAAAACAAAAATGTTTGAACAAGTTCAAGTTGTCGTTCATGTATTAAACCAATCATCTTTAAGCAACACTTGAGTAGTGTTGTCAAAGGCGCACTTAGGCCTTCAAGCGAGGCTCAAAATGTGTTGAGCGCTTCCTGTTGCTTAAAGTATGCTTTAGTGTTATCATCAAATCTTCTAAGTCATACTTTTCTTTGTCAATGAGTCTCTTCCAAAGAGGCGACATTAAACAACTGAAATTTCATTTTATCGTATTTTTTTTTGTTCATATATTTGTCATTCATGCCTATAATTATCAATCTTCGACTAAACATATATATTTGTATCTTTTTGCTCCCTTTGTGCCTTTTTTCATTCAAGTTCATGCTTTATTTTTCGATTTGCACTTAAAGCCCCAACGGATTCCGCTTTATGTTTTTGATAACACTGCACTATTAACATCTTTGATATTATTTTCTGCTTCTCACTTGACTTCCTTTGCATTTCTTTTCAGAGAGTAAACCTCAAAAACCAGAAAGTGTTGGCGTTGCGCCCAGTTTACTGGCAACAAATGCAACATCTTCCAACGTCACCAAGCAGTTTTGCGGATTATGTCAGAAGCCTTTGAGAAAGAAACACTATATGCTCGATAGCAACGTACCTTCCTATGAGCCCTCTGTTGTGGCAGTTTTAGTTTGTGGTCATCTTTACCATGCTGATTGTTTGGAGGAAAGAACACATCATGACAATGCAACAGATCCTCCCTGCCCGATCTGTCGTGGCATCAATTGACTAGGTTTGCTTCTCTACCTGAATGTAGATAACCTCAGATGCAGATTCAGGATTTGAAAAGCTCCGAGTTGTGTAGACATATATACATGTCTTAAAATCTCGATACAATGTAACTATCTGTTATGTTTATATATAGTTCGAGTCAAAGGTGCGCGTTTAATCTTTTGGATACCAGATGTATTGAGAGGGAAATGTAGCTTTACAAGATACATCAACAGTCAGTATAAACTTTTCAGTGTTTTCTTTGAAAATATTTGTGATGTATTAGTCTAACTCTAATAGAATTTATATAAGTCATTAGTGTATGACAAATTGATGGATTATGCTATCTTAAACGGCATGCCATTTGGTACGTGAGATAAGGTGAGATATATCAAGTTAAAGATTAAAATTATATTTTGTTTGGTTGGAGGTGTAAATGTATACCTTCAATTAAACATAGTATATATTTAATCGTAACATTAATTTTGGATTTATATCTTCAACCAAACAGAATATAAATATGAGCGCAACCTTATTTTTGGATATCTTATGTTATTTTTTCTAATTTGATATTATTTTATTCTATCTCTGAGATATCATAAAATACTCTTACGATTATAGTTTCTCGTGAAATAACTTTGTCTACGAACCAAACGGGTTAATAATCTTTGAAAATGGCAACAGACAACACCATGTGTACCTGATTTGTGACTTTCCTTTTTCTGTCTTTTTCTACTATTTTAACTTTTTTCTAATTAAGGCATATTCCTTAAAGTTTTAAATTTAAAATTTTGAAATTTCAAAAAGGTACCTTCCTTTTTTTGGGACTAAATACAACTCAATAAACTTGGCAATGGCCCATAAAAACTATGTATTATATCATATTATAAGATTTTAATTCTCATTGAATGTATGCACACATCTGTCAAAGACATATGGAAGGACCACTACAATGTATTTTTTTTACAAAATCACTTCAAAATCAAATTTCAAATGTTTTAATTTATGTAATATAATTTAATTTGATAAAAAATATATAAGATAAATTTAATACTTAATATTTTCGGCTCGAATAGTATAAATATATATTATTAAATAAATAAAAATAATAGATTTCAAATCATGTCTAATGAGAGATAACACATAGAATAAACAATTCCAAACATCACAATTCATAATAATTAAAAAAAGAGTTATGACTATTTAAGTTATTTATTTTTAGCGAGTTATATTTGAATACGTTAAAAAAAAACGTAATACATAAATACACATTCAAATTTATTCTTAGCTGGTAAGTAATGAATTAAACTTTAAAAATGTACATCGAGACACCTTAACTTAATTTCAATGGATATATTTATTTTGTAAAAGCATCATATAAATATATAAATATTTATATTCAAAATTAAAATATTTTAATGGTCAGTTTAGGCCAAATTTGAACTATTGATATGTCATAAAAATTCCTCTGCCACCAAATATACAGAACCATTCTCCACATATCTCTCTGTTCTGTCCTTTAATCATCTCCTATTAACAGAAAGAGAAAAACCTCCCTATTTCTCCATGCTTTCAACTCTCTGAAAATCCTTTAAAGGGTGTCCAATTCTTCCATTTTCTTGAAATTTTGTTGACCCTTTGTGTTTTTATAGTCATTTTTCTCTTTTTTTAATCCCCAACTCTTTGATCTTGCCGGGAAAAAGAACCCCATTTTCCGGCAGGTCAAAGGGGTGGTGGATTCATTCTTTTCTTGAAAATTTGAAATCTTTATGTGGATGGGTGTTTGGTTTTGATATACATTTGCTAAAAAGTGGAAAAAGATTTGAACTTTTTTTTTTACCAAATATAGAGATTTCAAGAATTGAGGAAAAATGGTGACTGAGGTGATTCCGGTGAGGAATCCAATAAGCACGGTGTTGGAGAGAGTTGGGGTTTATGGGTTTGTAGGGAATAACAACACTACAAAGAGATGTAATATTGAATTTCAAGATGAAAATGATACAATGGAAATGGTGCAGCTTGGTGCTGAAAGGACAAAAAATGTGCTTATTTTGATGAGTGATACAGGGGGTGGACATAGGGCTTCAGCTGAGGCGATTCGCGATGCTTTTCATTTGGAATTTGGGGATGAGTATAATGTAAAGTTTCAATCTTTATGGTTTTCTAGCTATTTGATATGAAAATGCTGTGTTTGTTTGGAATTGTGAATCCCTTTGCTTTGAAATTCTATGTCGATTCGTGTTGTTCTATGTGCATTATTGTATCATTTGTCCTATTGAGATATTGAATTTCCAATGATGAATGCTAAGTTTTTTTTTTTTTGAAGTTTTGATTAGTTCTTGAAAGTTAAGGATATTATAATGTATAGTTATTATAGTTCTGGTTTTCTAGCTATTTGAATCTGAATTGCTTTTTTATGTGGGATTGTGAATTCCCTTGCTTAGAAATGCTATGTTGATTTGCGATTGTCCTATCTGTTGTTGAGTCATTTGTCATATTGAGGTATTGGATCCAATGATAAAGGCCAAGTTTTTTTCTTTTGAAGTTTTGAATAGTTCTTGAAGTTTTAGGATATCACATCGTAAAGTTATTATCTTTCTGGTTTTCTAGCTATTTGATCTGAATTGCTCTTTTTGTTGCATTTTTTTAGTTTGGAATTGTGAATTCCATTAATCCCCTTGCTTAGAAATTCATGTGGATTCGTGTTGCCCTATGTGCAATGTTGAGTCATTTTTCATATTGAGGAACTGAGTTTCCGTTTTCCAATGATAAGAACCAAGTTTTTTTCTTTGAAGTTTTGGTTAGTTCTTGAAAGTTAAGGACATTATAATGTATAATATAAGTTCTATCCTTTTGGTTTTCAAGCTATTTGATCTGAATTTCTTTTTTATTGCATTTTTTGTTTGAAATTGTGAATCCCCAAATCCCCTTGCTTAGAGATTTAATATTGATTCGTGTTGTCATCTATACCTACAAGTTGTGTTTTCTTTGCGTTGATCTACATAATTTTCATGTTTATGGAGATCCCATCTAGTTAAATACTTCTCCGGCATAATTTTTACTTGTTAAGTTTAACAATTTAGTTACTGCAGTTTTTCCCGCTCATGGTATGACATTCCTAATGAAGTATTTATTGGACGTACCACAAATTCATATTTCAATATGTTAATGTCAGATGTGTTCGATTTTTGTAGGTTTTCGTAAAAGATGTTTGGAAAGAATACACTGGATGGCCATTGAACACCATGGAACAGCAATACAAGTTCATGGTTAAACATGTTCAGCTTTGGAGGGTTGCATTTCACGGCACATCCCCTCGTTGGATACACTCTGCCTATCTTGCTGCCATTGCCGCCTTTTACGCCAAGTATAGTTCCTTCTTTGTTTTCAAAATTGTAGATGTTTGATACTTCCGATGGTTAATGATACTCCTTCCACTTTAAATTTGTTTGTCTAGTTTTGACTAGGCACGGGGTTTAAGAAAGTAATGAAAACTTTTGAATCTTATTGTTTCAAACGAAAGATATGTAGAATGTACTTAAGTGTTCTTTAATCTTGTGATCTTAAACATGCCACGTGAAAAATTAGAACTAAAGAGTTGCCAGACATTCTTTCTGAAACTTACTTAAAAAATAAAGCAAGACAAAAAAATTGAAACGGAGGGAGTATTCTTGACTTCCGTTATTTTCTATATGATTTTCCTTTGATACTCCTTGATGCGCCGGCTAGGTTAGATCACCATAAATTCATCATTTTCAATTATAGTACTGTATTTTGAGTACATTCAAGAATCTTTAATCATTTCTTTAATGCTTCATATCTTATAATTTTGTCAATATCGACTTGTCTCGTTTGTTAAGAAAGATTTCTGACCTGGTTGCTTAAGTTATATATCTAAATATTGATTTGTGAAAATGAAGGGAGGTGGAGGCTGGCCTGATGGAGTACAAGCCAGACATAATCATTAGCGTTCATCCTCTAATGCAGCATATTCCTTTGTGGGTTCTAAAATGGCAAGGTTTACAAAAGAAAGTAATATTTGTCACGGTTATTACAGACCTCAGTACTTGCCACCGTACATGGTAAATTATCGAGTAACTTAATTTGGAGTTTGAATATATCTAACACTTTCTTGCTATGTTGCTTGGACTCTTCAAATATTCTGCCAGGTGCATGTTAGATCATCCAAAAGTAGTGCATTTTTGGAGGATTCAACATGGGTGCAGTGACATTTTCGGAGAGTTTGGACGATATAGCTTTCATGTCAAATATGTCAGTTTAACCGATATCCTCTTTTGAATGATAGGTTTCACCCCGGAGTCAATCGATTGTACTGCCCCGCTGAGGAGGTAGCAAAGAGGGCTTTATTTGATGGATTGGAGGAATCTCAAACACTCGTTTTCGGGTTGCCTATTCGTCCCTCTTTTTGTAGAGCAATATTTACCAAGGTGAATGTTTCATTCATTTACAACAGAATTACAGTCCTTCGAATCCATATTTCATTTTTACTTTTTTCTGATTGTTTTCTTGATAATTGCTATAGGATGACCTCAGAGTAGAGCTCGAGATGGATCCCACATTGCCGGCAGTGTTGCTGATGGGCGGGGGTGAAGGGATGGGACCAGTGAAAAAAACTGCAAAGGCTCTCGGAGAAGCTCTTTTCGATAAAGAAATGGAGAAACCTATTGGGCAAATGGTTGTCATATGTGGACGCAATGAAGAGCTAGCTTCCACATTACAATCACTCGAATGGAACATCCCAGTCAAGGTAAGCAGAATTAGATTCTTGGAGTATGAATACGCCTTACAAAACTAAGTTAACACCTCAGATTTATTTGACAATCGAATTTTCTTTTGAATATTTTTCCCTCTTGCTATCTAGATTAAAGGATTTCAGAAACAGATGGAGAAGTGGATGGGCGCTTGCGACTGTATTATCACAAAGGTATGTTAATGTACTCCTATTTTAGCATTGCTATGCAGGGGTGGATTACGGGTTCAGCTGAACTCGGTAGTCTTGGTCTAAACTCTGTATTTGTACTAAATATCCATTGAATATGCACAAATATTAATTTAGAACCCAATAATTTGGAAGGTACTACAGCTCCGAACCCATAAGCTTCAACTTCTGGCTCCGCCTTTGTTGCCGTGTATTCTTTTTTGTGCATTGTTCAAAATGTGGGACTAAATTTTCAGTTATTTTCACCTGTAGGCTGGACCAGGTACAATTGCAGAAGCACTAATCAGAGGGCTGCCAATTATTCTCAACGATTACATTCCCGGACAAGTTAGTGAAATCAAAACATTGATTATTCGACTGCTAGCTATCGTAGTATAGCTGCTGTTATGACCGTGTTTACTGATTTACATTTCCTTTATGTATTTCTCAGGAAAAGGGAAACGTTCCATACGTTGTGGACAATGGAGCTGGTGTTTTCACACGAAGCCCCAAGGAAACAGCCCGGATTGTTGCAGAGTGGTTTAGCACCAAAGAGGATGAGCGCAAAACTATATCAGAGAATGCACTTAAACTTGCACAACCCGATGCAGTTTTTGACATCGTGAAGGACATCCACGAGCTTGCATGCCAGAGAGGTCCTCTCGCCAACATTCCTTACGAGTTCACGTCTTCATTTTCAAGCTTAATTTAAGCCAGATGCATAGATTCTGTTTGTTTTTTTTGTCTTTTTTACTACAAGGTCTAATATTTGTTCTAGTAGGATATTATGTAAGGTAGGTTCAATGATCTCATTTTTAGCCATAAAACGCTTGGCGCGCTCATTGTAATCTGTAGATTGTCTAGACAAATTCCGATCCTTGGTTAGTCGGAGAAAAAAGAAATTCAAAACGAGACCAGAACGAGGGAGCTGTGATAAAAATGCAGAAATTGAATGAAGTTTCATATGTTTTGGAGTGTTGAAATCTTCTTCTTTGGTATTAAGATTGCTTGAAGGGCCTGTGTGAGGTTGCTTCACAATTGAAGATATTTCACTTGTCTAGCAAAATTGATTTGTATTGAATATACAATGCTTGTTTTTTTGTTGTTGTTGTGATCGATTATGAGATTATAGTGAGTATGTTATTGTCGATTACATAAGCAAACATTCAAACTTCGAGAGTGCATATTTAGACATCTCAAATTTGGCCTCAACTGACACCTAAACACTTCCAACTCGTTCTTACTGTGTCATGTGTACACCTAATGTTGATGTGACATACATTTTTGAATGTGTTGATATGATCATTTTTGTAAGTTGGAGTGTTCAATTGACACAAAGAAGGCTCATGAGCACATGTTCTTGCATGCTGATAGAATGATGGATACTCACGGCTCTCTCATTCCCAACGATTTCGATTAAGTTTATTAACACATTTCTAGACTAAGAGTACGACATTGAAGAAGCAAACTCACTATCATTCCAGGAATCAGAGGAAGATATTTTGTCCGGTAATAAAGCTAGAAGTTTTCGGCTTGCTTTGTCCCTTCTTTTCTCTTGTCGTTAGCCAGAAGTTTAGGTAGAAAGAACAACCAATATCATGGAGTTAGAACTCTTTCTTGGAATGAAAGGAACGTCACGTGTAAAGTTAAAATTAAAGAGTTGACAAAAGAGGAAAGAGATACAACTATTTTTTAAAAATGAAATAAAAGAAGAATAAGACAAATAAATTGATTTTAAAAAAAATAAATTATACTTTGAAGAAATGACCTAAACTTCTGTAAGTTAAAAGAGAAAAAAATCAGAAATATCAAAGATAATAAACATAATAAGGCTCTGTAGCAATAATTTCGGCAACCGTACTCTATAGTTATAGTTTCATTTCCTATGGAGGCTACGGTTTGTATACTTCGTCTGTTCGTTTGTATATTTCACTTGGGAATATACATACAAACAACGTCAGTATATACAAACGGAAGCTGTAGTTTTTATATTTCGCTTGTCCATTTGTATATTTGTATATTTACAAGCGAAATATACAAATAGGGTAAATATACGAATTCTATATTTATACATTTAGGTATTTTTCAGAACTCTGTCTGTAAATTTCTCTTACCAATAATTCATTATGAATTTTTCATAAATCGTATACAAGTAGTGAAGGTAAGCATATACAAATTCTGGATTTATACAATTGAAAATTGGATTATACACATTCTGAATTTGTCCAATCAGAGACCGAATTATACAACTTTGGGATTTATACATTAGGAAATCAAATAGCGAAATTTCACGAAACTGTAGTCATGGATTTAAAATAATTGAAAATATAGCTATATACATAATATACTATAGATATTTGTCATTTCGCGTAATTTTCCTTTCTTTAAATATAAATTAGAGCCCATTTAACTAGAAAGCCCATGGCCCAACTGATAACTCCTCCTAGCAGGCCTAAATGGACCGAAATCTTACCGGTTTTCAGTCTCTCAATTGCCGGCCACCGGAGCTCTCTTCTCACTCGTCGTCTCAGTTCGCTCCACCGGAAAAGGTAACGTTCCTTCCGTTTTCTCTTTTTTACAGTCTGCTTATATCACATAAATGTCTATTGTATTTTTCATACTTAGCTGATTCTTTGATTATTTAGTTTAGGATTTTTTATCTATACGCACGTCTGATTTCATTCAAAAATGTGCAAATTATCGCCTTTGATTGTTATTTTAGCTTTTTCCTGGCTTCAGATAATGAACAATGCTTTGTTTTCTTCGTAATTTTCGTTTAAACTTGTGTTTTCTTATTCAATTGAGCTTTAGATGTCCTGCTATTGCATTTGACGACTTGTTTTAGCTTTCTATTTTGGTTATTGCACGATTATTTGTTTTGAAGTTTGGATATATGATTACAGGGAACTCTGCTTAGTTTTTCTCCCTTTGTCCATTTGAAATCCCCCTTCAATATTATTGTCTATTGCTTTGATTTGTAATGTGTACGATAATGTTAATTGCAGATTTGAATTGTTGAATGTAATTTGGAAATTCTAAATGGGTGATATAGATGATATTGCGAAGGAGAAGAGAGTAGTTTTTGTGACCGTGGGGACAACTTCTTTTGATGCTCTTGTAAGAGCGGTGGATACCCCGGAAGTGAAGAATGAACTGTTCAAGAAAGGTTACACCGATATTCTTATTCAAATGGGGCGAGGATTGTATATCCCCACAAAGGTAATTTGGTATTTCTCTTGATATTTGTTTTTTCCTGTAAGCACATTTGGAGTAAAAATTTCAGCTTTTCAGTTTCTACTTTGATTGGAGATCCAACAAATGTCCCCCTCAAGGAAAAAATAGAAGGATTATGGTTATTGTGGTATGGATAGGATCACCCTGCCCTTAACCAGAGGTTTAGGTCCTTAAGTGGCGGGAATATGGATAACTCGAGTTCCAGAGTGGCTATCGTGGGTGTTCGGGGAAGCGTGAAGCGGAAAAAAGCGATAAGGACCTGCTTCATGCTTTAAGCGATGAAGCGCTCACATACTCGAAGCGTAGAAGGCTTGCATCGCTTCACTTTCCTGAACATTGCGTGTGGAAACCAACAACAAAAATAAAATAAAAATGCAAACCTAGTTGAGTTGCCTATTTAAGTGAAATTTCGAGAGATGATGCAGAATTGCTGATTTTCCAGTTTTTTTTGAAAAAATTGCTGTTTTATTTTTGGTTTTCTTGCTGCGAAGAAAGTATAGAGTTCTTTTCTTTGTATAACAGAAAAATCTCCAAGGGCCAGTGACGCATCATTTAACTCTTGGATGATGGACCCGTTCCTCTACCCTCTTCCTTGTATATATCACCATTCAAAACTTGGTGGATGATTGACCCATTCCTCTGCCCTTTTCCTCTCAAATACCAGGTGTCTGCAGCAAGATTCCAACCGGCAATGTTTGCCTAACTCACACATCACATGTTGCTTTTTTACCACTTGTAAGTAAGTTGCTTAACAAAGTAAATTGAAAGTTTTGAAGAATTTATGTTCGCATATGCTTGGATAAGCTTTAGTCCGAGTAGTGACTAGACCTTAGCATGCTGTACTATTTGACAAGCCGAGATCCTACATGTGGTTACCAAGTCTCAACTGTCTTGAAGAACAATAAAACGAGAGATTTGGAAAGTGTGACGTGGCATTACGTTTAGGTTCTTTGGTTGCTCCCATCCCATTAAACTTATGGACCCTATTTGTCTTATGCTTTTTATGTTAGGTTTTGTCGCAATTTGGTATGGAATCTCTTTTAACCCTTCTATAGAAATGAACACTTGTACAGGCTCACTCACTTACATATATCTACCTTTGCAAAATTTACTCGTCTCACTCGTCAACTCTTCTTTGCCCAGTAATAATTCATTTATTTCTGGTCTTTTATATCTTGCTTTTATCTTTCCAGTCGACTGCTGAAAATGGTTCTCCAGCTCTGGATTACTTCACATTTTCATCAAGCATAGCTGACTATTTGAAGTCAGCATCACTTGTTATCAGCCACGCAGGTAATTCATGGTTGACAATGTTCTTAGCTTTATACATTTAAGTGATTGTTCGATTGCTAGTTAGAGTTATGCATGTATTAGAAATGTAGTGATTAATTATATGCAATGTTTAGTTATTTCATTTTTATAACTTATAGCTGTTTTTTCATGCGGGGTTGTAAAATAATAACCAAACTCCATAGTTGGTAATTTTATACAAAACAACTAAAATGCTACCAAACATTGTATTAGCTATGCTTGCTTTAATACATGAATTACTCCCTTCCTAACCACAGCAACAAAACACCTGTTACTATATGGTGTGTACTTTCTTTTGTCTTTGTTTTTGGGGTCTCAACTTTTCTAACTCTACTCTTCCTTCTACTCGCATCAGAGAAACTAGCCTTTTGGATATCATTGTTCCATTAAAATGCGTATATATTAGCCCTGCCTAGGGAAATTAACCCATAGATCTAGGTACTGGTTATATGATGCCAAAACCCAAAGACACTTGGAACATTTTCATACTGTTCCAATGGTCACAATAACTGACACAGAATCTTTGGGAGAGTCGGGTGTTCAAGTATGTTGAAATGTTTCTGTTTTCTTTAACACGTCTATCTCATGATGTGATTTAATGTCAACCTCTGCTTGCAAATGTTTTTGGCTGCTATTGCTTGTGGCCTCATAAACATATGATTGGCTGTAAAGTTCATGCACTTCGTTTCTGAGCAGAAGCGGAACCAGAAGCTTATGGGTTCAAGATATTTGTCCTTTTGAGTTATGGAGTTCTAAAGTAATAATTTGTAAAACTTGTTGTGAATAGGGAAAACAACCGATATTTCTTGTCATTATAGGACTTCAAAAGTTGCAAGGCTAAGGCTATGTAATACACATTTGAGTACTGCAGGTTCAGGGAGCATATTTGAGACATTACGACTGGGCAAACCGTTAATAGTGGTAGTGAATGAGGATCTAATGGACAACCATCAAAGCGAGCTCGCAGAAGAACTGGCTGAGAGAAAACATTTGTATTGTGCTCGTCCACAAACATTATACAAGATTATATCGGATATGGATCCAGGGTCTCTTGTTCCATATCAACCAGGTGACGCGAAACCAGTTGCTGAACTTATATATAGATATTTAGGTTTCCCAGAGGATTGATGAAACTTATTGTTCTGTAGTGAAGTTCAATTTTATGTGATTTATAGAGCATAATCTTTATCCATAAATATTGTGTTATATTTGTTTCTAATGATATTTTATGTGTTTGATGAAATCTTACAATATGGTACATGCATGCACCAAAGTAATGTGCTTTTAACATATACATAAATGTGTCATTTAACTTGGCTTCCACGGATATTTATGTCTTCTGGCTTTGAGTGTAGACAAGTAGAGAGTTAACTTGTATAAAAATGAACAAGTAGATACGCAGATCCTACTTGACATATTACACGTAGACACCAGGTAAGATGCAAAATGTCATATAGAAAACATGCGTCTATTTCTTTAACTTTATACACGTTATTATGCCTAGTTTTACACACCCAAAATTGAATGCTATAAATATCAGATGAATTCAAGTGAAATTACAGGTTTATGTTGTTATACCTTAATATTTCTTCTTAATATATTAATTATAACTATGTGTTTTAATCTTTTTTATTTACATTATCAATATAACACTTGTAGTTTGAATTCGAAATAATAAAATGTTTACTAGAACAATTAAAAGGATTATCAATTATTAAGCAAGACCATATATGTATGGACAAACAAATTATTAGCATATGCCCATACTACATGTGAGCTTCAATTATTATGCCCATACAACATATACCATCAAAAAATTATATACCTGATATTCAAATCAATCAATTAAAAATGTTGATGAACTATCATAACTAGCTTTTTTTCTTTTTCGAGTTAGAGATAAGATTTACGTATTTTATATTTAAAACTTTATTTATGAACTTATACTGAATATATTATAAATATTCTTACCACTAAACTAATATATGTTTCACCTTATAGAAATATTCTTATCATTAAATTAATGTATGTTTCACCTTAATAAATTAACTTAATTATAATAAATTAGTGTACTTCATGTGAGCTACACATAATTCTTTCTTGTTCAGAGAATATGAAAGAGACTATAGTTTTAAAAAAATAAATATCTACTTCCATTTATTATATGAAGGCACAAATTCAAACAATTATTTTAGTTTCATTATGGGCAAAAATATAATAATTATTATATACTATATTATAATTATATCTACAATAGAAACAAACAGTTTCTTTTAAAAGAAAAACCAATTTGTCAGAAGAAATCTCTTTAAACAACTTCCCATCTCACTGATATTACAAAAAAACAAAATAAACTAGATCTTAAAACTGGTTGATTTAGTCTGATCTGGACATCACTGTTATTAAAAAAAATTACAAATTTTTTAAACCGCGTTAATCATGATTTAAGTTGATTTTAAAGGGAACAAAATTGAAAATCAACAAGGGAAAATCGTGTAATCAAATGTATGAAATCCGCTTTGTGAGTGAGATATAAGACTTTCCGTCATAAATTTAAATTTAATTAAACCACAATATAACTACAAAATATTTAAAAAAAGGCTTTCGAAAAAAAAGAAAGAAGAAAGAGACATCCCATCTAATAATTGACTGAGACAAGACAACTTAAATCAACAAGTTATGCTCCACGCTTTTAAAGAACTTATATCCGTCTCATATCTTAAAAGAACTTATGCGCCACTGGACATAAGTTAAATTTTAAAATACAAAAATTAAAGACCAGTCTATTTAAAGGACAAATCGTGTAACTAAATATATAAAATTCCTTTTGTCGTGATAAAGCCGTTTTAACTCGCAATATAAAACTTCTCAATACAAATATAAATTTAATATGAATATAGAACAGTATCGAAAATAAAAAGAAAGTGACATCCCATCCAATAATTGACTAAGACAACACATTTTTGAATGATCCAATCTTGCTCCATATCATGCTGCTATCTTTACTCATCATTCTTATTTTCTACTTATACTCAAAGTTTACTCATCAAATTAAACAATTCTATTTCTATAATAATAAAATAAACAACTTTCCAATATTTTTTCACTTTAATTCCCTACCTAGCTTTTGATTAATTTCAATTCTTCAAGTTACTTTTTCTTTATCACTCATGTTGTTCAAATACAAATTCATGAATTTAAGTTATATACGTTGACAGTATAAATAAAGACGGACACAACAAGGTACAAGTGAAACTCCCTTTCCACGTTGCAGTTTGTTTGTCTTACTTCCCAATTTAGTCTGCTCGATAAGGTATGAGTTCTAGTATGATGAGTGTTTCTTCATAGGAACGTCCGCGAATTTGATCAATTATGGTTTGTCATTTGTTAACAAACATAGATATATATGTTCATCTTAGCATATACTTTGATTTATTTTCTTTTTAGCATAATGTTTGCCTTCAAAATTTTCCGTTTTTAACGACTATATTGGTTTGTTCTGAATGCAGTGAATCGTTAACTGGTTTCGTTGGAATATTGTTACTTGAGAGGGAGGCAATGTTGCTTCATCTCTTCTTTTCATTGTTCGTGTTTTTTACTTTGATAGACAATGGGAATGCTGGTGTAACGAGTTCATTTGTTCGTAAAGAGTTTCCAGCTGTTGATATTCCTCTTGATAATGAAGTGTTTGCTGTTCCTAAAGGTTACAATGCTCCACAACAAGTAAGTTACCTTTACCTTTTGTTCTGTTTTGATCTTCTACAACAATATATCGCGAACTTGATATAATATGTTCAATTCGAGTATAGCATGATTTATATAACTCAAGTGTCAAATTGCATACTCAGACTACAATGTTGTGTATGATCATTGTTGTCTTGACCTAGGTTCAACTGTTAAGGTATTGTCTGCTTTGGCCCGACCCTTATGAGTTATGAGTCGACTCTAAATTTTGGGCCTTCAGGTTTTGTGCTTTTAACCAAAAGATGCCTCAACGGTTGAATCCTGAACTCGTTTTATATGACCATTACGATATGGGATTTGCCCAAGGCAAGTGTTGTGGAAGATCGTGGGGTAACTAGCACACAATCACACTATCAAAGCAAATACAGAAGAGAATGGTAACACGAGGATTTAATGAGGTTTGGCAAAGCCGAGTCCTCAAGGAATTTGACAACGATCCCCCTTTTCGAGTTCAACATCTAGTAGTTCTCTTCTCGTGTGCTGTTACAACTGTGTAGGTTGATGATGAAATACATTGTAATATCGACTACTGTACTCATAATCTTCGTGTGCAATGTTCTGTCTGCTGTGGATAAAATGCAGTTACTTATTATGCTACTAGTTCTTTCATGAACATGTTTTTTCGAGATAACAATGTGTTTCGTGTCATCTGAAATGCTAATAACTTCATTCTATTATAGGTGCATATAACACAGGGTGATTATGAAGGAAAATCTGTAATAGTCTCATGGGTTACACCAGATAAACCGGGGTCTAGTGAAGTACGTTACGGATTATCTAAGGGAAAATATGATTTTACAGCTAAAGGATCATTCACAAACTACACATTTTACACCTACAAGTCTGGATATATACACAAGTGCTTTCTTAACGGACTTCAGGTAATAAAAACTCTTCGTTTTATAGTTTCAAGGAAAGAATCGCAATGTCATCTCTTCGTTTAAGTGACATATACAACATGCTATTGTATTTGCATAAAGTTCTGTCTAGTTTGATCAGTTATGTTTTACCTCTGTTATAGTATGACACAAAGTATTACTATGAAATCGGAAATGGTGACTCTGCTCGGAACTTTTGGTTTGAAACTCCTCCAAAGGTTGATCCAGATGCTTCATACACATTCGGTATCATAGGTGAGTAGTTTATATATTTCATTTCCCATTTGTCTGAATTATACTTTACAACATACTGACGTTTGTGCACGTCTGAACTCTTATCGTGTATTTTTCCACTATTGGTAGTTTAAATGTATCATTTTTAGTGTTTCTGCGTCATTCTTTCCAGGTGATCTCGGACAAACATATAATTCTCTTTCGACTCTTCAGCATTACATGAGTAGTGGAGCTAAGAGTGTTTTGTTTGTGGGAGATCTATCTTATGCGGACAGATATAAGTATCATGATGTTGGAGTCCGTTGGGATTCATGGGGACGCTTTGTTGAGCCAAGTACAGCATATCAACCGTGGATTTGGAATACCGGGAATCATGAGATAGAATATATGCCATATATGGTGAATTCCTGCAACACAGTTCAAGTTCATATGTTTAACACAGGTGTTGCTAAATGCTATATGCAGAATTATAGCAATGTTTTAAAAAATCGACTGTTTTTCTTATTTTGAACAGGGAGAAGTAACTATGTTCAAGTCGTATCTGTACAGATATCCGACCCCATATCAAGCTTCAAACAGCACTAGTCCGCTTTGGTATTCCATCAGGAGGGCGTCTGCTCACATAATTGTGCTATCAACCTACTCTCCTTTCGGTAATTTATCCGTTCCTGTTTCATGATTCTTGTTTGTTTCTGCTGTTAGCTGTTTTTACCTTGTCGATCTGAGGTACTTGTTGAGAATATAATCAAGTAAATGAAAACGCGTTCTCCCTAAACGATTTAACCTCTGAAATGAGATGGTCACACACTTTAATATGGAATCAGACTACACCACTCATTATATTAGAAAGAATTTCCACGTACTTTGTTCACCAGGGAAGAAAGAATTAGGCTTCTTCATGTTTAGAATAAAGTAATCGTTCTTGATGTTCTTAAACGCGAGGCAACAACCTTAAGGCCCTTATTTCAATGTTTATAGACATATCGCGAATTGTTGTGAAGTATTTGTTCACACAGGTACTTAGTCTCTATGTTTTCTATAATGCAGTAAAATATACACCACAATGGAAGTGGCTGAGAGAGGAATTCAAAAATATTGACAGAGAGAAAACTCCTTGGCTTATAGTTCTTATGCATGTTCCTATCTACAACAGTAATGTAGCTCATTTCATGGAGGGAGAAAGTATGAGATCCGTCTTCGAAGCATGGTTTATCGAACACAAAGTTGATGTGATCTTTGCTGGCCATGTCCACGCCTACGAAAGATCAGTAAGTCACTTCATTTCATCCTACTGGTTTTCCAACTCCTCCAAATACAAAGAAAAAAAAGAGAACAAACATGTGATACTCCTGTTTCAATTTGTTTATCTAGTTTTGAAACGGATTAAAAAGGGAAGTAAGATGAACAAAATGAAACGGAGGGACTGAGGGAGTATGTATCTGAGTATGAGGGCTCATTTCCTTCTTCTGAAGTTTACAATGCTAAAAAGTTTCTTTCTCTTTTCCAGTATCGCATATCAAATATACACTTTAACATCTCGAGTGGTGATCCCTATCCTGTACCTGATAAAACAGCTCCAGTTTACATAACTGTTGGTGATGGAGGAAATAAAGAAGGTCTTGCTGCAAGGTAAGTTACATGTTATTGCAGAGAATCGCTCGTGAATGACATTACAATGCACTCATTAGGTTAATGAACTAGGTTCATCTCTAGTACATGAATTCATTCGATCCATTTATTAAGATACATGTACTGCACTAGTAAGATTTTAGAAGAACACTTATAAATACGTATATACTATAAACATATTGGGATATTTGGAGCAACGGTCAAGTTGTCTCTGTGTGACCAACATGTCACGAGTTTGAGCCGTGAACTCAGTAACTGATCCTTGCATTAGTTTATGCTTTCTACATTACACACTCCCTTGTGGTGTGGCCCTTCCCCGAACCCTGCATAGACATGTGATGTATCGTGCATCGTGCTTATGTGCTTCAACTACCTTATAACTTCTTAAATTGCTCTAGAACTATACATTCATTTGTTTATTTCTGCAGATTTAGAGATCCTCAACCAGATTACTCAGCTTTCCGCGAATCCAGTTATGGTCATTCTACACTAGAGATTAAGAACAGAACACATGCATTCTACCATTGGAACAGAAATGACGATGGAAAGAAAGTTAAAATCGACTCATTCGTGTTACACAATCTGTACTGGTCAGTATGATCTTCCTACCTTTGCAGAATATATTTCATCTGGAAGAATCTGAATTGAATTTTCCTTTTAACTTACTGTAGTAGATAATCTGTCTTATTTTCAGAGAACGAATATCAGTAGTTATCATTTAGGCGAATTTTTCACATTTTCAGTATATAAAAGTTAAACTCACGCGATTTATGGTCATGCAGGGGACAGAATCATCACCAGAGAAAGTCGAAACAAAATCGTCTCCGTTCACTCATTTTAAACAGGGCTTCAACTGCACAACTGTGAGAACATATTTCTGCAACTTACTCTCAAATTAGCTGCAGTTTTATGGCCATAGATTTTAATATCTCAATGGGCAATGACAACTAATAAGTTTGAATATCTATTTGCTTTGTTGGACTATTTGGCTAATTATTTGAGCCGAGGGTCTATCAGAAAACGTCTGCGTACATACTACCCTCCCTAGACCCTTGTTGTGGAATTATACTGCGTATGTTATTGGACTATTTGGCTTATTTTCCACCAAATATTTATCATTCAAATAAGAGTTTGTGCTGTTTACTGCATCATTTCAGTTTCTGAAAAATTATTTTATTTGAATATTCACTATGCATTTACTTAACTTATGAATTATGATGAATGTTCCTATATTAATAGGCTAGTTTTTCTTTAAAGAAAAATCTTAGCCGCCATTAAAGGTTGTAATGGAGCAATAAGTACTCATATACTCTTAACAAAAGGACTCGAATTTGACCTATGGATATGAAGTCTTTTTGATAAGGAGCGTTTTACTCCCTAAAGTGGGACTTCCCAGCATGAATCCGAATAAGTCAGACCCAAAGCAGGTACCGAGTGGGAAACCAAAAAGGAAAAAAAACATCACACTTGGTATCATAGTAGGCAAAGGTCCTAGTTCGTGTCTCTATGCCAACCATTATCAATACAAAGAAAATTCACAGCCTTAGCCCATTAAAAAATGAACCAAGCTCAACGAGAGGTTGTGGCGAAGACATTATTAAGTAATTAAAAGTACGCTCAGATGGTCACACACTTCAACGAATGAAAAAAGTGTCATATAGCCAAGATTAAAGAGTGAGTTGCTAGTAGTACATAATAACTTCCAACTTGAAAAATTACTCAATTTTTATTCTTGTCCAGCTTCAACTTCAGCTTCTCTTCAAAAGTTTTACAGCTTTACAATATCTCTCTTCTGTTTATAATAAATCATGTACAGAAATATTCGATTATACGTGTTGTCGTTCCCAGTCTATTAGGGAATCAAAGAAATGTTACTCCCTGTACAAATAACAAGAATGTAAAACTGAAGTTTGATGTTCATCATTAGTGGTCTCTGTATATTGGCTGTGGATTCCATTTGAGATGCAGGTTCAGTTTCCCTGATTTAGCCTCAGCTAATTCGTACGAGTCTTTGTATTCACCTTCCATTAGAACCCTTGTTAAAGTCAGTATGCATCTTCCCATGAAATCCTGTGAAGAAAGTTGGAAGAATTCGAAAAATGAATCAATACAATAGTCAAGAAATAAGATATGACAAGGATACTCTTCATACTTGCACGTAGGGGAATTAAATGGGCGAGTTAGGCTAAATTTGGGAGGTTCAATGTGAGTTGCCCGCTCAAAGATCACTAGATTGAGATTGGCAGGATCAAGATGAGCTAAGCAATGGATCATAGGCCAACACGCCCATTACGTGAGTGTTTTTCCAATGCTTAATGATATATTGACATAATCGTTTAGCTCATTGCTTACTAATGATGTGAAACAAGTAATGGGCGTGTTAGGCTATGAGGTGATGAAAGATACTAATGATGTTAAATAAGTGCTTAATGATATATTGCGTGAGGACCAAAAATAGTCATCGGATAATCATATGGAAATTATTCAAGGGGCAGATACTCTTACCTTTCCGAATGTGTCATGGTCCCAGACTTCCAGCATAAGCATATCATGTAATCCATCCTCAACAACAAAGTCAAAAGTTTGATTCCATACAGGGTTTAGACTTTCATTTACAACCTAACGGAAGCAGATAATAAACGTTAGATAGTTTTTTGGGAAGTGATAATCAGTATCATAAAAAATTAGATGAGCGATGTTGTGACATGGATGCTGAAAATTCATATAGCCGACCCTAATTTGCTTTGGATTGAGGTGTAGTTATTGTTAGTACCATTCAGCAATATATCTAGTTATGAATGTTGATGCTCGATGCAAAGTACTGTAAACAAGAATAATACGAACTTGGTGGTTCCCATAGACTCAATATTAGTAGAGGTGGATTCAGGATTTGAACCTTATGGGCTCAAGTTCAGGGTTTTTTTTTTTTCTGATAAGTTGTTCGACTTTGCCATTATCCAACAATTCATTTCATTTACTGGGGTTGAAATTAATTATTTGTACTTATCGAGTGTATAACACAGAGTACGAGCCAAAGGCTACATAGAGATCATATGCAAAAATGAGGATCATGGCATATTGTTTCTTCTCCTACTTACCGAAAAAAGGAAAAACATTATAAATAAATTTACCGAGAATTAAATAGTACGAAGAAAGTATACCCTGGTTTTGTTCTTGATTTGAGCCTTCTTCATGATCAGAACGACGTAGGGGTCAGCCTTCCCCCCTATATCAGCTGGGGGCAGATCATCAGCTGATACCACAGTAACAGAAAGTACCCCTCGTACTATTACCTCTCTTCTATTGTTGATTTCACTTCCGTTTGGACTAGCTTCTTTTCCTTCTGCTGAGTTTTTAAGAACTCTCTCTAATGAAGTCATTGACTCATTCTGAGAAAAAGGGTTACTTAGCCCATTGTTCATGCCATTCGGGCAGTACAATAGCTCCAAGTGCACCTGGCAAAAGATAATGAGAACAGTTAACACATCAAGCACAGAGACTATTCTATGTGTTCTGCTAACAATTACTATTCACAGGACAATCAGTGCCAACAATGCCGGAGCCATTATTAGAATTTTCAATAAGGGAAGGCAAAATAAAAAGAAATAAATTCACCAGGAAGCCGAGGGGATTCAACATCTAGTGTATATACATGAAAAGTAAAATTAAAAAGGGGTTCGGATCCTCTGGGTGCCACAGGCACTCATTTTGAACAGTAAAATGCTGTTTAATATAATTATTGCTGAAAAATCACTAGCTTTCCAACATTTTAGATGTCGTGCATATATTTTCCACCAAATTTACGAGTACTATATGTGGTATATATCTAGCTACTACAGCATGCATCTGAACATAGCCATGGAAAGTAAAAAGGAGTCGGAGTCGTCACCTGGCCCCTATTTTTCTGATCTCTCTGAATTTCCAAATCTTTCACCAACTTCAACCAGATATCCTTCACTTTACCAGGCTCAAGCTCATTCAAACAGATATGGGCACATCCAATTAGTTCAGCTGACTGAAGCCCTTCATCGTCATAGATTTTTACCACCAAGTGTTGTGTCAATGGATCTTCGACTACAAACTCAAAATGCTCATTCCAAATTGGGTTCAAATCGTTGTTCTGAAATAAAGATTCTTACTTCAATCTTAACTTGATCGAATGAATTAAAGAAACTTTTCCAGAAAAATAGAGATAACTTACAATTATTTTGCTCTTCTTCATTCTGTCTCGTAGAGGGCGTACATATAATACAGCGAAAGGATCAGATTTTCCAATGATGTCTTTATTTGTTAACTCCTTTGCTTGAACAAGTTTCACCTCCAATACTCCGGTAGGCTTCAGTTCAAGGTCACTGGTAAACAAGAAAATAGATATCAATAAGGATTAAGCAGTTGCCAATCAAAATCTAAATGTTAAACTTGTCTTTTTCAGTTAACATACATATGCAAAATGATCCACTGAAAAATTTCTTTTACAGCTCCGATATGAACATGAGATATATACGTAGTTGCATGACATAACGTTTTGACTTTCCTAGTTCAACGCAAAATGGATGGAAGTCCGACACAAGTTGAGGGGACTACTCTTCAAATCTTAGTCCTAATTCTGCTTTTGGAAATCTTGTACTCCCTTCGTTTCAATTAGTTTGCTTGGTTTTGACTTGGAACGAAGTTTAAGAAAGTAAAAGAAAACATTCGAATCATGTGGTCTTAAATTAAAGATACATAGAATGTATCCAAATGTTCTTTGATCTTGTGGTCTTATAGATGCCACGTGGAAAGTTAGAGTTAAAGAGTTACTAAAAAAGGAAAGAGGAATTCCTTTTTAAACGGACTAAAATGGTAAGAGAAATAAGTTGGAATGGAGGGAGTATTCTAAGGTCCTTCCGAGGTCCAACGACTTGAACCAAGATTGGGGCAGGCCAAAGATAAAGTGGATCAGTGAAACCAAGATTGTTCAAAGAATTCATCATTGTCATTATCAATACCTATAATCCCCAGGTAAAATGGGAATAACTTTTCGAACTGGCCATGTGATAGAGTCTTCAACAGCGTCCCGGATGGTTCCCTGGAGAAATAAAGTCATTTTAGTACACCTAGAGTGTAGTAAATCATAACTAACATTTGCTAAGCTTTCTATTTTATGACTGCATAAAAAAATATTCAAGTTCAGGCAAACAACTCAAAGCAGCAAATTCGTTGTTCCTCTCTTTTCTCAAATGAGAATAGTCCTAAGAATGCACTAAGAAACAAATTGTTGTTCGAAAATTTTCACACAACACTCCTTGATTCTCATAAAGTATGTGCCATTTCATTTTTCAAGTAAATACCGTTATCCATATTGAAATATAGAAGTTTTAGGCAAGTTCAAGACAACATAGAATGTTTACCAAAGAAACATGAGAAATAGTTTTATCTTGTTAACATGTCGTGAATCAAGCTCCCGGATTTCCTAAACAAGGA
Source organism: Solanum habrochaites (assembly GCA_027704765.1). Taxonomy (NCBI): domain Eukaryota; kingdom Viridiplantae; phylum Streptophyta; class Magnoliopsida; order Solanales; family Solanaceae; genus Solanum; species Solanum habrochaites. Next base: position 3,084,679 of record JAKWJA010002500.1, on the reverse strand, counting down.
TGAAGTTAACCACTACAAAGACACCCTATCCTTGTAGTTATAACACTAAGCCACTACTTCAAAATTTTTACTTCTTTCTGTTCCTTCCGTTTCTCTTCTGAGAGAGAATAAGGGGAAACAAAATAAGGCTTGGCTACGCCAGCCAAATATCCATGGCATCAGTAGGCCTTCATTACATCTCATCAACTTTATCAAAGAACAATTACATCCACATCAAACAGAGAAACAGATTTAGTGGTAAGAGTTCGCCCAAACCTCAATTGCATCAGAAAGGCCAGGAATTGCTGTCATGTCACCACCAATTACTTTAAGCGTAAAATCCAGCTTTTTCTGCAAACAACGAATGTACTTGTCATTCTTCCTATAGAGTTTAGGTGTGAGATATGCATGTGAGTAGCCTTATCCCGGTAAAAGTAAGTGACATCTGCACACACACGGGAAATGCAGAACTAAGACAGTAGCACTTACAAAAGAGTTGAGATTCTTTTTATAAATGTTAATCACACTGATTTGTTTAATTTAAAACAAAAGAAATAGCTTTAGCTTCAATTCTGGATTGTGTAAATAACATGCTTAATTTTCTTTTATTTTAAGTATCAACATGATGCCAAATTGTTCAAGGGTAAGTATCAATAATATGCTTAAATTGATCTATGTGCATGTATGCACCAAAGTTATACACAGGCAAATGAAGGATGAAAGAAAATTTGAGGTTTATACACCTTCTGCCTTAGAGAATAACATACAGCTCCGAAGCAAGGAAACTCATCAACAAGTGGCCTGAAGATGAGCCTGAAAATACCAGTAAACGCGATGTTTTTCACCTAAATGAAAGGAGAACAATAATCACAAAGTTAAAATCAGATTCATAAGAGTTTGACCATAGCAAGATACAAATATTTCAGGAACCAAAATATAAACTTGTGTGGATAAATTACTGGCGTCTTCAATTATTCACTCTTAAACCGTGCAACTCTTCTAGATTACTATTAAGGACGTATCACAGGGAATAAAATGACATTAACTTTTCATTTTGTGCTCAGCCCAAGAAAAACACAAAAGCACAAGCATGTCCATGAAAATCATATGGGATAACTAGCAAGTGTAAGCCACAAATACAGACTAGTCAAGCTGAAACAGTTGTTTGTTCCCATTTCAACAAGCTCTTATAGAAAACATATTCGATAAGTACAAGCTCTTTCAGAAACAATAGACGCAGGCTTGAGGACATCATGTAATACCAGTGGGTTCTTCAATTTGAGTATTCAAAGAGATAACAGAAACATTTGCATCTCAGCAGAAATATCATGTGAAGCAGTTAAAGTATGTGTCACAGCTCTGAGGTGAAAGTATGTTGTTCGGATTCTTCAAAAAATGTCGATGGGTGCGTGCCAGATACTCCAAAAGTAGTGCAACGTTGGAGAATCCGACACGGGTGCGGCTACATTTTTGGAGAGTCCGGGCAACATATGGTGAAACTAATTACCTGCACTGGTAATGCTACACCAACATAAGTCATGATATCGAGTATTATGCTTGGATTCCCATCCCATTGCATCTCTAATTCCATAGTAATACCCTCATTTCCATCTTCAATAATAGAAATCCCTGCAGTGGCATATATATGAGATCAAGCAATTGTTAAATGTAACAATAGTCATCCTCACAAGCATTTTGTTTTATTAAGGATTAACTGATACGAGATGATAAGATTTCTCTTTGAGGTTTGAATATCTTTTATACCCCAGTCTGTCTCAAATTATTTGTCACATTTTGACATCTCAATAGGCGATAAATGGCAGGAAAATGTTATGCCGTTTTTTTAGATGGCGGTGGTGTCCGTGCAGGGAAATGTTATGCTACTCCAAACATAAGCATGCCATGAAGACCAAGAGGACTGATAAGTTTGTTCATATGTATAAGTGACTCCTAAAACTCTAAGGCAGTACAATATGCAAGAGCTTTGAGACATGTTACGCCAGTCATCGTCTACTAACCTGTGAATTGTGGAGCAACTGTACCAAGAGTGAACTTCGAAAATTTCAAAGACGCCAAAATCACAGGCCTATATTGTTCCAAAATTGGCTCAACACTTGACTTTACTAGTTCTGATGCTGCCTGAATGACCATATATACCGATACCGACTCAATTAGCAACAAAGAAGTCCAACAGTCACAAATTAGAACCAAAAAAAGGGGGGAAATGGAAAACTTCAGAATCGCAATAGAGTGGAAAACCAAACTATGTACAGACATTGAACCCCTAACCTCATCCACATACGGCCAGATCTTTTCAAGATGAGAATTAAGCCATGCCAACTGTAAGAACAAAATTGAAAAATTAACAAGGTCATTTTTTGCCCTCAACAAACTAAACCACAACATGTATGCTAGCTAGAAATTAAACAAAGTCCATAAAGGGAAAGTCTTGCAACCAAAGACCACAATTTGAAAAAAAATGCACAAATTTAATCTCAATGATGTTATATGGTCACTATGTTCTCCAAAAACAGATAAGGACATTAACGGTGTGTTTGTAATCTCATTTTTTCTGATTTTGGCTGCTAGAACATATATTTTGCGAAGATATTTTCCACCAAAAAGGAGCAAACAATTATCTCAACATATAACATATTATTATCAATCTTTACTACTCAAATATTTTTCACCAAAACACTATCCGATTTGCTTATTCAATCTTCAATAAATGTCCTCCCAGAAAAGGAATTCCATTCTCCAACTAAACACGAAAAACATTTTCCAGAAAATAAGTTTACAGATTTATGATAAATGACATTGCTTTAGCTAAAACTACCACAAAATCCAGTAGCTTTGGTTTAAAAATATATTAACATTATAAGATACAAAAATAGTCTTTTCAGTCAATATTACTCAGACTCTTCAAAAATGGTGACAGGTGAGTGTTGACACTCCAAACTAGTGCAACATTAGAGAATTCGACATGGGTACAAACAACATTTTTCGAGAGTCCGAGCTACATAATTTTCAGAAACCCAACAAAGCAAAAAGAACTGTGGTCTAGAACCCATATAGACTAAAAATTCTGACTCCGCCTCTACGACTTACCAAATACATAAAAAGTTAAAGACTTCACCTTTTGCTGATTTGAGAAAACAACCCAAGAAGGGTATTGTTCTGGTGTAAAGATTTTTCTTGAATCTTCCACTGTCATTCTAGAAAATGCAGCAATTCCACTAGCCTTCACAATTCAACCAAAAAAACAACATAAAAAAAAAATCCAAAAAAATTGAAGTAAAAAAAAAAAAGACTTTAGTTGACTAACCAGATCAGTACGCTGTTTGGATCTAGCATTTTCAGATTTCACAAAAGCAACTATTATAGCAAGTCCAAATGCTATTCCAAACACAACCCCTAAAACAAATGACATTTTTATCCCACTTTTTCTTAAATCCCCTCTTCCTTGTTCAATGATTTCTATAAGCTAATAAACTGAAAAAATTCGAAAAGATCTAAAAAAAAGTGAGATGTTGAATCTGTTTTTGGAGTTTTCTTCTTATGGGGTTTTCCTAAAAGATGAATTCTTGAAAAAAATTACATCTTGAGATTCACTAAAACTTAAAATCGTTCAAAGAAAAACTCAAAGTTGGGATCTTTAATCTGTTTTTTGGAGTTTTCTTCTGGTGGGGTTCATCCAACATGTAAATTCTTGAAAAAAAAAATTAAAAAATATATCTTAAGACTCGATGAAAGTTGGAATATGTATTGAAAAATAATTTCGTTTTAATTTGTTTATCTAGATTTTATCGACTTGATATCTGTTTAAGAAAGTGAAAAGTTGTTGTATACAAATAAAGAAGAACTTTCAATACTATAATACTAAATTAAAGTTATACACTATAAAAGATAGTCTTAAACGACATATATTATATGAAATGTTAAAATTAAAAATATTTTTTTGAAACAAATTAAAGTATAAAATATGATAAATAAATTAAAATAAAAAATATATTTCTATAAAATAAATTTAATAAAAATAAATTAAAACGGAGAAAATACGCTATCCCAATTTTCTTTCTTGTTATAATCAAAGCTTTGAACGGCCATAACCAGACAAAGATACTTTAATTGTTTTCAAAGTGTCCAAAACTAAAATTAGGAAAAGAAAAATAAGAATGTCATTTTTCTAACAGGTGAGTTGACTATTTGTGGGGCAATATTTTTTAACCAATTATATTTTGCCATGTGGTCAAATTATATAAAGTTTTAATTTGTCTTTCTTAATTTTTAAATAATTTGATTATATTTCTCTTTTTGTTAAATTAAATTAAATTTTGGGAATAAGTCTATTTTAGTCCATCAAAAATAACTTTCACATGTAGTTTTGTATAGAACATTTTGCTCTTTAAAAAAACTTTTTCCTCATTGATAATTAAATAATATGAAATAATTGTTGAACAATCAGAGACATAACTTTTTTTCACAAAATATAAATATATGTAAAAAAATCTATCAGAATCAAAATCTCGAAAATTAATACTGAGTTACGGATCATTTTAAGGCTGATTTATGTATAGAAAGATGCAGAACCACAAAATTATTAGCCAATTCTGTAGTTTTGAGTACTCTTCTAAATAAAAAAAATTAACTTTCTAATATCAAGTGATTTCAATCATAAACCAAACTGATCTATTTGCGTTTTTTCTGTTTTGTTATGCTGATGAGCTATGTTGTTCCGATTCTCCTAAAAATAAAAATGATGTTGCATTTGTGTTGGTTTCATAAAAAATGCACTACTTTTGAAGAATTCAACACGTAGTCGTTGACATTTTTGAAAAATCACAAAATCAAACAAAGACAAGTTGGCCCTCTCAAGAAAATAATAGGAAAATTCCTGGATCACCCGTGGAGAAGAATCAAAACAGAATAGTTCCGCCTACTCAAAACTAAGAGGGGATGCCGCCTACTACTAAAATCCCGATTTTTGCAACAGTTGCGTCCGTCGTCTCAGAGCTTCTTTGTCCTTCTTCTTTTGTGAGGCATGAGTCCATCGAAAAATTCCACAAACCATATTGGCTTACGATATTTAAACATGAGACTCCACATGACAGTTCCAACAACGAGTCCAAAAGTGTAGCCTATGACTACTGATTCCCACGTAAATCCACTAAAGAAATACGACTCTGATAGTTGAGGAACATGTGATGAACCGCTCGTTCCACATTGCTTGGATAAAGGAAGACCACATAAATCAAGGTTTCCACCATACGAGTCATTCGCAAATGTGTTGAATTGTAGACCTTGAGGAATCGGACCTACAAGAACATTCCGAGAGAGGTTTAAGACTGCTAGAAATTTTAGTCTTGTCAATTCAGTCGGAATATTTCCAGTGAGCCGATTCCAGGAGAGATCCATTGCTTCAAGCACATTCAATTGTCCCAATTCGATTGGAATATCACCTTTGAGATTGTTACGGGATAAATTGAGTAACCGAAGTGAGCTGAGATCCTTTAGTGATTTCGGAATGACACCTTCAAAATGGTTGCTTGAGAGATCTATCGTTGTCATAATAGTGTTGATTCTTTCTAGCTCAATATCATGGCCTTTGATCACCAAACTCACTGAATCTTCATACATCGAATATTCACTCAATTGTTCCATATATTTGATCTCACCTTTGTCTCCGTCATCTAATTTAATCATCGCACTGAAGTTCTCAAAAAGTCTTGCAGGTAGTGAGCCGCTAAATTTGTTACAAGAGAGATCAAAAATCCGCAACTTGGGAAAGTAAAACTTCTTCCTACTACTTAAATGTCCATGGAACTTGTTCGACTTCAATATAAGGACCTGCAGCTCTTGAAGCATTCCGAGCCAAGCTGGAAATGTGTCATTTATAGCGTTGTTACCCACATCAAAGATTTCTAAACGAAAACAGTTGAGTAATGACATTGGAACAGTTCCTTCAAATCGATTACCATTTACAAGAATGGTACTCAATAAAGTGCTGTGTGCACAAAACGGTGGAAGACTCCCAATGAAATTATTTCTTCTTAAGTCTAGCACGGATAGCTCAACCATGCTGCCCAAGCAATGTGTAATCGAGCCACTGAAGTTGTTGTGTGATAAATCTAAAAGGCTAAGCTTGCTCATGTTACAAATGGATGAAGGTAGTGGACCGTGAAGGGAGTTAAATTTCAGATCAAGATACCCTAGATTATGGAAATGCAATTGTGGTAGGTAGCCTGTTAATAATTATATGAAAGGTTCAGAAACCGCAATGAGTCCCACCTGATACCGCTAAACCAGTCAGGGATTTGACCACGAATCTTATTGTTAGAAATATCCAGCACCGTCAGTGTCTTTACAATTCTCAAGAAATGTGGAAAATCCTTCAGTTCACAAGATGATAAGAACAAAGATGATAGGCTAGGAAAGGTGATGTTTATGATTCCGTCATCAACGGTGATGTTATTTGATGAAATTCCAAGGGTTACAAGGTTTGTGAGATTCACAAGTGATTGAGGAAAAGAACCACTGAGGTGATTATGGCTTAAATGCAGGTCTTTTAATGTTGGGTTTGTTTTGATCACTTCATTGGTTAGTCCTCTGAATCGGTTATGTTGGAGCGACACTGAAGATAGCAAAGGTAGGCTAAATACCCAAGATGGTATGGTACCATTCAGTGAGTTGTATGAAAAATCCAGCTCGGTTAGGTTTGGAAGCATGCCTGCATTGCTAGGCAGTGGGCCAGATAGGGAATTACTCGACAATCCTAAGTATTCAAGATGTGTCAAACTTAAAATTGAAGAGGGAAATGGACCGATGAAGCTGTTTTTAGAAAGATCTAAATGACGTAGCTCTTGGAGGTTAGAGAAAACGTCTGGAATTTCACCTGAAAAAGAGTTGGATAAAAGATCCAAACTTGTCAGCTGTTTCAATTTAGAGATTGTTGAAGGAATATGGCCAGTGAAAAGATTATGAGATAAAATCAACTCCCTAATTTCGGTTAGGTTGCCAACGGAATCCGGAATGGAACCCGAGAAGTGACATTGTTGGAGGTTTAAGTATTTCAATGAACTCAAGGTGCCAATTGAATCAGGAATCTCACCGGAGATGCCAGTGTATGCAATACTCAACTCCAACAGAGTTCTGCTTGGGTGGATCTTTGTAACTCAAACAGAGCATTTCCAAGTTTGGCAGAAGGAAGAAGTTCTCCGTGAGAGCACCTTGCAGATTAGTATCGTAAAGATCAACATACCTTAAGGAGGAAGAAGAGATATTGACAAGAAAGAGAGAAAGTAGCTCCAGATTTGTAATCCAAAACCATAAGAAAGGTCAAGTGAAACCAAATTAGAAAGGTATGAGATTTCTGTTGGAATTTCCCATCAAAGGTAGGAAAAAAAAGGTTGAGATGCCTCAAATTCGTCAATTGGCCAATGTTATGTGGGATTGAAGAAGGATAAAAGTCATTGTAAGCAAGATTTAGTGTCTCGAGATGATGAAGTTGGAAGAGACTGCTATTGGGATGAAAATTGCCAACAAACTGACTACAACTTATTGTTGGGAATAAATACGTAACAGAAATAATATTTGCGATAATAAATGCAATAAATGCGGAACACAACAATATGGTTAATCAACGAGAATAAAAGAGAAATAATGACACTAAGATTTTACGTGAAAACCCTCCTAAATAAGGGAAAAACCACGACCCAAGAGGAGCAACGAATATCACTATAGTAAAGATTTTACACTTGTATTTCTGAGTAAAACTCCAAAGACCACTACACATTCAAAAGAAATAACACTCTTTTGATTTTTCCACCTCACTATAATATCGCTCACACTCTCTTTCTTTTCCTCACAAATTATTTTCCTCTGTGATGCCTCACTCTTCTTTCTCTCCTTTGTAATTTTTTTTGGTGCATATTTGAAATGAGCAAGAGCTCTGTATTTATAGGAAAATCTACTCCTAATGATGTCACCAGTGACATCACAAAGAACACAAAGTTTCAACCTCTTCACCTATGAAGATTTCTTGGTAAGATTTTAGTTGAAAATTATGTAAAGCTGAAAAATAATTCAGCACCAAATCTGCCAAACTTTGAAATTGGCAGAGAGCTATTCAAAGTTTGCTACATGGGGATGGACCCCACACTTAAGTCCAGACCGATAACATGACCGGTTAACATGTTACAAGTAACTCCGTCCCAAGTACAACAATCTTTACTCGCATTCCAAGACTTTGTTTTTGGAAAAGAAGTATCACACAGGGAGTAGTCGGATATTTCGAAGGCTTGTTTGAACTGAAGCAAAGCAGATGTTTCAGTGGGAGAGCAAAGATGATGATCAAAGGAAGAACAAAAGCATAGACTTATTAGCAACACAAAACACAGAATTGAATAATCGAAGAAGAAACTTCCCGTTTTTTGTTTTCAGCAAATAACAGGATGGATGTGTTCTTCTTACAAATCAATCAGCATTATATATATATATATAATATATATATATAATATATATATTATATATATATATATTAAACACGTGTATTCTATGCTAATTAATACAAATTCTTTCAAATTAGAAAAAGAAATAAAGAGATTGAGCAGATGCGAGAATTTCAAAAGATGAACAAACAAAATAAACGTAATATAAAACAAAATCTAAAGGTCGGAAGCTCAAGCAATGAACAACTAAGAGCGAAAGTGAAAAAAAATATAAGAGTAAAACAAAGATCCACACTTAATTTAAACATTGAGTATTTTAAAGAAAATCATGTAGGGATCTATTTGATTTATTCGCACATTAATTATTTTTTTATTGACATTATTTGAGTTTTTTTTTTTTTCTTTGATTGATATTATTTGAATTTCTTATTTTATTTTTTCTTTCATCTTTATCATAAAAAGTGTGAACGGAAAAAGAGAATAAACATATTGAGACAATAAAATGGGTACTTGCCCCACAAATACCACTAACTAATTTGTGGTTGCAAAAAAGTTGTCCAAAGTGTTTTACGTCATTTTCCAGAAAGACTCAAGTCTTTAAGTCTTGGTTGATAGTATCAATTTCCAAAATTGGCATAAATTGAGAAAAAAATTATATAACTTTGACATCACTAACTACGCAACTTGTGGTCGTACTACTCACTTTTAACAATTTGTTACTTCATATTTTGTATTGTTCCACAAAACTTTTTAGAGGACGGTAACAAAATAATTCTCTAGATGATGTTGTTGTTCATTTCGAGTTCATATATTATCTCTGCGGTGTGTGTTACGCAAGATGATGTGAAATTGGTCCTGTTACGTAACACTCACTATAAAAAAAAAATCTTCTTGATCTTGACTAAGTCAACTGAGAAAAAGAGAAAAAACAACAGTTAAAGACATGATTTGACTCCTCCATTTTCTTGACTCCTACTTAGAGTATGTAACAAAACAATGATACCGTGTGGAATTTTGAAGTAAATTGGACCAATAAGTGGTCCAATTTTGTATATTCGACATACTCAAATATTTGAGATAGTATCTCACATGCACATAACTAATTAATAAACATATTACTAATAACCGCACAAATAATACCTACGTTATTAATACAAGCATAACTATATCCACTTACCAAACGACCCCTAACTATGCACAACTTGTGGTCCATGAATGACTACTAACAACTTGTTACTCATATTTTGTAGTGTTTCACAAGACTTGTTAGAGGACGGAGAAGATTTAACCCTTAACTAATTTTCTCTACATTTTGTGTTCATTTAAGGTCATCCACTATCTCTGCAGTGTGTGTTACGAAAGATGATGTGAAATTGACCTCGTAAGTCTGCAGAAGTTGTACCAAATTTCCAATAAGAGAAACTACTGCTTGACTAAGTCAAGTGACAAAAAAGAAATGAAGAATAATTAAAGACATGATTTTAGTTCTCCATTTTATTCAAAATTTTGTGGAAGCAATGAACCATTGAATTCATTACGAGAACATCAATTGAAGTTCAGTGACTTCTATGAGAAGGACTATTAGTTGAGTGACTAGCTATTAAAAAAATACATAGTTAAGTGACTTTGAGGTTACAAGTGAAAGTTGAGTGACCTAGCTGGAAATGTACCATTTATGACATCGGGACAGATCCTTCAAATCGATTACTATTTAAGACAATGGTACTCAATGAAGTGCTGTGCGCACATAATGATGGAAGACATCATGTGAAATTGTTACTTCGCAACTCTAGCACCCATAGGTCAGACATGTTCCCTAAGCAATGTGGAACCGAGTCACTGATATTTATTGCCGCATCACCAGTGATGTTATTTGATGAAAGGTCAAGGCTATGAAGGTTTGTGAGATTCACAAGTGATTGAGGAAAAAAAACCATTGAACTGATTAGGACTTAAATACAGGTCTTCTAATACTGGATTTTTTCTGAGCTCATCGCATGGTCTACTAAATAGATGATGATTGAGCCTCAACTCAAGGGAACTAACATTAAAGACCCAAGAGAGTATTGTGCTATTCAATGATCTGTAACAGTTCAGTTAGCTTTTGAAGTATGCTGGCATTGCTAGGCAGTGGACCAGATAGGGAATTACTCGACATGTTTAAGCTTTGTAGATGTGTCAAGCTTAAAATTGAACAGGAAAACAGACAGATGAAGCTGTTATTAGACAGATCGAAATAACAAACTAACATAACTTGAATAACACACATATAATTATGTTTCTATCAAACATATACAAACAACAGACAGAAAGTTGAAAAGATAAAAACAGAACCAGAAAACTTCACTAATTAGTCCACAAAATTAAACAAAGACAACTTGGCCCCTCTCAATTTTCCATTAAGTCCTTCGTCTCTGAGCTCTCTTCTTTGGCCTTCTTCTTTTGTGAGGCATGAGTCCATCAAAAAATTCGACAAACCATTTTGGTTTACGATATTTAAACATGAGACTCCACATGACAGTTCCAACAACTAGTCCAAAACTGTAGCCTATGACTACTGATTCCCATGTAAATCCACTAAAAAAATATGACTCACTTTCGTCTTCTTCTTCCTCCAATGGTTGAGGAACATGCGATGAATCACTCGTTCCACATTTGTTAGTTAAAGGAACACCGCATAAATCAAGGTTGCCGCCATATGAGTCATTTTCAAATGTGTTGAACTGTCGACCTTGAGGAATTGGTCCCATGAGATGATTTTGAGAGAGGTTTAAGAAGGCCAGAAAGTTCAGTCTTGTCAATTCCTGTGGAATCTTTCCAGTGAGCCGATTCCAAGAGAGATCTAAAGCTTCAAGCATATTCAATTGCCCCAATTCCATTGGAATATGACCTATGAGATTGTTATGAGATAAATTGAGTAGCCAAAGTGACCTGAGATCCTTTAGTGTTTTCGGAATGACACCTTCAAAATGGTTGCTTGAGAGATCTATGGTTGTGGTAATTGTGCTGATTCTTTGTAGCTCAAAATCCTGCCCTTTGATTACCAAACTCACTGAATTCTCATACGATGTGACAAATAGCGAATTCAACAGAGGTGTCATGTACTTGATATTTCCTGTGTCTTCACCATCTAATTTGATCATTGCCTTGAAGTTTCCAAAAACTTTTGCAGGAAGTGAGCCACTGAAATCATTACGAGAAAGATCAAAAATTCGCAACTTGGGAAAGCAAAACTCAGTCTGACACATACTTATAGGTCCATGGAACTTGTTCGACTTTAATATAAGGACCTGCAGCTCTTGAAGAATTCCGAGCCAAGCTGGAAATGTGTCATTTATAGCATTGTTCCCCACATCAAGGACTTCTAGACCATTACACTTGAGCAATGACACAGGAACAGGTCCTTCAAATCGATTACCATTTACGACAATGGTACTCAATGAAGTGCTCTGTGCACATAATGGAGGAAGATTCCCTGTGAGATTGTTCCTTCTTAAGTCCAGCGCCGTTAGTAAATCCAAGCTTCCCAAGCAATGTGGAACAGAATCACTGAAGTAGTTATGTGATAAATCTAATAAGATAAGTTTGCTCATATTACAAATGGATGAAGGTAGTGGACCCTGAAGGGAGTTAAATTTCAGATCAAGATACTCTAGACTATAGTAATGAAACTGTGGTAGGTGGCCTGTTAATGAATTATGAGAAAGGTTTAGGAACTTCAACGAGTTCCACCACATGCCGCTAAACCAGTTAGGAATTTCACCACAAATCTTATTGTTAGAAATATCCAAGTACACAAGTGTGTTTATATTTCTCAAGAAGTGTGGAAAATGCTTCAGTTGACAAGATGATAAGAATAAAGATGATAGGCTAAGAAAGGTGATATTCATTCCCTCATCAATGGTGATGTTATTTGATGAAATTCCAAGGGTTACAAGATTTGTGAGATTCACAAGTGATTGAGGAAAAGAACCACTGAGTTGATTATTGCTTAAATGCAGTTCATGTAATGTTGGGTTTGTTTTGATCACTTCATCGGCTAGTCCTCTGAATTGGTTATGTTGGAGAGACACTGAATAAAGCATAGGTAGGCTAAACACCCAAGATGGTATGGTACCATTCAGTGAGTTGAAAGACAAATCCACAGTAACTAGATCTTGAAGGATGCTCATATTATTAGGAAGTGGGCCAGATATGGAATTACTCGACATGTATAAATTTTGAAGACCTGTCAAACTTAAAATTGAAGCGGGAAACGAACCGATGAAGCTGTTTTTAGAAAGATCTAAATAATATAGATCTTGGAGGTTAGAGAAAACATCAGGAATATTGCCAGTGAAATGATTATTAGATAAAACCAACTCCGTAATTAGTGTTAGGTTGCTTATGGAATCAGGAATGGTACCAGAGAATTGACATTGTTGGAGGTTTAAGTATTTCAAGGAACTGAAGGTGCCAATTGAATGAGGTAGCTCACCAGAGATGCCTGTGTGTGAAATATCCAACTCCATTAACAGAGTGTTTCTCCGGTGGATCTTTGGAAAAACTCCTTTGAGAAGATCATTCCTACTCAATTTGAGTGTTTCCAAGCTGTTTGGCAGATGGAAAAAGCTCTCTGTGAGAACACCTCGCAGATTAGTATTATCAAGATCCAAGTACCTTAAGGAAGAAGAAATATTGAGAGGTATCGGAGATGAGATGTCGACGTCAGAGAGAGAAAGTAGCTCCAGATTTGTCAAGTTGTGAAGCATTGTTTCAAATGTTCTCTCATCAAGTTGTAATCTATGATAACTATTAGAAAGATCAAGTGAAACCAAATTGGAAAGGTATGAGATTTCTGTTGGGATTTTTCCATCAAAGCCAGAGAGTATCAGATGCCTCAAATTCCTCAATCGGCCAATGCCATTTGGGATTGAAGAAGGATGAAAGTAATAGCTATAAAGGTTTAGTGTGTGGAGATGATGAAGCTGGAAGAGGCTACTATTGGGATGAATCGATGATGAGATGTTGCCAAGAGAGAGAGCTAGTAACTCAAGATTTGTGAAGTTGTGAAGCAGTGTTTCAAATGTTCTCTCATCAAGTTGTAATCCATAATTATAAGAAAGATCAAGTGAAACCAAATTGGAAAGGAATGAGATTTCTGTTGGGATTTTCCCATCAAAGCCAAGGAGTATCAGATGCCTCAAATTCCTCAATCGGCCAATGCCATTTGGGATTGAAAAAGGAGGAAAGTAATCCTTATAAAGGTTTAGTGTGTGGAGATGATGAAGCTGGAAGAGGCTGCTATTGGGATGAATAGGTGATGAGATGCTGCCAAGAGGGAGAGCTAGTAACTCAAGATTTGTAAAGTTTTGAAGCATTGTTTCAAATGTTCTCTCATCAAGTTCTAATGCATAACTATTAGAAAGATCAAGTGAAACCAAATTGGAAAGGTATGAGATTTCCGTTGGAATTTTCCCTTGAAACCAAGCATCAGAAAGGTTGAGATGCCTCAAATTCGTCAATCGGCCAATGTTATGTGGGATTAAAGAATAATTGAAGTCATTGTAAGCAAGGTTTAGTGTGTGGAGATGATGAAGTTGGAAGAGGCTGCTATTGGGATGAAAAGTGACAAAAAGCTTACTACAACTAAGGTCTAAAGCGATAACATGACCGTTTAACAAGTCACAAGTGACTCCATCCCAACTGCAGCAATCCCTACTCTCATTCCAAGACTTTGTTTTTGGGAAACAAGTTTCATCACAGAAATAATTACAGGACATAATTTGAAAGGATTGTTTGAACTGAAGCAAAGCCGAAGCTTCAGTGGGAGAGCAAAGATGATGATCAAAGGAAGAAGAAAAGCATTCATTTATTAGCAACACAAAACAGAGAAATGAATAAAAGAAAAAGAAACGTCCCATTTTTTGTTTGTTTGTTTTCAGCAAATAACAGGATGTTTGTTCTCTTTTTACAAATCAAAGGGCAGGAGATATATATATATAATAGTTTCAGTTGTCATACATAAATTGAATACCTATAGGCTATACCCTATTGATTAATGTAATCATACGAGTAAAGTTTTGAGAAGGTACGATATACACAAACTTTTATGAAGTAACAATACAGAGAACAAAAAATTTTAATAAAAAAAATATAATATGAAGTTAGAATAATCAAATCTTACTCAAAAAAAGATTATACAATGATATTGAAATAATTGCGCTGTTTTGATAAGTTGATATAATGATCATATATTATTATAAGTGGGAAGCTTCTAACCTTAAAGTTGAATTACCATTTTACCCTTATTTTATCTCTAAAATAAATTAATATTAATATCTATTTAATTAATTAAATATTATATTTAAATTCATGCATCAAATAAGATCTTAATGCATCATATATTCATGTACTAATTAAATGTAGATAATGAAGAGTCTAATAACTTTTCAATTTTAATTTGTAAGATAAGTGGAGGTAATGAAGAGTCTATCAAACACATTCACACCACATTATATATATTTCTTGTTTTATTCAAGTTTCTACAGTAGGTTAGTCTACATTCCTTGTAAAATTTTCATTACCAGTTTGTAATTATAAGAATTCTTACTATTTTATTTATTTGTATTCTTTAAAATTTCATGTATATTCATCTTCTTTTTTTGAGAAATATGTAAATTATGATAGTTACAAGATGAATATATTCCAATATGAAGTTGTAAGTAAATATTTATTTTTCACATCTCCATCGTTTTGAGTTTTTAAATATAACTTCGTAGTTGATTACTGTATTTTTGTATTCATCCTTTCTTCTATTTTTAGTATATATATAGTAAAGCTAATCACATTTTGTATTTATCATTAATTATTTTGAGGGTAAACATGTTCCCATAGAATAATAATTATGTCTTTTTCATTGTTTGATAATCATTTATCTTTTTAAACCAACATATTTGTACTTTTTCCTTTTTATATGTAATCTCAAATTTTAAAAAATTCATGCACTTAACTGTTATAGAGAGGTACAAAATAAGTGCAAAAGTAAAAATAAAATAAAAAATAATGTATAGTAAAAAATGACTAAATGATACATTGAATAATATTGTTTTAGAATTCATACATACATATATATATATATATATATATATATATATATATAATATATATATTATATAGATATATAATATATATATATTTTATTTTCTTCTTAACATATTCATGCGTTCTTTTCTGTTTGTCTTATTTATTATTATTATATGATTATAATTTTTATACATATGATATGTTTCGTCTAGAGTAAGTCATGTTTTGTCTAGAATAAGTCTACTTTTAACAAAATGTAATTCAATTAGTATGAAAATATTTTTGTCTATACATTTTAACGTGATGTCTTTTTTTATGGATGTCATGTCTTTCTTTACTTCTTTTTTTCGTTTGAGATTGTAATTTTTTCTATAAATTTGATGGTATACCGTCCAAACATTTTGTAATATTTTTCTTTATACGTATCTTTTTTTATAGACAACTTCTTTTTTGATTATTAAAACTTATGTTTAGTAATTAAAATATATTAATTCCTCTAATAAAATAAAATATTTATTTTTCATAAAGTATTTAATATATCAAACCTCCAACATCTAACACAAGATTTTCATGTTATATTTTGTGCAGAGTTATATTCTTATGTTAAACTTACATATGAAAGGATTTAGATTTAAACTTAGCTATATAAATTAAAATTTTCTAATATCAATTAGAGGACAAACGTGCGATGCACGTTTCGAGAACTAGTATTAAAATAGTATTGATTTCACTATATCAAAAATGATCTATAATGACAATTGATTAAGATTACTTGCCCCTAAATATGCATTTTTAACTGCAATTAACACTCTTTACATATGTCCCTAAACCCTTTAGCGATATTGGATCTAATAATACTAAACTAATACTGATAAAAATCTTTAACATTCTTTATTAATGTATATATTTATTTGGGATAATGCCCAAGTACCCCCTCAACCTATACCTGAAATATCAGAGACACACTTATACTATACTAAAGTCCTATTACCCCCTGAACTTATTTTATTAATAATTTTTTACCCCTTTTCGACCTACGTGGCACTATCTTGTGGATTCAACGATGGTTGACTTTTTTTTTCAAACTAGTGCCACGTAGGCTAAAAAGTGGTAGAAAACTTATAAAATAAGTTCAGGGGGTAATAGGTCCTTAGTATAGTATAAGTGTGTCTCTGGGATTTCGGACATATGTTGAAGGGGTACTTGTGCATTTTCCCTATTTATTTTGCATAATGCAAAAAGTTTTACCGTTTGATAGACTTTAGAATATTTAGTAAAAAAAAGGTAAAAATAATAATATGAATTCATGATGATCGTCAATATATAAATAAGTAACCAGGTGAGAAAGGTTGTTATAATTAACTTGCTGTTATTCGATTTCTTAATTGTTACAACAATATCCACATTCCATAAAGTTAACATTGTTGACTTGTCTATGCATGGGACAATGAGGTATAAAATGGGGTACTAATTAATTTGTGGTTGCAAAAAAAGTTGGTCCCAAGTGTTAACTTCAATTTCCAGGAAGACTCAAGACTTTTAAATCAGTCTTGTTTGGTAGTACCAATTATACAATATTTGTTTTTATGAGAACATAATACAACTTTTACATCACCAACTACGTAATTTGTGGTCCATGGATGAGTACTAGTCACTTCTAACAACTTGTAATTACTCATACTCCCTATGTCCTCATTTTCTCTAGATGTTGTTCATTTCGAGGTCATCAACTATCTCTACAGTGTTTGTTTTGCAAGATGATGTGAAATTGGTCTCGTAACGTAACATACACTATAGAAAAAAGTTCTGCTTGACAAAGTCAATTGAGGAAAAAAAAACAATTGAAGACATGATTTTACTCCATTTCCTTGACGTCTACTTAGAGTATGTAACAAAATAATAATACTGTGTGAAATTTTGAAGTCACTGAACCAATTAGTGATCCTTGATATATTCGACATATCTTTAATTTGACATCACAAGATATAAACGTTTCTTTATTATTATTTTTTTACTTTCGTATCAACTCAATTCAGATAGATAAATGAAACGAAAGGAATTGTATCTAATTGCAGGAAATGATAAGCACACGGTCAATTTTAGAAAAAAGTAATAAAGACATGATGATGTTACTCCATATGACACTTTTAATCAATCCAAACCAAGTTGTACGAATGCAATAACTTGGTGCAATTTTTCCATGAAATCTATTCAATATTTCGAGTGAGTAATTAGTTGTCTCTTCTGTTATTTTCAAACTTGTTAGGTACATAACAGTTTTCGGATTCCAAAAATATTCCATTCCACCGAAGGAAAAAAGGGATAGAATATTATTGTAACTAGCGGATGATGACTTGTACGCCTTTAAGCCAATTTCCACAAAAACTAGAGGAAAAAAAAAATTATGATGAATCGGGACTGATGAATAATTGAATCACAAGATGAGTACTACTCACTTCTAACAACTTGTTACTCATATTTTGTAGTGTTCCACAAGACTTGTTAGAGGACGGACTGTGTTCATTTTAAAGTCATTAATTATCTCTGTAGTGTGTGTTACGCAAGATAATGTGAAATTGGTCCCATCATGTAGACAAAAAATTCTGCAAAACTTGTAAGAAATTTTCAATGAGAAAAACTATTGCTTGACTAAGTCAAGTGAGGAAAAAAATGAACAATAACTAAAGACATGATTTAAGTCCTTCATTTACTCCGTGTGGAATTTTATTTTTTGAATAACTTGGTGAAGAGTAGAGATATTTTGTGAGTAATTTCCGATTAGTTGTCTCTTGTGCTGTTTTCATAGATCCTCGACTCAAGATAAATGTGTAGTGGTCAAATTAAGAAAGATAAATAAAATCATGGAAGAAATTCCACAAACCATTTCGGCTATCCATCTTTAAACATGAGGCTCCACATGACAATTTAAACAAACAAATCCATAACTGTAGCTAAACACGATTTTTCTTCGTCTTCGGACTCCAATGGATGATGAACATGTGATGGATCACTCGTGCCATATGAGTTAATTTTCAAATGTGTTGAACTGTGAACCTTGAGGAATCGGTCCGACAAGAACATTCTGAGAGAGGTTTAAAACTGTTGGTGTATATGCATTTCATTATTAAAATAAACTATTTAGTGCATATGTTAGTGGGTATAATTTTGGTAGAAGAAGACTATTGGTTCTTGTAACTTAAATAACAATTAGTTCTTGTAACTCTCATGATCATTAGTTTCTTTTAACTTATGTAACCTAATGATTAATTTATGTAACCAAAGTGAGCCAAGATCGATTCCTACTTGATAAATAAACACTCAAATCCTACTTAGTAAAATGCGTGCAATTCACGCCTGTCATAGGTAAAATCGAGTGTTTATTTGTTTAAGTTTTGATAAGACTTGTTAGAGGATACAGAAGACTAAAAAAATAATATTCTCTGTCCTAATTTTCATTTCGAGGTCATTAAGTACCATCGCAGTGTGTGTTAGGCAAGATGATGTGAAATTGTATTTCCTTAAAGAGAGCGATATATATGGGCCTCAATCATGAACCGAACTCTATATGTTTATAAATTGCACTTCTTTTTCCAATTTTCTTGTATTAATGAACTATGTTGCTTAGACTCTCCTAAAATATGAAGATGTTGCAGTCCCTTGAAAAATACATAACTTTTGAATGCTAAATCATATACTCCATACACTATATTTTAAATTAAATAAATATTATATAACATATAATAAATTATAGAAAATATACCAAATTAAGTGTTTTAAGTTGGAAATAGTATACCAATTTAACATTAGTATAGATGGATAGGTACATAGAAATTTGAACTTCTATTGTAAATAGCAGGCGATGACTTGTAAGCCTTTAAGCCAATAGAATCACAAAGTTGAAGAAAGAAAAAGTTTAGAAAAATTGAATCACAAAGTTCATTTTGAGGTCATTAACTATAAATATGTCTGCAGGTGTGTTACACAAGATGATGCGAAATAACACACATAAAATTATGCTTCTATCAAACATATATAAACAACAAACAGAAGATTAAAAATACATAAACAGAACCAGAAAATTAAAAATACAAAAACAGAAGCCTTCTATATATTGTTGATTTCAGTTCCATTAGGACTAGCTTCTTTTCCTTCTGTCGAGTTTTTAAGAACTTTCTCTAATGAAGTCATTGACTCATTCTGAGAAAAAGGGTTACTTAGCCCATTGTTCATGCCATTCGGGCAGTACTCCAAGTGCACTAACCAAAGATAATGAGAACAGTTAATACACATCAAGCACAGAGACTATTCTATGTGTTGTGCTCACAATTTACAACAATAACAACATGCCCATTGTCATCCCTCGGCTCAAAACAAGTGTAGACAAATCATGACAGAAAGGAAAATAATGACTACAAAATGCGCGATCTGTGTTAGCTCTGCTCTGGAGCTATAAGGGAAAGGAAATCACTGCCGATAAGTTTACAACATAGGACTAAACGATGGCAGCTGAGACTACTATAATGCACTGTATGATCTACGTTCTGCAGGATATGTAACCCCTCCCCCCTGTTGTCTTCCTGTCTAATGCACTCGGTAGATCAAGATCATATCATTAAGAATATAATGAGCAGGAAAAAACTCATACTATTCATAGGACAATCGTATATACAATGAAACCATTGTCAATATCAATACCTATAATAAATTCATTTTAGTACATCTCAAGTGTAGAAAATCATAACGAACATTTGTTAAGCTTTCCATTTTATGACTGCGTAAAAAAATTCAAGTTCAGGCAAACAGCTTTAAAGTAGCAACTTCGTTGCACTAAGAAACTAACGAATTGTTTTATCTTGTTAACATGTCATGAATCAAGTTCCCGAATGTCATAAACAAAGATGAAAATAGCCACTACAAAAACATCCTATCCTTGTAGTTATAACACTAAGCCACTACTTCAAAATTTTCAATTCTTTCTGTTCCTTCCGTTTCTCTTTTGAGAAAGAATAAGGGGAAACAAAAAAATCATATTAAGGTGGATTATCATATAGTTATATGTTAATGGCTTCACTACTTTAACCTCAAAATGAAAAGGATAATCTTGAGTGTAGTTTCATGAAACAAAAAAAAGATGAATTATATAGATAAAAACAGTAGAATATCAAAAGACATCCTGATGTTTTAAATTAAACATTCTAAACCACATAAATATTTTTAAAACTTGTATGTGAGATACAAACAAAAATTTGAAAAAAATATGCAAATACAATTAGCAAAATGTGAAATGAATACAAAAATCTATGTATAGATCAAACTTTACCCCAAGGGTACAATAAAATTATTAAACGATGTTGGCTTTGTTGGGCTCTCTCTACATCTGTATCATTTCTAATTGATTGTATTTCATTTAAAAATATTATGAGGGGAGGAAAAACTAAAGGTAAAAACAATAAACACCTACTTCAAGATCATAAATGTACAAGAGAGTATTATAACAAATTTACATAGTAATGGAGAATTCAATTAGAATCATAATTTTAAAAGAGAAAGTGAGATAATTTTTTATTCAAATAGAATCATAATATATAAGGAGAAAGTAAGATAATTTTTATTCAAACTCGAATTAAGTAACAATGCTCTAAAGTTTAGAATTGACAAATCTATTGTATATTTCCTGAAACTTTGGTTTAAAGGAGTTGTCATTGGCTTGAAGCGTGAAAGATCAGTAATTGAAATCCTTAACCTGAGTAAAGCTAACAAAAATCAAAACAAGATCAAGATTAACATAATATAACCACTCAAAGATACTTCATAATCATCAAGAATTTGCATATATGAAATAATCAATATTCTGACCTCAAGAAATGAAAAAGTCTATAAAATATATTATTGCTTCACAATTTCAGCTTCATAACCTTGAGAAACTAAAATAAAATTACTTAAGCCTCTCTTTGAAACTTTAAACCTCATATCATAAATTCTTATTTAGAGTTCATGATATAAGAATGAACTTATAACGAAATATACATACGAAAGGCTGCTATAAATTAGAGTCCGAAACTCAAAGGGTAGAAAATATTAACAAAAATTCCAAAACGGTATATAAAAATTTATATTAACCAAAACGGTAAAATCGCTGCCGAGGCAGCGATTTACTTCAACTGAAAAAGTAAAATCGCTGCTGAGGCAGCGATTTTGCCAAAAAAAATTTTTTTAATAAAAAAATGAAATCGCTGCTTGAGCAGCGATTTCAAAATTTTTCTTCTTACAAATCGCTGCCAGGGCAGCGATTTGATATTATTTTTTAATTTTCTTTTTTTTTTAAAAAAATAAGGTATATCGCTGCACTGGCAGCGATTTATAAAGAAAAAAATATTTTTTTATATAAATCGCTGCTGTAGCAGCGATTTACAAAAAAAAAAAATTTTTTGTAAATCGCTGCTACAGTAGCGATTTACAAAAAAAAATTATTTTTTTTTTGTAAATCGCTGCTACAGCAGCGATTTATATAAAAAAAAATTTTTGTTATTAATTTTTTTTGTTAAAATTATATTGTTAAAAATTAAATTAAATAATTTTTCTCCTTTAATTTTTATTTAAAAAAATAATTATTTGAATTCAAATAGTATTTAAATTTAAATTTAATATAATATCTTTTTTTAGAAAGAAAATATATTTATTTTTAAAATAAATATTTTTTTAAAATTTATGTATATAACTTATAAGAAAATATACATTATTTAAAAAAATTAAAAATAAGTAAAGTAATAATATATATTTTCTTTCTAAAAAAAGATATTATATTAAATTTAAATTTAAATACTATTTGAATTCAAATATTAATTTTTTAAATAAAAAATTAAAGGAGAAAATTATTTAATTTAATTTTTAACAATATAATTTTAACAAAAAAATTAATAACAAATTTTTTTTTTTAAATAAATCGCTGCCTAGCAGCGATTTACAAAAAAAAAATTTTTTTTTTTTTTTGTAATCGCTACTGTAGCAGCGATTTACAAATTTTTTTTTTTTTTTTTTTGTGTAAATCGCTGCTACAGCAGCGATTTATATATAAAAAAAAAAAATTCTTTATAAATCGCTGCCAGTGCAGCGATATACCTTATTTTTTTAAAAAAAAAAGAAAATTAAAAAGTAATATCAAATCGCTGCCCTGACAGCGATTTGTAAGAAGAAAAATTTTGAAATCGCTGCTCAAGCAGCGATTTCATTTTTTTATTAAAAAAATTTTTTTTTGGCAAAATCGCTGCCTCAGCAGCGATTTTACTTTTTCAGTTGAAGTAAATCGCTGCCTCGGCAGCGATTTTACCGTTTTGGTTAATATAAATTTTTATATACCGTTTTAGAATTTTTGTTAATATTTTCTACCCTTTGAGTTTCGGACTCCTATAAATTACACATAAATGATATTTGTGTTATAAAATATAAGCAATATACTACAAGAAATATAGACAAGATATATGGGGAGTAAAATGTAGAGATCCTCTTATTTATTTGTATTCAAGTCTTTCATATGTGTCTTTACAATGGTGAACGAACAATCTTATTTATGAGTCGAGAAATCACTCCAAAAGTTATTATGTTATGTGTCATAATAAATAAATATATTTAATCCAAAAAAGTTCATAAAATAGGAAATATAAATAATTGTTCATGTATTAACTCAATGGACGTTGTATAATTATTTGAGATTTATGATTATATAATTAATAGAGGGTTTCGGCAACAAAATTAGAGGAAGGAGAAGAGATAGAAAGATCACAAAATGCAGAAATAATCATAGCAGATGAAGAGACGTGGTTTATTTTCATTTTTTTTAGTAGTAGTATTCATTGAATTGGATTGACCATGTCATATTAATTTAACATAAAAATCAAAAGATATGAGATATATTTTATATTTTTTTTATGCATATTCAGTAGAGTAGTGGAAAAAACTGTCAATGACATTATTATTATTATTATTATTTATGAAAAATATTGTAAATTGGTTATTCAATATCTGAAGGGTATTTTCGTAATTCAACTTTTAATTATGGAGTTTCCTACTTTTAATATAATAATATAATACTAGTTTTGAGGAACGTGCGTTGCATGTTACCCCTCAATTATTATAAAATTTTTGCAAAATACAAAATATTACTCCATCTATCCAACAATATTTATCCACTATTTCTTTGACTTTATACCCTTCTTAAGAAACT
This sequence comes from Solanum habrochaites, assembly GCA_027704765.1. NCBI lineage: Eukaryota > Viridiplantae > Streptophyta > Magnoliopsida > Solanales > Solanaceae > Solanum > Solanum habrochaites. The sequence continues at coordinate 3,060,967 of JAKWJA010002500.1, read as the reverse complement.
ATATATAGAAGATTAATTTTACTATATCACTATTTGAATATAATAAATACAATGTCTTGAAAAATATAATAAGAAAATAAATATAATTGATGATAAGGATAAATTAGGAACTAAGTGTAAAATTATACATTGATTTCATAAAGTAGACATTTTGGTGAACATCCCAAAAATACTATCAACTATTGTTGGACGGAAGTAGAAAAATCAAAATGTTACATTCTTTCTCTAAATTTAATAAATGTATATAAAATATTTAACAAATTTACAAAAAAAATATGAACAGACGTATATATTATTACAAAACCCCAAATAGAGCACAAATAATAGGATTGTTTAGATTTTTGTTTAGATTTAGAAATGCTTCATTAGATTAAGTGAATTTTAAAATTAACTTGCACTATCAGAAAAAATGTTCTTTTCTTAGCCAACCATGCATTTTACGTCAAGATGACACTTCAATATTTTTATCCTTGTAGTCTCTAAAATTCAAAGAGAATAATAATTAATGAAATAAATACAAAAATTGTAGAATGAGATTGAAAGTGTAACACCAAAATGACAAAAGAAAAAGATAACATTTTGATTTCACAAAAATTAAAATACCTCTAAATTCTATAATTCAAATGAATTAAAAATAAATGGTTAATTATGATGAAGAACAAGTATTATGCATACAAATACATAAATAATTTATAATCAATAAATTCTCCTTATCATTTTCGTGCCCCAACTACCACAAAGTCATAACTTGAAAAGTTTTCATCGGACAATAAATTTTAAACTCCTATCTTATAGTTTTTTTATAAAAAAATTGAACGTATTTTCACATGATAATATGATGATTTAATTTACTTCCTTGTTCATTCATGGTGTTCAAAAAAAAGTCAAGATTTACATTACATAAACTTGTCGCAAGCAGTACCATGTCAAATAGATTGTTACTTACCTTTGTTTGTTTGATCAAATGTGCAATTTGAGCATCAAGGCAGAGAAGCTGGTTAACAGTAAACCTCTTGCAATTGTTTAGCAATTCATCAATATCATAAAAAATAAACTATAGAGATCTCACTAAAAGCAATTAGCAATAATTCTGGCAAAACAAATCCACAACAAAAAAATAATAAGAGCCTACTTTAAAAGAGACGAAAAGCAAAAGTTGAAGAGTGTAATTGTAACTGCTCTCCTTTAACATTATTATGAGATTCTGTAATGAGACTTTTCATTTTCTCCAAATATGAGATTATTTGAACTTAGACTCATTAATAAATATGATAGGAGTATTTTTTAATATTTAATTAATATTATACTTTATAATATTTTGTTTTAATCAAGAAAATAATAATTTAATTATTAAAGAGCTTAAGGACTTAAATTTTACTATTATGTAATTAAAATATTTGTATTTAATTAAATAATTAATCAAATTTTAATTTAATAAAAGGGCAAAATGGTAATTCAACTTTTTCACTTTGAGCTTCCCACTTATAATAGTATAGGTAATTTGTCCGTGCTTCGCGCAGTCATAAATAATAATTTAATTGAACTTGCAAATAATTTTTTCTAATATTCATACATTAAAAATACTGAGAAAATAGGTTCTTAAAAAATAATAGCAATATTCCAACATGAGTTTAATTATTTATCATTATTTTATAACTCAAAACCTCTACTGAACGAATAAATCACTGAATAATAAATTATTGGTTCTTTAATCAACATTAAAAGAAAAATAAAGAAGAAAATAAGTATATATTTAAATATATATATATAAAGCACTCCCTAATAAAAAGAAACATTTAAGTTGCAAATATTATACAATTGTGATATATGTCAAAGGAGAAAATTCAAAACTATTAACATATTTAAAAAAGAAATTACGCTTGAACATGAAAGCAATTATAACTTTTGAACTTGCATAATTAATTTCTTCAATTGATAAGTGAAAAATTTCATATATATGTGAAATAGATAATATACAAGGTTATATATTGTACTTTTTAAGTTATAGATTTTAATATAGAATATCAACCCATGAATTCTTGGAAATGTGTACAATAATTATTTTGTGCACAATGAATATACGTACAATATGAGTATATGCTAAACCTAATCGGAGACAATAACTTTGTAAAAACATAAACAATAGAGTTAAATATATGTACTCACAAAAATAATTAATATCATAAGCCTAAAATTTTGAGTGTAAAAACACACACCAGAATATGTAAAGATAGAATGAAATAAAAAGAAAAAAATTGAGTTCACTTAATGCACAATGTCCCCTTTAAGAAAAGCATAGCCCTCCAATACAAGATATTTATAGAATTACATCCTCTCTTGAAGGATGTTTGTATTCACCAACTTATTAATGCAAAAACAGTAGTGTTAGTAAGTTACTCAACAGAAGCAAAATACACGAATATTTAATTTTGCGCATGTAGAAGAAGAATATCAGAATTTTGGTTGTTTAGAATGAGAGGAAATCCCACTACTTATAGACAATAAAGGGTAGTGTGAACAAATATTTATGAGCTCTGTTGCTCGGACTCTCCTAAAATATGATGATGTCGCACCCGAGTTGGTTCCTTGAAAAATACACAACTTTGGAAGAATCCAACACGTATTTGTTGACATTTTTGAAAAAGGCATAATACATATACTGAACCCTAAACTTGGCTTCAAATTTTAACTTTGACCTCCAATTTTCATAATGCACAAATAGACACTTTAACAATTAAACTTTAAAATAAATTAACATAGGAGTCCTACATGACACAGTACGCGTAGGACACCATGTAGGACAAAAACTGACATGTATGTTGACATGTAGGACATGTGTGTCTATTTATTCAATTTTGTATAAGTTTAAGTGTCTACTTGTGCACACCCAAAATTGAAAGGCATAGATATGATTCAAAGTCAAATTAAAAAACATATTTATGTATTATGCCTTTGAAAAATCTAAGTAACAGAAACAAACTAGCATAACCTGAATAACCATTGATACAAAAGTAACACACATATAATTAGGTTTCTATCAAACTACAAACAACAAATAGAAAATTAAAAACATACAAAAACAATATATATATAATTAAAAAAAGGTAAAAATAATAATATGGATTCATGATGATCGTCAATATATAAATAAGGCATTTAAATAAGTAGCCAGGTGAGAAAGGTTGTTATAATTAACTTGCTGTTATTCGATTTCTTAATTATTACAACAATATCCACATTCCATAAAGTTAACATTGTTGACTTGTCTATGCATGGGACAATGAGGTATAAAATGGGGTACAAATTAATTTGAAGTCTTTTAAATCAGTCTTGTTTGGTAGTACCAATTATACAATATTTGTTTTTATGAGAACATAATACAACTTTTACATCACCAACTACGTAATTTGTGGTCCATGGATGAGTACTAGTCACTTCTAACAACTTGTAATTACCCATACTCCCTATGTCCTCATTTTCTCTAGATGTTGTTCATTTCGAGGTCATCAACTATCTCTACAGTGTTTGTTTTGCAAGATGATGTGAAATTGGTCTCGTAACGTAACATACACTATAGAAAAATTTTCTGCTTGACAAAGTCAATTGAGGAAAAAAAAAACAATTGGAGACATGATTTTACTCCATTTCCTTGACGTCTACTTAGAGTATGTAACAAAATAATAATACTGTGTGAAATTTTGAAGTCACTGAACCAGTTAGTGATCCTTGATATATTCGACATATCTTTAATTTGACATCACAAGATATAAACGTTTCTTTATTTTTTTTTTACTTTCATATCAACTCAATTCAGATAGATAAATTGAAACGAAAGGAGTTGTATCTAATTGCATGAAATGATACCAAGTCAATTTAGAAAAAAGTAATAAAGACGATGATGTTACTCCATATGACACTTTTAATCAATCCAAACCAAGTTGTACGAATGCAATAATTTGGTGCAATTTTTCCATGAAATCTATTCAATATTTCGAGGGAGTAATTAGTTGTCTCTTCTGTTATTTTCAAACTTGTTACTCATATTTTGTAGTGTTCCATAAGACGTGTTAGAGGACAGACTGTGTTCGTTTTAAAGTCATTAACTATTTCTGTAGTGTGTGTTACGCAAGATAATGTGAAATTGGTCCCATCATCATGTAGACAAAAACTTCTGCAAAACTTGTAAGAAATTTCCAATGAGAAAAACTATTGCTTGACTAAGTCAAGTGAGGAAAAAAATGAACAATAATTAAAGACATGATTTAAGTCCTTCATTTACTCCGTGTGGAATTTTATTTTTTGAATAACTTGGTGAAGATCATTCCATCAGTAGAGATATTTTGTGAGTAATTTCCGATTCGTTGTCTCTTGTGCTGTTTTCATAGATCCTCGACTCAAAATAAAGGTGTAGTGGTCAAATTAAGAAAGATAAATAAAATCATGGAAGAAATTCCACAAACCATTTCGGCTAACCATCTTTAAACATGAGGCTCCACATGACAATTTAAACAAGCAAATCCATAACTGTAGCTAAACACGATTTTTCTTCGTCTTCGGACTCCAATGGATGATGAACATGTGATGGATCACTCGTGCCATATGAGTTAATTTTCAAATGTGTTGAACTGTGAACCTTGAGGAATCGGTCCAACAAGAACATTCTGAGAGAGGTTTAAAACTGTTGGTGTATATGCATTTCATTATTAAAATAAACTATTAAGTGCATATGTTAGTGGGTATAATTTTGGTAGAAGAAGACTATTGGTTCTTGTTACTTAAATAACAATTAGTTCTTGTAATTCTCATGGTCATTAGTTTCTTTTAACTTATGTAACCTAATGATTAATTTATGTAACCAAAGTGAGCCAAGATCGAATCCTACTTGATAAATAAACACTCAAATCCTACTTGGTAAAATGCGTGCAATTCACGCCTGTCATAGGTAAAATCGAGTGTTTATTTGTTCAAGTTTTGACAAGACTTGTTAGAGGATACAGAAGACTAAAAAAATAATATTCTCTGTCCTAATTTTCATTTCGAGGTCATTAAGTATCATCGCAGTGTGTGTTAGGCAAGATGATGTGAAATTGGTCCCATTATGTGGAAAAATTTTCTGCAGAACTTCTAAGAAATTTCCAATGACAGAAACTATTTCTTGACTAAGTCATTCCAACAGTAGAGATATTTTATGAGAAATTTCCGATTAGTTATCTCTTGTGCTGTTTTCATAGACCCTCGACTCAACATAAAGGTCATGTAGTGATCAAAATTTTCTTAGTCTTCAACTATATTCAATATAAGAAAAAAGAGATTATTTATATGTTGAAGGAAGGTGTCCTTATGTCGAGCTTTGAACTCTTCAACTAATTCGGAGTTGCTGGAGTTGTACGATGTTGTTGAATTGTTGTATCCTGGAGGGAATAAGCCAAGAGGTGTATTACTGGCCGGATCGGTATAAATTATGCCGCGATGGACTTGTATTTCCTAAAAGAGAGATATATATATGGGCCTCAATCATGAACCGAACTCTATATGTTTATAAATTGCACTTCTTTTTCCAATTTTCTTGTATTAATGAACTATGTTGCTTAGACTCTCCTAAAATATGAAGATGTTGCAGTCCCTTGAAAAATACATAACTTTTGAATGCTAAATCATATACTCCATACACTATATTTTAAATTAAATAAATATTATATAACATATAACAAATTATGGAAAATATACCAAATTAAGTGTTTTTAGTTGAAAATACGGAATCTATATAATCATAAAAAGTCAAGACGTGTCATTATGAAAACAATTAGGGTACGTTCAGGATAGAGAAATCAATCTTAAGTATGCAATAAACTTTTATGGAATTTAATTTATACAATATTCTGAGTTAGTGATTAGTTGTCTCTTCTGCTATTTTCAAACTTGTTAGGTACACAATAGTTTTCAATCATTAGTCCATTCCACCTAAGGAGATAAGGGATGACTTGTAAGTCTTTAAGCCAATAGAATCACAAAGTTGAAGAAAGAAAAAGTTTAGAAAAATTAAATCCCAAAGTTCATTTTGAGGTCATTAACTATATATATACAGGGAAAAGGGTCTGATATACCCCTCAACTTTGTCATTTGGAGCTGATATACCCCTCGTTATAAAAGTGGCTCATATATGCCCTTACCGTTATACAAACAGCTCACATATACCCCTGCCGTTATAAAATGGCTCACATATACCCTTCATTTAACGGAAGTTAAAAGATTAGTTTTAAGTTTATATTTATTACTTCTATTTTTTTTTAAAAAATTATTTAGGGTATATATGATTCTTCTATCAAAGTTCAAGGTATATTTTAATTTTTTTCATATATAAATTATTTTTTGACTTCTTTTATTATAATTATTTGAATTTCTTATTCTTATTTTGTCTTTTTCTTTCATTCCTTAGCTTAAAGAAAAAAATTAAACTATTTTTTTTGTGTTTATTGTAATTAAAGTCGTATTCGAATAAATAATTTGGTCATCTACAATAAGTTTAAAAGAATATTAGTGAAGCATAAATAAATTTGATCATCAAAATAATAATTATATATTAGTTGTTGAATGCCTTGAATAGGACCCGTTACAACAGAAAGGACGGGGGTCTCGCTGTGCATACCCAGAGTTCTACTTGTGCATACCCAGAGTTGGATACCCAGAGTTCTACTTGTGCATACCCAGAGTTGGAGCATATAAATATGAAATGAGGTCAAGTTAATTAAAGAGCACATTTATTTATTACGCCCAATTAATAATACTTTAGCTTTATATATGTACACTTGTTCAACTTTGTTGAATGCCTTGAATCGGACCCGTTACAGCAGAAAGAACGGGGGGGCGGAGTCGCCCCCGGCCCGACGGTATACAATGTTGTTGTATTGGGCCCTTAATTATCTGTCAATTCTGTATGTTGGGCCCAAGCCTGTTAGGGCGTAGCTTAGCAATATATATAGACGCTATGGCAAACCCTATTCTGTAATTTCTGTTCTTGCCTCTCCATAATAAAACTGCTCCCCCTCTTCCCGTGGACGTAGCCAATTTATTGGTGAACCACGTAAATCTGTTGTCTTGTTTTTGCGTTTATATTTTCTCGTATTATATCGAATTCCGCATAACAAATTGGTATTAGAGCCTCTCGGTTAATCGGTGTTCTTGGAGAATTCGAGATGTCTGCTTTGAACGTGAAAATTGACAAATTCACAGGGAGGAACAGTTTCAGTTTATGGCAGATCAAGATGCGGGCTTTGTTAAAACAACAAGGTTTCTGGGTGCCGTTGTCGAAAGACAAGAACACCGTCGTTACTCCTGAGATGGCGATTCTGGAGGAAAAGGCGCACTCGACGATCATGTTGTGTCTCGCGGATGACGTCATCACGGAGGTCTCGGATGAAGAGACTGCTGCTGGTCTGTGGTTGAAGCTGGAGAGTTTGTACATGACAAAATCTTTAACCAACAAGCTGCTTCTGAAACAACGTCTATTCGGTTTACGAATGGCTGAAGGTACACAACTCAGGGAACATTTAGAGCAATTGAATACCTTGTTATTAGAATTACGTAATATCGATGTGAAGGTCGAGGATGAAGATGCTGCCCTGATTCTGTTAGTATCTCTCCCAATGTCGTTTGAGAATTTTGTTCAATCGTTCATTGTTGGGAAAGATACTGTGTCGTTGGAAGAAGTCAGATCGGCCCTTCATAGCAGGGAATTACGGCATAAGGCTAACGGCACAAGTACGGACATACAACCTTCCGGTCTGTTCACCAGTAGCGGAAAGGGAAGGAAAAACGGCGGAAAGAAAAATAAGCCGATGTCGAAGGGTGCAAAGCCGGATGATGTTTGTAATTACTGCAAGGAGAAGGGACATTGGAAATTTGATTGTCCGAAGAAGAAGAAGCAATCGAAAAAACAATCAGTTTCTGCTACTGTTGCTGAAGGAGACACCAATTCTGAAGAAGACATTGCCCTAGTTGCGGATGAGCACACTCATCATTCAGATGTGTGAGTTCTCGATTCTGGGGCATCCTATCATATCTGTCCTAGGAGAGAGTGGTTCACGACTTATGAGCAGGTAGACGGAGGCAGCATCTCGATGGCCAACAGTTCTGTCTGCAAGGTGGTTGGGACAAGCTCGATCAAGATAAGGACACATGACGGTAGCTTCTGCACATTGAACGAGGTCAGGCACGTTCCATTGATGACGAAAAATCTGATATCTCTCAGTCTTTTGGACAGCAAGGGATTCAGCTGGTCGGGAAAAGATGGAGTCTTGCGGGTCTGGAAGGGTTCAAATCTGATTCTGAAAGGTGTCATGCGTGGTACTTTGTATTTTCTACAAGGTTCCACGGTTACAGGTTCAGCCCATGTTGCATCGTCAGAAGTTCACAAGGAGGATATGACTAAGTTATGGCACATGAGACTTGGTCATATGGGTGAAAGAGGGATGCAAATTCTGTCAAAGGAGGATCTTCTTTCTGGTCATAAGGTTAAAAGCCTAGAGTTTTGTGAACATTGTGTCTTTGGAAAACTTCATCGCAACAAGTTTCCAAAGGCCATTCACAGAACAAAAGGCACACTTGATTATATCCATTCTGATTGCTGGGGTCCATGCCGTGTTGAGTCTTTGGGAGGCTGCAGATTTTTTGTGTCCATTATTGATGACTACTCAAGGATGACTTGGGTGTACATGATGAAGCATAAAAGTGAAGCTTTCCAGAAGTTCAAGGAGTGGAAAATTTTGATGGAAAATCAAACAGGGAAGAAGATCAAGAGGTTGCGAACTGATAATGGGCTGGAATTCTGCTGGTCTGAATTTGATCAATTCTGTAAGGATGAAGGGATTGCTCGACATCGTACAGTCAGAAATACACCACAGCAGAACGGTGTAGCTGAGCGGATGAATCAAACACTTCTGGAGAGAGCAAGGTGCATGCTCTCTAATGCTGGGCTAGATAGAAGATTCTGGGCAGAAGCGGTTAGTACAGCTTGCTACTTGATTAACCGCGGACCACATACAGGCATACAGTGCAAGACACCTATGGAGATGTGGTCAGGAAAAGCTGCTGATTATTCAAATCTGAAAGTTTTGGTTGTACGGCTTACTATCACGTCAGTGAAGGTAAGTTAGAACCAAGAGCTAAAAAGGGAGTATTTGTGGGCTACGGAGATGGAGTGAAAGGTTTCAGAATCTGGTCTCCAGCAGAAAAGAGGGTTATTATGAGCAGGAATGTTGTCTTTGATGAAAGTTCTCTGTTTAGAACCATTGTGAAGCCTACAACTACGTCAGAAACTGGGAGTCTTGATAAACAGGTGGAGTTTCAAGTCATTCAGAATGAGAGCGATTTGAAAGAACCTGAAGAGGAGGATCAAGAGCCACAGACAGAAACTGATATTCCAGAATCTATGCCATCAGATATCCATCGGAGTATAGCTCAAGATCGGCCAAAGAGGGTTGGAGTTCGGCCACCTACGAGGTATGGTTTTGAGGACATGGTGGGTTATGGACTACAGGTTGCTGAAGAGGTAGATACATCTGAGCCGTCCACTTACAAAGAAGCCATTTTAAGTCCTGATTCTGAAAAATGGTTTGCTGCTATGGGAGATGAGATGGAGTCCCTACACAAGAATCAGACATGGGATCTGGTCATACAGCCTTCGGGGAGAAAGATTATTACTTGCAAATGGGTTTTCAAGAAGAAGGAAGGGATATCACCAGCAGAAGGAGTCAAGTATAAAGCCAGGGTTGTTGCCAGAGGTTTCAACCAAAGAGAGGGAGTGGACTACAATGAGATCTTCTCACCAGTGGTTAGACATACTTCCATCCGAGTGTTACTAGCGATAGTTACACATCAGAATCTGGAACTTGAACAACTTGATGTGAAGACAACGTTTCTACATGGAGAGTTGGAGGAAGAGATATACATGACTCAGCCGGATGGTTTCCAAGTTCCAGGGAAAGAAAATCACGTCTGCAAGTTGAAGAAGTCCTTATATGGACTTAAGCAGTCTCCAAGGCAGTGGTACAAAAGGTTTGACAGCTATATGGTGAAGTTGGGCTATACTCGGAGCTCATATGATTGTTGTGTCTACTACAATAGGCTCAAGGATGATTCATTCATCTATCTGGTGCTTTATGTAGATGATATGCTGATAGCTGCAAAGAAGAAGTATGACATTCAGAAGCTGAAGGGTTTACTTAGTGCTGAGTTTGAGATGAAGGATCTGGGAGCCGCTCGGAAAATTCTAGGGATGGAGATCATTAGAGACAGAGAGAGAAGGAAACTTTTCTTGTCACAGAGAAGCTATATTCAGAAGGTCTTGGCGAGGTTTGGCATGTCTTCACCTAAGCCTATTGATACCCCCAGTGCTTCCAATATCCATCTCACTGCCATGTTCGCTCCACAGTCAGAAGAAGAGAAGGAGTATATGTCACGAGTCCCTTATGCCAGTGCTGTAGGAAGTTTGATGTATGCTATGGTCTGTACAAGGCCAGATTTAGCACATGCAGTCAGTGTAGTGAGCAGATTCATGGGACAACCAGGAAGAGAACATTGGCAGGCTGTGAAGAGAATTTTCCGATACCTTAAAGGTACATCTGACGTTGGTCTCATTTATGGAGGTGATACTCAGTGCTTGGTTACTGGCTATTCTGATTCTGACTATGCTGGAGATGTTGACACAAGAAGATCAATGACTGGCTATGTGTTTACCCTTGGAGGATCTGTCGTTAGTTGGAAGGCAACTTTGCAACCTACAGTGACTTTGTCTACTACGGAAGCGGAGTACATGGCCTTGACAGAGGCTGCAAAAGAAGGGATTTGGCTGAAAGGGCTGGTTAGTGATCTTGGTCTGCATCATGATCAGGCTACGGTGTATTGTGACAGTTTGAGCGCAATTTGTCTAGCCAAGGATCAAGTCCATCATGAGAGAACCAAGCATATTGACGTGAGGTATCATTTTCTGAGAAGTGGGAAGAGAATCAAGGTGAAGAAAGTAGGAACTGCTGATAATCCTGCTGATATGTTCACAAAGCCGGTTCCACAGAGCAAGTTTCCACACTGTTTGGACTTGCTCACATCAGAAGCTGTTAATTGCCCTGCGGGGCAATTCTGAGGAAGAGGAGGTCTGGCACTATCATAGTGCATCTGAAGAATCTGTTCGGAGAATTCAAGTCAAGGTGGAGATTTGTTGAATGCCTTGTATTGGGCCCTTAATTATCTGTCAATTCTGTATGTTGGGCCCAAGCCTGTTAGGGCGTAGCTTAGCAATATATATAGACGCTATGGCAAACCCTATTCTGTAATTTCTGTTCTTGCCTCTCCATAATAAAACTGCTCCCCCTCTTCCCGTGGCCGTAGCCAATTTATTGGTGAACCACGTAAATCTGTTGTCTTGTTTTTCGCGTTTATATTTTCTCGTATTATATCGAATTCCGCATAACATTAGTCATTGAAACAAAAAAAAGTCAAAAAAATATGTTTGACGAGGATTAAAGTTACTCATATGGGATTATATTTTTTAGAAAAAAAAAAATTTAGATTAAAATTATTTTTTTTTCATTTCCGTTAGAGGAAAAGGGTATATGTGAGCCATTTGTTTACAAGTAGGGGTATATATGAGCCACTTTCATAACAAGGGGTATATCAGGTCTAAATGACAAAGTTGAGGGGTATATCAGACCCTTTTCCCATATATATATGTAGGGTGTGTTACGCAAGATGATGCGAAATAACACACATAAAATTATGTTTCTATCAAACATATATAAACAACAAACAGAAGATTAAAAATACATAAACAGAACCAGAAAATTAAAAATACAAAAACAGAAGCCTTCTATATATTGTTGATTTCAGTTCCGTTAGGACTAGCTTCTTTTCCTTCTGTCGAGTTTTTAAGAACTTTCTCTAATGAAGTCACTGACTCATTCTGAGAAAAAGGGTTACTTAGCACATTATTCATGCCGTTCGGGCAGTACAATATATAGCTCCAAGTTCACCTAACCAAAGATAATGAGAACAGTAAACACACATCAAGCACAGAGACTATTCTATGTGTTGTGCTCACAATTTACAACAATAACAACATGCCCATTGTCATCCCTCGGCTCAAAACAAGTGTAGACAAATCATGACAGAAAGGAAAATAATGACTACAAAATGCGCTATATGATCTGTGTCAGGTCTGCTCTGGAGCTATAAGGGAAAGGAAATCACTGCCAATAAGTTTACTACATAGGACTAAACGATGGCAGCTGAGACTACTATAATGCACTGTATGATCTACGTTCTGCAGGATATGTAACCCCTCCCCCCTGTTGTCTTCCTGTCTAATGCACTCGGTAGATCAAGATCATATCATTAAGAATATAATGAGCAGGAAAAAACTCATACTATTCATAGGACAATCGTATATACAATGAAACCATTGTCAATATCAATACCTATAATCTCCTGGTAAAATGCGAATAACTTTTCGAACTGGCCAGATGATTGAGTCTTCAACAGCATCCGGATGGTTCCCTGGAGAAATAAATTCATTTTAGTACATCTCAAGTGTAGAAAATCATAACGAACATTTGTTAAGCTTTCCATTTTATGACTGCATAAAAAAATTCAAGTCCAGGCAAACAACTTTAAAGTAGCAACTTCGTTGCACTAAGAAACTAAAGAATTGTTTTATCTTGTTAACATGTCGTGAATCAAGTTCCCGAATGTCATAAACAAAGATGAAAATAACCACTACAATAACATCCTATCCTTGTAGCCACTACTTCAAAATAAGGCTTGGCTACGCCAGCCAAATATCCATGGCATCTGTAGGCCTTCGTTACATCTAATGAAACTGCATTGGTTGTTGTGGAAGGATAACAAACCAGAGAAACATAATTAGTGGTAAGAGTTCGCCCAAACCTCAATTGCATCAGAAACGCCAGGAATTGCTGTCATGTCACCACCAAATACTTTAAGCGTATAATCGAGCTTTTTCTGCAAACAATGAAATGTACTTGTCATTTTTCCTACAGAATTTAGGTGTGAGATATGCACGTGAGTAGCCTTATCCCGGTAAAAGTAAGTGACATCTGCACACACACGGGAAATGCTTTAGCTTCAATTCTGGATTTTAAGTGTCAACACGATGCCTCCATCGGTAATGCTACACCAACACAAGTCATGACATCAAGTATTGTGCTTGTATTCCCATCCCATTGCATCTCCAATTCCATCTTCAATAATAGAAATCCTTGCAGTGGCATACATATGAGATCAAGCATTTGTTAAATGTAACGTGATTCATGCTCACAAGCAGTTTCATATGTATAAGTGATTAGTTGTGTTGTCTGTTGCGCTGTTTTCCACAAAAACAACAGGGGAAAATATGATACAGTTCAATCATAATATGTTCTTAGTGTGATTCATCAATTACTAGTACTGATTCAGTAGTTCAAGCAAATGCTAAATGTTGACACCCAAATTTGGACCTCCACCATATAAATTAATTAATTCGAGCTTTTTCGATTTCAAACGATTTAAAATAATTAGTTTTTATAAAATTTTAAATAAATTATAAAGTTTGCACGTTATTTTAATAGTTTTGTCACTTTTTATAAAGGTTTGTGAGATTCACAAGTGATTGAGGAAAAAAAACCATTGAACTGATTAGGACTTAAATACAGGTCTTCTAATACTGGATTTCTTCTGAGCTCATCGCATAGTCCACTAAATCGATTATGATTGAGCCTCAACTCAAGGGAACTAACATTAAAGACCCAAGAGAGTATTGTGCTATTCAATGAGCTGTAACAGTTCGGTTAGCTTTTGAAGCATGCTGGCATTGCTAGGCAGTGGACCAGATAGGGAATTACTCGACATGTTTAAGCTTTGTAGATGTGTCAAGCTTAAAATTGAACAGGAAAACGGACCGATGAAGCTGTTATTAGACAGATCGAAATAACAAACTAACATAACTTGAATAACACACATATAATTATGTTTCTATCAAACATATACAAACAACAGACAGAAAGTTGAAAAGATAAAAACAGAACCAGAAAACTTCACTAATTAGTCCACAAAATTAAACAAAGACAACTTGGCCCCTCTCAATTTTCCATTAAGTCCTTCGTCTCTGAGCTCTCTTCTTTGGCCTTCTTCTTTTGTGAGGCATGAGTCCATCAAAAAATTCGACAAACCATTTTGGTTTACGATATTTAAACATGAGACTCCACATGACAGTTCCAACAACTAGTCCAAAACTGTAGCCTATGACTACTGATTCCCATGTAAATCCACTAAAAAAATATGACTCGTCTTCATCTTCTGGTTGAGGAACATGCGATGAATCACTCGTTCCACATTTGTTAGTTAAAGGAACACCGCATAAATCAAGGTTGCCACCATATGAGTCATTTTCAAATGTGTTGAACTGTCGACCTTGAGGAATTGGTCCCATGAGATGATTTTGAGAGAGGTTTAAGAAGGCCAGAAAGTTCAGTCTTGTCAATTCCTGTGGAATTTTTCCAGTGAGCCGATTCCAAGAGAGATCTAAAGCTTCAAGCATATTCAATTGCCCCAATTCCATTGGAATATGACCTATGAGATTGTTATGAGATAAATTGAGTAGCCAAAGTGACCTGAGATCCTTTAGTGTTTTCGGAATGACACCTTCAAAATGGTTGCTTGAGAGATCTATGGTTGTCGTAATTGTGCTGATCCTTTCTAGCTCAAAATCCTGCCCTTTGATTACCAAACTCACTGAATTCTCATACGATGTGACAAATGGCGAATTCAACAGAGATGTCATGTACTTGATATTTCCTATGTCTTCACCATCTAATTTGATCATTGCCTTGAAGTTTCGAAAAACTTTTGCAGGAAGTGAGCCACTGAAATCATTACGAGAAAGATCAAAAATTCGCAACTTGGGAAAGCAAAACTCAGTCTGACACATACTTATAGGTCCATGGAACTTGTTCGACTTTAATATAAGGACCTGCAGCTCTTGAAGAATTCCGAGCCAAGCTGGAAATGTGTCATTTATAGCATTGTTCCCCACATCAAGGACTTCTAGACCATTACACTTGAGCAATGACACAGGAACAGGTCCTTCAAATCGATTACCATTTACGACAATGGTACTCAATGAAGTGCTCTTTGCACAGAATGGAGGAAGATTCCCTGTGAGATTGTTCCTTCTTAAGTCCAGCGCCGTTAGTAAATCCAAGCTTCCCAAGCAATGTGGAACAGAATCACTGAAGTAGTTATGTGATAAATCTAATAAGATAAGTTTGCTCATGTTACAAATGGATGAAGGTAGTGGACCGTGAAGGGAGTTAAATTTCAGATCAAGATACTCTAGACTATAGTAATGAAACTGTGGTAGGTGGCCTGTTAATGAATTATGAGAAAGGTTTAGGAACTGCAAAGAGTTCCACCTCATGCCGCTAAACCAGTTAGGGATTTGACCAGAAATCTTATTGTTAGAAATATCCAAGTACACAAGTGTGTTTACATTTCTCAAGAAGTGTGGAAAATGCTTCAGTTGACAAGATGATAAGAATAAAGATGATAGGCTAAGAAAGGTGATATTCATTCCCTCATCAATGGTGATGTTATTTGATGAAATTCCAAGGGTTACAAGGTTTGTGAGATTCACAAGTGATTGAGGAAAAGAACCACTGAGTTGATTATTGCTTAAATGTAGTTCTTGTAATGTTGGGTTTGTTTTGATCACTTCATCGGCTATTCCTCTGAATTGGTTATGTTGGAGAGACACTGAATAAAGCATAGGTAGGCTAAACACCCAAGATGGTATGGTACCATTCAGTGAGTTGAAAGACAAATCCACATAACTTAGCTTTTGAAGGATGCTCACATTATTAGGAAGTGGGCCAGATAGGGAATTACTCGACATGTATAAATTTTGAAGACATGTCAAACTTAAAATTGAATCGGGAAACAAACCGATGAAGCTGTTTTTAGAAAGATCTAAAGTACGTAGCTCTTGGAGTTTAGAGAAAATATCAGGAATATTGCCAGTGAAATGATTATTAGATAAATATAACTTTGTAATTAGTGTTAGGTTGCCTATGGAATCAGGAATATTGCCAGTGAAATGATTATTAGATAAATCCAACTCTGTAATTAGTGTTAGGTTGCCTATGGAATCAGGAATGGAACCAGAGAATTGACATTGTTGGAGGTTTAAGTATTTCAAGGAACTGAAGGTGCCAATTGAATCAGGTAGCTCACCAGAGATGCCTGTGTACGATATATCCAACTCCGTTAACAGAGTGTTGCTCCGGTGGATCTTTGGAAATACTCCTTTGAGAAGATCATTCCCACTCAATCTGAGCGTTTCCAAGCTGTTTGGCACAAGGAAAAAGCTCTCTGTGAGAACACCTCGCAGATTAGTATTATCAAGATCCAAGTACCTTAAGGAAGAAGAAATATTGAGAGGTATTGGAGATGAGATGTTGACTTCAGAGAGAGAAAGTAGCTCCAGATTTGTCAAGTTGTGAAGCATTGTTGCAAATGTTCTCTCATCAAGTTGTAATCCATAACTATAAGAAAGATCAAGTGAAACCAAATTGGAAAGGTATGAGATTTCCGTTGGGATTTTCCCTTGAAACCAAGCATCAGAAAGGTTAAGATGCCTCAAATTCGCCAATCGGCCAATGTTATGTGGGATTGAAGAATAATTGAAGTGATTGTAAGCAAGGTTTAGTGTTGGAGATGATGAAGTTGGAAGAGGCTGCTGTTGGGATGAAAAGTGCCAACAAGCTGACTGCAACTAAGTTCCAAGGCGATAACATGACCGTTTAACAGGTCACAAGTGACTCCGTCCCAACTGCAGCAATCCCTACTCTCATTCCAAGACTTTGTTTTTGGAAAACAATCTCCCAATCTCTATAGTACTCTTGGGACATATTTTGAAAGGATTGATTGAACTTAATCAAAGCAGAAGCTTCAGTAGGAGAGCAAAGATGATGATGATCAAAGGAAGAAGAAAAACATAGACTTATTAGCAACACAAAACACAGAAATGAATAAAATAA
This sequence comes from Solanum habrochaites, assembly GCA_027704765.1. Lineage (NCBI taxonomy): Eukaryota > Viridiplantae > Streptophyta > Magnoliopsida > Solanales > Solanaceae > Solanum > Solanum habrochaites. The sequence continues at coordinate 3,043,886 of JAKWJA010002500.1, read as the reverse complement.
AAACAGACTCATGACCATTTTTGTTTTCTGCAAATAACAGGAAGGATGTGTTCTTCTTACAAATCAATCCATATATATTTAAGTGTCCTATGTAAATTCTTATAGATTTGTAAGAACAATCAAAATTCTATGAATACAATGATATTGAAATAGTTGCGCTGAATTTGATAAGTTAATTTAATGATGTTAAAATAATATTGATTTTGCTAAATGATCTTTAGAAGCAATTAATTAACAATAATAGTTTAAATGTTTTTTAATATGTATTTTTAGCGGCAATTAACACTCTTTGTATATGTCTCTAAAGTCTTTAGCAACATTGGATCTAATGATACTTAACCAATACTGGTAAAATTTTTAACATTTTTTATTAATGTGTATTTGTTGCCGCTAAACGTTGTTTTTGTTTTAGTGCTTGAATTTAAAGAATACACCAAAAAATAAAGGGAAAATGAAAAAAAAACCCTCCCTTAAGTTCACTTATTACCCTTATTCCCTATTTGTTTTAAAATTACCTAAAATTTCTCATTTTTAAGTCAAATGAGGCGAATACAAAAATGCGACAAAAAATGAGTCGGATACAAAAATGTGATAAAAAATGAGACGGATACAAAAATGTAAAAATGAGGCGGATACAAAAATGTGACAAAATGTGGCGGATACAAAATGAGGCGGATACAAAAATGTGACGGAAAATGAGGCGAATACAAAAATGTGACAAAAAAATATATATAATGTATCCGCCACCTTTTTATTGTATCAACGCTATTATGTATCCATGTTTTTGTATATTTTTATAGGAATTTTGGTCATTAGAAACTTATAAGGGACAAATGGTCATTTAGCTCCAAAAATATGTTATTTATGTCATTTGTCCAAAAATAAATTGATCTTTTTATTAAATAACAATATATTTTGTATAATGCAAAATAATTTACCATTTGGTAGGACTTCACAATATTTATTAATGAGAAAATAAAAATAGAAAGAGGAATAAAAAGGTAAAAGTACTAAAATATATGAGCTCATGATAAATTGTCAAGATATAAATAAATCAATAAAATAAATAGTCACATACAAAAGGATGATATATAATTAACTAAAGTCATTTCTTAATTATTGCAACGACCTCCACATTAAATAAAATAAACAATTAACTAAACATTATTTCGTAAAGTAACTTTGTTGACTATTCTATGCATGGGTCTACATCAACTTGAAAAATATGTAATAATTTTGTTCTTTTAAGCCAATTTCCACAAACACTAGCGATAGGAAAAAGAACAATTATGTATATTATTATGTCACATACTATGTGAGTCCATAAATATCCACAGCAATTATTTTTTCTTTATCATAATAGAGTTAGAAAAGTCAATTTTTGAAAAAAGTCACAATCCTTCAGTGTGAAAAATATATCTTTTAATATAATATAAATAAATAAATAATATAGAAGATATGCTAAATTGAGTAATTTTCAATTGGGGGTATTATAATAATTTAACATTTATATTATAGAGTTCATATTTTTAAGGTAGTACACCATATTTTAAAATAATAAAAAAATGTAATATATTAATAAATATAGAAAATATTCTAAATTGAGTTTTTTAAGTTGAAAATCATATCATATATTTATATGAAAGAGAACATTCGGCCACCTACGTAGCGCTAGCTATCACAAACGAGATTCTCTTTTGATTTACTTATTTACAAAACTAGTCTTCCCCTTTAATGAAAAGTTGTGAAATTTATGAAAAGTTGCAATTTAATGAAGAGTTGCAGCTTTTATGTAGAGTTACGACTTTTATGAAATTTTTTGACTTTTTTGAAAAGTTGTGACTTTTATGAAACATCGTGCCTTTGTTGAAAAGTTGCGATTTTAATGAAGAGTTATTTCTTTTATGAAAAGTTATGACTTTTATGAAATGTTGTGACTTTTTCGAAGGGTTGCAACTTTTTCAAAGAGTTGTAACCGTTTCGATAAGATACAATAAATATTTGTTCACACTACCCTTTGTTGCCTATAAATAGAGGGATCACAATTTAATATTTGTGCACTTTACTCCCATTGATTGGCTCACTGATACCATTGCTTATGTTACAGATTCTAGTATGTATTTTTTACGATCATTAATTATTGCTTATGTTCTTAAGGATAAATGATAAGACTAAATAATTTTTACATTCTTAATGTTTATTTATACGTAATCTTGTATGTAAGATAATATAGTGTTTTAGTTTTAATAACTTATATGTTTTAAGTATTGTTTTATAAATTTCATAATACTAAATTCCCACGCGAAGCGCGAGTAATTTTACTAGTATTATAATAATTTAACATTTTTTAAAAATAGTATAGATGGATAGGTAGAAATTTGAACTCCTATTTAAGTCATCCTTGTCCAAACTATTGTATGACCAAGTCAACTAAAAGAAAGATGATGTTACTCCATTTCATCTTCCATATGATAAGAAGGGACAATAAAATTAAGCAAAACCAAGTTGTATGAATGAAATAAATTTAAGTGTAATTTTCCCACGGAATCTATATAATCATAAAAGGTCAATACATATCATTGAACCAATCATGAGAACAGTTAGGGTACGTTTGGGAAAGAGAAACCAATTGTAAGAATGCAATAAAAATTTTATGAATTTTTTCCATGAAATTTATACAATCATAAAAGGTCAATATCTCGAGTTAGTAATTAGTCGTCTCTTCTGCTATTTTCAAACTTGTTAGGTACACAATAATTTTCATATTAAGGGAAAATCCATCAATATTTCAGTCCACCTAAGGAAAAAAGTGACGATGACTTGTAAGACTTTAAGCCAATTTCCACAAAGACTAGAGGGAAATAAATAAATTATGATGAACAATTGAATCACAAGATGAGTCTTCTAACAATTTGTTACTCATATTTTGTAGTGTTCCACAAGACTTATTAGAGAACGGAGAACACTTAACAAAATAATACTACTTAGCTTATGCCCTAATTTTTTTTAGATGTTGTGTTTCATTCCGAAATCATTAACTATCTCTGCAGTGTGTGTTACGCAAAATGATGTAAAATTTTGCAGAAGTTGTAAGAAATTTCCAATGAGAGAAACTATTGCTTGACTAAGTCAAGTGAGGAAATAAATGAACAATAATTAAAGACATGATTTAAGTCGTCCATTTCCTCCGTGTGGAATTTTATTTTTTGAATAACTTGGTGATGATCATTCCTCTCTTGTGCTGTTTTCATAGACCCTCGACTCAACATAAAGGTGTAGTGATCAAATTAAGAAGATAAATAAAATCATGAAAGAAATTCCATTCCACAAACCATTTTGGCTAACCATCTTAAAACATGAGACTCCACATGACAGTTCAAACAAACAAATCCACAACTGTAGCAAAATATGATTTTTCTATGTATTCGGACTACAGTGAATGATGAACATGTGATGGATCACTCGTGCCAAATGAGTTAATTTTCAAATGTGTTAATTTAAAAAATACACAAATTTTGAAGAATCCAACATGTACCGTTGACATTTTTGAAAAATCTAAGTAACATGGCAAATGAGTGGCTGTGTAGAACACTTATGTCAATTTGAAACAGAAACAAACTACATAAATTTAATAGCAATTGATACTAAAATAATACAAATATAATTATTATGTTTCTAACATATATAAACAACAAATAGAAAATTATAAACAGAAAACTTCACTAATTAGTCCACAAAATTAAACAAAGACAACTTGGCCCCTCTCAATTTTCCATTAAGTCCTTCGTCTCTGAGCTCTCTTCTTTGGCCTTCTTCTTTTGTGAGGCATGAGTCCATCAAAAAATTCCACAAACCATTTTGGCTTACGATATTTAAACATGAGACTCCATATGAAAGTTCCAACAACTAGTCCAAAACTGTAGCCTATGACTACTGATTCCCAAGTAAATCCACTGAAAAAATATGACTCACTTTCATCTTCTTCTCTTCCTCCAATGGTTGAGGAACATGTGATGGATCACTCGTTCGACATTGTTTTGATAAAGGAGGACCACATAAATCAAGGTTGCTGCCGTACGAGTCATTTCCAAATGTGTTGAACTGTAGACCGTGAGGAATTGGTCCAATGAGATGATTTTGAGAGAGGTTTAATACGGACAGAAAGTTCATTCTTGTCAATTCCTGCGGAATCTTTCCAGTGAGCCGATTCCAGGAGAGATCTAAAGCTTCAAGTGTAATCAATTGCCCCAATTCCATTGGAATATGACCTATAAGATTGTTATGAGATAAATTGAGTAGCCAAAGCGAGCTGAGATCTTTTAGTGTTTCCGGAATGACACCTTCAAAATGGTTGCTTGAAAGATCTATGGTTGTCGTAATTGTGCTGATTCTTTGTAGCTCAAAATCCTGCCCTTTGATAACCAAACTCACTGAATTCTCATACGATGTGACAAATGGCGAATTCAACAGAGATGTCATGTACTTGATATTTCCTATGTCTTCACCATCTAATTTGATCATTGCCTTGAAGTTTCCAAAAACTTTTGCAGGAAGTGAGCCACTGAAATCATTACGAGAAAGATCAAAAATTCGCAACTTGGTAAAGCAAAACTCAGTATGACACGTACTTATAGGTCCATGGAACTTGTTTGACTTTAATATAAGGACCTGCAGCTCTTGAAGAATTCCGAGCCACGCCGGAAACGTGTCATTTATAGCATTGTTCCCCACATCAAGGACTTCTAGACCATAACACTTGAGCAATGACACAGGAACAGGTCCTTCAAATTGATTACCATTTACGATAATGGTACTCAATGAAGTGCTTTTTGCACATAATGGAGGAAGACTCCCTGTGAGATTGTTCCTTCTTAAGTCCAATGCCGTTAGTAAACCCATGCTTCCCAAGCAATGTGGAACTGAGTCACTGAAGTAGTTGTGTGATAAATCTAATAACATAAGTTTGCTCATGTTACAAATGGATGAAGGTAGTGGACCCTGAAGGGAGTTAAATTTCAGATCAAGATACCCTAGGTTATCGTAACGAAATTGTGGTAGGTGGCCTGTTAATGAATTATGAGAAAGGTTTAGGAACTGCAACGAGTTCCACCTCATGCCGCTAAACCAGTCAGGGATTTGACCAGAAATCTTATTGTTAGAAATATCCAAGTACACAAGTGTGTTTACATTTCTCAAGAAGTATGGAAAATGCTTCAGTTGACAAGATGATAAGAATAAAGATGATAGGCTAAGAAAGGTGATATTCATTCCCTCATCAACGGTGATGTTATTTGATGAAATTCCAAGGGTTTCAAGTTTTGTGAGATTCATAAGTGATTGAGGAAAAGAACCACTGAGTTGATTATTGCTTAAATGCAGTTCATGTAATGTTGGGTTTGTTTTGATCACTTCATCGGCTAGTCCTCTGAATCGGTTGTGTTTGAGGGACACTGAATATAGCAAAGGTAGGCTAAACACCCAAGATGGTATGGTACCATTCAGTGAGTTGTATGAGAAATCTAGCTCGGTTAGCTTTTGAAGCATGCTTGCATTGCTAGGCAGTGGGCCTGATAGGGAATTACTCGACAATCTTAAGTGTTCAAGATGTGTCAAACTTAATATTGAAGCGGGAAATGGACCCATGAAGCTGTTATTAAAAAAATCTAAATAACGTAGCTTTTGGAGGTTAGAGAAAACATCTGGAATTTCACCTGAAAAGGAGTTAGATGAAAGATCCAAACGCCTTAGGTGCTTGAATTTAGAGATTGTGGAAGGAATAATACGGCCAGTGAAATGATTATAAGATAAATCTAACTCCGTAATTTGTGTTAGGTTGCCTATGGAATCAGGAATGGAACCAGAGAATTGACATTGTTGGAGGTTTAAGTATTTCAAGGAACTGAAGTTGCCAATTGAATCAGGTATCTCACCAGAGATGCCTGTGTACGATATATCCAACTCCGTTAACAGAGTGTTTCTCTTTGGAAAAACTCCTTCGAGACGAAGATTCCCACTCAATTTGAGTGTTTCCAAGCTGTTTGGCATAAGGAAAGAACTCTCTGTGAGAACACCTAGCAGATTAGTATATTTAAGATCCAGGTGCCTTAAGGAAGAAGAAATGTTCACAGGTAATGGAGATGAGATGATGACTTGAGAGAGAGAAAGTCGCTCCAGATTTGTCAAGTTGTGAAGCATTGTTTCAAATGTTCTCTCATCAAGTTGTAATCTATGATAACTATTAGAAAGATCAAGTGAAACCAAATTGGAAAGGTATGAGATTTCCGTTGGGATTTTCCCTATAAAGTCAGCATAAGAAAGGTCGAGATGCCTCAAATTCGTCAATCCGCCAATGTTATGTGGGATCGAAGAAGGATAAATGTCATTGTAGGCAAGGTTTAGTGTCTGGAGATGATGAAGTTGGTAGAGGGTGCTATTGGGATGAATACTTCCAGGAAGCAGACTACAACTAAGGTCTAAACCGATAACATGACCGGTTAACCTGTCACAAGCGACTCCATCCCAACTGCAGCAATCCCTACTCTCATTCCAAGACGTTATTTTTGGGTAACAACCTCCATAACACCCAGCACTACAGTACCCTCTCGACATATGTTGAAAGGATTGCTTAAACTGAAGCAAAGCAGAAGCTTCAGTGGGAGAGCAAAGGTGATGATCGAAGGAAGAAGAAAAACATTCACTTATTAGCAACACAAAACACAGAAACGAATAAAAGAAAAACAGACTCATGATCATTTTTTTTGTTTGTTTGTTTAGTTTCAGCAAATAACAAACAAACTTTTATATGTTTGTTCTGTTTTCCACAAAAAACTTTTTCAAAGAGAGTAATTTTTATATGACAAAGTCAATTGAGGATAAAATAATAAATGAACAATAAAGACAAGATGATGTTACTCCATTTCATCTTCCATATGAATGCAACAAATTTTGGTGCAATTTTTCCACAGAATTTAAAATATTATAAATTATAGACCATATACTAAATTAAGTGTTTTGAGTTGAAAATATTTTTCTTATCTAACTTTGCATCAACATCTTTCTTTTGTTTTTTCACAATACTTTTCAAAGAGAGAAACAATTGTACGACCAAGTCAATTGAGAAAAAAAAAGAATAATAACTGAACAATAAAGACAAGCTAGAAGGGACACTTTAATCAAGTCGTATGAATGCAATAAATTTTAGTGCAATTTTTCTACGGAATCTATATAATCATAAAAAGTCAAGACGTGTCAGTATGAGAAACATTTAGGGTATGTTCGGGATAGAGAAACCAATTTTAATTATGGAATTTAATTTATACAATATTCCAAAGTTCATTTTGAGGTCATTAACTATAGATATATATATATCTCTGCAGGGTGTGTTACGCAAGATGATGCGAAATAACACACATATAATTATGTATCTATCAAACATATATAAACAACAAACAGAAAATTAAAAATACAAAAACAGAAGCTTTCTATTGTTGATTTTACTTCCGTTAGGACTAACTTCTTTTCCTTCTGTCGAGTTTTTAAGAACTCTCTCTAATGAAGTCATAGAATCGTTCTGAGAAAAAGGGTAACTTAGCCCACTGTTCATGCCATTCGGGCAGTACTCCAAGTGCACCTAGAACAGTTAGCATATCAAGCACAGAGACTATTCTATGTGTTGTGCTCACAATTTACAACAATAATAACATGCCCATTGTCATCCCACAAGTGAGGTCTGATGTAAACAGACCTTATCCGTACCTTTATGGAATAGAGAGGCTGTTTTCAATAGACCCTCGCCTCAAAACAAGTAGACAAATCATGACAGAAAGGAAAATAATGACTACAAAATGCGCTATATGATCTACATTAGCTGTGCTCTGGAGCTATAAGGGAAAAGAAATCACTGCCAATAAGTTCACTACATAGGACTAAACGATGGCAACTGAGACGACTATAATGCACTATATGATCTACGTTCTGCAGGATATGTAACCCCTCCCCCTGTTGTCTTCCTCTCTAATGCACTCGGTAGATCAAGATCATATCATCAAGAAAATAATGAGCAGGAACAAACTCATACTATTCACACGACAATTGGTGCCACCAGTACCAGGACTTCCAGTAAAGGGATGCAAATTGCAACATATAAGGAAATAAACACACCAGGAAGCCAAGGGGATTCAACATCTATCGTATCTACATGAAAAGTAAAATTGACTTCGTATATACAATGAAACCATTGCCAATATCAATACCTATAATCCCCTGTTAAAATTTCGAATAACTTTTCAAACTGGCCACATGATTTTGAGTCTTCAACAGCATCCGGATGGTTCCCTGGAGAAATAAATTCATTTTAGTACATCTCAAGTGCAGAAAATCATAACTAACATTTTTTAAGCTTTCCATTTTATGACTGCATAATTAAAAAAATTCAAGTTCAGGCAAACAACTCAAAGTAGCAAATTCGTTGCACTAAGAAACTAACGAATTGTTTTATCTTGTTAACATGTCGTGAATCAAGTTACCGAATGTCATAAACAAAGATGAAAATAACCACTACAAAAACATCCTATCCTTGTAGTTATAACACTAAGCCACTACTTCAAAATAAGGCTTGGCTACGCCAGCCAAATATCCATGGCATCTGTAGGCCTTCGTTACATCTACATCAAACTGCATTGGTTGTTGTGGAAGGATAACAAAACAGAGAAACAGATTTAGTGGTAAGAGTTCGCCCAAACCTCAATTGCATCAGAAACGCCAGGAATTGCTGTCATGTCACCACCAATTACTTTAAGCGTAAAATCCAGTTTTTTCTGCAAACAATGAATGTACTTGTCATTTTTTCTATAGAGTTTAGGTGTGAGATACGCACGTGAGTAGCCTTATCCCGGTAAAAGCAAGTGACATCTGCACACACACGGGAAATGCAGAACTAAGACAGTGATCAGCACCCACACTGACTTGTTTTAATTTAAAACAAAAGAAATAGCTTTAGCTTCAATTCTGGATTGTGTAAATAACATGCTTATTTTCTTTTATTTTAAGTATCAACACGATGCCTAAATTGTTTAAAGGTAAGTATCAGTAACATGTTTAAATTGATATCTGTGCATATATGTGCCAAAGTGATACAACACCTTCTGCCTTAGAGAATAACATACAGCTCCGAAGCAAGGAAACTCATCAACAAGTGGCCTGAAGATGAGCCTGAAAGTACCAGCAAACGCGATGTTCTTCACCTAAACGAAAGGAGAGCAATAATCACAAAGTTAAAATCAGATTCATAAGAGTTGAAACATAGCAAGATGCAAATATTTCAGGAACCAAAATATAGACTTGCAAGGAGGATAAATTACTGGCGTCTTCATTTCTTCACTCTTAAATCGTGCAACTCTTTTATATTACTGTTAAGGTCGTATCGCAGGGAATAAAATGACATTAACTTTTCATTTTCTGCTCAATCCAAGAAAAACTCAAAAGCACGAGCATGTCCATGCAAATCATATGGGATAACAAGCAAGTGTAAGCCACAAATACAGACTAGTTAAGCTGAAACAGTTGTTTGTTCGCCATTTCAACAAGCTCTTTCAGAAACAATATTCGATAACGGAAATATCACGTGAAGCAGTTAAAGTAGTATGTGTCACAGCTCTGAGGTGAAAGTATGTTGTTCAGATTCTTCAAAAAATGTCGACGGGTGCATGTCAGATACTCCAAAGTAGTGCAATTTTGGAGAATCCGACGCGGGTGCAGCTACACTTTTGGAGAGTACGAGCAACATATGGTGAAACTAATTACCTGCCACCGGTAATGCTACACCAACACAAGTAACGATATCAAGTATTATGCTTGTATTCCCATCCCATTTTATCTCTAATTCCATAGTAATACCCTCACTTCCATCTTCAATAATAGAAATCCCTGCAGTGGCATATATATATGAGATCAAGCATTTGTTAAATGTAATGTGATTTATCCTCACAAGCAGTTTCATATGTATAAGTGATGACTCCTAAAACTCTAAGGTAGTATAATATACAAGAGCTTTGAGGCATGTTACGCCAGCCAGCCATCGTTTACTAACCCGTGAATCGTGGAGCAACTGTACCAAGGGTGAACTCTGAAAATTTTAACGACGTCAAAATCACAGGCCTATATTGTTCCAAAATTGGCTCCACACTTGACTTTACTAGTTCTGCTGCTGCCTGAATGACCATATATATCCATACCAACTCAATTAGCAACAAAGAAGTTCCAACAATCAGAGTGGAAAACCAAACTATGTACAGACATTGAACCCCTAACCTCATCCATATATGGCCAGATCTTTTCAAGATTTGAATTAAACCATGCCAACTGTAAGAACAAAATTGAAAAAATTAAAAAGGACATTAACAGTGTGTTTGTTAATATCTTATTTTCTGATTTTGGTCTCCAAAGCACATGTTGTTAGGTTATTAGCATTTTAATATTAATATTTAACATATTAAATTGCTTTATTTTGGAGCTATAAGAATGACCATTGGTAGGCATTTGTGTTTTAAACTACCAATTTAATCATGCTATTCATCTTTGACTTGATAGTCATGTAATGCCATTACTTTTGGCACTGAATTCATTGTGAGATAAAAACATTTCAATAAATATTGGAATGGATAACTTCTACATCATCCATTAGCATTGGTTATCCGTCACTTTATTTCATTCTTAATTCCTGCATTACTCTTTGTAACCTATGTAACTCGTATTGTAACCTATGAAAATCTTAAGATCATTATCTTCACTATTTACTACCTCCATTATCTTTCTATTCATTTCTAGGAAGACTTCTCGTAGTATAAATAGTGGTGGTTTTCATTTGGTTTGGTACACACAAGACACAAGAGAAAACAAAGAGTGAAAGAGTTAGTCTAAAAGAGAGTTCTTATTAGTTGAAGGGAGGTGTTCTTTTTGGTGGAGCTTTGGACTCAACTCTTGTCCAGAGTTGTTGAGTTATACTTTGTGAAGACTGTTGTATCCTGGAGTGTACAAGTCAAAGAGGATTACTGCTGGACCGGTGAAAACATTTGTTGCAGTGAGCTTGAATCTCCTTAAAGAGAGCGAGATATCCGCGCCTCAGCCTGAAGAGATTAATTTCTTCATTTTATTTTCAATTGTAATCTTATAATTTTATTATCTTGTAAGTTTTTTCACTAACACATGTTTTAGCAAAAATATTTTCCACCAAATAGGAACCAACTGTAGAGTCCATCCCATATATTTAGGTCAACTTTTGCTATTCAACCACCAAATAGAAACAAATTGGTGGTCGACAAATTAGTAAAATTTGCAATCCTTTTTTGAATTTGTTATATCTACCTGTGTTATTAGTGACATAAACATAATTTTCTCTTTCTATAAATAGAGCATTCTTGCTCATTTTTAGAACACACCAAGTAAGAGGGAAAAAAATCATAGTTAGAGCAAAGTGAGGTATTCCATAAATTATACAAGAAAAATAGTCTGTAAAGTGAGTAATATTTTAGTAAGGTGGAAACCAAAAAAAATATGTAGTAGTCACTTTGAGTATTGTATTCGCGACTAAACAGTGTAAAATTCCTTACTATAGTGATATTTGCTCCTCTTGGCCAGTGGTTTTTCCCTTCTATAGAAGGATTTTTACGTAAAATTTTCTTGGTGTCATTATTTTTCCATTTTATTTTCGTTACTTTTACCATATATATTTTTGTATTTGTCGGTGTTTTCCCAACACAAACAATCATCATTATTATCAATCTTTACTACTCAAATATTTTTCACCAAAACACTATCTGATTTGCTGATTCAATTTTCAATAAATGTCTTCTTCCCCCAAAAGAAATCCATTACGAAAAATATTTTCCAGAAAATAAGTCATTTTACAGATTTATGATAAATGACATTGCTTTAGCTACAAGTGCAGCAAAATCCAGAAGCTTTGGTTTAACACTATATTAATGTTATAAGATATTAAAAATAGCTTTGGTGACAGGTGAGTGTCGGATACTCTAAACTAGTGCAACTTAAGAGGATCCAATATGGTACGACAACATAATTTTTAGAAACCCAACAAAGCAAAAAAAAAGAACTATGTGATCTAGAATACATATAAACTAAAAATTTTGACTCCGTCACTACGTCCTACTAAATACATCCTAAACAAAAGTTAAAAACTTCACCTTTTGTTGATTTGAGAAAACAACCCAAGTAGGGTATTGTTCTGGTGTAAAGATTTTTCTTGCATCTTCCACTGTCATTCTAGCAAATGCAGCAATTCCACTAGCCTTCACAATTCAGCCAAAAAACAACATAAATAAATATATATATATATCCGAAATCTCAGAGACATTTTTATACTATTCTAAGGTCCTATTACCCCTTTAACTTATTTTATAAATAATTTTCTACCTCTTTTCGACTTACGTGACACTATCTTGTGAGCCTAGATACGCATTTCCCTAAAAGAAAGAAAAAAACAAAGACTTCAGTTTACTAACCAGATCAGTACGTTGTTTGGATCTAGCATTTCCAGATTTCACAAAAGCAACTATTATAGCAAGTCCAAATGCTATTCCAAACACAACCCCTAAAACAAATGACATTTTTTTTCACAATTTGTATTGTTCCGCAAGACATTTTAAAGGACGGAGAAGACTTAACAAAATAATACTCTCTAGATATTGAGTTCATTTCGAGGTCATTAACTATCGATCGCTGCGTTTGTGAAAAAATTTCTGCAGAACTTGTAAGAAATTTCCAATGAGAGAAACTATTTCTTGACTAAGTCAAGTGAGGAAGTAAATGAACAATAATACCGTGTGGAATTTAGTCTATATTTTTCTTGTATGCTTTTTATTCAAAATTTTGTTTGATATGCGTCTTAATATCCTTCATAATTAAGAAATTTTATGAGAAAATTCCGATTAGTTGTCTCTTGTGCTGTTTACCAAGACTTTTCAGATTTAGTTAATGAGGGAAACTCCATTTATATGATACAGTTTAAATATGAAAGAGAGACTATTTTCGTAGACCCTTGATTCAAAATAAAGGTGCGTTGATCTATTCTACATTATAAATGTTCTCTAGCGTCAACTAGTTAACGGCTAAAGCTTAATCGCTACTAAACATGTATTTTTAGCGACAATTTGCACTTTTTGTAAGTGTTTTTTAAAACTTATAGCGACATTGAATCTAATGAAAACTAATTAATATCAATAACGGTTTTAGCACTCTTTGTTAATGTGTATATTTATTGCTGCTAAAAGTTAATGTTGTTGTAGAATTGTAGTGAACGGTTGCCTATTCAACCGATATTGTTACCACTGCAAGGCACATTAAGGAAAATGACATAAATACCGCTCAACTTTGTCATTTTAGAGTTAATATACCTGTGGTTATAAAAGTGACTTCACATGTACCCTTACTTTTACAAAAGTGAAAAAATGATTTTAAAAAAAAAATTAAGAAAATCAAGTTGGGGTATATTTTATTTTTTGACACATAAATTATTTTCTCTCTTTTTTGGCCTTCTCATGTTCTTAGGGAAAATGCCTTCAAAAAATCCACAAACCATTTTGGCTTACGACTTCGTTAGGTTATCATTAATTTTCTTAAGAAAGAAACAATTAATGCACTTTTTTCAGTTATTTTTTCTTGCAAAAATACAAGATGTTACTTTTTATAATATAAAAAATTAATGACTAACGAATGAGCGCGGATTTTTTAATGTATAGAAATAAAGAAATCATAAAATTAGTAGTTATGTTTAAATGGTACATAAAAAAGAAATAGAGTTGAAGGGTTTAATTTTTTTTTTATTTTTTCGAAGAAAAAAAAATATTTTTTTATCTTTCACTCTCTTAGAGAAAGCGTGATGCACACTTTAGCACATCACTTAGAAGTGCCTAAATGAAAAATAAAAATTGGAGTTAAAGAATTAAAATGGAACAAGATTGAGTTGGAGTGTGTGTTACGAAAAATGATGTAAATAGGTCCAGTTAGAAAATATTTCTACAGAATTTTTCCAATGACAGAAACTATTGCTGAGTCAAAGAGAGGAAGAAATTGAAGACAATAATATCAACAGACAAATATGATGTTTTCCACAAAGACATATCCAACAGACAAATATGATATTTTGCATAATTTGTAACGACTGTTTCACGCCTTATTCTTTAGGTATTCAACAAAGAATCAGAGTAATAACATAACATATTTAGTGTAATTAATTCCACAAGTGGTGTGTACCTTGAGAAGGTAGTTGTTTCTGTAGACCCTCGACTTGTACATATGCTAATATATGAGGAACCCATTGGAATATGACCTGTGAGATTGTTATGGGATAAATTGAGTTGAGTTCCTTTAGTGTTTTCGGAATGACACCTTCAAAATGGTTGCTTGAGAGATCTATGGTTGTCATAATTGTAGTGATTCTTTCTAGCTCTATATCGTTTCCTTTGATCACCAACCTCAATGAATCCTTGTACACTTCATCGCTGACTATTTCTATCATATACCTCGATGATTTGTCAATCCTTATGTCACTAAATTCATTCTGAATCAGTGGTTTCATGTACTTGGTCTCTCCTCTATCTTCGCCATCTAATTTGATCATTGCCTTGAAGTGTCCAGAAACTTTTGCAGGAAGTGAGCCACTGAATTCATTACGAGAAACATCAAAAATTTGCAACTTGGGAAAGCAAAATTTAGCTTGACAAGTACTTATAGGTCCACGGAACTTGTTTGACTTTAATATAAGGACCTGTAGCTCTTGAAGAGTTCCGAGCCAAGCTGGAAATGTGTCATCTATAGTGTTTTTCCCCACATCAAGGATTTCTAGACCAGCACAGTTGAGCAACGACATCCGGACAGGTCCTTCGAATTGATTACCATTCAGGACAATGGTTCTCAATGAAGTGCTCTGCGCACATAATGGTGGAATACTCCCTGTGAAATTGTTCCTTCTTAAGTCCAACACCGTTAGATTAGCCATACTTCCCATGCAACTTGGAATCGAATTACTGAAGTCTTTGTGTGATAAATCTAGAAATTTAAGCTTGTTCGTGTAACAAATGGATGAAGGTAGTGGACCTTGAAGGAAGTTAAATTTAAGATCAAGATAATGTAGTTTATAGTAACTAAATTGTTGTAAGTGAATTATGGGAAAGGTTTAGAAACCGCAACGAGTCCCACCTCATTCTGCTAAACCAGTTAGGGATTTGACCCCGAATCTTATTATTAGAAATATCCAAGAACTTGAGTGTCTTTACATTTTTCAACAAGTGCGGAAAATCCCTCAGTTCACAAGATGATAAGGACAAAATTGCTAGACTAGGAAAGTTGATATGTGTTCCTGCGTCAAGGGTGATGTTATTTGTAGTATCTTACAGTTGTTCACAACTTACTGATACAAACAACAACAACAACAACATGCTCGCTCGATGTAATCCCACAAATAAAGTATAGGTACAACATGATAACACAATAAATACCACTTATAACTTATCAGTTATGTAAGTGATAAGTAAACTTTACACTGTCAGTATATATAAATAAATAAAGAATCGGAAAGCGAGTAAAATATACTAAGCACTTAGCTTGAATGTGATTTGAAAGATAATTTTAAAATCCTTAACACGGTGTTCTATACCTGGTTCATAGCCCCAACTAATACGGGCCCGCGCAGCATAAGGCCCATTATAAAGAAGAGAGGCCCAACCATGTTTAATAGGAATCAGCCCAATTTTGAGGCCCATTCAAATTTCTCTAGATACATTTATATTTATAGATAAATGACAGAAATCTCACATTTAAGTTCTCTTATTACCATTATCTCTTATTAGTTTTACAAATTCCCTTATTTTCACACATCAAATAAATGTGTCGGTGCATTAAATTAATGTATCTCGCGCATCAAATTAATGTATCATGTTTAAAATGTACATCAAATCAGTATATCATGTATAAAATGTAATGTATCTTACTTAACAATTAATGTATCTCGCGCATCTGATTAGTGTATCAGCGATTCTATTAATGTATCATTTGAGGGATTTTTGTCATTATAAATTTGTAAGGGACAAATGATAATTTTACCTTAAAAGTATGTAATTTCTGTCTTTTGCCCATTATTTATTATACCATACTCAATAAAGGAGTTTTTTTAAATAATTTTTTTTTACCATAATAGCTATCTATGAAACTTAAGTTTACAAGTTATTTCATTGAATATTCGAATTTAAGAAAGAAAAAAAAATAGTTGTTGGCAGTTGTACCCACCATGCTAGAAAGTGTTTGCTTAATTGCCTAGCTGATTATCCTTATCCTATTACCAATGATTCAAAATTCGAAATATCTAATTAAAAGTAATGTCGTAAATGAATCTTATTATTTATCTTTTTTTTACCCTAAAAAAAAAGGTATAGCTTAGGTTCGGCAATGTTTAGTAACTCAACTCAAATCATATTTTAATATTTAAAATTTTCAAATAATCTATCAAAAATCAATCAAGGTACGATTTTTAAAATTTAAAATTCAAATTTCATATACTCCAAGTCTTAAATCTACATCATCTTTCAGATGCGGAACCACAATTTAATGTCTCTAAATATTTGAATTCATGGCTAAACTCGCACAACTCATTTTAGTTACCAAATTTATTATATACTTATATAAATTTAATAATAATTTTTTAAAAATATATATGAAGTTTAAAAAAAAAGTTATTAAATTTGAAGAAAAAAAAATTAAAATTACAAAAGGAGGACAGAATCACGAGAAGGAAATTAAAAGGGCTCACAAGAATACAAATTATTGATGACCTACCAACTACCAACAAGGGTACTGGCTAGCTATAATTGGGAGGAAAATGTTCTTTCTATGGCGGAATCGGAATTTAAAATTATGAAATTTAAATTTTTCATCGAACTTATAATTTATTTTAGTTGCTGGATTCATAATTAAGAATTACGTGTTCAAAAAATTGATATAAATCAAGGGTTTAAATAAAAATTATTCAATTCATTTGATTATAAGAGTGAAGCTAAGTTATCGATTCAGATAAACTCAATAAATTTTTATTTTTATTTTAAAAGGCATTGAATATATACGAATTATTTATTTAAAAACTCAACAAACACGATTAGAAAAAACATAAATATATAATCATAAACTTTGAATTTTAATTTCACCTCTTCATCCCTACTCGTACCTAATATTATAACTTCATCTCTATAAATACACTTTCTTTCCTAACTTTCTACTATACCCTAAATCTTGTACAAACACATAAAAAAAAAACCACAAAAAAATTAGCAAAAAAATCATCAAGAAAAAAAAAATTCTCTTCTTTTTTTTTCTATGATTTAATTTCATATTAATTCAGATCAAGAAAAAGATAATCGGAATATATCGAAGATGAAGAATAAGAAGAATATTGAAAGAAATAAAAGGGAAAAATACCCTTTAATTTCTTATCAAGAATTACCAGAATATATGAAGGATAATGAGTTTATTTTGAATTATTATAGAGCTAATTGGCCTCTTAAACAAGCATTTTTCAGTATTTTCAGTTGGCATAATGAAACTCTTAATGTTTGGACGTAAGTATCTCATTTCATTTTTATTTTCCTTTCAATTTTATAAATTCGCTACGAAATTCATCGCTCAGTAATTAACTTGTAGTCAACAAAAAATAACAATTTATTGTTAAATAGAATTAACGATAAATTTTGTTGTTTTACAAAAGCTCATTTCATTTTTATTTTATTTTGAGTTTTATAAATTCGCTACGAAATTCATCAACAAAAAATAACATTTTGTTGTTAAATAGAATTAACGATGAATTTTGTTGTTTTACAAAATTTGATAGATAACTTGTCTTAATTTATATTATTATTTTTTTGAAGGGCCCTTTTTTGAATTGTTGAAATAATTACTTTGTTTACAATTTATTTATCTAAAATTTTAAATTTATTTTTCTAAATTGGATCTTGCTTGTTTTGTTTTTTTTCAGGCATTTAATTGGATTTATTCTATTTGTGGTATTAACCATAGCTAATGCAGAGCATTTATCTCAAATTGCTGATTTTATGACTATGTTTATCCGGTAATGTAACTAATCAATTTAACGTTTTCGTTAGAAAATTATACTGTATATAAGTTGTATACATAATATTGCATATGAATTTTGAACCTTGTATCTTTGTTGATTAAAAATAAGTTTAAGCTTAATAATTGAATCGTATTTGATAAAAAAGCATTTTAATTTATCTACTTAGAATGATTTTCAATCGCCAATATGGATTAGTTGAGTCCTAAAATAGTAATCAAACCTTGAAAACTGAGTACAATTTCATAAAAAGACTTTATTCGTATTTATAAATTCGAATTAATCGAGTCTCGAAGCACAATCAAATTTCTTTGGGTTGGACTATAGGGATTTAAATTTTCTTTTGATGTGGCAAATTTTTATACGTATACAATTAAAATTATATTAAACCAATGTAATTGAGACATACAGTTGTGGTCCATTAATATTTGATGGATATTCAAATGTTAGGTTAAAAAGATTACTTTATCAAACTCCCAACTACCATCTTTAAATGTTTGCACATTTATTTCTGTTGATATTTTTTTAGTGGTATCTTTTTTGATGTACGAAATATTTCATGTTAATAATATGGTATAATGTTTAGTGATTATTTTCACTATTTGAGAACTCGTAACCTATTAGTTTACATAGAAATAATAAAATAACGTCTTAATTTTCTAAAACATCAAATAATCAATAAATGTGCGAATTTTCATTTAAACCTAGAATTTAAATTTGTTTTTCATTTATTATAATTATTATTAATTTTCATCGATTGTCTAAGAAATAAATTTTGTCTTTTTTAATTATTTTTTTACAGGAATTCTCCAACAAGTGGAGATGCGAATATCTCTCACAATTATAAGGTACTTTTAAGTATTGTTAGTAGTAAATTAATGAACTTATAAGTTATTTAATATACCGATACAATTCAGTCGCTTAAAAGATAATTACAGGTTAACATTCTTAATAACTAGAATTAGTTACTTAATATAAAATAAGTAAGAAGTAGACCCTTCGGGGTGGCACAGTGGTTTGAGCTTGGGACTTTCATGTTGGAGGTCTCAAGTTCAAAACCCCTTGTCAGCAAAAGCAAAGGTTTGCCTTCGGGGTCGAGCTCGTCCTGGTGCTGGTTACCTCTCCTATGATTTGTGAGCTTATTGCATAGGAGTGGGGGTTTTACCCTGTGCACTCAAAGGATAGCGGCTGCAGATAACTTATATCGAGTTACTAAACTTAAAAATAAAATAAAACAGAGTAATAATATGCTCGTCACTAAAAAAAAAAAACTGGTATTAACTACAAACTTTGTTGGTAATGCTAACAGAATTTGTCCATCACTAATTCAAGTTTCTTAGTTGTGATATGTCATTAAATAGTTGGTGGTTAACATGATTTTTTGATAATTCGTAGCTAATCCCATCGTAAAATAGTACGCGCAACAAATTTTTAATCGTCAAACAACACAAATTGTTTATTGCTAGTTTTTTTTGTTATGATATAAATCTTTTACATTATCAGTGTATATCGCAAATTTGTCTTACAGGAAACTAGGTTAATTGATCAACAGTTACAAATGGATATCACATCAACCAATGAAGCAACTTGGCCATTTTATGTATTCTTAGTTGGTGCAATGTTTTGCCTTTTATCAAGTAGCACTTGCCATCTTTTCTCATGTCATTCACAAAAATTGAACCTTTTATTAGTCCAAATGGACTATGTTGGCATCACAATTATGATCATCACATCCTTTTTTCCACCAATGTACTATATTTTTCAATGTTCACCACACTGGCAAATTGTATATCTCACTGGTATCACAGTCTTGGGAATTTGCACTATCATAACTCTCCTCTTCCCCGTGTTTTCGACCGGGAAATATAGGTCTTTTCGGGCCGGGCTCTTCATGTCCATGGGTTGTTTTGGTCTATTTCCAGCAATTCATGCTCTTGTTGCAAATTGGAGTGATCCTATTAGGAATATCACACTTGCATATGAAGCCGCGATGGCGTTCTGCTATATTATAGGGGCTATTTTTTATGTTAGTCGCGTACCGGAGAAATGGAGGCCTGGATTGTTTGATCTAGTTGGTCATAGTCATCAAATATTTCATACATTTGTTATTTTTGGTGCATTGGCACACTATGGTGCGGCAAGGATTTTCGTGGAATACAGGACTCGATTCGGATGTCATAATAGATAGAAGAGGGATAATGATGTATTTTGATATGATGTGATATATGTTTGATACATATAGGAACAATAACTTGTTATTTACGACGAGTTATGTATAGTCTGAGACGGATTTAGAGAAAGTTCTATGGTGATCAATCAAACTCATTACTTTGGGCTCGAACTATGTATTCCTGTGCCAAAATAACCAAACATATCCATATCATATTTGAGTGGAACTTAACTTTCTTCGATTATCTGACTTATATTGGGCTTTGAATTAGTGATGGTTGGAGTGAATTTGGGCCAAATAGAAGATTTTTCAAGCCCATTTTTAGGGATAACAAAGTCCAGCCCAAATATTATCCCTATAAAAGTAGCAGGCCCATTAATTTCTCCTCATGCTTTGCACAAATAGGCTATTTAGTGCCATTGTTTAAGTTTTGACCACATTTGGATAAGTTTACAAAAATAGCCTCTGTATTAAGACTTGACCATGAGTCATTATAAAAAAAAACATTTAGTAGCAATAGATTTTCTTTTATCGTCGCAAAAATATTTAACGGCAGTTGAATTAATATTACTACATTTAGATATGTTAAAATTTTTATCGACACTTATATAGAACGTTGATTATCAATACTCATGTTATATTTTATATTGTTAAATATAATATAACGAAAATTATATTATTGCCTCTAAATAATAATCACAATTTTTTTTATTTGTCCTAATGAATCCTAGCGAATCTTAGATCATAAATTTCAGAATCTTCATTTTTTAAAAACTTTTTTGTTGATTTAAACTATATCAACTAAGATTGTCGGTATACGTAGATAAATTAAATCCTTAATTCATTGGTCATCGTGTTGTATCTAACAAAATGTGATGTGACCTTATTAAAAGAAGTAAAAAGAGTGATTTATTATCAACTCAAGGTACTTATAAATTTCAACATCACAATTTAATCTTTGCCTAAAATTGGAAACACTAATTAATTTGATACTCTTAGGATACTTATTATTATTATACCAAAAATATCACAATTAGAGTGAGTGAGCTACCAATAATTATATTTTTTGAAGTTTTGGCAATTTTTTCTCATTATTGTTTACGCGTTCTCTCAATTCATATAAGAGACAATGACACAAATTAATTTATAGTAATAATTATTTGAGTTTCATATTTGAACTTTCATGTATATAAACAATTAATAGTTAATAATTGAAGTGTAATTTAATGAGTAATTAGTGTTGTCAGGTAAAAAATTTATACACTTGATAATTCTAGTATGAAATTCAAAAATTTGAAATATTTCAGATATATTTTTGACCTACAAATTGAAGTAAAGAAAACTAGCTCACATCTTATTTAAGTAGCGGTGAATAGTATGAATAATTATAGGGCAACTTTCATATATAGCAAACAAAAAATTTAAAATTGTATGTTATAGCAAAAGTTGCATAATTGCGCTCCATAGAATATATATATATGTATTCCCTATACATA
The DNA here is from genome assembly GCA_027704765.1 of Solanum habrochaites. Taxonomy (NCBI): domain Eukaryota; kingdom Viridiplantae; phylum Streptophyta; class Magnoliopsida; order Solanales; family Solanaceae; genus Solanum; species Solanum habrochaites. The sequence goes on along the minus strand of JAKWJA010002500.1, from coordinate 3,022,090 downwards.
TATAACTGAAAGTTATGTCTATTTTGCTATACATATATACAAAGAAGCAATTGTCTAATTCGTTGGTTAATGTTCAGATTTGTATAGTTTCGCTGGCAGGTCATTTGTATAAATCGTTGTTAGCCTCTCAATTCAATTTTACGTGTTTGTATATCTGTCTAAAATTTGAATTTGTATACAATTGAATCGAATTGTATAAAACCAGAAAGAGAGAACTTATATACAATTTGAATTTGTTTAAAACGAGAAATAGAGAAAGGAAAAAGATACTTTGGCAGTGAATATACAATTGAATCGAATTGTATAAAACGAGAAAGAGAGAAATTATATTCAATTTGAGTTTGTATAAAAAGAGAACGAGAGAAAGACAAAAGACACTTGGACAGGGAAATATTTGTATATTATAAGTGTATAGAACAGAAATATATGCATTTGAATGTGTATATACAATTTTCTCTCGCTTTATACAAACATAAACAGAACTTATACAATTCTATTCTATAAAGCGAGAGAGTGGCGAGCAAGAATATGAGAAAGAGAGGAACTGACAAATAGTTTGCTATGAAACACAAATAAATCAAACGATAACTACTGTATTTATTTTTATTCATATGAAATATGCGTAAATCATATATTTTATTCGACTTTAAATTAACTATTTTTTATTCCAACCCGCCCATTTATCGCACCTATTAATAGGGTATGATTTTCTTCAATCTTCATCACTCAAAGCATAGTGAAGAAGTTAGCAATGTGTGCTTATTATTCCCATAGTATAACATCATTATGTGCCACATTTTCATTTCTTATAATCTTAAACTTCTCATCATTATTAAATCATCAAAATGATATTAATTTCATCACTTTTTTCTCTTTCTCAAAAAAACCTCACTTAAGCAAAAATAAATTCTTATTACATGATAATTATCAACAAGTAACTTCTATTGAAGAAAATCATACCACTCATCATGCTAAGGTATTATTTTATTTTATTTTTGAACAATTTTTCTTGATTTGACTTCTTGATAAATGACACATGGTTTAATTTACTATTTATAAATATAGAATAGTATCGTTTAACTTCATTTATATTAGAGTTTTAATAGTATCAAAATAGAAAAATGATTACCTTACCAATTTTTTTTCTTTGTTACTAAATTTATGTTTAATTCCTTAAATTAAATTCGATAATATATTAATTCACATAGTATCTTGAATAATACAGAAGAAAATTTTCTGACACAATAGCTCGAGAAATATATTACAAGAATTTATGCCAATCAACTTCAGTTGCTAAAAAACAAAAATGTATCGCTAATTCTAGTTAACAAGGTTCATTTTTAATATCATCAAAATATAATGTTAGATGTGTGCTATAATTTAGCGACAGATTAGGGACGAATTTCATATATCTAATTCCTATTTATTTGTAGTGTATCAAACATATCCAACATTTTTATTTTATTTTTTCAAAACCTTATGTTTTTTTTAATTAATTTTATTTAACAGAAGAGCAGTTTACAAATAATTGAAGAAGATTTAGCAAGAGCAAGATCAGCAATTTGGAAAGCTATTCATTCAAGAAATTATTACTCTGATAAAGAAGAGAAGTTCATTCCAAATGGATCTTTTTACAAAAATTCATATGCCTTTCATCAGTTAAGTTTCGGATTTATTCTGTACTAGAGTTTAACTTCTATACATCGATTTATATAAATTATACTAGAGTTTCGGATTTATATATAAAAAGTAAAATTAGTAACCTAAAAAATTAGACAATCAAACAATGTCTTATTAAAATAGTATACTTTGTTCTTCTTTGAAAAAAAAAAACATGCACATATTTCATGACTAAGTACATATAATTATAATAATCCCAGCATAACTTATCTGCGAATTAAACAAACCCTTGTATTATTAATTAACTCATGTGTTACGATATAACTTCATGTCTTCCCATAATTTCTGTATCATAAGCTATACATAACGAATTTCATTATCAAGAAATGTATTCACAACCTTTTGTACAAATTTATTCTAACACGTTACTGATATATTCTCCTGGCATAGATTTACTTACTGTTAATAGATTAGTAAGGGTATTGTTTCGATATGTACACAAACAATACTTGTATACAATAATCACAACATATTTTTATGCTTCATTTCACTACAAAAATAATTAAAATCAACTATAAAATTCGTCATTAATCAGTTACTATAAGCTCTAAGCTAACATGATTTTTTAATAATATATCACTATTATGTCACTAAATACAATTAGATGACAGAGAATTTGTTGTTTAACTACAAAATTAATCTGTTGCTGCTCTTTTTTAATTTATAGATAGTGTTTTTTTATATATAAATAATAAAATCTTGCATTAATTTATTATAGGAGTCATATAGAGATGTTAAAGAGATTCAAAGTGTGGACATACAAAGAAGGAGATATACCAATGATACACAATGGACCAATGAAAAATATATATGCAATTGAAGGTCATTTCATTGGTGAAATGGAAAGTAAAAATAGACATTTTTTAGCTTCACATCCTAATGAAGCTCATGTCTTTTTTATACCAATTAGTATTGCATATATTGTTCAATATATTTACTTGCCAAATATCACAAATTTTTCTAGAGAAAAAATTCAAAGGATTGTTGAAGATTATATTCATGTTATTGCTAACAAATATCCTTATTGGAATAGAAGCAATGGTGCTGATCATTTCTTGGTTTCTTGTCATGATTGGGTAATCTAATTTCTTTATATTTTCCCTCTACTATTATTGGTCTTTAATTAATTGTATGTACAAAAAAAAAAGTCACTTAGTTTTCTTAATCCTAATCTCTATGGTTTAGACTTAAATCATTAATTAATTGACCATTAGGTCATATTTTTAAATGCAAAATATTTGACATTTTTCTTATTTTCCAACTTTCATTTAATGGTCTAGAAATATAGTTTAACCTATTTATAACATGTTACTATAGTTATATATTTTTATAAGTGACCTAATCGTGTAAATATTTAATTTTCAGGCACCTGATATTTCTATTAGAAATCCGAATCTCTTCAAGAACTTCATAAGAGTATTATGCAATGCCAATATTTCAGAAGGATTTCAACCAAAAAGAGATGTTTCATTGCCTGAAATTTATGGATTACCAAATATTAATGTTACACCTGATCTAGACCATAGCTTAAATCCGAAAAACCGATCGATTCTTGCATTTTTCGCTGGTAGATCACATGGTTACATAAGAAAAATATTGTTTCAACATTGGAAAAATAAAAAAGACGGTGACATTCGTGTGTATGATCACCTTCCAGAGGGTGAAAGTTACGCGAAATTAATGAGTCAAAGCAAGTTTTGCTTAGCACCGAGTGGATATGAAGTTGCAAGTCCAAGAATTAGTGAAGCAATTTATGCTGGATGTGTTCCAGTAATAATTTGTGATAATTATTTTTTGCCATTTAGTGATGTTTTTGATTGGAGTGAAGTTTCAATCAATGTTCCAATTGAGAAAATTCCACAATTGAAGACAATTTTAAAAGGGATTTCTTGGAATAAGTACTTGAAATTGCAAAATAATGTGAAGAAATTACAGAGGCATTTTAAAGTAAATAGGCCTGCTAAACCATTTGATGTAATTTATAATGTACTTCATTCAGTATGGCTAAGGAGACTCAATATTAGACTTGCTAATTGATCATTGTATTTATCTAATGTTGTTTGGATTATTAAAAAATATTGTTATATATATGTAGGGGTGTGCATCGGTCGGTTCGGTTCGGTTTTACATATAATCGGTTCGGTTTATAAGTTTTCGATTTTAAAATATGCCAATCCAATAACAAACCAATAAAAAAAATTTATCTGTTTATCGATTTTTGATGTTATCGCTTCGATTTCGGTTAACCCAATAAGAAAATGTCAATCAAATAATATATAATAGTACGTATGTTATAATTACATGTTACCAACTTACCGCCAAAACATAATAGAAAACTTTGAATGTTATCAAATTACTAACATTCACAAAATTGCAAAAGCTATCTCCTACAATTACGAACTAGAATTAAAACTAAAATAAAATATTTCAATGAGACAATCTTGAACAGTTGCTTGATCCACCAGATAATCAACAAAGTTCTCACCAATTTCCTAACCAAAAAATCACATAACCTGAAAAGCTAATATTGAATCTATTTATGTATTAAATTATGTATATTTAATATTGAGGAAGGGTAAAGTAGTAAATGACTATCGTCTTATTGGATTATCGGTTTACCCAATAACCCAATAATTATTTTTTCTAAACCCATTATAAACCCAATAACATTTTATCGGTTCGGTTTATTGGTCGGTTCGATTTTTGCACACCCCTATATATATGTCAGATTCTTCAAAACTTTTAATTTTGAAGGGAATTCAGTACGAGTGTGATAATTTTTTTGGGAGGTCCAATAACATATATTGTCAATATATCGTGTTGTATATATTATAATTGTTTTGGTACCTATATTAGTTTTTGCACCTATTTACGTTGAGTAATATATACCTGAGTCGCGGCATCAAGGTTTGAGTCAATTATTAATCAAGCAAGAGTAACCACTTGTGATATCTAAAAAAATAAAATAATATATATACAAACTACATCAAAAATGATTTTTAGCAACAATTAGCTTTCTTTATAAATGTCTCTACACCATATATCGACATTGGATCGATGTAATGACAATTAACTAATATCAACAAAGGTTTTAGCATTTTTTATTAATGTGCATATTTATTGCTGCTAATAGATATTTTTATGATAATGAGAACTCATTCTCTAGGCTTAGAACTCAACCTATATTGTTTGGACTACCCAAAATTATTGCTACATTCATGTTTTCCACCAAAATGCACTATTTTTAAAGAATTTGACACTCCTAATAAAAAATATTTCAATACGATTCGAGCAACATACACTACAAACAACTAAATTATGGATCACCTTACATAACTCTTGCTTTGGTGTTGCATCTTACATTTATTATATAAGTACGAAAAACGTAACAAATATAGAACTTAGGACAACTAAAGTTACATATATATTTTAAAACTCAATCTCCCCATTCATAGTCACAACATTTAAATTATGAATCATCCTATATATCTCTCAATTCGGTGTCACATCTTATATACAAGTGCGAAAAACTTAATAAGTATCAACACGCGTAGAGCTAAATATATATATATAAGAATTTATTCTCTCGATTCAGAATCACAACATCTAAATTATGAATCGCCTTCTTTATCTCTTGCTTTTGTGTTGAATTGATCTTATATATACATGTGCAAAAACACAACAAGTAAACATAAATTTCAAGACTCGTACTCTCGATTCAGACCTTTCCAATCAATGGCAGGGGTTTAAGGAAAGTGACTTGTCTATACAACGTCATCTTTCCACACATTGCTCTTTAGTTTTTGCAACTTGAAATAGCACATTCAAGAACTCTTGCAAAGGCTTAAGAAAATCAAGGAGAAGAATCATTCAAGAACAACCTAAACTTAGGAGTATATTGTGTAGTTGTTTGAGAATATATTCTTTCGATCTTACATTGTAAACTGATCCTAAATCTATAAAGGAATTAGTGTAGTTTGATCTGAAATTCTAAGTTAGTTAGTTGAACTAATTTAGTGGGTAACCATTGTGTTGCTTAGAAAATTCTAAGTTGTCTAGAGTGATAACTTAGTGGGTAGAGTAACATCTACTTAGGCTCATCAAGTAATAGAATTATTGCTTGTTTGTGAGATTAAAATTTTTTTCTCACATTTGTGTAACCGATTTACTTTTGCTTGTGAAGATTAGTGAAACGGTTGTGAAAATCATGTGAGACAGGTCGTGGTTTTACTCCCTTAAGCAAGAAGGTTTTCACGTAAAACTCCTTTGTTATTAAACTGCATTTACTTTTTATTATATCCTTATTTATGTGTCAAGGGACCTGGTCTATTGACTGATAGTGAACGCACATATTCTAACAACTCGTACTCTCGATTCAGAACCACAACGTCTAAATTTTAGATCACCTCCCATATATCTCTTCCTTTATTTCTTAATGATTATGTAGTCATGTGACATTGTAGGTACCTTATAGGACCATATATTATAAGATTCTTATATTCTTTTGTTCAATCTAGATCCTGTGGATGTACTTTGATATGACTATTTTAGTATGTACTTGGAGGAATTACAGCCTCTTGATTTTACTATATGGATCATAGTGAAAGACCAAATACAATTATAACCAATCATTTATAAAGAAGAAATCTGAGCCACTTTATTTTACTGCATCTACAAAAGCCTCCACAAAATTCTTACCATATGGAAACACATAACACAAGACAAATTCTATTTAATGTGTATTTTTGTCATATGCTCAAGAAAATCTAGTGGTCTAAATGAAAATCCTATCATTTTATCTTATATGCATCGATAATGTAAATAATTTTTTACACAAACATTAAGTTAATTGACTAGCTACTTAAAACGTCAATTTTCTATGAGCATTCACATTCATTGAGATTTTCGATGAAATTAATAGAAGATGATCTTTACCCTATCAAGAGTACTAAGCATTATTTTTATGTATGCTTATTATTTAATATATCTCTAGTATTAACTTCTTGTTGTTACTTGTTAATATTGCTTCATTTTTATTTATCCTTGATCTGAGAGTCCATCGAAAATAACCTCTTGATAGTTATAAAATAGGATTGATTAAGAATACCATATACATATAGTTTATCTTTTTTCAGATCCTGGCCACCTTGTGGAATTATACTACGTTGTTATTGTTATTATATACAATAGTAGGTTATTTTTCACGTCAAGCGTGATATCATAACCTGAAGAATAGGGTAATAGCCTATTACGATTAGTTAAACTTGTCAGTATATATAACTTAACAGTCTATTATAATCAGTTAAATTTGTCAGCATATATAACTTAATTCTTAACTCTGTAGGAACATATTGAATGAGTACTTATATTGTGGTATGATTACCCTAATTTGCATTTTTTTCCATGTGTATCATTTCATAATTTTAGTAGTACTAACAATAAAGATATTCACTTATATATAAGCCAAATTAGGGTTTAAGAGGTACAATAAAATCTACTCAATTAATATAAGCACATGGTTAACACTCCAAAATTGTAGTAAAACAAGGACATGATTCATATTTTATTTAGCAAAGATATACGATTATTTAAAAGCATGACTACGAATTCACGAGAACTTAATAATTTTTATTCAAAATCTATAAAAATTTCAGACTTTGAATACGAATCTCACTCCAAAGGATCGGGATTATAAATCTCACTTATTACCCTTGAGGTGATTACATTGCGATATACTAAATAAATCAACTGTCTCATGTAAAAATATTAAGATAGATAAATTAATTTAATATATGATCACTAAGGAAGTCATTAAATTATTTTTGTCATAGTAAAATAACTAAATTATAAGTGAAATATAACTTTATAACTTTATTAATTTTTTTAGTGTAAGGTAGGGTGGCCGACCAATCACATCAAGATGAGGAAAGCATATGCACAAAGTAACAAAATAATACAGCCTAAAAAAAGATAACATTATAACATGCACACTCACTCTCTTCACGGGTTCACACAATTATCTCAAATTAAAATTTTGAGTTTGTGATGAGTGACTCACTCGTCCCGTTTCAGTTTATATGATATAGTTCGTACTAACATTAAATAGCTAGAATCCTGTGACGAAAATCATTAAAAAAGATACGTTATATCTCTTCAGGTTTAATTTTTACTATGGAACGACAATTATCGTAAATCTCTAATGATACGCATTGAGACATGATGGCCTATCGAAAAATAGGGATTTTTTAGTTTTTACGGAGATTTTTTTTAAAATTTGTGATCTGGAATGTGTCATTGGTTTTGTGTAGATATGAATTTGCGGCATCGATCGTGTTATAACGTTTGTATGATTATAAAATCTTTTGATTAGAAAAGATTAATTTTAATTAAACAAAAAAATATGTAACGTAAATTGAGACGGAACGATTATTTTAGAGATTGTGTGGACCTCTAGCTAGCTAAAGTCCTCTCCCTATTCATCCAACTTCTCACATGTTACTCTTTGCTGTATTTTTTTGGCACAGTGTACAACTTCACAATAAGCTTGTCCCACACTCTCTTCCTTTTCCCATCAAACTTTTTTCATGTAATTTTTTGGTTCAAATTCTTTTCAATCAAAACTGAATCTAGGGTTTGTGGTAACTTTGATTCAAATCTTGTATATGTATTGACTTTTTAATTATACATCAACATAAAAGATATGAATTTAGCGATTGATATTATGAATTCATAAAATTTTAAATTTGTTTCTGTCTTATGGTACAATAAATGAGATGTCTGAACTTTTAATCAGAGTTTACATTGTTTATGTTCAAACACACATGGTAAGGAGAGTTTTTCTCTTTGACATAAATTTCGAATCGACTGAAACTGTCAATATCGAATAATAAATAATTATATTAAAAACATCATATTATTGTATGAATTCCAATGTAGTGGTGGTACAAAATTTATTTACCCCAAAAAAAATGTGGGGAAAAAAAACATATAATAAAAAAGCAAACCTACCCAAAAGCTTTGACATATATAGCAATTTATCTTTTTTGTCTCCATTTCTTATCTTTTTGTGTTCCACTCTTGGTTGTTTTATTTTTCTTGTGACTCAACCAAACTACAAGGTATGCTAGCCCAGAATTTGCACATGTAAATGTTTTATGTTTGAAAAAAAAAATTATTGATTTGGTAAATGGTAAAAGAATGTGTGAGAAAATTATTTAATTTCATTTTTAACTCTTAATAAAATTAAATGATTTACAGCTATATATAATTGTCTGAAAGTTTTTTCTCTTTACTTTGTGTCCATCAAACAATGTCACAGCCCACAATATATATAGGACTTATACAATATTTTCCGATTTCTTATAAAAGGATCATATATTATAATAAAAATAATATTTGTAATGAACCGTAAAATCGATTTCCCTAATATAACTTGCTGTCAAAATTAAAATATGATGATTGCATAATTTGTATAGTTATTAGTCATTAGTAATTAAGTTGTTGATCTAGGAATTTCCATTAATATATGTATTAATCACTCTATTTTTGGTTCAAGCATACCTACCACTTCCTATTTTAACAACTAATTGAGATTTTATACTAAATACATATTATTAAAAAAAAATAGGCTTTTGACCATAACTTTAACTTTGGTGAAAATTACTATTTTTTTTATAAAAAAATCTTGGTCAGCCTAGGTATAGGATTAGACATAGAAACTGACAGACAAATCAACCTATGAACTTTCCACAATACTCAATAATTATTAATTTTACTACAAATGAATCCCCACACCCATAAAAAAACATATTTAACAAAAAATATTAAAATATTTATTGATATTAATTAATTGCATCTAATTTAATGTCACCATAGGCTTTAGACATTATAAAGAGTTTAATTGATGCTAAAAATACATATTTAACCGCAACTAAGTTATTAACATTAATTACATACCGTTAAAAATAATTTTTCGTGTAGTGTATATATAGGTGTGGAGCTAAATAACTCTATAATACCTCCTATCAATACATAACTCTACAATACCTCCGACCAGTATATACTAAATAACTCTATAGTACCTCCGATTAAAACATATACTAAATAACTTTGTCTATAAAAAATAGAAATGATAATACACGCATTTATCACTTAATCGTGATTAGATTATATATATATTCACACCAATTTTTTAAATTCCACAAAAGTAGAAAACAAAAAAGAACAACTTGCTCATATAGATCCATAATTCGTACAATTTAATTACTCTTATTTTTGTTGTGTACCATTAATTGAATTATTGTCTATCCTACAAATTGTAACATGGATTTTCCCTCATAATTATTTTTTTCACACTGCTTATAATAAAATATGAATTAGCAATCGATATATTTCGTACCTGAACAATAAAATTTGTTGTTAATTTTATTTAATAATAAATTATAAAGAGTTATCGAAATAAAATTGTTAGCTATAAGTAATTTAGCGACAGATTAATGATGAAGTTCATAAATAATTTCAGATTTTTTTTTCTTTTGTGTAATATTATTTGAAGCATATATATATATATATATAAGTTATGGGATAGATAGACTCTATCCAAGATGTAGATATTGTATAAAATTGAGTTGGATCTAATATTAACATTCATTGGCTACTTTTTTTTTATAAAAAAAAAAAATATCTACAAATATTAGGATTTTATTAGCTGTCAAAAATGACAAAATAGAATCTTCAATTTGTGAGTTTAAGTGAAACAAAATAACAAGATTTTCAAATAATTACTATTATATGGTAAGTGTGTCACGTCAAATGTAAATTATGATAGATTTGACTGACAAACAATGTCAATGGAAATGTTTAAGGATCTATTATAAGTTAAACTAATAATTGTATATTGTAAGTTTAAAAAGTCTATCGAAAATATTTTTAACAAGTCAATTTACGATGAGTTTTATTATTTTTTCGTAATTACATATCGAGCTCTCCATATAGGAAATTGAAGTTGGCTATTTCATTGTTATTAAACACTATGAATTTCTTATACGTTTCTATTAGAATTTTATTAGAAATATGAAACTTTCAAAAAAATAAAAATAAATCATTGAATACAATTCCAATAAACCAATTTTAGTCAAATTCCATTGAAAAATTCTCCTTTTTTTTTATTTGATAGAACGAGTGTTCTATAGAGGCAAGTGAAGTTGACGAGCTCCAATACAATATGATTATACATAACAATATAATGGAGATTAAATAAAATTATTTTTTCTTCCGTTTCAATTTGTTTGTTATAATTTTTATTTCCAGTCTGTTTGAGAAATACTACACTAAAAACAACTTTTAACAGCATTAAATATTGATATTAATAAAGAGTGTTAAAGTCTTTACCGGCATTAGTTAAGTGTCATTAGAACCAATATCGCTAAAGGCTTTAGGTACATATATAAAGAGTGCTAATTACCGTCAAAAATACATATTTAGCGTCAATTAGAAATTAATTGTCGCTAATGATCATTTTTTATGTAGTGAAAGAATGTTCCTTTCCTTTTCTGTCAACTCTCTGCATGTTTAATAATACAAAACGTTTTAGTAGATTATATATAACTTTACATTAAGATTTTGAAATTTGTAACTTAAAACTCTGTATCAAATTAAAACGAAGGAAGTAATATAGATTCATGTGCATGCAAGATCACATATAGAGTTGCCAACTAGCAAAAATTGGCCATATAGCCCCTCATGTTCACGTGCATTGGTTTTAGGGTTTTTTTTGTTTTCATTCAACAATCATCAAGTACTCAAATTTTTCTATCTATATAACACCACAATCTTTGTACCAAATTATTTAACCACAAAAATGGAGTTCTCTAAGATAACTTCACTTCTTTTCATTTCTATGCTTTTCCTTTCTTCATTCACTCCCATTCTTGGTTGTGGCTATTGTGGTAAACCTTCTCATAAGCCCAAAAAGCCCAAAGTTCCCTCTCCCATTGTCAAACCCCCTGTCGATTTGCCCCCTATCGGAATTCCACCAATCGTGAAACCCCCTGTCAATTTGCCCCCTATCGGAATTCCACCAATAGTGAAACCACCAGTCAAATTGCCACCTATCGGAATTCCACCAATCGTAAAACCACCTGTCAAATTGCCACCTATCGGAATTCCACCAATTGTAAAACCACCGGTTGATTTGCCACCTGTTGGAATTCCACCAATCGTAAAACCACCCATTGATTTGCCACCTGTTGGGATTCCACCAGTTACAGTTCCACCAATCGTAAAACCTCCAGTTGATTTGCCACCTGTTGGAATTCCACCTGTCACAGTTCCACCAATACTTAAACCATCACCTAAAGGGAAAAAACCTTGTCCACCAACATCAAAGGCAACATGCCCAATTGACACATTGAAACTTGGGGCTTGTGTGGATCTTTTAGGTGGGCTTGTTCATATTGGGCTTGGTGATCCAGCTGTTAATGAATGTTGTCCAATACTTAGTGGGCTTGTTGAACTTGAAGCTGCTGCTTGCCTTTGCACAACACTTAAAGTCAAATTACTTAACCTTAAAATCTATGTACCTCTAGCACTTCAACTCCTTGTTACTTGTGGAAAGAGTCCACCACCTGGCTACACTTGTTCCATCTAGGTAATTAGAACTTTTTTCCCTATTTTTCCACTCGGTATCTGGTACTCGCTTTGCTACCCAACCAATGATAAAGCCTAAAAAAAACGAAGGGTGCTTAGTTATTAAACACCCTTCGTACTACTGTTTAAACATGCTTACTCAAATTTATGATTTCCACCATCTAACCTGACTAATTTAAATTAGAGGCAGGGTAACGCGACTTCATTTTTAAGTATCGAATATGAAGTCTCTAGTTACTTAGGTCCCCATCTTTATTGGTTATTAAGTAAATTTATATATAGATATTAATTGATAACCTGACAAAAATGATATATATAATTAATTACTTGTTATTACATATTAACAAATAAAGATAATATAGAAATATATTAGCCCTAACTTTACCTTGAATTTTAAATCTAAACTTGCATTGTTATTCAAAAAAGAATAAGATACGAAATTTGTTGTTAATCTATCGCTAAATGAAACATATCTAATATAATTTATTTTTAATAATTCGTTAGTAACTAGGATTAGCTACGTATTTTTATTGTTAATTAAACTTATTGTTAATTTAAATTCTGATTAAATTGCAGGTTTCCAATCTGAAATTTGAAGAAATTGCATGGATTGACATGAAAGGATGTCCAATTTATGATTTATTTAATTTCTCTCCACCCCACCCCCCTCAAAATTGTATTTTATGTATTGTTTTATTTTGGCTTTGTGGAATTGTTATTTAATGGAATTATTATTATTATTATTATTTCAGTGTATCGTTTGAATGTCATTTGTTTCAATGAATTGGAAAAAAAAACAAGTATTTGCTCCGGCCTCGTTGTCATTCTTATTCTACTAATGGCTCAGAAAAAAATTTAAGATTAATTACCTGAATATACAACTTAAGTTTACATATTCTCCATATTTCTCTTATTTTTTTAAAAAATACTAAAATCCCTATTTTTTAATAAATCTAATCTAACAGATACATTATTAAATTAGAATCCTAATAAATCCTAACCAATTAAATCTTACCCCTAATTTTACTCTTTACTTTCCCCAAATAAAGAACCCATTTACACCACTCCCAAAATTAATGCATCAATTTCTCAACTGTTCATCTTCTCAATTTTGAAAATCAAAATTTGTGCTCTCCGTCCATCAGCCTTCGTCTAATCTGTCCGCCATTTTTGTCTACTATGTCAGCCTTTAAAAATCAAAATTGTGCTCTCCGTCCGTCCGCCTTCGTCTAATCTGTCTGCCATTTTTGTCTACTCTGTCCGCCTTTGAAAATCAAAATCGTCAATTTCGTCTACTCTATCCGCCATTTTCGTCCAATATTCTTGAAAGGTATTGTGTTCTTCTTCGATTCTCTCTTTTCATTCTTCTATTTTTCTAATATTTCATGGATCATCCGTCATTTAGTATTGGGATTACTCAAATAATCACTTCAAACTCTAAACAAATCTATATTTTTGAAGATCTGAAATTGGTTGAAAACAAGTCTAAGAGCTTGCATAATCTTCTAACAATGGATAAGCAAAGTTTGAAGAAGCATAAAAACAAAAAAGAGGCACTTGCAAAGACACCCAAGAAGAGGGGTAGAAAGCTTGCAATGGCCATATCCAGACCTCCACTGCCATCGGTACGTATTTCGATTTTATTTTTTTTGTAATTTTTTTTGTCACATGCAATGACTTTTCTGTATTATCAGAAAAAATATTTTTATATTTTTTAGATTATTTATTTGATACAGAAAATACTATTTTTTTGTACATTTTGTTTATTAAGTATGACTAATGTATAAATAAGTTGAAAATCAAAAAAAATTATGTAAATCAAAACTCAGTTGCCCCTCTTCTTGGTTGTCACCTCCTTTTGGGGTTTATGCTTATTAGATCTTTAATAAGCATATAATGTTAATTTCCTGTATCAATTATCACATATAGCATATAATGTTGTTTTCCAATTTATCAGATATAGTATATTTGATCATGTTGTTGTCTAAAGTGTATGTAAATTTAAATTTCAAATTATAGAGAATATGTAAACTTTAGTTTAAATTTCAAATTATAGAATTATATGTATGTTTGAATCAACATAAGTATCATTTTGACTGGTTTGCATTGTGTTGTTACAATTATGTATCAAGCACAATTTATGTTCATGTATCATGTTAAAGTCTGTTGTTTATATAAAGTATCAAGTAGACAGATTTATAACTGTAGTTACACTTATGTATCAAGTACAACTTTGCATTTTTTGTATCATGTTTGGCTATAAAGTGTCTGTTAAGTATCATTTTGACTGACTTGTGATATGTTGTTAGAATTATGTATCAAGTTTATTTTTGCATTTTATGTATCATATTAACAACTTTGCATTTTCTGTATCATGTTAGTATCAAGTAGACAGACTTATAATTGTAATTACCTTTATGTATCAAGTACAACTTTGCATTTTTTGTATCATGTTAGGCTATAAAGTGTCTATTAAGTATCATTTTGACTGACTTATGATATGTTGTTAGAATAGATTGGGCAGCATTGGATGCATATAAAGACAAGAAAACTGGAGAACTTTTGGGTCCACAACATTCGTTTAATGTGGAGTTTGCTCAAGACAACATGCAACAAATAAGTGATAGCATGTGAGTATTGTTTATTATTTTATTTTATTTTTTGTATCTAATTCATCCTTATAATTAATCTTATTGTTTTTATTGTGATTGCGGACTGTTCGTAGTTGTATATGCTGAATTTCTGAGTGACAAAATCAACATGTCATGTAATAGTTTTGAGAGTAGCTATCTTCGCAAAAGATATGCGAATGATCTCGACAAGATGAATGCTGGATATGTTTGCAACAGTGATGACCCTCCAAGAATGAAGAATGTATTAAACCCATCATCTGAAGATGAAATTGTTAATGTAGGCTAGTTAGTTTTCAATGTTTGATTATTTTTTTTGGTTTTTTGGAGTTAAACAAGATGTTTGAAGTATTTATTAACATAACAACACATATTGCTAAATTATGAAAGTGTTTTGATTTTTAAAATTGTTTATTCTATTACTTTAATTTTATTTTTATTACCGTTATGAATTCAGGAATTATGTATATTGTTAGTGGGACATTAATGTCATTATTGTATCAAAACTATAATAATAATTACATTAATGTAATTATTGTCATAAAAAAACACTTATTATATATACGTAAATATATTGCATAATACAAAAAAAGAAAATTATATACGTAATTATATTTTATATATGATACATGAAATATCAAAATATATAATATCACAAACAGTGATACTAGTTATTACACTTGATACACGCTAGTTTTTTCAAAAAAAAATTAATATTTTTTGTACAAATAAGATATAGTCAGTACTATGATTTATATATATACGAACAATTATTTGCCCTTCAAAATATGAATTTTTTTTAAGTATCTACACACATATACTATATTACTAAATTAAATTAAATTAGAACTGACAATAATTTGGGTGAAATATCCGCAATTAATATTGATTAAAGTAAGTTTGAATAAGGATTATAAAATAAAATATTTGATACATAAATATAATGTAAAATTTAAATAGAGTTTAACAAAAAAAAAAGAATTAGAGAACACATTGCCAAATGATCAAATAAATTTATTGAATCAGAATCTATGTGTAACAGTGGAACCAAATGCTACACTATTACATTTATTAAAGGAACTCCTGAAACATATTCATTATGAATCTTTTGGAAAGAAAGTACATGTTCTTCTATTGTGACCTTCTTGTCCACATCGTCCACAACAATTCGTGTTCCCGCTTAGATTTATATATGAAATATTTTCCCCAACCACTATTGCTGAGATTAGATTCATATATGAAATATTTTCCCAACCACTATCCCATCACTTTTGTATTGATTGTATGTAACCTCACTCTCCCATATTCCTGAATGCCTTAGCAATATCGTAATATTCATTACGAAAACGGATACAAAATTACCTTCAAGGAAATTTTGAATATCGTTTCTGCCAAAAAAAGGGAAGATCACTAATGAAAAATTATAATTTAATTTAGAGTTTTATATTGGATAAAACTGATTTTGAAACACACAAGTTAATGCCTTTTTTATGGGATTAATAACTGTAGCATATCAAAAGTAGGAATTAATTCAAATTTCAGTTTTTAATCCCCCAAATCACTCAACAAACGGATAAAATGGCATAATATATAATGTATCCGACTGTTTTATTATGTATCAGAAACTTCTTAAAAATAAGGAATTTTTTGTAAATTGAAAAAGAGTAGGGATAGGAGGTAATTTATGTTTTACACTATGTGATTTACATAATTTTTACAAAATTTTAATGTATTTTTTTATGGGCAACTTTCACATATAACAAACAAAAAATTCATATTTGTATGCTATAGCAAAGTTTGCATAATTGCGCTCCATAGCAAACATAAAACTGTATAATTCACTATACATATACAATTGCATAATTCGCTGGCCTAAATTGTATAATTCGCTGGTCTATTTCGCTGCAATTGTATAATTCGCAATCTTATTTCACTGCGATTGTATAATGCACAATTGTATAATTCGCTGCCTATTTCGCTGCAATACTTTTATAAAATTTGCTTTGCATACAGTTGAATCGAATTAAAATGTATGTATATTGCATAATTATAAGTGTATAGCAAGAAGATATATGTTTTTCTCTCACTCTATACAATAACAGAAACACAATTTATACACTTCTGTTGTATAAAACTAGAGAAAATTGTATTTCACTGCAATAGTATAATTCGCAATTGTATAATTCGTTGGCCTTTTTATACTGCAATATTTGAAGTAAAATGTTTGTAAATTGTATAATTAAGTGTATAACACGAAGATATATATTTTTGCATGTGTATATACAATTTTCTCTCGCTTTATACAAAACAGAAACAAAATTTATACACTTCTCTGTAT
The DNA here is from genome assembly GCA_027704765.1 of Solanum habrochaites. Lineage (NCBI taxonomy): Eukaryota > Viridiplantae > Streptophyta > Magnoliopsida > Solanales > Solanaceae > Solanum > Solanum habrochaites. The sequence goes on along the minus strand of JAKWJA010002500.1, from coordinate 3,004,795 downwards.
AAAGCGAGAGAGGCGAGCGAGAATGGAGAGTGGCGAGCGAGATTTTTGGGAGAGAGCCGCCTAGCAAACTTTAGCTAACGTTTGCTATGGAGCACAATTAAATCAAACCCTAGTTACTCCATTTATTTTAGGTTATTAGTTTGCTATTATATACCATTTTTCTTTTTTATTTATTTTAATAAAAGAATTAACTTTACATTAAGTTAAGGTGTCGAGAAGTTATGATATTAAGGATAAATATGACTATGCCAAGATTAATTTTTTTTAAAAAAGGTATCAATATTCTTTTGGAATAAATTAAAAGAAAAACATATCGCATAAAATGTGATATTAATGATTTGAAAATTGTAACTTTGTTATATCAAAATTGGATATTTTTTTTAAAAAAAAAAGAAGATAAATTGGACCATGACATTTTGAAGATATTATTGACTGAACCAAACAATATAGTCCATATAATATTTCCAGGTACTCAAATAAGGAATCACTAAGTAAAACTGTAGAAACCTTGAGTATCGAATATTTATATTGAAGTCTGATGAAATTCATATTTACGGTACGAAATTTGATGTTAGGATAAATTCTCATAACAAAAGTAATTTTATACTCGAAACTCAAATCTATGATCATTTAATTAATAATGAAAAAGTGTTTATCATTCTCCTTTTAATCGTTATTAGTTTGATGAGCACTTCTAGTTTCCATATCATGTTACTTCATATTGCAATTGACAAGAATGTTAACTTTTGTCTTGTTTAAATCCTTAAGAGTTCAACTTTTGTAGACATTATAAAAGAAAATTTACTAAAATTATTGATACGATACTAGTATCAATGGTTGATTCCACAGCCTCGAGCTTCAATGGCCCAAGCACAAAACTAAAATGACCCTAGATGGGAAAATATTAACAGCATGTTATCATATGGCAAAAGTAAAAATTCCTATGGTGAACCTTTTGAATTGAGACATAGTTATCGTAAAAAGCGTAACATAAAAAATGCAGCTAAAATAACAATTTTATACCAAGAAAATCAACTCTATAATGCAAGAACATAGATAGGCAAAACAACTGTATAAACATATACTCATATCATGCACCAGATTAAAACTGCTTTCATGCATTCAGACATGAACGAAAAAAGACATCGAAAATCGCAACTAAACTCTCCAGTAAGTCTCTACTGATACCAAATTATGATACAAGAAAGTCGATTCTCGGATGACAAATGTTTTAACAGTCTCAAAGAAAACAGAAATCAGCTACAAAGGCTATTCTAGACAAGTATTTAACATCACAGAAAAAACCTAAATGGGGACTTCCATTTTTATTGGTGCATGTAAGGTATTTACTGATGCATTTTGAAGCCAATCCTTGGCGCAAATGAGGGCCTCCACGGTCTCAGGTCGCAAGGAACACCTGTAGCGATCCATCTCTTTGCCTACCGTGCTAAACACAGAATCAGCTGTTACAGTAGAAACTGGAACAGACAAGATGTCACGAGCCATTTTTGACAGAGTTGGGTACTTCATTCTGTTCAGTTTCCACCACCCAACAACGTCAAACTCATGAACACGAGGCAACAAGGACTCATCCAAATATTGATCAAGTTCTGACCTTGACTGCTGGCTTGTTGTCTCCATAATATAGGCATCAAAATCTGTAAGTCCGCCCCCACCATTCTCCTGCTTCAAAGCTCCATCATCTACCTCTTCAGCATAAGCTGGGGTCAGAGGCAGAGGAAGTGCCACGTATTCAAGGAAGAGCTCGTGGATTCCCTCCTCAACAAACTTCACAAAGGTGGCAGCTTCTTCACCATATATTTTTGTAAAGCTGAATTCTACAAGTTTCATTTTGAAGCGTGGATCCATTACAACGGCAATAGCTAATATTAGACAACAACTCTTCCAGTATTTATCAAACTCCTCTTGCATTGTTTTGGTAAGACCGCTTATGGATGGATCTTCACTTGCTGCAGCACGAGCCAGTTCCAATTGAATCTTCCATGCTTCATGGAAGAATGTGTTGGTTGTTGGAATTGTTGGTGCAGTCAGAAGATTGGCAGTGTCAAAGAGGATTTTTAAGTAAGTACAAAGAACCTCAACTTGCTTCCAATCATCCATTGACAGGGCATCCTTGTAATCGGGATCAGATGTATCCAAGCATGAAAACACTTCCTTTAACTCTGATGCAGCTAACAACATCTCATATGTGGTGTTCCATTGAGTCTGGTCATCAAGAGCCAAGTCTTTGTGCTTGGCACTTGAAGCTGCTGTTTGAGCTCAATAAACTTTTCCTCGTGAAATTCTGATGTTTTCACATACTTGACGCTATCTCTTACTTTCTTAACAGTTTCATGCAAAAAATTAAATGCACCTTGGGCAATGCTGCTTAAAGTTCGAGCAAGACAACTTCCGACCAACAACTGACCGTTGAGCACAAGAGGGTTCTTCACAGATAGTAAAGCTCTAAGATTATCAACAGCAGCATCACCCAACGGTTGATTAATAGTGACAGAAAACAACTTACCTTCCATACTCCAGTCAGAAAGGCAAGCAGCAACAGCATGGCTGAAAGCCGTGTCAGAATCTGGATATGGTTCCATAATGATATTGAGTATTTTCCTGTGAATTTTCCACTCACTGTCAATATACTGCCCGGTTATGAACACATAGCCCACAGTGTAGCAGGAGGACCACATATCTAGCGTTAAGCAGATACGCCCAGGCACTCCCTCAATGACCTTCTGAATGGCTTGCTTCTCTCTAAGATAAGTTGCCACACAATCTCCTTGCACAGTGTTGAAGCTCACCATATCAAAACGAGGTTGAAGATTCTGCACAAAAGCAAGAAAGCCTGGATGCTCAACCATGTGAAGGGGATAGTCGTGCATGATGATCATCTTAGAGATCTCTTGACGGCACCGGTCAGGATCAAAAGCAAGGTAAGGAGAAGATGAAGTCCTATAACGCCGTTTTGGTGCATCAGTACTACCACCATATCCACTCATCTTAGGAGGTGTACTATATGGGCTCAATTGATTATTCTGTTGGTTACGTAGGACAACTGGACAGGTTCCTTTCGCAATATGGCGTTTCAGGTGACTAGTGCCAGCTACTTTTGAACCTGTACTATATGCAAATGATTGCTTGCACTGCTTACATTGTGCCCTTCTAGTTCCAGCGCCGACATTTTCAATGGTGAAGTGTTCCCAAACTATTGACTTCTTCTTCCTACGCTTGCTGGGCTGTGTTTCTGGATTGTTTGGAGGTGTTTCTATATAGTTGGGTTGCGGTTCAGCAAGGACCATCTCATTTAGTGGGATCATCTCATCATCCGGGACCATCTCATTGCTAGGGACTATCTCATGCCCAAGCACCATATGATGTTCATGCATCATCTCATGTTCCGGCATCATCTCATGACTATGTTCATGCATCATCTCATGTTCCGGCACCATCTCATGACCATGTTCATGCATCATCTCATTTTCCGGCACCATCTCGTGATTATGCTCATGTGTCATCTCATTTTCCTGCACCATCTCGTGATTATGATCATGTGTCATCTCATTTTCCGGCACCATCTCGTGACTCTGCTCATGTGTCATCTCATTATCTGGCACCATTTCATGACTATGCTCATGTACCATCTCATTTTGTGGCACTGTCTCGTGACTGCACTCATGTATCATCTCATTTTCCGGCACTATCTCATGATTGTGCTCAGGTATCATCTCATTTTCCCGCACAATCTCATGGCTGTGCTCACGTATCATCTCATTTTCCGGCATAATCTCATGGCTGTGCTCATTTTGCATCTCATTTTCAGGCACAATGTCATGGCTGTGCTCATGTATCATCTCATTTTCCGGCACAATCTCATGTATCATCTCATTTTCCGGCACAATCTCATGGATTTGCTCATGTATCATCTCATTTTGCGGCACCATCTCATCACCATGCTCATGTATCATCTCATTTTGCGGCACCATCTCATCACCATGCTCATGTATCATCTCATTTTTCGGCACCATCTCATTATTCTCAGTAGGGGTTGCTGGAGTAGCTGCGGTTTCTGGGGTCGCCATCAATATCCAGAAACTCAAGGCTGTTAGAAGCACAACACTTATCAATTATCTGTATAATATAACAATAAATAAGGAGAAAGAAAACAAAAATCGTATATATTGTTAACAGAAGAAAAGAAGAGCGACCACACAAAACACATGCCCGAAAAGAACACCATCATGGGTGTGTGCGTGTGTGTGCATTTTCTGTACTCTCAGGAAACTAAGATTCTTTTGTGTTAAAAAAATCAATACGAATTCTCTTTCTTCCTCCTCCCTCTGTAAACTAGTGTCTGTTTTGATATACTTCACAGCTCGACGTATTATATCTTTGATAAGTCTAAAATCACACCTCATTCACTCCTCAGTCAGTTTTAGAGAAAACCCTCCGTGGCTATCAGTCCAAGATCTTTCCTTGAAAAGAAAGAAATGGCTACAGCGGAGCTGAATGCATCATCCATTTCTGGTAAGGGCTTTGCATCCTTTGTAAGCTTAGGTCCACAACAAATGTTAATGTTGCACCTTAGCTTCTATCAAGCCGAATAAAGGTGGTTCCTTGGATTTGTCATGAAGCTGCAAAGTAAACACGGTGTTTTATACTGTTTCTGGATTAAGGGAGAGCCATATGTAGGAATTGAACCTTGCACCATAGAGATTCAGTATTGAATTGCAGCCTATGGCTATCAGTAGGTATTGAACCCTGCACCTAATGAATGTCACATGAAGTTGCAAACCTTAGGCTGCAACTCCATTGCTTCAGCCATACTTAGAAGGCATTTGTGCATGAATTGGTTGATATTTGGAGAAAAAAACAGACGTTAAGTTAACCAAATGGTACTTGGAAGTTGAAGTTGAAGTTGTATTTAGATATGAAAACATAGTTGGAAGTTTTGGTGAGTTAAACTTGAAAAACTCTCCGCTCACTACGCATTTCACTGCTCCACCGGAAATTCCCTGCCCCTACCGTACTCCAGCTTGGTAGTTTCCGCCACCTGTCCAGGGTTGACAAATCACTCATTCTTCCATTGGGGACAGGTGCACGAACAACAATTTAAACTTCAAATTACATATTTCAAGTTTGAATTTGAAACAATGGGTCAGTATGATAAGCAAATACTTACTTGAAATAATCTCCATATATTATTTCAAATGTTTGAAACAAAATCAATGGACAAACAGCTCCTTAAATCACTCTTCGGACAAATAGTACATGAGACTCAAAGCTTTAACCAACAAACTACACGAAATTAGTTCCTTGTAGCAGAACAATATAGCCCGTAGAGCATCTCGGAAAGCCCGGTGTTACCTCCACCGGCCCGGCCCGGCCCAAACCCACACCTAACCCAAAGCTAAATAATACTAGTCCTCCTAAGGCAACAAGGAGAGTAAAACTCTATTTTCAATGAAAGTCGGGGCTAAAATAAAATGGACATTTACAACACATGGGCTAACAAGATAGAAACATCAACTTACTAAAATCTAACTCAGAAAATGGATCAAACATGGGCTTATAGATAAATCTAAACAAAGCCCAGATCAAAATCCTCTTTTTACTAACAATGGCTCTATTACACTACCCAGACAAAAAATTCAACCAAAAACTTCATCAATATTTCACATACAGCCTTGAATTTCATTAAACCTGCAAACTTCCAGCCCAGAACATCAATAAAAAGATTTAAAAAATCCCAACTTTTTTAACAAAACACATCAGCTAAACTTTGAAATGAGCCTGAGAAGTTTCAAATACCCTCACAACAGATACTGAAATATCAAAATCTAAGAACATAAACCTTTAAAATCTTATTCAGCGCACATTTTACACAAATCTTCACACTAACACAGTAAATCCATAGCTAAAAATCGATTTAAAAAATGAAACTAAATCAAATCTGAATTGAACAAAAGGGGGTAGTACTACTACCATACCTGTTGGAAATTTTGAATTTTGAGAAGAACCCAATTACCGAAATTCAATTCTGAGCAAAACCCAGATAGGAATTTCGAAGCCGACGAGTTTTTCAGGCTCCGGTAGTGAATCAGATCTAGGTTTTCGGCCGTAGCTGGAGGAGAGAGAAAGTAGAGAGAGAGAGGGGAAAAGAGAATTGGGCTTTGAACCCGAAAAAAACCAAACTGGACTTTTGTTATGATAAATTGGTTTATTTAGTGATAAGGGTTTCAAATTGACAAAAACATTAAATTGGATTTGGACTTTTATTTTAATTTTTTTTTAAAAATAAGGTCCATTTAATGTTTTTCAATATTGTGAAAATTGAAGGTATTGTTAGTAAGTATAGTATGTGTTTTTGGGTTAAATTTGTACACAATTATATACCTTTTTTGGTCAAGTTGGTTTGATGTGTGACATAAATGGACCATAGCCCACTTTTTTTAGGGTACTTTTGGTTGGTTTAGTGTAGCTAAGCTGGGTGGGTGGGTGGGTGGGTTGTAGCCCATTGGAATTTTTGTGTGGACTTTATTTATGATGGGGTGTATAATTGTGGCTAAAATTGAAATTGGAGGAATAGGGTTCTTTTTTATAAGAAGAATTTTGATATTTTCACTTTTGAAACAAAAAGGATGATAACATCTTATTCAAGTCCAATCTTTGACAATTTTGAAATTGATCCAAAGAAAGCAAGTATCTATAAAAAGATATCATATCGTTCGAGTTAAAGATAGATTCAGAATTTTAAATCTAAATAAAGATGGATTCAGATTTTTGAATTCTAAAAAAAGCAATTTAATGAATCCTGAATAGTATTATTTTTATATATTAGCTTTATTTGAGTTCCTTAACAAGTACAAAAGATTATGGACAAAGCACTACTCATGTTGATGGAACTTGATGGGTTTTTTTTTCTCATTTTGTTTATCTAATAATCGTATTTTATATTTTATTATATATCTTTTCATATAATTGTACGTTGTACTCTTGTTTTATTTCTTGATATGTGATATTACGTAATAACGAGAAACAATTATTCAATTGTTGCATTTATTAAAACAATATTATACAACAAAATATCAATTTTCACATGTTTATCTAATAATCTTTTTATCCTCATTTTCACTTGTTTCATAAGATTTTTTGCAGTAAATTCCCACCAATTATTATGGCAAAAAAATCCACCAATTATTAATTAAGTTGAATGTTCATCTACAACTTTATTACTATCAATTCTTAAATGGAGTTGATTTTTTATTTGTTAATTTTGGAAAATATATTTGGTAGTACTTATTCCTACTTTGCACCAACTACAATTAATCTAAGTCCTTTCACATACATAATAATGTACATTAGTATTAAAAATACTTGCAACAACTATGTTTTAACAATAAAAGAGAAGAAAGACGTATATTATAGATATTTTCGCACGTGTTTAAATCATACACATCTTCTTTCTTATACACTTCACAATCGTATTTTGTACAAAATAATCCATATTAAACTTAAGGTATGATAAACTCCAATATTCTATATTGGTGGCATCAAAGACAGAGTTAGATAAGAATTCATGGTTCAGACGAATTCACTAGCTTTTTCTTAAATCCTATATTTATAGTAGAAAATAAATAAATATATGTATATTAACATGTGAACCTCCAAAAGAAATTGATTTAGAATTCCTAAACATGGCTCCGCCTCTGAATGACGTAGTTGGAATTTCTTCTATCTCTGATTAGGTATTTTGGATTCTAACTCTTAAGAATATAAATTATTTCGTTGGACCTCAATATGAATACTCCCTCCCCGCCTTGCAAAAAAATAAAAGTTCAATAATGAGTTAATGGTCAAAGCACTAACCTAAAGCATCCCGATTTTTCGAATTTCATAATGGTATGCGAGTTTTCTATCTGAATTACACTTCAATTATTATCCAATTGTTCCTTTTTTATTTACATGAACGATGGTGATATTTTCTATAGGAAAAAAGAATAATTTATAGTTAAGTTATGTACTGATAAATAGTTGGTGATATATAGTTCAAATAGAAAACTCACAGACATGATAGTTCATAAATAAAACAAAAAAAATGGATATTTTAGATATTTTTTTGACCCTTCGTTCTTCAATAATTAGTAGCTAGCTAGGGAACGGTAGACACTTGCGTTACTAGCTCCTTTTAGTTGAATTTAACCGGTCATCCTGAACAAAAAGAGGGTCAAAATGAATACTATTTATCAAAAAATTATATTATATATAAGTCGAATACTACGTTTATATATATATATATATATATATATATATATATATATCTATATATATATATATATATATATATTATATATATATATATATATATATATATATATATCCAAACAATTTTTCCAAACTTTAAAAAAATTATTGGTAATAATAATGGTGGGCTTATAATTAGGTTAACTGGTTGAACAGAATTATGCCCAAAAGGTCCTCAGCTACAAGCCTAGTCCTAACCAATGGTTGGTAGATCTGATGATGAATTAGTTAAAGTCCAGCCCACTTCTATACTGATTAATTGGTATTGAATTATTGGTTTAACCGTTAAAAATATAATTTTGTATTTTATGCTATTGATCAATTAGTTTAGAAATTATCGATTTTTAAATTCTCTTAACAGTTTAATTAATAACTCAATATAAATTTTCAAAACTTTCTTTCAATATTATTGTACGACTCCGACCTGACTTTCGATCTCAACTCAAAAACCATCTTCTGATCTCGACCCTACCCCAACTCCGAACCCAAAAATCAAAACCAACCTCGATCCTAATCAATCAATTTAATTTTTGAAAGTTAGTCAAATTAATTCTCGAATACATAAAATATGAAACTATTTTAAAACAGAAAAAGCGCAATAACTTTTGGTAATTGTTGAAATGGGGTTGTTTTATCCTCAAAAATGTGATTTTTCAAAATAAATCTAAATAAATCGAGCTCCAAATTTCTTTTTGTTTTTCACCCGGTGTTCGAAGTTCACATTAGAGATCCGACTAAATGTGGATCGCACTCTGCAAGACACATCAGGGGTAACGCTCCCAACAATTTTTTTTCCATATTCAGAGTTCGAACTCAAAACTTCTGATTAAGGATGAATCACTTTCACCAGTACACTACAATTGACGTTGGTCCAAAATAAAATTAACATGAAAAACAAAACAAAAATATGAAGACAAAGTCATGGGTAGAATCAATTAAACAGACTGCCTTTTTAATTATGTTGGATTAATATATGCTTTGGTTTTTGAAAAAGAAAGATACATAGTGAAAACTTCCATAGAAACACAAGTCATATGAGGTGACAAAGTAGTACACATTAATTCCCATATATATGTTTCCTAGTAGCAAAATCAAAGGGACTGAGCTAGCCTTTGAGATACGAGTTTGATTAAATTTAATAATTTTTATCTAAATTTTATATTTATAGTAATAATTCATTTAACATTTATAAAATATTTATAATTAAAAATCAATTACTTAAAAATATTAAAATCTCAAATTTATAAATTTCAATTTTCATATATTAAAATTGGATCCAACTCCTTACAAGGTATTTATACCTTCGATGCAGATATATAACTAGATGAACCACTTAATTGAGTTTGCTCGAAACTTGACTCAGCTCGTTTATATTTAATTTTAGCTTTGATACTTTTATCATGTTTATTTAAACCTAATATTATTTTCAAATACTCATATTGTAGGTATTTCTTGAACTAATTAAGATAATTTGGACCTGAATCTCGTGAATCCTTTTGAAGTATTTAGTTGTCAACATAATTTTAATCATATTTTAATCTCTTTATGAGTGTTTCATGAGTATATGAAATATTCGAGACGTCTTTTAAAAAAAATTCATATATGAATAAGCTAGAGTTTAAAATAGATATACTAACTTTTAAGATCCCTAATTAAAATTAAATTCGTCTCAGAAATTCGGACGGAACTTCGATATCTAGTTGTCTACACATGACATGAAAGTTGAAACAACACCATCTTAGACTTTTCTCAAGACAAATAATGAAATAGATTTAAAAAGAGAAGTTTTGTATAAAGGAATATTCTTTGTTTAAACAAACCAAAAAAAAACAAAGATGCATATATAATATTTAAATTTATATTATATATTTATATATACATCTTTATGTATAAAAAAGAAGTGTCTAATAATACAGTGATTGCCAGCTAACTTTACAAAAATGCCCACTAACTTCCATAGATCTTGTAGTCTAAATCTAATACATCCATAATATGTGTTAATCAATGTCTATTTCCTTTCTCCTTCCCTCTAATATACTTTATCCGTCGATTTTTAATCATCATGGTTTTTACTTTTAAAATTAAACTGTATGAACTTTGACTGATATTTTAAGATATATTTTTCTTTAAATTATATTTGATATGTAAAAAAATTGCAATTTATGGTACTTTTCATATACTTTTTGAATATCTAAACTTTTTGTTTAAAATATTAAATTAATGTAATCTAATTTAACTTTGAAAATTAATCAAATTGACTTTCGAAAAGCGCAACATGACAAATAAAAGGGGACGGAGGGAGTACTAGCCTGACTCAATGAAGGCGGCTGTCAATACCGACTTAGACATATATACATAAGTGGATCGAGTAATGAGTTGATTTTTAGATTACCTACATCACACGCTCGAATACGATCTTTTCTTAAATCTTACTAAAAAAAGATATTTTGTGCATCAAACTGTCTCCCCTCACAATATACATCAAATTTGGATCCTAAAATTTATTGTAGGAGAACAACCAAACTAGTAGTGAAATTTAAACGCGCGAACACTTTAAGTTTATGTGTCTGATCTTTCAAGAGCACCTAAAACTACTATACTACATCGTATTATTATATCAAACGTGTCTAAAATATGTTTATTAACCACTTTATTTATCATTTTACCTGTATATACTCCGACAAATGGTGTCACTAACCTTATTTAACAACTAATTTTAGTTAATGCTTATTTTTGTAGTGTATTTATGTAACGTACATATTTATGCATAGATATTAGAGAAATACACAAATATGTTAAAATAATAATAATAAATTAAAGGGGTTAAATTTGTCATTTAGGAAGTTAGTGAGGGGTTGTAATGGTAGAAATAAAAGTGTCGGGTATAAAAAAGAGACAAAAAAACCTTTGTCCGTAAAATTCGGGGGGCAAATGTCATTTTTGCCACTGTGGGTCATACTCACATGCTTCCATGTGATAAACCTTTTGCTCTTTTTTGCCCTTTCACTTTCGATAAAAATAGCGTCCACTAACTACTTTTCGATTTATTATTTTTTTAAAAAAATTTTTATATGAAAATATTTAATTGAATATAAAATTTCAAAAATAAAAATATGAAAAGAAACTCTTGTGATTAGGAGTGGATATAACTATCGAGAAATCGAACTGAATCAAATTTAATTAAATCAATTTTTGATTTAGTGTTGATATTCATTTATAAAATTCGATTCTTCGATTTGGTATCAAGTATAAAGATTTCGAAATTTCAGTGAGTGGAAGAATCGAATTTTTATTAAAAGTCGATTAAAAATTAAATCGTTCATAAACAAATCAAAATAGCTAGCAACGAATTGACAAATCAGATAGTTAACTTCAACTATTAATTCTCAAGAGGAATCCAAATATGTATTTATCCAAGTACGTCATGTAAAAAGAATCCATCTTCGTTCTTATTTTTTCTCAAGCAGTATTGAGGGAACAATGTTCTTGACAAAGACAAATATGGTGTTTTACGCTTTTTTATGGCGAGACACATCATCATTTTAACATGATTTTAAATCTTTTAAGTGTCTTATATATTGATTTTGTCCTCATTTTATTTTTATTCGCACTAAAAAACTATTTTAAAAAATATCGAATGAATCCAATCAAAAATAAAAAATTCGAACCAAATTTGTTCAATCGATATTCGATGCACACTTTTCAAAATCAAAACCAAAGAATTAAATCGAAGTTTGATAAAACCTGATTGAAGAACTAAACGTTCATCCTTCTTATGATGAAAATATCATGAGATTGTTATAGAGAAGCAAATAAGGTTACTAATGCATATAATAAAACATGATAAAATTCTTATTTACACCAATATAATATATGATGTTTAAGACTAGCAAATCTTTAAAAATGTATTTTTCTTTTAAACAAACTAATTGAAGTAGAAAAACACATCTGTATGACTCTCAAAATCAAAATAAAAAAATAAAAAATACAAATTTAAATTAAATACATCTCCCTATAATAAATACATTCTTAGGGTATACACCTAACCTTTATATTCAAATCTTAAAAGTCTCAATTCATATTAAAATAAATAAATTAATATTGAAAGGTGTACATAGGACCCTTAAAACTAGAAAAAGAAGAAATGTAAACATGGACCTATAATAAATGCATTCTTTAGCCTATTCAAATTCTAAAAGTCTTTGGTTCGTTTATATTTTCGTTCGATTCAAACTAAATCAAATAAATTGAAACTGAAAGAATTATATAAGATAGTCAAAACAAAAAAAAAGAAAGAAATAGAAACGTGGTCCAATAATAAATACGTCCTCTAAAGTATACCGTAATTTCAAAACTTCAAAATATTTTTATTTTAATATATATTTTCCATCAATTTAAATATAGTGAAATCAAATAACCTAAAGGGATATAGGACCATCAAAACCCAAAATGAAGAAATAAAAACATGGCCTTGTTATAAACACATTATTTGGAGAGTACCTCTAAAATATTTAATTTTCATTTTTTTTATATATTCTTTATTAAATTAAACCAAATCAAATAATAATAATAATAATAATTAAAAAAAAACATGACCTTGTAATAAATATATTATTTGGAGAGTACCTCTAGTATATTTAATTCTAAAAACCTCTCATTTTTTATATACTTCTTGTCAAATTAAACTAAATCAAATAAATTAAAACAGAAAGAACGTATAAAACCATCAAAATCAAAAAGAAAGAAATGAAAACATGGCCCTATATAATAAATACATTATTTAGGGCACTCCCTAATCTATAATTTATAGGTGTCAAATTAAAAGTTATGGGCATTATTTATTTTATAATAATAATAAATAATAAAATCTATAGGCTGGAAATTACAATTTACAAATGGACAGATCTATAAAAGGGACCCATAAATGTGTGCCCACTAAGCCAAAACATAACCAATGGATCTAAATGGTTTTATATTCTCACCTCTCAAATAAAGATCACTTTATTTAATTTATTTGTTTGTTACACAAGTGACAAATTTAATGAAAAAATATATTATAACATGCAACATATTATATTGTATATTTCGTTAATTTATGTCACAATCATACTTTATAATAATATTTTATAATAAATTTTAATCATGTTTTGTAATATATAGTTGTTTTTGTTATTGTCACTATAAACACTAATAATATTAGATTGGGCATGAACTTCAAAAAATAAAGAAATAGCATGTATTTTTTATATTTTTCATGAAAGTTAAATGTATGTGCATACAATATATACCAAAAACATTAGTAGAACGAGTGATCTTTAAAATAGCATGTGAGAAATTGCTCGAATGATAAATATTCAAAAGTTAATAGAGTAGTAAAAATATTAATATTCAAACGTTCATAAATATAAATGATATTAATCTTCTTAAATGGTCTATCGAATGATAAATATTCAAAAGTTAATAGAGTAGAAAAAATATTAATATTCGAACATTTATAAATATAAATGATATTAATCTTCTTAAACGATCTTAAAGAATATGTCATTCATTCACGAAAATTGCTCGAATGACAAATAATTTTCACTTGAAACACTAAAATTATAGGTTCAAGTAAAAAAAATGCAAAAAAAAACTGACACTAATAAAAAGGAGGTAAGATTTTTTTTATCTGATATGTATAATTTAAACAATTATATAACATTTTCTTCTGCTATTTTTGTTTGGCCACAACTAATATTTATTCCAGAAATATTGCATAATGTAACTACCTCTTATAGTGGACATGAGTGTGTAGATATTTATTTTTATAATATCAAATTTAAACTCTGCATTTTTTATGGTTCAATGTGATGTATTTCTAAAAAAAATAAATAAATAAATATATATATATATATATATAATATATATATATATATATATATTTACTTTTTTTTGTACTATTAGGCATAAAATTTATGAATATTAGTCCTCAAAATTCAACTTTTGAAATTACATCAATATATTATTATTGTTAGAATAATTCAAATTCTTTTTACACATAACTAAATAATTTGTAACCACATATTTATTTAAGTCTTGTTCTAAATAACAAGTTTCAAAATTTATTCATTTTTATTTAATAACAGTGCCACTTAAATTAGAAAAAAAAAAACCAATATATTTATTCAAAAAGCAGGTTTGTTCAGAGTTTTGTTGTAGACCCAATCCAATATTCTTCTTGGGATCAGCATTAAAATGATACCCACCCCTACTCCACCCACCCCAACCTACCCACTCAAATTACCCCTATAAATAATGTCCAGTCTTCTCCTCTCTCAACACTTCACTTCTTCTAAAATTCTCATCCAGTGAAAACAATTCTTTTTTCCTCTAGGAATCTCAAAAAACCATATCTAGGTTTAATGAGATTCTATTTATAGAGATTTTTGTGTACAAAATGATTCTTTGTGTACTTTTCCACAGCTTTCTTGAACTGCATACATATAACAAAAAAATCTGATCTTTTTTTTTGTTTTTTTTTTACCTTTTTGAAGAAAAAATTTAGATGAAAAGAATTAAATTGTTGCGGTTCAATAAAGCTGTGGAAAGATACATATAGGATCAAAAATAAGATATTCTTTTAAAATTATTGAAGGTGTAGAATTGATTTTGTTATGTGAGAATGCAATCTCTTTTTCTATAACACCATTTTAATTTTTTATGAATTTTATCAAAAATATTTTAGATAAAAATTACATTTAAAAAGTTATGTTTCTTCATCTTATATTATGTTAGGTTGATGTTTCACTAATCAGCTGCAATTCTTAGATCTATTATCACACGATTTATTTATTTTTATTTATAATTTTAACCCAAAAAAAGAGTAAGCATAAAATAAAAAATTTAAAAGTTTTGAATAATGACGTATCAATCTCAAATGCTAGTAATTGCCTATACTGAATTTAATTTTTGATATATATACAAGTTTTGAATCAAATTTAACAAAAATATTCTTAATTTAGAGTTCTTTTAATTCTTGTGCACCTATATTCTTAAAATACATTAAGTTTATGACATATTACTAGTTATTATAAGAGGTTAGACATAACACTAGTTATTATAAGATGTTAGAAATGACACTAGGTATAAGAGTATAGACATTTCTTTGTAATACATCAATTGGATGTAGATGTAAAAATCTTTATTTATTTAATATGAAAATTTAATTTGTTTAATTCAAAGTTCTAAAATATTTTGTATAAAATTAGATAGTCTTTTGAAATGGAGAAATAAATTTATTGCAGACAATCCCAACGACGGATCTGACGGATTTTCCAATATGGAAATCCCATTGGAAATTAATTCCTGTTTTTCTAGTAGTATACACGTGTAAAAATTTCACTTGATTCAAATTTGAGTTAGTCATTTTTTAGTACAGTATACACTTATAAAAAATCTTATGTAACATAAATTTGAATTAGTCATATTAGTTGGAACCTAATAATATACATAATCGAAACTTTGTCTAATATACCATTTGAGTGCAAAGCTTGTTACAACTATGAATTTTTTCCTTTTATATTTGTATGTATATAAGATGGACCACAATATTGTCATTTCATTCTCATATGGAACCTTCCCAACTAACTATTATATATGTCTACATAATTTTTAAAGCTATTTATTTAAAATTAGGTAAAGCATTTGATCAGTATGTGCATGTATATATGTCAGACCATAGCTAATTTGCCAGCCATTTTAACCACTAAAAAGCACAGGTTATAATATTCCATAATTATTAAATTTCAATTTTTTTCTAAAATTTTTTTAAAAAAACTAAGGATGTTTTTCCACATGACTAAAGCAAATAGAATATAGCAAGAAAAATACTCGGATCGTCGTAGAATGATTATTTAAATTATATACACTTAACATTCTATTAACATTCAATAGAAGAATTAGAATTTTTCATTAAGGTATTCAAATATATATATATAAATCTTAATCGTGTATATATTATGTAAAGTTTCGATAAAAAGAGTTCAGATGAATCTACTTCTACTCCTGCCTTTACTTTGTCCATAGTGTTTAGTTGATTATAGCAAGTTACTTTGTATCATTGATCTACTTAACTTGACGATGTTAAAAAAATATTTTTGATCGTGTACAAAACATAAACTCAAATAGTAATTTGCTTGATCCATTATCTGTGCCAGGTCATGGTTGATTTGTATTGGAAAAAGGTTAATTAGAGAACTTATTTCATATGTATCACTTTTTTTTTTTAAATATTGTTTCGAGAAATTCTTGGACATAAAATTGTTATATTTAAATTTCAAAAGTCAAAAAACACCGATCAAAAACATTTTTTTCATAATTTTCACTTCGAATCGCTCAAAAATAAAAAATATAATTTCACTTTGTAATTTTCTTTTTTTAAATTTCACGATTCTTATGTCCAAATGTCTATTAATACTTACTAAAGTTGATGTTTTAAAAATAAATTGATTTATTTGCTTTTATTTTAGAGGGTCAAGGTCTTTTTTTTTTTTTTCCCCACTGACATTGTTGGTTTAAAGTTAAACATATGGGGATTAACATGCAATTTTATATTTGGACTCAACTAATTATTACTAATAACTTTGATCTAAATTTAACTTTTTGCCAAAAAAAAAAAGAAGACATGATTAAATTGAAAAGTTTTAAGATTAGACACCTTTAATCTCTCTTTTGATTATTTAATTGAAAAAAAAAAACATTGAAAAATAAGGGGAGATTAAAAAACTATGATTCATAATCTTTTATTAATTTTGGCTGTCCTATTAGTAGTGTTTGAACCTCTTTTGTCAATAAAAAGATGCTACACACAAAAGTACAATACACTTTTTTTTTTAACAATCATTAGTTATTCGAAATTCACTGATCAAACTAACTCGAATTCAAAATGCATTAAGAAAATTGGTTATTACTATCAATTGTGTGACTATTTTTCAAATTATAAGTTTAGAATAAGGCTAACTTTTTAAATTCTATTCGAAGCACTCCATATTAGGATTTTATCGATTTTCAGAGCTAAAATTCTTATAAGTATGGAGGGATCGTATTCATCTCAAATGAATTTTCTATGGTAAATGTACGATACCTATTAAAATCACGAATATGTGTTAAGTTTCGAGTAAGGAACTAGCCATCACATTTTACAGATAAATCAACTATTTTATTAAATATTTTTTGTTACTTGACATCAACATAGATATCGATTAATTCTGTTGAAGTGACAACATAATTATTATTATCTTTCCTACTATCCAAAAGCACATGAATTAATTATATATTCATGTTATATTCCTGCATAAATGCCTCAATTTTTTGCTGTTTTGAATGCAAGAAAAGTGGATATTCATGTTGATATTTTGGAAAGTTTATTGGGATATGATTCTTATGGGGAAACAAATTTGACTATGCTTAATTCTAGTTATTTAATAATTAAAAATTTTGTGCATAAATTGATTATTGAATTCCAAAGCACACTTAATATAAACAATGGTTTTATCATTTTTTTAAAATTTTTTATCAATTTTACTTACACTTCAATGGAAAAATGTTATTTTGTCTTTGAAAGTACTTTATAAGAAAAGACAATTTATTTGCGATAGCCACATCGATCCAAAGTTAGAAAATTACATATATTTAATTATCAAAATTACATGAACTCAAATCTCAAAAAAAAAAAAATTAAAAATCCATTATAGTGATAAAGGGTGTTTTTAAAATATTCTAGGTCATGCATTCAACTCTTAATTTTGACATTTTTAATTTTTTTTTATTCTTCCCATGCCTACTCATTAGAAAGTAATTTATCGTTTTGATGACATTATAAAAATAAAGGGATAATGCAAAAGTATCCCTTCAATTTATGTTCGAAATTTCAGAGACACACTTATACTATAATAAAGTCCTATTATCCCCGAACTTATTTTATTAATAATTTCCTTCTCCTTTTCGGCCTACGTGGCACTATCTTGTGGGCCCAACGCTGATTGATTTTTTTTAAAGCTAATGCCACGTATGCCGAAAAGGGGTAAAAAATTACTAATAAAATAACTCCAGGGTGTAATAGTACCTTAGTATAGTATAAATGTGTCTCTAGGATTTCGAACATAGGTTGAGAGGTACTTGTGTATTTTCCGTAAAAATAAATAACCAAATATCAATTATTGAACAAAATCCTCCTTATTTAAATTGAGATTATTAAAATTATCTCGATTTAAAGTCTTAATCCTACCATCACAATATTAAATATATATAATATCGCGATTAGTAAACTATACTGAATAATACAACTCAACATGTGTGTGCAGTGAGTAAGCTTCAACTAATTTTGTGATATTTTTATTATGCAAAATTACTACACATATAATTGTGTCACATTTAATAAATTAAGAAGTACTACTATTATGATTATTATTTGCCAGCATTTTTGCCACTAATATTTTCCCTTGCAAGTTGGCAAATTAATGATTTTTCTGTATTAATTATCTAATAATAACTCTGACATTGGTGTGGAATAAATACTAAAATCCTAAGGTATTAAACATATCAACCACTTTATAAGGGTAAATTATTTTTGGTACTATTATTAAATAAAACCCCATTTTTATCGTAAGGGAGTCAATTGACACTCCTTCGTGTACTTTCAAATATTACTAGGAGCGATTTCTAATTAATTGTTAATCTTATTTAGTGACAAATTAACAAAAAATGTATTTTTTTTTATCGCGCGAATAATATTAGAAGTACTCTCAAACAACATAGTCACTAGATAAGATAAGTCTTGAGTATGCACTTAATGTGACTGCTTTATTTTTTTCATGACAAGGAAAATTCGTAATCGCTATCTTTTGAGAGTGTATAGGGTTAGACGTTGTCATTTCTATGAAATAGCTTGCAAATCACATAGGAGAGATAACCCGCACTAGGCAAGCACGACACGACAAGCTCGATCCAGAAGGCAAATCCGTTGCTTTCGCTGGCAAGGATTTTCAAACTTGAGACTCCCAACATGAAAATTCCGAACCCAAATCACTGGACTACCCCCCGAAGAGTACTTAATGTGACTATATATGTCGTGAACCTTGTAAAATTAGTACTTACATTTACTTAGAATTGTGATTGAGTCGTAGTTATTTTTTATTTTTCATTAGAAATTTTGAATATAAAAATTATTCTTACATAGCCAATGTTTTACCTCGAATGTGACTTTATGACATAATTAAACTTCTTTAATTAGCGAATATTGTATACTGAATGAATAATTATCTTTAATTAACGAATATCGTATACTGAATGAATAATCAGGGAAAAAAAAGTTGTTATAATATATGTAAATTCACAAGGGGGTAAATAAAATTATTATTTTTTGGTTCAGATAGTAACAAAAATTAACCTTTTACACGGAAAGAAATGATATCATAAAGTTGCTAAAAACAAAAGAGCAAACAATATGAACAATATCAATTATTTTGATGGTAATAGAATCTTCTCTACCATCTATTATCTTATTTTTCACGCTCCTCGAATATGATCTTTTTATGAACCATATATAAATGATAAAGGTTTTGTGCATTGAAAAATCCAAGGTATAATAAGGGATCTTATTTTTTCATATTTATCGAGTGTGATCTTTTCTCGCACCACATATGAATGCCAGATGTTTTGTTCATCAAAATTTTTGAGAATTTTTTTTTTATTACCACTCATTATCTTATTTTTAACGCCCGTCGAGTGTGATCGTTCCTCGAACCATGTGAATGTCGAACGGTTTATACATCGAATATTTAATGAAAGATAAAAAATTTTATTTATCACTTATTATCTTATTTTTCACGCTCGTTGAATTCGATCTTTCTCTAAACCATGTGTAAATATCAGTTGCTTTGTTAGCATCAAAATATCCAAAGAAAGACAAGAGATCTTATATACCACTTATTATCACATATTTCACTAATTTGAATATTTACTCGAGAAAATTTAAGTTTTCCATGTAAAACTTACCTATACAATCAAATCACTTAGCTTACAAAACATTAACTTACATGACAAAATTGATAATTAATTAATCTTAGCTATCACAAGTTAAACTATTGTAAGCCAAATCCCCACTATTATGAGTGATGGTCATGAGAGATGGATTAATCAACATAAAACAATGTAAAATAATTTTTATACTATTAATGAATAATAAAAAAAATGATATATTACTTTGCTCTAATTCAAAATCTAGAACTCATACATAATGTGGTAAGTAAACAATCTTTCATTTTAATGAATTAAGAAAAAGTTCTTAACCCAAAAAAGGAAATAAATCCAAAAATTCCAAATTTAGGATCTACATTCTTGACAAAAGAAATATATACACAAATAAAATAACATATATAAAGGTAAAAAATGGGAAAGAACTAGAAAATTATAATTCTCAAAATGTTGATATAGCAAAAATAATGAGAGAATTCTCTTGGGTTAAACCAAATAATTAGAAATTATTTCATTTACACTATAACAAAAAAATAACTTTTAGCTGCAATAAATAAACACATTAATAAAGAGTGCTAAAGCTTTACTGATATTAATTAAGTGTCATTAGATCCAATGTCGCTAAAGCCTTTAGTGACACATATAAAGAGTGTTAATTGCAGCTAAAAATATATATTTAACGGTAATTGCTAATTAATTACCGCTAACTTATTTTTGATGTAGTGTTATCAACATCTTAAAGAGTGGGAAAAAATAAAGGTAAAAAAAAAAGAGGCAATTTCAAGAATTTACCATAAGCTATATTATATAATATATAGCAAAATGTTGAACCAATTGCAAACATCCTCCACAAAATGGACATCCACTCATAAAAGTCCTAAATTCACCATCTTTTCCCACAACTTTCTTGAACTTTTCTAGCTTTATTAATACCATCCGCTATCAGAAAATCACTAATTTCTAACGAAATTTATTAGAATTTAGCTCGTCAATGACATTTATGATGAATTTCATGTTACCATGAGAAAAATTTCGTCTAGACATGATTTGTCTGAAATTAGCGATTTTCTGATAGTAATTAATTTTCAAAGAGATGAAAATTCAAGCAAAAGAGAAGTTCAAGAAAGCTGTGGAAAAACATGATAGGACTTTATAAAAATCTTCAAAATCTTCATCATTTTATGAATCTTCAAGAGGAATATGAAGCAAAAGAAAAGAGAGAGAAAGTTTGTGAAGTGAAATTAGAAGCAAATGCCCATACAAATGAACAAGTTCTAAATATAAGGACCACACTAGCTTAATTTATCTATATGGTGGAACCAACTTTATAGAGCTAACTAGAAGGGCATATTGGTCAATGGAGTACCAAAATTTACTCGCGATGTTAACGTCAAACCAATATATACATGACACATATTTGTATATAGACGTACATTTTTCACTTAACTATATGGTTAATATATCCCTAGCTTAGTCACTTCCCTATGAGAAATTTTAGTGCAATTTTTTCCTAAGTACATTTTTTCTTATATAGTAGAAGTACAAAATTTTGTGCTGATTTTGTGATTTTTTTTTTGTGAATATCAAAGTGAAAGTGTAGTTTTTTCATTTCTTGGCTAACTGAAAATACATATTAATTAGCATTTTGAGGCTTAAATTTTCAAATAATTTATAGAACTATATATTAGGATTAGGTTTAATGGGTTAGTTGAGTTTGGATAAAACAATTATATTGAGAGAAAATTTTAGTTGGGATAAAAATATATTCATGTAGAATAAGAAGGATGTGGACATGAAAATAAACAGTCAAAAATTAAATATGAGCTTAAAATTGAATGGCATATATATATATAAAAGAATGACGAAAGATAAATATAACTTTTTTTTAGAATACAAAAGTAAATGTGATAATTTTCCATTTAGAAAATGAAGATTCACATATCTATATTAATAGGTTTTTCAAAGTCTAACATAACATTATCATCCCCCCACCCCACCCCTCCCCTCCCCCCACAAAAAAAAAAAGGTACTCTCTTGTAAAATTAATATAGTACATTTAAAATTATACATATTTCTTAATTGTAAAACTATAAGATTCAATTTTTAAAAAAATAATATTCTTACTAAATTCATGCTCGATCAAATTAAAATGAATGAATATGGTTTCTTTTCATCTGTCAAAATTTTAGCAGATAAAATTATTTTTATATTTATAAAAATAATTAAAAATATATATTCGATAAAATAGTCAAATTACACGTAACCGATTCAAATAAAATAATTGGGAGGGGGAGGGGGGTGGTTGTAAGTAGGTTTCATTTACCCATATACATGTTTTAATATATATATATATATATATATATATTATATATATATATATATATATATATGGTGAGTGGGTAGTGGGGCAAAGGAGCCAACGTTAGATGGGGTCATAAATCTTGAATAGAAACAAAAATCTTTATATCATTGTTTTTTTTTAAAAAAAAAAAAAATACAAAAAATGATATAGTATATAGTTTTGAAGAACTTTATTTAAATTGTTAAACCAAAATAATCATAAGAAAAAATAAAGAAAATAAGGGCATCCATCCCATCACACGTTATCATATGTGGGCATGATGTTATTTAATTTTTATTTTGGAACAAAAAGTATGGGGTTCTTATATGGTCCCCTAAATTTTATTTTATTTTCTTTGTGTACCATAGACTTACTAATAAATATTATCTTGACTTATAATAATCATGTTAAAGAATGTAATTTTGACGTTCTAAATCTAACTAACATATTACTTGTATAAGTAAATTACAATGGAATCCTTATGTTGAGGCGTGAGCTTGTTTAGGAAGAAGGAAACTGACGATTGGAACATTTCAAAGGAACATGTCGAATGCAGTTGGCTGACTTGTCTATAGCA
Organism: Solanum habrochaites; assembly: GCA_027704765.1. NCBI lineage: Eukaryota > Viridiplantae > Streptophyta > Magnoliopsida > Solanales > Solanaceae > Solanum > Solanum habrochaites. The sequence continues at coordinate 2,981,555 of JAKWJA010002500.1, read as the reverse complement.
AGTGGTCTTCCTTGATTTCTCTCTAATCAACACTTGTTGTAGACAAGTCAGTCAATTGCGTTGGACCTGTTCCTTTGATATGTTTCAATCGTCAGTTTCCTTATTTCTCAACAGGACTAGCTCTCTTGTGTACGCTTCAAAAATCGTAAATGCTCGTGAAAACTCGATGTAGTCGGTCTTCCATGTATTCGACTTGTATTGTTATTAATCGTGCCAATATATAACGAAAAGTTTGACATTTTAATTTCTTGAGGAAATTTAGATGACTTATTTCCTCATGTATTCTAGTTATTGTGCTTGCAAACTATAAAATAAGTCGATTTTGAAAGTTAAAAATTGTTGCAACACTTTATTTGGAACTAAAAGTTTTCATTTGTTTTCTTCACTTAGCTAAACTAACTTATATAATCTTCAAATATACCTTTCTACCGCAATGCATATATAATTAATTAATTTTTATACCTATAGATAAGTAAATTATTCGACAAAATTTAATTAGTATTCTAACAAAAAAAGATGGAGTGGTAAATATATACTAGTAGTAAGTTAAAATTCACTGTAACTTCAAAATTATACAAATGTGAAAATGATAAAGATGATCATATCACATCATGTTTGTTGCAGGTGATTGGGATTGATGGACAAAGCTAGCTAGAAAAAGTAACATGGAGGGGGAAAATATATCGACACGAGTCAGATTTAGAATTTAATTTTATATATATATGTGTATGTGTATGTACAAAATTTATTGAATTCTTTTGAATTTGTTGATAAAATTGTAGATTCGTCACTGATCGAAAGTCCAAGATGTGAGGAATTAAACCTTTACGAACAAGGTTGAGAGTTCGAGTAGCCAACAAACTGAATTACTAAAATTCTCTAGTTTATTAGAAGTGTCAAATAAGCGTGTTGAGCTGAATTCAGTATCATCCTTAATGTCTATAGCAAACATTGTTTTGTTAAAATAAATAGCCACTTTTCAATTTTTGTAATTAAAAAAATTATTGTCGTAAAGTTTTAAATTCTATCAAACTCTGGGACATTATCAATTGTAAAATTTTAAAACCTTATAATATAATATAATTATTTTTTAAAGACAGAACTAAAAGTGACCCGTGAACGATATTTCTATCTAAAATCTTGTATATATTTGAACATGGTGGGCATTGGGCTCCAATGTCTTTCCTGATTGGACTATGAGATTTTGTTTTTAATATATTTTATATAAAAAAATATATACATAAAAGGAAAAAGAAAATGAAATGGATTTTTTAAAATATAGCACATTGTATAGTAAAAATATTACTACTATTAGTCACTACTAGCCAGGTAACATTAGGTCAACATTTATTATACAACTTGTTCTATTTTGTTTTTTGTTCTTCGAAAATTGAAGCTTAAATTATTTTCAAAAAAGAAATCGTGCGCAATATATATACATAAAAATGAAGTTTTTTTTTAGCCCTTGTAATTCAAATTCACAAATATCATTTTTTAGCCCTTGTAATTGAAATTCACAAATATCATTTTTTAGCCGTAGTGATTGAAAAATAACTACCTTAATAGAGTTTTTTTATTTCTTAGGTGAAATTTCAGAATCTCGTCACATATGAACTTGAAATTACAAGATAATGACTGTTTATTCAAAGACTTTCAAGATAATGATTGTTTTTTCAAATACAGTGTTGAGAAATGACCGATAGTAACAATGACTTTCAAGATAATGATTGTTTTTCAAGGCACAGTTGAGAAATGGACCGATAGTAATCGATAATCTATATTTCTACACCAAAAAAATTATCAACAACAACAACATACTAAATGCAGTTGATATTACCAATGGAGAAGTGAATGCAAATACGATATCTCAATAAATTTTTAAAATAAATTTCATATACTTTAAATTCTGACTATCGGGACGGAACTAGATTAGGTTTGGTTTTGGTCGTGTGGTTGGACTGCAAAAGTCCCAAAAGGCAGAGTACATAAGCACTTTCTGGAAGACTGCATGCATATATGTTTTTTCTCTGCAATACTCTGTGTAAGTAAATTCACGTGTGCTCTGCAAAACCAGCTACTAACAACCCCACCCCCACTCCCTTTCGACAGTTTGATGTATAAAATATCTCGTATTCACGTAGAATTTATATACAAGTTTTCCTCTAAGGATTAATATGACATAGAGTCGAAGGCAATCTATATATATATATTAATATAAGTATTAGTGATTGTTTTTATAGGTTTGTTTTTGACGCGGTCAAATGGACAATTTAGTAAATAAAACATCTAATGTTCATATAGGGTTTGTTTTTTAATGGTTGTTTCCACGACTCGATTTTTCATGTGGTTGTGAATATAATTTTAGACATTATATTGTGAGTTATTCTGAATATAAGACGTAAGTTATAAATATATATTAATAAGCTCTACATATATTTTCGTAAGTATATTATAAGTTGCGATAGCAAAGAACGTACAAAATTTTGCAAATTAACTCGTGAACCGTTGGTTAGATTCAACAGTGGACTGGTTAGTTGAATATTTTTTGGCGAAAAAAATATATTATACATTAATATAACTTGGTATATACTACGCTAAACCAAAATTTTAACTTCAAGAATTCTAAAAATAAAGAAACGAACACACGCTCATCAATCGAGGTATCGAATAACTATGAAAGCTTATTGGGCTTATGAGAAAAAACCTTATTGGGCTAAGATATTGGGCTTTGCTAATTAATGTTGTGTTGGATAGAGGTATTGGGTCTCATTGTTGGTGGGCTTTGGAGGGTGGAAATATAGCGTTCATTGATCACTTTTCGATCATTGTATTTAAAAAAGAGCTACTATATTGAAGTTTCAAATTTCATATGTGAAAACGGTATGTGATAACGTTTTGAAGCTCCATAGATCTGTTCAATTTGAAACGTCACGATCGTGATTATATTTCAATAATATAGGCTAAAAAATTAAATATTTATACATGTTTAATAAACTTCTTAATACAAATACATTATTTGAGCAAAAGGTACTGAGTTCGGTCAAATCAAATATCCAGGTTACTAGCTCCGCCCCTAGGTGGGAGGGGGGGGGGAGGTTGAGTGAAGAATCAAACTAAATTAAACTATGCATGAAAGCAAAGAATATATGCTATAATAAAGTCCATAGGATAACTTTTTATTGTTTCATAAAATTGAACATGAAATTTTATCTGTTAAATTCCAGTAAAAATTAAGTATATAGTAGAATTATTGCAACACAGTGTATTCCAAGTGACACATTTTATTATTCTAAAAATTCCTACCACTGACAAATTTTAACTTATTAATAAATATTTAAATAGCACTTTTAAAAATGACAAAAGAAGTATAAAATATTATGTTTTCATTTAGTTAGTATATATAAATATTTATATTTTTTTTTTCTGCCTGCTCCAACTATATTATATATTTTTAATTTTACAAATAATTAAACGTGAAACTTTAGAAAAGATTCTTTGCCTTGATAAAACGCATTCCACTTTGTATTTTATCCTCAAAGTTTATGGAATATTTTTTTTGTGTGTTCAACTAAAATATTCTCAAGTAAATTATTATAATAAGCATTTAATTGGCAACTACGTAAAAACTTGTTATCACATATTAAACTATAAGAAAAGTAATAAATATTTACATTGTTAATGTCTATAATTTAAATACTCAGAATATTAAAATTGTCTATGTTTAACATGTAAGTCACGAGCTCAAACAGTAAAATCAACTATTGATGTTTACATCAATATGCTACTAACATTATACCTTTTTAGGGTGCATTTTTTTTCTCGTGCTCTGCATGAACATGAAATATTTTTTTAATCCACAATTGTTATTCTTTTGATGTGCATAAGGTAAAAGTCTCGCTCTCATTAATAGTCCGCAAATTACATAAAAAAAAATAATTCGTAATAGATAAAACATAAAAAGTTTCATACACCGGAATAGATCGTGAAGTTCATTAAAGAAATAAAGGGAAAAGAGAAAGAAAATAATAATAATTAAAGAACATGAGGTCAAAAATAGGAGACCAAAATGGGACTACAATGTGCCTAATAATTATTTTCCAGCAAAAAGTTGCTTTATTTTATTAAAGGCTCATTAACGAGGAAGTGATTATTAAGAACTTTTTATTTTAAAAATTAAAATTTAAGATATCTGATTAAGATTAAAAGAATTCTTTGTTTTTATTTCAGTTTCAATTCTGATTTCTTAGTTTTATTCTTTGCGCAACTTATGATTTAACGATCTCTTATTATGTTGTATTTGATCTTTCGCTTCAGTCTGCATATTTTACATAGCTTGAATCTGATGTTAATTTTCTATTTAAATATCAATTGTAGATTTAGAGCAACATTTGTCATCTGATTAGTTTATCTATCATTACTGAAAACCCTAAACAATTATTAGTCTATTTTATCTCACAGTCTCAAAACAAATTTGAATTTCCTCTTCTATTTTTTTATCTACCCCACCACAAACCTTAATAAGTAGTTTTTTAGTTACTTTTGACAAAGGGTATCTCTTCATCTTCAACTTATTGACACTTTGTTTCTTTTCATTTAAGCTCAATTCTCCATCTTTTTCACCATTAATATCCATTTCATCTTCCTATTCCCATTGAACTTCAACCATCACAAAGCAAAACAAAAGATGTTGACACTATTAACCATTCTTTTCTTAGCATTTCTCTTCATTATTGGCCTTATCACAACAATTTTCAATTTCCCAACTAACAAGTTCCACTCTTTAATTCAATCAATCTCACTAAAATCTCAACCTCTCCAAGAAAGGACCATAACAACACCCTCATCATCATCATCATCAACAACAACATCCATGGTTGATCAAAAGAAGTTAAAAAGCTTTAACAATTACAACAAAGTTGAACTAAGGGGTATATTTGCAACTTTTGACAAGAACAATGATGGTTACATAACAAAGCAAGAATTGAAGCTATCTCTAAAGAATATTGGGATTTTAATGGATGATAAAGATATAGTTGATATGGTTGAGAAAGTTGATACAAACAAAGATGGTCTAATTGATCTTGATGAGTTTTATGAACTTTGTCATACTTTCTTGGGAATAGATGGAGTGGAACAAGAAGGTGAAATGAATGAAGAAGAAGTTGCTAATAGAGAGAGAGATCTTAAAGAAGCTTTTGATGTGTTTGATCATGATAAAGATGGATTAATATCAGAAGAGGAATTGAGTAAGATGCTTTCATCTTTAGGAATGAAAGAAGGTAAGAAATTGGATCATTGTAAAGAAATGATAAAGAAAGTTGATGTTGATGGTGATGGAATGGTGAATTTTGATGAGTTCAAGAAGATGATGAAAGCTTGTGGAACTCTTGCTCCATTTTCTTAAAGCAAACATATACAAATTGAAGAAAATTAACCTTTTGTTACAAGCTATACAAATTACGAGTATTCTTTTGTAATCTCTCTCTTGTTATAAACTCGAGATGATAAACTCGTTCTTTCTATTCTTCTCTATTTAAATATTGAACTTAGTTCGCTTGATGCAGAACTTGGATTTGTACTGCCTAATGTTATGATGATATACTAGTATTCATTCATTAGTTATATGTTCGAATCGTGAAAGCAGATACTAGTGCTTGTAATAGGGTAGATTATCGAGTCCGAAGCCTAAAGGGTAAAAAATGTTAACAAAAATTCTAAAACGGTATATGAAATTTCTTTTAAACCAAAAGGGCAAAAAAACAAAATCGCTGCTATAGCAGCGATTTTGTTAAATTTGATTTTTTTTAAAAAAATAAAATTAAAACAAAATCGCTCCCGAGGGAGCGATTTTCAATTTTCAAAATTTTTTTTTATACCTTTTTAAGTAAGTCGCTGCTTATGCAGCGACATTACCTTAATTTTTTATTTTTTTTTTGCTTTTTTTATTTAAAAAAGTTTAAATGAAAAAATATTTTTTTAAAATTACATTGCTGCAATTTTTAATTATTTCTTTTTTAATTTTTAAAAATTAAATCACTAAAAAAAATGGCAGCGATTTATTTATTTATTTTTTTTAAAAAAATTTAATTAAAAATCATTGCTTTGGCAGCTATTTGATTTAAAAAATTGATTTAAACTTTTTTTATAAAAAAAAAAACAAAAAATATTAATTAAAAAAAATTATACACAAGTCGCTGCCTAAGCAGCGACATATCAAAAAAATATTAAAAAAAAGATTTTTATTTTGAAAATCGCTCCCGAGGGAGCGATTTTGTTATAATTTTTTTTTTTTTTAAAAAAAAAGCAAATTTAACAAATCGCTGCTATAGCAGCGATTTTGCTTTTTTCAGTGGACAAAATCGCTACTTCGCGAGCGATTTTGCCCCTTTGGTTAAAAAGAAATTTCATATACCGTTTTGAAATTTTTGTTAACATTTTTTACCCTTTAGGCTCCGGACTCGTAGATTATCTAGGTAACAATCTGAACCCTGCGTGAACGCAGGATGCTTTGTACACCCTTTTAGAATTCATCCATGAGACTTCATTTATTCTAGGCATAATACATAAATGTACCCTTTAACTTGGCTTCAAATCACATTTATCGCCTTCTACTTTGGATGTGCACAAATAGACACTTAAACTTGTATAAAGTTGAACAAATAGACACACATGTCCTACATGTCATTTTTCGTCCTACGTGTATTGTGTCATGTAAGACTCATGTGTTTATTTATTTAAAAGTTGAATAGTTAAAGTGTCTGTTTGTGCATTATGAAAGTTGGAGGTCAAAGTTAAAATTTGAAGCCAAGTTTAGGGTCCAATATATGTATTATGCCATTACTCTATATATCATATACATGTGAGAATTTTGAAGGTAAAAAATGGAGCAGAAATCGAATCTGACGAAAGAAACAAATATAGCATAACAATCATGTGTTGAACATCTTCTTAAAAGCAGAAGAAGAATAGAACTGTATGAACTTTGGATTCTCTAATTGAAACAACAGCAGAAAAACAAATAAAACTTGTATGAACAGTACAAAGTACCCTTTGTCTAGTAACTGCAGCAGGGCACTTTAATCAATAGACAGATGTTCTAGCTTAATATCGTCATTCATCTCTAGGAAACAATTGCTGCTACTGTGACGACAGGATATTACTGTTGCTACCTATGTATGTTACGCAGCCAATAGGGACATGATACATACTAAAAGACATCGGGGTTGAAACGCCCTGGAATGGAGTTGTTGCTTTGTTGAGCTTGCTTGAGGTGCATCGTGAGAGCATAGTTATTGACCTGATGACACAGAAAGGCCAAAACAACCAATGATAACCGGTGTCCAGAATAGTAAGACAAGAAAATGATGAAACTTGTGATCATAAATCCCGACAAGCATCTTATTTCATTCGGTTATAGTGAAAGCATGGACAGAATGAGAAGCAATATGCAATTTCCAGCAAAATAAATGAACCACAAAAATATCAGCAGTTCTAAAGAGAAATTTGACCTCAAGGGTTCTAAGCTGCTCCTGGTACTGAGCCACCGACTGCTTCAACTGATTCAACTCGTTCCCTCTATTCTCGAATTCCTTTTGACGCTCATGCTGGATGGCAACTGCTCGCTTGAAAATAGCATTCTCTTGTACAAGAGCTTCTAACTGCTGCTTGAGCATCATATTCTCCTGTATCACAACCAAACTATAAGCATATGGATATGGATAACAATTTTCTCTTTGAGTAACAAACTTCATCAAAATAAGATGTACGAGTAACAAACCAAAATAAACAAGATAATCAGTCTGTCCTATGGGGCTATGCCAGCACAGACACCCCAATGTTAACGAACATTGTTTTTTTTTAAAAAAGGGATGGGGGAAGGGGGACACAAGAAGGTCACAAAGACCGAATATTACTAGCTTATTGCCCAATGAGACACAAGCACTCAAACATATAAAATCTCACCCTTTCAGAATAACTATTTTCTTCACGTTGACATTGAAGTAAAAGCACACTTCTCAGTTCTATATCATACTTATTTTCCTTTTTCTCGTATTTAAGCAATTTTTTCTTTGTTGCATTCCTTCATTTACCTCTTATTAAGGTCCCCCAAAAGTAACTGTGCACTATATGACCATAGTAAGTGTAGACATGATAAAGAAAATAAGAATGAAATATGACAGGGTGTTTGTAATGCATACAAAATAAAAAGAGATGTCAGGGTGTTTACAATGCAGGAAAAATAAATACGTAAAAGAACTTGGGGCCCACCTTCTGGAAACGGCAGGCTGCCTCTGTTGCACGAGCACATATGGTCTTCTCAAAAGCCTCAAGAGCTCGTGAAGCACGCGCTTTAGCATCATCTATATTTGATGCACTCATCATCTCTCCAACAAAAAGATCTACCCATTCTGTACCCTGCAAATGCACCACATCTGCAGAAGAAAAATCCTCTGCAGATGGGGTCTCACCATTAGTTGTAGCCGCACCTGCAACAAGGTGAAGGAACTATGTCAATGTAAGGGGAAATCAGAATTGTGCCAGCGAATCTACATCCAATACTTTAAAAAACAAAAAATGAATGTAATATTATAGCTTAATATCAGTGGTGAAGATCACTCGTCACAAGTGGATCAAGATGGAGATATAAGTTGCACAGTTTTCAAATACATTCAGCAAAGCAAGGCTGGAAGCAGTTATAATTTATGGTAGAGAAGCAATTTCTTTTAAGTACTCCCATCTTTTCATAACAAGGTTGTCTGGTGTAATTATTGAGCACTAGAGATCACACAGAGAATAGTTAAACGATGAATTTACCTCTCATTGTCTGATCACGAGATCAAAAAGTAAGGGGATTAGCAGCAATAGTTTTCAAGAAACAAGACCTTTATATTCCAATAAACTGAACAGCTTACTCTGACCAAACTTAACTGTGTCATGAAAAGAGTGCCGGTCTTTAACCAAAACTCTGATTCCCTTATTGACTACTCAATCTTTTTTAGTTGAATCACAACCATAAATAAGGCACTTTCATTGTTTAATTTCCTATATTACTACTAATTCTTTCCCTTATACTTCCACTCAATGACACAATACTAATTGGCCTTTCACCACCTAACAATAACATAATACCCAGTGTAATTCCACAAGTGGGGTCTGGGGAGAGTAGTATGTATGTAGCCTTACCCCTACCTTGTGCAGGTAGAGAAGTTGTTTCTGGTAGATCCTCGGCTCAAGTAAAATTGGCCCTTTACCACGAGCAGGAAAAAAAAATGTAACTGAGTAATGTCTGTATAAGCTAATACAAAGAATAATCATTAAAGGTAGAAATTTTAAAGAGATGAAGCTATCACAAGAACGACCATGCTATTAGATACTTCAGCAGTTAGTTGGGTTAATATACATAAAGTGGTGGTTTGTTAGCGCAAGCAAAGAAGCAGATAAACCTCCACCATAAATATCAAGCAATTATACAAGTATGAAATTGCCGAAATAAAGCAAGATGACGAGTTAATAATATGGACCACAAGTGACCACATGCTAAATTTAAGAAGAACAAAAACCACAAATTGTGAAGCATTAAAATGATAAGCAGCTACTTGCACATTCGCAATTGAAATATCTCCAAAATGGCTACATGTTATAGAGCAGAAGTAGTCAAGTAGGTGAGTTGACAGGACACTGACAAACATTTAGAAAATGGAAAAATCAATAAAGTGCAGTACTTGGCATAAGAAAGGGCAGAATTTAAAACAGACGAATGATGACATCATGTGGATTTTTTGTTTGTTAAAATGACAAGTATTATTGATGTCAAAACCAACACTTAGAAGTGTCATGATTACATCAAAAAGTAATTACAAAAGATTCAAGGGTCGTTTGGTTGGGAACATGTTATCATCGGATAAGTTATCCCACCATGTATATGGAATAGATTATCACATCACTATGGTAATTGGTGGATAAATAATCCAAGGACTACCAAATACCTCCAACCAAACACAGAAAAAATCCTGAATATTATCCTGGGATTATTATTCCTTATGCCCCATACCAAACGACTCCTCAATGAATTGTAACGGGGACTCACTATCCTCTAACCATTTCTTTTTACAATAATGTTTTAAAAAAAAGGAAATTCAGTGCACAAAGCACCCGAGTTAGCAGGGAGCAAGAAAGGACGGCACTCCAACAGTGGCTGCTTACACCAAAGAATTAACATATGGATTTGCTGAGCATTACAAAAAGATCAACACTAAAGCATACTACAATGGGTAGGAAGTTGAAAAAATGTATCTCTAAAATAATTTCGGTCAAGGCAACAACACCAAAAGGGGGGGAAATAATCAACCACCAATCAAAAACAAACCAAAAAAAAATCAATGTGCACCTTGAGGAAAAACCTGGCTGCTGGACTCATGTGTAGCACCAGAGCTTCCTGCCACAGGCCTCAGATTATCACCAGATCCCAAGCGGAGCTCATTCAGGCGTTTGATAGCAGAATCTAGATCATCACCGGATTCTTCAAGTGCTCTCTCAACCAACTAAAAAATCAAATCTCTAGCTTAAGTTTTCTCTTTTTAAGGTAAATAAAGAAGATAAAACGCGAGATATCTAATGCAAATAAATGTTTTCATGCCCGAAATTGAAGAGTTAAACATGGAAATTCATTTAAATAAACAACAACAACAAATGTTAGATGCATCAGTGATATCACAAGATGACGGTAAGCAGATCACATACCATTTGGAACGCAAAATTGATAGTAATCCTCCTAGACTACCAGAATGCACATTCAAAAATCAACAACTTATGTCATCAAAAGAAATGCAAAGAGGAGTTTTGAAATTGCACGGCGAGAGATCAACTGAAGTAAAATTGACTCCACCAGTAGGAAACAAAAGAAACAACTTCTTCTCCCTTATTGGTATTTGCCTTCTATTTTGTAACGTAACGGAAGGATTTATAGCTAAAGAGTCGACCGACAAAATCATATATGATATGCATTAACAGTATCCCTGAGAAGGATGCACTTTTTCTATTCTTCTTAAGTGAAAAGGAATTTGGAATGTTGTACTTGACGGTTCCTCAATAAATCTTGTTATGTTACAAGATAAAACATGACGCTTGTTCTTTTCGAACAATCGCTAATCTTTTTTCACCCTATGAACTTTTATTGGTTTTGACACCCTTATATCATTTTCATCATTCTTCTATTATTGTCACACCTAAAGTAGGTGGATTAGCAACTCTAGTAAGCATTCATGAATTTTGCAACACTTTTAGCAAATGAGTGATTCAAACCACATAATTTGTGTCAAAGTTCTTTTTATCCTAGTCATAGACTTGTAAAACTATAAATTAAAGGTATAGTTGATTGATTGAAAAAACGAATTACCTTCAAAGACGAATTATTTAGCATTTGAATGAAATAGACCTGAGTGAATGGATACAAGACTCATACAACCGACTCCGACTAATTTGGAATAATATAAATTAAAGGTATAGTTGATTGATTGGAAAAACAAAAAATAAATAATGACAACGATGATAATAATAACAAAAGTAAAAACACAACTACTTCGCCACTGCTGATGTTCAAAAATTGTGCGCTAATTATGCATACTCACGTGTTGTTCACACCACTCTCTTTCTTTCCTACCTCTTTGTGTCGTCATTGTAAAGTGTGCTAATTATATTAGCATACTCACGTGTTGTTCACACCACACTCTTTATTTCCTACCTCTTTGTGTCGTCATTCTAAAAGTGTGCTAATTATGCATACTTAAGGGACTATTTCTGCTCCATATAATAGAATACTGATGACTTTGATTCAGAGTCCAAACTTAAGGGACAAATTTGATTTTTTCCCACTAAGAGGTTCTAGAACCTACCACTTGTCAAAAATTAAGTCCTTGATGGATGTTAGGAATTCCATCCAAATGAACACAAAATACCTGGTAACAAGGTACAGATAGACCCAACAAAGTTTAACTGATTTTTCGTGTGTGTTTTCTCCACTGAATTCCATGTTTATTTCCTTCAAATATCCAGCACTTCACACCGTGTATTAACACACCACATGAAGTTACAAGAACCAAAAAATAATAATGTGGCATCGCTTAGGCCACTTTCACTTTTCCAATTCTATATTATGTTAGTTTAGTGCACCCAGGAGGTTCCCATATGTATAGATGATTTGGTGTTTGTTCCGGGAGAACCATATCTTTTGTAAGGTTTTCTAATTTTTGGTATACTACTTGCTACACTCATTGTTTTGTACCTACTTCAGTAAATTATTACTTCATATAGAAAAAATTATGTTAGTTTAGTCTGTTCCTTAAAACAATCTTCTACTTTTATCTAAAGATGTTCTTTTACTTGATTACAGGAGACTCGATATACAGCACTGCTATAAATTTGTTAAGTATTTGAAAAGCCTATCTTCCCTTTTTCATTTACTCATTTTTATTTGTAAACTCAAAGTTACAGGCCAGAAGAGGAACTTCATGACATGTATAAGTTGTTGAAATTACAGAACATATCAAACAAAAGGGCTTCAATTCATATACTGAAATCTAACTAAAAGCTAGCTAACTCTTCTGCTCCCTTTCCCTCTTCCTCCATTGAAGGAGACTTGCAGAGAAAGTGCAGTTAATCAATCAACTTATCAGCCCGGTTCAAAGACTAGGAGAATATGTTAGCCTCACAAATGAAAGCACAAGTTCCTACAGTGTAAAGTGATAGATCTCCATGAGTCTAACTTAAAACAATAAGCAGCAGACGGAAGACAATCTTGAAATAATTATGCTGGTTGTATGCCATGAGAAGTCAGCAAGAAGTTCAACACTAAAAGGATAAAAAGAATCATAAAATAGGACTTCAGACAGCTAATAATAGGCAAATATTCATCTAGCGAATTCAATTACAAAACCACCATAATCCTCAACAAGGAAGTACATGAAGCTACCCCTTTAGTTACACACCTCGTCCAGTTTAAGCAAAAGGTGTGCCCGGAAATCAGCAAGCTAACTCATTAATCAAAAGCACATTCCTCTAGTTCCCACTTACAACATCATAAGAAATACATCAACAAACAAACCAGATCACTCAAAAGGTACCCTCCCATACCCCAAAATAACGAAATGAAGGATGCAGTAAGCATTTTTTCGAACAGAGCTTCTCCAAAATAGTAACTTCCATTTTTCTATAAAGACAAGTTCAAAACTAGCTTCTTCTTTTTTATAATGCCAACTTGCACGCACCTAGACTGATTCCACCGATACCTGCTACCTCCAACTATCAGCACAGACACTGAATAACTCACAAGTCCAATACTTTTATGGAAACATTGCTTGTCAAATACAATCAGACTAAAGTATTTTTACAATTGCTTTACTCTTGCCATATCAAAAGCCAAAAAAATAGATAAATCAAGCTTATCCGATACTTTTGCCCAACAGATTATATAATTTTACAACGAAAAATCTCATGAACAATATGAAACTCTAAACAATTGATTGAAACAATTAAAAAAAAGATGAAGTAAACCTGCTTGTCCATGTCAGAGAAAATCATGAGAAGATGATCGAGTGCCGACGATGCAATCAAATTACCACACAAAACACGATCGGAATCAGAATTAGACCTCGCCGGAGAAAAATTACGGCGAATCCTCTTCGAAACCGGCGTTGACGCAGACGACGACGACTGAAAATCTTCAAACAAATTCGATCTCTTCCCGCACAATATAGCAGACATGATGTGCCAGAAAAAAATTCCTCTTTCAGATTTCTCCGATCAAAAGTTCCTCTTTTCCCGTTCCGATCATGCAGATTTATAAATTCAAAAAAAAAACTTAAAAAATAAAAAAAAATTAAGAAAAAAAATATGGTCGAATTGCTAAAATTTGCTATGAATCTATGAATAATATTTTGTAAATAATTAAAAAAAAAATCTCTTAAATTCTCTCTCTTCACGAGAGAGAGATTACAGCTTCTTCAACTCTGTAACAATGGAGATTGAACATTTTGAACAATTGTGTAACGGAGAATCAACTGACGGGGAGTTTACCAGTGTTGAATGACGGACTAATAAGAAAATGACAAGTGTCATGTCATTATTGGATAAAGTGGATTAAAGTGTAATTTTGTTGATGGATCCTAAGTTAGTGTTATTTCGAGATTCTTTTGGAAATAACTTTTTTACCTTCGAAAATAGGGGTTAGAGTTTTATGTATATCTACAATCACCGACCTTAGTTCGTAGGATTTTATGGATTATGTTATTATTATTATTATTAATATCTCTACCTTGCGTTAAAAAGGTTGTTTTTAATTAGAGGTTTTAGTGATTTGAGGAAAACATATCAAATTAGGTATGAAAAAGGAAATAAGCAACACATATTACTATCTTCGTTTGGTTTTAATTGTCATGCATGGTTTCCTTTTATAGAGTCAAACGATAATAATTTTGACTAACAATTTACGATGTATTTTTTTAATAGTACTAATATGTAAAAAATGCAATTTTTAATACTTTTCGTATAGTTTTTGAATATCTAGATTTTTTGTTTAAAACATCAAATTAATGTAATTTTATTTAATTTTAAAGATTGATTAAATGTATTTTTAAAATACGCTACATGACAATTAGAAGTGAACAGAAAGGACGAGGGAGTAACAACAACAAATATTATGATAAATTGATAATCTTACTATTTACATTGATAGTGTATCTAATGTTAAATCCAACCAATCAAATATAATGATTTAAAGCTAGCAATTTTCATGTAAATATATATACTCAAATATGACTTGTGATTTTATTATCAAGAACAAAAAAAGCAAAAAGGAGAAGCCTTGTAGACAAATGTAAACTTACCATGGACAAGAAAAATGAACGAATGAAATGATACATAATAGGAAGTGATATCGGGTTCGAGCCATTGAGAATGAAATATATTTTATCGAGAACGTTGTCTTCCAAAGAAATGAATTTCATAATGCGCAACTTTGGAATTAATCGGTCATCAGATGGGGAAAATGGAATGAAAATAAGAAGTGATATTGGCGCGGCTCAATCTGAGATCGTTCTTTACGAAAATAAGCGTAAATTCGTCTTCGGATTGAACCTCACCAACATCGCTTCTTCCATTTTAATCCCAAAATATTTTGATCAACCATTCAAACTTTGAAAAAGATATTGACATAGCGATAAATGAGAATGATCTAACATATCGCGGATTATGATAGAATGGATAGAATTTTTTTTTCCAGAAGAATATTCTAGGTGGTTTTAAATTCCGAAAATGATAAAAATCCTAAAGGAAAGGATTTCTCTTCTGATGGACCTTATAAAGAGTGAAATCATCCAAATAATTAATCAAAGCTTTAATACAAATATAGAGATGGAAACACAAAAAAAAGAATGAACTAGAGATTAACTCATATGGTTCTAAAAAAAAGCTTGAAAAAGAAAGAACTAATTAAGAGCTCAAACCTAATACTACTATATATATGGCTCTAGGGTTCAAAAATCAAAACTAAAAGTTTCTTCAAGATGATTGTTTAATAAGAAAAAAAATTCTCCCTATATTAAAGGAGGACAATCAATCCAAACTAAGATTTAAATTTTTCAAGATATCAAATGAATCGAATTCAAATAAAATTAACCTCGAAAGACAAGTCATGAAAGCATTGCGCTACGTAAAGAGTGAACATCTGCTATATGAAAGTATCGCGCTATGTAAAGAGTGAACATCTGCTATATATATAAGAGGGAAATCAGTAACATGCATGACTATTGAGTTCTAAAATAACTATGGATAACTAACAAAACTTCAAAGTCTATATATATATAAAGATGGAAAAGAGAAAGAAATGATGACAATGAAGGAGGATGTATAAAGTGTAGGGTTTTAATAGTTGCCTTGGGATGAGAATTAAGGAGAAGAAAGAATGTGAGGGAAATGATGTCAATTAGGTAACAACTTGCTTTAGTATTCTCATGATTATTTAGATAATATTTAATTTTAAAAATTTCTATATATTTTATACGACGATATTTAATTGATCAGATATATAATTTCTTTTTTCTAAAAGTTTTTCAAAATTCAACAAGTCATAAATATTGATATGAGTTATGACCGTGGATAATTAATGATAAAGTTAAGTTAAAATTTAAATTATGTTTTTATACATGTAAACATAGCACCATTCATCTTCATTATTTAGCAAGGTTGGACCGTAAATTTGATAAATGAAACTCTACTAACC
Source organism: Solanum habrochaites (assembly GCA_027704765.1). Lineage (NCBI taxonomy): Eukaryota > Viridiplantae > Streptophyta > Magnoliopsida > Solanales > Solanaceae > Solanum > Solanum habrochaites. Next base: position 2,965,282 of record JAKWJA010002500.1, on the reverse strand, counting down.
CCAATCTGAGATCAATCTCGGTCCTTCTGACCCGGCCCTCCAGTTCAAAAGGGTTCAAATTCCCGCCTATGTCAGATGTAGAAGATCATAACATGAGTGATTCGGCAGATTTGGATTCTACATGATATATATATTGGGTATAGTAAAAAAAATATGATCACATAAATTAAGATAGAATACTTACTCACAAGAAAGAAGTCACAAATTTAAGTTATGATATATCATCGATCTATCCTTTAAAGAATATTTTACATTATATATTACTTTTTACACTATATATTACTTTTATCTTTTGTAACAGGTAAAATTTTATGAATATTATCGCTAATTTATCACTAAATTACTCATTGTGAACAGGATTTTTTTTATTATTCATCACTAAAAAACAATTTATTTATACTACTTAAAACTCAAAACTCACTTATGCAAAAAAAAAAAAAAATGTGTCTTTTTTGGCATGCACCTGAAATATTCTCTTAAGAAATTAAACAAATACAAAAGAGACCCCCTTTTTATTGTTAAGTGTAATATGTAAATTAAATTTACCTCTTTCTGACTGTTATTCTAATAATAATAATCACACTTTCAGATCACGCTTGCATGTCATTAATCATATGATCAGAGAATGAAAATAGTTATGTTGGCTTATCTAATTATAATTAATTACCTTTGAAAATACTAAACAGTTATCTAATGTTTTTAATTTCATGCATGATTAATCAGACTAAACTAACATGGCTTTCAAATTTCTATCCTTTTGGGAGTCGAAAAATTTTGCTAAGGCGAATCAAGGATTTGAAGACAGGGACAGAGCTTCTTTTGATGAAAAATATCATTATATATGCATGGTTAAAATTATTTTTTTAAATGTATATAATAGATGACGAACCCCCTTTGACTAGTTCATATGCGTACTCTTTCGGATTTCGAACCTCCTTATTGAAAATACTGACTTCGCCATTGTTTGAAGATAGGGAGTGCACTACTAATACTTGGGAGTGTTGCTTTTTAAAATAAGTCGTGTAAGGATCTAAATATCATGTTTCAAGTCGATAAAAGTACTTCTTTTGTTTTTGTTTTGATTTATGTGATGCGTTTTATTTTTCACGGATGATTATTGAAGTTATCGATCGAAATAGGAGTATTAGAACGTAACAAGTTGCTTTCGAAAATTGACCGACTAGACTGACTAATCGGCCAATAGAGTTGATCGATTTTGTAATCGGTATTTTGGATTTTAATTGGCAGACGTTGATTGATCGATGTAACAGAGTACCTCTTTGACTAATTAGCTAAGGAAGAATTAATTCTCTTTTGTTATATTGAAAACTCGAACCATGTCAAGAGTCTAACCTCTGAATCTGGCTAAACTTATTAGGAAGCTATGCTATTTCAAGTCCCACATAACTAACATTATCATGACATTATATTATATCTAAATCGACGCGATTTACATGTAACGCTAAGGCTATATAGTCATAATAAGTCAAAGTTTGGACCACAAACCTAATTGATTTAGTCATATAAAACTGGCAGTACTAAAGAAGGGCCAATTAAAAAAGATAATCTGTTATTTTTTTTTTGAATGCTATGATAACATACTATTCTCTTCATATTGTATTTTATATATTTTAATTGGATATATATAGAGTTTAAGTTATATATTTTATATTTTGTTATTGAATTAGCATAATCTATTGTATTTTAAAGATTATTATTGGTGTATCTATAATTTATTATCACTTTTAATTATTTGTTAAATAACAAACCACTTATCGTATTTCAAGATACAAATCAATAGTTTAAGAAAGCTTTATCAATATGTTTATATTATTGACTCTCACATTTAATTATTATTATTATATAATTAAGAACACTTACTAATAAAATACTTATTTAAGTGATCATCTAGTAACATAAAAAGAAACTAAAATGAAAATACTATTGTGAACCTATTGTTATTGAAATGCTCATTTTAAGTTGCATAATTTTATTTTATTTTTGAGTACTCTAATAGGGATAATGTCCAAATACCCCATCAACCTATGCTCGTAATCTCGAGACACACTTATACTATACTAAGGTCCTATTACCCCCATGAACTTATTTTATTAATAATTTTTTACCCCTTTTTAGCCTACGTGACACAATCTTATGGGCCCAACGATGATTGACTTTTTTTTTTCAAATTAGTATCACGTAGGCTAAAAAGGGGTAGAAAATTACTTATAAAATAAATTTAGGGAAATAATAGGACCTTAATATAGTATAAGTGTGTCTCTGAAATTTCGGACATAGATTGAGGGGGTACTTGTGCATTTTCCCTACTCTAATATATACAACAACAACTTAAAACATTTTTAGTAGTATTTTTTTTCTCCAATATTAAGTAAAAATCTTGGAAACATGTGTGCAGAATGTCAGTAAAAGTGTCTAGAAAAGAAGTTTCTAAAAAGTTTCATTTATTTTATTTTATTTTTTGTTGGTGTACTTGTAAACTTTAATAAATATTACTTAGTATCTTATTTATTTTTTCACAAAAAAAAAAAAAAAAAGACACACTAATTACACTACTTAATTTTTTCTCACACAAAGAGCGGAGACAACGGCGCCAAATGAGCCTTGCCTTGAGCCTTCATTAGGAGACACTTCTCTTGGTTTTGCTAACCCCGTATATTATATCGAAACTTGATTAAATATAAATTTATATAAAAAAAATTCAATTTCGAAATCTCTATATAAGAATGAGAAACGACTAATATCGAAAAACTGAATTTTCTAGTATAATCGTAAACGCAACACTGAATCTTGAAGAAAAATCATGAATTTCTCATAGGAAAGAAATTCTTGCTAAATGATTTTCTTCAAAACCGAATCATGAAATTTTTTCATCGCTCTTTGATATTTTTTATTGATATAGACAATACGAATAATCGTTAGAATAAATATATAATGTCTATCTACATATTAAATACACCAACTTATATAAAATTGTCTTTCGTTTCCCTACCAATATAATCAAAGTTGGAATTAGCAAAAGAAAGATTTTCATTCCTCTATTCTATCAATTTAGATTTAAAAATTGATCATATTATAATTATAGTTTATTGCTACTAAATATAATATGGATTTGTTCCCATCCATTTTTTTTTATTATCTATTCTTTTTATAAAATGTTTTTTGATAATTTAAAATTAAAACCCAACCACCCCCACAACACTTTTTTTTTTTTTGGGTTTCGAAAATATTTAATTTATTTTTCATGATTTGGGGAGATTATGTAGGCGTGCCACTAACCAAACAGACAGCCCCACGCCTTAAAAACTAATAAAAATTTAATAAGTTTCGATTATTTCATTTTAAACATCAGATCCTAGGACACTCTATTTGTTTATTAACTATAATTTTAAAAAAAATACATATATTATATACTTTAATTTCTTGAGGAGATGGCCTATATATATAAGGAGGAAATAAATAACAAAAACGTTTTATAAATTTTGCCCCAATGTGGAGGTTTTTTCATAGTGTTACAAATTTTCGATATCGAATAATTTTATCTGATTAAAATTTGTCATTTATCCTTTGCTAGAATTATTATCACTATGTGAGTGTAATTATCCATAAAATATTAGGTGTATATGTTATCTCCCTAGGATTATAACTCATATCAAATTAAAAATATAACTAATTGAATGCGTATAGAACTTGCTCGAGAGACGTGTGAAAGAATCAAAAATTCTTAAAAAATTATGATAATTCACGAGAATTTTGTGAACATTAATAATTTAGATATGAAATTGGCATTTTAATGTTCACATAATTGTCATATTCCTTTTAAGGGGTATTTTAATACGAGTTCAAAAGGACATTTGTGAACATATAAAATAGTGAGTTTAGAAGATTTTTAACCTATTTACTCATTAAAATACTAATATATATGATAATAAGTGCCTTTTGTGCTCTTGATTAAAAAGGTTGGAAAATGGTTATTATGTTTTTGGTTTCTTAATTTCATGCTTTTAACATTGAAATTATCTGAGTTAGTGCAATATGTAATATATTATATAAAAAATGTTATTACAAATTCGCAATGTACTTATCTTGTGTGTTTATATCTTCTTTACGATTTATAAATTATTGTTTAAGAACATATTTATATATCTTTCTGTCGTTTTATATAAAACGTTATATTTCTTTTATATATATATATATATATTGGCATGGTGGGGATGGCTTAGTCCATAAAAATAGGAGCAAAAGCAAAACATACTTTGCTTATAACTTGTAAAGTTCGAGTCAAAACAATCAATTGTATTACTTTACAAAAGAATAATTTTATTGACCATACAAACCCATGCTTTGTCTTTTTTCTTTGCTACAACTCTTAATAACTACGTACTCTTTTTAGGGTTCTTTGAAAGATATGTTTTATTACCCTTTTAAATTTTGTCACATTAAGAGTTGACAAAAAAATATGGTTGAAAAGGAACGATAGCATTCATAGTTTCACACTAATTCAAACTTGCGTATTTAATACTTGTATACGCTCATGAGTAATTTATAGTCAATATCAATAGTTTAGCAAATCTGACAAGAAATTTGTCATGTTGTTAATTTCTAACTTGAATACAGAAAGGAGGATATTTTGATAAGTTAATAACAATCAATTTACAATGAATCAGAATATATTGTCGCGTGTAATTCATGTGCCCATCTATGCACGTGAATCATCATGACTCGTAGTATTTACGTCGCTGTATTGTCAAATATTAACGATTTAGTCAGTAAATATTATTTCATGAGTCTTCGTATAAATAATACTACTTTTTTATATTTTGAATTATCTTACTGAAAATTATGTCTCTGCTATAAACTTTAACTTACCTACCTAGACAAAGCTAATATTGTTTAAATGAAAAGTCAACATATACTCTCAATTCCTAGAAACATTTCATGGTACAATTTTTAAACCATTGTTGTAATAATAATAAGGGGTCAAAATAGTAGTTGGAAAATTTGAAGTTGATGATTTTTGTGGTTAATGATGAGTATGTTTCAATCTTGAATAACAACTTGGCTAAAAGTCACTTGTCAACTTGTGTAGACAAGAAAGACATTTTTATGCCCACAAACTTGAGTTGTTTACCTCCTTGAATATAACAAAAGATTGTAACTGTCTTAAGTGATACGTAAAATTTAAATTTTAGATTCGCTTCCGAACTCTCTCCATTTCTCTATCATGTTTAGTTTGACAATTGAATATCACTTCATTGATAATATTGCCAATCAAAAGTGTCATTCGGTAATATTTCAATTGATAATCTATTGTTAAGTTAGGTGTCATTTTTTACTATCAATTTTAGTAAATAAAATATTTAGTTTGTAATCAGTTGCAATTAGTAGCTAAATTATGGATTAAAAATCAATTAGTAATCTATTAGTATTTACTAATAGATCAATTTGAGTCGTTGATAAAATTCGTTAGACAATTTCACCTATTATATAGAGGTGTAAATAGTGTTGCGTATTGGTCGGTTCGGTCAGATTTTGAAGTTTATTGAATTGACTTAATGGTTATCGGTTTGTAGAGATGCTAAACTGTAATAGAAACCATTGAGATATTGGTTTATCGGTTATTGGTTTATTGGTTTTTGATCGTTATCATTCGGTTATCGATTTAACCGTTAAGATTTGACACAAAAGAGAAAACATTGAAAATCACTCAGAAACAAGGTGACAAACCAAATAAACCATGTACTTGAGTTCACTAGCTACATCTTGCTTAAAAAACAAACACTTTTACATTGTAGAATAACCAAATGTTTGAGATACAACCAAAAATAGAAGTAGGAAATCAACGACTTTATATATAAAATGGTATAAATATAATTATTTAATTTACTATATATCGGGTTATCGGTTAACTCGTCAAAAAAAAGTTCAAAACCGTTAAAAATCGATAACCTGATAATAAAAAAAATTAAAACCGTTATCAAAACCGCTAAATCAACAACCCAATAACTTTTTTATCGGTTCAACTTATTAATTTTAATTCAATTTTGAACCGTCTTAGCCATGAAGACATTAAAATATCAATATTTTTTAATTTTTTTAAAATAATATTTTCTATTTTCAATTTGATCTATTTCAAGCGTTCTTTGAGAGCAAATTAAAGTTACCTTTACAATATGAATTAAATATATAACTTAATAATTAAGCATCCTATCTTAATTGTACAACAAATTTAGACGTTAATCATTAAGCAACCTATCTTAATCATGCAACTATTTTCGACGCAATTCTAATTTAAAGAAAGATAATTTATCAGATTTAATAGTAAATATAATATAATTTATGCAACGATAAATATGAATGATGATAAATTTAGATATATATTTCGTATAGAAAAAAAATATCTATCTTTTTTTGTGTGTGTTATAATTATAATGAGGAAAATAAGATGGGTATATTTTTTTTAAAAAAATCTTACTCATAAAAATAAAATAGTTAATCTTAAAAACAAAATTATTTTTCTTTTTCACTATTGAGGTGAATTACATTATCTGTTTTTTTTTTAAAAATAAAAATATATAATAAGATTTTTTTTTAAAATAAAATACATAAGAGATTTTTTTTTTTCTTTTTTCTTTTTTCTTTCTCACCCAAAAACCGTCAGCTATTCCTTCGTCTCTAAGAGAAGCTTTCTACTTCAACCCCCCCCCCCCCCCCCACCCCCACCCCCACCCCCAACACACACCGCCCCGGCAATTGCCTCCCTTAATTTTCCGGCGATGCATGAAATTGACGTTCACGATCTCTCCGACGACGCCGATTATGCTGCGTCTGTTCAGCAAGTAAGCAATCACAATTCGCATTTCGCAAAATCATGTTTATCTCATCGCTTTATTGGAATCGTTTAATTAGTAATTTGCAATGTTTGATTACGTTTGTGTGCATTGATTGATTCTATGTTTAGATTAAAAAAATTGATTAATTGCCGAATTTATTGTTGAGGATTTGAGGTGAACTGCGTATAAGTGCTGATTATTAAATTCAAATAGTAAATTAGTACTCTACAATGTTTATTGAAGTTTCTGTGTGTTGATTGATTTTAAGTTGAGCATGTTTTTGATTAATTGCCGAATTTTTTGTGGTCATTTTGAGGTTAAAATTGATTCAACTGTGTGTTAAGTGCTGATTATTATTGTGTATGTTTATCTCAAAGTTATATTCAAATAGTAAATTAGTGGAGTACTTAACAATGTTTATTTACGTCTGTGTGATTTGAGTGACTTTATGTTGAGCATTTTTTGATTAATTGCTGATTTTTTTTTAGGTTAAAATTGATTATTGAGGGCTTGAGGTGAATTGTGATTAAGTGCTGATTATTACTGTGCATGTTCATGTCATTGTTAAATTCAAATTGTAAAGTAGTACTCCCTCCGTCCCATTTTACATGGCATCCTTTGACTTGATACGGTGTTTTAAGAAAAAAAGAGAACTTTTGGTCTAAAACAATCCTAATATTTGAGTGGTTGAGAATCATTTCATTAAGGGTAAAAGGAGAATGTTATAGTTAAATTGTTTGGAATCATAATTATAGTAAGGTGACAATCGATTTGGGACGGAGTGTCACATAAAATGGGACTAAGGGAGTAATTTATAATGTTTATTTATGTTTGTGTGAATTGAGTGATTTTATGTTGACCATTTTTTTGATTAATCACTGAATAGGTTAAAGTTGATTATTGAGGGCTTAAGGTGAACTGTGCTTAACTGCTGATTATTGCTGTGTATTCGGAGAAGTTGAATTTGTGCATATGCTGTGTAACTTGCCGCATTTTATTTTGACAATTTAGCAGACTACCTATCGCATTAGGATCCCTCGGTCATTGCGGTTTGATTATTTGTCAGCACCAATTAAGCATGCGTCTTAAGAATTACTATACCTTCCTTATTTCTTGAGGTGAACTGTCAACTGTGTTTAACTGGTGATTATTACTGTTTATTCGGAGAAGTCAAATTCGAGCATATGCTTTGTAATTTGCGTAATATTATTATGACAATTAAGCAGATCATCTATAGTATTACTGTCTCCTAGTCATTGTGGTTTGATTATATGTCAGAGCCAATTAGGCAGACTATGCCTTCCTTAGTGATTGTGGTTTAGCTATTTGTCAGCACCCAATTAAGCTGGCTGTACTATGTGTACCTTCATCAATTCAGTTTGGTTAATTGTGTCAGCATTGGTTTAGCTTCCGCGAGTTTAAGAGCCTTAACCAAAATAACCAAGGAATTCTATTAGTAACTGCCCATGGATCTTTTAACAAACTATCTATCTAATAGATTTCATAGAGTTCCCAATGACTATCGGTGGAACCTATCCCATGTTATATCGTGCAAATTTTACCTATCATCTTTTTTAAAGATCAATATCAATAACGCAGTTCATCCAGTGTAAAGCTTAATTTGAATCACAGAGCTCTTAAACAGTCATACCCTAAATGTCTATTTTGTTCTTGCTTATTTTCTTTTCCATTTACTTTTTAATTAATAAATGAAGGAGAAAAAACAAGATTTTCTCAGCTCATATGGCAGAATCTCATAATTATCATGTGCGACTATTTTATGTCTTGCATGACCACTTGATGACATGTAGAGGGGAAGCAGGTTTTTTGTTTGATATCTTATTTGTTAATATGAAATGATTCTTGTCAAAATTTCTTTTAAAATGAAATGACGTATTGAATTTGGTTTCTCATCTGTGGGGATGTGCATTAGGGTTCGGCGAGCATGAATAGGAGCAATAGCAGTAAGCAGGGTTCATCAGGTGAACAGGAAGGCGCTGAAATAGTGTATGTGAAAGATAATGTGGCAATTCATCCAACTCAGTATGCCTCAGAGAGGATTAGTGGTCGACTAAAGCTGATCAAGCAAGGAGGTTCTCTGTTTATGGTATACATCTAGTTTATGCTCGTATCTTGAATTAAAATCTCAAACCACTGATTGCAGACAACGAGGATCATTTTCCTTTCTCTACTATGTGCATTTGAAGCATTCCTATTGCAAAAGTTACAAGGTTTCCGAAAATAATTTGGTCGAGAGAGAGAGAGAAAAGAACATGGATAGTATTTGTTAATTATGGATTATTTTATCAACTACATTGTTATGTGGTATACCGTAACTAAGGTGAAATTATACTTCCAAATTATCAGAGCTTCGACAAAGCGACAAAATACTCCATTTCCTTTCCTTTTCATTTCCATTCATTCTTCTTATTCTTATTTGTTCTTCTTGTTCTTCTTTTCCCAATGGATGACAACGAGAGGTGCAAAGGGAGAACACTAACTTTTCTCTTTTGCTTTTATTTTGGTTTTAGTTATTTCCTCTTGCCTGGTTAAATTTTTGAATGGCAAGGGTTTTTATGGTCCAAGATGTGGTGATTTTGGAGGGAGAATAGGTTCGTTCACAACTGGCTCAACTCTCATTTTAGGTGAACATACTGGTTGATGCTTGATAGTTTGGAAAGAGAAACCAAGTTTCACTCTTGGTGCATAACCTTGGGAGGTTATGCGAATGTTTTCAAGTCAATGGTTAATGTGCCACAAACTGAATGGATGTGATCCATATTCAGTCCTAAATAATTTGTAGATGGAATTGAGACGGTTCTTTAATGGTCAAATTCCATTGTTATAGAATTATATTTCCTTTTACTTTGTTTGTTGTGTATAAGGATGTAAAGAAATGGGGTTCTATAAAATAGTAATATATAGAAGTACTTTGTTTGTGGGGTGGGGTGAGGGTGGGGGGAGTGTCGATCCTTCCCCACAAGTGAATGATGGAATGAAAATACATTTAACCTGATAATAAAACTTTGATGCAATAACAAAGCGAAATGTGCATACTTCAATGTAAGAAGAGGTTTACAACTTTGCTGTCACATAAAACAAGGAGAAGGAGAGGGGATTGGGGTGGGTGGAGTATTACTAACATTTGCAGCACTTACTAAATCTTTGGCTCTACCCTGTGATTATGGAATTAAATTGGTTTTGTGTGACAGACTTGGATTCCATATAAAGGACAAAGCTCGAGTGCAAGGTTGTCTGAAAAAGGTTGGGGTCAATTATCTATAAAATAACAGAGGAACGAGTAGCTCTGTGCAACGAATTGTCCGCTGTTGTGTAATGGTTGTCCTTTTTATATCTTGGTGCAGATAAGAGTCTTTACACTATACGAGCAGTTCCATTTTTGGATGTTAGATCAATTCGACGACACACTCCCACCCTGGGGTGGCAATATGTTATTGTAGTTTTGTCATCAGGTATTTTACGGGGCTGTATTTCACTAATGATTCTGTTTTATCTTAGTAAATGAGAAATGCTGTTTTTGTAGAATGTGGAGCACGCAACAAATTCATTTTAGTGGTTGGCATGTATGAAATATCAATTTGAATTAAGTTAATCATTCTCTGTTGTTCTGAATGAATTTTACTCTCTTCGAAGATCCTCTCTAATCATCAGTGTTAAAGAATAGCTTAATTGGCGGTTCTTGTTTCAGAAAAAGGCTATGATATCATCATGAATTCTGTCTTGTTCCGTGTAGGTGTAGTTTACTACCCAACATCCCCCCCCCCCCCCCCCCCGAGGAAATCATGATGATTGAAGTAGATTCTTTTTAGAATTTAATAATGCTTATGTATGTCTTCTTGATGGATAGATTCTTGTATGTTACCTACCTTATGATATTTCCCCTTAGAGTTCTAGTGGATTCTTTATTATTTATCATCATATTTTCAGTTTGTTGTATGCCCGTTGTTGCATATTGTGTTTACTTTGTACATCCACACTTGCAGGACTAGCATTTCCTCCGCTTTATTTCTACAATGGCGGTGTGCGGGAGTTTCTTGCAACAATTAAGCAGCATGCTTATCTTGTGAGGTGAACTTATTTGCTCTCTTATGCATCGTCTTCGTCATTGTCATGACTAGGCAATTCAACTAATAAATCAGATTCATCTCTTTCTTTTTGGGCAGAATTCATAAGATGAGAATAGAAAGTAAAACTAGATAGTCCGCTAATGAATGATACTGATCTCAGTTAAAAAATCAAAAGCTATGTCGTATGAAAGATCTAAAAAGTTGCTCCTTTCTTTTGGTGACTGAGAGAGAGTTTCGAAAAAAATGTAAGGACGTGGTACATGGAAGGTTAAGGTCATTTCCAAATGCTAGAGTATGGTGTTACCTCTGGCTGACATTCAATGGTAATCCAGCTGAATTGCAGGACACCGACTATGAATTCTTTTCAGTTTTTTTAAAGTAGCTGAACAACAGTTATACCAACTGCGAATTCTTTCCAGGTTTAACTGGTGCCAGCCTGTCAAAAAGTATATCTTATCATACTACTAGAAATTTGGGATCTCAATGTTTTCTCGTTCCAGTATCTCTTGTTGCAATGAACTAGTAGTGGGAGAGAACTTGATTTTAGGCTGAAGGCCTTTCCATTCTTACTGGTGAGTTATATTTTTCCAGATCAGCCGATGATGCTAATGTATTTCTTGTCAACGACTTTCAAGATCCACTCCAGGTGGGACCAGTTTGATCTATCATTTGTTAAACCAGTTAAACAGCTTCTCTGAGGAGCTTCATCATGATTCATGAATCGTCACTTTTGCTCATGCATTAATTTGCTTCTTACAGAGAACTCTCTCCTCCTTGGAACTTCCTAGGGCTGTTTCTGTAACTAACAGTCCATCATCAGCTGCTGCACCTAGCGAATCCCCATCTAGCTGGACAGAGGGGGAAACTTTTGATAGAAATTCTGCACTTGCTCAACAAAATGCCAGGCAAAGACAAAAACATAATGATCCTGCTCGAGATTTGTCAATTCAAGTACTAGAGAAATTTTCTCTTGTGACCAGATTTGCTCGTGAAACGACATCACAACTTTTTGGTGAAGCTCAGGGAGATAGTTTTATCTCTAATGACAGGAGGAATCACGATGGAAAAACATATGATTATCCTCGCATTGCCGAATCTAATGATGCTCAGAAGCTTCCTGAGGATGTTCCGGTGCCTGCGGATCCCTTGGAGGTGAGAAACTTGCAAATAATCAACCTTTGTTCCTGCATTTAATCAGACGGTTAGTCATATTGTACACTTACATTAGTACTCTGGGGTTTTCCAGAAGCCTTTTTCATTTTTTATAGCTGCGTATATCAGTGTAGGGACTGTGGGACTTGAAGAACCTTAGAACTCCTAGTATATACGTTAATCAATTTTTTAGTATTGGTGTGAAACAGGGCCATATGGGCCATACTGGGCAAAGAGGATTCGTATGTTCATTGGCCAATTAGTTTGGCATGTGGCTTAGTGCATTCATAGTGTTGGTGCTTTGTTGATTTTCCTAAAGGGCTATCCTTTTCTCAAAATGGTAAAATCTTGTCATACTCATGATTTAATTATAGGAAAATCAGTTTGCCTTGTATTATGAGGTGACATGACTATTAAATGTACTTCTCTGAAATAATTAGACATCCAGGTATGAGAAAGATGAAACATTTAATAATGAAACGATGCTACTTCACCCATTATTTATCAGGAGAAAAAGAGAGTTCAATTTCTGCCCATTGACTTTATGTTTACCTTGAGCGATATGACATCCTTCAAAATTGCCTTCAACCTTTTTCCTAACGGAACCACAATGATCAATTCAATCTCCTTTCTTGATGTTTCGGAATGCATGTTTAGCCCAAACTCCAGGTCAGATAAGCTGTGCTTCTCCTTCAGTAGCGTGCCCTAGTCACCAAACAACTTGTCCATTATGCTTGAGGATTGTTTTTCAAATTATATTTTCTTGCCTAAGATCCTTACAAAAATAAAAATAACATTTTATTGCCTAAGCTTCCGCCTACCAACAATATGAATATATCTAGCAAGGGTGGTGATTCAGAGTGCTCACTTAGTGAGCTGTCCAAATTTTCATCAGGTAGGTGGGGGTTGATTTCCCCATGGATTAATTCCCTCCTCTTCATCCCTATGTAAAAAAGCTCTAGCAAGGGTGGCTTGAGTTGATTTCAAGATTAATTTTCTCCTTTTTATAAGTATATCAACAAGTTACAATTGCATTTAATCCTCTTCCTTTTACTTTTTTTTTTAATCTACGCTAGTTTCTCTTCTGCAGTTTGACAAACTGTCACTAGTATGGGGAAAACCACGGCAACCCCCCTTGGGAACAGAAGAGGTAGATGACTATCTTTTTATCTATTTTTCAGCTTGCACTTATTAAATGCTAAGACAATGGCTGCTAGGCCCAAGAATTTTTTTCGACATTCATCTCATGTCTATCTCATTTTGTTCTAATTGCCAACGGCCATGATCACTTGCCTTGAAGCAACTAAAATGATTGAGTTTTAAGCAGATTGACACTTAACTGCATCATAGATTCTCAATTTTTTTATCCGAGTATGCAAATGTCCAGATTCGTGACAGGTCCCAGGGTGATCAATTTTTCCACTTGTACATCTCTGTTTTGTAACCATTGTTTTAGAAGGGATTCCTATTTGATCTAGAAGTAGCATTAGTAAACTAACTCATTTCTGTATTTTTTCTATTTTATCATGTAGAAACTTCTTTGCTTAAGTAAAGAAATTCTCTCTGTGAAGTTCAAGTCAATTATATCGTTTGGATTCCCATGGATTCTTCATTGAAGGCGTGATATAGATAAACTGATTATTGGGGCTTCTTCCAGGGAATGTGTTTCAGAAATAGAATTTACAGCTTTAAACATCAGATCAGTTTATGAGTAGCTGATCAGTGTTGGGCCACTGTGTCACTAATTATAAAGAGGGGGGGGGGGGGGGGTGGCGTTGTGTCTCTAAGCTAATCATATAGTGACTCACTTTAGAATTCACTCTTATGACATTGGTTTAAATTAAGCTATATTAGAAGTTAGAAAATTGAACTAGTTTTGAGATAGACGATCTCTTGCAAGATTGCATCTATATAAAATTTTGCGGAGGTTATGCTGTCCATGTTCAAAGCTAGTCTCTCAAACACTTTTAATTAGTGATATTTGTTGCAATTCAGAATGTTCTCAAATATTTTGGGAGAACCTATGTGTTTTTAGATTTATGGTCCATTGAAATGCAAAATGCAAAAAATATATTGGTTCTTGTGATTTTCTTTTGAGATCGTTATGTTTTTGCTTTTTTAAACTTTCAATAATTTTATGTGTTTATGCACGTGTGTATACTATTCGTACAACAAATCTTATCAAGAAAGACGGTTCACCTAACTGTTAATGTTGCATCATAAGTTGGAAGAAAATTTATGATGTCTAATAAGTCGTCATTCAGTGAGTGTACTTATTGTCCGAGATCAATTGTATATCAAATTAGGAAGTCAAGTTTATATGATCTATGCACATATTTGTGTTCAATGGGGCAGATATTTGTCCTAATACAATTTTAAATTCTATCTTGATGTGTATTATTTTCTTAGCATGATTGGTCTAAGTTCTAACAATGGTTAATCCAGAGGCAAGGTTTACCTCGTCATTTTCAATTACTGCACATCTGGTTTATCTTCAACGACATCTATATTTTCAATTTTTTGCATTGATTTTAACAAATTGTATGTTTTCTGATGTTATCCTATTGTTGTGATTACATTCACGACTAAGCTCCAAATGTTTTGCTCCTTATGCAGTGGTCTGCTTTCCTGGACTCCGAAGGGAGAGTCACAGACTCAGAAGCAGTAAGAAAGAGAATATTTTATGGTGGAGTCGAATCAGATCTACGTAAAGAGGTTTGTTCTTGTAAATATCCACACTGCTCCTCATCTGTTTCTCTGAGCATGAATGTACTTATGTGTCCTTATGGCAGGTGTGGCGATTTCTGTTGGGATACCATTCATATGATTCAACTTATGCAGAGAGGGAATACCTTGTGTCCGTCAAAAAGTCAGAATATGAAACGATAAAAAACCAATGGAAGGTTTGTCATATTCTCAGCTTGGGCAGGGTTGGTTGAAAAGTAAAATGTTTCTGATTCTTCATTTACTCAATCTTTCTAGGTGTTTTCCTTCAATTAGCAAAATGTTTTCACTTGTAACAGCGATAATTTAATTCTAGATCTGTTAAGGTGCTATAAGATCCTTTTCTTTCCTACTTCTATTTTGATGCTCTTGTAATTTTAATGTTTCATTTGGGAAGTCTATCCCTATGTTTTCCTTTTGTCTAGAAGGCTCTCATGACAGGAAGATTGTCTCTGAGATAATTGTGTTAAAAGTGTTAATTTAATTCTAATGTTTATCGATGTCTCTCTAACAGAGCATCTCTAAGGAGCAGGCTAAAAGATTTACAAAATTCCGAGAGAGGAGAGGCCTCATTGAAAAAGATGTGGTATGTGTCAAATTTGTCCATTTCGCGGGCCTATAAGTTATATTGTTTGAGAACCAAGATGCACGTTTACATCCTTGCAATTCACAACCAGTGATACTATTATTTGGTTATTAATATGTTTGATATGTAAGGTGAGGACTGATAGGTCAGTTTCATTCTATGAAGAGGATGACAGCCCAAACATTAAATGTTTGCGTGATATACTGCTGACATACTCATTCTACAACTTTGATTTGGGTTACTGTCAGGTAAGTTCTTCTTTAAGCTTAACATGTGTGCTTCTTCACTGATCAATATGTTCATGCTGTATTACAAACAATTTGATCATATGTGACATCTCTGTTTTATTGATCATTGGAAGACACTGTCGTTCAGATCCGATGTAATTTATGTTACATGTCCTATCTGATATTACCAAGCCTATCTTATTCATTATCATTTGATTTTTCATCTTTCCAATAAAACAGTTCATTGGTGTGATGTGATCATGGTACCACTCTCTATCTTATTATGGAAGCCCTTTTTGCTCAAATATTCTCTGTGCAACTTAACACCTTTCCTTTATTTTCGTGGTTTCTCGCTGATTGGTAAATGAAAATTTGTTTCTGTCGAATTAAATTGCAGGGTATGAGCGATCTCCTTTCACCAATATTGTTTATTATGGGAGATGAATCAGAAACATTTTGGTGCTTTGTGGCGTTGATGGAACGACTTGGACCAAACTTTAACCGTGACCAAAATGGAATGCACTCTCAGCTTTTTGCATTATCAAAGGTTCTCTCTCTCCTCCCTTCTCTTTCCTCCTCTTTGCTCTCTTGTTGCTAGTCCGTTAAGGTTCTAGCATTAGCATTTACCTCCCAGTGAACCCCAGACAGATTGTACGCAACAGTTAACCAGAGATCTATTCCAAGGGGACAGAAGAGAGTGACCTGTATTATTCCGACTTTGTTCCTTGTCTCTGGAATAATTGTTTTGAAGAGTAAACCCAAATAGGAGTTGTTGGCATGTGTTTATGTTCCAAGCATATCTAAGAAAGCCATAGAGTAAAATAAAGTGCTGATAATTCCTAGGTTATTTTGACCGTCTCTTTGGTGTTACTCCTCCACTTTGAGTATGCTCCGTTCTTAGTTGTAAAATAGCACTTGCCTTTCAAAATTGAGTTTTATTGAAATAAACTCTCGAGTTTTGGTTGTCAAATGGAGGATTAGTTTGATTGCTTTTTACATGCTCTAAGAAGGCCTGACTATTGTTGATACACATCCATTGTATTTATGATAAATATGTCTGCCTGTTTATCTGGATCTTGTAGCAAATGATTGGATCAGCGAGTGCATAGTCCCATGCCATCACCAGTTCTTTCTTGTTCCCATTCCTTCCAATTCTTTCCAGTTATATTATATACTTCTCCATCCCAATTTATGAGGCACCGTTTGACTTGACCCGAAGTTAAGAAACAAAGAAAGATGTTTGAGACTTGTGGTCAAAAACAAACCTAAGATTTTTGTGTGGCTATAAAATCATCTCAATGAGAACTGCAGACATTCTTAATGGGGACAAATTAAAAATGGAATTGTGCCACATAAATGGAGATTGAGGGAGTACCTGTGTAGTATATTTTTGCATTTTGGGCTGATAAATGTTTGCTTTCTTACAAAAAATGGTGTTCTTACTATGTTTTTGCAGTTGGTCGAGTTGTTGGACATCCCTCTGCATAATTACTTCAAACAGAAGGACTGCTTGAATTATTTCTTCTGCTTCCGATGGGTTCTTATTCAATTCAAAAGGCAAGCAGTAGTTATCCTTAAAAAAATTATATTTTATTGGCCATCCGCTATATGATTTACTTTGGCATATACGAGTATGCTCTGGTTTCTTCTTTAACACAAACTCATACCATTGATTATCTGTTAAATTATGCTGATGTGAGTAATTAGATTCAAAGGCCCATTTCAGATTTCCATAGACTTGCTATTAGTTCTGGTTTTGTGCATATATTTCTCATAACTATTTTCTATGACCTTGTGACATTTTAAGATTTCAAAAGGCAAGTTACAGAAAGAACTTTAGCTTCTCTTTCAAGTTGTTTGTCCCATGTCTTCCTTCCTCTTTCTTTCTATGTGCAACGCCACTTACTGTTGTTCCCTTTGTCTTACTATGTTTATCAGGTATTTGTTTAGTAGTTTATTTATCGATACCTTGTCTGTTGTAGGGAGTTTGAATTTGAACAAACGATGCGATTGTGGGAGGTATTATGGACGCATTATGGGAGTGAGCACCTTCATCTGTATGTGTGTGTCGCGATTCTGAAAAGACATCGCAGCAAAATAATAGGAGAGGGGATGGATTTCGACACACTACTGAAATTTATCAACGAGCTGAGTGGTCATATTGACCTAGATGCTATCCTCAGGGATGCAGAGGCTCTGTGTATATGTGCCGGCGAAAATGGTGAATCCTGCATTCCTCCTGGAACTCCACCTTCATTACCAGTTGACGATGCTTCAATGTATTACCAACAAGATGATGATGATCATATGTTATAATATAAGTAGGAAGATCACCTATTTTGTCCCTCTACTACAGTAACATCTGATTAAATATGAATATTTTAATTACATAGTGATAGACTTTGAAGTTCTTTCAAGTCCTTTAATAATTAAATTATCATTTTCTTGATAAATGAGTACATTCATATTGCTTTTAATCCTAATCACAAATCTTATAATGAAAAATTTGAAAAAAGTCATGATCAGAAAAGCTATTCATTTGTAGAAGTCAATTTTAGAATTAGAAGGGTCATCTTTTTATGTTATTTAAGAATCTTAACTTACAAAATGGAAGCTCATAATATGAAATTGAATTATGGAAATTGCACAGTTTTTAGGAGAAAAATGAGGAAACACAATTTCCCACTAAAGGAAATTATTTTCAAAAAATATTTCACAAGTGAGGATAACTAATCGTTATTTTGTTCTTTTATACTTCTTACATGTTTTTTTTTAAAAAAATTAAAAATACCTATAATTTTAAATAATATGCTTAAGTATTTTTTTAAAATGTATACGTATTTTTAAAAAAATTGGGGTCCCAAAATATATATGGTTCCAAGTGATGACTTTAGTGGCTTAGTGGTTAAGACGGCCCTGTATATCTTACAATCCCGTGTTGGATATGTTTGTATTGAGCCGAAGCTTCAACTGCAAACAACCTCTCTACCCTTAGGGATGAAATATGCGTACATCCCATTCTTTTTAGACTCCATTTATATAATTATACTGAATATGTTATTATTATTATACCGTCCAACCCAATGCATCATCACCCACTATAGTCTATACTACAAGTTTGTATGTTTGCTGAAATGACCAGAATACCCTTAACATTTTAGTGACATAAGAATGGTTATGATATGAGGGAAATCTTGTAATCTTATCCTCTATAGTCCATCCTGTCACAATGCCACCATATTAACAAGAAAAAATAAACAGAAAAAAAAGAAAAAGAAAAAAAATGGCAACTGTGTGTCTCTCAAATCCTAAATCTTTTCTTCCATCATCTTCATTTTCCACTAGAAAACAAATAATTTTGTGCAAAGCAGAGAATAATGTATGTAATTTTAGTTCAATTATTAGCAAGAGAAGTCTATCAATTAGCCTTGCATCAAGTTTGTTGCTTTCTTTAACTGGAAATGGAACTTTTAATGCAAATGCTGCAATTTTAGAAGCTGATGAGGATGATGAGTTGATGGAAAAAGTTAAAAAGGATAGAAAAAAAAGGCTTGAAAGACAAGGCATTGTCAATTCCTCCTCAAAGGAAAAAGGTAAAAAAATAATAATTATTTTATTGTTTTTTGATAAATTTCTCTAGTGGTGAAATCAAGAAAAGATCAACTATATGTAGGGTAAAGACCTTCCGGGCTCAAATCGAGACCCTCTGGTTAAGGATGAAGGAATACTTACCGGTTCACTACAAACCTAATAAGTTATGAGCTGCCTTTATTTAATCTTATGAATCATTATGTTGTAATTTGAGTGAAGTACCTCTTACTAAACAATTTAGTGAATTAAGAACAGTATTTGATACGGTCAAGTGTCGGAGGCATGATTTTCAATAAAGGGTTCATCATTTACTATAAATATCTATATATAATTAAAAAAAAATAATCGACCTTGTGTATATAGTATGATTTTCCGACAAAAGGAGGTTTAGATGAACCCCTTTTTCCCTAACTGTTATCTCCGGGGAAGGCTCACACCCTGAGGAATGTGTCGTAGACAGTCTATCCTAATACAGTCATTAGTAACTACTTCCACAGTTCAAACTCGTAACCTGACACAATCACACAAATGTGTATGGCAAAATAATTAGCACATCATTCTTGTATTAGCTATCATGATACTAAATATTGACAAACCACCCTTATTAGTCAATTCCGCTTTTGATTAGATTTAACTTGTATACACTGATAGCGTAAAAACAATTTACACTGTCACCACAATTTCTTCATGTTACTAATTCAACTTATTATGAACATTTAGTTACCTTATAGGCAACCTGATATCATGTTTAATAACTTTCATATTGTTAAATTCAATGGTGAAGGATACTTGCAAGATTTGGTATACAAGCTCAGTAAAGTAGGTCAAGCTATAGAGAAAAATGATTTATCTGCAGCAAGTTCAGTTCTTGGCCAAAACACTGATGCAGATTGGTTGCAGAAAGTTAATTCAGCACTCAACAAGGTAGTTTTTTTTTAGCCTTTCAAGCACATTTTTTCTTTCACATTGTCTATGTCTACTGAATATTTCGCGTTGTTACAGTTTAGTGGTAGCGATGAGGAGAAGTCAGAGATCGATTCCTTCAATTCTTCGCTATCTTCTCTTGTTTCATCAGGTAATGTTTTCGTTGACACTCCAAAGGTGACTATGGTTGCCAACTTGTCTCATGTTTAGCCTCGCTAGATCACAAACTAGGACTTTCTAAAAATAAACAAGAATTTCAAGCTAGGTTCAAGATATGCCCAAAGGTATGCGATTTGATGTAAAAAGAAACTCAACTTTCATCTATGTTGCTTGGACTCTACAAAGATGTTGCTACACCTGTATCGGATCCTTCAAAAATGCATCACTTTAGAGGATCCGACATGCACCAGTCCACATTTTTGCAGAGTTCAACTAACATAGGCTCTCAAGATTAGGTAAGTATACCATGTACTAAGACACCAGATCAAAGAAAAGCACAGATACCAAATTCCATAGGTTTGATAGAGTGGTGGCTGCTAAAGTTGCAGCCATTTGACCAGGTTCGAGATATGGTAACAGCCTCCTGCAAAAATAGAGGGTAAGGTTGTGTACAATAGTCCCTTGTCAAAGCACATAAAGGGCGAGTCTTCACTTAACTCGGCTTGTCAAAGCAAAATTAACTTTCTCTGTTTAATGTGTGTTATGCAGTTACTAAGAATGACATTGAAGGATCAAAAACAGCTTTTGTGGCATCAGCTAGTGCATTTGAGAAATGGACAACATTAACAGGGTTGATTGAAGAGCTAAAAGGGCTTTGAAGCAAAAAAAGAAATTAGTATATTATAAGAGAATTTGGTCTATATCAACATGTTTTCACCTTTTAACTTTCTTTTACTGTTTGTGTAACCACAAAGTAATAATTCTTTTACATTGTCTTTTTTTACCCATGTCAAATGAATCATTTGAGTTGTACAATGTAATTTGAATAACAGTTATGAAGCTGAATCTCTGAGCAAAATGACTGGATTTCTGTTATCTTCTTTTGTGTGTACTGGGCTTGAAGGGAGCCAAAATGTGAAGTTTACGAGTTAGAAGGATTTATTGTAAGCAGTCTTACCCTACATTTCTACGAGACGTTTTTTCCATAACAAGAACACATCACGTAGCAACAACTTTACTAGCAATGAAAGGTAAGAACACAATCACATTGAAACAAACTGCAGCAACTTGACTCAGCCGATTCCCGCATTAGTCAAGAAAACACAGGCTTTTTATAAGCTTACATTACTGAGTACTAACAATAGTTTTGAAGATCTGGACAACTACAAATTACCTCAGCACAACTAGTGTCTCTGCTGAAAGTCTAAATCTATGGCATACAGTAGTACTGGTACAGGCGATAAATCCTTACAGAGCAATATTTAGGACCTAAATCTATGGTTTTGCATACAGATGTCTCTCATGAACAATCAGAGTATCTATAATTGACAAAACTACAGTCATCCAAATGAAGCAAAAAGAGCAAAACGTTAGAGTTAGAGAGAACCACTACTCAAGGCTTGGCCTCATTGGCGTTGCTGCCATTCTCAGTTACTTCTCCCTCCACCTTACTTATTTCAATGTTCATCAAATTATCTTGATCATCAGTACTCTTTCCTTCTGCTTGATGCTTCAACTCCTCAGCAGCGCTGGGATCTACTTTTTCTGCTTCTTGAACCTGAACATCCTTTTCCTCCGCTGCTTTTTCAGCAAGAGCCTCTTCAACATTGTTGACATCTTTTTCAACCTGAGCTTCTTCATTAGGTTTGTTTTCTGATTCTTGAATCTGTACATCCTTTTCCTCCTCATTTAGTTTAGTAGCTTCAGGAACATCAGCAGGGGTCTCTTCAACAACGTCTGGATGTCCAATGTTATCAGTCATTTTGACATCTTTCTCAACCTGAGCTTCCTCGGTAGGTAATATTTTTACTTCTTGAACCTGTACATCCTTTCCCTCCTCGTTAATATTAGTAGCTTCAGGACCAACAGCTGTTTTATCAGCAGGGGTCTCCTCTTCAACATCATTATCAGCCATCTTAACATCTTTCTCGATGTGAGCTTCTTCAGTAGGTACCTTTTCTACTTTTTGAACCTGTACATCCTTTTCCTCCTCGTTAATTTTAGTAGCGTCAGGACCATCAGCTGCTTTAACAACAGGAGCCTCTTCAACATCTTGAGAATTTCCAACATTATCAGCCATCTGAACATCTTTCTCAACTTGAGCATCTTCTACTTTGTCATCAACATTTTGGCCTTCATCTAAGTTCTCCTTCACAACATCCTTCTCAGAAGATTGGATTTCATCTTTCTTCTCCACTTCGCTTTCTCCATCTTGAGTTTCATTTGGGTTCTCATTTTCTTTTTTTTCAACATCTTCCTCAGATTCCATTGCTGCAGTGCCCTTCTCGTGCTTTTCAGCTTCCTCCATGTCATCATCCTTTGCTGCTTCAGTTTCTTTAGTGACTTCTTTGTCTTTGGAATCCTTCTTCGAAGCCGAAGACTTTCTGCCTCGTTTCTTAGCAGGCTCACTTTCTGTAGGAGATTGAGTTGCCTTTACCTTTCCAGTGATCCTTGCCGATCTTCTTGGGGTTTCACCAGTTCCCCAATCAAACTCCGCTACTGGTGGACCACCAGGGTGTGACTTCAGGTACTGTTCCAACTGTTTTCTTGTGGTGATCTCCTCCCCTGTTGGTGCAGTAAATACGATATCATTCTTCTTGGGAGTACCTCCTTTTTTAGGCAGAAACTGCAGAGGAACAGAAAGAGTCATATTTAAATAGAAATAAAAACAACATAGCCGGTGAAGTCCCACAAAGTGAAGCTGGGGAGGGTAGAGTCCACACAGACCATACCCCCACTTAGAGGTAGAGAGGTTGTTTCAGATAGACTCGGTTCAAGGAAACAACAAATGATACAAAAAACAACATATATAGTAACTAAACAAAGACAGAAAGTACAACAAAAGAATACAATAGTTAGGGTACAAAAAATCAACAGATAGTAATAGAAACCGAAGGACAAGAAACAACAGGAGCAATACTACTACTACTGATATGAACGGCCAGCAAGAAAATGTACTGCTACCTACTTCCCTTCTACTCTAATCCGTTCGACATTCGCCATCTAAGGTCATGTCGTTCGTAAGCGAAAATGTATCATGTCCTGCCTAATCACCTCTTCCCAATACTTCTTAGGTCTACCTCTACCTCTCCTGAAAAATCTTTCTCCAATCGCTCTTTTGAGTTCCTCAAAATGTCCTCGGTTCAGGTGGAAAAGAAATAAAGAAGGCTCAAAAGAGTTGCAAGTAATCTAGGAAGTCTTTCTGAAACACAAAACCGTTATTGAATAAAGATGACGAGCAACAAAGGCTCAAATCTCCTGCTTAACTTATATCCCTGAAGATCCAGATATGTTAGAACACAGATTTTTAGCTGCATTCAAACAGCAGTTTCAGTAGAAAATCAAAATCAGGTATAAAGCAGTGCCTATAGTAATAATATTTATGAAAATTCATGCATTATCATTCACCACAATCCTTACATTATTATTTACCACATAACAGCCCCTACATTACAATCCTTGCATAACTACACCGTGAACCAAACAACCCCTTAGCACATCAAGCACCCGTAAAATGCTAATAGCCCTGTTACTTTATGCTAAAAGTCACCAAATCAAACAACTGTCTTCTCATACTGGAAATTGTGTTCTCATCCAACTACCCAACCCATGCATATCAAAGTAATGCCGTTGCACAACATCTCTGAAAAATCTTCCAGCTTACAACAACATAGTCTGACTCTCATACAAGAAGGGCATACCTTTCAACAATTTTTTAACATCTCTGGAAAATGTTCTAGCATATCTACAACAAAGTCCGAATCTCGTAGGAGATGAGCATATCTTTTAACATTTTTTTCCTGGAAAAAGGTGTTCCTCAAAGATGCCAAACAAGATCTTAACGATAAAACTCTGTCAAAGCTACTGTGCTGAAATGATGAACAATGGAACCTAACCTGTCACACAGACATGTGCCATGATACTCACTTCTCAGCTTAAAGAAAATCTCATATCTAGAAACATCTGATACACGCTTCATTTCTACAGGCCTGAGGGTGAAAGGTATAAGAAAACGAACACACCTCGGGTGTTTGGTATGGAGGAAAATTTTTCAAATTTTCTCATGCTCAGTGGGTCAAATTTTTTGGAGAACATTCTCTAGGAAACAAGTTGCTTAAAAATAAGGAAAATGACTTCCCTAGTGGACGGAGGGAAAACAAATTCCACTAGTGGCATTTCATATTAATTGTGTCATCCCCACCCTCCACCACACACCTCCCCGTAGTCTCTATCCCCACCACCCCACACCCCTACCCCATTCCCACCTCCCATAGCAGAGTATTTGTCTAGAGTAAATGCAAATGCTTTTAGGATTATATTTTTTGCTTACATACCGAACACAAGATAATAAGTAAAAACTCTCTTATTTTCCAAGAAAACATTTCCCTTCATACCGAAGACACCCTTCATTTCTTAGAAACAAGTAATTTAAGAAAGAAAAGGGAGAACGTGAGGCAGGTAAAGCCCTAGTACATCTTGATTGAAGCAGAAAAAGACAGAACAGTTGATAAAGATGAATAAAAACATCCCATTGAAAGATTGCCCGGACGAAGCTTAGTTCAATCCATGGTTGAACAAAACACGAAGCCCAAAGATCATATGAAGACAAAAGAATACAAAGCCAACACAAGAAGAATAACTCAGAGATCAAATTTTGAAGCCCAAAAGGAAGAAAGCCCACAAATCAACAATTAAAAGAAGTCTCTATTTCAGAAAGGCCAGCTAACATTTAAGAGTCCCTTGGATTACACAACAACAGCTCTAATTGAATTCAAGAAAGGAGCCATTAGGTACTTGGTAATGATCAACAACAGTCAAAGACATAACAAGTATCAAGAGAAGGTTCAATGGCTACAAATCAAGCTCCCTATAAATTTGAAGTAAAGTGAAGACATCAAGCACACTAGAATCTGTAATTGGTTGTTAAGTGTGTGAGAAAAGCTAGTTGATAAACATTATGTGGTGAATGCGTAAAACCACTAGAGATTGTACTACGTTGAAAACATTTGCAAAGAGATTAAAGGCACCACATTGGTGCGCAAACTAGTATAAAAACATTTGATGTCATTTTATGTTTTGCCCTTAATTTATTCACGTTCTCTTTCTAAATTATAGGTGATACATGGCTATCTTTTTTCTATCTAAGCAGAAACTGCATTCAGCTTAACTCAACTAAGTGTTGATCATCAAAATTTACCCCTTCCATCCCCCCCCCCCCCCTCTCCGCGTGCTTTCACACAGATTCATCCACTTTATGTTAAAGACTAAGTAGAACAAGCCTGTCTCGATGGTCTTCTTCCAATTCCACCCAATGACAAACAATGCATAACAACAAGAGGACAAGAGAGGGGAAGCTACAAAAAAAGGTAGAAGATCACACTCAGGAGAAAATATGTTCACATAAATAGCTATCAGGAATTTCACGTTGAAGGAACTCTATAGAACTAACTATTCAAGGAGTCAAATTGTTGACGGGATGTCTTAAGATGAATGATTACCGATTTCAAATTCTTATTTAGTAGTATAGCACCATATGCATTACACAATGGATAGTTCGCCTCTACTTGTTCTCGTTTGTTGGTAAAGATGATGAATAGTGATAGGTTTGGGTATCTAGTGGAGCGACTAGATTCCACAACACGTTTAGTGGATGAATTGGAGTTAAAACTCAAAGAGTTGACTTTCAAACTGTATAATAAAGATTGTTCCTAGAACTTATGAAGTGGAATTTAAGTGCTAGACACTTGGCTGACTTATGCGGGTGGTATTATTGCGACGTGTTAATGATTTACGTAAGCCCGGATATGTAGGTTGTGGATTGTTAGCATCATTGATCCATTCGGAAAAGATTTGGAAAGTGGTTCGAGATATGATGAAACCTACTATACTTCAGAGCTTTTCACCCAAACACATATTGCAATGCGTTATAAGTGTGAATCCTAACTTGTGTGGACAAGTGGGTTGGTATTTCACCATTTCATGCATATTAAACGCTATGTGCTATTGATATCATTATTCTTGAAATGAGATGTCGTTTTGGTTCTTAAAGCTAAGGAAGAAGTGAAACTTTTACCTACTTTTATTTAAATGAATTTCATGAATTGTTAAACCTATTATTACTTAACCTTTCATAAATGGTTGGATTGGCTATAAATGCCGAAATGGTAACATATAAACTATTTTGGAGTTGCTCGAGTTCGCCAAGATTGGCGTTGGATATTTTCCTTGTTAGGTCATGAAACTACACATGTTGGTGTAGGAATAGAACTGACCTTATGGTTTGGAACTTCGGCAGAGTGCCTCCATGATAGGATACTATTGTGCTACTTAGCATGACTTGAATCGTTATGTGTGGCACTACTATGAGACGACTTGAATAAGTAGGGCATATGATAATTGCCACTAGGTACATAGCCTAATTGACTTTTCAATTGTGTCAGCTGTAGTGTGGTACTCCTTGTAAATGAATAACTTGTCTTGATTACATAAAGTTAAGATTGCTCGGACTCTCCAAATTTGTTGCCGCAACCATGTCTGATCCTCCAAAAATGCACTACTTTTGGAGGATTCAACATGTACCTGTTTGAAGAGTCCAAGCAACATAGACGTAAAGTGTGGTGTTTAAAGAATGATTGGGGACATGTATTGCATTATTTATAATTTTTCCGACTCAATCGTTAACTGATATAAATGTTCCTTCTTATATCAATTGTTATGCATGTATCATATTTTATCAACTCCCATTTCAATTTTCAAGGACTGGGCCTCGTGGATAGTATTGTTCCACATCCCATGTCAATACTTTGGTGAGGCTCCAAACTTGTAGTTGTGGAGGCCATCTATTATTACTCTTTTGGTCACCAGCGCTTGTCTTGGTTAATTATTTCATTTTGTGTCATAGAGATTCCATAGATAGTTGTGGTTATTTTGGGCTGTCTTTCTATGGCTACTCATGTACATGCATGAATGGAACTCCTCACCCTTTTTCGTTAAATCTCCTCCATCTCTACAACTAGAGAGTGGAAGCAAATATATAGATATATAACAAAATGTTGAAAACAGAAGAGAATAAATCCCCTGGACCTACTAAGAATGGGAAACCCTATGGGACTAGTAGGATTTCAAATCAGCTATAAAAATAAGATGGCATTATGAGGTACAAAAAAATTCATTTAGCAAGATAAAACAGTCAAGGGACATCAAAATTGTGAATGCTATACTTGTATCTTTCCAGGGAGAGAATTCCTATGTATTTTCCTTCTAAAAGAGGGAAGTTGAGCTTTGTCCATTCACAATTCACCTCTAACATCTTTAGGCAGCCTGTTGTAGTAAAAAACTGAACCTTTTCTTTGCGCCTGAGACCCCAATTAGCCAAAATGTCAGCCACTTTGTTTCCTTCCCTATAACAGTGATTAATACTCCAGTTGTCAAATTTAAAAGTTTGCTTCTGTATTTCATCAATGGTCTCCCATAAGTTCGAAGGTGGTTCATAACCTAGTCAGTGTGCAACTAAGAATGACATTCCATCACAATGTTTTTATCCCTTTTGAAACACACCACTCGATCCCAGATTTAAGGGCCATAGCTTCTCACATGTTGTTGCCATGTTGGACTTAATTTCTAGAGGCATCACGAAGGCACTGATTATTTGACCATGCTCATTTCTAAAAATCCCTCCAGCACCACTAGGCCCTTGGATTATCCTTAGAGCAGCCACCGCCCACCAGTGTTCAGTCTCAAGAAACTCTTTACCGTGTGCATTTTCTTTTAAATGAAGGTGGTTGGTTTAAAGATTGTATTCATGCTTTGATTTTAAGATTGGTTCCCTCGGGTCGGGTAGAGCTTCGAGTGCAGGTCATATGGATTTGGGCCGCAAGACATACCTGGATATGTACCCTGAATCTTAAAAGTTAGATCATGAAGGATCCAGCCTCTAGATCCGCACCGGAGTCTAAGCAACTTAGCTCTTCAAACCCAAAAAATTCAACCTCCGAACTAAAAAACTAAAAAATAAACCATACCCACAAAACCAGTTTTTTGAATAACTGCAAAAACCAGAGCTAAGAAACAAACTTCATTCAAAATAACAAAAAAGATGGAACTTTTCAAGATAGCATGGGGAGTTAACTTGGGAAAATCCAAAAGCCGGAGAAAACCCCTCTCTTAAACCTCCATAGCAGTTCTTTGGTGCTTTCTGTTCATCAATAATACCTAACCTAAGATAAAACTCTATGTCTTAAACTACCCTTACTTATCCAGACATAAATTTCCAACATCTAAACCACATAACTACACAAAATTAGACAAAACTCATTAAAAAAACTGCTAGTACCAAAGCTAAAGAATCGAACTTCACATGGAATCAACAAATATTGCAACTTCTTTAAGAAATTACAGACTGAGCAAAACCTTATCTCCTAAGGACCCTGACTCATCAAAACAAACTAGAGACTGAGCAAAACTTTATCTCCTAAGGACCCTTAATAATCAAAACAAAAAATTCAACCTCAGAACCACAAAATAAACAACTTAACCAAACCTCATTGTAGAAAAACTACAAATAACAAAGCTAAAGAAACATACTTTCACAAAATTGTAATTTTTCAGGAGAACTGAACATGAAAAATACTGAGAATAACCCTATCTCCTAAACGACCCTTGCTAACCCAAACCAAAAATTCAACCTGAGAACCACAAAAATAAGCAAAATTAAACAACACCAACAAACCCCATTGTAGAAAAACTGCAAACAACAAAGCTAAAGAACCAAACTTCACATAAACTCAACAAAAAAATCAGAACTTTTCATCAGAACTAAACAAGCTAAAACCCTATCTTTCACCCTCACTCACCAAAACCAAAAATTCAACCTTGATAACTACAAATTAAGCAAATTTAAACAACACCCACAAAACCCATTGCTGAAAATTTGCAAACAACAAAGCTAAAGAAACAAACTTTACATAAACTCAACATAAAAATTGCAACTTTACTAAAAAAACTTTCAAGAACTGAACATAAACTTAAAAGTCTGAGAATAAAAAAAGATACCTTCTTGCTCCAACCAGAAGGAGCTGGAAGCTCAATGGACACAACTTCATTTTTCTCCACTGATTTCGCCATTTCCCACCTAACCAAAATTTCCCAAAAAAAAATAAAAATAGAAAAGCAAAGCAACTGTCTGTAAAATGTATAATATCCAATTTCTCCTATAAAATAGGAACTAAAAATACTTTTTTTTTTATCTTTTTTTTTTTTACTCAAACTTTTTTCTTGGGTAAACAAAATCTTGTTAGTACAAAGAATTTAGTGCAAATTTGACCTAAAAAAAAAAAAACATTGTTGAGATTGTTGTTTTAATGCTTACTGTTTAATGTAATTTGTTTTTTTCTTTAATAGATTTCAAGGGCTAGGATTATTTGTCAATCCATCTGATTATGACACGTGTCATTTTTACAATTTATTTTTTTATCACAATTTTTTTTAATCTTTATTTTTCTTGCCTAATCTGGCAGTTAACTGATTTTCTTCACCTTTTATAGGAATATGAAATTAAAGGCAAAGGAAAAAAAAAGACATAATGCACAAGTACCCCTCAACTTATGTTCGAAATTTTAAAGACATATTTATACTATTCGAAGGTCCTATTATTCCATTAACTTATTTTATAAGTAATTTTCTTTCTCTTTTTGGCATACGTGGCACTAGCTTGAAAAAAGAAGTCAACCAACGCTAGGCCCACAAGATAGTGCCACGTAGGCCAAAAAGGAGTAGAAAATTATTAATAAAATAAGTTAAGGGGTAATAGGACCTTAGTATAATATAAGTGCGTCTCTGAGATTTCTGGCATAGGTTGAAGAGTACTTGTGCATTATCCCAAAAAAAATAGAATATAACTTTTACTACTATTATTTCTAAAAATAGAAAAGAAATAGGATTTAATGGTTCAAAATTCTCACTAATTTCATCATTTTTTAAAATGAATATCATTGGTTTTAATAATTTTCGAACTACATATAATTTTGAATAGTAAAATATATACATTTTTTTTTTGTTTTTTTGGATAACTAATAAGGTGATGACTAATAATTTAATTGGACAACTTTAACATATATTGCATTAAATTAAATTTCCTTTCGGTTTGTTGGTCAAAATGGTCTTTAAAGTTGATTTATTAGGAACCTTATTTAATAAATGTATAGCAATTTCAAGAGTGTAAGTTTAAAAAAATGTACTCATCATAATTTTGTAATCATATTCATAAATATCCAATTACGTCATTTTACTGGGGTGGCTTTACAATGTTAAAAAAGAAAGACATGTATCTTAGGCTTTCAAATTTAAAGGGTCTCATGTTTAATAATAATAGGTTATAGTTTACTTCCTTCGTTTTAAAAAGAATGACAGTTTAAAAAAGAATGACCCCTTTTCTTTTTTGACAACACTTTAACTTTAACTTTCCACGTGACATGTTTAAGACCACAAGATTAAAGTGCATTTTGGTACATTTGACACAACTTTAATTTAGAACCACAAGATTAAAGAGTCTTCTTCTTTTCATAAATTTCGTTCCAAGTCAAACTATGTCATCATTTTTTAAGCGGAGGGAGTATAATTTTTAACAAATATTTAATACTATTTGTAGAAAAAGTAATTTTTTCATGAAAACGAAGGAATTATTAAAAGAAATTTGACATATTTAGAGTACTATATCTAATGAAAAATAATTTAAATTTAAAATAAGAATGATTATATTATCAATTGAAAACTAAAAGAAATAAATTATATAAAGTTAAAATATAATTCAAATTTATGCATAGCGAGAAGACTTTATACCTCACAAAAATCATGCATCACGAAAATCATGCATTGCGGAAAATCATACATTGCGGAAAAACATGCATCGCGGAAAATCATGCATCTCGGTGAAAATCATGCATTGCGAGTTAAAAATCATGCATTGAGAAAATCATGCATTGCGGAAAATCATGCATTGCGGAAAATCATGCATCGCGGAAAAACATGCATCGCGGAAAATCATGCATCGCGGTGAAAATCATGCATTGCGAGTTAAAAATCATGCATCGAGAAAATCATGCATTGCGGAAAATCATGCATCGCGAAAATCATGCATTGTAGAAAATCATGCATCGCGGAAATCATGCATCGCGGAAATCATGCATTGTGAAAAATCATGCATCGCGGAAAATCATGCATTGCGGAAATCATGCATTGTGAGTC
Source organism: Solanum habrochaites (assembly GCA_027704765.1). NCBI lineage: Eukaryota > Viridiplantae > Streptophyta > Magnoliopsida > Solanales > Solanaceae > Solanum > Solanum habrochaites. The sequence continues at coordinate 2,933,739 of JAKWJA010002500.1, read as the reverse complement.
AATAATTATGCACGACGAGAAGATTTCATACCTCGTCAAATTTAAACATCGCGAGAAGATTTCATACCTCGCTGAAATTTGGACATCGCGAGAAGACTTTATACCTCGCCGAAATTTATGCATTACGAGAAGAATCCAGACCTCGTTGAAAATCATGCATCGCGGAAAATCATGCATCGCGAAAATCATGCATTCGCGAGTCAATAATTGTGCGACGAGAAAATTTCATGCCTCGTCAAAATCTATACTTCGCGAGAAGATTTCATACCTCGTTGAAATTCAGACATCGCGAGAAGAATTTATACCTCGCTGGAATTTGTGCATCACGAGAAGAATCCATACCTCGTTGAAATTTAGACATCGCGAGAAGAATTTATACCTCGCTGGAATTTGTGCGACGAGAAGATTTCATGCCTCGTCAAAATCTATACTTCGCGAGAAGATTTCATACCTCGCTGAAATTCAGACATCGCGAGAAGAATTTATACCTCGCTGGAATTTGTGCATCGCGAGAAGAATCCATGCCTCGTTGAAAATCATGCATCGCGAAAAAGTCATGCATTGCGAGTCAACAATTATGCACGACATGAAGATTTCATGCCTTGTCATAATTTATACATCGCGAGAAGATTTTATGCCTCGCTGAAATTTAGACATCGCGAGAAGAGTTCATACCTCGCCGAAATTTATGCATCACGAGAAGAATCCATGCCTCGTTGAAAATCATGCATCGCGGAAAAGTCATGCATCACGAAAATCATGCATTGCGAGTCAACAACTATGTGCAACGAGAAGATCCATGCCTCGTTGAAACTTGCACATCGCAAGAAGATTTCATGCCTCGCTGAAAGTTATGCATTACGAGAGGATTTCATACCTCGCAGGAATTTACGTATCGCGGGAAGATATTCATGCCTCGCAAGAGGACATACATGGATAAAGAAAGGGAAATCGTGTATCCCGAAAGCAATATTTATCCATCGGCCTCAACTGCATTTTTTTATTTTGATAAAAGTAAACATCAAGAAGAACGTCAAAGACGACGTCAAAAGAAATACCAGCATCATATCAGCATTTACTTATATTAACATCAAATGAAGAGTACATTAAAGATTATATTGCAAACGCCATACATAAGCTTTATTTGCTGTACGTCAGACCGATCGAGTCGACGTCGAATATGAAGGAGAACAATGAAGTGTCGACATGGTAAAAAGACATTGTTTCCCATCCTAATTGCATTTTTTAAGTTGATGAGTTTTTATCTCAGTTTTTGTCGAGAACATCCAAGAGGATGAATTCTCAAACCAAACCACAGGTGCGGACGACATCAACAAGGATGCAGCACAACGTGGAACTTTTCTTAGCAGCAAACTGGGACACGGTCCAAAGAGGAATGCCAAACTCTTAGGACGCGAGCAAAGGAGCGACTTCCACCACAATCAAACCACACCCCTATCTTAAGGCATGTGGGTTTTTCTTTAGTTTTGTCAGTTTCAGTCTCGCATCACTAATATGTTTGAGTCGCTCCTGCATTCTACAATAGCATTTTATTGAGGTGCTTTTGACATAGTATATTATTCATTTATATCATGTTCTTTGAGGAACTTTACACAGGAATCTGAACATCGTCTTCATTCGTTATATTTTTCATAAATCATAATATTCAACACTCACCACCTCTATTCTTAATATGAAGAAGCTTAATCTATATAGCTAATAAATACGCAATACAATTTCTCTAGATATACATATAATAAAATCACTACATATAATATATATATTTCTAACTAAAATTTGAAGTTTTTTTTAAGAACCCTAAATTTTTAAGGATCGCATTTTTGTGATCAACTGGGCCAAATGCATAATGGGCTCAGTAAATATTGGGCCGTTAAAATATCAAGTTGGTTATTGATGACAAAAGCCCATGGATTTTATACAGATATTTTAAAAAATAGCCAATATTCTAAAGTTTTAAATTTCACATGTGGAACTCGAAGATATTGTCATGAAGTGTTATCTTTTAAATTTTGAAAATTCATACGAACGTTTAGTTTTTAAATACGATCTTACATAAATAGTTATAGCATGGAATACTTTTAGCTTATTATTAAAAAAAGTATACAGTCATTGTCATGAAATTTTAATTTCTACATTTAAATCTTTGGTATTATCTAGAATTTCACTAGTAAAAGTTGAAACACTAATGCAATAGCTAGTTTTCATTACAAAAGTTTAAAATGGCTATTTATGAAAATTCTCCCCTGTAAGACATGAGTAAAAACCTTAAAAGACAAATATTTTGGATCAAATGTAAAGTAGCATATAAAATTCAGGCCGTTCAAAATTGAACCGAAATCAATAATATGAATCGATAAAAAATTTATTGGTTTAGCGATTTTGATGAAGGTTTTAGTTTTTTAATTATCGGGTGATCGGTTCTTAGCGGTTTGAAGTTTTTTCTTAACTGGTTAACCGATATATCGATAGTAAATCAAATAATTATATTTATACAATTATGTATATAAAGTCTTCGACTTAGAGTTTGATTTCCTACTTTTATTTGGTTGTCTCAAACACTTGGTTATTCTGCAATGTAAAAGTGTTTTCCTTTGAGTAAGATATAACTTGTGAACGCATGTGCATGGTTTATTTGGTTTGTCACCTTGCTTCTAAGTGATTTTCAGTTTTTTTTTCTTTTATGTCAAATCTTAACGGTTAAACCGATAACAATCAAAAACTGATAAATCAATAACCGATAAGACAATATCTTAATGGTTCAGCATCTCTACAAACCAATAACCAATAAGTCAACCCAATAAATTCAAAATCAAATCGAACCAATCGATACGCAGCCCTAATATAAATAATAAAAAGGTTGTATATATAGTCTATATAGATAACCCTTTAAATTTTTAGTGAATTTCGCTTAGACACTTAAACTACAAGTTTGAGGTTGATCTTACGACTTATTAAGGATAATGTGTATAAGTCAAGAAGATGATATATTTTAAATGATTAGCTTATCTATACAGTGAACACTTAAAGATATCACACGAAAGCTTGAGTTAGAAGTTCTAACTTCATCATCTGTTGAAATGCTTAATCTAAAACTGACAGTAATTAAATATTAAATATTCTTTTACTAATAAATTTGGTATGTTTAAACTTATATAAAAAATAGTGAAATTTATCAAAAGAAGTATACAAAGTCAAGTGTGTAATTTTTTTTTTGTTTGAGGGTGTGTGTGTGGGGAGTGTTTGGCCAAATGGGTACATTAATTGGTGAAAGAGATATATCAAATTAAATAGATGGAAACATGAGAGTGTGTGATGTGTCATATGTCTATACTTGAAGGGCCATTTATTACATTTTAGACATTGAAAATGACTCTACAATCTTCTCTACCTGTATATAGTTGGCCTCTTCTTTCCTTTTGTTCATATAATTCAACCCTCAAGCTTTTCATTGCTATTAATTTAAATTTATATCGAAAAATATATAAGTTTATATTGATAAATAATAACATATCATAATGATAGAAGTATATTCAGTTTAATTTCATAAATGATAATGAGAATGATGTCTAAACAACTTTACTACTATCTTAAAAAGTAGAGTGTATTTTTAATAAATTCTCGATTCAAATAATACATATAAAAAATCAATGAGTTTATAAATTAAATATAACAGTTAAACTGAAGAAGTCTTAACAATATATAATTTAATAATTGAAGCTAAAAAAAATACTCCATCTGTCCCTAATTACTTGTCCACTTTAACACACCTATTAAGAAAATAATTATTGACATAATGAGTTTACCATTTTATTTTTATTAATTATGAAGTAAATGAATTAAAAAATTTGATATTTTCAAAAAATTCTACTTTTTTCAAAATAATTAATTGAAAGTATAATAAGAATTCTTTTTTGTCATTTCTTAATTTGTCAAAATGAACAACTATAAAAGAAAAAATGAACAAGTAAATACAGACCGAAAAAATAACTGTATAAATTAAAAATCAATAAATATAAGACACATATGATAAAATAACCAACTACATGTTTGATAACATTTAAAATATCATTGTAAAATTATAGAATATTTTTTTTTCCAGAGTATGTGTGTGGCCATTAATCATGAAACTTTGTTAAGATTAAAAAGGTATCATCAAAAAGGGGAAAAAGTGAAGAAAAGATGCTCTATAGGAATAAAGCACCATCAAAATCTATTATTACTACTTCTTCATATGGTTGCAATTTAATATGTTACAAAAATAAATATATTTTATCTTTGTATTCCACATCATCAATCAATGTTATATTTGGTGCCCTTTCGACAATCAAGTCAAATTGACATACAATAGTAACAACATAATAAATAAAGAAACTAGTGATAATGATATAATTATTGTTATATTATATTTAAGGTCTAATCTATCGATGACTTTCTAAAGTTGACACTAATTTTTACTTAGACATCTTAGCTTAGCTTTGTTCTTTTTAGACACCTCATGTTATGTCTCGTTTTGTCATTTTGACACTTCTTACTGACATGCATAGTGCGTGTAATGCACTCAATACCAGCGGGTGATCGACTCATTTAATCATTTTTATTTTATCTTTTTTTATTTTCTTCCTCATTACTCGGCCATTATCTCTCAAACTTGAACTCCTTCCACGGAGAAATAGTTTTGATGATGCTACAGACAAAAAGTTTGAATTTCAACACGAAGAGATTTCACAAAAAATAAATTTTAACCCATTAGAAAAGCCACAATTCATGTTGTTGCAAAGAAGAAGGGCAACGGAAAAATTGAAAAAATGATGAGTGGGGTGGAGAAGACGATGTGGGCGGGGAAGGGGTTGGGGTTAGGGTGTGCAGAGGTGTAGAAGACGTTGAGTGGATGTAAAATAGTGAAAAAGACGATCTGGGTGGTTGGGTGGGTAGGGTTTGAGGTGGATGGGACGGAGAAGATGACCTTGGTGGGGTTGGATTTTATTTTTTTTGAATTTTTTGTATAAAAAATTCCACAAATCATTAAGTCATTGGCTACTTCTTCATTCTACTAAAATATCATTATATAAAAATTATTTTTAACACATATTTTTATTTAATTTGTCACTTTCACACATCGTTGGGCGAGTGTGTTAAACACACCTTATTATTTGACTGATTGTTTAAAAGGTGCTAAAATGACACAATTCAGTATGACATGAGCTGTCTAAAATGTACAAAGCTTAGTTAAGAAATCTAAGTGAAAATTGATGCCAACTTTAGGAGATCACTGACGAGTTAGACCTATATTTAATGTTATTGATAACTATGACATGAACTCAATTACCGCTAAATATATTTATAGATAGATATTCTTCGTACTATATCTTGACACGATCATTAATATTCAGTTTTATCTTTTTCGCACTTATTATATGAAAAAAAAAATTAAAAATGTGAATTTTCTCCCCCCTCGTCCGCTGTGGTAGATTGATAGGGAAAGGGCATAGCCTCACCATTATCTTTTTTATCAACATATTTAATTATAATGTCAACAAACAAACAAACATATAGAAGACCCCCCCCCCTACCCCCCTATAGTGTACAAAGATTTTAAAACTGTCCGATCATATAAAAGATAATTCTAGCTTACGATTAGTGAAATTAATAATGTGAAAAATCAAAAGCGAGAAAATTGTTATAATAAATAAATATATAAAAATTATTTATACTGATAGTTTAAATATTATATATCACAAATGTTAAAAGAAAATTATAATGTCAGATCATTCGAGTAAATATCTAAAGATATATATAAACACGAAAATATATAGTATATAAATGTTGACCTAAGCCCTTGTTCAAAAGCTTGATCACTCTTCAATCATACATAAACTATTTTATACTAACTCTTTCTAAGAACTTGAAGTTCCTCTCTCCATAGAAAAAATAATTACTTACAAGTCAAAAAAGATCGATCAAACCGCATTTGATATGATTGATCGATGACAATATATTATCACACCATATTATAGTCTAAATCACTCTAATAAAAAGAAAGCCTATGTATAACGAGATTCTAAGTCATACATTATATTTATCTACGTAACAAATTTTATAATAAACCTTCTTAAAATATGAGATTCTACGTAATATATCTCGTATTAAAAGTAACTTTTGACTCATAAAATAAACTTTATATTTCTTTGACTTATTCTCTTTAGCATAATAAAGCCAAAATCATTCTCTCTTACCCATTCTTCCAACAAAACCCTAATCCCTGTTTGGTAATTGGTTGCCAATATTTGACATTTCAGTAAAAAAAAAAACGGTTCTCAATGAACCGGATATAATATAAATATATATACTATATAGTTTAAGATTATTAAAAAAGGCCTCTGAATAACAGCTAGCAGTATTCTTTGCAGTAACTTTTTGTCATTCCCCATTCACCACTTATTGCCGTGGGCTCTATTGAGCTGCCTTAATTTTTATTTTTATTTTTTATGGACAAGAAAATTATTAGAAATAAGGAAAAAGGGCATATATAATCACGAACTATCGTAAATTGTATGAAAATACATTTTTTATACTTTAGGGACATTGGTGCCCCTGTCGTTAAAAAACTAGAGCATATATACCCCTTATACTATCGGACATTACACATATCATAATCTTATTCATCGATTCGACATTTATCGACGGATGAATTGTGCCAAGTGTGCCTATATAGTCTTCTGTTAGAGTGAAAGGACTCGCATATATGCTTTAGTTTATGGACAGAAGGGGCACTAATGTCCCAAAAGTATGATGGAGGGTATCTGCATACATTTACGATATTTTATATTTATCCTTTTTCCCTTAAAAATAATACCAAGTATAGTTTTTTTTGTATGATTGACTCATTATTCTTCGATATGATGTCAGAGTAGATAAAGATTCAATAATTTAAGTATTTTCGAAGTCATGATTCATTATCGTAAAGAATATTTATATGTTTGACTCATAAAAAAAGAATCAAGTCTATGCGGTGTATTGAAAATTGTTTTTTTTCCCTAATATTAAGATGGTGTTGTTAAGTCTTCTACATTGGTGGAGGATGGTAATAATAAAAAAAAAAATCAACACTTCTTCTTTGCTTTTATTATTACGATATATAACATGTGTTAAAAGACATAACTAATTAAAGGTGTGTCACCCTCACTAATAGTTTATCAACTTAGTCTTAGATGAGATGATGATATATACACTTAATTATTCTACGAGGTAAAGTTCGAATTTCATCACCAATCATTTAAAATGATAGTCACATAATTGGCTCATGAAAAAAAAAAGAAGCAATACTACAAATAAAGACATATTGAAAATAAAATTAAGTAAATAAAAGTTTGCTCTTTTTAATTGCGATAAGATATACAATCACACACTTCATCGTTCATCTTCTTTATCCTACTCTTATATACAAAAATAGCATATCAGGTGAGGTATACAGTAAATATTGTGTAGCTAGATATATAGATCTAACTCTGTGACACCCCAACTTGAGATAAGAAGTCCTACATCAGCAAAAGCAGATGTTGGTTATAAAAGTAAACAAGTCTTACCACCCTAGTGACGTATTTTAAAGTCGTATAGATCTAGGCCCAGAGCGAACAACATCACTAGCGGGCTAATGGCACCATAGCCACTCATGTGTCTGCTTTGTCGATGTGGGCCAGAATTCAACAGAGCTTAGACAAATCTCGATAAGGTGAGGTAAATCTCAGTGATGAGTCTAGGTAAATCTCATGTGGTGGAACGACAAACTTCAGCAAGGACGTTGAGTACATAAAGGAGAAGTATGTGACACTCAACTTGAGATAAAAAAAAGTCTCACATCCGCAAAACAATTGGGTATATAAGTAAGCAAATCTTACTACGGACTCAACATCCTCGCTGAATTTTGTTAGGTATGTGGATACTAGTGACACATTTTAACGTCGTGCATGCCTTTGCTCAAAGCAGATAATATAACTAGCATACCGAGGCCTTACAAACCTCTATCTTATGAAGATAAAAAAGAAAAACTTCGATAGACACTCAACTCAAGTAAACATTTCAATTTCTTGTATGTAAGCCCTTCATCTTCTTCTTTTAAAAAAGGAACTAGTACTAGGAAGGGATCATGTGCTTTTATATACACTTATTATAATTACTTGTATAAAAAAAACATTTATTTGAGAGCAATATATTGGAAAGAGAATAAAAGCATTTTCTCATTATAGTGACTTATGTCCTCTTATATATTTTGAACTCTCTCTCTCTATATATATATTTGCTTCTTTCTTCATCCTCTTATAATATTTCACTTTCCTCCATATATAAATAAACATGTCATCAAGCTACATTGATTCTACTAATTTTGAGAAACTTTGCTATATCCCTTGCAATTTTTGCAATATTGTTCTTGTGGTATCTTTTCTATCCTATCTTTCTATTAATACTTTAATTAATATATATATTCATTTATACATTTTTTTCTATATATTTATGTGTGAACTACTTTGTTTTTTCTTACTACTAGTTGAATAAAGCTGATTTATGATTCAGAGATTGGTTATTTTTGGTGGTATTATATCCATAAATAATTAAATCTCTTGATTTTCTCTATGTTTTTTTTTTCTTTTTTTCAGAAGTGTCAAGTCTCCATCTATCTTCTTCTTTTTTAATTTTTTTTTAAAAATTCTTTGATGTCTTTTGCAGTCAAAGAAAATTCTCTGATGATTTATCTAAAATAATAAAAAAAACAAGCATGTTAAGTAGTGTCCTTTCAACTCTTTATATTAATTAGATTTAGTTTTAATTTATTAATATATTTTTGTGTTGTACCTTTCTCTCTTTACTGAAAAGAATACACTAACAGGCTGCAAAAATTAAAGTAATTTTGATCAGTGTGCTATCAAAAAAAAGAATAAGACTTTTTCCTAGCTCATGGGGTTTAGTCATATATGATTAAGTCCTCAAATTTTTGACTAATTTAATTGTGGAATTAACCAATTAATTAGTTGTGTTTTAGGGTTTCTCAAAAATCTCACTAAGCTTTGAAATGTATTTGATATAGGGTTTCTTTTTTATTTTTTTGATTTTTGTTCACATCTTAGATCTATAAATTGATTCATCTCCATATTTGTAATGGAACTAGTCAAATAATCAAGAACAAGAAAATTTAGATTTTGTCTCGTTTTTACTACCTGGTTTATAGTCGAATCTGGAGAATGTGAAGTACTCACATTCTTCTTCTTGGTGCAATTGTGGAAAAATATAGTTGATGACCTTCCCCCTTCCACCCTACTTGGCCTCTCCCTAACCCTCGAAGCGGATGTAAAAAATTCTGTGAGTTCAATTGAACACATGATCAACTCGTTATGTCTTTTCTCATCTTCATTACTTTGTTTATAGTCGAATATGAAGAACATGAACTTCTAGCTTTTTTTGGTGGATTAGTGGAAAAAATGTAGATGTCAAAATTTAGACCTTAATTAATTCCCCTTTACCATTAGGTAGAGGGTTTTGCGAGTTCAATCAAATTCATTTTTTTTTTTCTAAAAACATGTAATTCTATATGTAAATTGTACTCAATATTACTCATTTCAATCCATAGAGGAGTCAAATGAGCACAAACAAGGTAATTTTTGCTCTCCTTTTTTCTTTTTTTCATTCTCACTACCTGATTTATAGTTAAATTTAAAGAGCATGAACTTCTATCATACTTCTTCTTAGAAAAAAAATTATCTCAAGATTTCGATCTCCCGCCTATCAAAAGGATTCTGCGAGTTCAACTAAATCTATTATTTTCTGCTATAAATATATTAAAATCTCATTGACTCTAAATATTGAATTCACATCTATTAAGCCCTATCCTCACTTGTGACTATATATCATCAAAATTAAGTATGAAAATATAGTTGGAGCATATACTCCTAATAATTTCTTCTTCTTCTTTTTATTTTTTATTTTTATTATTTGATTTTCTCACTCGATATTCACATTAGGGTTTGATTTATTCGAATTTGCATTAAGAAAGTTTCATATAGTACTAGGGATAAAACACTTCATAACATCTGATTAATTAAGAATGAAAAAATATTTACCAATACTTAACAACACTACGTAAAAGAGGAAACTCTATACATAGGGATTAAATATGAGACCTCTGATTAATAGAGGATGAAAAAGTATTTATCACTCGTGAGCAACGCGTTTTGATTATTAATAATATTTGCAGGTGAGTGTTCCATGCAGCAACTTGCTTGATATAGTGACAGTTAGATGTGGACATTGCACAAATTTGTGGTCCGTTAATATGGCTGCTGCATTTCACACCAATTCTTGGCAAAATCATCTTCATCATCAGGTCAATTCCAAAAAAAAACAAACTTTTCTTTTTTGCAGCTGAAATTGTGGGCGTTATGTTTTTTTTTTAATAGCCTTTTACTTTTTTTTAAAGAAACATCTAGGGTTTTCTAGGTTTTACTTCTTTTAAGAAAATACAGACATTACTCGATGGTCCGATCCCCGTTTATTTTTACTTGTCCAATATTTACTTGGTACATTTCTTAAAATATGATCAATGAAATTACCCTTTTACTGAGGTATCACTCTTTTAATATAATAAATTTAATATTTTGAGAAAACTTTGGAAAATGACTATATATAGATAATAACCGTGATGGGATTCAGAATTTTCATTAAGGGAGTTAAAAAAAAAAGAGCAGTGCTTAAGATTTGAGATTTAAACCCTTCAATTACTGAGCCGACCTCTAATTTTATATTCAAGAGGTTCAAAATTAATATATAAACATAAAACTTCTTAAAACTACCTTAAATATACAACGAATTCTTTTGCCGAGGGGTGACTCTAGGTCCCCCTGGATAATAATGTGGAAAAATTAGGAACTAAATGATGATAAGTTATCTTTTGATTTTCTAAAGTACTGGACAAATAAAAGTGAACAGAGGGAGTATGTGATATGGTTTAATATAAGGAAATTAAAAAAGAATTTTTCTAATATTTATGGTCTAAAACAAACCTTAGACATTTATATTCAATACATTATAGGGCAAACAAGAAATTTTCAAAATCAAATTCTTTTCAATTATAAAAAGATGAAAAAAAAAAGATTTTGAGACATACTAAAAATGAAAGTATACATGTTACAATAGCCATAATCATATATAAACTAACATTATATGATCTACTCTTTCAATTTTCTTTCAAACCTCATTATAATTTTGGATATTTTTATTATTATGGTGAAATATTATTGTATCGAATATATAATAATACTGTAACATAACATGAAAAATCGATTTCTCTAAATTTTTTGGTTATTATAATGAAAATGTTACATGCTTTTGAATTGTTTGATTTGATTGATATGAAATATTCTGAGTTTTTTTTTCCTTTCTTTTTTTGTCCTATAATGTGGAAACACATCCTAAAATAATTAGCATATTTTGATTTTTGAAAAGGATATTTGTCCTGAAAATAATATCACGAGAATAAGTTATTCAGTCACTTCAAACTTGTTTTGTTATCTTCTCGTCTTTATTACAAAACATCATTTCAATTCTTTGATAAAAAAATACCTAACATTCTATTCGTCTCGATTTATGTGATGTTAGTTTAAATTTTAACGATTAAAATTCTAAATTTTGATTGTGACTTTAAGTTTGTTGAATAAATTATAAATACTATTAATAACAATAATTAGTCAATTCAAAATATTTATTAAATGTGAAAAATTTATTCGATGAATTCTTGATATCTGAATGATGCCACATAAAATTTCTTCTAATTTTTTAAATATTTTTTTTAATTTTCAGGTAGGGAACTACACAAATTCTCCTCATGATCAATACAAGATAGATTTTGGTTCATCATCCATCACAAACAATTCTACTCTTGAGGAGAGGATCGTAAATCGACGTACGTAATATATCAAACAAATTTAATTTTAACTTTGTGTGTTATATTATTTAATTTTTCGACTAAGGATGTTGGATCGCATGCATAAACATAGCTAGCTCGACTCGTGGGTAACACATCTTTTTCAAGACTTCAGATCGTGGACTATGTTGCTCAGACTCTTTAGAAATGTCATTGTTAATTCGTTCAAAAATAATATATTTTTGAAGAATCTGACACTAATTCAACAATATTCTTGAAGAGTCCAATTGAGTAACATAATAGGTTTTATTGCTAACTTAATAATGTATAAAAAAGAAAGTAATCATGTTTCGATGTATATATGTTAAACTCTAAAAATATCATCAATTATATATTATGTATATGTTTATCGTATCAATGTATCGAACTTAAACTCAATTAAATTTAATTAATTTTCTAAGAGTTTTTTTTTTTGTGGGTGTATTTTTTTCAGCTCCGGAAAAGAGGCAACGAGGACCTTCTGCTTATAATCAGTTTATAAAGTAAGGCAACTCTAACTCTGTTACGTTGCTCGAATTTTTTAAAAATATATTGATAGATGTATATTAATATTCCTTAAAAGAATAATTTATTTTAAAGAATTTAATACGAGTGTGATATGATATCATTTCTATTTTTTAGAAAATCTGAGCAACATTTATAGTCTATCCGCTAATTATATAATTATTAGATATTTATTGAATTTTATTAACAACTATATATTAAAATAATTTATGCAGAGAGGAGATTCAAAGGATCAAGGCTAATAATCCAGATATCACTCATAGGGAAGCATTTAGTACTGCTGCTAAAAATGTAAGTTTTAATAGACAAAAAGTTAAAAGAATAATAAAAAATAATAATAATAATAATATATATATTCATAAACATATGTTAATTATTTGTTGTGATAACACTTATGATTTTCAATATCTCATGACATTGGTACGTGTGGTTATTATAAAAAGGAAAAAGAGTCTGATATACTATCGACCTTGTTATTTAGAGCTGATATATTTTTCGTTATGAAAATAGCTCATATATGTTCTTACTGTTATATAAACGGCTCATATATATCCCTGCCCTTAATGAGCTTACATATATCCTTTAATTTTTTATGACCTTGTTAATTTTTTTCATACATAAATTATTTTTTAATTTCTTTTATTATAATTATTTGAGTTTCTTATTCTTATTTTATTTATTTTTCTTTCATTCCTTAGTTTAAAGAAAAAAAATTTAAACTATTTTTCTTGTGTATATTGTAATTTGATTTTTGTATTCGAAGAAAAAAATTTGGTCATCTACAATAAGTTTTACAAGAATATTAGTGAAACATAAATAAATTTGATTATCAAAATAATAATTCTAAATTAGTCATTGAAATAAAAAAAAATCAAAAAAAATATGTTTGATGGAGATTAAATTTACTCATATGGGATTATATTTTTTAGAAAAAAATAATAAAAAATTATATTAAAATTATTCTTTTTTCATTTCCGTTAGAGGAAAAGGGTATAAGCGAGTCATTTGTTTATAAGTAGGGATATATATGAGTCATTTTCATAACAAGGGGTATATCAGCTCTAAATGACAAAGTTTAAGGATATATCAGACCCTTTTCCCTTATAAAAACTTTTCAAAAAGAACTTGAATTTCATACGTATAATATCGGTTGAGAATTGATTTAATTGTCAAAATATATTTCTGATGATGGACTGATAATTAGAAATTCGTGTTTTTAGTAGTGACTAATAGTAAGATGAGAAGTTTAAATTAAATTATTTTCAAGTTCGAAAATTGTTATTCCTTTTTAAAAAAAAATGAATTTAAAAGGAAATATTTAGTTTCTCTCTTAATTTATAATTATTATTTTTGCTGAATTTTTTATGGTTAGTAATTACTGATTTATTAGCTTTGTTTGGTTTAATTAGTGGGCACACTTCCCTCACATTCAGTTTGGGCTCATGTTGGAGACTGACAATCAAGCTAAACTTGGTGCTAGTGAGGTAATAATATTACTTAAATTATACTATATAAATACTATATTTTTTGATCAAATCATATCATATAAATCGAGACGATAGATTCTTCTGTTTTATTGTCAAAAAATGACACAATACTACAATAATATGAAAAAAAAAACAATTATAGTATAAATGTAATTAAGGAAGAAAAACTTCCAAAAGTGTAAGGGAAATACTACTTGAATTTTTGCTTATAAGCTAAAGATGTATATAATGTATCGGAAAATCTTTCAAATTTACTAAATATTAAGTCGTGGAATTAGTATTGACTTCTCCAAATCCTACATGAACGTGAAATGTTTAGTAGTCACCGGACATCCCCTTTTAAAAAGTAAGATACGTAAATTAAAACAGATAACAATATTGTCAATTTATATTTCCTTTTATTACTTTGTGTCTAATTTGTTTTCATTCCAATTATGTGCAGAACAAAGAAAAGCTTATAATGCATAGAGCTGCATTGCCAAAAATACAGACATTCACCTTCTAAGAGTATTAATTCTCTACATGTTTTATGTTGAATTATTGAAGACAAAGTGTGATTTTATTTGTTCTATTTTATTAGTAGTACTTAAAAATTGTGTAATGTAATTTGGAAATTAATTATTTGAAGTTCCTTTATCGTCTACCTCAATTTATTTTATCTTTCTCTAGTTAATAATTAATGAGAGAGAAAACTTTTTAGATATTTAGATTGCTTTCTTATTCTTTGTTTTTTAAGTCTAAGGTATCAGATAGAGTAGTGTAACTATCGGTTATTCTCTTTATCTATTTGAATTATCACTATTTATATATTAAATCGTACTTAATTAATTACATGATGACATCTGGTGTATATACTATTTGATTAAATAGTTGATGGTGCGTGATATATGTACACTCTCAAAAAATGGACCTAGATTAGGGAGATAGATTAAGCATCGATGGAAAACAAAATCTTAAAATAATAACTAGAGTGATCGAGAATATTAAAACCCCTTTAAAAGTTTCGATACACAGAGTTGGGAACCAAAATAAGCCACAAAAATATAAAAGTAACCAAAATAAGCCACTATTTTAGTAAGTAACTAAAATAAGCTTAGTGGAAGAAAAAGTTCCACTATATCTAATTTTCTAAACGTTTTTCGTTACTTTCATAACGTTTATTTTTAATATATAACGGAACTTTTTCTTCCACTTTATAAAGTGGAACTTTTTATTCTACTTTATAAAGTGGAAGAAAATTTTCCACTTTATAAAAAGTTACCTTTTCATCTTCACCTTCTCTCCTTTTCCTTTTCATGGCTTCCAAAGAAAAAAATCACTTTGAAGATGGTCCCAATCCGACAGTTTGAAGCGGCCCCACACTAAACAAATTGAAATTTTGGAGTAGCACAACCCGACAACATACAACTCATATTCGTTTCTTTAGGTGCAAAAATAGGTAAGATTGCAGCCTTGTACTTGTAGGAATTTTTTTTTCTTAGAATGTGATTTTGGTTTGATTTACTTTCAACCTTAGACTTAATTTAGTTTTGGTTAGGAAGACATCTAAATTCATTGATAGAAAACTTTAGGTTTACACGTCCTATAAAAGTTTCAATAGTAACACTACTTCAAAATCATATGAAAATAAAATAAAATAAATTAAGAGGCAGAATATCATAAAATATAAGACAAAATAAAAGTATTTATGTCATAAAGTACACAAAAATTCATCTTTTTGTCTAGCTTTAAGTTGAAACATTTTCTGATTATTTTTTTTCCGAAAAAATATCAACAAATTTCCATAATTTTCCCACATGGTGGATTTATTGTTTGACTATTTCTGCACCAATATGTGTCTTTACTATCAACATGCAATTGACTACTGTTCCGGGATTGAAGTGTTTCAAAGCTTCCACGAACCTTGGCAACTCGGCAAAAGAACACTCCCAAGTACCATAGACTTTTTCATTAGGAGTCAAAAAATCATCATCACTAGATGATGCCTCAAATGGAACATCATCTCCTGATTCCTCAGCATTAGACAAATCATCACTATCACTAGTTGAAGGTGAGCCGTAATTAGGAAGGTCACGATCATCGATATTCACAGGATCAATGGGCTCATCTTGTGTAGTATCTTTTCTATATATGTAAAAATATATATAAATATTTGGATCATGCAATTAACTTACTCAAATAAAAAAATAAGTGTTAGACATAGCGATAATCATCTGCATCAAATGTAGGCGAGACATGAAAATTTGAGGATGTCCCAACATTTTCCGTCATTTCAAAGTGTGAGGACTGACCAAAATAATCATTTAGTCCATAACTTGGAGCAATATCCCTATCTTGCTGAGGTAAACCGCTATAATAAGAATAATAAATAATATAAATCAATAAATAATTGACAAAATCAACAAACAATAATTGAAATATAATAATTGAGCATTACCGATCACTATCATTGATAGTTTTGTTTAAATCAAAATCATATCGGCTAATGAGTCATTTTAGAAAAGTCAGTAGATTGAGTTACCGGAAATCCATCAATGTTATTTTGATTTTCTAATTAGGGATGAACATCGATTGATAAAGGAGAACGTTGTTGACTAATCTTAGGCTCCTTTCTAACATAGATTCCAAGTATTGTTGACTTGATTTGATCTATATAGTCATTTGGAACCCTTAAAAAGCCGGTCAACGATTCGTCATTATAGATAATTTACTCTCCAAAATTTACTTGTCCTGTGATAAAAATGAAGTAGGTATTTTCCGGCTATAATCAAATTATAATCGTACTGTTTATACCCATTTTTTAATAAATTGATGAAATAAATTTATGACATCGGACATTTATTGGATATTTAACATTGTTTGGGAGGACAATTATAATAAATGGTATTTCCGTCATGTATAATTTCGTCATCCCAATAAATTGAAACTTTAACTTTAGGTGTAGAAGATATTTTTTTTAGATTGAAATGAACAAATATAGAAGATTTATGTTGTAGGTGCTATCAACTATGTATAAACATCCTTAAATAGATTTTTCAGAATAAAATAATAAAAATACATAATGAAATATTTTTTTTCGTTTTAATGACATATCAAATCAATATAAATTATATGACAACAATGAAAAAACTTCTTCAAGACGTGAATAATATTCTTCTTATAAAGTGTAATAAAAAGTTCCACTTTATAAAGTGGAATAAAAAGTTCCACTTTATAAAATGGAATAAAAAGTTTCACCTTATAAAGTGGAAGAAAAAACTTCACTTTATAAAGTGTAAGAAAAAGTTACGTTATATATTAAAAATAAACGTTATGAAACTAACGGAAAACGTTTAGATTATTGGATATAGTGAAACTTTTTCTTCCACTAAGCTTATTTTAGTTACTTACTAAAATAGTGGCTTATTTTGGTTACTTTTATATATTTGTGGCTTATTTTGGTTCCCAACTCCGATACACATGATTTATTTGTGGATCAAATGTATTTTTCCATTTATGTCAAAAGATAATTATCATGCACATATGATCATCACCATGGTGTACCATATTTCTAAACAATTATTAAAAACAATAGAAAATAGACCTATGAATTTAAAATTATTTCCACTCTAAGCAAAACAACTTGTACTATATATGTTGTATATAATAATAATAAATAATTAGAAACAACACTTTCTAACTTTTTGTGGTATGTTTGTGTTCTTTTTTTCATTTACTAATTCATGAGTACTTTACTTTAATTAGTTTGTTGGATAGATATTTGATTGCAAAAGTTGCTTTCTTCTTTTTGTACAAAGTTAAACCTATATTTAGTATAAAAAGGAACTTTTATGTTATGTCTAAGCATATATTATACATAGTGAAAAGGGTCAAATATGTCCTTAAATTATTTAAAAAAGTCTAGATATACCTTTCGTTTAAAATTTGGTTCACTAATGTCCTCGCCATCCAACTTTTGGTCCAAATATGCCTTTATGGACGTTAGTTGTCATGTTGGATATATCCAACTCATTTTTCATTTTTTTAAATGTCACATGGAATTGTTATGTCATTTTGACTTTACTACATGACATTTATATGAAAATGGAATAACATTCGGACTCATAAACACCAAATCCTATCCATAAATCAATCCCCTTTTAAATAAAATATCCGATCGATTTTCAATAATTTTGTTAAATTTTTATTTTTTTTGATAAATTTCGAAAATGAGTAATTAATTAATAAAAAATAGGAAAATATGAAAAAAGTATAAAATTAACGCCAAAAATTCACAAATAATTATAGTTTAGGGGTATATTTGACTCTTTTCCCTTATATATATTATTGCATGGACCACCATAAAATAACAATTTATCAGATCTCTAATTTTTACCATTTCAGAAACGACGTTAAAATTTTTAAAAAAAATTTATAGGCTATAAATTTATTATCGAACAAAATTCATCGATTAAATTAAATTTGTACTTAATAATGATACTTTGAAAGGGTTAGTGGTTTGACTTTTGGGATAATATCACTTTTAATCAAAGCAACTATCGATAAATTATTATTTTGATCAATATACGATTAAATATATTTATTTTTAATTAATTAAAATACATATATTTAATCTCTTTACATAAAAACATATATAGTAAAATTTAAAATTTATCGACTTTTATGGGACCAAAAATATTATTATCCCTAGTCCCTTTCCTTTTCGGTATGACTATTATTTTTTGCGATTAAATATTTCAACCAGAAAATGAGAGCTCAGATTTAAAATATTGAATTCATCACACACCACAAATTAATAAAAAAAAATAAAAATTGTTAACACTTTATTTTCCTTATCTGTTATGTGTTATATACTACGTTAAATTTGGATGTTAGCCACATTTAGGCCCACTAAAAATAATATAATTGGCTAATAAGTAATAAGTCAAATATCAATTAACAAAGTTGTAATTTGGTAAGATTTGCTAAGATAGTTGATTAGCATAATGTATTATTCTATATATTTTTTGCAATCTTTTTTGATCTACTTTTTGTCTAGTCGTAACGATTTAAGCATCTTTTACAATAATCTTGATACCAGATGAAGCGGGATGGTCATCTTCTAACCTACTCTCAAAAGTGAAGGAATCCGATATATTTCATATTTTATCATTTTTTGCTAGATTAGATGAAGATTCAGTTTTTTAAAATTTATTTTTTATGTTTGATATACGTATTGAGTCTTTATAATATTAGTGATCAAATACTTTCTAATAAAAGTAATTTCATACTTAGAATTAAAACTTAAAATTTATAAATTATTATTTTAATATAAAAGCGGATCAATTTATCTAGAAAGGTCCACAAGGAAAATATTTATTTAAAGTAAGATTAGTCCAAGATTATTATTTTAGTTGAATTTGTTTTCTATCAATATATATAACAATTTACATGTGATTTTATTGTAAGATTTGACTTGTTCTAAATTACATGTCCTCCATTATTGGATGCATTTTTTTCCCATTCATCTAATTATAGCCTTAGACAATAGGGGTTGTTAGGTCGATGAAATAATGTAATACAATTTGATTCAAAATACTAATAAACTATTTTGATTGTTAATTATGGTGAGATGATTCGTAATCTCTTCACGTTTAATTAAAATTTTGTTTGAACTCTTTAAAATTAAAAAAGTCTTATTAAGAGTATTGTTCTCATAATTAAACCGTGCAACATACAAATTCAAATTTGGTCATTGTCAATGTGGATACATAACATTAAAGAAAATGTTTTATTGAAAATTCTCTAAAATTGTTTTGATTGTCGGTTGTGGTTGGATGTTGATTAGTGTTGTTCAAATTAATTGAAATTGATAAATTCAAATTGAAAAAAGATCATTGATTTATCGATAATAGGTTATTGGTTTAACGAATTTATTAATGTTTTTTTCTTTCATGGTCATCAACTTTTTTAACCGTTTGAGGTTTTCTCTTAAAGGCTTAACCGATAATACAATAGTAAGTTAAATAATTATATTTATATCATTTGACATATAAAGTATTTAAGTTAGAGTTTAATTTTGTACTTTTATTTTTGGCTATCTCAAACTCTCACTTATCGTGTGATAGTGTTTGCTTTTGAGCAATATGCAATCTATCAATTAATGTGGATGATTTATTTGATTTGTCACCTTTTCTTTAAGTGATATTAAATAATTTTTTTGGTGTCAAATATTAACTGCTAAATCAATGACTTAATCTATAACGACCAACAACTGATAAGTTAATATCTTAAAGATTATATAAATCGATAAATTTTAAAACTGGATCGAACCGATAGATATGCACTCAAAATTCTAAAATAAAATTTTGGTCTGATTAAAAAAAATCTGATAAATTGATTTTTAGCGGTTAAAATTAACCAATGCTTCTTTATTCGCCACAGTTCAAAACTTCTCCAATATTTTACCTCAGCTCCAAATCGATCAGATTTCTCCGTTGCTCAATTTCCCGGCGACTTCTCCACCGGAATTTCTCCATTTCCGGTAACTATTCCGCCGGCAACTCGCCATTTTTCTTTCTTATACTGAAATTTATTATTTACTTGAATTCAATTTCATAATTTTGTTTTTCTCTCGTCAATCGCGTTAAATTTAGGTCGAAGATGGAAACTTTGCGGAAATCAGCTTTTATGCTTTTTCTAGTTAATGTAATTTTCCGTTTTAATTTCTCAATTTGGATATATACACAATTGAAAATTGCATTTCGAGTTGGAATGGTAGATATTTTCTGTTCTAGGTCTATGTATTTAGTTTCTTCAATCATATGAGTATGTATTTGCGATAAGTTTTTATACCTGTGAAAATTGCATATTCCGGTTTCAATTTATTTGTCTGATTTTTACTTTAACAGAAATAATTTTTTTTTTAAAAAAAGGAAAGAGGCATTCTTTTTTAAATGGATTAAAAAAGAAAGTAAGGCAAGCGAATTGAAACGGAGAAAGTATTTATTATATGTGTGCATTTTCACATGTAATACATGATCAGCTTGAGTTGATCTAGATTACTGATTAGTTTTATTGTGATTCAATTGACAGGTTTTTGATGAGCTATAGTTGAAGGTTGCTTTGCTTTTGGTGATCTGTGGGAAATGAGTGTTCAGTGATGAAGAAAGTGAAGAGAAAGCTTGGGAAGTATGAAGTTGGCAGAACTATTGGTGAAGGGACATTTGCCAAGGTTAAGTTTGCACGAAACACCGAGACTGGAGAGAATGTTGCCATTAAAGTCTTGGCCAAAAGTACCATTCTTAAGCATAGAATGGTTGAACAGGTATTAAGATATACTTCCCTTCAAACACTTGAGTATATGCTTTACATGTCCTGCATTTTTGTTATTTTATTTTGATAACAGTGGTGTTCACATATCCCATATTCAAAGGTTGGAGCTTGATAATTAGAAAAGTTATTCTAATCTGTGAAGTGATTATTATTGAAATTAGGTCTGAAATCTTTTCTGTCGAACTTCAGTAGGCTTTTCTGATCTGATGTGAATCAAGGGTAACCATGACAGCTTCCGTGGTGGACTATTAAGCTCACATTGAACATTGTAGCCGTAGCAATGAACTCTGTTATCAAAATTGAACTATGTGAATGTGCCTGGTATCTGAGCTGAATTCCATTAGTGAACATCAGCACGTTCTCCATTATTGAGTAATTATAGCCAAATTTTAGTTGGTTGATGGATTTTTAAGCCTCTTAACTGATGGTTGGCAATAGTTTAGCTGTGTAAAAGAATTAAGCTTTAATCATATTGAATTTTTATCATCTGTTTGCATTTGAAATAGATTTCTGTGTTAATAGAGCACATTCTGGGGTCTCTGTGTGATTATTCTACCGTCCTTGTTATCCATCTCTGGCATTTTGGCTGATCAATGTGCTGTTCTTTGAGATGGTTTCCAGATTAAAAGAGAGATATCTATAATGAAGATTGTCAGACATCCTTGCATAGTTCGGCTTCATGAGGTAAAAAGAAAAAAAGAATAAAAAGTATTATATTACAAATACTACTGTGAGTTTGGTTGTTCTATTATCTTTGCTACTTGCTGTTGCTGATGTTTATTGATTTTGTGTTTCCTTGTAGGTTTTAGCTAGCCAGACAAAAATATATATCGTTCAGGAGTTTGTCACTGGAGGAGAGCTTTTTGATAAAATTGTAAGATTCCTTAGAATTTTCAATAAGATTTTTCCTTCTTTAATCAATAACTCTTGCAGACTTCTTGTTCCTTGTATGTGATGATAGATAACTCTCCATCTGATAATAACTAGGAAGGTAATCTGTAAATGAAAATAGAGGCACGATTGAGACATTGTTGCAACTAAGATGTGTGCCTATGACGAATTTCTATGAAGTGATGATCTTCATTTATTAGGATGAGTTGTAGTTTGGGTCAAGATACTTATGGAGGATGGTAAAGTAGATAATGGAGTGAGCAGTAGATATCTTTGGTGCATCCTATACAATATTCACAAAGCAATAGTCTGGTGGAGTAATCTGTATAATGAGAAATAGAGGCATGACCGAGATATCTCTTTTTAATAATTGAAAAATAGAGGCATGCTGATATATCAGTAGAAAAAGGCATTCTGTATTTGGATGAAGTAATTCCAGTCCATGCTTTTTATGTGGAGAGCTTGGAGATCATTTTCTTTACTCTGAAAGCAGTTAAGAGTGTGTTGAGTTACCAGTCTTATTTAAGCACAAGATAGTGATCGGAAATGCTTAATTTGTCAGTGACGGTTTAGCTTTAAATCAGTTTTTCTCTGTCAGAGATGAACTCTATTGAGAAGGATTATTTTCGCTTATGAACTTTGTACATTTTTTTCAGTATTCCTGAATAGTTGGTATGAAATGCATGATCCAGCCTGGTTCTGATCAACTAAATCTCATCTTCATCAAACATATAAATTATTGGGTTACTTAGGTATAAGCTGGTTCATTGATAGTAGTCCAGTTTCCAATTAGGCACTTGAGTCTTTACTAGTTTACTTCAGCTCATGGAGCTTAAACCCTTTATGATTTATTTTGTCCTTCTGCCTATGAGTTATCAAGGTTTGATTTTCAAGATTTAGTAATGTATCTGTCTCTTCAATTCTATATTCGTTCAATTTATAGGTTCATCTAGGTAGGCTTTCTGAGGATGAAGCAAGGACATACTTCCAACAACTCATAGATGCAATTGCTCACTGTCACAGCAAGGGTGTTTATCACAGAGATTTGAAGGTTCGCAATTGCTGATTGGAAGAGATATTTTGTGAAAATTATATATCTTAATCGTTTAACTATTGCTCCTTGTTCCCCAGCCTGAAAATTTGCTTCTTGATTTCCAAGGGAACTTAAAAATTTCTGACTTTGGGCTTAGTGCATTGCCTCAACAAGTAAGCAACATCTAATGTTAGTTGCATTAGATGGTATATCTATTTTTGTTTCTTTCCTTATTAATTAGAGCTTCTAAATGGGAATTTACTCAAATCTCTAACAGGGAGTCGAGCTCCTCTATACCACTTGTGG
Organism: Solanum habrochaites; assembly: GCA_027704765.1. Lineage (NCBI taxonomy): Eukaryota > Viridiplantae > Streptophyta > Magnoliopsida > Solanales > Solanaceae > Solanum > Solanum habrochaites. The sequence continues at coordinate 2,910,215 of JAKWJA010002500.1, read as the reverse complement.
GACTCCAAATTATGTTGCACCTGAGGTATGATGCATATATAGTTTGAATGTTCTTCTTGTTTTGTACATGCAACCCTTCATTCTTCATTTGATTGGCTTGCTATCCCAAAACCCTTTGTTGAGAATATAATTAAATAATAAAAAATGTACTCTCTCTAACACCTTAAGCTTTTAGATGAGATAGTCACACACTTCAACATGGTATCATGGTATCAGTGCCAGGCAGAGGTCCTGAGATCGAATCTCACCACCACCCAAAATTAAAAAGAATTTCCACGTGTTAGGCCTGAATTTATTCATGACAGTTTCTTATCATTAATATGTCACTTGCACCAGCTATACTTATTGTTTGGTTCTGCCTAGATTTAAGTTATATCATTAATATGTCACTGAGTATTGTTTGGTTCTGCCGTGCTAGCTCCGACTTTCAGGTTCATTGATTAGAAACTTAGGCCCTCTTATCTATTTTCCCATTCCTCATACATCCTCAATGATGTCCACAATAATAAGCACCATATGTATTTGTTTTATCTACAAGGAGCTTGAATCAGAAAGAAGCGAAGCAGAGGGGTGGTTGTCTTTCATTTTTATCATTTCTATCCCTTTTACCTAGCATGATCAATTGGCTTTTGATTAGTCATCAAATGAGAGAGAATCAGAATTTATTTCCCTTCCATGAGCTCTGTAGTAATATACCTTCAAATCATTGCAGTAACTGTCAGTTACCTTTCTTTGGGTAACATCATAACCTTGTGCTGAATTGTGTAATATAAGAGGTTTACATCAAGTTGAATTTGTCTGAACTATGTCATTGCTGAACATATGTTAATTTGCTTACTATGTTTTCTTATATTAGAATGTGTTTGGACTCTTTCTGTGGTAGCTGGCTTATTACTCTTAGTTACTTCTCCAGGTGTTAGGTAACCGAGGTTATGATGGTGCTGCTGCGGATGTGTGGTCATGTGGTATCATCCTTTATGTTCTGATGGCAGGATATCTTCCATTTGATGAGACAGACCTTCCTACCTTGTATACAAAGGTTAGATGCAGTCATCATGCATTTGTAATGTGTTATGGAAGCATAGATAATTCTGTCAAATTATTCTCTTTTTCTTCTTATATAGTGACAAATGCTAAGGATCATAGGTCATATGAGGGACAATATTGGTTCTTTTCTCATATGTATATTATTCATTTCTGATTAGGATTGAGGTGTAATGAGTTGATTGATATATTTATTCAGCTCTCTGACCTTTGTGTGAAGGATAAGCTCTCTTTCACTTGGCATCGACCACACTGCTCTCATAAAAATATTGTTCCGTATTTCTAATTTTTATCTTCATCTGCATGAGTTTCCTCCTTGTGTTTTTTATTATTACCATTATTTGTTTTTTGTTTGTTTTTTATTAGATTAATTGGGGCTTTAAAAGAACTTGACATTACTTGTACACGGCTAACTATATGTTAAAGTTATTGTTTGTTCTATGTGCGGCTTACTATATGTTAAATGTTATTATTTGTTCTCCACAAATTTCTTATTGCTTTTAATATTGACACAGATCAAGGCTGCTGAATTTTCCTGTCCATTTTGGTTTTCTCCTGGTGCAACATCGTTGATTCAAAAAATCATTGATCCAAATCCTCAAACTGTAAGTGCACTATATTTTTAACCCTGAAACTATGGTGTCCGATTGCCTATTTGTCACTTAATAATTCAATCTACTATAAGCTTATAACATAAAGTTGTACTGGAGAAACAAATCCCTCATGATGAAATATGAGAAGCCCCGTAACATGGATTAAATTCCTTCCAAATTTCCCGGATTGGTTATAGAAATCCTTTTTGAGGTCATTTTAAATGTGAGAAATGCCTTAAGCATGCCTTCTGCTCATTCTTTGCTTTTGTTCAGTATAAGTGTTCCTTTTCTGTTTTCATTTTTCTTGGTTAATTTGTGAAACTTCAGCATAACATGTTTAAAAGTCCTTTTAGTGTTTTCATAGTGATTTACTCAGAACCATGTACATGCAGAGGATCAAGATTGATGGGATAAAACGAGACCCTTGGTTCCGGAAAAACTACAGAGCTGTTAAAGCTAAAGCAGATGAAGTAGTGAATCTTGATGATATCCATGCTGTGTTCGACGACATAGAGGTTGAATCTTTTCACATTTGTCTTCTAGTATGCTAACTAGTATATCTGTGTGAGGAAGTGATCAAGTTTAAGATAAATTGTACTCTTGTTTTAGATTAACTGAAGTGATTGGCCTGATACTTCGATGTTCTCACCCATTATAGGTTTGATATGTTCTATTTTTATGTGCAGGATGCATTTGTCAGTGAAAAATCAGAAGATAGTGAGAGTGGCCCCTTGGTAATGAATGCATTTGAGATGATAACACTATCTCAGGGATTAAATCTATCCGCTTTGTTTGACAGACGTCAGGTACAATGATTAATTTAGTTCATGGACCAAAAAATAAACCATACCCGACGTTTCCAGATTTTACTTCATCACAACATCATCTGTTTTATCTCTTTCTCCCGCTTCTTCTTGTAAGCTTTTCGTTTCTTGGATAAGGAAGGGAATCTGATGGGATATGTAAATTGATTCTTCCTTGAATTTTTAGTTAGCATGCTCTTTTATAGAAGCACGTTAATTTCTCTCCCACTATTTTTGGCATCTTTTTTTTTCTCTTTTTTCCTTGTAGTCAAGAGGCTCAGAGCCAATGCTACATAATATCAACTTTTTGAAATCTAATTTTAGATCAAATATGTCGCAATTATTTTTTCATTTGAAAAAAAAAGTGTCAGATATGATCTGAATAGCTTATTTTTTTAACGAATGAGTTATTTATGTTTCTACAAATTTAAAAATGCTGACATGTGTAGTAGGTTGTCTCTTTGCTATTAAGGTTTTCACAACTTCCTTCTTATAACAAAGAGTAATTTCCTCTCTCATTCTTGCAGGATTATGTCAAGCGTCAAACTCGATTTATTTCCCGCCAACCTGCTAAAGTCGTCATTGAAACTATTGAAGCAGCTGCAGAGTCGTTGGGTCTTAAGGTCCATACACGCGATTTCAAGGTATATTTCTAACTCTCCATATAATTTAGGGACAAATGATTCTCTTTTATTCAAATTAGAATTTAATCAGAGTGAAGCATTGTCGTAATTAAATAATCAGTTTCCCATTGGATCAACTGTAATTGTCAGCATTTTTTTACCCTTTTCCCACTATCTATTAAACAGCAATTTCCTTTCAACATCAAAGAAAATGGAATATACAGGAGGAATTCACCCTTTCATTTTTTCCTTGTCATTATAAGGAGCAAAATCGTAACTGTGCCACATAAGCTTTAGTCGCATTTTGCTTAACTTGAATGAATGACGGTTAAAAATTTATCTGCTTTAATGGTCACTGTTTCTTAAGATGCAAACATCTTGGGACTAGGGGCAGATCTATAATTTTAAAACGCAGAGCGAGGAGTACCACTCCTACTTTTTGTCACTGGATACAAACTAATGGTAATTTTATCGTGTTCTTAAACGACAATACCCTGGGTAAGTTCCTCGTTATTGAGTGGGCATTGATTTGTTGAACCACTCCTCATTGCAGACAAGAATTGAGGGGGTAACGGCAAATAGGGCTGGTCAATTTGCTGTTGTGCTGGAGGTAACTTTAAACTTAATAAACCGATTCATCATAAGATCGGTGTTCCTTATTTTCATTTAACCACTCTTTCTATAATTTGTGAAGGTTTTCCAAGTAGCCCCTTCCCTTTTTATGGTTGATGTTAGAAAGGCTGCTGGAGACACTCTTGAATATCACAAGGTTGCTTCTACACTCAACTTTTACTGAGTTTTTTTTTTTCACTATAGCTTGCATTACATACTTATATTTAGCTTCTGCACGAAAATGACGTTATGTGCATTTGCAGTTCTACAAAACCTTCTGCACGAAAATTGACGACGTCATTTGGAAACCGAAGGAAGGCATGTCAAATACTGTTCTGCTTAGGACAAGGACTCGCTGAACCAGATTTCTGGGAATGAAGTGAATCACTAATCAATTTGATGTGCTCAGAAGACTTTCGTTGTGCTAGGTATAGTGTGTGTAACTGCATGTTGTTAATCTATTGCTCACTACATATCTTAAGTGATAAATCATGGGCTCAAAAGCAATGCAAGTAGGGGTGTAAATGAGACGGTTCGATCAGTTGTAACCAATTTTCGGATATTTTATAATGTATAACCAAAACTAGACTTTTCAAAACCATCCCAATAATATAGGTTTCTCTTTGGTATCGGTACAGTTAGTTTTCATTTTTTTTTTTTAAATATCGCCTCAAAGTATACTATTATTAGAATATTTCTTTATTACAAATGTGTTTGCAAAGAAGCACTTCAATTCTTCACCAAGAAGTCAAGAATGCAAAACCTTATTGCCATATTGTTTGATCTTAAACATTTAATACGAGTGCTAGCGTAGGTTTTATGTATTTTTTGATAGAATATCTATTATAATATCTTTCAATTTTAAACTTAATTAACTAAAGGTTAATTAAAGAGCAAAGTCCCAGAGTTCTAAACCTAGATATTGTTTTTTTTTTTCAAAATTCTTCATGGACGTCCGTTAATACCTACGGATTGAGTTGTCCAAGACGATCAAAATGATCAATTTTCAAGGTCAAACGAGCCCTGGAGAAGGTAAATCCCCAATTTTCCTGATTTTTATGTGCTATTGTCCAAGAATTTTTAGTGATTCAGAATTTCGATATCATATTTGCCAAAAATATTCATGGACATCCGATAAGACCTTAGTTATTGATCCAATTGGCCCAGACGACCACAATGACCCATTTTTAAGTTCAATCGGGCTCCGGAGTAGGTAAACCTCCAATTTTATCGATTTTCGTGTGATATAGTCCATGAATTTATGGTAATCCGATTCCAATGTCATTTTTGCTGAAATTTTTCAGACCTTAGCTATGGATTCAGTTGGCCTTGATGGCCAAAATGACCCATTTTCAAGGTCAAACGAGCTCCAGAGAAGGTAAACCTCCGATTTTGCCGATTTTTACGTTTTTTCACCATCTTTTTTGGTGATAAAAAGTTCCGACGATATTTTTTCTGAAATTTTTCATGGACGTCCGTTGATACCTTAGTTATGGACCCAGTTGGACCAGACAACCAAAACGCCTCATTTTCAAGGTCCAACGAGCCCCGGGCAGGGAAATCCCCATTTTTGCTGATTTTTGTGTGTTATAGTCAATGAGTTTTTGGTGATTCAATCGACATCTTTTTTGCCTAAATTCTTAGTGGACGTCCGTTAAGACGTTAGCTACGGAATCAGATGGCCCTGACGACCAAAATGACCAATTTACAAGGTCAAACGAGCCCCGAATTAGGTAAGCCCCATTTTGCTGATTTATGTGTACTATAGTCCATAGATATTTAATAATCCAGAATTCTAACATCTTTTTTTGTCAAATGTTTTCGTAGACGTCTATTAAGATGTTACCTATGGTGCCAGTTGGCCTTTACGGCTAATACAACCCATATTGAAGGTGAAACGAGCCCCATAGCATATAAATCCCCCTGTTTTGTCGATTTTTGTGTGCTATAGTTCACGATCTTTTTTGGTGATCTAGAATTCCAATGATTTTTTTCCTCAATTTTTTTGTGGAAGTCCTTTAAGACGTTAGATATGGATCCAATTGGCCAGGACGGCCAAATCGATCCATTTTGAAGGTCAAACGAGCTGCGGAGCAAGTAAACCCCCAATTTTATCGATTTTTATTCCGGAATTCCAACGTCTTTTTTGCCTAATTTTTTTTAGGACATCCGTTAATACATCATTATAGATCCAATTGACCCTGACGATCAAAACAACCCATTTTCAAGGTAAACTTTATTTTGTCGATTTTTGTGTACTATAGTCTATGGATTTTTCGGTGATCGAGAATTGCGATGTCTTTTTTGCCCAAACTTTTTTTGGACATCCGTTAAGACGTCAAATATGGAACTAGTTGGTCTGACGGTCAAAACGATCCATTTTGAAGATCAAACGAGCCTCGGAGCTGGTAAATCCCTTATTTTGTCGATTTTTTAGTGCTATAGTCCACGATCTTTTTTGGTGATCCAGAATTTTGATGTCTTTTTTAGCTAATTTTTTTGTGGAGGTCCTTTAAGACGATAGCTATTGAGCCAATTGGACCTGACGGTCATAACAACCCATTTTGAAGGTCAAATAAGCCACGGAGCAGGTAAATCCCCGTTTTGCCAATTTTTGTATGCTAGTCTATGAATTTTTGGTAATCCAGAACTCTAACGTCTTTTTTGCCCTAGTTTTTCGTGGAAGTTCGTTAAGACGTTAGATATGGAGTACGTTGGCCCTGACGGTCAAACAACTAATTTTTAAGGTCAAGCGAGCCCCGAAGCAAGTAAATCTCATTTTGTCAATTTTCGTGTACTATTGTCAATGGATTTTGGGTGATTCAGAATTCGGTCGTAGTTTTTGCCCAAATAATTCATAGACGTCCGTTAAGATGTTATCTATGGATTCAATTGGCCTTGAAATCCAAAATGACTCATTTTGAAGGTCAAACGAGTCCCGGAGCAGGTAACCGATTATTTTATCGATTTTCGTGTGCTATAATCAACAATCCTTTTTGATGATCCAGAATTTCGACGTCTCTTTTGCCCGAATTTATTGTAGACATTTGTTAGCACGTTAGCTATGGTACAAGTTTGTCCTAACGGTCAAAACAAATCATTTTAAAGGTCAAACGAGCTCAGAGCAGGTAAACCATCGATTTTTTCCATTTTCGTGTCCATCAATTTTTGGTGATCCAGAATTCTGAAGTCTTTTTTGCCAAATTTTTTTGTGGACGTCCGTTAAGACGTTAACTATGGATCCTGTTAGCCTTCATGGACAAAACAACCCATTTTCAAGGTCAAACAAGCTTCGATGCAGGTAAACCCCATTTTACCGATTTTTCGTGTACTATAGTCTAAGGATTTTTGGTGATCAAGAACTTCGACGTCTTTTTTGCCAAACTTTTTTGTGGATGTCCATTAAGACGTTATTAATGGAGCAGTTGGTCATGACGGCCAAAATGGGCTATTTTGAAGGTCAAACGGGTCCTGGAGAAGATAAAATCTCTTGTTTCGTCGATTTTTGTATGTTATTGCCCACGATTTTTTTGGTAATCCAGAATTCCAACGTCTTTAGGACATCCGTTATGACGTTAGCTATGGATCTAGTTGGCCCTAACGATCAAAACTACCCATTTTGAAAGTCAAATGAGTCCCGGAGCAGGTAAACTACCCATTTGGTCGATTTTCATGTGCTAGTCCATGTATTTTTGATGATATATAATTTTGATGTCTTTTTTGCCCAAATTTTTTGTGGTCATTTGTTACGACGTTACCTATGGATCCATTAGCCCTAACGGTCAAAATGATCCATTTTAAAGGTCAAACGAGCCCCGAAGCAGTCCATGGATTTTCAGTTATTTAGAAATTCGACGTCTTTTTTGCCCAATTTTTTTGTGGACGTCCGCTAAGACGTTATCTATAGAGATAGTTGGCCTTGACGGTCAAAACGGACAATTTTAAAGGTCAAACGAGTCCCAAAGCATGTAAACCCCTCATTTTGTAGATTTTTATGTGTTATAGTCCACGATCTTTTTTGGTGATCCCGAATTCTGACGTCTTTTTGTCAAAAGATTTTTTAGACGTCCTTTAAGACGTTAGCTATGGAGTCAGTTTAGACGTCCTTTAAGGTATACCCTTCATGTTACTAATTTTTGTGGGCTATAGTCCATGATCTTTTTTGGTAATCCAGAATTCTGATATCTTTTTTACCAAAGATTTTTGTGGATGCCCCTTAAGACGTTAGCTATGGAAATAGTTGGCTCTGACGGTCAAACCGACCCATTTTGAAGGTCAAATGAGCCTCGGAGCAGGTTAACCCCTTACTTTATCGATTTTCGTGTGCTATAGTCCATGAATTTTTGGTGATCCAAAATAGTGACGTCTTCTTTACCCATATCTTTTATGTACGTCCGTTAAGACATTAGCTATGGAGCCAGTTGTTCTGAAGGCTAAAACGACTCATTTTCAATGTCAAACGAGCCCCAAAGTAGGTAAACCTCATTTTGCCAATTTTCGTGTAATATAGTCCATGGATTATTGGTGACACGAGATTCCGACGTATTTTTTGCCCAAATTTTTATGGACATCCGTTAAGACGTTATTTATGAATCCGGTTGGCCCTGGCGATCAAAAAAACCCATTAGAAGGTCAAACGAGCCCCAAAGTAGGTAAACCCATCATTTTATCAATTTTCGTGTGCTATAGTCCACAATCTTCTTTGGTATTCTATTATTTTTAATGCCCAAATTTTTGTGGACGTCCATTAAGATGTTAGGTGTGGATCCAGTTGTCTGTGACGGACATAATGACCCATTTTGAATGTTAAATAAAGCCCTCGGAGAAGGTAAATCCCTAATTTCGCTAATTTTCGTGTGTTATGGTCCATGAATTTTTGGTGATTCAAAATTTTGACTTCTTTTTTCTAAATTTTTTCGTGGAAGTTTATTAAGATGTTAACTATGAATCCAGTTGGCCCTGACGGCCATAGTGGCACATTTTCAAGGTTAACAAGCCCCGGAGTAGGTAAACCCCCATTTTGCCAATTTGCGTGTAATGTAGTCCATGGATTTTAGGTGATCCAGAATTCTGATGTCTTTTTTGCCCAAATGTTTTGTGGAGGTCCATTTAAACGTTAACTATGGAGTCAAATTTCCCTGACAACTAAAACAATCAATTTTCAAGGTCAAACGAGCCCCGAAGCAGGTAAACACCATTTTGCCAATTTTTGTGTACTTTAGTCCATGAATTTTTAATGATCCGAAATTCCAACGTCTTTTTTGCCCAAACTTTTCATGGACGTCCATTAAAACATTATTTATTAAGACAATTGGCTCTAACAAATAAAATGACCCATTTTGAAGGTCAAACGAGTCCTAGAGCAGGTAAACCCTTCATTTTGCCTATTTTCGTGTGAGATAGTCCACGATATTTTTTTGGTGATCAAAATTCCGACGTAGTTTTTACCCAATTTTTTTGTGTACGTCCATTTAGACGTTAGCTATGGAGTCAATTGACCCTGACGGCTAAAACGACCCATATTTAATGTCAAACGAGCCCCAAAGCAGGTAAATCCCATTTTGCCAATTTTTGTGTGCTAGTTTAAAGATTTTTGGTGATAAGAGATTTCGACATATTTTTTGACCAAATTTTTGTGGACATCCGTTTACCATTTGGCCCTAACGGCCAAAACAACCCATTAGAAGGTCAATCGAGCCCTAAAGCAGGTAAACCCCTCATTTTACCAACTTTTGTGTGCTATAGTCCACGATCTTTTTTAGTGATCCAGAATTCTAACGTTTTTATCATCCAAATTTTTTATGGACGGCCATTCAGATGTTAGATGTGGAGTCAGTTGTCCCTGACCGCCATAATGTCCCCTTTTGAAGGTCAAACGAGCCCCAGAGAAGGTAAACCCCCAATTTTGCCAATTTTCTTGTGCTATGGTCCATGAATTTTTGGTGATCCAAAATTCCGAATTCTTTTTTACCCTAATTTTTTTTTGGAAGCTTATCAAGATGTTAATTATGCATCCAGTTGGTCCTGAAGGCCATAATGACATATTTTCAGGGTCAACGAGCCCCAGTGCAGGTAAAACCCCATTTTACAAATTTACGTGTGTCCATAAATTTTAGGTGATCCAGAATTCTGACGTCAAAATTTTGCCAATTTTTCGTGGACGTCCATTATAACATTAACTATGGAGTCATTTGGGTCTGACGACTAAAACAATCATTTTTTAAGGTCAAACAAGCCCTGAAGCAGGTAAACACCATTTTGTCAATTTTCGTGTAGTATAATCCATGGATTTTTGGTGATATGAGATTCTAATGTATTTTTTGCCCAAATTTTTGTGGACATCCGTTAAGACGTTATCTATCTATTTTACCGATTTTCGTGTACTATAGTCCATAAATTTTTTGTGATCTGGAATTCTGATGTCCCTTTTAACCTAAAGTTTTCATAAACGTGCGTTAAGACGTTATCTATAGAGCTGGTTTGCCCTAACGGCTAAAACAATCAATTTTGAAAGTCAAATGAGCCCCGAAGCACGTAAACCTCTCATTTTCTCGATTTTTGGTGTTCTATAGTGCACAATCTCTTTTGGTGATCAAAATTTACACATTTTTTTGCCCAATTTTTTTGTGGACATGAGTTAAGACGTTAGCCTTGGAGGCAGTTGGCCTTAACAACCAAAATGACCTATTTTGAAGGTCAATCGAGCTAGGAGATGTTCTCTTTGGTCAATACTCGTATATTTTAATAAATATGACATAGTTTAACCACAAACACAAAATTTGAATTAATAAAAAAATTCTTGAAATTTATATCATAACATTTATGTTACAAAGTTTTTTCATCAAGAAAAGAAGAGGAGGATGGATTTCTACTTTGGTTCTTGTGAAAAATAAGAGCAAATTTCAAAGTAAAAATTATGTAAATCACATAGTGTAAAACATAAATTACCTCCTATCCCTACTCTTTTTCAATTTACAAAAAATTTCTTATTTTTAATAAGTTTCTGATACATAATAAAACAGTCAGATACATTATATAGTATTCCATTTTATCCGTTTGTTGAGTAATTTGGGGGATTTTTATTCGTTTGTTGAGTAATTAGGGGGATTAAAAATTGAAATTTGAATGAATTCCTACTTTTAATATGTCACGGTTATTATTCCCTTAAATAAAGGCATTAACTTGTGTGTTTCAAAATCAGTTTTATTCCCTTAAATTTTGTCATTAGTGATCTTCCCTTCTTTTAGGCAGAAACGATTTTTTGTATCATGTTAGTATCAAGTAGACAGACTTATAATTGTAGTTACACTTATGTATCAAGTACGACTTTGCATTTTTTGTGTCAACTATAACTTTGCATTTTTTGTATCATGTTAGTATCAATTAGACAAACTTATAATTGTAGCTAAACTTATGTATCAAGTATGACTTTGCATTTTTTGTATCATGTTAGTATCAAGTAGACAGACTTATAATTGTAATTACACTTATGTATCAAATACGACTTTGCATTTTTTGTATCATGTTAGTATCAAGTAGATAGACTTATAACTGTAGTTACACTTATGTATCAAGCACAACTTTGCATTTTTTGTATCATGTTAGGCTATAAAGTGTCTGTTAAGTATCATTTTGACTGACTTATGATATGTTGTTAGAATTATGTATCATTTTGGTTATCCATTGTTAGAAAAAAATGGCGGACAGAGATGGCGGACAGATTAGACGAAGGCGTACGGACGGAGAGCACAACTTTGATTTTCAAAGGCGGACAGGTAGAGAAAAATGACGGACAGCTTAGAGGAAGGCGGACGGACGGAATAAAGATATTTTGATTTTCAAAATTAAGAAGATGAACAGTTGAGTAATTGATTAGTGGGAGTGGTGTAAAAGGTTTCTTTATTTGGGGAAAATAAAGAGTAAAATAAGGGGTAATATTTAATTGGTTAGTATTAATTATGGGAGTCGTGTAAATTGGTATTTTATTTGGGGAAAATATAGAGTATAATTAGGGATAAGGTTTAATTGGTTTGTATTAATTAGGATTCTAATTTAATAATGTATCTGTTAGATTAAATTTATTAAAAAATAGGGATTTTAGTAATTTTTAAAAAAAGAAGGGAAATATGGAGAATATGTAAACTTAAGTTGTATATTCAGGTAATTAATCCAATTTCAAATCCATAGCATTAACATATAGTGTATAGCTAATAGTTAAAATCACACATGATATTTTTTTTACAAGTTTCGCTCTTTAACTACTAGTTATTCTCTTTTTATATCTCAATTATCACCATTTAGCTAATAAAATATATTTTTAATACGTAGATGATAATAATTTGTATAGCCTAGCACAAGAAAAAATGAAGAGCTATCGATATCACGAAAAAATAATAATTGAGATATGTTTCAACTATAATCTATATAGTATAGCATAATATTTTTTAAAAAAAAATTAAAAGAAACATAATCATTAAATATAATATCATTATAAGAATAATTGTTTAATTTTATTTATTTGTAGGCCACCAAAGGTTCCCAAAAATTATTAGAAAAAGACTTATATAATGATAAGTACTTCTTTTGACTTTATATAAAGGTGAAGAAAGAGACAAAATTCACCAAATATAATTTGAAAACATATCACTAAAATATTTGGTCAGTACTGGACCTACATGTCCAGTCCATTGAATCTGAAATTTAACATATCTAACTCCAATTCATTGAATCTGCATTATACACGGATACATTAGTGGTCAAATAACGTGAATTAAATTATTTTAAAATAATCAATTTTGAAATAACTTTTTCCTATTTATGAGGTAGAATAAAAATACTCCATTTTTTTGAACCTAATTACACCCGCGATCTTTCGATGGAAGTCATAAACACTCCTTTATTCTCACCAAACTTAGATATTTTCAATATTTATCTCAATTTTTCGTTATAAGCTTCATACTTCTACGAGAATTTAAAACCGACATATGACAGTTTCAAACATTATTCTAAGACTATCAATAGTAGGGAAATGAAACTCATAAGTTTTACATGAACATAATTCAAAACAAACTATTACTTCATTATATATAAAAAAACATAGTGGCAAGGAGTACAAATCTGAATATATGGAACCTGGTAAAAAAATAGGACATTGATAATCCTATCAAAAAACTAGGGACTGGTTAAAAAAACAACCTATATAAGGTTGTAATGGCCAAGCCCCTGGGAATAACAGGCACCACAACAACAGAAATTTGCTCAAAGCAACTAAAGACTAAAAGACACATAATAGAATACTTACAGTGAAAACACTAAAGACTCTTGAACATGAAGAAACTACACAACTAGTGTCTGATTCCTGCAATGTAGCTAAGCACAAAAGAGGCAAATGCGCGATGAATCTTGTCTATCGCAGTTTTAGCTGAATGATGCAAACCGCCTGGCTTTCGAGGAGAGCATGAGTGAAAATTTTAATCTCAGTACAAGGTGACTGTATTCTCGGGAGACCATGGCATGATGGAGGTAAGTCTCCAAAAATGGCTGAAACAGGGTTCGATTTGACGAAGCCTGCAAAAAATGGTGGGAAAAAGATGTATGCCATAGCGTCCTGGAAAACAACCGAGACACTGAAGTATTAGATAGCCACGAATATATACGGGCTAAAAAAAGAACACTCATGTTTGCTTCTGTAATTGCCAGGCTGAATGAACCAATATAGCTTTCTGCTTATTCGTTTTGACCATTTCGAATGCATTTCCTTGTGCCCTTTGTGGGTTTAGGAGAGGATGTCACACCTCCACAAATCCTCCACAAGAAGCTCGACTGAGCTGCAACTAACGGAGCAATGCTGGAGATTCAAGCCGAGTAGATTCTCTCCTAACTTTTTAAGAGAAGGGACACTCTTGTTCGATACCATGGAGCAACCTGATAAGGAAAGGACCTGCAAATTCACTTGCACTCCACGGGATAAAGCAGCTACACCAGAATCAGTTATTGCACTCTTAGAAACATCAAGATCAATAAGTAATGGGCAATAATCTGCAATTGCCACTAAACTTGCATCGGTTACCTTCCTGCATCCGTCGAGATTCAACAATTCAAGGGTCTCGCCATGTCGCGTAGCCAATGAAAGCACCACTTGGTCTGTCAAGTTCAGGCAGTCGCTAAGGTTCACCTTAACAAGTCCTTCACAGTTCTCCAAGAGTGGGAGAAGACCAGCATCGGTTATTCCACAAAGCCCACTGAGATCTAATTGATGCAGCTTGGGGCAGAGCATACCAACCATAGCTAAGCTACTGCTCCCGAATCCTGGACAGCTTCGGATAGACAAGGACCGAAGAGATTCACATGGAGACAGCATGGAAGTTTGGAGAGCTAGATCCTTGATTCCCATGCACTTCACTAGGGAAAGAGACTTTAACTTCCTGCAGTTTGAAACTGCATTAAGGATACCTACTTGGGTAATTCTGTTGCACTCCTCCAAGATTAAACTCTCGAGAGATCCAGCCTCTTTAGCAAAAGCAACAAGACCACCGTCAGAAACAAAGCAACACTTGCGAATGCACATATGTTTGAGATTTGGGCATCCCTTTCCCACAGCTTCAAGACCGACATCAGTGGCTCCCTGGCATAAGGTGATTGTCAAAGAAACCAAAGACTGGAGGCCTTGAGCATTACCCATGACCCAAAATCCCTTCTGACTCACATTACGAAGTGAACAAAGATTAAGACTGGTAATCAGCTTGCCGTAGTGACCAATGACAGCAAGCGAGAAATCGGTAATGTTTAGACCATGTAGTTTCACTTTTGTTAACATTGAAGCACCTGATGACAGAAGACTAGCAACTCCCTGATCTCCGACAAGTGGGCAGTCCTTAATTGTAAGAGACTGTAGTTTGGTGCAGCATCTTCCAATAGCTTGCAAGCCTTCGTTTCCAATCTTTGGACAGGATTCAATAGTCAATGAAGTCAAGCTAGGGCAATTCTCTGCTATTGCAACAAGACCCTTGTTGGAGATTGAACGACAGTGGCTCAGATCTAGCTTTTCTAATGAATGGCATTCCCTTGCAACCTCCAAGAGACCTTCATCTCCGGTAGAAGGAACATTCCACAATGATAGGACCCTAAGAGAAGGACACCCATGTGCAATAGCAGATAGACCAACATTAGTAATACCACGAGCTGAGTTACTCCCTCGAATAGAAAGCTTTCCTAGTCCACCACGGGTAGACGTCCCAACTGCAATTGCAGCAAGTCTAACATCAGTAGCTTTCTTCCCTTCCACACACCTGGTAAGGTATCCATCACATTCAACTTCAAGATCTTCATCTTTAGAGATCATTATAGCGTCATTTAGATTGTTATAGCTCTTGCTCCTGCAAATTTCAGAGTTCTTCACGCTACTCAACACTGTAAGCCAGCGCTTAGAAACACAAGCTGCTGCACCCCTTTCTCGGCCTCCAGGCAATCGTCTGAGGATCTCAAATAGGCATTCATCAGGAAGAACCTCAAGAGATGGATCCTTTGATCGGTCTTCGACAACAAAGGGGCCACTAATTCTTGCCCTCTTCCTAGGAGGACAGTAAACATCAGCATGACCCAAAGACAACATGAGACCCAAATCTGCAGAACAAAACGATCCACCAGAGTAGAACTCATCATCACCTGAAATCCAAGGAGAACATACACTGTCAGCTATATTTTCCCTTAAATCAACAAGCTATAGCATACTAAATTTTGTCTAGTCCATATGCCCATTTCTTATGAATTTTCACTTCAACTTCACAACAGATAAACAACCATCACATGTAAATTAAAGCTTTAGATCTACCTATTATGTACATACATCTTCAGATCAGATCAGATGGATCATTCTAGATAGAGAACCCAAAAGAGTAATCCACAGTTTCTTCAATATATTACCAATCTTTAATATAGATTTAGAACATAAGACAAAAGAAGATCTATCTAACACAAATTAATCTTCAAAGCCAAATATATAGCCTCATCATAACTTTTTCCCCTTTTTTATCCATTTCAGTATATTAATGTTCATATTCACCTCAACAATCATGCACCTATACAAAGTTTATATGAGTTAATTTCTTAGATTGTCACTCAACTTTTATTATCTCCTAAACCAACTTCCTTTTAAAAAAAACACCATGATTGGATCTAAACCTAAAAGATCATCTTCATTTCAGTAAATTAACAAACCATATTCATCTCAAGTTATCAACAATCATGCACCTAGACATAGTTATAAACTAAATTCATGGATCTAAACCTTGATAGAATTCATCTTCTTCTCACTCTCAACAATCATGTAACTGTATAAATTTACAAACTTTATTCAAGATTAACAAATTATATGAATCTAAAACATAACAAATCAATCTCTATCTCAGTAATTCATGATGAAAAAACAAAAAACTGTAACTGAACTTCAAAATTCATTGAAATATGAACAACCCCATAACTTAAAATAACAAAGAAATGAAGTTTTTGAAACTCACCACTGTAATTAACAAGAGTAGGCATGATTGTTCTTCAATCCCAAACTGTAAAGCAAAAAAGATCAGATTTTGAACCAAGAAAAACACAACCCAGATTATATCTTTAACCAAGATTTGCATTCCAGATGAAAAAATCCAATTTTTTTTCAAGAACCCTCAAAAATACAGATTTTTAAAGAACCCCAACAGAGTAGGGCAAAAAAATAGAGAGAGAAGAAAGATTGAGGTTAAAGAGAGAACAAAGAAAGAATGGTTCTTTTTTTTGGTTTTGGAAGTTATGTGTATAATGTATATATATATAAATATATTTTTCTAAAAAAAAGATTTCTTACAAATTAAATGTATTTGGTTAGTTCAATGAATCATTCCCTAAAACCGGTATTTCCAGTTATTCTTCAAAGCTAAGCCACTTGTGATTATACTCAGTACCTCGAACCAGCAAAACACCGTCCTGTTACTGGTTACTTGCTCTACCTGTTTCCGTTTTTTATATAACTCAAAAAAATCGTAATAACTTAATTAGTTGATTAATTGATCTTTTATTTCATTTGTGAAGGTTTGAATTTTTTTTTTTTGAAAAGAAGACGATTTCATCTTGTTGTTATAGTTATTTTTTGTTCAATTAAGATTACGTATTGTTTAGTTCGATTTAATAATTTAGCGGTTTGACTAATTAGTTATCCATTGATAGATATGTTGGTATCTTGTTATAGAACTATTAAAATATTAGGTTATGAGTCGTTAATCGTTATCAATTTAACGATAAAGATTCATGCACAAAAAAATTAATGAAAAATACAGGCACACTATAGAATAGTTGAGAGTTTGAAGCAATCATAAATATTGACTTTATATACGGAATGTTATACAAGTATGAAATTAAATATTGAATGTCTGTTATACGTATAATCTATTCAGTTACTATCGAATTATCGATTAACTCATTACGAAAAATACTCAAATAATTAAAAATCGACAAGTCAATACAAAAAAAATCCTATCTAAAATTACTAAATCAATAATTCATTAACAATAAATTAATAATAATTTTTTTAAATTTAAATTATTGATTTCAGTTTAATTTTGAACAGCCCTTCGTTCCATCCTATCTCAATTAAGCTTTTTTAATTGATCAAGGATCTATAAATATATTTTATCTCTATAACTTCTCAGATTTCACCGATAAAATTATATTAAATATATATCATTATTATTATATTAATTGAATTTAACTTCTAAAATTAATTTAACCTCTCTCAAAAAGGAAGAACGATATTTATTTGGGAACAAAGTAAGTTACAATTTAAAATAAATTTGCATTTATTATTTTCTCAACACATATTTGGCATAAAACTTCATTTTTATTTTAAGTAAAAATTGTACATGAACAAGAATAATTAGAAGTACAGCTCATTAAAAAGGAATTGCCACGTGGATTGACTCATGATGAAGTGTTACATTTTTTTTAAATATTTTATTAAAAATGTGGCATGTTTATTATTATTATTATTATTATTATTATTATTATTATTATTATTCAGTTTTCTACAGAGTCTGAAAAGAACAGCTTGCATTTTTTGCAGTACAATGAACTTGTCCTTTAAATTTTAAAATAAAAAGTTGTTTTGTTAAAAAAAAAAAAGGAAAATGAAAAGGACAGAAAGATAAAACGCAACTTGGCAAATGGCTATTTTTTAAACACATTTTAATTTTTAATTAACAAAACATATATTAATCAAGACTTTAATCACTAAATGTCACTCACGTCTTGTACTAATTTTATTTCATATATGTATTAATGATAACTATATAGAAACTATTTCGTTAATTTGTCCTCTTTAAAATATAACAGTTTAATAATATTATATATTTTTAAAATAATCTCAAATTTATTGAAAAGTTCAAAATTTTATTTAAAGATACATCGATAACGATTAATGAAAAGAGAAAAATACCACATTTGAACGCGTGGAAGATGAATAATTGGAAGTCCAAATTGGCACCATGTTAATTTAGACATTCGAAACACTATATTTTTGTAATTTTATAATGTGAATCAACATATTCATTGGTCCGATTAATTAATTCTTGGTACGTTATTGTAATAAAAATATTTTTTTTAGTGCTAATCAATATACACATAACAAAGCATGCTAAAAATTTTATCGATATTAATTAAAACATTATTAAATTCAATATCGCTATAATCTTTTAAAGATATTTATAAAATATGTTAATTATCGTTAACTAAATATCGCTAAAAAATATTTTTCATATACTGTGTTATAGTGTTTAATATAATGGAAACTGAAGTGCTCCCTTGCACAAAAAAATAATAATTCTCATTCGCAACTGATTAAATTCGATCGTATGATATCTAAGTTAAAAATATTTTTTTATCTATAATAAAAAAATTATCATCTACTAAACAGACGATAGAAAAAAATTATTAACCAACCTTATAAATTATGGTGCTTCTTATCTTGAATTATTATTATGAAAGGAAAAAAAAAGTGGGTCATCATCATGACTTGCATGAATGAACGTATATATATATATATAAGCAGATCTTTAAATTTGTTGAGTTTTTTTCCCTCTACGTCATTTCCCTATTGAATCATTGAATCCCCATAATTTGTTCCATTTAAACAAACACTGTTGTTTGATATTGAACCAGATTTGTGAGAGGTATGATAGAGGATACATATGTTGTTCCACAACTCATTAGTCCAATTGATAGTGAAAATGTTCGAGAATAATTGTGTTTTATTTGAGTCATTTGAATACATTAGAAAACAAATGAGACCAACACGGTTTGTCTTCATTCATTTAATCAAAATTATTACAATTCGAACACAATTGAAGACATTTACAACAGAAAAGTCGATCAAAATCAACCAACAGTATTTTAAATAAACAAATTATGTGTTGTTCAATGATCAATAGAAAAATGACATAGTTGAGGTACCTGAGGAAAAAAACTTAACAAGTTCAGAGATCTGTTTATATATATATATAGAAGAGCCATGATTAGGACGACCAATGACAATATTGTAATTTTAAACATTATTTATGGGCAAAGTTATAACTTTATAATTGCATAATTAGTGGTCAATATAATTTTCTAGAAGAATCCAATAATCTTTTTCAAGGGTCACAACAAAAAAAATTCATGTGTAGCCCCACATAATCATTTTATTTTATTTTTAAATATATATTTGTTTAATTATAATAATGTAAAAATATTTATACAATTTAAATAGTTCATATATGTTTATTGTTACTACAACATATTCAGTATAACCTACCATCTTCCATGATGTAATTTTCTTTTAAACTATATACAATGTTTTTTAAAACATAAATATTCATATAGTTTTAACAGAACAGGGTCAAAATATCCTTAAACTATCCGAAATAGTTCATATTTATCCTTAAATTATATTTCGGCTCAAAATTCTCCTTTATGTCAAACTATTGGGTCAAAAGTGCAATTCTTATTAATGGAAGTTGTTAAATGATATGTGAATACCACATTGCACGTCAATAGGGTTCCACTGCACATAGACTAAAAGGAAAAGGCTAAAAAGATACCCTTAAACTATTTGAAATAGCTCATATTTATCCTTAAACTATATTTCGACTCAAAACTACCCTTTTCGTCAAACTATTGGGTCAAAAGTGCCCTTCTTATTAACGGAAGTTGTTAAGTGCCTGTGAATTCCACATTGTACGCCAATAAGGTTTCACTGCCACATAGACTAAATTCTTAAATCTTTATTACTTCCCCCCCCCCCCCCCCCCTCATTTCATTATTTTTCAGAAATGATTTTACTCCTTCTCCTTCATTTTGCGGCTAAGAGTTTCAAAGCTTTATTCGTCACTATGTTTCAAAGTGGATCTTCATGGTTGTAGGTTAGTAAATCTTTTTTCTTATTTTATCTCCAATATAATATTTATTTAATCTCCAAAATAAATTTTGTTTTATCTTAAAAAATTGTGACTTAAATTAGAAAACAAAAATATCACAATTCTAAAGAGATAAAAAAAATAGAGTTGATAATGTAAGAATAAAAAAAAAGACAAAATAATGAGTGCATAGTTGTAGTTTAATAAAACACATAATCAATTAATGGGATAAATTTTGAAATTGTATAAATATATGGAAACAAAATTAATTTGGCATAGAATTATATATCATATAATATAAAACTTCCACAATCGATAACAACATATTCACCTTCATATAATAGTGTTGCACTTTTTTTTCTTGATTTCTACTTTTTGCAATCTTGAATTATTATAAATTAGTGTCATTCGTCGAGAGTAAGGAACACATTAAATATTAGATTATGAATACTTTACAACTTAAAAATAAATGTTTTCTCAATTGTTATCAATATTTGAATTTCAAAATTAAAATACATTATTACCTTATTTAAATTAAATTTTTTGATTATTATCGATAGGATATTGATAAAAAAAATACTGTAAAAATAATTGTGAATTATTTTCATTTTAAATTTTGTTAAAAGGCAAAATAGTTACAAAAACTTAAATTTTATAAATATAAAACAGATCTAAAGTTTGTACTCACTCCCTTTCGGTTTATATAATTTTAATTTAACTTACATGAAGATTTTATAAAAGAAAAAAAATACTTTAAAAACTCATGGTAAACCATAGATGTTCATAGGACTATAAATCATCTTACTAAGAATAAAATGAATATTTTAATGTCAAAATGTTATTTAAATATATTATTCATCATTCTTTTGAAACTGACTACAAAGAAAATATGTCACATAAATTATTTTAAAGTAAAATTTTCATAAATTTACTTAGTGTAAAGAGTTAATTACATTATATCCCTACCTTTTTCAAATTAAAAATTTTTTCTTAGAATTAAATAATTTCAGATAAATCAGCACACATGCGGATACGTCGATCGTGATACATTCTTATTGAGGAAACTTGTAAACACATAGCTCACGAATGAACCCGAGAGGGGAGGGGTGTATTCGAGAGAGAATATGAATGTATCAGAGAGGAAAGAGATGTATCCAAAAGAGGATAGGGATGTATTCAAGATGTGCTAAAGATGTATTCAAGAGAGGGTAGGAATGTATCCGAGAGGAGATACTGATGTGTCTGATAGAGGATAGGAATGTATCTGAGAGGAAATTTTTGTAATTTTTTTAAATAGTAGAAAACTTTAGAAACTATAATAAAATAATTAATTTACATAATTTTTTTCTCTTAAAATTGAAATTTTTGTAAATATATTGGGCCCGTGAACGGACCTTCAATTATCTAGTATATATATATATATATATATATATATATACACACGTCTCAATTAAGTGAACCTATTTTAGAAGTTTTAATTTGTTTGAATCTTCGAAACAAAAATAACACTAATATATTAAGAAATTATAAATAAAACATAATATTATTAATTCATTTTTAAAAAATTGAAAATTTTATAAACAAGTATAGAAGTTTTCAAAAAGAATTAATTGCAAGGGTAATATATATAGAAAGATTTGAAGTAATGTTTTCGTAAATTAGTAAAATGAAGAATTAATCTGAGACAGTAAAATAATCAACTAATATGAGATGGAAAAAGTAACAATCAACATGTCGTGATAAAATTAATAAAATTTCTTTATTTTAATTAGAATTTTATCTTGGAATCAATTTGTGTGTTGAATTCTTTTTATTAGAAAATACTTTCTCCTAGTAAGCCTTGTGCAAATCAAATCTAAATTAATCAAATTTTAATATAAATATCAATCTAACATATAAAAAAATAATAGCAACAATTAATGGATAACATTTGATCTATTTCAAAAAAGTATATCTGAAATCCAGGGACTTTTGTTGCTCATTACCTTTAAATAGCTTTATCTTTTGGACTTTGTCATAGGGCACCCAAAAAAAATTGTGTCAACTTGATTGATTCATTTCGATTAAAAAATAATGATATAAATTAATTTTTTTTTAAATGAAATTATTATAAATAAATTAATTTTTTAACTAATAACGTAAATAAATTTTTTATTAAAATTTAATAACATATTTGAGCATTTTTTCTTCGTAAATTTATCATAATTATTAACCAACTTAATTACTTATATATATGTCATGTTAAAAATTTGTATGTGACGGCAACATATATAGTTCTATCAATACCTAAATCTAAGATATTTTAGGGACCAAAATATACACGTTAATTAATAGAATTTTAAATAGATCGAATCATAAGTACATTACAAGGATCGAAAATAAAATTTACCAAAATTTTTATTGTTTGATCACTACTTTGTTCATAATAATACTCTCCTTTTTAGTTCCATCTTCATAAATTTTTTATATTCCTTGAATAAATCAGCTCTTAATATATAATATTTATCGATTATTTTTAATCAATTAATTCAAATGACGTTAATATCGATCACAAATTATACAACAAAGTCGTGATTCATAATTATTACCATAAATTTAAGACAAAAAATGTGGTTAATTTGTGCTAACGTGGGGCTCTTGTGGACATATATTATTTTTGCAATAATACTAAAAGTCATTTTTTGTTACAATTTGGAAAAGGGTATGTAAGAATAAAGAAAATATACAATCAATTTGCTATTAATTATGTCGACGATAAATTATTGGATAAATTCATTGTATGGCTCGAAATATATATAAGTCATAAGTTCCCAATTTTGTCAAAACCACATACTACATATAATAGTATTTTATTTACTAATTTTTAAAAAAATGATTATGGTTAATATTGCATTATCTTGACTTGATAAATAAGACTTTGCTCAAGTTATGATTCGAATCGCGTTAAAATATAATGAAATTATTGAGATGTTTTTAGCTATCGAGATTAAATTTGAATGTAAAGCTCAGTTAATTTCGAATATCATATTTATATAAAAAAATATAATCATTCATAGAGGTAGGTATATATATATATACGTAGGGACTAGGTCATGGAAACGAAAATGGTGGAAATTTGATTATATAATCAATGAGAAAGAAGATTACAAAAGCTAACATGTAATCTATATTGCTAGCTACATTGATTCCAAAGACTAAATCAAAGCAATTATGACAAAAAAAAAAAGGGAAAAGAAAAATGGATTTAAAAATTAAAGTTTATTAATTTTGACGATCTTTAGTTGTTATTGAATCTATGATTTATTCCGTAGACATTTAGATATGCAATATAAAATCATAATTTTAAATTTCTATTTGGACATGTGATTTGATATTATAATTTAAAACTAGGGTTTGGATATATATGTGATTTGGTAACATGATTCTAAGGGTGTGTTTGGTACGAAGGAAAATGTTTTCCATGGAAAATGTTTTCCTAGAAAATGTTTTCGTGAAAAACAAGTAGATTTCGAACTTATTTTCTCATGTTTGATTGGTGAGTAGAAAATATTTTTCGTGTGTTTTATTTATGAATGAAATTAATTTTTGGGTGGGTTGGGGGTGGGTGGGGGCTGGTAGCGTGTGGGGATAGGAGTTTAAAAATAAAAATTTGAAATTGAAAATATTTTTAAAAAGCAAAATTAATTTTTTAGGGAGGGGGTGGGGTTTGGGGGGCTGGCCGGTGGTGGGTGGGTGTAGGTCGGGGATCGGGTGAAAAAATAAAATTTTAAAATTAAAAATATTTTTTTAAAGTTGATATTTTTCGGAAAAAATGTAATTTGAAATTGGAGGAGAGTTTTGAAAAATGTTTTCCTTAATTTTTGAAGGGAAGTCATTTTCCTTAATTTCGAGGAAAATGAGTTGATTTGAAAACATTTTCCAAAACTTTTGTCCCAACCAAACATGAGAAAATTGAAAAACACCTTCATACCAACCAAACACACTCTAAATCTCAAATTTTCCTACCAGGATTTCGGATTTCAAAATTTTTAGATGTTATACATAGAAGTTTATATATATATTTTTTTTTTTAAAAAAAACATCATTATTTTAAAGTTTGCAAGGGAATAAAGCATATTCGCGTGATGAGATTGTTTGTAACATGTAAAATGATTATATGTTAAAAAATAGTCAGTTATTAGTTTTTGTTGAGGGTAGGTCTTTATAGAATAACATGTCTTTGAAAGTGTTGGTGTATATATCACAAAGTATAATAAATTACAGCTGAAAAATAAAATGAATAAACAAATCACTTAACTGGTACATGGATATCTCGCTTTCTTTTAAAAAATTCAAGCTCACGATGGTATTAATCTATATCGATCTTACATTATATCTCTTGACATGTCTCCTCCAGCATATAACAAATCAACAACGTCTTACAATTCAAATAATTTAAAATTAGTTGAAGATTTCAAAGTTTCACAAAAAAAAACATATCTTTCTTCAATATAAAATTACTCTCTTTTATATAATAAATTAATTAAAGCATTAAAATATTCTTCGTTATCACAATTCTCTCGCTCACTACACTAACCTCAATATAATCCTTCTTATTTTTCTTCACTTTATATTCTTGTACAATTACCCAATAAAGAAACCATCTTTATATAGGTAAGAAACTTTTCTTTATATTTATAAAATTATGAATACAAAAAATATATGAGATAGTAAATTAAGTAGATAAATAATCTTAAAATTACATAACTTATAATATATATAATGAGATAGAATAACTAAGAAAACGAAGAGTTAGTGGTTATAAGAGTTATAAAAGAAATAAAAGACCACTTTATGCCTAATTAACAATAATAAGCATTATGTGGCCACAAACATAAATGACAAATGCAGCACAATTAAACATTAAAGAATCACCAACTTTAATAAAAATAATAATATTAAAATGCTCAAAATCACCTATATAAAATTCGTAATTATTAATATTTACTTATAAAAGTAATAAAAAATATACGATTTATTAATGTTATGCCTTAGCTACTAGTATTTAAAAATATGAAATTATCAAGCAATTTATCGGTAATTCATCGTTAAACTATCACTAAATAAAATTAAAATTTTGAGTTTTTTTGCTATTTAAGGTAGAAGGAAATCTGATATATTATTGTTTGCTTATTTGATAAGACTGCATAAAAATAAGGACAATTTTGATAATTTTCACAATTTCTGATTTTTTTCGTGACATATAAGCAAAAATACAATTTAATAAATTCAAAAATTACATGTTTAAACAAAACTTCAACTTAAAACCAATCTAATTACAAATCATATCTGAAAATAGTCTTATACTATAATGTTAATCATAATTTATTATATGTATGTATATGTATATATTCAATAAAATTTCAAATATTTTATGTATATGGTCTAAATGAAAATTACTTTTAAAGTTTTTTTAAGACATTAACCAAATTGAACCTAACAATAGTAGTATATGAAGAAAATTTGTTAGGTTCAAAATTTGTACAAAATAAAATAAAATGTAGGCCACCATGCATGATGCTACCAATTAATTTCTAGGGACCTAGCTAGTACTTCACATAATTAAACTTTTTGAAAATTTATTTTATGTCTATGTGCATGTATATAATTATATTTATTGGGATCTAGGAGCATTCAAGGCCTAATGCATATAGAGACTACTTACCTAATGATTATAATGATGATTTTGTTTTAATTTTTTTGTTACACATTTACTTATGTAGATTGATAGATCATTAAATTTTCATACTGTAATATAATGAGGTGCGATTAGGGGTGTGCAAAAATCGAACCGACCAATAAACCGAACCGATAAAATGTTATTGGGTTATTGGATTTTTAATGGGTTTAGAAAAAATAATTATTGGGTTATTGGGTCGGTTTTGGTTTTTCCTATTGGGTTATTGGGTAAACCGATAACCCAATAAGACTATAGTTATTTACTACTTTACCCTTCCTCAATATTAAATATACATAATTTAATACATAAATAGATTCAATATTAGCTTTTCAGGTTATGTGATTTTTTGGTTAGGAAATTGGTGAGAATTTTGTTGATTATCTGGTGGATCAAGCAACTGTTCAAGATTGTCTGATTGAAATATTTTATTATATTTTTAATTCTAGTTCGTAATTGTAGGCGATAGCTTTTGCAAGTTTGTGAATGTTAGTAATTTGATTAACATTCAAAGTTTTCTATTATGTTTTGGCGGTAAGTTGGTAACATGTAATTATAACATACGTACTATTATATATTATCTGATCGACATTTTCTTATTGGGTTAACCGAAACCGAACCGATAACATCAAAAATCGATAAACCAATAAACTGATAAAAAATTTCTTATTGGTTTGTTATTGGGTTAGCATATTTTAAAATCGAAAACCGATAAATCGAACCGATTATATGTAAAACCGAATCGAACCGACCGATGCACACCCCTAGGTGCGATAAATATGATTTTAAGTTAGCTTTACGACATGATAATACAAAATTTTCTTTATACTATAATTTGTGAAAACATGAAAAAATATTAGAGATTAATGAAAGTGTTTCGATATAAAAAGTTAAAATGACATTTAAAAAAAATTCAATAAAAGGATCAAATGGTTATATATACAAATTAGTTGGGCATATACAATATGTTATGAAATTAAATTGTTTTATTGCAAATAAAAAATATTAATATCTTAATTAAAAAGATAGAAAGTCATTTTATTATTTATTGAATATAAAACTATATGTTATTGACTTTCGGAGCGAAATCAGAATTATATTTTGGAGTTCTAAATTTCTATCCCCTTTCTTATATTGAGTTGTCTATCAGTTTTGTCAAAATTCACAAGTTATTACTTAAATTTTTAATACAAATATATATTTATAAAAAAAAAATTACTGAATTTATCTGAACCCACAAATTCCTATCGGAACTCTTTCGATTGTATAAGTGGGAAGGAGAAAGGAAAAAAGTAGCAAAAGGTGCATGTATTTTATATTTTTAAAAAATTATTCCCTCAATCTATGGGGATATATGATTAAATATAAATAATAATAATAATAATAATTTGGTAGTGGGAAATAGTGCATTGAATACAAAGTCATTTGCCTGTAATAAGAATGATTTGCCAAATTGGAGATTTTAATTAATTTAAAAACCAAACAATGCCAGCTCAACATCAACTAATTAACACACTAATTAATTCAATATTAAATGATGATGAAGACAAAAACTGGGTTGGACGGTATCTTAACCATATAATAATATTCTAAAAATATATTTTGATTAATTCTCAAGCTATCGAAAATAAATAAAAATAATTAGCCCTAGGATTATGGTCTAGGGATAATAAGAGTATAATACTTAGAGCTGTCAATATGGACTAGCTCATCCTATTCGGGCTAATTCATACAGGCTTCAATATTTTATAGTCAGGTCGGGCTAGCTTATTTTTAGTGTGAGCTAGAAAACGGTCGGCCCAACCCACAAGTACGTGGATCACATGCTTGTCGGGCCAGCCACTTTATTTAAAAATTATATTATTAATCTAGAATTATTAAATTAAATTATAAATTATAATTTAAAAATATTATCATAAATATCGGCAAAACAATGTTACATGATGTTAATGTTACTACTTTTTAATCAAATCCACAAATAAAATTATCTTTGTAATATTTATTAAGTATTTTTCAAGTAAAAGCATAAATATCTAAATAGAAATATTAACCTAATTGTTTTGAGTTTGAACTCTCTTTAGTTTTAAATTTTTATATTATATTATATTTTTAATTAATTTTTATTGGCCCACGGGCCGACCCTACTGATATTTCTCAAGCTCTACAAATCAACAGACTTATTCAGACCGGGCTAAAAAACTCTTTTCTCAAATGGGCTCCAAAAATCGTAGTCCAACCCTATTAAATTCCAGGTTATGCCAAATCGACTTAACATGCCTAGCTCATATTGACGGCTCTAGTAATATTGATATTTAAGTGAAAAAAAAAAGTTAAGAAACACAGTGTGTCCATTGTCCAATAACTTTTAGATCGTGTACCATTGACCATGAAAATTAATAATTAATTTCATATAAAGTTTTTGCTTAGAAATTATTTATAAAATCATGGTGCTTAGTGATAATAAAAGAGTAAGACTTAAGTAATCAAGAAATTGAAGCCACACGGTTTTGCATTTGTTTAATACAAATAGTTAATTTAATTATACAAGTATTAAAATAATCATAATTAAGCTCATTTTAATATTACCAAGCATTAATTTAAAATAATCTGAAGATAATAATATAAATATATAATAGAACAAAATGTAGATGGGAAAAGAGACCAGGCATATGTGGTGGGGTAATTGAATTAGGATATTTTGCAAGACCAGATTCACTGTAATATTCATCAATTTTTTGTAATAAAAAATGCAATTTCTTTTTCAATGGCATGGGAAAATAAGTTGTAATAGTTCAAATGTTTTTTAAAATTAAAGGAGACATAAAAAAAATTCCCATAGAAAGTATCGAATATAATTGAAATATTTTATCACGTGTTCAATTAATGAAATAACAAATAATTTATAAGTATTTTCTAAATGAAATTTATTAATATAAGTTTAAAAGGATTGAAATGTATTACGTCAAAAAATGAAAAAAAACACGAAATAGTTTTGATACATCAAATATAGTAAATGCTAGATGTACTTAGTATTGGAAATGTAACGATCCAATCCTTTAATGATATTATCCACTCTCACTATAACAAAAATGATCATTAGCAGCATCTAATTCTTAATTGTCGCTAAATATGTATTTTTAGCGGCAATTTCACTTTTTGTATATGTCCCTAAAGCCTTTAGCGATATTGGTTTTAATGAAACTTAACTAATGCCGGTAAAGACTTTAGCACTCTATTAGTGTCAATATTCAATGCCGCTAAATTTTTTTTTATTATAATGTCTGACCTTAGATGCGCGTTACTGAGTTATAAAACTTACTTATATAGTATTTTATTAGGACTCTTATCATAAAAAAGAGTCTCAAAATAAAATGAATTTATCAATTGCAACAATATAAGACAATTTAGAGAGTGAACAACAAAGACAATTTTGGTGGCAATCACTAAGATAATTATTAGACTTCCCAACATAAAAAAAATATGAGAAATCCTGGGTTGTGATGTAATAGTGAGACTATTTTATTCTTAATCAAAAGTCTCGGATTCGATCTGGACTCCAACGTGAACTTCGAAAACCAGGTGAAAAACTAAAATACTAATAATATAAAAACTTGTATATTAGAGAGCTCTTGATTCCTTTTTAATGAATATATATATAGTACTTGAATTTCTTAGATTAAAATATGGGCTGGGCTGGTTCATGCAGCTTCTAAAAGCCCATTAAATTTAGAATGTTGGAAGAGTCCATTAACAAAATCAATTAGGCAAATGCAAAACAAGATATCCTTCTATTTAACAAATTTTTTTTTATCTTACAAACAACGATTATGGTAGGATGGATAAATCCCTTCGAGTTAGACCTCAAAGAATGAAAAAAAATCTTGGTAGGAGTTTTCCCCCCCTTTAACGAGCTTTATACATTGGACCGTATCAGTCAGGCTTCAAAGTAGGCATCAGACGTTAAGTTAAGAGTTCAGAAATTATCTTTCCAAATGACATCCAAGACATCGTAAAATGTATTGAACAAAGTTACGAGTTCATCCGAACCCAATTTAGTAGCATTATTATTAAAGGAACAAATGAATTACACATTTTTGGACCTTCCATGTTGTACCTAAGTATAATGCTTATCCCAAATTTTTTAAAAATTTGCAATATAAGGTCTATGAGAAACAACCTCTACCTCAACAAGTTACGATAAGGTATACATATATACTACGCTTAACACTCCCCTAGACCCCACTTGTGTGATTACACTGAGTATATTGTTATCGTGTACCATGTTTTGTTATGTGTTACACATGGTTCAGTCCTTAAGACAGCAAAGCTGGCCCACTGTATATGTGGTCCTCTGTATATTTGTCTCAAGTTCACATTTCTACTTTATTGAATGATCAGTTTTTGGATTGGAATCTCCTTTGTTTGATTTCTTCTTCTTTGTTATTTGAGAAAACACGGAAGAAGATACACGTAAATCCATCACTATCTTTGAAATTTGTTTTGAAGTTGCATATCGTTTATGAACACATTAGCTTTGTAGAAAATTTTCTGCAGTGTGTGTTACACATGGTGGAATATTCGACGTTAATATATATATATATATATATGTGGATAATGATGATTAATTTGTAAGAAGAGAACATTCATCGTTGCTGAGTACGAATAAGAAAGATGGAACGTCTCTATTTCTTTTATTCATTTCTTTGTTTTGTGTTGCTAATAAGTCGAACTTTTTCTTCTTCCTTTGAGCATCATCTTTGCTCTCCCACTGAATCTTCTGCTTTGCTTCAGTTTAAGCAATCCTTTGGAGTTAATTCTGGCTACTCCAACTGTTTTTCTTCTTTCGCGAAAACAAAGTCTTGGAATGAGAGTAGGGATTGCTGCAGTTGGGATGGAGTCACTTGTGACTTGTTAAACGGTCATGTTATCGGTTTAGACCTTAGTTGTAGTAAGCTTTTTGGCACTTTTCATCCCAATAGCAGCCTCTTCCAACTTTATCATCTCCAAACACTAAACCTTGCTTACAATGACTTCAATTATTCTTTAATCCCACATAACATTGGCCGATTGGCGAATTTGAGGCATCTCAACCTTTCTCATTCTTATTTTGATGGGAAAATTCCAACGGAAATCTCATACCTTTCCAATTTGGTTTCACTTGATCTTTCTGGTAATGAATGTGAACTTGATGAGAGAACATTTGAAACAGTGCTTCGCAACTTCACAAATATGGAGGTACTTTCTCTTGTTCTTGTCAACATCTCTTCTCCAATACCTGTGAATTTGTCAACCTCGTTAAGGTACGTTGATCTTTCTGCTACTTATCTGCGAGGTGTTCTCCCAGAGAGTCTTTTCCTTCTGCCAAACAGCTTGGAAATTCTCAGATTGAGTGATAATGATCTTCTCAAAGGAGTTTTACCAAAGATCCACGCGAGCAACACTGCTCTGTTGGAGTTGGATATTTCAAAGACAGGCATCTCGGGTGAGCTGCCTCATTCAATTGGCACATGGAGTTCCTTGAATATCTTGAACCTCTATGGATGTCATTTCTCTGGTTCCATTCCTGATTCCATAGGCAACCTAACACTAATTACAAAGTTGGATTTATCTTATAATCATTTCTCTGGTTCCATTCCTGATTCCATAGGCAACCTAACACAAATTACAGAGTTGGATTTATCTTATAATCATTTCTCTGGTTCCATTCCTGATTCCATAGGCAACCTGACACAAATTACAAAATTGGATTTATCTTATAATCATTTCACTGACCACATTCCTGATTTCATAGGCAACCTAACACTAATTACAAAGTTATATTTATCTAATAATCATTTCACTGGACACATTCCTGATTCCATAGGCAACCTAACACAAATTTCAGAGTTGGATTTATCTTATAATCATTTCACTGATCACATTCCTTCCACAATCTCTAAATTCAAGCACCTCACACGTTTCGATCTTTCATCCAACTCCTTCTCAGGTGAAATTCCTGACGTTTTCTCTAACCTCCAACAACTACGTCTTTTACATCTTAATGATAACAGCTTCATCGGTTCATTTCCTGATGCAGTTGTAAACTTGACACATCTTGCAACCTTAAACTTAAGGAATAATTTCCTATCAGGCCCACTGCCTAGCAACGCAAGCATGCTTCAAAAGCTAACCGAGCTGGAATTGTCGTACAACTCACTGAATGGTACCATACCATCTTGGGTGGTTAGCCTACCTATGCTTTATTCAGTGTCTCTCCAACATAACCAATTCAGAGGACTAGCCGATGAAGTGATCAAAACAAACCCAACATTAATGCAACTGTATTTAAGCAATAATCAACTTAGTGGTTTTTTTCCTCAATCACTTGCGAATCTTACAGATCTTTATATCCTTGACCTTTCATCAAATAACATCACCGGTCATGCGGTACCAAATATCACCTTTCCTAGTCTAGGAATTTTGGATTTATCATCTTGTGAACTGAAGGATTTTCCACTTTTCTTGAGAAATGTAAACACACTGACGGTGCTGGATATTTCTAACAATAAGATTCGTGGTCAAATCCCTAACTGGTTTAGCGGCAAGGGGTGGGAGTTCTTGTTGCACCTAAATCTTTCGCATAATTCATTAACAGGCCACCTACCACAATTTCATAATTACGATAGTCTAGAGTATCTTGATCTTAAATTTAACTCGCTTGAGGGTCCACTACCTTCGTCCATTTGTAACAAGAACGAGCTAGAATTTCTAGATTTATCACACAACAACTTCAGTAACTCTATTCCAAGTTGCTTGCAAAGCATGGCTAGTCTAACGGTACTGGACTTAAGAAGGAACAATTTCACAGGGAGTATTCCACCATTATGTGCACACAACACTTCATTGAGAACCATTGTCCTGAATGGTAATCAATTTGAAGGACCTGTCCCGATGTCGTTGCTCAACTGTGATGGTTTAGAAGTTCTTGATTTGGGGAATAACGGTATAAATGACACGTTTCCAGCTTGGCTAGGAACACTTGAACAACTGCAGGTCCTAATATTAAAGTCCAATGTGTTCCATGGACCAATAAGTACTTGTCAGACTAAGATTTGCTTTCCCAAGTTGCGAATTTTTGATCTTTCTCGTAATGAATTCAGTGGCTCACTTCCTGCAAAAGTTTTTGGAAACTTCAAGGCAATGATCAAATTAGATGGTGAAGACAGAGGGAAAATCAACTACATGACACAAGTTACGAACTCAGCTTACTCATCATATGAGGATTCAGTGAGTTTGGTGATCAAAGGGCAGAATATTGAGCTACAAAGAATCAGCACAATTATGACAACCATAGATCTCTCAAGCAACCATTTTGAAGGTGACATCCCGGAATCACTAAAGGATCTCACCTCACTTTGGCTACTCAATTTATCACATAACAATCTCAGAGGTGATATTCCAATGGAACTAGGAGGATTGAATATGCTTGAAGCGTTAGATCTCTCTTGGAATCAACTCACTGGAATGATTCCGCAACAATTGACAAGGCTAACCTTTCTGGCATTCTTAAACCTCTCTCAAAATCACCTAGTTGGACGCATTCCTCAAGGTTCACAGTTCAACACATTTGAAAATCGCTCGTATGGTGGAAACCTTGATTTATGTGGTCCTCCTTTATCAAAGCAATGCGGAACGAGTGATCCATCACATGCTCTTCAGCCAGTAGGGTCTGAAGAAGATGAAGACGAGTCATGTTTTTTTAGTGGATTTACGTGGGAATCCGTAGTCATAGGCTACAGTTTTGGACTCGTTGTTGGAACTGTCATGTGGAGCCTCATGTTTAAATATCGTAAGCCAAAATGGTTTGTCGAATTTTTTGAAGGCATTTTCCCCAAGAAAATGAGAAGGTCACAGAAGAGAAGGCTGAGACTGCGGATTTAATCGAAGATTGAAAGAGCCAGTTATCTTTGTATAATAAGTAATGTTGGAATTATCCCAATCACCTCTTTCTGCATTTTTTGTTCTGTTAATGAGCGAACAAAGTATCATATTAGTAGTTGAAAAGAAATATAAATTACTAAGTATCATCAGAATTTTATCCTCTGAAATCATCTAAAAAGTACCGAATCGTGTCGCAACGTTTGATCACTCCATTTGTTACACCTCTATCTTGAGTCAAATTTGTATACACAAACAAGTTCTCTACCTTATTAATGTAAAGGTAAAAGCACCACTCGCCCCAGACCCCACTTGTGGAATTACACTAGTAGTTGTTGTTATTACACTGTTTCACTAGCAAAACACTGCTGTTAAGATGACAAATTAAACCTAAAGAATAAGGAGCAAACCAATTAATTTATTGTCATATTAAATGATTTTTTAAAAAGAACTATTTGATGTCAGATATTATTACATAGTGGAATAGAATAAGATCAAGTTGTCACATGCCTGTATCTAATAACATCAACTTGTCATTAATCAAGTCAATATAATAGGGGACAAGTATTAACTTTGGCCCCATTAAGTGGAAAATTATAGAATGTACCTAACAAGTTTGAAAACTATTGTGGAAAAAACAGAAGAAGAGATGTTGATGGAGAGTTGTACAAAGTTGACTTAAAACAGGAGTTCAAATATCTATAAAAATATGTATGGATTTTTGTAAGAACATAACATTCTGTTATATGTTGAAAACAAATATAAAAATGTGGCCTCTCCTTTTCATTTATTCACTTTTCTGTTGTGTATTTCTAAGAGTAAGTTTTTCTTCATCCTTCGATCGTCATCTTTGCTCTCATAATGAAGCTTCTGCTTTGTTTCAGTTTAAGCAATCCTTTAATATATTGGACTTCTCCCCGTGTGATACGTCATTGGCGAAAACAGTTTCATGGAATGAGAGTAACGATTGCTGCACTTGGGACGGAGTCACTTGTGACATGTTAACCGGTCATGTTATCGGATTGGACCTTAGTTGTAGTCGGCTTAATGGAACTATTTATCCCAACAGCAGCCTCATGCAACTTCATCATCTCCAGACACTAAACCTTGCGAAGAACTACTTCTATCCTTCTACGATTCCAAATGACGTTAGCCGGTTGAGGAATTTGAGGCATCTCAATCTTTCTGATGCTTACTTTCAAGGGGAAATCCCAACAGAAATCTCATACCTTTCCAATTTGGTTTCACTTGATCTTTCTGTTCCTTCTTATGTGAATGGATTACAATTTGATCAGAGAGCATTTAAAGCAGTGCTACAGAACTTGACAAATCTGGAGGTACTTTCTCTCTTTGGTGTCGACGTCTCATCTCCGATACCTATGAATCTTTCTTCCTCCTTAAGGTATGTCGATCTTAAGGTAACTAATTTGGAAGGTGTTCTCGCGGAGAGCTTTTTCCTTCTGCCAAAATTGGAAACACTCTATTTGAGTAATAACTATCTTCTCAAAGGAGTTTTACCGAAGATCCACCCGAGCAGTACTCTGTTGGAGTTGGATATTTCATACACAGGAATCTCCGGTGAGCTGCCTGATTCAATCGGTACCTTAAGTTCCTTGACTCGCTTGTACCTCTTTGGATGCCAATTCTCTGGTCGCATTCCTGATTCTATTGGCAATCTTACACAAATTAGGTATTTGAATTTCGGTAATAATCATTTTACTGGCAATATTCCTTCCACAATCTCTAAATTGAAGCACCTCGCAGTTTTAACTCTGTCATCTAACTCCTTTGGAGGTGAAATTCCCAGTTTTTTCTCTAACCTCCGAGAACTACGATATTTAAGTCTTTCTAATTGCAGCTTCATCGGTCCGTTTCCTTCTCCAATTTTAAGCTTGACACAGCTTGAAACTTTAGACTTGTCGAGTAATTCCCTATCTGGACCACTTCCTAGAAATGGAAACATGCTTCAAAAGCTAGCCGACCTGGATTTGTCTTACAACTCACTGAATGGTACCATACCGTCTTGGGTGTTAAGCCTACCTTTGCTATCTTCAGTGTCGCTCCATCATAACCGGTTAAGTGGTTCTTTTCCTCAATCGCCTGTGAATCTCACAAACCTTTATTCCCTTGACCTTTCATCAAATAACATCACCCTCGATGCGGGAATACAAATCACTTTACCTAGCTTACAAATTTTGCTGTTATCATCTTGTGAACTGAAGGATTTTCCACCCTTCTTGAGAAATGTAGAGACAATTATGGTCTTGGATATTTCTAACAATAAGATTCGTGGTCAAATCCCTAACTGGTTTAGCGGTATGAGGTGGGACTCCTTGTTGCACCTAAACCTTTCACATAACTCATTAACAGGTCACCTACAACAATTTCATTATTATAGTCTAGAGTCTCTTGATCTTAAATTTAACGCCCTTCAGGGGCCACTACCTTCATTCATTTGTAACATGAGCAGCCTTAGCCTTTTGGATTTGTCAAACAACTACTTCAGTGACTCGGTTCCACATTGCTTGGGCAGCATGGTTGGTCTATCTGTGCTAGACTTGAGAAGAAACAGTTTCACTGGGAGTCTTCCATCATTTTGTGAGCAGAGCAATTCATTGAGAACCATTGTGTTGAATGGTAATCGTTTTGAAGGAACTGTCCCGATGTCGTTGCTCAAGTGTGATGGTCTAGAAGTTCTTGATGTGGGGAACAATGTTATAAATGACACGTTTCCAGCTTGGCTCGGAACTCTTCAAGAGCTGCAGGTCCTTATATTGAAGTCGAACAAGTTCCATGGACCTATAAGTACTAGGCTGAATTTTAGTTTCCCTGTGTTACGAATTTTTGATCTCTCTCATAATGAGTTTGGTGGCTCACTGCCTGCAGAAGTTTTTGAAAACTTCAAAGGAATGATCAAAACAGATGACGGAGACAAAGGTGAGATAGAATATATGCAACCACAGTCTTACAGCGGATTTGGTAACGTAATGTATGAGGTTTCAGTGAGGTTGGTGATCAAAAGCCAGGAAATTCAGCTAGAAAAGATCACCACAATTATGACAACCATAGATCTCTCAAGCAACCATTTTGAAAGTGTGATTCCGAAAACACTAAAGGATCTCAGCTCACTTTGGCTCCTCAATTTATCTCATAACAATCTCAAAGGAGATATTCCAGTGGAACTGGTGAAATTGAATACACTTGAAGCGTTAGATCTCTCCTGGAATCGGCTCACTGGAAAGATTCCACAGGAATTGACAGCAATGAATTTTCTGTCATTCTTAAACCTCTCTCGAAATCTCCTTGTTGGACGCATTCCTCAAGGTTCACAATTCAACACGTTTGAAAATGATTCATATGGTGGCAACCTTGATTTATGTGGTCCTCCTTTATCAAAGAAATGTGGAACGAGTGATCCATCGCATGTTCCTCAACCATTGGAGGAAGAAGAAGAAGATGACGAGTCGTATTTTTTTAGTGGATTTACGTGGGAATCAGTAGTCATAGGCTACAGTTTTGGACTAGTTGTTGGAACTGTCATGTGGAGTCTCATGTTTAAATATCGTAAGCCAATATGGTTTGTGGAATTTTTTGACGCACTGATGCCTCACAAAAGAAGAAGGACAAAGAAGAGAGCTCTGAGACGACGGACTTAATGCAAAATTGAAAGCATTTCCTTTTATTGTTTGTATATGCTTGATATATCATATCATATATTATTTTAAGTGGGAAGTTCTTAATCTCAAAGTTGAATTATCATTTTATCCTTCACTTAAATATTTTTTCTATTTTTTAAAATGTAAAGAGTATTTTTAATGAATAATTAGATAATAAACTTTAAAGTAATAAAGATATAATGAAAGATAAATAGTCATTCAAACAAATGAAGTCCAATCATTTCAAAACATCTCTTATTTAATTTGAAGTTAAAGAATTTGAAGAGTTCCAGTGATAAAATTATATACATGATTTTTCCAACAAAATACATTATTTTGATGTCTTCTTGTGACAATATCATGTGAGTTGATTTACCTCACAAAATTTTCATGTTTCTTTTGATCAATAAATTTTAGACATATATGTATATAGATAGAACAAATATTACATGTTTTGTTTCATTCTTTTCATAGAAAATTTATGTTTTTATCGCAACATGTGATAAATAATTCTAAAGAGTTTTTCATTTGGACAAAAAGTCTGCTCAACATTCATGAGTTAAAACAAATCTACTTGTGTGAGAAAGAATATGTATGTTGTTTCGTTAATTTATTGACGGTAAATTCTTGGAGAATATAGATATCTGAATTAGAATTTAATCATTTCAGTGCATTCGATGCATTCTTCAAGAAGGTTAAAGGCGTCATGGACATTTATTTGTTGTTTGGTAAGTATTATTTTTCATTTCAATGTTGCATAATTTTAGTTAGTTCATTGTTTGTTACATTCAATTTTTCGGTTGAAAGAATGTAAATTTACGAATATTTATACTAAGTAGCGTGCAACACAAATATATTTTCTATTCTGAAATTCAATTTTTTAAGTATGCATACATTTTGTAGTAATTACAAGGGACAAACGTGAACACACGTTATCAGAAACTAGTAGCAATATAATTATAAGGACTCTTTTTAAGTTAAATAAAATATTTTGATCTGCCAGTAACTGCATTTGAGGATTTCTTTTAGGTGCTTAATCCTTTTCGTCAAAAATATTTGAACTCTTACCCGACTCTGATTTTCCAAAAACTTTTAAATCGGTTTCAGTTTTCCATAACGGAAGTTAGTATGCTTTAGTTGTTGTGAACAACCATATAAGATAGTACCTTTTTTTGTTGATGTGTTACACATTGTTCTGTTTTTATGACAGTAAAGTTGATTTTTCTACTACATTAAATGATCACACTGCTGGTTTTGCAGAAAAAAACTTTCTAGTGTGTTACACATGATGCAATCTTCAAGATTACTATTAACTAACTAACTAACTCGTTAACTAAAATATAAATATAGATGGATTATGATGATTGATTTTGTAACAACATTCTGTCAATCGCTTGATAATACATAAAAGAAAGATGGAATGTCTCTTTTTCTTTTATTCACTTGTCTGTTGTGTATTTCTAGGTCGAAGCTTTTCTTCGTCTTTTGTTCATCATCTTTGCTCTCCCACGGAAGCTTATGCTTTGCTTCCGTTCAAGCAATCATTTCAAATTCTCGACAACTTTAGTTGTTTGGATTATGAATTCCGGCATCATGATTACCCAAGAACAAAGACGTGGAATGAGAGTAGGGATTGCTGCACTTGGGATGGAGTCACTTGTGACAAGTTAACTGGTCATGTTATCGGTTTAGACCTTAGTTGTAGTCAGTTTGGTGAAAGTATTCATCCCAATAGCAGCCTCTTCCAACTTGATCATCTCCAGACACTAAAGCTCGATAACAATAACTTCAATCATTCTTCAATCCCACACAGCATAGGCCGGTTGACGAATTTGAGGCATCTACAACTCTCTGGCTTCGAGGGGAGAATCCCAATAGAGATCTCATACCTTACCGATTTGGTTTCACTTGATCTTTATTGTTCAAAATGTGAGCTTGATGAGAGAACATTTGAAGCAATGCTTAAGAACTTGACAAATCTGGAGCTACTTTCTCTCTCTGAAGTCAACATCTCATCTCGTTTACCTGTGAACATTTCTTCCTCCTCCTTAAGGTATGTGGATCTTGAATCAACCAATTTGCAAGGTGTTCTCACAGAGAGCTTGTTCCTTCTGCCGAAATTGGAAACGCTCAAATTGGGTTACAATGATCTTCTCGAAGGTGTTTTACCAAAGATCCACCCGAGCAACACTCTGTTGGAGTTGAGTATTCCACACACAGGCATCTCTGGTGAGCTTCCTGATTCGATTGGCACCTTGAGTTCTTTGAATCTCTTGTACCTCGAAGGATGTCAATTCTCCGGTTCAATTCCTGATTCTATTGGCAACCTAACACAAATTACGGAGTTGTTGCTTTGGGGTAATCGTTTCACTGGCCATATTCCTTCAACAATCACTAAATTGAAGCACCTCACACAATTAGTACTTTCTGACAACTCCCTCGGAGGCGCGATTCCCCATGTTTTCTCTAACCTCCAAAAGCTAGTTTCCTTGGATCTTTCGAATAACAACTTCACCGGTCCATTTCCCTCTTCAGTTTCAAACTTGACAAGTCTTCGATACTTAGATTTGTCTCACAACTCACTGAATGGCACAATACACTCTTGGGTGTTTAGCCTCCCTTCATTACATGATTTGAAGCTCCATCATAATCAATTCAATAGAGTGGATGATGAGATCCAAACAAACCCAACATTAGAGACTTTATATTTAAGTCATAATCAACTCAATGGTCCTTTTCCTCGATCACTTGTGAATCTCACTAGCCTAGACTTCCTTGACTTTTCATCAAATAACATCACCGGCGATGTTGGAATAAACATCACCTTTCCTAGACTATCAGCTTTGTTCTTATCATCTTGTGAACTGAAGGACTTTCCACACTTGTTGAGAAATTTAAAGACACTTCAGTTCTTGGATATTTCTAACAATAAGATAGGTGGTGGAATCCCTAACTGGTTTAGCAACATGAGGTGGGACTCTTTAGAGCACCTAAATGTTTCACATAATTTTTTGACAGGCCATCTAGGAGAATTTCATTATCATAATTTAGAGTATTTTGATCTTAGATTTAACTTTCTTCAGGGTCCACTACCTTCATCCATATGTAACCTAAGCAGCCTTAGAATTCTGGATTTATCGCGCAACAACTTCAGTAACTCGATTCCAAATTGCTTGCATATCATGGCTAAGCTAACGGTGTTGGACTTGAGAAGTAACAATTTCAGTGGGAGTCTTCCACTGTTATGTACTCAAAGCACTTCATTGACGACCATTGTCTTAAATGGTAATCAATTTGAAGGATCTGTCCCTGAGTCGTTACACAACTGTGTTGGCTTAAAAGTTCTTGATTTGGGAAACAACGGTATAAATGACACATTTCCAGCTTGGCTTGGAACTCTTGAAGAGCTGCAAGTACTTATATTAAAGTCGAACAAGTTCCATGGACCTATAAGTGCTAGGAAGAGGTTTGGATTTCCCCAGTTGCGAATTTTTGATCTCTCTCATAATGCATTCAACGGCTCACTGCCTGCAGATTTTTTTAGAAACTTCAAGGCAATGATGAAAAATGGCACAGACAAAAGTGACAGTAGATATATGGAAACACCCATTTTCATTAGACATAAGATAGTCCTACCACCTGAGTTCGAGCTAATCAGCAATAATGAAGTGTACGAGGATTCAGTGAGGTTGGTGATCAAAGGAAACGATATGGATCTAGAAAGAATTAGCACAATTGATACAGCCATAGATCTCTCATGCAACCATTTTGAAGGTGAAATTCCAAAATCACTAAAGGATCTCAGCTCACTTAGGCTACTCAATTTATCCCATAACATTCTCAAAGGGTCTATTCCAATGGAATTGGGGAAATTGAATACACTTGAAGCGTTAGATCTCTCTTGGAATCGTCTCACTGGAAAGATTCCACAGGAATTGACAGCAATGAACTTTCTGGAGTTCTTAAACCTCTCTCAGAATCATTTCGTTGGACGCATTCCTCAAGGTTCACAATTCAGCACATTTGAAAATGACTCATATGGTGGCAACCTTGATTTATGTGGTCTTCCTTTATCAAATAAATGTGGAACAAGTGATTCATCGCATGTTCCTCAACCATTGGAGGAAGAAGAAGAAGAAGAAGAAGAAGATGAGTCCTATTTTTTTAGTGGATTTACATGGGAATCAGTAGTCATAGGCTACAATTTTGGACTCGTCGTTGGAACTATCATGTGGAGTCTCATGTTTAAATATCGTAAGCCAAAATGGTTTGTGGAATTTTTTGATGCACTCATGCCTCCCAAAAGAAGGAGGTCAAAGAAGAGAGCTCAGAGACGACGAACTTAATGGAAGATTGAAAGCATTTCCTTTTATTTGTTTGTATATGCTTGATTGATATATAGCAATATAATTGCATGTAGCATTAATGTTTTTATCTCTGTTTCATTTTATTTCCAACTGTACTGAGTAATTAGAAGATTGCAAGAGTGAAGTTTTCTGTTTTTAATTTTCTTTTTGTTGCTTTCATATGCTTGATAGCAATATAATTGTATGTGTTATTAAATGATTTTGTGAACTTCTGCTGGGTTTCTCAACAGTTTTTGCTTCTGCATTTATTTCTGTTATTAAAGATCATTGCTTTGATCTTATAATTGGCTTTCAACTAATTAAGTTTTCTTCACATTCAGTATATTTTCTCAGATGCTATTATTATGTTTGTACAACAAATTACATTGATTATAAACTTGTTTTTTTTTTCGTCCCATCCAC
Source organism: Solanum habrochaites (assembly GCA_027704765.1). Lineage (NCBI taxonomy): Eukaryota > Viridiplantae > Streptophyta > Magnoliopsida > Solanales > Solanaceae > Solanum > Solanum habrochaites. The sequence continues at coordinate 2,868,058 of JAKWJA010002500.1, read as the reverse complement.
CTTTCTGAACATAAATGTGCAGGGGCGGATCTAGTGAAGAACTATGAGTTCATCCGAACCCAGTAGCTTTAGTCTGGACAATTGAACGTAACAAATTCTCTTTTCTTTAAAAGGCCTAACGAGATGTTGATGGAGGGTTGGACAAAGTTGACTTAGAATATATAAGAACAGAACATTCTGTTATATGCTCAAAATGTGGCCTCTCTTTTTCATTTATTCACATTTCTGTTGTGTAATTCTAAGTCTAAAGTTTTTCTTCATCCTTCGATCGTGTTTCCTTCAAATACATTATGAAGTGTCCCTCAAGTTGAATGCCTGCATGATCACTCAATTTATGCTAATTGGTCATCAAAGTCACTTGTCAATATTATTGTCTTTCGAAAAATCATCTAAGTTTTAGCTATTCTGCCTTCTTCTCTGTGCAAAACTCCCTATTTTGATCACAGAAATTAACAGATATGGCTTATGCTGCTATTACTTGTCTTATGAGAACCCTACACCAATCAATGGAACTTACTGGATGTGATCAATTGCAACCGTTTTATGAAAAGATCGAATCTTTGAGAGCTATTATGGAGAAACCGTACAACATAACAGATGATCTTGAGGCATTAGCAAGGTTGGAAGCTGAAATCACAGAGATAGCATACATAACAGAAGATATGGTTGACTTAGAATCAAGAAACATTCTTTTAGCACAAAATATGGAGGAAAGAAGAAGATCTATGTGTGAGCTATTTTTCTGCTTCGATCAAGCACTAGAATGCTTTGATTCCACCACGAAACAGTGGAAGGTAACACGGGACAGGTGCAACAACATGAAAGGTCTAATAGCACAAACTTACTCTCCGGCCAGTTTACCTGAGTATGTTGAAGAGCAGCCTGAAAATACAATGGTTTTGCCATGAAACTGAATTCGAGCTGATTCTTGATCAACTTGCTATCGGAGAAAAGGAACTAGAAGTTGTCTCAATCGTAGGGATGGGGGGAATTGGGAAGACAACTTTCGCTACAAAACTCTACAGTGATCCATGCATAACGTCTAGATTTGATAGTCGTGCAAAAGTTACTGTTTCTCAAGAGTATTGTGCGAGAAATGTATTCCTAGGACTTCTTTCTTCTACAAGTTCCGAACCTAATGATCAACTAGCAGATCGATTGCAAAAGCAACTGAAAGGCAGAAGATACTTGGTAGTTATTGATGACATATGGACTAAATAAGCTTGGGATGATATAAAACTATGACTGTAATAATGGAAGCCGAATACTCCTGACTACTCGGAATGTGGAAGTGGCTGAATGCGCTAGCTCAGGTAAGTCTCCTTCTCACATGCGCCTCATGAATTTTGACGAAGGTTGGAGTTTATTGTATGAAATAGTCTTTGCGAAAGACTCTTTTCCCCCTGAATTTGAACATCTCGGGAAGCAAATTGTACTGAAATGTGGAGGATTGCCTCTAGCAATTGTTCTGATTGGGGGACTTCTCTCCAAAATAGGCAAAGCATTGAACAAGTGGCAAATTGTTGCCGAGAATGTAAGTTCAGTGGTAAGTGCAGATGTTGAAGCCCAATGCATGAGAGTGTTGGCTTTGAGTTACCATTACTTGCCTCATCACCTAAAATCATGCTTTCTATATTTTGCAATCTTCCTAGAAGATGAACTGATTGTTGTCGATAGACTTCTGGAATTATGGGCAACGGAAGGATTTTTGAAGTTAGATGAAATGAAAAGAGTAGAAGAAGTGGCAGAGAAATGCTTGAAAGATGGTTTACTTTACATCAATCATTCGAGGTTTGATGAAAAAATCAAGAGTTGTGGAATGCACGATGTCATCCGTGAACTCTGCTTGCTCAAGGGAAGCTCAAAACATGAATTTTGTGAATGTTATCAGAGGAAAGAGTGGTCAAAATCCATGTGTGCAATCCACGCAGTGTTCCTCTAAGAGTCGAGGTCGGATCAGTATCCATAATAAGGAAGAACTGACTAGGTGTCATAACCGTGAGGCTCATTCTGTTATCACCATGTTTCTTAGATTCCAATACTTCATGCCGGAGTTGCCTTTCAAGCTAGTAAGAGTACTAGATCTTGCTTCAATTCTGTTGAGAGTTCCGCCAACGGGATATTCAAGACAACTATGGAGGTTCTGTTGAGATCCATATTTATGATCTTTTGTAAGACATCTTATTCCTACTTCTTATAATTGTGCTTCCAACTTATGTAAGGCTAAGGCTTGGTCATTTTACTTCATTATCAAGGGATTGGGCTGAAAATTTGCATAGGCAGCAAGATTTGGGATGGCAGGCCTAAGTCAATAGTTGAACGACTCTGATTGTCCAAACACTTTTAAATTGGTTTTCTTTGTTTTCCGGAATGGAAGTTAGTATCCTTACTATAAGATAGTGCCATTTTTTGTTATGTGTTACACATGGTTCTGTCTTTATATGTGGATAGGAAAAGTTCATGTAGGAGACATTTGTCTCAAGTTCACATTTCTACTTTATTGAATGATCAGTGTATGGATTGGAATCATCTTCTTTATCATTTGACAAGTTTCATGGAGAACAAGATGGAAAACGGCACAAGATAGGCGTAAATCCATCACTGTCATAGAAAAATTCTTACACATGGTGCAATCTTCAACATTAATATTGATGGAACTAACTAACTAATATATAAATGTAGATGGATTATGATGATTGATTTTGTAACAACATTCTGTTAATTGCTTGATAATACGTCAAAAAGAAATTAAGATGGAGGGTCTCTTTTTCTTTTATTCACTTGTCTGTTTAGTCTTTCTAGGTCGAAGCTTTTCTTCATCCTCTGTTCATCATCTTTGCTCTCCCACAGAAGCTTATGCATTGTTTCAGTTCAAACAATCCTTTCAAATTTCTGACTACTTTAGTTGTTGGGATGATGAATCCCGGCATTATGATTACCCAAAAACAAAGTCTTGGAATGAAAGTAGGGATTGCTGCAGTTGGGATGGAGTCACTTGTGACTTATTAAACGGTCATGTTATCGGGTTAGACCTTAGTTGTAGTCTGCTTCGTGGAAGTATTCATCCCAATAGCAGCCTCTTCCAACTTCATCATCTCCACACACTAAAAACCTTTCTTACAATGACTTTTATCATTCTTCGATCCCACATAACATTGGCCGATTGATGAATTTGAGGCATCTCGACCTTTCATGGTCTTCCTTTGATGGAAAAATCCCAACAGAAATCTCATATCTTTCCAATTTGGTTTCACTTGATCTTTCTTATAATTATGCTTTACAACATGATGAGAGAACATTTGAAACAATGCTTCACAACTTCACAAATCTGGAGCTACTTTCTCTCTATCTTGTCAACATCTCATCTCCCATACCTATGAATATGTCTTCCTCCTTAAGGTACCTGGATCTTCAGGATACTAATCTGCGAGGTGTTCTCACAGAGAGCTTGTTCCTTCTGCCAAAATTGGAAACGCTCAAATTGGGTTACAATGATCTTCTCAAAGGTGTTTTACCAAAGATCCACCCGAGCAACACTCTGTTGGAGTTGAGTATTCCACACACAGGCATCTCTGGTGAGCTTCCTGATTCAATTGGCACCTTCAGTTCCTTGAAAATCTTGGACCTTGGTAGATGTCAATTCTCTGGTTCAATTCCTCATTCCATTGGCAACCTAACACAAATTACGGAGTTGTCACTTTGGCATAATCGTTTCACTGGCCATATTCCTTCAACAATCTCTAAATTGAAGCACCTCACATATTTATATCTTGATGACAACTCCCTTGGAGGTGCAATTCCCCTTGTTTTCTCTAACCTTCAAAAGCTAGTTTCCTTGGATCTTTCTAATAACAACTTCACCGGTCCATTTCCCTCTTCAGTTTTAAACTTGACAAGTCTTCGATACTTAGATTTGTCTCACAACTCACTGAATGGCACAATACACTCTTGGGTATTTAACCTCCCTTCCTTACATGAATTGAAGCTCAATCATAATCGATTCAGTAGAGTGGCTGATGAGATCAAAACAAACCCAACATTAGAGACTATATATTTTAATCATAATCAACTCAATGGTCCTTTTCCTCGATCACTTGCGAATCTCACTAGCCTAGACTTCCTTGACTTTTCATCAAATAACATCACCGGCGATGTTGGAATAAATATCACCTTTCCTAGACTATCAGCTTTGTTCTTATCATCTTGTGAACTGAAGGATTTTCCACATTTCTTGAGAAATGTAAAGAATCTTTCACGTTTAGATCTTTCTAACAATAAGATTCGTGGTCAAATCCCTAACTGGTTTACAGGCATGAGGTGGACCTCTTTGGAACAACTAAACCTTTCACGTAATTTTTTGACAGGCCATCTAGAACAATTTCATTATGATAGTCTGGAGTCTCTTGATCTTAAATTTAACTTCCTTCAGGGTCCACTACCTTCATCCATATGTAACCGAAGGAGCCTCAGAATACTGAATTTATCACACAACAACTTCAGTAACTCGATTCCAAATTGCTTGGGAAGCATGGCTAAGCTAACGGTGTTGGATTTGAGAAGGAACAATTTCAGTGGGAGTCTTCCACTGTTATGTACTCAAAGCACTTCATTGACGACCATTGTCTTGAATGGTAATCAATTTGAAGGATCTGTGCCAGCGTCATTACACAACTGTGCTGGTTTAAAAGTTCTTGATTTGGGGAATAACTCTATAAATGACACATTTCCAGCTTGGCTTGGAACTCTTGAAGAGCTACAAGTCCTTATATTAAAGTCGAACAAGTTCTATGGACCTATAAGTGCTAGGAAGGAGTTTTTCTTTCCCAGGTTGCGGATTTTCGATCTCTCTCATAATGCATTCAATGGCTCACTGCCTGCAGATATTTTTAGAAACTTCAAGGCAATGATAAAAAATGGCACAGACAAAGGTGACATTACATATATGAAAACACCAGTTCACATCAGACATAAGAAAGTCCAACAAGTTGAGATAGTAATAACTAGCAATGAAGTGTACGAGGATTAAGTGATGTTGGTAATCAAAGGAAACAATATGGATCTAGAAAGAATCAGCACAATTGATACAGCCATAGATCTCTCATGCAACCATTTTGAAGGTGACATTCCAAAATCACTAAAGGATCTCAACTCACTTAGGCTACTGAATTTATCCCATAACAATCTCAAAGGTGATATTCCAATGGAATTGGGCCAATTGAATACACTTGAAGCCTTAGATCTCTCTTGGAATCGGCTCACTGGAAAGATACCACAGGAATTGACAACAATGAACTTTCTGGAGTTCTTAAACCTCTCTCAAAATCATCTCGTTGGACGCATTCCTCAAGGTCCACAATTCAGCACATTTCTAAATGACTCATATGGTGGCAACCTTGATTTATGTGGTCCTCCTTTATCAAAGCAATGTGGAACAAGTGATCCATCACATGTTCCTCAACAATTGGAGGAAGAAGACGAGTCATATTTTTTCAGTGAATTTACGTGGGAATCAGTAGTCATAGGCTATAGTTTTGGACTCGTTACTGGAACTGTTGTGTGGAGCCTCATTTTTTAAATATCGTAAACCAAAATGGTTTGTCGAATTTTTTGAAGGCATTTTTCCCAAGAAATTGAGAAGGTCAAAGAAGAGAAGGCCAAGACAAAGGACATAATTGAAGATTGAACTTTTCTGTTACTGTTTTTTGCTTTTTAATTTTCTGTTTGTATATGTTTGATAGCAACCTAATTGTTATGTGTTATTTTAGTATCAATGTTGTTCAGTAAAGCATTTCTAATGATTAAAACATATTAGATGGACACCTCCCTATAAATTTACTCAAGCAGCTCGACACATCTTGACCTTTTATGATCAAAATTCCACTGTTTGACTTAGTCAATCAATAGTTTCTCTTTTTGAACATTCTTGTGGGAAAACAAGAAAAATAAGAGATGTTGATGGAACAATAATAGCAGAGAGTTCAATTAGCTATAAACAACTCAACCAAAAAATATCGCTCTATTTACACAGTATAATTTTTCAACGTTGAACCCCTTGCACCTCTATCCTCCGCTCCTAATCAGAGCGTGGAGCAAGTTCAGCCCTTTAACTCTACATATACTGTGGATTATTGTTATCTGCTAAAAATAAAACAATGGAACGTTTCGTTTTCTTTTATTCACTTCTCTGTTTTGTCTTCCTAAGTCGAAGCTTTTCTTCATCCTTTGTGCAGCATCTTTGCTCTCCCAGTGAAGCTTCGTCTTTGCTTCAGTTCAAGCAACACTTTGAAATATCCGATGAGTACTCTAGACATTATAGTACTTCTCTCCCAAAAGCATCGTCTTGGAATGAGAGTACAGATTGCTGCAGTTGGGACTGGATCACTTGTGACATGTTAACTGGTTATGTTATTGGCCTAGACCTTAGTAATGCAAATATTAGCGGAACTATTCATCCCAACAGCAGCCTCTTCCATCTTCATCGTCTTCAGACGCTAAACCTTGCTTACAATAACTTATCTGGTCTCATTCCTGATTCCATTGGCAGTATCACACAAATTAGAGAGTTGAATTTTGGTTCAAATAATTTCACTGGCCATATTCCTTCAACAATCTCAAAATTGAAACATCTCACACGTCTAGATCTTTCGTTTAACTCACTTGGAGGTAAAATTCCCGATGTTTTCTCTAACCTCCAAGAGCTAGTTTCATTGTATCTTTCTTATAACAGCTTCATCGGTCCATTTCCCTCTTCGATTTTAACATTGACAAGTCTTGAAAACTTAGACTTGTCGAGTAATTCCCTATCCGGTCCGTTACCAAACAATGTCAGCATGCTTCTAAAGCTAGTTGACCTGGATTTTTCTCACAACTCACTAAATGGAACAATACCATCTTGGGTGTTTAGCCTCCCTTCTTTATATATGTTGGAGCTCCATCATAATCTATTCAATGGACTATCCGATGAGATCAAAGTGAATCGAGCAGTAGGGCGTTTAGATTTGAGTTATAATCAACTCAGTAGTCCTGTTCTTCGATCACTTCAGAATCTCACAAACCTTGTAAACCTTGACCTTTCATCAAACAACATCACCGTTGATGGGGGAACAGAAATCTCTTTTCCTAGACTAGAAATTTTGCGGTTTTCATCTTGTGAACTGAAGGATTTTCCACAGTTTCTAAGAAATCTAAAGACACTTCGGGTCATAAATCTTTCTAACAATAAGATTCGTGGTCAAATCCCTAACTGGTTTAGCGGAATGAGGTGGGATTCTTTGTTTCACCTAAACCTTTCATATAATTCACTCAACGGTCACATAGATCTATCTCATTTCTATGGTCTAGTGTCTCTTGATCTTAAATCTAACTTCCTTGAGGGTGCACTACCTTCATCTATTTGTAACATGAGTATCATTAGCCTTTTGGATTTATCACACAACTACTTCAGTAACTCGATTCCAAGTTGCTTGGGTAACATGACTCAGCTAACGGTGTTGGACTTAAGAAGGAACAATTTCAGTGGGAGTCTTCCACCGTTATGTAGTCAACACACTTCGTCGAGTACCACTATACTGAACGGTGATGGTAATCGATTGACAACCATTATCTTGAATGGTAATCATTTCGAAGGACATGTCCCTATGTCGTTACTCAACTGTGTTGGTTTAGAAGTTCTTGATATTGGGAATAACGCTATAAATGATACATTTCCAGCTTGGCTAGGAACTCTTCAAGAGCTGCAAGTCCTTATATTAAAGTCGAACAAGTTCCATGGACCTATAAGTACTAGGCTGAGGTTTGGGTTTCCCAGGTTGCGGATTTTTGATCTCTCTCATAACGAGTTCAGTGGCTCACTGCCTGCAGAAGTTTTTCAAAACTTCAAAGCAATGATCAAAACAGATGACAGTGACAAAGGTAAGATTGAATATATGAAAACATCAGACTCATTTTTTGTTATGTACGATGATTCAGTGAGGTTGGTGATCAAAGGAAACGATATAGAGCTAGAAAGAATCACTACAATTATGACAGCCATAGATCTCTCAAGCAACCATTTTGAAGGTGCGATTCCGAAAACACTAAAGGATCTCAGCTCACTTTGGCTACTCAATTTATCACATAACAATCTCAGAGGTGATATTCCAATGGAACTAGGAGGATTGAATATGCTTGAAGCATTAGATCTCTCTTGGAATCAACTCACTGGAATGATTCCGCAACAATTGACAAGGCTAACCTTTCTGGCATTCTTAAACCTCTCTCAAAATCACCTAGTTGGACGAATTCCTCAAGGTTCACAGTTCAACACATTTGAAAATCGCTCGTATGGTGGCAACATTGATTTATGTGGTCCTCCTTTATCAAAGAAATGTGGAACGGGTGATCCATCGCACATTCCTCAACCATTGGAGGGAGAAGAAGAGGACGAGACATATTTTTTTAGTGGATTTACGTGGGAATCAGTAGTCATAGGCTACAGTTTTGGACTTGTTGTTGGAACTGTTGTGTGGAACCTCATGTTGCCAAAATGGTTCGTAGAATTTTTCGAAGGCATTATTCCCCACCAAAAAAGAAGGCCAAAGAAGAGAGCTCAAAGAAGACGGACTTGATTTTTTGTTTGGTGTGTGTATATGTTTGACAGCAACTGAAATTGTATGTGTTCCTTTCCTACTAATCTAGAGTAAAGAGCAGTTGATAAAGAGTTGTTATCTAGTTGTTGGGAAAAGAGAACTAACAGATAGTTGGAGTGTGAATCTCGCAAAAGAACGATAGTTCAATAATTACTGGTTTCTTGCATAATCCAAAACACAATAAAAATATTAACCACTCGGGGGCTACATCACTGTAGGCTTTCATGCTATAATAAAATAAACGTAAATCCAGTGTATAGTTTGACCTTCGAAAAAAATTGAAAGTCGCGTTGATTGTACACCTCGATAAGGTGCACTTCACAGTATGTAAAAAACAGCTCAAGTATGAAAAGAGGCATTCCAAGGTAACAGAAAGCAACTGGATTTCAAAAACAATAAAACTCGGAGAAATTCTGTCGACTACAACATACAAGAGCCAACAAGGGCAAAACTGAGGGTAAAAATCGGTTTGTATGCCTTTCAAGTAAAGATTACCATGTCAGGAGGCCAGAGATCAAAGATGAATATCGTTTGCTCCTCACTCTTTGTTATCTTTGTTTGGGCGTCAATCACAGCAACCTTCGGTCTATAATATGCTGGCCGATGTTCAAATTCAATGAACAGGGAATCTATTCACGTCTGAGTCCCTGGATAGAAATAGTCTACGATGTTTTCCTTCACTCTAAAGTGAAAATTGCGAACCTTAGAACTTGAGCCTCCCAAGTCACAAACACTTCCTTTATTTAAAACAGTCAACTGCAGGGAAAAAAGAGAAACGAATTAACAAGATGGACTAAAACATCAAGTGCATGTTATCCCAACGAGTCATTTGATTGCAAGTAATCACAAGAAAACTGTTTTCAGCTAAAAGCCGTCGCAGATACTGCACTAATTCTAGATGAAGAGAGAAGGTTATCACACATTCCCGACTTTCTTTTAGCTCTTCAACAATTTAAGTTCAAAACCAGACCATCAGGGTCACACAAATGACCAATCAGGTTATTCGGAAAGGACGATCAGTTAACAGAACACAAGCAAATCCCATCTCATCTTCGCTAAGAGTGTGACCACTGGATTTTTTAAAAAAGTTTATTTCTTTTCAGGTAAATGAGGTTTGTGGATTATAAAAGGGAAAAAGAGAGACCGAACAAAAGTTAGAAAAAGATGAATAAAGGTTTGAGGCTGAAAGACAAAGGAGATAGCCTTCTCGATTTTTCCTTCCTTTTGTCGAGGAGAGAAGGTAACACAGTATCAGTACGACTAAAGGGGAAAGGATAAAAGGTAGTATTAAAATATACCTGTCCATGCACGTCACTTGCTAAACCAGTTGCCAAAGGTTCTGCCTTAATTATAACATCAGCGAAGTACTCCGGTTGCAAGATTAACGGCAACATATTTGCACTAGAATAGATATCCTCGTGATTAAGAGTAACAAAGGAACAGCCCTGGATACAGAGAATATTAAGATTGTAGTCCATGCTATTGACCTTTTTCTACTTACAAAAAGAAACAATTGATCGTAGCTGAAACTATTGTTTGAATTAGATGCAGAGTAATAGTGGATAAAATTGCTCACATATTTTGCTTTCAGAGTGTAGCAGTAGTGTAGAAAATCTAACACGTGATTTGATGAACCATTAGCCGCCACTTCAATAAGGGAGACGTCATCAATCATAATAGTAATGGTTCTACTACCTTCAAGTGAAGAATATATCTCTACTGCTTTCTCAATTTCCCCATACAATGCAAGCAATCCATCTTGTCTTGTTTCCTTTCCATTTCTGTCTAATTATGAATTGAGCGCAAACAACTAAGAAGGTCAAGTAATGCTAAGACAGATCGGTAGAATTAAAAATCACTCACATAAAAAAGTACTCCCTTTGTCTCAATTTAAGTGTCTTATACTATATTTAGTAACTTTTTCAATTCCAATTATTACATGGCAAGTTTAAGAGCACAACATTTAAATGACTACACACATCTTTAATTTAAGGACCACAAGATTCAAAAGTCTTCCTTTATTTCATAAATTTTGTGCTCAGTCAAACTATGACACTTAAATTGGACGGAGGGATTGTTTAAACATAAAAAGGCAGTGCAGTATGCATGTAAAATTTCCAATTCATAGTGGAACTCTTCTGGATAAATTTTAGAACTAATTTTTGTCTCTTCATTCGATAGAGATGCATGGGTTCCCAAAAGTTCCTAAATCTCAGGTAAATCAACATTATAAGAAAATAGCTAACAAAACTTTATGCTTGATATCTTCACCTGGGCACTCCAATGTAAGCATGTCAAGAAATACAAATCTGTGATTCTTCCTATGCACAGTTAAGTTGCAACCCTGTTTAGGAAATAACAGAAAAGGGATTGTGAGGCTTTAAAAGTATGAAGGTCGAAATATTCCATTAAAATGACTGGCACAAAGAAGAAAATTGGAACTTCTGAAAACTCGGGAACATTTATCTTATTGAGTAAAGGATGATAAATTTGAACTCAGTCCTGTCAATTAGAAGTTCAAACTTTGCTTACTTTTTCACTTAAGTAACAGAGACAACTATTGCTGAAAATGAAACATGGAAGTAAAATAAATATACACAACCAGGCCATGAAGAGAGGGAGAGCTGACCATCTTTCGGAGAATCCGTTCATAGTGAGAGAAAGGGTGGGAAAAGGCAATGAAAATGACAACATCAGAAGAGTCAGGGTGGAGAGAGCGCTTAAGGAAATGATAGAGCACGAAGGCACCACTCGTCTCAACACAATCCTCCACCACCACAACTCGCCCGCCTTTGCTAATACCAACCGCTTCCTCCAGCAGGTTTGCACGCGAATTATCCATGCCTAAAGAACTCTCCAAGGAGTTTTAGTAAAATATTTCCCTACCAATATCAAAAAAAACAACTACATTTATTCAAGTGAACTTCATAACACTAGCAAAAGAACCATCAAACCGAAACACAGATTACAAGACTAAAGTCCTTAACAGAGAACCCAAACAGGCAGCCGCAGCATGCTTAATAATTACATTTACTGAATGTTGATATGCATTAGAGCATAAACAAACAACTAGTTTATACAGTAACGGAAGCTAATCTCAAAACCTAACAGCCTCTTTGCCAATTTTCGAGTAAGAAACGTAGATAGAGAAGAGCAAATGATGCAGTTAACTCAAACTCGGAAACATAACAAAAAAATAAGTTCAGTGCTCCTGCAAAGCCATAGCTAAATAAATATACAGTTAAACTGCTGCAAAACTAAGAACAAAACATGACTATAAGCAACGAGATAATCAATTTCGGCGAGCAGGAAAAAAATCAAACTATGCTAACATATTACTCTAAAAATGAAGAAACATTACCTCTTCTCCTTCGAACGCGTTGAGAAGACGACTTCACCTCTTCTCCTTTGAACGCGTCTGGTTCGCGGCGTTGGAGTTCTCTGTTGATCGGAAAAGGACGAGAAGAGCATTTGGGTTTTATGGGCAATGGGCCGGGTATGAGGTAGTTGGGCCATGAAAATGGTCCCGAAAGAAGATTCGTAAATAATTATAGGCAACTTTCACATATAGCAAACAAAAAAATCATATTTGTATGTTATAGCAAACTTTGTATAATTGCGCTCTATTGCAAACATAAAACTGTATAATTTGCTATACATATACAATTGTATAATTCGCTGGCCTAAATTGTATAATTCGCTGGCCTATTTCGCTGCAATTGTATAATTTGTTTTGCATATAGTTGAAAATCGAATTAAAATGTATGAATATTGCATAATTATAAGTGTATAGCAAGAAGATATATGTTTTTCTCGCTTTATACTAAAACAAAAACACAATATATACACTTCTGTTGTATAAAGCTAGAGAAAATTGTATTTCACTGCAATTGTATAATTCACAATTGTATAATTCGTTGGCCTTTTTCTCTGCAATATTTGAAGTAAAATGTTTGTAATTGTATAATTAAGTGTATAACACGAAGATATACATTTTTGCATGTGTATATACAATTTTCTCTCGCTTTATACAAAACAGAAACAGAATTATACACTTCTGTGTATAAAGCGAGAGAGGCGAGCGAGAATGGAGAGTGGCGAACGAGATTTTTGGGAGAGAGACGCTGACAAATTTTAACCAATGTTTGCTATGGAGCACAATTAAATCAAACCCTAGCTATTCAATTTAATTTAGGTTATTAGTTTGCTATTATATACAATTTTCCCAATAATTATTTCAAATTGTTTGAAATCAAAGAAGCTTTGAAAGTTAATTAAATTGTGGAGAGTCAAAATTAGAGATGGTGATATTTGCCCGACCCATCTCTATCCACATGGGCCTTTAGAGTTTAACGAGTTGGGGTAGGCCGATCCACTAATTTAATGGGCCTTAAAATGATCGGTTCAATCTAATCGTAAGAGGGTCGCAGGGTGGGTCAGCCCTTCATTATTCTTTGTAATTTAAGGAGGTGCGAGAGGCTGAATATAGCGGCACGAGGTCGAACGCAACTCCAGATTATCGAGGACATGACATTAGATAGGAGGTTGTGAAAATGACGTTTTAGGGTTAAAGTTAGTATGTATGGAGTGTTGTCTTGATTTCGAGGGATTTATGCGTTGTTTTGCTTTTTGATTCCACCATAATTGTTGTTGATTGTATTTAGGTTATCGCACTATTTTGTAGTTGTTACTTGCTCCCTTATTAGTTCCTTTGTTTTTTTCCACTATCGTTCTCATTTTTTTCATTATTTAGATTTGTTATACTCAAGCTAAGTCGTGTGTCTTCCGAAAACAATGTCCTTACCAACTCCACAAGGTTAAAATGTGATCTTTGAATATTCTACTTTCTCTAGTCCCCATCTGTAAATTTTCACATAGTATCTTCAACTTTATCAACCACGTTTGATTGTGTGGTGATAAGCTTGTATTAAATCTTCAGTTTTCATCAACATTTATAATTCATACGCAATGTCAATCGGTTAAAGTACTTGAGAATTTAATTATAATTAATAACTAATTAATAATTTTAATATTGCCCGTTTGTATTAAAATTTTTAGATTTAGGACTTGTGTAATTTGACGGGATTCTTGATTAAACTTTGAGTTTGGGCTACATTAATTATTGAGAAAATTTCGCAACAAAACAAACTTATATTTTTTAATTACTCATCATAGTTATAGTTTGCTATAATTATCACTACTCATGACTAACATTATATATTAATTACGTGGACTGACTTCAAATTTGTATAATTAGTCATGTTTGTATATGTATAATTCACCAGAATATACAAATACATATGTATAATATACAATTATTTAACCTATATACATATACAATTCACCTCTCTCCCACTCTCTTCCCTCTCTTGCTCGCCTCTCTCCTCCCTCTCCCAATCTCGCTTGCCCTATATATATATATATATATATATAGATAGATATATATATATAGATATATATAGATATATAGAGATATATATATAGATAGATAGATATATATATATAGATATATATAGATATATATATTCACCTGTCACCCACTGTATGCCCTTTCTCTCTCCCCTCTCTCCTCCCTCTCTCAATCTCGCTCGCCTCTCTCCTCCCTCTCCCAATCTTTCTTGTCATATATACAAATACATATATATAATATACAATTATCTAACCAATATACATATACAATTCACATTTCTCTCACTCGCCTCTTCGCTCTCTCTTCCAGTCTCGCTCGCCTCTCTCCTCCATATACCATGTAGCTATAAATTCTAATCATCAAACTACAGCTATGGAGAGTATTAATTATTTTTAAGTGGCTATATATAAAAGTTTTGCTTAATTATTATTATTCATCGAATATAAAGTTGATGTGTGTGTTTTTAATACATAGATGGTCATATAATAGCTCACATGAAAAAAAAACAATCAATTTATAGTTAAAATATAAAACTTATGAAAAAATGATAATTTAGACGTGTTTTTTTTAATCGGAAATGAGGGTTTGGTTTTAGTAGGCAGCTAAAGGAACTATATGTACGTAATTGAAAGTTGAAATTCATCACAAGAAATTAATGTAACTGTCTTTTCATCTTTAATAATAATTGCATGCATGTAAATGACCTTTGATTTGTCCTTCACCATCTAACTTGCAAGTATAATAAACTAAATTAATTAATTAATTAAAAAGTTTCCAAAAATTAATGAATATTGATTTGACATAAAGCTCCTCAATTGTCTCCATTTGATGCGACTTTATACCTAGTATATTTATTTTCTTAATATGACAAAAAAATATTTGATACTTACTTTGTTTTAATTTATATAGTAGAGTTGAAATTTCACGATTAAATTTCAAATGTGAGTTGTAATATAACTAATCATAGTATTACTTTGTAATTGTTTACCCTTTGAGTTCGATTATTTTTTTAGGTTTCTTTTACATTTGGATTATCGTTTTATATGTAATGACTATTGTTTAGGATGATTTATTAGGTTATTTATAGTATTTTATTAAGAATTTCTACATTTCAGTTATTCTTTTGATATATAACTTTGGACTATTTTTTTTAATCGAAGATTCTATATGAAATAATTTCTCTACTTTTTAAAAAAATTATTAAGTTTATGTATATTCTACCTTCTCTAGTTTCGGCCTTTTACATGCATGGTATATTATTGTTGATGTATAAAGAAATTAATTTGGAAAAAAAATTATTTAACTTTAAAAAATTTAATTGTGTACCATAAATTAGGACGAGAAAGTGATGAATATTAATTTGTCAATTGTCACGTTACAATAATTTGCTCAGTGCAAGTTGTTAGGTAATAGATTTAGGTCATGTTACAATTAATTTTAGGTGTGAAAATATCAATACAATAAAATCTCTCTAAATTAATATATGTGATTATAAAATATTATTATTTTATATAGATATTATTTAATTGATAAATTAATATGTAATAAGAGTGTTCGATACTGAAAAAATTGTTCAAGGATGGAATCTCAAATAATTTGAAAGAACCCATTCATGAAAAACGTCATTCATGAATTTGAGGTCATAATTAATGATCTCGATTACCGCAATAAAATGGACGCTAATAACTTATTGAATAGGTGAAAATGATACATGTTTATAGGTCCAGACCTTAGATCATTTGGAAAAAATATTAGTGATAAAGTAGAAGATGATATACTACCTTAGGAACCCGTACGCATAAAAAACACTTGCATCTATAGAAATCTTCACAATTTTCTAGGGCTATTAGAAAAGACAACATCGAAACTTTTGGATGCAATAAGAAAAATAAACTTCAACTAGATTTAAATTTTATATAAAAAAAAAACATAATAGAATCATAATTCACTAAATTTTCTTAGATTTATTTGTACTTATAAAGAATTTTTAATGTATGCTATTAAAGGGACCATATATCTATGTAGGGGTTCTCTAAAAATATATTATTTTATTATCTTATCTAAATGAGTGATTTTTTCATTTATTCAAGTCGGGAACGGAGAAAATTATTATTTTAGAGAAATTATTAATTTATCGAGTATTAATTTAGTGAGATTTTACTGTATTATTAAAACTTATATCATATGTGAAATTATCCTAATGAAAAATAAATTGAAAACGTACATGGATCAATAGTTTGATTTAAGGGATAAAATTGAAACGCCCCCCTCCCCCCTCTCACACATACTTTTTTTTATTATTTAATATTTAAAAATTGCTATAATTTATCTATTATTATGACTGACAATACTCTTATGTGATTTTCAGATATGTTTACTAATTTATCTCGATGATGTAATGTTATATTAAGGTCAAAATAGTATGTATATGTATCATGTCGATTTTTCTAATCCTTAACGATATATGCTTTGCTAAGGTTTTATATTTGTTCATTCTTTGAAAATTTTGTCACTCGAAAAGTTATGTATATTAGTCAATTCTTTTTGATTTGTCATGATCAATCCTTTTTAATCATGGATATCACAATTTCACGTTATACTTTCAGAGACCCAACGCTCCTCACTGAGATTTGTATCATCAGTTTTAGTAAACTTTATGCATTGAACTGTCTCATAAGCTATGTCACAAAAAATTCAACATGTGAATTACCATATTAACATGGCTTTTTTGACTTTTTCTCTCTCTTTTTTAAATATGAAATTCATATGCATGTAGTCCTATTTTTTTTTAAATTATAATTTAAAATAATTATCCTCTTATTGGAGTTTTGTTAGTGCTTAACCAATGTAAATTAAGTAATTTCAAATTGTATAAGGGCAAATTTGATTTTCATTATTTCATTTTTATTGATAAAAGCATGTCTTTTGGAATATAGAAAAAAGAAATATCCCATTTTCACTTTTTTTTTTTAAAAAGAATAATTAATTAATAAATTATTAGTAGATACAACAGCTTCCTTTATATATATATATATATATATATATATATAAACAAGAAAAAGAGGTTTCTCATTTATTAATGAAAAGAGACATGCAATGCTAATTTAAAGTATGGTCTATTATTATTTATGTATCTCTCTTCTTTAGCTTAGAACCGTAGATTATCTACGTCATAATTTTTAGATCGTAATTTTTTTTTAAATTTTTTTAATATGAAATATTTTATGTATTATTTTTTCTTTTTCAATGTTGGAAACATTTTTTAGGACAAATTTTAGCCACGAAACAACATACTAGGATGCCACATTTTGGTGATGCAATTAATGAAGAAATTAAATAAAAATTGTACAAAAACTAATTAAAAGGCATGTTATTACTATATGATGTGAAGATACCACATGGGATGTAATTATAAAATTAAACACATTTAATTGTACATAGTACTCAAAAATCAAAACCTTTTTGATTAATTACCTCCATTTCCTATTAATTAATTTCCATTTCTAAATGTGATGAAAATCTATAAATAAATCTGATTTTGATCCTTAACTAAAATGTGTGCTTTTGTACCCCTTTATATAAGGTCATATTAGCATTTTTTTATACTATATCAGTCTTAAATATGTAGTAACAATACAAATTTAAAATACTACTCAGTAACTAAATTATTTAACACTTGATAATTCATTAAATTAGCTAATATTCGTATAGTTTGAGCGATCAATAGTCACCTATCAATTAATTAAAAGTTAAATTTGCTGAATAAGAAATTTTAAATACCAAAATTAAAGTTTATTGATATCTAATAGGGGTGGGCATAAATACCGGAAAATCGAAACACCGAACCGAATTGATTTTTTTTTAGAATTTCGGTTTTGATATTTCGGTATTCGATTTGTTTTTTTATATTTTTCAGTATTTTGGTTCAGTTTTTGGTATTTCGGTTTAAACCGAAATATTATACTATAATTTATATTATATTAATTAATCATTATTAATATTAAATAATCTTTTAAAAAAGAAAAAAAGAATGTGATACCCTATGTAATGTCCTATTCCTAATTTAATTTTTAATATTCATCTTGCAGCCTCCTCTTCCTTTTGCAGGCAACAACTTTTCCTCTTCTTTCTCTTCCTCTTTCAGTCAACAGCAGCCGGCCCGCCCGCCGCCGCTTGCGGCGACTTCAAGTCTTCAACCGATGATCGGCGTCCAGCGACCAGCCCAGTCAGATATTCGGTACACAATTAATAAAAATCAAAATAAAAAAATCGAATCGAATGAATAAAAACTGAACCGAAAAAACAAAAACCGGACCGAACCAAAATATTTTAATTCGGTATTCGGTACATAATTTACAAGAACCAAAAACAGAAAAAAAAAAAACGAACCGAAATACCAAATACCCACCCCGAACTAAAAGTACTAATATCGCTTTATTCTTATATAATTTAATGAGGCGATTTTGATCCTGTAATTTTAGTTTAAAGATGTTACACCTTCATTATGCATTCTAAATTCTTCTATGTATGAATTTTCACAAAGTTAATGAATTCTTAAGCGTTAATCATTCAATTATCAATATAATTACCTTTAAAAATTACTTTGTATTATTACATATTTTTAATATAATTCTAAAAATAATTTAAATATTGTATACTTCTTTACCTATAGTTAGGGAGCAAAAAATCATACATTTTAGTAAATTAAAGGTTAAATATGCTTAATAACATATCATGAAGATCAAGTTATAATTAATCCATAATTGAGGGGCTAGAAGTGTAATTAGCCCTTCCATTAATATGTGAAGTGACAAAGACTAATGAATTTTTCTAAAGATGCATTTTAATTTGATTGAAGTGTTTCAACTAATTTACTACCTAAAACAAAAAACTTGCTATTTTTTTTTATATATATATAGAGTTAGACTTTGAATATTACCAAATTTCATTGCACTATAAGACTTACTGAATTGTATATATATTTTGAGGTTCGATAAATTTGAAATAACATCAAAAAGTTATTTTGTTTTGAAATAAAATAGTCTCTGTTAAAAACGATATTATATCTTGAATTTAAATTTAAGATATTATACATTTGAGCTCAAGATATAATATCGTTACTTTCCGTTCAAAAATAATATTACTTACTGTTCTATCACAACTTGTAATATTCAATTAATGTAATATCACTTTTTATTTATTTATCACATGAATGTACTCCTCTAAATGAAGTTAATAATATAGTCTATATTATGAGTACGAAGCTTTATAGTTGAAAATAAATGTTGTACCAAAAGTCTTAAATTTTTGATAAATCAATATTGTCTTTTTCTTTTGGTACAAATTCAAAGATTATTAATTATTATCTGAACTATTATACTCATTTTATTTACCCTTTTATAGCTAGTTAATAATATTCAAATGTACTTTTTTCCCAATCAATTTTTTTTGTACTTTTTTTTTATCGTTTGTGCTTCATTTTATGTGATATATTTTCTCTTTTTTAATTTGTTGCAAAAAGACGGAAGCATTTTATATTTAGAAATATTTTAATTTTAATTTTTCGTTTTGATTTTATACATTCATATAGTCTTGGTCATATAGATTGCATCATATATTTAAAATTTTATGTTTTCAAAAGTTTTATTTTTTTAATTTGTGACTTATTAAACAGATTCACGTATTACTGAAATGAATCAAGTACTCTTCCCGACCCAAAATAAATATACTCTTTTTCTTTTTAAGAGTTAATTTTGATTAATATTCAAAGCTTAAATTAATAGGTTTAAAAATTAAAATTTAGTCATTCAAAAACTATATGAAATATATTATATAAGTTGTAATTCTACTCACGATCGACAATATAATTTAACAAGTACATCTAAAACTATCGATAATCTTTCATATAATTTAAACAAAAACGATAGATAATTTGAAACAGAATAATCTAATTATAAAACATAAATTAATAATAAACAAACACATAAAAGTCATGGGTAGTTGCATTATTTGTTATCTTGAGCCTCATTTTCTAACCATTAATTGCTAGTCAAAAAGCAAAAGCTATTAAACTAGAAATATTGTAATTATTTTTAGAGTATGTCAAAACCTTGTCAAAAGGCTATTACTAAAAGAGTGTTATCTTTTGTTACTTTTATTATTGTAAAATCATAAAAAATAATTACATTAATTAAGTGATTATCCATCATTGTTAGCATTTATTTTCATAGTCACCAAATTTTCAAAATTGAACTGTATTTTTAAACTAATATACAAGTACATTTACTTTTACTAAAAAAAGAAAATAAAGACTTATTTGTTCTTGGCTAAAAGTATGAAACTTATTTGCCTTTCGAAGTTAAGAAGTCATTTTCGATAGAAAATATCGTTATGAAATCGAAGAGAGAATAAATAATAACGTACTCACCGCTATAAACAGGAATTGATGATGCATAAATTATGTAACTAAATAATAATATTCGTTGTTAATTTTATTTAGTAATTAATTATCATGACATTTTATCAGTATCAATAGCTTTTGCTGAAATTTTATATATTCATAAAATATTTGTTAAATATGTACGAATTCTTTGATATAAACTCAATCAGTATTGTATTTTGTTTAATATAAATTTATCATAATAATTCATAAACTTCAAATGTTAAGTTAAATTCGTCTCTTATTATATATCAATAGTTTTCGAAACTAGTAATTGCTAGTCAAAGAATAAAAATAACTTTTAGCGACATTATATTGATATTAATATCGAGTTATAAAGCTTTTATCGGCATTAGTTAAGTGTCATTAGAACCAATGTCGCTAAAGACTTTAGAAAATATACAAAGAGTGACAATTGCCGCTAAAAAAATATTTTTGTTGTAGTGTAGTCAAAGAACAAAACATTGTACTAGAAGTATATGCAACTTAACCCTAAAAATATGTGTTTTTGGTTACTTTTAATTTGTAAAAATTAACTTTATAAGTGATGATGATCATATTATTACTTACTAAAAGTATATGCAATTTAATTCCCTAAAAATATGTGTTCTTTATACAAATTTATATTGTTACTTCATGTTTGACAATAGTTTCGTGATTACTATTTCCACGGACTCAATTCATTAGGAACTAACTGGAAGGACGACATCTCTCTCAGAAAAAAGGGAAATAAAAGATGAGAGAATCCTGCCTTTATTTTGATTATCCTAGGCTAGAGGACTTGACGGGCCACCTCAGAGTTATATGACTCTAAAACAATGCAAAGCTAGTATACATGGGCGGATCTACCTAGCTTTCGATTGACCCTACGTATGATTTACGTAGATTTAACAGCTTTTATTAAAATTCTATATTTTATTATTAAAAATAGACTAAAATTTTCAAAAATTTCTTTGTTATTAATCTATCGCTAAATCTATTCATATTCAGCACAACCTTTTGATCAATCATAAAAGAATTAAAATTTTCAAAAGTTTTGTATCATTTATCAATCGCTAAATTACTCGTATTCAACATAACCTTTTGATTAATCCTAAAAAGAACTAAATTTTTTAAAAGTTTTATCATCATTGATCTGTCGCTAAATTGCTCGTATTCAACATAACTTTTTAATAATCCTTATTAATCTATTGTTGAATAAGATTAGTTCCGCTAACATATAAATGTATTTAAATATAAATTTATTATTATTATATATTAACTTAAAATAAAAAATAATAAATTTCATCTTTATATTTGTTACAATATTTTTTAGGTGATGTTGTTAATTGCTCTAGCTAGTACAAAATTAGTTCACCGACATATAAATGTATGGTTTAAAACAATTGGCTATATATAATTTATGTGGACATTTGTAGTTTTGCACAAAGTCATATCATATCATATTAATTCATTTTAGCAACTTTTTTTTTTTTATTTATTTATATCTCTTCTTCTTCTTCACTTCACCAAAAATTCTTCAATTATAATTATTTTTTTAATTAAAAAAATGGTACATTCAAAGAAGTTTAGAGGTGTGAGGCAACGCCATTGGGGTTCTTGGGTTTCTGAAATTAGACACCCTTTGTTGTAAGTTATTTCTTTCGCGAATAATATTTTTTTTTTTAATTAACGAGTCAGAATAATAAAAGGATTGTATCTAAATGAATCGTGATAGAATAAAGATTGCTTTGCCACTTATATGAATACATTTTTCATATAAATATATAACATCTCTCTTTTTCAATTTCATTACTCTAGTCTAACTTTAACTTATCAATGTTACAATGTGTTATATGTCTACACTATCAGAAATCAATCAATTTCGTTGATTGCTTTATTTTTTCGATAGACGATTGATCATTTCTATAATATATTCACTCATAACAGTTACTTGAATATACAAAAGTCATTTTCTGACGTAAAAATTTAGTTTTGTAGAATCGTAATAACTTTGTCAGAAATTTGACCTTTCAATCATTTGTGTTTTTTTTTATCTAGTTACTTTAACATTATAAAAAAGATAAGTGTTCTTACTTTATTGTTATTATAGTGAATAAATATCTATTTTATTTTATTTTTTTCCTTTTCTAATTATAATATATATGTGTTATAGGAAAAGAAGGGTATGGTTAGGGACATTTGATACAGCAGAAGAAGCAGCAAGAGCATATGATGAAGCAGCAATATTAATGAGTGGAAGAAATGCAAAAACTAATTTTCCAATAACACAAGATTTGGATAATAATAATAATAATAATAAAGATGTAACGGCTAAAGATCAAGAATCATCATCATCATCATCACCAAAAGATTTATCTGAAATACTTCATGCCAAGTTGAGGAAATGTAGCAAGGTGAGCACCCTTACACCTCCATCTCCGCGTCCTCATTTTGTATTTCCTTCCTTTATGTTTTAAAAATACGCTTTTCTGATAGGTTTTTATTAAAAATAGACTTGTTAGATTTGAAAATATACTTTAGTTACGTTGGAAATCTTAGCTTTTGAGAGGGATTCTGATAAAAAATGTATATCTTCAAAATGTGCTTGTCGAAAATTATTTCAACGTTCATTTTCTACCTGAAATCTCAATTATTTTTTTTAAAATTAGTGTCACATAGGCCGAAAAGGAATAGAAAATTACTTATAAAATAAGTTCAGGGGTAATCAGACCTTAATATAGTATAAGTGTGTCTCTGAGATTTCAGGCGTAGATTGAGGAGATACTTGTGCATTTTTCCGTTTTCCTTTTTAGCATATTCTAAAATAAAATGACCTTTCTATTTTTGGAAATAATTTAAACTTTATTTTTTTTATTCTAGCTTTAATAACATGACTTTGTAGCTACATAACAAGTTCAAAAATCTTTACTAAATATTATATATCATCCCTTTATTTTAAATGATGTGTCACTTTATGTATATAGTAGTAACTCTTTAGTATTGTCACTATTTAAAAAAATCACTACACGAATTTAACTTGTCGATAGCATTTTCAATAAAATTTTACATGGAAAATCACTGAGTAATCCATATACTTCAAACATATTATATATTATTTTTCATATAAAATATATTTCTAGTGAAATTAATTAATTAATTTATTTTTTTATATATAGGTACCATCACCATCTCTCACTTGTTTAAGATTGGATATTGAAAATTCACACATAGGAGTTTGGCAAAAACGTGCTGGCCCTTCTTCTGATTCAAAATGGGTAATGACAGTTGAACTTCAAAAGAAAAATAATCCCAAAAATATTAATGTTCATGAAGGAGAATTAAATAATAATAATATAATAATAATAATATAATAATAATAATGATAATAATAATTCCAAGAATAGTTGTGGTGAAATAACTATTAGAAGTGAAATGGATGAAGAAGAAAGAATTGCATTGCAAATGATTGAAGAATTGCTTCAAAGATGAGATAAAAATAACAAAATTTGTGACGGGTAATTTCTGTCGCTAAATAACAAAAATCTGTCGATGCTGATCCAATTTAACGATGGCTTATCTGAAGGTGGATTAATTTCACAGCTAATTTCGATTTCTATAATAGATAATTTACATTGTCTAATGTTTGCTTAATTATCATGTAATGTGTGATTAATTATATGTTATTAGTTTGATTTCTAATAATAATTTGGGCTAGAAAAGTGCCTATGTAAGTAGTATTTTTATTTATAGAAAGAAAAAAAAACAAGTTACTAAAGACAAAGTAAATTAACAATATTGTCATCTTTTTTTTTTTTTTAGAAAAAGAAGTTTGATAAATAAAAATATATTGATTGTATATGATTTACCTTGTATTTTTATTTTATTTTATATGATTGTATTGCTCTTCATTTCAATCAAATATTTCCCCTCTTGAATTTTAAAAATAATTCAACATGAAAAATACTACATGTTAATTTTTGTTATAACAAGTTATTTACAATTTTAAAGATTACTATATTAGAATTAATATATATTTACGTATCATTAATTGGGAATGCAAAAAATTCTATTGAAAAAAAAAGAATTTTAATAATGTGGCGGTCAGAATGACAAAATGAACCTCTAGGAACAAAATGAAACAGAATAAAACGTAGATTTTTTTTTTCAAATCTTTTTATTTAATATTTTTTCCGTCCACAATTATTTGATATTAAAAATAAATGTTCGAGATTAATTATCAATTTAAACAATCAAGAAATAATTAATCATATTTTTCAATTATGTCTTTAATAATTACTCCATTCTGTTCAATTGAAAAGTTATGTAGACTTTTGATATTTTCGCGATAATAAAGTTCTGTTAGTCAAATTACATTTTGAATTAAATTTTTCTTGAGGAGTGCATGATAAACAATTGTGGACCTAGGGAGTATTTGATGGATAAAGATCCGGTCAAATATAATTAGGTCAAGTAATGTAATTCATGTCATGTGTACTATATAGTAATTTTTGATTGAAAATATTTTCAAGAAAAAAATAAGACTGACGGAAATATGCGAACTTTTCAACTTTTTTACCTGCCAAGCCTCGTACTTGTATTAGATTTATTAAATTACACTAATTTTAAAGAACCTGACATTTTTGAAGAATTTGATTTAATATATTTTTATAGTTATTTCATAACCTTCAAATATTTTTTTTTTTAAAAAATATATTATTATGTTTTTTACTTGAATTTTTATTTAGAACTCAATGGTGTTTTTTTTAAGTTTTGATCTATTCTTGGAGATTGCTTCAGAATTTGGAGAAAACATGTGTGAAATTACTCTCGAAGAAATTTGACGAATAACAAGTCAGGAAGTTCGCTTATTTCCGTTAATCTTAATTTTTTTCTTGAAAATATTAGCTTCGGTACACTTAATTACTTTATTTGATAGTTTAAAAAAATAAAAAAGTTGACAGCTTTGTTGTTTTTATTATTATAATGAGTATATAATTTAAATGAATCTCAATCATCAATTATTTTATATACACGTTGCATGAACCTATAAAATTATTAAATATTATTTGACCTAATTATATTTGATCGAATCTTTATGAATAGTACTAATAATGTTTCAACAAATTTGAATTTATTTAATTACGTAAGGTTTATTTAAAAGGAAAGATTGGTAGGCTAATCTCATTAATGTATATGTGACATTTATATAATTGCTATTAAATCAATAATTAAATATTGATGGTACCTTTCATGGGTTGTCAAAATCTGTCAAAACAATTTCTGTAATTAATTATCAATTAATTATTATTTAGGTACGTCATCCTATCTTTTCCCCCACGATTTTATTTTTTTAAAAAAAAATTCGATCATGCCTTAAATTTCAAATAAATTTACATCAGAAAGTCGATCTTATATATAGGTTAAATCATTTTCTAATCAATGTGACTGTGTACTCGTAAAGCTCAAACTCGATCCTTTTGATTAGATGTTAATAAGTACTTTTCATTGCTCGACTATCATTATTGGTCAAGTGACTTAAGGTTGCTAGCTAGAACAAGAAATTTTGAAAAATTAAAAAGATGAACTAACGCGGTAGATAGGTTTATCTAATTATATTTTTTTAGATAACGAACTTGTTTTCATTAATCACCTATTACTATTTATTTAATTGAATCTACAATTAAAAAAAAGTCTAAATCAATTCTATAAACATAATTAATATAATTGTCTATGTTGATGTGCAATATAATTTCTAAATTCTAACTACTATATAGTTGAAAATGAACTAGGTAGGTCTAATATTTTATTTTTATGTTTTGCATTTGCTCTTAATTATCAAAGACTAAATGATGCATTAATTTTTATCTTTTTAACAAAAAGACCTTAGCTTATGCTGTGAAATATCACCATCATTATTCATTACTAATTCATGAATGAGCATTTATATATTTAGCATACGCTAGGAATTGGGAAAAGTATCTGATATATCCTTAACTTTGTCATTTAGAGCTGATATACCCCTTGTTATAAAAGTGATTAATATATACCACTACTTATAAACAAATGACTCACATATAACACTTATGGAAATGGAAAAAAAAATTAACTTTAATCTAATTATTTATTTATTTTTTTCTAAAAGATATAATCTCATATGAGTATATTTAATCCTCGTTAAAAAAAAAAAAATTTATTTTTTTTATTTCAATGACTTATTTAGAATTATTATTTTGATAATCAAATTTATTTATGTTTCACTAATATTCTTGTAAAACTTATTGTAGATGAAAAAACTTTTTTCTTCGAATACCAAAATCAAATTACAATATAGACAAAAAATATTTTAATTTTTTTTTTCTTTAAACTAAGGAATGAAAGAAAAAAAAAGAAAAAAAAACTCAAGTATAATAAAAGAAGTCAAAAAAATAATTTCTATATGAAAAATGTTTAAATATACCTTGAACTTTGATAAAAGAATTATATATACAATAAATAATTTTTTTAAAAAAATTAAAAGTAAAAAATATAAACTTAAAACTAATTCTTTAACTTTCGTTAAATAAAGGATATATGTGAGCTCATTTTGTAGCGGCAGGGGTATATGTGAGCCGTTTGTAGAACGGTAAGGATATATATGAGCCACTTTCATAACGAGAGATATATCAGCTCGAAATGATAAAGTTAAAGGGTATATCAGATTCTTTTCCCTTTTTTATTTGTGTTAAGAATCTGTCAGAGATAATTCTCTACCATCATACGATAGAGATAAAGTTGCGTACATTTCATCATCTTCAAATGAATTTACACGGGATATATAATATTATTATTTTTATTAAAAATAATATGGACATATACATACAACAAATAGAAAGACAAATATGAAAAGTGTGTATCCAATTGGACCACGATTAAATAAAGCTTCACTAAAGTCGCTATAATAATTTTAGATTAAATCTACGACTTACAAAAATAAATTGTGACAATAGATCGATACTATTTAAATTTTAATAACGTCATGAATATGACATGTATGGTTATATTTTAGTTTAAATATTCAGGACCATTTACAGGGAGAATAGGACCAATTTATTTTATGAGTAATTAAGATATAATTAAAGAATTAATTTTGTGGACACCAATTTTAGTTTTTTCCATTTACAATATGATTTATATGGTTCCTCTATCTATTTCTGCACTAATTAGGTAAACCTAGCTTCTTCTTCTTCTTTTTTTAGTGTTCCACCCATGTTTCGTATTCATGTCGAAGTATGACTAAATTTAAATTTATGTTGAATTTTTTTTATATTAAAAGTAAAGCGTTCTCTATGAAAAGAAAAGTACAAGGATTTTATTAATAATATATATTTTAGGTTCATATATTTAATCCGTATCAACCCTTACATTTTGAGTATTCATATGGTTCGTTTGACTTTACTTATAAATAGGTTTATAGTACCCGAAACACTATATGTAAAAGTTTTTAGAGACAGTTTCAAAATTTTAATTTGATGTTTTTTTTAATCTTAAAAGCTTTTTACGTTAACACTTTTGAAATTTTGCACTTGCATATATATATATATTAGGTTCGATTGAACCCACTACGAAAGAGTCGCATCCAACATTTGAAGTTTCTATAAACCACACTACACTTGACTCGTACATATTTACAGAGCTAACACATGTAAGTTCCCCAAACATCACTTAATGGGGCGTATAATAGATCGGGCATGATCATGAGTGAATGGGCCGATGTTAGCCCAAAAAATGGAATTTGGTAGTACAAGCCCATTATTTTTCATAATATGCAAAAAAGGCCCAATTTACAAAAGTCCAGCCCAATACATGTTGAAACTGGGGGCCCAAATATTGTTGGAGACCCAATTGAAGTTTGAGAGTTTGCCTTTTAAATTTTAAACATTTTTTTTTGTTTCTAGACCATTATTAGTTACAAATACATGAAAATGTTTAATTTTTATTATTGGTAAGAACATGAAAATTTTAATGATCATGTATAACTATAATTAAAAAATTTAATTTATATATGTTGAATAGAATGTATTTAATTGGTTATAGTGAGTTATTATTTATTCCGAAAGCTACCGTATCAAATTTGATATAGTTATCATTGTGTAACATATAATTTACAGGTTCAAGTCTTAGAAGAAACCACTAATGCTTGTATTACGATAGCTAGGTTGTGTATATCACACTTCTTAAGATGTTGAGGTCATTCTTCGATATTTTAAGGGCTAAAAGTGTTAATATTCCTTCGTTGTTATATACTTTAATCAGGTGAATTTGGTCCTTGTGATTTTTTATCAAACATGTTACACGTTTATTATGCATTTTCATGGTCCTTTCCTTACTACCGAATGTCAATTAATTTTGTTAGAAACTCACAACTTAAGCACATATATATTAATTTAATTTTCTAGTACAAATAGAAGATCTACGGAAAAGCTACTGAATTCGTCCGAACCCACGAAACCTCACCTAGTTCTTCCTCTCAAAGTTATCGTATCAAATTTGATATAGTTGTACATATAATTTACGGTTCAAGACATAGAAGAAATCACTAATGCTTGTGTTGCGATAGCTAGGTTATCTATATCACACTTCTTAAGACATTAAGGTCATTCTTCGATTTCTAAAGGGCTAAAAGTGTTAATATTCTTTCATCCTTATATACTTTAATCAGGTGATCGATTTTAGTCCTTGTGATTTTTTATTAAATATATTACACCTTCATTATGCATTTTCATGGTCCCTTACTACTTAACTGTCAATCAATTTTGTTAGAAACTCACAAGTTAAACACATATATATCTGTTTATTTAATTTTTTAATACAACTACAAGATCTACGGAAAAGCTACTGAATTCGTCCAAACCCATGAACCCTCACCTATTTCTTCCTCTAGTCTACATCATACTCCTTATATATCCTCGTTAGAAGGATCACACCCTAAGAAATGTGATATAGATTGTAGATGATGTAATAAATATTATTAACTATTTCTACGATTCGAACTTGTAATCTGCATATTAAATATAATACGAAATTTGTTGTCTTTTTCAATAAACTCTAGGCATTTTTCTTGAGAAAAGACTGAATAAACTGTTGGAAAATCATCAGTTAGTAGTTGATAGGTCGTTATTGCAATTTGCAACCAAAAAGATAAGTGAAGAAAAAAAAAACATAAATTTTAGACTATAAGTTGATAACATAGAATAATAATAAAACAATATGGTCCATTCTTACTTTTTCTTATGGCCTAGTATCCAAAAATAGGGATAATTACATATTTTGATCCCTAAATTATAACTACATTTAATATTAGTCCTTGAGATATTTCAATAAGTATATAATCTTATACTATTAAATAAAATGTACATCTTTAGTCCCTTAATTATATATTAACTATGGTCGTCTCAAATTATTCTGCACTTTTCACTGTGTTTCGTTTCTATGACAGTCAAAAGCTTACCCTCATTTGAATATTGAGTTGATTGACTCGAGAAGAGATATTCTTTAAAAAAAAAAATCTAATAATTTATGAGTTCAATCCATCATATATTTATCAGAAAATTAATATTTCTTGTCGAATGAACAAATATCATAAGAATCAAAATTTAAATTTATATATATTATAGGGACTAAAATTGCAAAATTCCCCTCCAATAATAATAAATAAAACCAAAGGACACTATCTCAAAGAATATGTAAAATTTAAAAGTGGCTTTTTTCTTTTTTTCTCTAGTGGGGATAAAGCTCAATTTTTTTTTAATTAAACAAAAAAGAAATAGAAACAAAGGAATTAATTAAGATTATATCAAAGAATATGCTTTGTGGCTTTTTTATTTTTCCATCACTATTTAATTCTCATCCTATTAAATTTATGCACGTTATATTTTAAAGAAAGTTCCATGAGGATCTTTAGAGAACATGCCATATGGATAAAGCATAAAATTTCATTAATCTAATTCAACTTGTTTTTTTTATCAATAGATATGGTATTACAAGGTTTATTCATTTTTTTCCCCTAAAAAATGTAAAATACATACAAATTTTAATAAGGTGATTTAGTAATTGACTTGACTTGAATAATGAGAATCACAATTTACGTAATATATATTTTTAATTATTTTAAAAATAAAAGACATATTTTTTAAAATTAAAAAATAATTGACTTTATATCTCTTATTTTACTTTATGCGAATAATATACACATATTTCAAGAGTCATATAATCATATAAATATTAGGGATAATGCACAAGTACCCCCTCAACCTATGCCCGAAATCTCAGAGACACACTTATACTATACTTAGGTCCTATTACCCCCCTGAATTTATTTTATAAGTAATTTTCTACCCCTTTTTAGCCTACGTGGCACTAGTTTGAAAAAAAAGTCAACCTTTGTTGGGCCCACAAGATATGCCACGTAGGTCGAAAAGGGGTAAAAAATTATTAATAAAATAAGTTCATGGGGATAATAGGACCTTAGTATAGTATCAGTGTGTCTCTGAGATTTCGGGTATAGATTGAGGGGGTACTTGGGCATTATCCCTAAATATTATGATGTGATTTAAAAACTTAAAAAATATATAATTTGTTTTTTTAATTTTTTGTTAATTCAATTTACGTCGCATAAATTGAAAAAGAGAAAGTATTTATAAGTTTTTGAAAGTCATGATGATTTATTTTTTGAAAAGATTTTAAGTTAGTCTAGCTATCATTTGAGTGGAGTAAATTAATCATCATTTAACTAGTTAAATATCATTACTACAATTTACAAGATCATTGCCCTTATAACATCAATATGTTTGTCTATTACCTAATACCCCCCCCCCCCACCAAAACCCCACCCCACCCACCCCTTTCTTTTTGTTTTTTGTTCTCTTAACTTATCAAGTTTGATGATGTTGAAGCATAAGAATACTCCATTAATACAACAATCCAAGTTTTTGTATATTTAGTTCTATGAAATGTATGTCTCTAGAGATAGCTCAATATATGTTTTTATCTATGATCTAGGCGATATTTTTTAAGTCATATTCATAATTGTTTTTCTTTTCACGCGGCATCTCATGTCTACTTTTAGTTTAGGAACTCGATTAATTCAATTATTAAAAAATCTTACTATCAAAAATTAATTTTAATTTATACTCAAAACTCGACGTGCGTAGAATCAATTATTAAGTATAGTTAAGTAATTATACCATTCGACCATCGATCTTAATGTTATTTGTAGTTTTGATGATTTGACAAACTCAAGGACCTAATGAAGGAACCTGGTTCTTGGCTCAATATACTTTTTGGCTGTCAGCTGGAGAAAGTACAAAAAGTTGGTGCACAGTCTACAACAGTGGCAAAAGTAACAGTCGCGCCAGAATCCTCAGCCAATGGGATTGTTTTACGTTTTGTGACCTTTCTACGTAAACAAAACATGCCCATATTCACAATTAGTTTTTGCAACTTGAAAAAGCACATTCAAAAACTCTTGCAAAGGCCTAGAAAATCAAGGAGAAGAAATATTCAACAACAACAGAAGCTCAAGTGAACATTGTTTAGTTGTTTGGGAATACTTTCTTTTGATCTTACATTGTAAACTGATCCTAAAACTATAAGGAATCAGTATGGTTTGATCTGAAATTCTAAGTTAGTTAGTTGAACTAATTTAGTGGGCAACCTTTGTGTTGTTTAGAAAATTAGTAGATTAGTGGGCAGTCTGTGAGATTGCTTAGAAAATTCTAAGTTGTCTAGAGTGATAGCTTAGTGGGTAGAGTAACATCTACTTAGGCTCATCAAACAATAAAGTTATTGCTTGTTCGTAAGATTAAAAATTTTTTCTCACATTTTGTGTAACCGATTCCCTTTTACTTGTGAAGATTAGTGAAACGGTTGTGAAAAAATCCTGTGAGACAAGTCGTGGTTTCCACATAAAACTCCTCTGTTGTTAAACTGCATTTACTTTCTGCTATATCCTTATTTGTGTGTCAAGATACCTGATCCATTGACTAATAGTTAACGCGCAGAATCTAACACATAATCACATCAATAAGAGTCAAACAAAGGATCTTTTGCCTTTTGAAGTATTTAGTGTCTCAACCATGAGTCAATATAAACTAAAAAACTATATATCATTTGATAATTGAATTTGAAGTGGGCCTTGTGGCACTATATAGTAATTATATATATCTCTAACATACAATAATAAAATATTTAATTGACAATAAAAAAAAATCATATATAATAATCCATTCAATATTAAGAAAATAAGCCATCAATCTCTATGATTTATTCGATTAGAATATCAAGAATTTTTTTCTATTGATAATTAATTATTATAACATGATAAAATTATTGATTATTACGAATGACATACCTTGAACACCACTAAAAATATATTCGTATAATAATTTATTTTCATACTATTATATCATAAATATTTGTGATACAACTAGTAATTGAACCAAAAAAAGAATATAGCCTTTGTAAAAAGGGAAGAATATTATAATAGTACCAAAACAATGGCTTATGCTTCTTTTTATTAAGCATATACTCTAATTAGATACGAATCCTATCTTTTCTTGGGAATTGCCAAAATGTCAAAGGCAATAACTAATTAAAAAAACTAATCACGATTATTATTATAATGAGATTGAATGAAATTATTTTATCATTTTTAATCGTAGAATCCAAGTTCAATATTATATATAAATAAATTTTGCTAGAGAATGTTTTTTTCTCTTGTATATTATATTTATTACTGATATTTGAATTTAAATTTATCAGAACAGTAATATACTGATATCGGATGGAAGAAGGAAAATACTAATGAAAAAAATAATTAAATTGTTACGTAGAATTCTAATTATACCATTTATTTATATATAATAGAAAAGTTAATCTATTGTTGAATTTTTTAATTTTATATTTTAATAAAAGCTATACGCATATTCCTCAAGCTTTGGAATTATACCATTCTTCTTAATTACAACATAAATTTGTGGAGGATATTTAATCGGCTCGGCTTCAGCAGCTGCTTTTAATTTGAGCCATGTTTTTTTTTTTTTGAGTTATTATTTTAGATAAAAAATCTATAAAGTTAAAAAGAGAAATAAAGTTAGTAGTCGATAACAACTCAGAGATAATCACACTTCAAACATTAGTTCTTATACGAAAAAATTTAAAATTATATAAATCTCATGTTAATGCTTTATTAAATCGATATGAGACTTATAATATCTTACAGTAATATTTAAACAAATTATCATATTCTGTATTTATCATAACACCTTTGCACTAGATTATATATCTCTAGCTTCGGGCGTCATTTAAGACACGGCAAACATGAGCGTTTTGAACAAACGTAACATTATTTGTCTGGAACTTTTGTCAATGATCACTTTATTTAAAGGCATAATACGTAAACATGATTTTTAATTTGATAGCAGCGCACAACTATGACATTTAACTTTGAGTTTGTATAAATAGATAATTAATTAAATTTGTATAAAATTGAACATATAGACACATCTGTCCTACATGGAATGCTACATGAAAATTCTACCTGACGTCCTACATATATTACACCATGTAGAATACATGTGTTTACTTATTCAATTTTATACTACTTTACGTATCTATTTATGCATACTCAGAATTAAAAGATATAATTATCCATCCGTTAAATATATATATATATATATATATATTACAAAATATGATAAGCTATTTAGCTCACCAGCTTCAGTTACTAATTTGCCACGTCACGGTTATCCAAGTCAAAAGGGCCCCACCAGCCTACTTGTTGAAACATAAAGGAATAAAGCATAAACCCTAAGATATCCTCTTATAGATATTTATTTTTAAAAAAATGGCACAATAAAAGAATATTCCCAACTATACCCCTTTAGCCCCCCACCCCCACCCCCACCTCACCACTTTTTTTTAAAAAAAAATTATTCGATATTTACTTATATTAAAATTTAATTAATTTGAATTTATATAATTCAAGATTTATTCTTCAAAGAATACGCTTTTATATTGAAGATTAGAATTCACTATTTTTAGCTAAGAATAAAAGAATTCAACTGTTCTATCACGATCCGTATTAATCTTACTCTTATCCACCACTTTCACGCATAATATTCTCTCTCAAATTTCCTTACTCCACAAATTTCACCTTTATATAAAAAAGGCAAAAAATATTCTATTTTTGTAATAATAGATATATCAAGAGCTATATTTGATTCTTTTTATTGCTCAATGATAATATTTATAAATAAAATATAACATTGGCCATATAAGTTAACAAAAAATATATATTAAAAAATGCTAATAACAAACGGCTTATTTAGATAATTATTACGTGTTATTTGTAATAAATATAATTAGATAATCTTGCATCATAAAATAAATTTTTTCCAAATAAAAAGATTACACTTCGATAATATCAAATTGATTATATTTATAATAATAAAAAATAAAAAATATACCTAAAACATTTTGATCTTAAGTTTCAAACATTCTATTCATATTATCACTAACTATTTATCAAAAATAAATCTTAATTTATCAATCATTTTATTTTCTGATCTAAAGATTAATAATATTTCAGATAGTAAACACACAATACCTAATGGCTAATAGTTTATGTATGAAAATTGAGATATATATACATATGTTTTTGCTTATCAATTTGATATGAAAGAAATTTTTTGTTTTAATAATGATAAATTTAGGATATGATCGACTTATTCGCATCGAGTGTTTATAATAAAATTAAAATAAATAGTGAAAAAAGAGCACAAGAAGAGAATATTCCCAATTATACCCCCACAGCTCACTCTTCATATTCTCTCACTTTTTCTTCACTCCACACACTTAATTTGTTTCCATTATATCAACCTTTCAATTCCTTCATTTTTTTTCCTCTCATTTCTTAACATTTTCTGTGTGTGAATTTCTTCATCGGAGTTATGAAGTTCGGAAAAAGTTTGAGCAATCAAATCGAAGAAACGTTACCGGAATGGAGAGACAAGTTTTTATCATACAAGGATTTGAAGAAAAAGTTGAAGTTGATTGAACCGAAGAGATCGGTGAGTTCCGGTGATGGAGACGATGTTAGGGCTTCTAAGAGGATGAAAATGGCTGCAGGAGGTTTTGATAAGGCGCCGGAGAAGGAACCGATGACTGATGCGGAAGTTGAGTTTGTGAATTTGTTGGAAGATGAGCTTGAGAAATTCAATTCGTTCTTCGTGGAGAAAGAAGAAGAGTATATCATTCGATTAAAGGTAAAAAAAATTAAATTCTGATGTTTTTTTTTTAGGATTTTAGAAAAATACAGTTCTCGTCGTGAACCTTGTTTAAATTCGAAATTGTTTGTTGATAATTGCATGAACATTCCTAAAAATATCTTTTTTGTGGTAATTTAGCTTGAAGTAGAGGATGATATTTGAAAAAATAAATTAAATGATATTTGCCTTTATATTCTGGATTTGTCTGTCTGGAAGCTGATTTTGCTCTGATTAATGCATTGTTGTTTTGATTTTGGTGATATACAGATCATTTGTGAAACTTCTTGATATGTATTTACTTATGTTTAGCTGTTTTACCAACATTATGCTCGCGTTTGATTGTAGATTTTGATGTTATGAACTTTGAAACTTGAAGTTGTGTTTGGGCATTCTTTTTAGGTGCGAGTTAGCTTCCAGTTTTTGGAACTTGAAATGTTTCAACGACTAAATTCTAGCTAAGAGATAACTATAATATTGATTTCTAGTGTGTCACTCCAGCTGTATGCTCCAGGAAGAGGATAAAGTAATGGAATAATTTGCTTTATTAGAACCAAACACAGTGATGTAGTAAAGCATATGATGCTAATTGTGTAATTAAAGAACAAACATAAAGAAAAGAATACCACAAATTGATTCAACTTGTGGATAGAGGCAGAGCAGTAGAAAGATGCTGGCGTTGTTGGATTGATGTAGAAGTATGCTTAGTGCTTACAAAGTCGGATCCAAAATCTGATCACGAGTTTCTAGGATGGCCTTAAGTTACAACAACAACATACCCAGTAGATCTCACTAGGATGACCTCAAGTTGATGTGCTGTAATAAATGGGTTCACAGTCGAGTGTAATAACCTTAGATATGTACAGGAACCTCTAGATTATGCTTTAGACCTGCCACGGCATGCTTATCTGTTTGTATCGATGACTTTTAGACTTTTTTACACTCACAATTATGAAAATATAACTATTCTCTTAGGGATGAGAACTGGGGCAGGACGGGGCGGGGCGGGGCAAAGAAAGCTCTTAACCGGGGTGGGTTGAGTTTGTTGTAGGGAAAGACTTCACCGCTCCACCCTATTGCCAATCCTGTATTCTCTTGGTGAAGAGGTCCCCTGTTCTTGCCGAATTATGTGTGTATGCTTTATACAAGCTTCAACTATTCTGTTAGGTATTTGCTAGTTATTTGTAGGTTTGGCTTTCAAGTATGAATGTTTAACAACAGGGCTAAACAGAAGTTTTTATCTGCACCCGTGATTTGAATGTGGAGATGTCATAGTGCATAATAAGTACAATCTCATTCTATTATTTCATTTTGTGACCAAAGATCCTATAATTTGGTTAGAAGCAAAAGCTTGATGCCATAGTTGTGGTGGGATACACAGAAATCATTGGTACAAGATGTAGTTCACACCAATTATTGGTTATGTATCTAGTTGTTTCCAAGAAGAAGAAAACAGTCGCTACTTCTTGATAAATAAAAAATGATTATGCTATGTCTTGTTGAATTTTGATCCTGTATTTGACATGTTTCGATAATTGGTAACAGGAGTTGCAAGACAGAGTGGCAAAGGCGAAAGATCGTAATGATGAGATTATAAAGATTCGCAGGGAGATAGTAGACTTCCATGGGGAGATGGTTTTGCTGGAAAATTACAGTGCCCTCAACTATACTGGTAATTCCAATGTCTTTCTTTGGATGCATGAAATTAATTGTGCCTCAGAATTTTAAGGATACCTTTGAGAAGTCTTTGTAAATGTGCAAGAGTTGATACTCAGGCTTGTGCTATACATTTGCGTCTACACTCATTGTCTGCTTGGTGAGCACTGAGATTTAGGTGTCTGTAGAGCTAGAAATGGTGCAGGAACAACTTGAGATAGAAGATAAGTCACCTGTATTATCTCATGAGCAGCGGCGGGTGTAGCTCTTAGGCAATGGGTTCATCCGAAGTATATATGTGAAAACTAATTAAACTCTTGACAAATATTAGATCTGCACCCATAATTTTAGAAGTACCACGACTTCAGTGCTAACCTATTAAGTTTAAATCCCGGATCCGCTTCCGGTGATGAGCCATTCTGATCTATTACTGTTTTTGCTTATAGGGCTCGTGAAGATACTCAAGAAATATGACAAAAGGACTGGTGCTCTTCTGCGCTTGCCCTTCATTCAGAGGGTCTTGCAGCAGCCTTTCTTCACCACTGATTTGCTATACAAGCTTGTAAAGGAATGTGAGAGTTTGATCGACCGTCTATTCCCCATCATTGACACCTCGTGTATTACCGCGGAAGCTGACGGAAATGAAACTTCAACTAGCTGCACCAACAAAAACGAGGGTCTACTTAGAGCCCCAAAGGAGCTGACAGAGATAGAGTATATCGAAAGCTTATACATGAAGAGCACTATATCTGCTTTACGTGCTTTAAAAGAGATTCGGAGCAAGAGCTCAACGGTTAGTGCTTTCTCATTGCCTCCATTGCAAATTAGTGGACCAGAAGATACTTGGAATAAAATTCCAATCTTAGAACAAGCAGCCAAGTAGTCTTAACTATATCGGCACAGATGTTTGATGCCCCCTTGAATGTGTTCTCTTTTTTACACCAAGTAGTATTTTTTTTTTCCATTTTTCGGGGTCTGATAATTCACATGTTTTGCATGTATTAGATACTAACACACATGTAAAATACACAAATTTTAATATCAAAAGTGTGTGTGATGAACTCCCGTCGTTCATCTCTTAAACTGGTTATTCTACTAGTATGTGCCTTGAGAAGGTAAGGAGATTTGTCTTCAATACCTGTTTAGTTGGTGTGTCAAAGAGAATCCCAACACATTCAGTGATCATAAGACTATTAGTCTCACGAGTTTTGACAATTTTCAGCTTTAAGATTACCTAAAGCTACCTATATCCTATATAGGTAATCGACCGTAAAATGGATTCATAACCTGAAAAATAAGGCAAGTTTTTGCTACAAGAAACTGTCTGGAAAGATGAATATTAAACTGCTATAGAGGGACCAAATTAGACTAGAGACTGGAACTCCATTAATACTAACATCTAAGATTAACACTTAGCTACCATTGGAGGAAGGCAACAACATAATACCTAACATAGTTCTCCCACAAGTCGAGTTTGGGAGGGTGCAATGTACACAAGCCTTATTCTACTTACGTGGGGTAGAGTAGAGATGTTTTTGATAGATTCTTGTTTTCAAAAAATCGTTTTTCAAAACGGATTTGAAAGAAATGGTAGAATAAAAAGTTGTGATGAAACTATTGAATAAATAAACTCCTTCATTATCTTCTTGAATTTGTCAATAAAATACAGGATTTGATATGTATGGATTTTGACAACGATCTCAAGTCTATATACAATAACTGGATTTACAATCAAGTATTACATGAACTTTTTTTCGTTACATATATAGATTTGAGCAAAGGACAGATAACTCTCGTATCTATCATTGAATATAATAATCTTGTAGACGTTCCTCAACGTATGTTTTCTTCACTAGATAAAATTAGAGGTGAGTTTTATTCACGTCTCACTAAAATACCATTGAGTGGTGTTTGACTCTCTTATCCACCGTTGAATATAATAATCTTTTAGATGATTCTCAACGTATGTTTTTTTCACTAGATAAAATTCGGGTGAGTTCTATCATGTCTCGCTAATATGTCGATTCGACTCGATTATTTCAGTGAGATTAACTTGTATCTACTGCATTTTCATTTTCTAAAACATATTTATTTTTTCTAGTGCTACATCCAATTCCTTCTACATATTGCTTTGATCTTTTTAGTTTTTCGACGTCCTCCAAATACTATTATTGGATTTAAATTAAGAAGATAAATATAGATTATAAGTTCCAAAAAAAATAAATTACTAATATATGAAGGCACTTATCCAGACATTAAGCTAGTGTGTTTGGCCATAGATTTTCAAATATTATTCGTAAATATTATTTGAGTGAAAATTTGGGTGAAATTTCACCATGTGTTTGGCCATAGATTTGAAAAATATATTTCACCTTTTTAGAAAAATATAATTTATACACACAAGTTTTAAAAACTATCAAAACTAACTAAAAATTTGTATTATAAGTCAATTGGGTTCGTTACAACAATAATAAATAGTGTCCATGACATTAAAGCAATGTGGTAATTTGGATTGAGTACAACAAAAATTATTTCATACATCGTGAAGTAGACAAAGCACATGACTTTATTACCTAGAACTAATTTTTAATAATTTTCATCAACAATCATATCATTATTTAATATATTCACTAAATATTTCATCACTATTTTGATATTCACGTAAAAAATTATGTAATACAATGCAAGCAACTACTAGAGAGGGTGTTTTTGTAAAAGATAAAAAAATTGGGGTAAATTTTAATTTTCAAAATATCTCAAATAATGAGATTTGACCCAAATACTAGAAAAAAACTAGAATTTGGAAATTTGAGATATTTGCCAAAAATATTTGTCAAATAATGACAAATTGTATGGACAAACATTATTTGCCAAATTTTTTTCAAATATTATTTGGAAAATTTATGGCCAAACGGGCATGTCCTTAATATGACCTTTTTTTTTTAAAAAGTATTAACATAAATGTCCATGGACCAAGGATATTAGTTACCTTTATTTATTTATTAAATTAAATTTTTTGTGTCGATTTTTTTAAAATATATAGACCAAATGAAATCAATGTTCAATTGAAATTGATTTTATTTATTTCGACTTTTCTCGATTTGATTTTCTTAATTGTATTGATCTTTTTTGCTAAATAGTATTTTATGATGTTAATATATTCGTGCTATATTAATACGATAAATTAATTTAATAAAATATTTTAAATATCGAATCATTAAATCAAAAAAAAAGTGTCACACTAAAATAATTATTTTTTAATTCTTCCTATGCTTGTACCTTGTTCTTATCCTCATCATTATTGGTGCTATACATTATTATTATTCTTTATAAAAAAAATCGATCATTAATTCTACTTGTAATATTATATTCATAGACTTATTCGAGATTTAATAAATAGAAATTCTTGATCACAATGCACAAATTTATTGAAGTTATACTACCCACCACTAGAACCTTTAAAATATATAGTCACATGGCAATATAAAATATTAAAAATCGAATCAGATTAGAATTTTTTGTATTAAAATTTGATTATCATATCAAAATTTAAAATATCAAATTGAAT
Organism: Solanum habrochaites; assembly: GCA_027704765.1. Classification (NCBI taxonomy): domain Eukaryota; kingdom Viridiplantae; phylum Streptophyta; class Magnoliopsida; order Solanales; family Solanaceae; genus Solanum; species Solanum habrochaites. Next base: position 2,827,074 of record JAKWJA010002500.1, on the reverse strand, counting down.
ATTAAACACTATTTCAATCATAATGAATTAATTATCATAGATATAAAATATATAAACACGAGTTTTAACTCGGCGTTAATTGAGATTTATGATCTTTAATTTTGGGTGTGTACAAGTAGACACTTAACTGTATAAAATTGAGCAAATGAACACATTCGTCTTACCTAACAATTTTGTATCCTACATGACATTCTACGTGTAGTATGTCATGTAGGACACTTGTGTCTACTTATTCAGTTTTATAATAATTAAGAGTGTGTTTGGTATGAAGGAATCAACTTATTTTCCTCAAAATTAAGGAAAAATGACTTCACTTCAAAAATTAAGAAAAATATTTTCCAAAACTCTTCTACAACTTCAAATTACATTTTTTTTGCCAAAAAAAATCAATTTTAAAATATTTTCAATTTCAAAATATATATTTTTCACCGGATCCCTGACACCCCATCCCACCCACCCACCACCAGCCAGCCCCCCACCCCCCACCCCCACCCCCACCCCTCCTAAAAAAATTTGAATTCGTTTTTTAAAATATTTTTATTTAAACTCTCACCTCCCTCCTTCCCCATTCCAATCCCTTAAAAAAAGGTTATTTTATTTTTTAATTTTTTTTTTCAACTTTAAAATTTTATTTATTCACCTAACCCCTACCCACCCCACGCCAGCCCCCTCACACCCAACCACACCCCCAAAAAAAAAATTGTTTCTAAAAAATATTTTCAATTTCATAAATTATTTTCTACTCTAGTAAAAATAAAAAATGTTTCTCAAAAAATATTTTCATTCATAAATCAAACACTAAAAATCATTTCTAGAAAGTATTTTTACTCACCAACCAAACACGAGAAAATAAGTCCAAATCTACTTATTTTCCAGGAAAACATTTTCCTTCGTACCAAACACACCCTAAGTATTTATTTGTGCACTTCCAAAGTTAGAGGGCGTAGTTATTCGTTAACACTAAGTCAAGAGTCATATAGTTATTCGTTAACACTAAGTCAAGAGTCATATTTATATATTATGTCTTTATTATATATATGAATAGGATTAATAAATGACTTGAATGTCTCCGTTAACTATATATGTCAATAAATTCATAAGTCAGAGTTTAAAAGTGAACGTTATTTTAACTTCTTTATCTGATTCGTCTAAAAACTAACATGTAATATTTGACAAATTATGAACCTATTAACCCTTTTTTTTCTTTGATACTTAATTACTAAATCGAAGTTTAATTGACTTACTCGAGTTTATTTACTAAACAAATTAATATTACGCAAATTTATGTTAAATATTTAATTACGTATACCGAATATCAAATACTCAAAATACTCCTACAAGCAAGCATTTATAAGAAAATATTGAAGCATTTATTTCATGAAATAATAGAACTTGAATATGAGATATTATAAATTTTTTTCGAAAAGATGAATAAAGTGACAAATTTTATATTCATTAAACAATATATATATATATATCAACTTGGAATATTAAAGGTTGGCGTTGGATTAACGTTAAGTAAGTTGACTTTTTGTAGAAAATACTCATAGATTTACTTTATATTCCTTATTTTTATGTTAATAATAAATAAAACAATTACATATTATAGTAGTATTTGAGTTTGTCGAAGTGTTAAAATAATAATAATAACAAAAAAAAGTATTTGTTTTTCTTAAAATTTGATCACAAACTCTCTAAACTTCACTTTTTTTTTTCCATTTAAAAGAACAAACACTTCCCCTTCGTCGACGGTGTTTGTGCGGACGATGTGTCATTTGAAATATCGAAATTTTTAAAAAAATTATAAAATATGTTATCAATTATTTTTCTTTAATAAATATAATAACAATGGCATACCAATATAATTTTATAAACAAAACTTGAAAAAAATAATATATGTGTATATATAGTTTTCGATATATACTTTTTTCTCAACGTATATATAATAATCTTTTAGATGATTCTCAACGTATGTTTTCTTCACTAGATAAAATTCGAATGAGTTCTATCATATCTCACTAATATGTCGATTCGACTCGATTATTTCAGTGAGATTACCTAATATCTACTGCATTTTCATTTTCTAAAACATATTTATTTTTTCTAGTGCAACATCCAATTCCTTCTACATATTGCTTTGATCTTTTTAGTTTTTCGACGTCCTCCAAATACTATTATTGGATTTAAATTAAGAAGATAAATATAGATTATAAGTTCCAAAAAAAATATTTCTAATATATGAAGGCACTTATCCAGACATTAAATACTCATGTCCATAATATGACCTTTTTTTTAAAAAAAGTATTAACATAAATGTCCATGGACAAAGGATATTAGTTACCTTTATTTATCTATTAAATTAAATTATTTATATCGATTTTTTAAAAATATATAGACCAAATGAAATCAATGTTCAATGTTCAATTGATTTTATTTATTTCGACTTTTCTCGATTTGATTTTCTTAATTGTATTGATCTTTTTTGCTAAATAGTATTTTACGATGTTAATATATTCCTGCTATATTAATACGATAAATTAATTTAATAAAATATTTTAAATATCGAATCATTAAATAAAAAAAAAAGTGTCACACTAAAATAATTATTTTTTAATTCTTCCCATGCTTGTACCTTGTTCTTATTCTCATCATTATTGGTGCTATACATTATTATTCTTCTTTATAGAATTTCTTTATAAAAAAAATCGATCATTAATTCTACTTGTAATATTATATTCATCGACTTATTCGAGATTTAATAAATAGAAATTCTTGATCACATGCACAAATTTATTGAAGTTATACTAACCACCACTAGAACTTTTAAAATATATAGGTACATGGCAATAAGCAATATAAAATATTAAAAATCGAATCAGATTAGAATTTTTTGTATTGAAATTTGATTATCATATCAAAATTTAAAATATCAAATTGAATATTAAACACTATTTCAATCATAATGAATTAATTATCATAGATATAATATATAAACACGAGTTTTAACTTGGCGTTAATTGATATTTATGATTTTTAATTTTGGGTGTGTACAAGTAGATACTTAAACTTGTATAAAATTGAGCAAATGAACACATTCGTCTTACCTGACAATTTTGTATCCTACTTGACATTCTACGTGTAGTATGTCATGTAGGAAACTTGTGTCTACTTATTCAGTTTTATAATAATTTAAGTGATTATTTGTACACATCTAAAGTTGGAGGACGTAGTTATTCGTTAATACTAAGTCAAGAGTCATATTTATTTATTTATTATGTCTTTATTATATATATGAATAGGATTAATAAATGACTTGAATGTCTCCGTTAACTATATATGTCAATAAATTCATAAGTCAGAGTTTAAAAGTGAACGTTATTTTAACTTCTTTATCTGATTCGTCTAAAAACTAACATGTAATATTTGACAAATTATGAACCTATTAACCCTTTTTTTTTCTTTGATACTTAATTACTAAATCAAAGTTTAATTGACTTAATCGAGTTTCATTTACTAAACAAATTAATATTACGCAAGTTTATGTTAAACATTTAATTACGTATACCGAATATCAAATACTCAAAATACTCCTACAAGCAAGCATTTATAAGAAAATATTGAAGTATTATATTATGAAATAATAAAACTTGAATATGAGATATTATAATTTTTTTCGAAAAGATGAATAGAGTGACAAATTTTATATTCATCAAACAATATATATATATCAACTTGGAATATTAAAGGTTGGATTAACGTTAAGTATAAGAAGAAAAAAAAATACATACAAAATTTCAGTTGACTTTTTGTAGAAAATACTCATAGATTTACTTTATATTCCTTCTTTTTATGTTAATAATAATAAAACAATTACATATTATTGTAGTATTTGAGTTTGTCCAAGTGTTGAAAATAATAATAATAACAAAAAAAATATTTGTTTTTTCTTAAAATTTGATCACAAACTCTCTAAACTTCACTTGTTTTCCCATTCAAAAGAATAAACATTTCCCCTTCATCGGATGGTGTTTGTGTGAAGGGTGTGTCATTTGAAATATCAAAATTTTTAAAAAAATTATAAAATATATTATTAATTATTCTTTTTAACAAATATAATAATAATAGCATATCAAATGTAATTTTATAAATAAAACTTCGAAATATAGTTTTCGATTGATACTCGTTTCTTTTTCTTTAACAAATAACCAAAATATTTTTTAATTTTTTTTTTGGTTCCTAAGAAAACTTATTAATGGCACTAGGAATTCCATGTCAGCCATTTTGCATATCACAATATAAAATTGTTTTTTATATAAAAAAAAATATTAATAGCGCCACACAATAAGAATCAAGAAAACGTAAAGGACTTAAACGACGTCGTACTCATTCAATTCCTTTACTGTTACGAAATCATTTCTCAATTAAAAAATAAATAATTACTTCGTTCATCTTTACTTATCCATATTTGATTTGATATAATTTTTTTAAATATAAATTAATAATATCATTTCTATAGAGTGTAAAAATATAAATTATAATTGAAAAAATAAAATTAATTATAATTTTTAGTATATTGAACAAGTAAAAATAAACGGAGTGAATAATTATACAAACATATCCATGGAGGAAGGACTCCAAGAACTTTTAGCCATTGCACTGTAAACACCATTGAAATTTGAAAAACTTACCATAAATTCCATTAAAAAAAATCATTTTTATATTCATTTTTCTACATATTTCATCATATAGATACACTGATTGTTGTATCTATTAGCTTTTGCTTGTAAGAAACCCTTATACACATTAAAGAATACTAAAAAGATTCAATTTTTATAGCAATCATCACTTCTTTCTTGTTCTAATCCATTCAAGAAGAAGGTTAATCTGTCCTTTTCACTTCTCTTTTTTTCAAATACCCTTTGTTCAAGACTCTTCCTTTAAGATGGCTTCTATATCACCCTTATCTCAATCTCAACCCCTTTTGGAGAAACCTCAGTTTTCAGTTTTGAACAAGTTTCAAAGTCAGTTTTTATCAATACCCTTTTCAAGATTCACTCAAAGTTGTAATCTTTCTTTGAAAAAATCAAGGATGGTGGTAGTTTCAGCAACAACTGCTGCTGAGAAATCAAATAAGAGGTATCCTGGTGAGGCTAAGGGGTTTGTGGAGGAAATGAGGTTTGTGGCTATGAAGTTGCATACTAAGGATCAGGCTAAGGAAGGGGAAAAAGAGCCTGTAGATCAGCCTTTGGCTAAGTGGGAGCCTACTGTTGAAGGGTACTTGAAGTTCTTGGTGGATAGCAAATTGGTTTATGATACTTTGGAAAGAATTGTGGAAAAGGCTCCTTTTCCTGAGTGTGAGTTTTTCTTAATTTATGTGCATCTGTTAGTGTTGTAATATGTTGTTTTGTTTGGTTCATGGTATTGACAATTGAATAACATGACTGATTAGTTCTGCTGTGGGGTGTTTTGTTTGGTTCATGGTATTGACAATTGAACAACTTGACTGATTGGTTCAGCTGTGTGTGTGTGTGTTTTTTTTTTTTTTTTTTTTTGGGGGTGTTTAGTATGTTATACTCTTTTAACTGTGGAAACTATGGAATTTTGAGATGAGTTTTTCTATTGGTGCCTATGCTGCTTTTTTGTCATTGATTCTTTGACATCCATTAAGGTTCTAATATATTGTTTTGTTTGGTTCATGTTATTGATAATTAAAAAAGCTTGATGGATTCCTCCTTTTGTGGGAATATATTATACTCTTTAATCAGTTGAGGAGTAGTCTCTGATCCTCATTTTCTTTTGTGTAAACAGAAAGTTCCCAGTTGTATAGAAAATCATGCTTTGTAGATTCTTTACTTTTTTGGTATATTACATGTATATGGACAGTTTGACCATGTTTATGAATGAATATACTATACTTGCACTTGATCAAAAAAATAATTTACTCTTTAAACTTTGGAGATCATTGTGGAAAAGGTTTTTTGGTTTCTATTGGTATTTCTGAGCAAGGGAATTGTTGATAATTGATGATTTTATTATCATCAAGTTGTGATCTTTGGTTCCCAAACAAGTAGATGTTGAAATTCTTTCCATAAGCTGTAACTCAATAGTGAGCTAACAAAGACATGTAAAGGGATATGGTAGAATTTGTCTTCTGGATGATAGAGAAGCTCAGTTGTGAGAGAAGAACTGATTTGCTGATGTTGTTTTGAACCAGTCAGTTGAATTTCAGCTCTAACTAATGACCCCAGGGCTGATCTGCTATGCTTCCTTTTTCTTTCGCTTTGGTTGTTTCAGCTTTATGTTTAGTAATTCTTTTTCACCAACAGAGTTCACAACATGAATTAGTTAACTTGCTTTACATACAAAGTACTTTGCTTTTCTTTTACGGCAAAGGCATGTGATCTGTGCCTTTCCAAGCACACTCTCCACATAGATGCATAAAGAAATGAGTTGGTAGTAAAACAGAATCTTAGAACTCTTTCATTTGACTGCAGATGCTGAGTTCAGGAATACAGGATTAGAAAGGTCTGAGGTTCTAGCAAAGGATTTGGAATGGTTTAGGCAGCAAGGTCATGCCATCCCAGAACCGTCAACTCCTGGTGTCACCTATGCTAGTTACTTAGAGGAGCTATCAGAAAAGGATCCTCAAGCATTTATTTGCCATTTTTACAACACCTACTTTGCTCATTCAGCTGGAGGCCGCATGATAGGGAAAAAGGTCAGTGATCTCTTCTTTTAAGTTTTTAGTATTATTCCGCATTTGTTAGTCTGATACTGTGGTATATAAAGCTAGAATTTTATCATAGAAATATGGAATGAACAAAAGCTTAGATGGTTCTAAGTCACAATTTGAAGGGTATCCTCTGATGACACCCAAAGATGTGACTTTGACACTTAGTTGGTCAATGAGGTGTGAGGAGAACCATGAAGTATCAGGTTCAAATTCTAGTAGAGTGGAGATAATATATTAGGACCATTGAAGCCTTAGTGAGCAGAGTTACCCAGTACTGTGCTAGTGGGAGGTAGCAGGTACTTGGTGGAATAGCCGAGGTGCATCCGAGGCAACTCATGTGGAGAAGACATTATTTTTGGTTCTCAATAAACTCAAGTCATTACACCCTTGTTTTGATTCATATCTCTTCCCTTCGTCGTATTCTGTTTTCTGTTTGCCACTTGAGGTGCGTTTCATAGGCCTTAAAATTTTCTTAATAATACTTTTCTCTGTTTACCATACTTCCATTCATCCACTCATTAGTACTTCAAATTTGATGGATAGTTGAAATGTCACAAGTTTTTATCATCTTTATCATCGCTTAGTCTCAAAATGGCAAAATCAACTCAAGTCTATGATTACTGTAACAAATAAACTAAACAACGTTGTAAAGATGAAAATTTGAGCTTTCATCAGTCTTAGAAATGCTCGTCAGATGATAAATTCAGATTAGAAGAAATGTAAAAAAGGAGGCAATCCTATACTGTGGTTACGAATTCCTCTGTTAGACTAGTACTGTGGTAGAGGTTGTTGTCTCCCTATTGCATAGTTTTTGTTCCTTTCCTTCTTTCCTTCTTAGAGCTATGAATGTTTACAAGGAAAAAGGCAGTTACTTATCGACAATCATGCTGCTTCTTCCTTTATAGGTAGCTGAAAAGGTACTTGACAAGAAAGAGCTGGAATTCTACAAATGGGACGGCGATCTTTCTCAGCTGCTGCAGAATGTTAGGGATAAGCTGAACAAAGTTGCAGAAGTAAAATCATTAGCTTTCCCTTTACAAGTTTTCAACTTTTTAAAACTATAATCATTCTTTCACCTTACTCGTTTCCATTGATGGGGTTAACGACTTAATATGATCCATTTTCGATTTTTTTGCTCAGAACTGGACTAGAGAGGAGAAGAATCATTGTCTGGAAGAGACAGAGAAGTCATTCAAGTTCTCTGGGGCCATTCTCCGTTTGATATTTTCTTGATGCACAACTTTTCGCTTTGTTTCCTCGTTTTAACTTGTACATTGGATGGTTGAAAGGTCAAATTTCTTTGAATATTTGTGTTCCTTTTCACTTTCATTCTGTCTATGTTGTATAAGAACTTGATTATAAATAAGTGCTACATCATTATTCAACACTCAAAAGTTGCTGCTGCTCAACTACCAAGATGTTTAAGGCCAATTTGTTCTAATGCCAAATCATGTTATAGATCAAAAGGCTTGTTGAAAAACTTATACATCCTTTTAATTTTGTTTTTTGTTTCTCTGGTTTTGACTTGATATGAAATCTAAAAAGAATTAAAGAAGACTTTTGAATTGTGTAACCAAAAAAAAATGCATATGAGTACATATTCAAAAGAACAACAATTAAAGATAATTATGATGTCCGCATCAGCTTATGTATATCTCGATTACTTTTCTTGGATCTCATATCTCACTGATAATGCCTTAGCAACAGTTAATATTGGTCTGCAATAGCACAAAGTTCATTCAGATAAACTCCAATAATGAAATAAGATAAGCAAATGATCAAAAAAATCAAAATTCTGAAGTCTTAAATCCTCAGCTAACATCAGTCTGAATCAGAATCACTGTAAGTCTGATATAGGCAAAGTTGAATCGATATTTCGTTCATGTTCTGAATTGTTGTATAGTTTCAAATACAATTATTGTACTAACCTGGATCGTTGTTAGAACGAACCTCCACAGGGTTGTTTCCTATGTATTCTTGCTCTTCTTGAATTCGGCCAGCAGAAGCCATGAGTTTTGCACTACAGTTCTGTAACTCGATTAGTTGTAGCGAGTAAATATCAGCAAACTCAGCAGGGATCTCCTCCAAATGAAAGCAATGTCTGATCACGAGATGCTCTAGGACAGGGAAATGATCATCTGTGGCTTTCCAGTACTTGAGATTTGTACCTTCGATAAGCAAAAGCTTCAATTGAGGAAATCCCCCTTCAATGGGATACCATTCTGTGCCATGACAAGCATCTGGTTTCAGCTTCAGCACCTCCAGGTTAGGACACTTACCTATAATGTTCAAGTCCTCCCATGCTAGACGAGTTCCGACTAGTTTTAACTTCTTGAGCTTAGTTGGAAAATGTTCAGCACTAGGTACATAAACAGGAGATCTCTGGAATCTCAAATCCGAGCGTCTTACCTGAAACCAATCAACTTTGATACTCAATGTTTCTAGTTGATGTAGATCAGCAAGACTACGAAAGTTCATATCTTCTTCACGCATGCTATAGTCATAGACGTGCCCTCGAATACATAGTTTCTTAATGTTTTGAATCCTTGAAATGACCTTCTTAGTGCAACAATAAGGAATCAAGCCAGAAACAGTCTCTATATTTGACCAAACCAAGTGTCTGTCACCATCAGTGGATGAACTTAGAGGATCAGACAAGTAAAATTTTCTCAGTTTCAAGTACCTTAATCGTGTCGTTTCCCAAATTAGTCCCGGGAACTTTATGAACGAGCTTGCTGACCCTCGAGCTATAAAAGTTTGTAGATTCCATAAATTGCGAATTCCTCGAGGTATACCAAAAGATGTATGAGTAGACAAGGATAGGAACCTCAACCAAATGAGGCTTAGTATTTGGAGAGGAAAACTTGAGAAGAAGATTGAAGTCAAGTCCAAGACTCTGATTAAATTCAAATGACCAAGCTCTAAGTTGGAATTATTACTGAGATAAGGTGAAGCAAACAGGAAAATTGAACGAATTCTTCTCAAGGGACTCGTCTCATCATTAGCGGACATCCTTATCAACTGATGATTTTGAAGTGAAAGGGACTTAAAACCTTGAACATCAACATCAGTTTGTTGCCTTTCTTGTATGCTAATCCATCGACAGCCTGCAGGAGGAACGAGTTTCGTTTCCTCATCATCATCACCATCTGCATCAGATAAGTAGTCATTTCTGATGAACAAAAAGTTTTGGTTTTGTGCTTCTCTCAAACATATCTCATGGACCAGATCATGAATCTTACATGTCTTGATTTTTGTTCCATCTGCATTTCTTTGGCTAACTAAAACTAGACACCTATCCACGAGATCCTGCAAACGGTTTTCAGCCTCTACTTCAAGGTCACCCTCCAACTTCAAGAACCCCTCAACGATCCATAATCTCACCAATTTCTTCACTGAAATTTCACTGTCTTCCGGAAATATTCCCAAATACAGAAGGCATGCTTTTAATTCATTAGGCAAGTAGTTGTAACTCAATGCGAGCACGCGCAGACATTGTTCATCAGGATCTTTCGTTACCAACGGCTTGATATTCTCAGCAACATTCTCCCATTCTTCTTTTGTTCTCTTAGATTTGGAGAGAATCCCAGCAACAACAACAATTGTTAGTGGTAGCCCTTGACATTTGTTTGCAATTTGCTCCCCTATAGGCACTAGTTCAGGCGGGAAGCTTTCATTTGCAAACGCCTTGCTCTTAAAAAGGTTCCAACTCTCATCTGAATTCATGAGACTCATCTTTAAAGAAAGATTGCTTGAGCTAGCATAAATAGCTACCTCAGTATGACGGGAAGTCAACAATATTCGACTCCTATTATCATCAACTGGAAAACATTGTCTCATGTCATCCCATGCTTTATAGCTCCACATGTCATCCATGACAATAAGATACCTCTTGCGTTTTAATTTTTTCTGTAGTATGTCTGCTAGCTCTGATTCATCTCTGCTGTAGACTTTATGATCGATTTTGATGATAGATTGAAGAAGACTTATCAGGATTTCCTTCACATTGTATTCTTTAGATATAGTAGCCCAAGCACGAACGTCAAAATGGGACTGAATTGAAGGATGGTTGAAAACTTGTCTTGCTAAAGTTGTTTTACCAATGCCTCCCATGCCAACAATCGGGATGACTTTTAGTTCATCAGTAGAGCCTCTTGTGAGTTCTTCAAGCATCCTTTTCTCTTCCTTGTCGCGTCCCATCATATTGTTCGAAACTTGCAGATTTTCTGAGCTACTTGTATCACGTGCCAAGGACCACATCGATGCTTGCCTACCTTTATGATGTTGAATCTTTTTCGACTCTTCTAGGACACAGTCTATGTCCTTTGCTACTCGTAGCAAGCTCTCACGAAGTTACTCATGTGCTTTTCCTCTCTGCAATTCATCTTCTGCTATCATAGCTTCTCTTAGTCCAAATTCAATCCTGTCTTCTGCGACATTTGCAAAACCTTTTATCCGCGCTTCCAAATCTGTCATTTCTCCATATACACTGATTTGTTTCTCCTTGAGAAATGCTTCTAGAAAACTGACTTTCGTATGAAGATCTACGATTTCTTCTTCATGGTAACAGATAAGGGATCGCATTGGCGAATCAGACTTCAGTAACAGTTCCATTGTTCTTATAAGAGATGCTATGCTTGCATAGGCCATATCTATTTCCCCTGCTTCCAAATACAAGTAATTAGGATCTGAAAGGTTCAAGTCATAGGATGGCAATAACACAATTCGCGAAGTTATCAAAAGAGAGAGGTACGTAAATTCTACGATAAATCAGGCTGTTTTCAGTCTTGATCACTCTTCACTATTCCGATTTCTCAACTATATCGGTGCACGGATCTTAGATAGAAACAATTGAAGCTATATATAAATTGGTAACTGTCAACTTCACTGGTTGCCTAATTCCTTGTAGCTCTATATTTGTGAAAAAACTATCTTTACGACAGTCTAACTTTTGAACGACTAAGCAACTATCAAGCTCCCGCCCACCTAGGAATGGCAATGGGGCGGGGTAGATGAGGGGCAGGGTGGGTTCAAGGCTATGCATTGGGCGGGGCGGATGGGGGGCAGGGTGGGTTCAAGGCTATGCACGGGGCGGGGCAGGGCAGGGCAGATGCGGGTTTAAGGCTATGCCGGGCGGGGCGGGTTTAAGGTTGTGTGGGGCGGGGAGGATGCGGGATTAAGGCTATGCTAGGAGGGGCGGATTTAAGGTTGTGTAGGGCGGGGCCGGACGGGTTGTGGGTATATGTGACGTGGATTTACACTTAAGTTTAACTTTTTCCATGTTACAACTCATAAGAGTCAATAGAACATTATTTATTAAGATAATTTGTTTAAAGCTACTAAAATAATACTATTTCTTACATGTTTGATAGTTGTGTGTAAAAAAATAAAATTTTAAGTCATTATGTATCAAACTAATACACTTAATGAAAAAATGAATTTATTTTTATGAATTTTAGTTTTACTATCAAACTTGACTAGAAAAAGAAAATATTAAAAAAAAATCATGCAGTGCAGGTTCATGCGGGGCGAATTAAAAATTTCGCAGGTTAAGCTCAACCCCCCCGCCCCATTGCCATCTCAACGCCCACCCCAGCCTATCCCAGGCAACTAAGCGAGATAAAAGAAAGCAACTGACACTATGTGTAAAACCTTGCCGCTGGATAGTCTTTCCCTAATGAGAACAAAGAAAGTTTTTGGGCAAGACAAGAACGGAACTCGCCCTTTGACACCAAGGGAATAAGAGTTGATTGTTGGTGATGATTTGGTGAAAGGAATTATTAGAGAAGGTTCTCAAACCTGGTTATAACCAACGCAGAACCAACAAGTTCAGTCGAACAAGATAATAAATATAGTTCGATAAGTCATAATAATCTTCAAGATTTTAATAAGCTACAATTCCAATAGCCTTTTGAGTCTCTTAACAATACTCCTATTTATCATATCCTACATCTTCTCTAACTTACATTGTTCTTTATCCTCCAAAAATATTGTCGCACCTACACCGAATTCTTCCAACACACAACGGATAACATTTTTAAATGATCCGAGCAATAGGTAAGAAAAGAAGTGTATAAATATGAGATTAACAATATAAGAATCAAGATTAGATATCATAGAAAAATGCAAAGAAAATGGCATACCTCCAGTAGCTGAAAAGTGAAATAGTGTCAATTAGTTACCAAATATAAGCTATATATATAAAAAATAAAATTATAATTATATAATAATAATAATAATAATATAATGTCAAAGAAATGGGCTAACTGACAAGTCCAATAAGTTACAACTAGGCAAGTGTGATGAAGAAAAATGGAAATAGTAAATTAGTTGACATTTATTCACGTTGGTTGGATTTTAAAGCTTTAAAGTTAATGTTTTGGGGTCCAGCCCCCACATATTGTTTTATAAATGTTCCATTATTTTTAATTAAAAAAAAGAGAAGACATGAAGTCATTAGCAAAGTTATTTCGGATTTTCATAAAGATATTTTAATTTTGTGTATGTCCTATTACTCCAATAAACAATGTTGAATAGATATAAACTATTTAAAATTATTTAGTGGGGTAACAGGACGGTTGCAAAGTTAAGATGTTTTTTTTGAAAATTCGAGACAACTACAATGGTGACTTTATGTCTTTTTTCTTTTTAATAACTATAGTTTATATATGTTGGACATTCATATAACTATACGACTGTAATAAATAAATATGTCCGTTAACTTGGTCTCATTTTATAAATGTCCTATAATTTTGATATGTACAAGTAGACACTTAAACTTGTATAAAGTTAAATAAGTAGACTACAAGAAAACTATGAATTACATGGGGAATTTCCAGGGGATTAGTATGAAAATTTGCACGAAAATAAGTATCCTACGGATTTACATACCGATCCCGAGGAAAATTCTCATGTAATTCACACTTTTCTTGTCCTATGTGACATAAAACACGTAGGACACAAATGATCATGTAGGACGTGTATGTCTATTTGTTCAACTTGGAAAAAATGCATAAGTATCCCCCAACCTATGCCCAAAATTTCAGAGACAAACTTATACTATATTAAGGTCCGATTACCCCGAACTTATTTTATTAATAATTTTCTATCCCTTTTCAACATACGTGATACTATCAACTAGATAACTTGAAAAAATTGTCAGCACACGTTGAACTAGAAGATAGTGCCACGTAGGTCGAAAATGAGTAGAAAATTATTTATACAATAAGTTCGGGGTAATAAAACCTTAGTATAGTATAAGTGTGTCTTTGAAATTTTGAGCATAGATTTAGGGGTACTTATGCATTTTTCCTTCAACTTTGTATAAGTTTAAATGTCTGTTTGTACACACCCAAAATTGGACGGCATAAATGTGAAATGAAACCAAGTCAAAGGACATATTTATATATTATGCCTAACCATATATACGTAACTCGACATGAAGGGGTGTTTTTGGCATATATTTTGCATAGCTTTAAATAGATATATAGGGCATTTTCTTCTTATATCATGATTTATTTTATGAGTAACTAACCCTAACCTTTGTTGAATTTATAATTGCTATTTCATTTTGAGGTGTATAATTGAACCAGATCCTTGAGGCTAGAGATTACTAAAACTTTAGTAATATAAATGATAAACTCCAATAATAGAGTAAGATAAACAAATTAAAACTCTAAGAGTCTTCAATCCTTAGCTAACTCAGTCTTCATTCCTCAGCTAACATCAGTCTGAATCAGAATCACTTCCATTTAGTTCACATTCAGCTGTAGCAAAAAGAACATAAAGGGTCAACTATATGTTTGATACACGCAAAGTTGAATCGATTTTTGGTTCATGTTTAGTATAGACGGAAGGGTCAAAAACACACTTTAAGTAATCGGTTTTTCAAAACTCATATCTGAACCATCAGGTGTGTGAGTTTCCTACCTGAACTATCATCAACTATCGATTATTCCCGTTTCTCTACTTGAATGATGGGGATGTTTCAGATAGGAAAAGGGAACAACAGATAGTTAAGATGTGTTTTCAGGTAGGGAACTCGCATAGATCATGTATGAAACTTGAAAAATGGGGATACTTTAGGAGTGTTTTTGACCATCTAACTTTTTAATGTATAAACTTCAAAATTGTTTAAAGTTTCAAAGGCAATTATTGTACTAACCTAGATCGTTGTAAGAACGAACATCCACAACTTTGCTTCCTAGGGATTCTTGCTCTTCTTGAATACGCATAGTAGAAGCCACGAGTTTTGCTTTACAGTTCTGTAACTCGATTAGTTGCAGTGAGTAAATATCTGCGAATTCAATAGGGATCTTCACCAAATGAAAGCAATGTCTGATCACTAGATGCTCAAGAGCAGGGAAATGATCATTTGTGGCTTTCCAACGTGTCAGATTTGTACCTTCAATTAGCAAAAACTTCAATCGCGGAAATCCTCCTTCAATTGGACGCCATTTTAGGCCACGACAAGCATTTGGTTTCAGCTTCAACACCTCAAGATTAGGCCATTGGCCTACGATGTTCAACTCCTCCCATGATAGACGAGTTCCAACCAGTTTTAACTTCTTCAACTTTGTTGGAAAATGTATTGCACTTGGTACGTAAACAGGCAATTTATGGAATCTTGAACTCCAGTGACTTACCTGATAACGATCAACTTTAATACTCAATGTTTCTAGATGATGCAGATCAACAAGATGACGGAGGTCCATATCTTCTTCGTGCACTCTATAGTCATAAACGTGCCCCCGAATACATAATTTCTTAATGTTTTGAAACCTTGAAAGGATCTTCTTAGTGCAGCAATAAGGGATCAAGCCCGAAACAGACTGTATGTTCGACCAAAACAAGTTCCTCTCTCCATCAATGGATGAACTTGGAGGATCTGGCTAGTAAAAGTTCCTGAGTTTCAGGTGCCTTAATTCTGTTGTTTCCCAGATTAGTTCCGGGAACTTTATAAATGAGCTAACTGGCCCTCGAACGATGAATGTTTGTAGATTCAACAATTTGCGAAGTCCTCGAGGTATGCCAAAAGAGTTACGAGTCGAAAAGGATAGATACCTCAACAAAAAGAGACTAAGTATCTGCAGGGGAAAACTTGAGAAGTTCACTGAAGTCAAGTCCAAGACTCTGATTAAATTCAAATGACCAAGCTCTAAATTTGAGTTACTACTGAGAGAAGGTGCAGCAAACAGGAAAATCGATCGAATTCTTCTCAAGGGACTATTATCATCATCGGTAGGCATCCTAATCAACCAGAAGCAATGTTTATGTGCAAGGGACCTATAACCATGCTCATTCTGAACATCAACACCAGTTTGTTGCCTTTCTTGTATGCTAATCCATCGATATCCCACTCGAGGAATGGATTCTGTTTTATCATTTCTGATAAACAAAAAGTTTTGGCTTTGTGCTTCTCTCAAGCATAACTCATGGACCAGATCATGAATCCTACATGTCTTGATATTTCTTCCATCTGCACTTCTTTGGCTAACTAAAACTAGACATCTATCCACGAGATCCTGCAAACGGTTTTTAGCCTCTTCTTCCAAGTCACCCTCAAGCTTCAAGAACCCCTCCGCAATCCATAATCTCACCAATCTCTTCACTGAAATTTCACTGTCTTCGGGAAATATTCCAAAATACAGAAGGCATGCTTTTAATTCATTAGGCAAGTAGTTGTAACTCAATCCGAGCACGCGTAGACATTGTTCATCAGGATCTTTCGTTACAAATGACTTAGTATTCTCAGCAACATTCTCCCATTCTTCTTTTGTTCTCTTTGATTTGGAGAGAAGACCAGCAACCACGACAATCGTTAGTGGTAACCCTTGACATTTGCTTGCAATTTTCTCCCCTATGGTCTCTAGTTCAGGTGTGAAGCTTTCATTTGCAAACACCTTGCTCTTAAAAAGGTTCCAACTCTCATCTGTGTTCATGAGATTCATCTTCAAAAGAATATTACTTGAGCTAGCAT
The DNA here is from genome assembly GCA_027704765.1 of Solanum habrochaites. Classification (NCBI taxonomy): domain Eukaryota; kingdom Viridiplantae; phylum Streptophyta; class Magnoliopsida; order Solanales; family Solanaceae; genus Solanum; species Solanum habrochaites. Next base: position 2,810,362 of record JAKWJA010002500.1, on the reverse strand, counting down.
AAATAGCTACCTCAGTATGACGGGTAGTCAACAATATTCGACTTCCATTATTATCAATTGGAAAACATTGTCTTGTGTCATCCCATGCTTTATAGCACCATCGTCTATCACAATAAGATACCTCCTACATTTCAATTTTTTCTGTAGTAGGTCTGCTAGCTCTGCCTCATCTCTGCTGTAGACTTTGTCATCGATATTGATTATCGATTGAAGAAGACTTAGCAGGATTTTTTTCACATTGTATTCTTTAGATATAGTAGCCCAAGCACGAACATCAAAACGAGACTGAATCGAAGGATGGTTGAAGACTTGTTTCGCTAAAGTTGTCTTACCAATGCCACCCATCCCAACAATTGGGATGACTTTTAGTTCATCTTTAGAGCCTCCTCTGAGTTCTTCAAGCATCCTTTTCTTTTCTTTATCATGTCCCACCATATTGTTCGAAACATCCAGATCTTGTAACAAGGACAATGTCGATGCTTGGTTACCTTTATGATGTTGAATCTTTTTCGACTCTTTTTGAACACAGTCAATGTCCTTTGCTACTCGTTGCAAGCTCTCACGAAGTTCCTCATGTGCTTTTCCTCTCTGCATTTCATTTTCTGTTATCATTGCTTCTCTTAGTCCAAATTCAATTTTGTCTTCCGCGACATTAGCAAATCCTTTTATACGCGCTTCCAGCTCTGTCATTGCCATATGATTATGGATTTGTTTCTCAGAGTTCTTGACAAATGCTTCTATAGAACTGACTTTTTTATGCAGCTCTATGATTTCTTCTCTGAGGTCAAAAGTAAGGGCTAACATTGGCGAATCGGACGTCAACAGCAGTTCCATTGTTCTTATAAGAGATGCTATACTTGCATAGGCCATTGGACTTAAAAGCTGCAAGTTATAGGACAATAGTGTTAATATAACACGATTTGCGAAGTTGTGAAAAGAACAACAACAACAACAACATTACACGGTGTAATCCTACAAAGTGAGGTCTAAGGAGAATAAAGTGTACGTAGATCCTAAAAAATTTAGTGCTGCACCAACTATATTTTTGAAAGATCCGAGCAACATAGGTTAGTAACAAAGTGGATTGGTATCACTAACTTGGAAGAGGATTATACATAGCTACGAAAATTCATTTTTCTTTTATTTTTCAACTTCAATCAAATAGTAAGAGCGATCTAGAGTACAACCTACAAGTTCACGAAACAACATATGCAGTGTAGTCCCATAGAGTGAAATCTGAGTAGAGTAAACTGTATGCAGATCTTACCTTTATCTCATAACTGAAGTAGAGAGATTGTTTTCAATAGACTCGCAGCTCAATGACAAAAAATTTACCTATCAACCAACTTAAACATTGTTGTATATTAACTTAAAATTATGTACGATAAACTTCAAATTCTGAATTTGCGAAATTGGAGATATGGCATACCTGTAATGGCGAAAAGTTGAAATGTTGTCTGCAATCAAAATTACCAACTAAGTTTATATAAAGATGTAAAAACAAAAGAGTTGACTTTATAGAAATATGGGATAACAAGAGTTGACTTTATAGAGAGGTGATAACTCCAATAATTCCACCTAGGGAAGTGTGTCAATCAAGAAATTAGAAACAAAATATAGAATATTACAAAAATTTATATATTATGTTTTGACAAACGTGTAACGCACGTTCCCAAAAACTAGTAGTATATGTAAAATTACTTGAAAATTTTCACTGAACGTTTAACAAAGGAATACATGTATTTACTCCATAGTACTTGATCATTTAGCAAGAACAAAATGTAATATTTTAACTGAAATAACAACATAAACCAGTATAGCCCCATGTAGAGCGTACACAGACTTTACCCCTACCTCAAAGTTATAGAGGTTGTTTCCGATAGACTCTCGACCTAAAAAAAAAACAGATAGAGAAAATTACATCTCCTTGAAAGCCATATAATAATGCTAAAACATAGTAATGTAATGGAAAATTTAAAGTTTAAACAGTATCAACTATGATGAAATAAGCCTTCAACTTCAATCCTTCTGCTATTGAACTCCTTAGCTAATGTCGAAAGAAACACAAAAGGTACAACAACATACCCAGTGTTACCTCACAAGTGAGTGATGGACACAAGGATAACAAGTTCAGTCAAACAACGTAACGTGTATAAGGTTACATAAGGTAATACACATTGAAGAATAAGAAACTACGTGAACTCAGAGTAAACATGGTTATCCAATTGACATATAATACCCTTTCTAAAAACCTTTCACTTCTTCCAAAAGTTTCATTACTAATGGTTTCTATTGCTTTCAAAAGTTGTTCGCCGGTGGTGGAGAATGAGCACCGGAGAGAGATACAGCCGGATATCGGAGTTGGTCTCCGGCAGGACATCCAACGCCGGTGGAAGTGTACAGGTGTCACTCTCTCCATTGTTGAGTGTACATTTCTTCTTTAAAAAGTGACAATATACCTTCTTTAGACTCTACTCGTGAAATTACATCGAGTATGTTGTTGACAAATTAGAACGTTGAGAGGATGTTTCTTGCTTTAACTCTCATCCATGGCTGATTTGACATTTTTTTTGTGTGCATATTTGGTTATACAAATAGTCTTTCCATGTGCTTGTTCTCAAAATGAAGCCCTTGTGCTTTTCTCGGCGTCAATGGCTACAGGTTCAACTGAACTCAGTACTTTTTACACGAATCATGAATAAATATATGTGAAAGGGAACGTTAACAAATATCAAATTATGAAATCATAATTTCATAAGTACAATGAGTTCAATACGGAGAATTATAGAAACTGAACTCATCAAGTTTAAATTCTGGATCTGCCTCTGAACCTGCCTCTACCTGCCTCCGAGTCTACTCGAGACCAGTGCATCTGAAGTCTACTCATCGAACGTACTCATGAATCCACCAAGAAATCCAGCACCATTGCAATCGCCACACAATATATCTTTCTTACCTCTGCATTAAAACAAGTGCAAACATGAAAACATGGCATTGCAGCAATTTTGTTAACTTAATTAGGAACTGAATACCAATATGAAACCAAAAGGCACAAGTGATAGTACAAGTACCTGCACAGCCAACATAGTCCACCGGCTTTAAACCGTCCGTTGAAATGATCGACGGAGTTAACCCCAGCGCCTTTACATTGTGAGCACGCCACTGCACCTGAGAGCGATACAGTGTATAAGAAACAGAACATTGTGAACTAAATCCAAGTTGAAGTTGGATTATTTCAGGTCTATGTAAGCATTATGAATGGATATCTACTTCTGATGAGTCGGAAATTTGATATTATAACGAGTATAAGCAAGAAAAAGAACTGTAATAACAAATATAGGCATATAACACCACGGTGAAGAACCAGTAAGACTGCAGCATTAGCAAAAGTATTGGAACTAGACACTTTTCACTCAGACACACCGTAATTTTCACATAACTTTGATGAATAATTTGAGATAAGTTCGTAAAAGATGTGTACTCTGATTGAGCGGTCTACATCAAAAGGCAAACTACTACTTGATACATATAATCATTTTAAGTAAAGAAATCCAAGCAAAAGAAACACTATGTTGATTAACATGTAACAGTTGTCTCACTAAGATCTAGTCAAAAATTAATCTCCGGAAAATACCGCTCCCCTCATGAGAATTCATTGAACCTGATGCAACAGTTGCATGCTAACTGATCATTGAATATAATTTCCATTGCTACAATGCAACGAACATGAACAAAGCCACAATTACAATATGAAGAAATACTTTATTAGTCACTTGGAATTCACAAATATATGAGCGTGTCTGTCGAGAGAAGTCCGTTGAACCTTATCATAAAAGACGAGTGAGAATTCAAAATCCACCAAATATGCATCAATCACTTACCATTTCCATCACACTTTTGACAGACTATGCTCTTTACTTTTGTTTCTTTATCACTGTCAGCGGCCTAAAAAAAAGAGTATAGTGTCAATCTCTGGAAAAATACAGCCAACTCAACGAAATAGAAGAAAATATGGTACAGTCAGATCATAAAAGAGGCGAAATGAAATTTCTGGAGCAAACTGAAGTTTCTATAGAACTCAAGTAAGCCCTTGTGATAACAGGTAGCATTAAGCTTAGGATTTTCATCTTTACGAACTTCCCTATTTGATTTATAACAAATTAGAAACGGCAAAGAGATCCTCGTTGCGAATGAAATTATGCTGCTTGATCCCGTTTTCATAAAATAGAGTGATGAATTGAATATGATGATTGATGCAGATGCTACCACATATTATATCAGATTTCCGTAAATTTTTACTTGGATGTAGCCATTGCTTATTGATTGAGCAAATTTAATTGTAACTTTCCACTAATATCTATCCATGGAAGTCCAATATTACCTTCACTTCTACGACTCTTAAGTTACTCTTGGAGTTGAAGGTAACATCTTTGATCAATTGAATCTTTCTTCCAGCGCAATTCCCATTTCGATTAATTAAACCTGACAAGTATATAAAATCACAACTACATAAAAGGTTCTGAAAAAGATTGGATCTTTAATACCAAACAAGTTTACATTTTACACACAGTTGTAGACTCACAAACAAAAAATGACCCAAGAAAGCATGAAAAGGTCTATGCAACAAGTAATTGACAAAATATATAACGACCCGTTAAGCAAAAATGCGGAAAAGAGTACAAGAATAAATAGAAACTGGAATTATACCTGGTTTACTGACAGCATTAAAGGAAGCTAGAGGTGTGAAACATAAGAGAGTTTTCCGTTAAGACAATGAATTTCGTTGTTTCTAAAAGGTTTTCAAATTAAAAATATCGAATCTTTTTTTGTTCCCATCCCCCACTTTGTGGAACTACACCGAGTATATTATTGTTCACATCCGGTGTCATTTACCACTGTTTGGCCCGACTAAATCCTAATTCGCATCGGGAAGTCCCACTTTGAAAATAAAATGCTCCCTAACAAAGATGACTCCACACCTCGCGCTCGAACCCGAGAGGCCTCGAAACCTCTAAGTATGAAAGAACTCTTACCACTCCATGGCACCCCTTGTGGGTAAAAAAGATTGAATCTTTAAAACCAAACACATTATGTTCAAAACATAGTTGCAGACCCACAAACAAAACTCAACCAAGAAAACATGAAAAGCCATAGACATCAAGAATTGACAATAAAACATAGTTACCACTAAGCAAAAGTACAGAACAAATAGAATTTGGAAAATATATAAAAGAAGCTCATTAGTTGTTTCTGAAAAGGTTCTCAATTCTCAAATTTGTTTTAAAAATTGAATCTTTTTTACTGGTTCTCACTAAGTCTTCGGTATTCACATTGAAGCACGACTACTGGATTCATACTGCAAAGTCCCAAATTGGGTATAAAAGAGTTTCCTAACAAGAGTTACTTCATACCCCAAGCTCTAACCAAAACCTTCAATTAAGTACAACAGGGTGCTTATCCATGTTAGTATTTAAAAAATTGAATCTTTAATACCAAACATATAATGTTTGCAGACCCACAAACAAAATTGAACCAAGAAACCATAAAAAAGGCCTAAACATCAAGTAATTGACTAAAAACACAAACCCCCATAAACCAAAAAAGGCATAAAAATAAGCTCAAGAACAAAAAGAAATACACTATACATACATATATGTACCTGGTTTATTGAAAGAGTTCAATGAAGCTAAAGGGGTGAAACACAGAGAATTTGCCATTAAAACAGTTGAATTTCACTTATTTTTTTTGAATTTAATCAGAGAATTTGCTAAATTTGTGTTGGTTATAACAAAAACATGTAACCTCAGGTTACTAGATAAGGCTCATTCATTTTTTTTGGTTTCACCTTGTTCTAAATATCTAAAAGGAAATGACTGATATAACCTTTATCCTAGTTGTATAAAATATCTAACTCCGTCGTTGATTTTAGTTATCATGTTTAAATATTCCGACTTAGTGAAAATAGTTATTTCAAAATATTTCATATCGAACATGTACCTGATAAATCGTCCTTTGCTAAAAATAAATGGTCTAAGTATAACTGAGTACATTTTTTTATATTTTGCTCTTGATAATAATTATTCTTAAAAAGCATTGTGATTATTAAAAGATCTGTTATTTATTGAAGAGAGATTAAAATGAGAATGTTTATTTAAAAGAGATTAACTTTTTAAATGTTTAAAGATAATAAATTAATAATATAAATGTGTGATAGCCAAAATAAATGCTTTTTTTTCAAGGAGAGGGTAAATTAAAAAAATGTGACAAGTGGTTCAAAGGAAATAGGTTGTCATTTTAGAAGATTAAGATATATTAATTACTTTCTTCGTGTCTCAAATTATTTATCGTAATTTTTAAAAATAATTATTAAAAATTATTCAGCTACTTCGAAAAAATTTACTAGTATAATTATGTAATATTTTTCTTTTTAAAACTCTATCAAATTAATTATCTAATTATTTTTATCTTAAGATTGTCAAAATCTTTCTCCATAAGAATAGTATTTTTTAAATAAAAAATGTGTAAAATAAACTGTAAATAATTTAAGATGAAAAGAGTATTTATTTTTACCACGATACTTGTATCTAAAGACACAAGTAAGGCTAAGATAGTCAAAACTCTTCTTAATTAATATTTTCAACAACCGTGTAAAAGGAAAATATGATAAATAATTTGAAATGAGAAAATATTTATTTCGCGTTCATCTTTATTTAATATTAATGAAAAGAGACTAATATAATGAAAAGAAATAATAAAATAAATATATATGATGAGAAATTAAATTTAAAAAAAGAAATATTATATTATAAGTAATAAATAAGGATGCAACCTCTTTAATGGGGAAGGTCAGCCAAGAGGCAGATGCAACATTTTTTGGGTTCAACTGAGTTATATGATTTTCACAAGAAACATAAATATATATGTCTTTTTAGATTAAGAATAATATTTTTAGAATAATATAAATATTTTTTGTCTATCTATTAAATATTAAAAAATAAGAAAAAAATCGACTTAATTTTTAAGATTATAATTTCTTTCGTGCTAAACACACAGAGTCGTTTAGTGTGAAAGATGAAAATAAATAGTCTTGAGATAAAATTTTGGTGTCTTATTTAGTTGTCGTGTTTGGAATAATTTGTCCAGCCATTAATACCAAAGGCGTATTCAGGAGGGGGTCACGGGTCCAGGTGAACCTCTACTCTCCTCCTGAAATCATGCATAGTAGTGTTATATTTTTAAAAAAATATTTAAATATAGATATGTGAACCAATAGTTGAAGTATCATAACGTGCAATTATGATTGAGTGCACCTCTCTAAGTGAGGTTAGAAATTTGAATATTTTATTTATCTCGTTTTATTTTCTTCTACTCTTTAAGTAGTTGGTATAGGTAAACATAATTTTGAACCTATAATTTAAATCTTCAATTATTTTTAGTGATAAAAACTTAAACGTGAAATTGATCAAATTTATATCTTCGATCCACCTTTTCGTAGTAATGAACCTATCATCTCAAAATATTAGATACACATCTAAATTTTATACTGTAGTAATGAGATAAGTTATCCCAAAATAATTAATTTTTAAATAACTTATTCACGGCCAAACGATTCGAACCCTTTATTGATTCATCTATTTTAACTAGTCTTAAGATAACACAAGTAAAACAGGTCTTACAGTTTTTTAGTGTTAGTCGAGTATAATCTCTTCAGGTGTACTTGACTATTTTTAAGAAAATTTCACTTATAAAATTATACTGAGTTTGTTATCGTACGAAACGATGAATGTTTGTCATCAATAAAAGTGCACTTTTTCCCACTAATTTTTGCATGTATCTAAAAGTACTTCTTGGAACTTGAAGGTTGTCTTATTTGAGTCACAAGTGAGAACTTAAAAAGACAGTTCCTTGTGAAGCTCATTAATGTATTTTGACTGATATTTACAAATAAAACATGAACAAAAAAAAGTAATTTACTTAGATGTAATTTATCAATGTACATTCTCTTTCATGTTCTGTTTGTTTATTTATTTACCCTCGATAATCGAGAAATCTCATAATGTCAGCTAACACACGATTTGAAACTCGATGGATGATTATTATATCCACCATTCAATCATTTTCAATATTAGACCCTTTTTTTTTTAGTTCATGGCAGAGTTCTGCTGACGTATGTCTAACCTACATATCACGTGTTGCAAGTTTGCTACTTCCGTAGATGAATTGAAATATGAGATTCTAAGGTCTCATTGGAGTTGCATATAGAGTTAATATCCTCTTGATCAACTAAGTTTACATCTCTTTTGACATGCTAATCTGCCAATTGAGTGGATAATTACTCGGTATCTGTGCTGGTTGGAGTTAGAAGGTACCTGGTGGATAAGCCGGAGTGTGCAAGCTAATCTAGACACAGCGTTAAAGGTTTTAGCTGTAAGTGGAAATGTCTAGGAGAAAGTAGCAAGAGTTCAATGTTGAGACATCATTGTAGACAAATTGAAGATTCTGCAGGTTACACACACAGGGCAGAACTAAACAGCTTTAAGATTCTGCTAACAGATAACTTCCTTTTTCATACATATGAGATGTATTAGTCCTTTATAAGCAAAAAGTGATCCACCATCTGTTGTAGTTTTCGTGACATATCAAAGTCAAGAGGACGAGGCTACTACCACTAAGGGGAAAGGGGAATGTCGATGACAATGAAGCCTTGACCTGAGATCATGAGGTTTCAAATTCAGCACCCAGAGATGTACAGACTAATGATACAGAGGCCATGATAGACTTTTTTGAGCACATTACCTCTCTAATGACTAAAAAATCTATCCCTGATAGTACGTGCTTGCGGTGTTAACTTACACCAGTGGTTGAGGCACTTTATAGCACTTGAACAACTGCATTGCAAGATTCTGGGAAACGATCAACTGTTAGTATTGAGTTTTATAGCTTACCTCAAATTGTTTCAACCACGAGTTTTACCTTGAAACTTGTCAATTTTGTTCGTGGCTTCAGATAACCAAGTGCTGCACGAATCCATTCCCTGGACAAACATGTCTGTTCTTAATAATGAGGACAGAATCAATGTTCTTACCTTCTAATGTGCGTCCTTGAGTTCCTTACAATGCTGTATTTTCTGTCTGTGCTCTATCCAACTAATGAGCTAGTAACTTATGAAAATGTAAAGACTCTTTAGCTTGGTAGATAGAGTTACCTGGTATTTGTGTTGGGGGGAGCCTGTGGAATTCATCGAAATTTGTGCAAGTAGGCTTGGACATCATGGTTCTCAAAAAATAATAATGTACAGGCTCCGTGTAGAAGCCTCAATCACACTCTCTTTCTTCCTCTTTTACAGACTGAACGTAGCCTATGTTGCTCAGACTCTTCAAAAATGTCATTGGGTGCATGTCGGATCCTTTAAAAACAATACATTTGCAGAGAATCCGACACAGGTACAGCAAGATTGGAGAATCCAAGCAACATCAAATGTAACTGATAGTTCCATGTGACACAGTAGCCACTCATAATAGAGAAGTAAAGGTGAATTAATGTCACAAAGCAGATGGAGAAAAGCAATTAAGAGTTTAAGAGGCTTCACCTAACAACAAATTTGACCTCATTAAACAAACAAGTAAAAGTAGAAAAGATGCTATTAATGAAAGTTTATCTTGAAACACCAACTAATCAACTTTTTCTCAGGATCATTAATGTAATTTGACCTGCATACTTATGGAGCATCATTCACACAGTTTCAAAGAAGTCTGAAAACAGAAAAGGAGATAGTTGGTAGGAGGAAAGCTCCATGAAACCATGACATCATCCATACACGAAATTGAAGTCATTAACGGAATTACTCCATCCGTTTCATATTATTTGACCCCCATAAGAAAGCTTTAATTAGAGATGTGCTATACTAAACTAACCTCGTTAATGATGCTTTCAAACTCTATATTTGACTACTAGTACTACTTTATGTAATTATTTAATACTAAAGGTAGTACGAGAATAAAAAGTAATAAAACTCTGGTAAAATGGACAAGTAAAATGGAACAGAGGGTATTGTATATTACGTGTACTTAATGATCAACAAGTTCCCCAATGGAAACAAAGAGAACAACACAGATCAAAGCAAGAACCTCTACAAAAAAAAGTATTATAAATAGCCTGTGCACACATTACATATGGGGTAGCCAGAAAGCAAGAAGTGGGAGAAAACATCCTGCCACTGTCTAAAAGTTATCAAACAGACAAATCAAATTTTCCTACCTTCTCTTTTCATCTCTGAATCACCCAACCACCAACCTATCAGCAAAGTTAGCATTGTCATAATCCCCTCAACATGGTATCAGTCAGCCTTCCAATTCATACGAACTGAAAAAAGTAGAGCTCGACTTTGAACAACTGTCGCATCAGGTTTTGTTCTATACCAATCATTCTAAGCTTATAGCACCCAAAAACATGATAGTTGATTGTTTAAATCGGTGTATAGCGGATATTTTAAAAATTTTAAGAATTGATGCTCCTTCTGGAGTTGTAGCAGAAGATTATTTGTAGATGATAACCTTCTCAATCTGTTTTTGTGCAGTGTGCATCTGTACCATGTTGAGTGCAATGGTTGTAACCCACACTCTGTAGAAACTCCCGGATTTCCTTAGCGCTGCTATTGCTGGCTTGCAACAATCGCTCATCTTCCTCGTAGATCAGGTAAGGTGCTTCACCTTTCTTCCTTGACAATAACTTTGATGCTCCCTTAAGTACATGATACTCCCAACCTTGAACATCTATCTTTATCAATAGTACACGCTCCGTTTCTTGGATAACCTCATCAAGAGGAATAGTTTTTACTTGAACTTCAATCTCTTCATTTGACTTAAAAGCCAACTTGGCACCGGTGGCAGATACTGCACTATTGTCAAGTCTACCAACCAACTAGAAACAACACATGTACAGAAGAAATTTAGCGGGTAGCCAACAAAATAACAAATAACATAATAAATAAATCTGAACACAAGCTGTTATCTCTTGATTTTTTTGAACTTCCCTTTTCAAAGTCATTGAATGAGAGTGTCATTATTTATCTCATTCAAAATCGTGTCATTTGAATTTTCATCTCTCACATAACTCCAAAATAGAAAGGAAAATACAAGTGCGGACAAGTAAACTGAGGAATGTTAATGGTAAAGGTCAAAACCTAGCTACATTATATCCAAGTTACAGGATTGCTATTTAGCAAATTAGTAATATTATCAAATATTTCGCATAAATAACCAAGCTAGAAACATTACTGCTAAACAAAAACCAAGAAAAACAACATCATTCAAACTTTAATCTTGCGTAGCTCTAAAATGATAAAGGACAATACAAACAACGAAAAAACTACTCATGATTTCATATAACTTAATCAATTCAGTCCAGTTAATCGATGATTGTTATCGCATAAAGGTCAGTTCTTTAACTATGATACGTCTGATTTACACAAATTCTATTTAGCAAACTAAATATACTATCAAAAAAAAAAAAAACCAAAGACAAGCAAAAAACAGTCCAAAGAGTCCGAGAAAAAAAGTAACGGAAGTACAAGAAACAACATATAATAACAAAAACAGCAATAGTAACAGAACGAAAACTACAACAAAACGACACAATACAATACAAGAAACAACAATAGTAATAGAAAACGAAGGACAAGTAACTACAAGATCAATAATATGAACTCCAAATACTTATATACACCAAATTGAATTGAAAACTACCTTGTGAAAGGTAATATTCCCATTATGATCTGAGACAGCTGCTTCATAAACCTCAACTAACTCTCCAACTCTATTAAAGTAAATACCTTCACAAATTTTCTGCAAATTCTCAAAAACAGGTTCAAAGGCCAAAACTTTAAACCCCATTACAGCAGCAGCAAAAGTAGCCATTCCTACATTAGCTCCAACATCCAAAAAAATCCCACTTCTACCCTTCATCTTTTCCAACAATTCTTGCACAGTCACAGATATATCAGGCTTTCTAAAGGGTTTTCCTTTAAGTACCCTCTGAATATTCTTATGAGGTTTTTCAGGCAAATTTCCAAAATCTGAAAGTGAAAAAAGAAAAGGGTATTTCACACCTTCAACTACACTAGCTATAACAGGGTAAGCTTGAGGTGAATTGTAACAATCAAATGGCTTTATGGGGAGATTAAAGATTGGATTTTTAAGGGATTTGAGGGGTTTTGGATTGTGGGGTTGGGTTTGTGATGTGAGATAGAGGAAGATAAGGAGGAGAAGAGAAGTGAAGAAAAAGAGAAGGAGATTCTTGGGGGTGAAGATCTTGATTTGTTGGTTTCTTCTCCATGAATTTGCCATTGAATAACTCACTTTTTTTTTGAAGAAATTTGAGAAAAAAGATTGGATCTTGAATTGAAGTGAAACTTTTGGAACTGTGATTTGAACTTTGAACACTGTTGAAGAAGAAGAGGATTTAATGTGACAGTAAAATATTTCACTATAAATATAATAGATTTTAATAATTTATATTTTATTAATGTTGCTATAATAATAATAATTTATGATATATATAATTAAATTATTTACATTTTATCCATTTAAAATACTTAAATTACAGAATTTTTCTATTATAAATATAAAATATCTTCTAATCTAAAAAAAATCATGTGAATATATTTGGCTCTTTTTGTAATGTGGATTTAGTTTGAAAAATAATTAAAATAAAACATGCATATAATAACTAAAATACATTCATTTTATTTGTTTTATAATTAGTTTTTTAAAAATATTTAACTGATAATTGATATATATAACTTATTTTAAAATAAAACCTAACGCTCTTTGATTTGTTTTTTCTTTTCTTAATATATAATAGAGTGTTTCAAATTTTTATAAATTACATGAAGTATAATTCTTACATTAAAATTTATCAAAAATATTATATAAGATTTGATAGAAGTAAATTATAACACCATTCCAAACCTATGAATCACACTTGATGCGTTTGTTGGACGTCCAAGAAAATCGACCTTGAATTTTAAGTATAAAAATTGAATTTTAAATGAGTAGATGTACCAGAGAAGCTTGGTAAAATTGAAAAAAATGAAGATCAATAATTTAAACTTCAGAAAAATTACTTTTAATTTCTAATATATATATGTATATATATTCAAATTTAGATTTACACAAACCATAAAACAATATATCAAACTTTAAATAAAATTTTTAATTTTCATCCGTGATTTTTTAATTTATTTTTTAAATTGAAGTAGCCAAATTTAATTTATGAACTTATTAGTTTGCAACTTTAATAAGGTCCAAAAATTGTTAATTATGCACTTGGGCCAAACCTATATGGCCCAAGATCCAACAAATATAAAAAGCTCGGCCCATATTGGTTTTAGCCCATAATCCAAAAATGCAAAGCCCATGAATCCACATTATACCTTAATGGGCCCAGCCCAAAATAAACACCAATTTAAGGACCAGCCACGTGGAGACAAATCCAAAAAGGAAAGTGACTATATGAGTATTAATATTAATAATATTAAAATTTGATGGATTTTTTTTTTTAATAAATCGTAGTGTTCGAACTAACTTATAAACATATTGACTAATTTTACAGTATATTTTCATTAACAATCGATACTAAATAACTCTATTTATCAAAACTATAAAAGATGAAAATTAATCATCAACTTTTTTTTTTTGTGCTAGATTTAATTTCAATCAATTTCATTAATAGTAAGATATATTAAAAATGATAAAACTAGAAAGGGAATTAAAGGAGTTTAATAAAATAATATTAGTAGGAAAACATTTTTAAACATTTGAAGGAACAATTGCTTATCATACAAGTCTAAGCCATTTAAAAATAAAACAAAAATTTTTTATTTACCTCCTCAATGTCCAATCACAACCCTCCATAGTATATAATAATACATTAATAAAAATAAATACATTTTAAAAAAAAAATAATGAAATGATTGTGCTTTTTTGCACCTCTTTCTATCAAGTACCTCCTCAACCTATGCCCGAAATCTCAGAGACACACTTATACTATACTAAGGTCTTATTATCCCCCTGAACTTATTTTATTAATAATTTATTACCCTTTTTGACTTACGTGGCACTATCTTGTGGGCCCAACGATGATTGACTTTTTTTTCAAACTAGTGTCACGTAGGCTAAAAAGGGGTTGAAAATTACTTATAAAATAAGTTCAGGAGGTAATAGGACCTTAGTATAATATAAGTGTGTCTCTAAAATTTCGGGCATAGGTTGAGGGGATACTTGTGCATTATCCCTTCTATTTAATTACATTGAAATTACTAGTTAAGTTTAATAGATAGTCAACATTACATTATAAACTATTTTAGATCGTTTCAACTTATGACAAAATTTATAATTTAGACGTATGAAATTTGTACATTTTTTGGATGAGTATTATAATCCTCATTAAATTTTCCATTTTTTTCTTCAACTTATAAATAAAGTGTTGGCTTTGCATTCTTAGAATGACAAATTTTAACTAAAAATCAAACTTAATTTGTACTCCATTTCTGACATATATTCTTATCTTAAATTGTTATAAAAATTGTCAACTTGTTACGTTGCTTTCTTTTCAATCTTTTCCCACAATGGCAAAATTCCCATTTATAAAAAAAATTTAAAAAATATTCATTCAAAGATCATATCTTAGCACATTTGCCATTGTAAGTTGTGTATATGTATCCTCAACTTATTTTCTTTTTTCAATTAAAAAAAACACTAATAAAGTTTTTTGATAATCTGACAGATATTGTTATTTAGCTGTAAAAAGATCATTACTAATTCCATTTTTTATTATTAGTAGTGTTTATTTTCACTAATACGTCTAAAGTATCAATACCTTTTTCCAAGATTATACTCATTACTACAATTTTTATTTTTATTTTGAGAAATGCAACTTTTTTTTTTCTTTTTTTTAAGAACTAATGTTGTTATTATTTTTGGACATGGCACAGATAATTAACAATTTCCAATGTGTTCCTCTATCTCTTCATATACTATGGTAAGAATTCTTGAAGCTCATTTATCATCCTATTTATTTGATTTTATGTTTAGCATTACTGGTAAAATTATTGTCACGTGACTAGAAGGTCACCGGGTTAAGCTGTGAAAACAATATAACGCCTCTCGCAGAAATGCAGGATAAGTTTGTGTTCAATAAGTCTTTGTGGTCTGGCCCTTCTTTGGACCTGACACATGGTGAAAGCTTAGTGCACTGAACTGTCTTACCCTCTCGTTTATTAAATAACCATTTAGAATTAATATAACAATAATAATCTTTTTTTTTTTTGTAGAAAACATTGGTTCTCTTGTTCATTTTAATTGGCTTGTCAAATTCAAGAATATATAGTGCAAGTATATATGGATATCCAGGAAGTTTTAATGTCCTGGATTATGGAGCTGCTGCTGATGGCATTACTGATGATTCTCAAGTAAGTTAATTGTTATATATTTGTTCCTTTATTTGCCCCGATTGATCCAGATTCACATCGCATAAGGCTTATTAAAAGAGGAAGTGTTCCTGGTTGGTGTCCCACCAATGGCGTACGCAGAATATTTAGTGAACGGTATCGATGTTTGAAAATTAATAAATAGTAAATAATTGATATAATATCATTATATAAATAAAAACTATTTAAAACGTAAGTAAAGTAAATTACTAAATTTTCCTCAATGAGTTTTTATATTTTGAAGTGTATTCATAATAGTCTCAATGGATATAATCCTAAGTACTAAATATTCTAGTGTAATTAGTTTATTTTACCTAATTTGACGGTAAATAGGAGGTTGAAGGTTCGAATCCCTATAATATTAATTTTTTTTCCTGAAAATGTCTCAAAAAAAAAAAAATCGGCCTTATTGGGACTCAAACTCGAGCATCGCCTGAGGAAGAAATTCAACGAAGTAGGTCGGTCGATACCCCATGATGTAGGGTGGGTCCGCCCTGTGTCCCACCAAGTGTCTGGTACCTATATTGTAGCCCCCAGTAATCCAGATTCACACTGCATATATAAGGCTTATTGAAAGAGGAAGTGCTCTTTGGTTGGTGTCCACCAAGTGTCTGATACCTATATTGTGGCCCCCACTAATCTAGATTCGTGTTGCATAAGGTCTACAAAAGGAAAAACACTCTCGGTTGTGGGCCCCGACTAGTCCGAGCTACTGCCATAACTCATGGAATGGAAAAGGCAAATAAAATATTTGCATATTTTCGTTAATCCATGAACATGATCTATAATGCCTATTAAAAGGGAAATTATAACACTCTTAGTTGTTCCTCACTTAATATGCAATAGCTCCATTGGAGCCTGACTAATCTGGATTTGCATATACCACCCCTAGTTCTAATGTTCACTAACGGCATTGAGGCCCCGGCCTATTTAAGGGCGAAACTTCTCCCTACTATGATTATTTTTTTCCATATACAGAGCTTGAATCTGAGACCTTCGATCAATTCTTCTTATTTGTGTTCCTTTATTTTCCACTTAATATCAAATATATTTTATTTTTTTTGCTCTAGAAATTAAGGAATTAATTTTTTTTCCAGGCATTAGTTAATACATGGAATGATGCATGTTCATCCTCAGCTGGATATCCTCAAGTGATTATTCCTCCAAATATGATATTTTTACTTAGCCCTATGACACTCATAGGCCCCTGCAATTCACAGAACATCTATTTTGTGGTATGAAAAAAAAAACATAAACCACTCTTTAATATTCCTAACAGTTTAATTTCTATACACTGACGGTTAAAAATAACCAGATTACTTAAAGTAGACAACTCGCTACAACAAACTAGTCAGTGTATACAAGTTAAATCGTATTTGGAAAATGTTAGCCTAAGTGAACTATGTGAATTTTCATGGCTCTTGTAGGTATCCGGTAGTCTTGTTTCACCAAGCTCACCTAGTGTATGGACCGGGCAAGACTCGAGCCAATGGCTAGCTTTCAGAAACGTTAGCGGTCTAGTTGTTGGTGGCTCAGGAACCATTGATGGTCAAGGAAAAAAATGGTGGGATCAATCATGTAGATACCACCCTGAACTGGTATGTCATAGATACACTAACTTTCTTTCTCGATAATTGTAGTGTCTGGATCAGCTTGTGTGCACCAGTATAGAAACGAATATTAGTTCTATTATATGGTCTTTGACATGGATTGATTTTTTTTTTCAACTTTTCAGGATGGATGCACAAGATTAGCTCCAACTGTGAGTACTTCTTGACAATAAGTCGATTTTAAATGAAGAATGTTTTCCGATGTTTGGTTGCTGAGTGAAAAATATTTTCCGATATAAAGATAAATAATGATATATATTAGCACATCAAAGAATGTTTAGCGTTCTAAATGACTTCTGTCATACCAAAAACCTATGTTGCTCAGACGTTTCAAAAATGTTACCAAGTGCTTGTCTGATCTTCCAAAATCTTCCAAAATAATGTACTTTTGGAAGATCTGACAAGATTGCGACAACATTGTTTGTTAGAGTCCGAGCAACATGGTTATGAAAGAATTTAAAGAGAAGGTAAAGAAAATTGTTAACGAGTAACAAGTTAACTTAAATTCTTCACTTTTTATTGCAACAACTACGTTTCAGTTCCAAACAAGTTGGAGTCTGCTATATGAATCCTCGTTTCTACGCTTGTTCCACAGGCGTTGAAGTTCATTTTTTGCAGTCAGAGTTCGATCAGTAACATGTACTTTGCAAACAGCGCGCAAACGCATATACTTATAGAGAGATGCAATGGTTTCAATGTCAACAATGTAATGATTCAATCTCCAGGAAATAGTCCAAATACTGATGGAATTCACATTCAAGCTTCTCAAAATGTGGCCATTACAAATTCTAAAATTAGTAGTGGTAATCTTCACTTATTTTTCTTGTGTTATACTTTAATTTTGTCATGTTTTTGACTTGATTTAGCTTTGTGATTAACAGGAGATGATTGCATTTCAATTGGAGATTATTCTTCTAATGTCCAAATATACAACATTCAATGTGGACCAGGTCATGGTATAAGGTTGTCTCTTCAACATTACTTTATCCTGTATCCGCAATCCACTGGCCTGACTAATTTAGATTCGTGCCGATAGGTTAACTTTGTGTGTGTGGGGTGGGGGGTGGGGGGTAAGAACTCTTTACCCATTAGTTCTTTATTCTGGGCTCGAACTAGAGACCTTTGGTTAAGAACGGACAGATAAGTGATCTTAGTAAGTTAAAATAGGAGTAGAATCCATTATTGCGCTACGTTGCTCAGACTCTCCAAAATTGTTGCCACACCTGTGTTGAATCCTCCAAAATGCACTATTCGTGGAGGATCTAATACACATCCATCAACATTTTTGAAGAGTCTTAGCAACATAACTCTCGAATTATGAACTGTGCCACATAAACTGGGACAGAGGGAGTAGTATGTTTTAACTTCTTAACACTAATGAAATATTTTGACTCTGCTTGTATTCAGTATTGGAAGCTTAGGAAAAGGCGGTCATTCTGCTCAAGTATCGAACATTCATGTGAACAATGTTTTCTTCTATGGAACTACAAACGGAGCTCGTATCAAGACATGGCAGGTATATAAATCAGACTTAGCGTATGAAATAATTTAACTCAACAGCAGAACAATACTATTGAAACATCAAACATGATCATTTCACTATGTATCTATATTACCTGTCGATAATGCTGGATTCAGTTGACCGTATATATGCTCCATCCGCTTCTGGCTATTAACTTCTTACGAATGTCATGATGTGAATAGGTTGGCAGAGGCTTTGTCCGAGATGTCACGTTTGAGAATCTTCAATTCAACTCTGTCAAGAACCCCATCATAATTGACCAGCATTACTGTGATGTTCGAGGGGCTTGCAAGGAAACGGTAAAAACAGCTTTAATTACATATTCAACTCTTCAGAAATGCTGACGGAAATACATTATCAATACTGTTTCAGACACAACTAGTACATTTTCCAAAATCACAGTTACTCAGACATCTTTCCCCTTAGGCAAAATCCATGTCGGATCCTCCAAAAATAGTACAGTTTTAGAGGATCCGATACGGATGCAACAACATTTTGAAGAGTCTGAGTAACATAGATAAAAACTTACTTATGTTTACACCAAATCAAAAAATGTATGACACGTATCTTGTAGCAGTAAGTATCTTTCTGTTCTGTTGATGTATCAACTGTATCATTAACATTTTCATGATAGGGAACTGGAGTGCAAATCAGCAATGTTGTTTACCAGAACATATACGGAACGTCGATCACGGATATCGCGATAAATTTAAACTGCAGCATGTCTGTGCCATGTACAGATATAACAATGCAGCTTATACAACTAACACCAGCAACACCAGGAAAACAAGTTAAAGCTTATTGTAAGAATGCTAATGGACAAGAATATGGAATCGAACCCGGTCCTTGTCTCTCTGGAGTTTGAGATTTTACTTCTCTCAGAATTCATTGTTGTGTGCATGACCTGAAAAGGAGAAGAAAAGTGAAACAAAATGAAGAAACTTGTTAGTGTTATAGTATAGTATATATGGTCAAGATCCATTCAAACATACTAACTATTGTATATTTCAATTTTTTGTTTGGTCTTGATTATAAGCTTGGACATGTGATTGGTAATTGTCTTCTCTATTGTAACATTTGGATATTTGATGGAAAAAGATAGACTTGCAAGTGGTTATCGATATGATTGTGCACAGTTTTTAACATAATTTATCTGAAGGGTAGTGATTTCTGCAAAATCATGAGGGATTGAGCTTAAACACCAGCAATGTACAAGAAATAGTTGTTCAAGGCAAGGGAAGTAGTCACTCGTGGCTCTCCAATACCGTCTTCATGTTCAGCTGCAACAACTTTAAGTGAGGAAATCCTTCTTCGACTACTCCCTACTCATCTCCTTCGTAGGCATTCTATGATAGTTTAAGGGACTCGAGTTTAGGCAATTTACCAAACACTCCAACTGAAACCTTGACTTGGTCTCAACTGATAACTAAACACTCCAACTTATCCCTATAGTGTCTCATGGACACCTCATGTTGACGTGAAACATAAATATTACTTCTTGTCTTCTGCAATAGCACTCAAACTCTAACCGTTCATATCTAGACACCTTAACTTAGTCTACAACTAAACGCTCAACTCGTCCCTATTTGCATCTCAAGGACATGATCCAATGCTGACATGACACACAAATATTGGAGGTGTGTAGATGATTATTCTGTAAAATGGAGTGTTCAACTGACATAGTAGAAACAAGTTAAGGTTTCTAGACGTGCATACTCAAATTAAAGATCAAATGTTTACTTGCCAACTGACCAAGTTTAAGTGTCTATTTATATATTATGACACTGTAAAATTAACAATCTGGAGTATTTACAAAACTCTGACAAACGGCTATACTGAAGATCATGTACAATCAACTTACAGGCCATTTACACTCACACATTTGGCTTCACTAACTTCTATTTGTCTGTTTGCGTACAAACTCCAACAACCAGACCTAACAGTGGGACCTTAAGAAACAGCAAATTTGTTATCTTAACTAGCGATAGTCGACTCTTTTTATGTAGTGAACGTATAAAATCTCCTGAAAAAAAAAGAAGATATTATAGATTTCTCATAATTAAGGAAACAAGATAACATTATTATCCTACTATCGAAGTTGCTATGATGTTTATGTAGAGCAAACAAGCATTAGCCTTAGACCTTAAGGATTAAGATGTCTAACCAAGTCCCGCGAGTATAGACCTTATTATCTTAATGTTTTGTGGAAAAGCATCCGGAGGAGGTAGGTAGAAGAAAAGGAGGAACATCAGCTGCCGGTGTATTGCTGTTCAGAGACCAATATTCATTACTACTTATAGGAGTAAGAATGAAAATGAAAACCAATTCCTCGAGCTAATCTAAGTAGCGAAAATCATACAGCTCCCTGCAAGTATGGAAGTCTTCTCAGACGCCACCTAAGTGCAACTTCTTTAAGTTGGGAAATAGACTAAAGAAAGATGGAGTACAATACCGAGGATTCCATCCAAAGAGACATTGCAAATTTTTCAAAGCCGGACTATTCTGTCTAGGCTCGGGATTTTGCAAGTAATTCCAGGGACAATAGAAAGCTCTCAGCTGCGGAAGCATTAAAATAGACGATGGTAATTTGAAGGATAGAATTGGTCCTTACAATGAGGTGGAAGGTGTAGTATAAAAGTTTGCAGATAACATAGGCTAGATATCGATGGAGGAATGTCTAGTTGTGATAAATCGAACTCTACTTGGAGATATAAAGAGCATTCTATTATGGGATTAAGACACAAAGCTAGGTATCTCAAGTGAATTAAACAAAGTATTTCACTAGGAAAATATGCACATCGAAATGAAGCAAGATTTAGTACTCTTACTAGCTTGAAAGTTAACTCTGGCACGAATCATCTGAATGTACCAAACATAACAGAATGAGCCTCACTGTTACTACAGCTATACAATTCTTCCTCATTTTTGATAATGATCCCACCTCGACTCTTGCAGGAATACTGCATCGACTGAGGACATAGATTTTGATCAATCTCTCCTCTGATAACATTCATTTTTCGAGCTTCCCTCAAGCAGAGTTCAGGGATCACATCGTACATTATACAACTCCCGATTCTTCCATCAACACATATATCAACCGTGGAAATTAAACATCTATCAGCAAGTTCTGTTAGAAATTGTTCCGCCACCTCTTCTGTGCTTTTCATCTCTTCTACAAATGAAATCCCATGTGAAACATGATAATTCTTCTTTTCTTGTATTCCTTCTGTCTCATTTTATGTGAAAACAACTAAAGTGGTGATGCTAGTTTCACGCGTCTTTTTTTTTTCTTTATCGAGACAACTACAAGTACAACAAACAAAAAGCATCAAAGAGAATGGCTTTAACTTTTTCCATTTTCAACATCTTCTTTTTAGTTTTGTCTCCAACATTGATTTTCTTTAATAGTAAGCAGAGCAAAATTAGGGGGAAATTAAAAGAATGTAGACTTTCATTCATTTGTTGTTTTATTTTCTGCATTGTCCATCAAATCAGCACAAAATTTGTCTGGTTATTCACACAACAAAGCACTATTGCTGCGGAAAAAAGCCGTTAGCTACCCCATCATTTTTACACATAAGAGATCTGAAAAACGTATATTATTCTATTCAAATTGTAAGTGAGCAAGAGATCTCATTTCCTTAAAAAAATAATAAGTAATGAAATGGCTTAATATAATAGACATTTTGAACAATTAATATGGAAAAATTAATACAAGAACAATAAAAGTAAACTATATAGTCACACAAAAAATATGTTTTAGTAATTAACCATTAGCATTGTCCTGTTCATCATCATCATCCTCATCTTCTTCTTCGTCATCGTCGTCATCAAAAAAGCTAGCAACAAAAGAGGAGAAATGAAAATATTACACTTGCCAAAATTAAGGATGGCCCCTTTAACTTGGCCTCAATTAGCATCAATGTATGTCTAAGGTGGCTTAATACATATAGGACGCAAATTGCCACGTAGGACACTGCATAGGATGCGTATGTCTACTTATTCAACTTTATACAAGTTCAAGTAGCTACTTGTGCACATCCAGACTGTTGGATATATTAAAGTCTTTCCAAAACAAATAAAATCTAATATAAGGCATAGCACTAACAATATATAGTTTGGAAGCACAAATACAAGAAACAATTATAAGAAGTAAATCAAGGAAGATGTCTTACGAACGACCACGGATATGGACCTCAATAGAACCTCCATAGCTGTCTTCAATGTCTTGTTGAATTTGCTTGGCAGATTTCACAACAGCTTGTGCACAGATGTTTATATCAATTAGAGCAAGTGTGGTTATATCAGCAAATTCTTGGGGGATTGAGTCCAACTTCCAGCAACCTTCAAGAATCAGTCGTTCAATGCAGGGAAAGTGATCGCTACTGGCTCTCTTCCAGCAACTTGTTTGAGCATCATCTCGAGTTCATTTTCATGGCCAACCATTATATTCTCGGGCTTCTCTACAGCATGTTCAGGTATACTAGCTGCTAGAGAAAACTTTCGTGCTTTCAAATCTTTGATTTTACTGTACCAGTTCCATATTTCCAACCACTGCATCATGAGGGAATCAACGCGTTCTACCTCTTGTTCGGAGGAACAACAGAGTTCCCAGAAAGCTCTTGCTTTTTCCTTTGCCTTTTGTGCAAAAAGAACATTTCTTGATTTCGAGTCATAATTAAGTTAATTTTCTAAAGACAAATACAAAGTTTGAACCAAAATTATATGGTTTTGCTGAACCTGATCCTATACTCTAGCTCCACCCCTAATTGTTGGTGTTCGCTGTAGTCAAGTAGGAACTGCTGAGTGAAATTCACATCTAACTCTTGAGAAAGACAAGGATCAGGTTCAATGCCATTGGCGTCCCTACAATAACCAGTGTCACAAAGGCGGAGCTAGTGAATAATATACGAGTTTGATTGTGAACTCAGTTACTATTGTGTAGTTAACTTGAGATCATTTTAGGAACCATAAATTTCAAATCCTGACACACTGACAGACAAAATATTTCTCAAGTTACGACGAGCGTCATTTCGTCTACATCTAATCATTGGAAGAAGACATCAATGCATGACGAGCTGTGAGTACACAATAAGAAAAATGATATTTTCAAGTTTTTTTAATCGTGGTGTGAGGTTTAGAATCAGATGGCATTTCTGATATAGTATCATCTGCTAGTTCATGTAAACTATTTTCTCAAGCCACACAGCAGTAGTATCAAACTGCATAATCGTCATTTAAAAGGTTTTTTTTATATCCGTCGTGACCAGGCCAAGTTTGTACGCATCTTGACTAATTCCACGGAATATATGTCACCTCCCACCAGCAACAGGTATTAGGTAAGTCTATCCACCAAAGGTTAGGACAGATGGGAGTACATCACCTAATGGCTTTTTTTATTTGGTCTCTGCTAGGATTTGAACCTGTCGTGTTTCTCAACCCACTTCATTGACCACTAAGCCACATCCTTGGATACGAAAAGACTATTATAACCATAAAACTTGGTTTTTCCAAATAAGAGATTGTGTGTTTGAAATGGATCAACTTCAGTTCGAACAAAGTTTCGGACCAGCAAAGAAGCTGAAAGAAACTAAACAAATGGTCCAGATAGAATGCCAGGAAACTAACTAGATCTTCAGAAGCAATACAAGTGCAAGAAAAAGGAAAGCAAGGTTTTTAAGATTTAGTTGTTCATGATATAGTACAACTTGAAAACAATATGAAACTAAAAACGACGACAAAATTCTTACCTAAAATTGAAATAATAAAGTACCTTTGTACCAAACTTCCTAATACGAAGGACTTCCAGACCTTTATATAGAAGTATAGTTCGCAATCACTAATTCAATAACTTAAAACCTGATATCATTGATTACTGAATGTGCCTTGAGACCTAGACATGAGCAGTGCCTTCGGTGAACTTGGGATCTTCACATCTGTACCTTCCGTCAGGCCCAATGCCAAAGCCCTTTGGATCAGCAAACACGTTCTCGAGCAGCTGGCTACGAACAGGATGAGGGCTTTCATCGGCAAACTCGACAGCTTCTTCAACCAGTTCATCAATCTTCTTATCAATGGCCTTCAACTCTGCTTCACTTGCCAGGTTGTTCTCAAACATGTACTTCTTCAAGGCACTGATAGGATCTCGTGCAGCATAATGGTTCTTTTCAGCTGCCAAGATGAACAGATTAAGGTCAAATAAGAGAAATCATTGGCTAATAATATGTAACAGTAAAAATGATAGATTTCAGAGGCTAATTCTATTATAAGCTGTCATAAAATTTATAGCATTTCAAAACTGGAGTTCTGTCCACGAGAGCAATTTTGTTGTGCATAGTTTTCTTATGTTGTCTATAATCTATATACTTCTTCCGCCGTATACAAATATGGGGTGACACTCATACTTAAAGTTTTGGTCTTAAATGGAAGCAATAGAGATCAAAGGGCGAAAACATTCATTGCACACACTTTACCAGTGCAATAATAGATTTTCTCACATTACTTAAGCATAGCAATTTCCATAGTCTTCAACCAATTTTTGACTGTCCGATGGATCAAAATGCAGATATCATGGTATTCACTAGTTCTAACTACAAACAGCACAACAACTAAAAAGCAAAGACTCAACTCCAAACTAGTCGGGTTTTTTTCCACAAAAAGGGTCAAAAGTGTAATGAAATCACATTTAACAAAGACTACAGAAAAGCTACCCGAGTTTTATGAGATAGACTAATAGAATATAAAGAGAATGTAATGGTTGGTACATTCAACAAGTTCAAAATATATGCTAAAGCCAGAGTCTGGTACTACTAATACCAGTGGCAGTATACTAAAAAGAAATAAAACTGAATGGATTAGGGAAATATAAAATAAGTACACTAGAGACAAAAGGGGATTGGAATTCTCACCAGGGTCACGAAGCTCATCTGGATCGGCCAAAGAGTGTCCTCTAAACCGGTAAGTCTCACACTCAACCAGAGTGGGACCATCGCCCCTCCTAGCTCTGGCAACAGCTTCCTTTGCCACCTCCCTCACCTTCAACACATCCATGCCATCAACATGAACCCCAGGCATCCCGAAGGCGGGACCTTTCTTCCAAATTTCAGGATCTGAAGTAGATCTCAAGTGAGACATCCCAATTGCCCACAAATTGTTCTCAACAACAAATATAATGGGCAATTTCCACAGAGCAGCCATGTTCAAACACTCAAAGAACTGGCCATTGTTGCAAGTTCCATCACCAAAGAAGGCCATAGTTACATGATCACAATCTGCCTCTTTCATGACCTCCCTTCTATACTTGCTAGTGAAGGCGGCACCTGTTGCCACAGGGATACCCTCACCAATGAAAGCGAAACCACCAAGAACGTTGTGTTCTTTAGAGAACATGTGCATGGAGCCACCCTGGCCTCTGCAACAGCCAGTGGTCTTCCCAAAGAGCTCGCTCATCACTTGACGTGCTGGAACCCCTTTGCTCAATGCATGGACGTGATCACGATAAGTGCTAACCACAGAATCCTCCTTGTTCAGTAGCTTAATGAACCCAGTAGAGACTGCCTCTTGGCCGTTGTACAAATGCACAAAACCAAACATTTTTCCCCTGTAATACATTTGGGCACACATGTCCTCGAACGCTCTTCCAAGAACCATATCTTCATACAACTCCAACCCTTCATCCTTGGTAATTAACTAGATTGACAACACAAACAAAAAATTGAATGAAAACTAGATTTGCTTACAGTAGAGTGAATTAACACAAGCAAATACAAAAATAACTACTCTGGTCCAATTTTATATAATACTTTTACTATTGTTAGAGATTATTACCATTTTTCTTCGACTACAACTTTTGGAACATTTATAGATATTTTTCATTGCGGTAAAAATGTGGCACTTGAGCCTAACTCAACCCCATGACCTAGCTCTTAAGGGAAGGATTGCGCAAGTCCATATTAGCAAATCATCCGTCTATTCCCAACCAATGTGAAACTCTAACACACTCTAACACCACCACCCCCTCACATCTACGCCCAACTAGAACGCGGACCCGAATCCCAAATATGATACCTGAGTCTAACTAAACCCAAAAGCTAGATCTTGAGGGGAGGATTGCCCAATTCCATATGAACACACGTTCCGTCCATACCCCAACCAATGTGAGATTCTTACCCGTTCTAACAATCACAAAACGTTGTGCATTAGTTTACTTAGTTGTGAAATATGTAAATAGTGTTTTCAAAACAACACTTAACCAATATCCAAATTCACACAATGCTACTAATCTTACAGATTCTAAGTATGTAAATTTTATACTCCAAATTGGAATTCACACCAAAATTGAAATGCCAAATCGTCATACTTTTGGTAAAACAAAATATAAGCACTTAATCAACAGAAATCCAGTTCAAAACACCAATGATTTAAACAATCATAACCCAATTGTAAAAAAAACTCATAAGACCAAAAACAAACATCAATTGTGATTTCTCCCCTTCTGCACACAAGCTGTCCTGAACAACACAATTATCAAAAAAGAAACATTTTTTAAGAAGAAACTAAAAACATGCAAGTACCAGATTGGAGAGTGAGGAGTCTGTATTGAGCTTCTTGTTCTTAACAACCTCAGAAACAGCGAAAACACCATTAGATCGGCTTTTCGAGTTCTGAGACGAAAAGGGTTTCTTCATATAGAGTTTCTTAGCTGATCCAAGAAAAAAGGAGCTGTCTTTAAGCTGATTTCCCAAAAGGGTCTTCTTGTTGTTGTTGTCAATGGATCTGGTGGAGTTGATAGGCTGCAAAAAATTGTTAGCAGCAAAAGAGGAGGCTGATGCAGCCATGATTACAGAGAAAAACTTGATGGATTTTATGGGATTGTTCAGAAGATGAAGTGTGATATATAATGGAAGAAGTGAGCGGAGAAAACAAGAAGGGAAAATGTAAGCAAATTGTTGGATTTAACGTCAAAGAACTCAAAAGGGGGAGGTTGGCCTAATAATTTGATAGAACTATTTAAGGCCTCACCCTCTCGGTTTCGTTCGATGTCTAATATTTATATTACCGTATGATTTATTAGAATTTATAAATAATTACGAAAAATTCAAATAAAATGTTATCTAAAAATATTTTCATATCTAAGATTTGAAATTGAGAACTTTGATTAACTAGGTTTAGATGTAAGTTTTAATTTTTTTTTTATTTATTGAATAATTTGCATTTTATCGATTCGTATTAAATAGCGATCTAATTGAATTCTCTTTATATTGTCATTGAATCTGTCAATTAACTTTGTTGTAAAATTCATAATAATTAATTTCGCGAAGATTCTCTCTTATGCTTTTGCACATGAGGGTCACTTTTTGTTTGGTTTGAGTAAATCTTTGTACGTCTCTATTATTTTTTTGAGATGTTCATACTTCACGAAAATACATTTTCAATTTAAGATTGTCTCTTGATCAATGCTATTCACTTTTTTTCTAAAATTTAGTGTTTAATCAAAATAAAAATATTTAAAATAAATTGAATAGACCATAAGTTATAATAACCAATAATTAAAAATATTTTAATCTTTAAATATCACCAAATTTCAATTTTTATTATTGTGCTATCTCTGATCTATCTAAGCAAATTTAATCTTCAATTTTATTCCTGTGCTATCTCTGATATATCTAAGCAAATTTAACCTTTAATTAATTGATATATGCATAGTTTTTATCCCTCTAGTTATAAATCTTTACAATTTTAACAAATTATATATCACTACAATTATTTGACTATTTTATCTTATGTCAAGACTCAAGAGTGCATTGTTTTCTTCATATGAGGGTAATTTAGGTATGATATATATAAATAGACAAAAAAAAAAAACTCATATATTAATTATTTACAATAAATTGAATATTATTCTACATGGAACTAAAAACAATACTCATTAGCCTCCAAAAAATTAGAATTAGAAATAGAAAAATCATCGAGATCCTTCATTCTTTATCAGATTTCGAGTTTGAATCTGTTATAACAGTTTTAAATTATTTTTTTTAATATGAGACTTTTCACTAAAGATTGAAATTTAATCGGACTTCGATACAGTGCAACAGATGGGTGAGAGTTTATTTATTTTTTAAAAAAACTTTTTCTGTACGCATCTCGATTAATTCCACTGTCACCTCCCACCAGCAACAGGTACTAGGTAAATCTATCCACCAAAGGTTAGGATAGATGGGAACACATTACCTAATGGCTTTTTTTTTTGGTCTCTTGCTAGGATTTGAACCTGTCGTGGTTCTTAACCCACTTCATTGACCACTAAGCCACACCCTTGGATACGAGATGATTCTTATAACCATACAACTTGGTTTTTCCAAATAAGAGATTGTGTGTTTGAAATAGATTTTGTTGTTCATAATATAGTACAACTTGAAAACAATGTGAAACTAATAACAACAAAATTTTGAACTAAATTGAAATAATAAAGTACCTTTGTACCAAACTTCCTAATAAGGACTTCCAGACCTTTATATAGAAGTATAATTGGCAATCACTAATTCAGTAACTTAGAATCTGATATTATTGATTACTGAATGTGCCTTGAGACCTAGACATGAGCAGTGCCTTCAGTGAACTTGGGATCTTCGCATCTGTACCTTCCGTCAGGCCCAATGCCAAAGCCCTTTGGATCAGCAAACACGTTCTCGAGCAGCTGGCTACGAACAGGATGAGGGCTTTCATCGGCAAACTCGACAGCTTCTTCAACCAGTTCATCAATCTTCTTATCAATGGCCTTCAACTCTGCTTCACTTGCCAGATTGTTCTCAAACATATACTTCTTCAAGGCACTGATAGGATCTCGTGCAGCATAATGGTTCTTTTCAGCTGCCAAGATGAACAGGTTAAGGTCAAATACGAGAAGTCATTGGCTAATAATATACAACAATAAAAATGATAGATTTCAGAGGCTGATCATCTTATAAGCTGTCATAAAATTTATAGCATTTCAAAACTGGAGTTCTGACCACGAGAGCAATTTTGTTATGCATAGTTTTCTTATGTTGTCTATAATCTATATACTTCATCTGCAGTATACAAATATGCGGTGACCCTCAGACACTCATACTTAACGTTTTAGTCTTAAATGGAAGCAATATAGATCAAAGGGCGAAAAATGTTCATTGCACACACTTTACCAGCGCAATAATAGATTTTCTCACATTTTTTAAGCATTACAATTTCCATAGTCTTCAACCAATTTGTCACACTCCGATAGATTAAAATGCAGATATCATGTTATTCACTAGTTCTAACTACAAACAGCACAACAACAACAATAAAATGCAAAGCTTCAACTCCAACCTTTTTTTTTTTTAAGAAAGGGTCAACAGTGTAATGAGATCACATTTAACGAAGACTACAGAAAAGCTACCTGAGTTTTATGAGATAGACTAACAATGGCATACAAAGAGGACGTAATGATTGGTACATTCAGCAAGTTTAAAACATATGCTAAAGCCAGAGTCTGGTACTACTAATACCAGTAGCAGCAGTACTAAAAGAAATAAAGCTGAATGGATTAGGGTAATATAAAATAAGTACAATAGACACAGAAGGGGATTGGAATTCTCACCAGGGTCACGAAGCTCATCTGGATCAGCCAAAGAGTGTCCTCTAAACCGGTAAGTCTCACACTCAACCAGAGTGGGACCATCGCCCCTCCTAGCTCTGGCAACAGCTTCCTTTGCTACCTCCCTCACCTTCAACACATCCATGCCATCAACATGAACCCCAGGCATCCCGAAGGCGGGACCTTTCTTCCAAATTTCAGGATCTGAAGTAGATCTCAAGTGAGACATCCCAATTGCCCACAAATTGTTCTCTACAACAAATATAATGGGCAATTTCCAAAGAGCAGCCATGTTCAAACACTCAAAGAACTGGCCATTGTTGCAAGTTCCATCACCAAAGAAGGCCATAGTTACATGATCACAATCTGCCTCTTTCATGACCTCCCTTCTATACTTGCTAGTGAAGGCGGCACCTGTTGCCACAGGGATACCCTCACCAATGAAAGCGAAACCACCAAGAACGTTGTGCTCTTTAGAGAACATGTGCATGGAGCCACCCTGGCCTCTGCAACAGCCAGTGGTCTTCCCAAAGAGCTCGCTCATCACTTGACGTGCTGGAACCCCTTTGCTCAATGCATGGACGTGATCACGATAAGTGCTAACCACAGAATCCTCCTTCTTCAGTAGCTTAATGAACCCAGTAGAAACTGCCTCTTGGCCGTTGTACAAATGCACAAAACCAAACATTTTCCCCCTGTAATACATTTGGGCACACATGTCCTCAAACGCTCTTCCAAGAACCATATCTTCATACAACTCCAACCCTTCATCCTTGGTAATTAACTAGATTGACAACACAAACAAAAAATTGAATTAAAACAAAATTTGCTTATAGTTGAGTGAATTAACACAAACAAATACAAAAATAACTACTCTGGTCCAATTTTATATAATACTTTTACTAGTGTTAGAGCTTATACAACTTTTGGAACATTTTTAGATACTAGTTCTTGACACGTGCATTGCACGTGTATATTACACGTTTAAATGAAAACAAAATTTGACTCAATCTTTGTTGGCTAAATACATATATGAAAATGTTATAGAAAAAAACAGTTGTTACTTACCCAAGGGATATATATATATTAGTATCCTAGGACCATCGGGGGGGGGGGGGGGGAGATTATCTCCATACAGGTGATCATCATGGTGGATGTTCAGCCATATGCTAGATTTGTAATAATATAACCATGAATAAATAGCAACTCTAGTGATTCATCTTCTGGAGTTTGTTCTTAATATATCGATCCTGATATCCCAAACCATTATTCTCCTATCAAGACCAAGCATATTTGTCCAAGAAGCTAAGATTGTTTCATTCTTTGAATTCCATCCAGCGGAAAACTCTCTTTGTAACAAACCAAATGATGAATATGAGTATATGTCAGTCATGGTACTGATGTAGCCATTTGAATTGCATACAATGAAGGATATAAGCCTATTTATAGTGATGTAACCCTTTAAATTCCGTACATAACTGATTATACTCTTCATTTTCATGCATCCTTTCAAATTTCATAATAAAGTGATGAAGTCTTTTCAACTTTCAAATTAATTGACATTTTGATTAAGTCTTTTCAACTTTCAAATTAATTGTCAGAAAATATTGTTCAATAATATTATTTAATTAATTAAAAATTTAATTACTTTTTAATTTGTTGTACGAGCTAAATAGTAATTCAACTTTTTTAAGTTGAGAGCTTCCCACTTATAATAATATATGATTTTACTGCAGTAAAGATGTGACACTTGGCCTAACTCAACCCCATAACATAGTTCTTAAGGGAAGAATTGCCCAAGTCCTTATAAGCAAATCATCCGTCTATTCCCAACCAATGTGAAACTCTAACCCACTCTAACACCCCCCTCCCCCCTCACATTTAGGCTCAACTAGAACGTGGACCGGAATCCCAATCAGGCATTGACGTGGTACTAATACAATGTGAAGATATCACCTGAGCCTAACTCAACCCAAAAGCTAGATCTTGACGAGAGGTTTGCCCAATTCCTTATCAACAAACCGCCCGTCCATACCCCAACCAATGTGAGATTCTTACCCGTTCTAACAATCAAAAACCACTGAACATTAGTTTACTTACTTGTGAAATATGGAAATCGTGTTTTCAAAACAACAATTAACCAATATTCAAATTCACACAATGCTGCTAATCTTACAGATTCTAAGTATGTAAATTTTACACTCCATATCGGAATTCACACCAAAATTGTAATGCTAAATCGTCATACTTTTGGTAAAACAAAATATAAGCACTTAATCAACAGAAATCCAGTTCAAAACACCAATGATTTAAACAAGCATAACCCAATTGCAAAAGACCAAAACAAACATCAATTGTGATTTCTTCCCATGTGCACACAAGCTGGCCTGAACAACACAATTATCAAAAAGAAACTATTTTTTAAGAGAAAAAAGAAATGCAAGTACCAGATTGGAGAGTGGTGAATCTGTTTTGAGCTTCTTGTTCTTAGCAACCTCAGAAACAGCATAAACACCAATAGATCTGCTTTTCGAGTTCTGAAACGAAAAGGGTTTCTTCATATAGAGTTTCTTAGCTGATCCAAGAAAAAAGGAGCTATCTTTAAGCTGATTTCCCAAAAGGGTCTTCTTCTTGTTGTTGTCAATGGATCTGGTGGAGTTGATGGGCTGCAAAAAACTATTAGCAGTAAAAGAAGAGGCTGATGCAGCCATGATTACAGAGAAAAATTTGATGGATTTTATGGGATTGTTAAAGAAGATAAAGTTTGATATATAAAAGGAAGCAGTGAACGGAGAAAACAAGAAGGAAGAAATGTAAGCAAATTGTTGGATTAACCGTCAAAAGAACTCAAAAGGGGGAACTATTAAGGGCCACCCTCTCGATATCATTCGGTATTTGATATTTATATTAAAATCTAATTTATTAGAACTTACGAATAATTGCATAAAATTCATTAGAAGAAAATGTTATCTAGACATGTCTCATACCTAAAGTTTAAAATTGAGATTTTTGATTAATTAGGGTTTTAGTAGTTATTTTTTAAAAAAATAATGATTTTTATATAATTTGCATTTTATCAATTCATATTTAATAACTAACTAATTCAATTCTCTTTTTATTGTCATTGAATGTGTCAATTAAATTTGTTGTAAGATTCATAATGATTAATTTTACAAAGATTTTCTCTTATGCTTTTGCACTCGAGGGTCAATTAAATTTGTTGTAAGATTTTCTCTTTTTGAGGTATTTATGCTTTATAAAATACTTTTAACCTGAAATTATCTCTTGATCGATGCTATTCATTTTTTTTAAAATTTAATATCTAATCAAAATAAAAATATTTAAAATAAATCGAATAGAGTATAAGCTATAATATTTTAAATATTTTATAAAGTATTTAAACGTCACCAAATTATAATTTTTGTTCTTGTGACATCTCTAATCTATCCAAGCAAATTTAACCTATAATTTTATTCTTGTACTATCTCTCATGTATCTAAGCAAATTTAACCTTTAATTAATTGATATATGCATAGTTTTTAGCCCTCTGTTTATAAATCTCTACAATTTTTAACAAATTATATATCACTACAATTATTTGACTATTTTATCTTATGTCAAGTGTGCATTGTTTTCTTCATATGAGGGTAATTTAGGTATAATATATATAAATAGACAAAAAAAAAACTCATAGATTAATTATTTACAATAAATGAATACTATTCTATACTCATTAGCCTCCAAAAAATTAGAATTAAAAATAGAAAAACGGTCGAGATCCTTTATTTTTTTTTCAAGTTTTGAGTTTGAGTTTTGTAAAAAAATTTAATTTTTAATATGAATTTTTTTTAGCATAGATTAAGATTTAATCGGACTTCAATACATGAAGCAAGTAATTAAAAAAAAAAAAAAACTTGCCTCCCTCTCACCCACCCCCCACCACCCACACCCACCTCCTTCTTTTTTAAGTAAATATTTTTTTTTATAAATATACCCAAGATTTTGAAGCTGACAAGTCAAGAAAAAAAGAAGCAGCAAAAAA
The DNA here is from genome assembly GCA_027704765.1 of Solanum habrochaites. Taxonomy (NCBI): domain Eukaryota; kingdom Viridiplantae; phylum Streptophyta; class Magnoliopsida; order Solanales; family Solanaceae; genus Solanum; species Solanum habrochaites. The sequence continues at coordinate 2,776,087 of JAKWJA010002500.1, read as the reverse complement.
AGGACTTTACGCTATGCCTCCAAGGAAAGAACCCTGCAGGAATTTTATGCGTGGCAGGTAAAAATAAGTGAAAATTTGGTTTTAATTTCAATCTATATACTTTATTATGCATATATTCATAGGATTCTTGATTAACCCTTGAAACTTTCATGTCAAAGATTCAATTTTTATTTAGTATTATTCTTTTGCTAATCGATATAAAGGTGTAGAGTTGAGTAAAAATAGTTTCTTTGAGCATTTTATTGGTGGGTGTGGGGTGGGGGTGGGGGTGAAGTTGTTTAGGATTGATGGGAAGTTGGTTGATTGATAGTTGTAACTTAATCTTTATGGTAATGGTTGAAAGAGCCTAGCTAAGTAAAGTCATGAGCTTTAGGGTCAAAGGGTGTGGTTGATGGTTAATGAAGTGGGTTGAAAATTATGATGTCTCTAGTTTAAATCCCAATGTAGGTAGAAACACTTACTGATTTCTCAAAATTTGTTCAGGTCTGGTGGATAGAGTTATCTGGTATGGCCGGGGTGGGGGATGAATTTAGAGGATTCATATTGCCTTAGTGGTTTAGGATTGATGGGAAGTTGGTTGCTTGATTGTTGTATTCAATCTTTATGGTAATGGTTGAAAGATCTTAGCTAAGTAAAGTCATGAGCATTAGGGTCAAAGGGTGTGGCCGGTGGATAATGAAGAGGGTTGAGAATCATGATGTCTCATGTTCAAATCTTAGCAAAGGAACAAATATTACTCCCTCCGTTTCAATTTGTTTTTCTTACTTTTCTTGTTATTTTATTTCAAAAAGAATGTCTCTTTCCTTTTTCTGGGAACTCATCAAGAATGAATGTTAAGCATGCCTCTTATTTACATTAGTGTGGGATAACAGGGACCTACCAAAAGGTTGAATGAAGGGGGGAAGATCCCTGGTTGAACCTTTTTTATTTTTTCATATATCTGGATATATAAAGCTAGGTTGGGAAGTGAACTTGCGGGAGGTAGGGGGTTGTGTTTCCTTTTCAAATTACATAATATTGACCTAAGATCAGTATATATTCCATCTTAGAACTTAGAAAAGTGGTGTTTTTGCTGTGGTGTCTTAGAAAGTAAAAATGATGTCTTTAACTTGAAACACAGAAAGTCTTATTTTAATTAGTATTTTTTTGTGGGAGTTGAGTAATCCTTGTTATGATTAGGTTCCTTTGTTTGAGTGTGAAAAACAGGATCTGATTGTTGTCTTATTCATCCAGCTGTCAATATGGTGAACGTTGTAAATTTCTTCATGCTGCCCAACAACAACCGAAGCCAAATCCATTTGGATTTGGCATTCAATCCACTAATTTTCAGAGTACAAATATGCAGCAGACAAAGTCCAACCCTTTTGGTTTTGGTGTTCAGAGCAACTCCCAGCCAAGAGGTTCTAGTGATTTTGGGCTCAAACAGAATCAATACAAGGTACTTTAGCCATTACTTTCTAATTATAGCTGATTGCTGCAGATTATTTAGCATTTATTATATTTAATATAAATAATATGCTTCCTCAGTACCATTTTGAGGAGTCCTCTCTCCATATTTTCAATTTTACCTGCGAATACATGCCAAGCGATAATGCCTCTCTAGATATTTTAATCCTAGACACTAGAATTCATATCATTCTTTATCTTCATGTCTCAACAAGTGTTAACATGTTGCAAGTGCTCAATGGTATTATCTTAAAAGTTGAAGAAACGGTGGTGAGTCATAAAGATAAAGAATCAGAAGTAAGAAATTTTGAAATGTCCCATGGCTATGGCCTAGTCCCCAATGAAGTGGGTTGAGAACCATGAGATCTCATGTTCAAATCCCAACGAAGCCATCCTACTCCAAAAAGTTGAAACATCACCTGTAGATCTTGACGTCACCCATTCTAGTCCCAAAATACTGAAGAACATCTGCCAAACTTAAAATCAGACTGAACAGTTTAATAATAGAGGATTCATTTGTTCCAGAATTCTCTCAACTCATGTAGCATTTATTAATAAAAGCCACTTCTTTGCAAGTTGTTTTCGCTAAGGCAAGCTTCTTCCTCCGTTTTTGAATGGTAACACAAACTTCTTTGTTCACCAACCATACAAAACACGTAACTAAGTAGGGGCTTTTGATTTCCAAACTTATTTTCTATGTCCTTCAGAATTACAAGGGGTCGTCCTGTTAGAACATTGTAACAAGACTTCAAAGTGAACTTCCCATTCATATTTCCTTTCCGTTCCAATCTGCCATTGCTGCTATTTAAGCCTTGAAAGTTATATGAACCATTGAAAATTCAGTCATGTCAGGCCTTACATTTTCTTAAATATGTGTTGATAAGAATGTAGCTGTTGTGGGGTTTACATATAGAGAAGGAACAGGATTTTGGTTGACAACATACGAGTCCTTTTCGTTTACTGAAAAAGAAGTTTCAATAGCAAGATTGCTACAAAATTTCATATGCTATCTGAAGTTTCATCTTTACAAGGCCATCTTTTAATTTCAGCGAACAAAATAATGGCACTGATGCTTTCTTCATACTAAAAAGTCACATGAATCTTAAGAAAAGGTTGATAAATGGAAACATATGGAGTTAAATATTTTATACATAAGTATGTGGAGTCTAATACTTACTGTTTTGTATTTGTGGTTATTAAAATTTTCCAATGTACATACTGTTGTCACCAACAGCAGTTTACTGGTGATTCAATATTTACATATGGTCCTTGGAACTTTCAGTATTATTTCTTTATCAGATCAATGACATATTTATGTAATACAACTATGAGTGTGGACTTTTGCATGAGTATGTGTAGGTTCGATTCTATCCTGTTTTTTAGATGTTATGAAGAACTAAAATGAATTGATAGGTTTTTATCAAAAAATAAAAAATAAAATGAATTGATAGGTTTTATGACAATGTAAAAGTCTAGGTGACCTAGCAGTAAACTCTCCCAGGATTGAGTCATCCGGTTTATCCTGAATAAACTCTTATCAGGTCTTCATATGCATAATAACTTCTTTTTTTCATTTTTAGCCTTTTGAAAACAAGTGGACTCGTTCTGCAACTACCAACAGTTCTTCATCGCGGCAAACCGACAATCAGCCTGTAGCACCTAATCACACGTGAGTGCTCTGTGGCACAAACCTTTCCGTTTTGCTTTTAGCATTATGATTTAAGTGGAATTAATGGTTTGTTTCTGCTACATGTGAAGCTGCACAGATGCTGAGTCATGCAGACGCCAGATTGTGGAAGATTTTAATAATGAGAAGCCATTGTGGCTGCTTACCTGCTATGGTCATCGTAAAAAGTATGTTTTAGATCTTACCTTTACTTCACTCACTTTGCTAAATCAGCTTGCGTCACACTTTGAGTTTCTCTCATGAAGAAGACCTATTTGAAGATTATTCTGTTTTGTTTGGCGAGTCATCTAGTTTCTTTAATTAGTATTAATTGGACTATGAAGATTCCCAGCCCTCTCTTTTATTTGCCAATTTAAGTACTCATCAAGCTTCTTTAATTATTATTGAGGGTTAATGAGTTGGATCATTTGCCAGATAGAGTTTGGAGACAATTCAACAGAGCCCATAGAGTTCTCTCTTCCCTAAATGATCTACTACTCAGAGAACGAATCATGCATTAACACAAATACTAGTATCTTTTTAGTTTGTGCCTTTTATCAGCTATTGCACCCCCCCCCCCCCCCCCCCCCACAATATTTTGTTCTTCCCTAGTCTCAGGCCCAGCCTTCGCTTTCTTCAATGGCCAAGTTGAAGAGCTCAACATCCGCCCACCACTTTTATTTCAATGTTGAGCTTGTTTGAAGCCTGTCTTGGGAGATGACAATTTTCAAATCTTAGTCTGAGGAATTTTGGTTGGAGACGGTGTTCAGGGAAGCGTGAAGCGGTAAAAAGCGATAAGGCCCCGCTTCACGCTTTAGGCGATGAAGCGCTCACATACTCATTCTAGTCTGTGAAGCCTAGAAGGCTCGCATCGCTTCGCTTCATCGCTTGCTCGCTTTCCTGAACACTGGTTGGAGAAGTGATTGCATCTTTTCTCTTTCTTTTCAAACTAAAATATCATATAGGGTGCACTTGTTGCAACTCTTCTAGAGAGCATCCTCTAAGTTTCTACTCTTTCTCTATTCTAAAACTGAAAGTAGAAAAAAGAAAAAGATTCATATTTCTATTCTATGGAACCCTGCATATATCTGGTGGGCCCATATTCAAATTCTATGTACACGTGCCTGTTTCATGAAATTGGTAGATCAAAGAGATTGATTAGCAGTTGCAATTTGTTTTGTATGCAGTGGTCCTTGTGATATTACTGGTGATGTTAGCTACGAAGAGCTGCGAGCAGTAGCATACGATGATGCGAAACGTGGACAGAGCTTGATGTCTATTGTAAGACACCGCCATCGCCACCTTCTTGATCTGTTTTCTTGGCTGATACTGATTGATGCAATTGCAAATTGTTTTCATTATTTGAATATATGCATAAATGCAATTTACTCTCAAAAATCAATCGAAGAATTCTATCTTATCGAAAAGGAAGACTTTTAAGTGCAGCAGAGGGCTTTAGATTAGTTAGAGAGAGAACTAACTTAACATGATTCACAACTTATTAGTAAACTCTTATCATTTCATCAACTAATATCATCTTGTGATTTTGCTTCTAAGTTCTAACAACCTTTTTCTGTCCTCGTGTTAATGCAGGTTGAGAGAGAGAGGAGCCTGGTTAATTCTAAAGTAGCTGAATTCGAAAATCTATTGCGAAATCCTTATGCATCTACATCAACTTCTGCTCTTAATGCTCAAAGTCCTTTTCCTGGTGCCACACCAAGTGCCTCATTGAGTGCTCAAAGTCCTTTTCCTGGTGCCGCTCCAAGTGCCTCAAGTCCTTTTCCTGGCGCCGCACCAAATGCCTCATTGAGTGCTCAAAGTCCTTTTCCTGGTGCTGCACCAAATGTATTGTCGAGTGCTCAAAGCAGTTTTCCTCCTTCAGCCTCAAGTTTTAGTCAGTTGGGAACCATACTGAATACAGGGTTAGAACTGATGCATAAGAACCTTCATTAGTGCATTTATACTAGAATTTGGCTTTTTTGATAAGCTAATTTTACTGATAGCTAAACCAAAATCAATTAGTAATGAGCTAATAAAATCTATCGTAGCAACATCTTCGTAACATGATTTATTTTACATCCAACAAGCCAATAAACTAAGACATTTATATTTCATTATGTAGATAGCTGCAGCTTTTCCTTCAAAACACAGCTGGTCTCTTTGCTTGCAGACCTTCCATAATATGAAGATTGGAAATTTCTTCCAAATCTTCCTCAGTTCCTTTTTTATATAACATCCAGCACTGAAGTTCTTTAATCGTCTTTGGTAGTACTCAGTTGATTCCGTGAATACTAGAAACTTCCCGCAGTTGAGAAGCTACTGAGCAATGCAAAACAATAAAAATATTATTTTTCTCACACATGTAGTTTCTACCATAAATCTGCATATGCTAGAGTTTTGGCTTTTACCAGCTTCTGACTTCATTTTTTTTCAAATTAACAGGACATCAACTCCACCAACTAGTACATTTGGGCAACCCAGTATGCCTGGGAACTCTTTTAAGACATCAAATTCGTCTGGGGCGAATGCTTTTTCATTTGGGAATACATCAACATCAGGTAATTTGACAGGGCTTTCGAGTATTGTCAGTTCTTGAGTATGCGTTTTTACTTAGTAGCTTGACTTTGTTTGCAGGTTCCTTTGGCTTCGGAACCCAAGTTTCTACCCAGTCATATCAAAATCCTTCCACTCCCAGCAATACTTTCGCAAGCTCTGGGAGGAACTTATTTTCCACCTCTACGACCTCACCACATTTTGCTAATTCCTCTGGTGGCCAACATCCTACTACTTCTCAGGGGCTTTTTCCTGTTACGACGTCCCCTGTCAGTATCAACTTAACGTAAGTTGCGGCAGTAGTTACTTAACTTGCCATGATTATTATTTAGACTATGGAGAAGAATTAGTTCACCAATATTTTGGCCTTCTCATTCTTCTATTGAAGTTTGAAATCGTAACTTTCTGATGACATCCTTTTAGTTGTTCATTCTGATGCCCTCATTTTGCAGGAATACTGCATCAACAGAGGACTTCAGCGGGGATAACAGCATTTGGACAAAGAAGGAATGGAAAATTGGGGAGGTATGCTCTTAACATTTTCCTTGCTTTTGGCCATTTTGTGTCACGTGACTTCAACAGAGTCCTGGGAGGCTGTTTCCGAAGGAGCCTCAGCTCATTTGAATCAAGAGACCTTATAGAAAAAGCTAAATATAACATTCCTTGAAAACTGCTCGATAGGATTATGGTCATATGCAGTTTTGTATAGTCGAAAAGTATCATATGTGGTTTGAAATATGATACTGGAACGTCAGAGCGCCCCTTAAGAGTGTATACATTTTAGCATTCAGTTATGTGTTTAGCCAAAGTTGATATATGGTGCATATGCAAGCATGTCTACCTATGTATTTTATTCGATGCTAGCGCGTTGTAATACGTTTAAAGTACCATTGTTCATAACATATTAAAGTCAGCTTTTACATCCTTGTTGCTTTTTTTTTCAGATTCCAGAAGAAGCACCCCCAGACAGATATGTTTTCTAGGAATGCTTCTGGGACTTCACTATTGAAGGTTTTCAGTTCAAATAAGATACAGAAGAAACTCATTTTTCGCGTCAACGTAGAAGCAGAAAATTTTGGGCATTTAATTAAAGTTCCTTCGTAGTTATGCTTGTGAAGAGGGTGTTTACCATATCATCTGAAGAGGGCTAAAATACTGTCTGCTTCAGCTGTTTATAGAGTTGTAATATCATCATGTTGTTAGCTTCTGTATGTTCGACACTATTTATATGAAAACAATATCAATTCAATGGTCGTAATTGAATGTAACCTTTCCAGGAATAACTGATATTTAACTAAAGGATAAAATATTTTTATTGAGTGCAGGAATAAAATGGTAATCTAATTGCACTGATCGAGGAGGTTGAGTAGAAACTCTACATTTCAGTTACTATGAGCAGTGAGCAGTACTTGTTTCTCAGTAAACGAACAAAAACATCAAAAAAGTTTAAGTTAATAAGGCAATTTGTTCTGGATACACAAGACAAAGATTGAGATAGTAATTCTCTTTCAGCTCTAACTAGCATTAGGGGGCAGACACTTGAGTCTTGTTGACCCTCTCAGTGGTAACTCGTGGCGGAGGCACATAAATTCTTGCTCTTTTCAAAATTTCAGCTACAACCCAGTGCTTGCGCTTGCTCAATGGTCTTGAATGATCCAACTTAACCTGAAATCGGAATTTCATCCACAACTCAATATCTTGTTCCCCAATTATAATCTTAAATCATCACTAATAAGCTTCAACAACATTCACAACTGTACAAAAATTCAGTAGTATTGATCTTAAATAAGAGGCAGGAAGTTACAAGAACGACTGTCAGATACAATGCAATACTACTGAAGGTTCCATTGCAATGACACTAAAGGATTAAAGTAAACCATCTTAACATATCAGTTCACTTGCATATACCGCATCTATAGTAGTAAATTTTATTATGATTTGACAGGGAAAAAGCAAAAGAACCTTTAATGATATGAAGCAAATATATACATCATCTATACTCGGAATTTACCAAATCTGAACTAAAATTACGCACATGGCTTCCATCTCACCACTCTCCTTCTTCCTCATACTCGAGATAAGAAATGTAATTCACACGTGTTAATATTCAGAGGGAAAGTTTACCTTTTTCTCTTGTCTTGTATAACTTAAGGTGTAATATAATCAGAAATTCCATTAGAAGAACACATCAGTCAGCCACAATACAATTCCAAATTAATTGTGGTCTTCAAAGGCTATAAGACTATACACTAACCATGAAACCCCCTTCTATATACAAAGTTGCAACCAGGAAATATCATTATTAATAACGTCATTTCTTTTTTTATAATCATGGTGTATGTGTTTGACCACACCTCATCTAATTCCACATAGTACCTTCTACCACCCATCAACACAAGTACTCTGTCCAGCACGGCTAGGACACACTGGAAGGAATCACTTGTTGATTTTGCCTTTGCTTGGGACTGATCCGGAGACCTCATGGTACCCAACCTACTTTACTGAACATAAACTAACCCCCATGGGTGCGGGAAATAACATCATTGACAAAATTTTGAACTGAACAATGACGATGACTCACCCACTTCACGTACCAAAAAACAGATTACAAGCATAGAAGATAAGAGAACACATCGTCAACTATGAATTTGGAAAAGAAGCTCCACAATGAGTTTAGATATGCTATTTTAGGTGCTTCTTTGTTCTTAAATAAAACAAACAATTACTTCGGAGTCTCATAGCTAGTCTACAAGCTCAAAACCTAATACACTTGAATAACCATCAGCAACATCACTAAAAAATACCAATCTTTACCCAACTAATGGTACCTACATCCAGATTACAAGAAAGGGAGAGGCAAACGAAGAATCAGGAAAATGAAATGTATCGCTATAATGTGTATAGGTATGAGTAATTTTAGGTGTTTCATTAGTTTACACAGGAACAAGCATGTATTTTGACGCCATTTGCAAGTTAACGAAATCATAATTAAAAAATACAGATCAATATAACATAATCAGGAAGTAACTTTTCACCTAATTCTACTACACAAACAGATCACAACTAAACACAAATGAATCTCTATATCTATAACTAGTCTAGGTAATGGTAAATTTGGGTGCTTTTTTGTTTCATCAATCACACAAACAATTATTTTGAAGCCAATTGCTTATAATTAAAAATGCTCAGATAATCAAAAACAAAATCATCAGCAAACTTGAAAAAGGACCAATTTTTCACAAATTACAATAGAGAGAGAGAGAGTATTTACGCGGTCACCGATGTTGCATTCGTCTTTGTCATCATGAGCCATGAATTTGGAGGTCCGTTTGACATATCGATTGTAAACCTTGTTGTGGAAGAGTCTATCCACTGCCACCACTACTGATTTCTGCATCTTGTTAGACACTACTGTTCCTACTACCGGCTTCATCTTCTTCCGTCGTCCTCTCCGGCCTAAACCCTAGAAATCGCAGTACTGAATTTGAACTTCCGTTTACACTGATGAATATGTGGTTTTTGCACCCACCTAACTTATTTTTATACATTTTGACCCCTTCAAGTTTATGATTGTAATACAATAGAGTGTATATAAATTTTAGGGATAATGCACAGATACTTCAACCTATGGTCAAAATCTCGGAGACACACCTATACTATATTAAGATTATATTACTCCCTGAGTATTTATGAATAACTTTTTACCCCTTTTCGGCTTACGTGACACTATCTTGTGAGTCCAGCGCGTGTTGATATTTTTTTCCAAGATAGTGTCACGTAGGTCGAAAAGGATAGAAAATTATTCATAAAATAAGTTTAGGGGTAATAAGACCTTAGTATAGTATAAGTGTATCTCTGAAATTTCGGATATAGATTGGGGGTACTTATACATTTTCCCTAAATTTTATGAGTAAATATCTCAAAACGTCACTCAACGTTGAAAAATTATGTTCACACTATTTTTTAACGTTCATTATTACATTTTCAAGTCATTTTTTTAAGAATCGCCAAAATTCTCAATTTTTTTATGTATATTAGCACATGAATCTGGCACCCAAATTACCTGAATTTTTTTCTCAAAAAATATTATAAGGATCTCCGTAATGAGTTGAGGAACCTTTACGTACACTCACACAATTTTTTGAACACTCATTTTCGTATTTACAAGTCCTTTTTTAAGAGTCATTCAAATTCCTCAATTTTTCGTGTGCATATTAACTCATGATCTGGCATACAGAGAATTAAAAATTTCTTTCTCAAAAAACTTTATAAGAACCTCCTTAATGGGTAGAGGAACTTTGGCATATACTCGCACCATTTTAAGGCTCAGTTCCGCATTTAAAGGCTCTTTTTAAAGGATCACCCAAATGCCCATTGATCTGACGCACGAAGTATCTAAAATTATTTTATCAAAAAACTTTATGAGGACCTCCGTAATGAGTTAGGTAACATTTACGTACACTTACACAAACTTTTAGCACCAATTACGACATTTGCATGCCCTTTTTTCAGAGTCGCCCGAATTTTTCGATTTTCGTGTGTATTAGCCCATGATCTGACACCCGGAGAATTCACAATTTCTTTCTAAAAAAACTTTATAAAACCTCCTCAATGAGTAGTGGAACCTTCATGTATACACACACCATTTTTTAGTGTCCAATTCTACATCATTTTGTTTAGAAATTTTTGGTTAAAAAATTAATGGGGTTGTAGCACACGAAAATTGGTAAAATTTGCCTTTGCCTTTTTTGGGACTCGTTTGAACTTAAAAATGCACCATTTTTTTCTGCGGGACAAAATGATTCCATTTCTAAAGTCTTAATCGACGTCCATGAAAAATTTCAGCAATATTCTTCCGGAATTTCCATATAAAAAGGATCCATGGTATCACAAAAAATCGATAAAATTTGACTTTGTCTGCTTTTGAACTCGTTTGAACTTGAAAATGCATTATTTTTTTCGCGGGATGAACTGGTTCTATTGCTAAGTTCTTAACGGATATCTATGAAAAATTTAGGTCATTTTGTTTTGGGATTTCAGAATAAAAAAAATTCATGGGCTATAGCACACAATCGGTAAAATCTACCTTTGCCTGCTATGGGGCTCGTTTGAACTTGAAAATGCACCATTTTTCGGGGGAAGAAACTTGTTCATTTCAAAGATCTCAACTGGCGTCCATGAAAAATTTCATCCATTTTGTTTAGGGATTTCCGTATCAAAAAAGTTCATGGGTTAGCACAAAAATTGGTAAAATCAATCTTTCCCTACTTTGGGGCTTGTTTGAACTTTAAAATGCACCATTTATCCTCGGGAGACGAACTGTTTCCATTTCTAAGGTCTTAACGGACGTCCATGAAAAATTTCTACCATTTTGTTTCAAAATTTCTGGATAAAAAAAATCATGGGCATAGCACACAAAAATCAGTAAAATATGTCTTTGCCTATTGTAGGGTTCGTTTGAACTTGAAAATGTACCCATTTTCCCCGTGGGACGAACTAGTTCCATTTCTTAGGTCTTAACGAACGTCAATGAAAAATATCGGCCATGTTGTTTTGAAATTTCATGATAAAAAAATACATGGGCTATAAAATATGAAAATTGGTAAAATATATTTTTGCCTGCTTTGGGGCTTGTTTGACCATGGAATTACACAATTTTTCCCCGCTGGACGAACTGGTTCAATTGCTAATGTCTTAACGGACGTCCATGAAATTTTTTGACCATTTTGTTTTGGAATTTTCAGATAAAAAATTCATAGACTATAACACACGAAAGTCGGTAAAATATACCTTTGCATGTTTTAGGGCTCGTTTAAACTTGAAAATACACCATTTTCCCGCGAGATGAACTAGTTTCATTTCTAAGGTCTTAACGAACGTCCATGAAAAATTTCGGCCATTTTATTTTGAGATTTCTGAATCAAAATAATCCATGGGCTAAAATCGACTTTTGTCTGCTTTGGAGCTCGTTTGAACTTGAAAATGCACCATTTTTCCCGCGGAACAAAATGGATCCATTTCTAAAGTCTTAACGGACGTCCATGAAATTTTTTTGTCATTTTGTTTAGGGATTTTTGAATAAAAAAATCCATTGGCTATATCACACAAAAATTGATAAAATCTGCCTTTGTCTGCTTTGGGGCTCATTTGAACTTGAAAATGCATCATTTTTTCCCGCAAGATGAACTGATTTCATTTCTAAGGTCCTAACGGACAACCATTAAAAATTTTGGCCATCTTCTTTGGGATTTTCAGATAAAAAAATCCATGTGCTATAACACACAAAAGATGGTAAAATTTGCCTTTGTCTGTTATGAGATTCATTTGAACAAGAAAATGCACCATTTTTTCCAATGGGACTAAATGATTCCGTTTCTAAGTTCTTAATGGATGTCTATGAAAATTTTTGGTCATTTTATTTTGGGATTTCTGGATTTAAAAAATCCATGGGCTATACCACACGAATATTGATAAAATTTATCTTTGCTTGCTTTAGGACTCCTTTGAACTTGAAAATTCACCATTTTCCCCGCGTGACGAACTGGTTCTATTTCTAAAGTCTTGACGGACGTTCATTAAAATTTTTTGGCCTTTTTATTTCGGAATTTCTAGATAAAAAAGTTCATGGGCTACTCATGAAAATTGGTAAAATCTGTCTTTGCCATATTTGGAGATTGTTTGAACTTGAAAATGCACTAATTTTCTCTGCGAGACGAATTGGTTCCATTTTAAGGTATTAGCGGATGTCAATGAAAAATTTCGGCCATTTTATTTTAATATTTCTGGATATAAAAAAATCCATGGGCTATAACACATAAATATCATTAAGATTTCCTTTACTTAATTTGTGGCTCATTTGAACTTGAAAATACATCATTTTTCTCAGCGAGATGAACTAGTTTCATTTCTAAGGTCTTAATGGAAGATCATGAAAACTTTTGGCCATTTTTATTTGGGATTTCCGGATAAAAAAAAATTCATAGGCTATAGTACATGAAAATCGATAAAATCTACCTTTTTCTGCTTGGGGCTCGTTTTTTAACTTTAAAATGCATCATTTTTTCCCTGGAACTAACTAGTTCCATTTCTAAGGTATTATAGACGTAATTGAAACATTTCGGCCATTTTGTTTCAAGATTTCCAAATTTTAAAAAAGTCGATAGGTTATAACACATGAAAATCGGTAAAATTTATATTTACACGATTTGGGGCTCGTTTGAACTTGAAAATGCACTATTTTCTCCCGTAGGAGAACTTGTCCCATTTTAAGGTCTTGACGGATGTCCATATAATATTTTGACCATTTTATTTTGGAATTTCTAGATTGAAAAAATTCATGGGCTATAGCACGAAAATGAGTACAATTTGTCTTTCCCTGCATTGCGACACGTTTGAACTTTAAAATGCACCATTTCTCCATGCACGACGAACTTGTTTAATTTCTAAGGTCTTAACGGACATCCATGAAAATTTTTGGTCATTTTGAGATTTTTGGATAAAAAAAATCAATGAGGTATAACACAAGAAAATCGATAAAATATGTCTTTACCTGCTTTTGGATCGTTTGAGCTTGAAAATGGACCACTTTATCCTGTGGAACGAATAGGTTCTATTTCTAAGGTCTTAACGGACGTCCATGAAAAATTTTGGTCATTTTATTTTGAGATTTTCGGATAAAAAAAACCACGATGTATAGTAGGCGAAAATTGGTAGAATTTTTCTTTGCGTGATTTGGGCTCGTTTGAACTTGAAAATGCACTATTTTTCCCTGCGAGATGAACTGGTTCCATTTCTAAAATTTCTACGGACGTCAAAAAATTTTTTGGCCATTTTATTTCGAGATTTTCACATAAAAAAATTTATGGGTTATACCACACAAAAATCAATAAATGCAGTCTTTGCCTGCTTTGGGGGTCATTTGAACTTAAAAATGCACAATTTTTTTTCCGCGAGATAAACTGGTTCTATTTTTAAGGTATTAGCAGACGTCCATGAAAATTTTCAGCCATTTTATTTTGGGATTTCCGAATAAAAAAATACATGGACTATAGTACATGAAAATCAGCAAAATCTATCTTTGCCTACTTTGAAACACGTTTGAACTTGAAAATGCAATAAATTTTACCCTCGGGATGAATTGGTTCAATTTCTAAGGTCTTAACAGACGTCCATGAAAAAGTTTGGGACTCGTTTGAACATGAAAATGAATCATTTTTTCTTATGGGACGAACTAGTTTCATTTTTAAGGTCTTAACAAGTGTCTATAAAAAAATTACAGTCATTTTGTATCGGGATTTCTAGATGAAAAAAAATCTACAGGCTATAGCACACGAAAATCGATAAAATCTACCTTAACCTACTTTAAGGCTCGTTTGAACTTGAAAATGCACTATTTTTCTACGTGGGACGAACTGATTCTATTTCTAAGGTCTTAATGAATGTCCATGAAAAAGTTTGACCATTTTGTTTTGAGATTTTCGGATAAAAAAATACATGGGCTATAGTACACAAAAATCAGTAAAAATCTTTCTTTGTATGTATTAAGCTAGTTTGAACATGAAAATGCACCATTTTTCTCTGCGGGATGAATTTTTTCCATATCTTAGGTCTCAAAGGACGTCCTTGAAAAATTTTGGTCATGTTATTTTAAAATTTTCGGATTAAAAAAATTCTTGGTCTATAGCACACAAAAATTGGTAAAATTTGCCTTTACCTATTTTAGGGATCGTTTGAACTTGAAAATGCACCATTTTTTCTCGCATTACGAACTAGTTTCATTTCTAAGGTCTTAACAGACGTCCGTGAAAAATTTCGATCATTTTGCTTTGGAATTTCCTGATAAAAATGATCCATAAGCTCTAATGAAATCGGTAAAATCTACATTTAATATTTTTTTGCTCGTTTAAACTTGAAAATGCATAATTTTTTTCCGCGGGACGAAAATGTTCCAATTCTAAAGTCTTACTGATGTCCATGAAAAATATTTGCAATTTTTTTTGAGATTTTGGATTAATAAAAAATCTATGGGCTATAGAACATAAAAATAGTAAATCTACCTCTGCCTTCTTTGAGGCTCGTTTTAACTTTAAAATGCAACATTTTTCCCCGATGGATGAATTGGTTCCATTTCTAAGGTCTTAACGGACGTCTATTAAAATTTTTAGCGATTTTGCGTAGGCATTTTCGAATTAGAAAAATTCATATACTATATAACACACAAAAATTGATAAAATCTACTATGCTTACTTTGTGGCTCGTTCAATCTTGAAAATGCACCATTTTTTTCCTACGGGACAAACTGAATAAACTTCTTAGGTATTAAAAGACTTTCATTAAAAATTTTGGCCATTTTTTTTCCCAAAATTTCTAGATCAAAATAAATCTATGGGCTATAGGACATGAAAATCGGTAAAATCCGTTTTTGCCTACTTTAGGTCTCGTTTGAACTTTAAAATACACCATTTTTCTATGAAAAATAAACTCGTTCCATTTCTATGTTCTTAATGAACGTCCTTGCAAAATTTTGGCAATTTTGTTTTGGGATTTCTGGATCAAAAAAATATATGGGCAATAGTATATGAAAATCGGTAAAATTTCCTTTGTCTACTTTGGGGCTCGTTTGAACTTGAAAATGCACCATTTCTCCTTTCGAAACGAATTGGTTCCATTTCTAAGGTATTAATTGATTTCCATGAAAAATTACGGTCATTTTGTATCAGAATTCAGGATAATAATAATCCATTGGCTATAACATATGAAAATTGGTATAATCTACCTTTGCCTACTTTAGGGCTCGTTGGAACTTGAACACCATTTTTTTCCGCGGGACGAACTGCTCCATTTCTAAGATCTTAATGGACGTACATGAAAATTTTTGACCATCTTATTTCGTAATTTTCTGATAAAAAATCCATGGGCTATATAGCACACGAAAATTTGAAAATGTACCATTTTTCCGTGCCAGACGAACTGGTTCTATTTCAGAGGTCTTAAAGGATGCCCTTCAAAATTTTGTCGGATAAAAGAAAATCCTTTGTGCTATAGCACACTAAAATCAATAAAATCTTTCTTTGTCTACTTTAAGCTCGTTTGAACTTCAATATGCACCATTTTTGCCTATGAGACGAACTGGTTCCATTTCTCAGGTCTTAACGGACGTCAATGAGAAATTTCGGATGTTCTTTTTGAAATTTTTGAATAAAAAAAATTAATAAGCTTATAGCCCACGAAAATTAGTAAAATATACCTTTGTTTGTTTTGGGGCTCGTTTGAACTTGAAAATGCACCATTTTTCCCTGCGGGACGAACTTGTTTCATATCTAAGATCTTAACGGATGTCCTTGAAATTTTTTGGGTATTTTAATTTTGGACTTCCGTATTAAAAAATTTATGGACTATAGTACACGAAAATTGATAAAATCTGGCTCTGTATGCTTTGGGACTCATTTGAACTTGAAAATGCACCATTGTTCTATGGGGGATGAATATGTTCCATTTATAAGGTTTTAATGGAGTTCCATGAAAAATTTCGTCCATTTTAAATCGGGATTTCAAGATTAAAAAAAATTCATAGGCTATAGCACAAGAAAATCAGTAAAATATGTCTTTGCCTATATTGGGGCTCATTTGAACATTAAAATACACCATTTTCCTACATGGTATTAACTGGTTCAATTTATAAGGTCTTAACATGTGTTAATGAAATTTTTGTCCATGTTGTTTTGGAATTTTTGAATAAAAAAATCAATCGGTTATATCATACAAAAATTGGTAAAAAACTATCTTTACCTGTTTTAGGACTCGTTTGAACTTGAAAATGCACCATTTTCCCCGTGGGATGAACTGATTCCATTTCTAAGGTCTTAACGGACGTTCCTAAAAAATTTCTACTATTTTGTTTCAAGTTTTTCGGGAAAAAAATAATTCACGGGATCTAGCATATAAAAATCGATAAAAAGCTACCTTTGCCTGCCTTGAAGCTAGTTTGAACTTGAAAATACCATCATTTTTTCCCGCGTGATGAACTGGTTCTATTTCTAAGGTCTTAACGGACGTTCATGAAAATTTTCAGCAATTTTTAAGTATTTTCGAATTAAAAAATATTCATGGGCTATAGCACACGAATATCTATAAAATCTACCTTTGCCTGCTTTGGGGCTCGTTTGAATTTGAAAATGAATTATTTTTCCCACGAGATAAACTGGTTCCATTTCTAAGGTCTTAGCTGATGTCTATTAAAAATTTTGGTCATTTAATTTTGAGATTTGCACATAACAAAAAATACATGGGCTATAGCACACAAAAATTGAGAAAATCTGTCTTTGCCTATTTTGGGGCGCGTTTGAACTTGAAAATGATCCATTTTTTCTTGAGGGACAAATTATTTCCAATTCTGAGGTCTTAATAGACGTCTATGAAAAATTTTGGCAATTCTTTTTTGGAATTTCTGGATTAAAAAGATCAATGGGTTATAGCAAACGAAAATCATTAAAATTTTGCCTTTGCTTGCTTTGGGCTCGTTTGAACTTGAAAATGCACCATTTTTCTCCGCGGGACAAACTGGCTCCATTTCTATGATCTTAACGGACGTACATAAAAAAATTTGGTCATTTTATTTTGAAATTTCTGGATTAAAAAAATTCATGGACTATACCACATGAAAATAGGTAAAATGTACATTTATGTGCTGTGGGACTCGTTTGAACTGTAAATTGCACCATTTTTCCTTGCGGGACGAATTGGTTCCATTTTCTAAGGTCATAATGTCCGTCCATGAAAAATTTCGGTAATTGTTTTTGGGATTTCATGTTTAAAAAAAATAACGGGCACATGAAAAACGATAGAATCTGTATTAGCCTACTTTAGGGCTCGTCTAAATTTGAAATTGCACAAATTTTTTTTCACGAGACAAACTATTTCCATTATTAAGATCTTAACTGACGTCCATTAAAAATTTGATCAATTTATTTCAGGATTTTCAGATAATGGGCTATAGATGTCCATGAAAATTCACCATTTTTCCTTGCGAGACGAATTGGTTCAATTTCTAAGGTCTTAATAGACATCTATGAAAAATTATGGTCATTTTGTATTTGAATTAAGGTAAAAAATTTCATGGGCTATAACACACGAAAATCGATAAAATCTACCTTTTCATGCTTTAGGACTCGTTTGAACTTTAAAATGCACTATTTTTCTCCGAGAGACGAACTGGTTTCATTTCTAAAGTCTAAAAGGACGTCTGTGAATTTTTTTTACCATTTTTGTTTTGGGATTTTCAAATTAAAAAGATCCATGGGCTATAGCATATGAAAATCGTTAAAATCTACCTTTGTCTGCTTTTGGGCTTGTTTGAATTTGAAAATGCACCATTTTCCCAGCAGACGAACTGGTCCATTTCTGAGGTCTTAATGGATTTCCAAGGAAATTTTTGGCAATTTTGTTTTGGGATTCTTGAATCAAAAAGAATCATTGGGCTATAGCACGCAAAAATCGGTAAAATATTCTATTTTTCTTCTTTGGAGCTCATTTGAACTTTAAAATGCACTATTTTTCCCTTGGGACGAACTGGTTCAATTTCTTCGGTCTTAAGGGACGTTCATGAAAAATTTCGACCGTTTTGTTTTGGGATTTCCAAATATAAAATTTCATGGGCTCTAGAAGATGAAAATGGATAAAATCTACATTTGCCCGCTTTGTGGCTCGTTTGAAGTTTAAAATGCACTATTTTTTCTTGCGCAACGAACTGCTTCAATTTCTAAGGTCTTAAAGAACATATATGAAAAATTACGATCATTTTGAGTCCGAGTTTCTGAATAAAAAATACATGTGCTATATAGCATATGAAAATTGGTAAAATCTGTCTTTGCCTACTTTGGGCTCGTTTGAACTTGAAAATGCACTATTTTTTCACTGAGGGACTAACTGATTCTATTTCTGAGGTCTTAACGGACATCCATGTAAAATTATGATCATTTTGTTCGAGATTTCTCGATTAAACAAATTTATGGGCTATAGCACATGAAAATTGATAAAATCTCTCTTTACTTGCTTTAGGGCTCATTTGAACTATAAAATGCACCATTTTTCCTCGTGGGACGAACTGACTCTATTTCTAAGGTTTTAACGGATGTCCATGAAAAACTTTGATCATTTTTCTTTCAGGATTTTTCGATAAAAAACTCATGGGCTATAAAATACGAAAATATGTTAAATCGGCCTTTGCCTGCATTGGGGTTAGTTTGAACTTTAAAATACACCACTTCCCCTCGGATGAACTTGTTAAATTTCTAAGGTCTTAATGAACGTCCATGTAAAATTTTGGCCATTTTATTTTCAAAATTTAAGGATAAAAAAATCCATGGACTATTAGCATATAAAAATCGGTAAAATATGTCTTTATCGTCTTTCGGGCTAGTTTAAACTTTAAAATGAATTATTTTCCCTGCGGTACGAACTGGTTCTATTTCTGAGGTGTTCATCGACGCACATGAAAATTTTTGATTATTTTATTTTGGGATTTCCGGATAAATATAATCTATGGGTTGTAGAACACAAAAATCGAAAATATGTCTTTGTCTCTTATGGAGCTCGTTTTAACTTTAAAATGCACCATTTTCCCGTGGGACGAACTGGATCAATTTCTAAGGTCTTAATGGACGTCCATGAAAATTTTCGGCCGTTTCATTTTGGGATATTCAGATTATAAAAAATCCATGGGTTATAGTGCATGAAAATTAGTAATATATGTCTTTGCTTGCATTGGAGCTCGTTTGAAGATGAAAATGCACTATTTTTCCCGCGGGACAACCATGTTCCATTTCATAGGACTCAACGGACGTCCATTAAAAATTTCGGTCATTTTCTTCTTGGATTTTTGTCATGGGTTATAGCACATGAAAATCCGTAAAATCTTTCCCCGAAGGATGAACTAGTCCCATTTCTAAGTTCTTAACGGATGTTCATGAAACATTTTGGCCTTTTTTTTTTGAAATTTATGGATAAAAAAAAATCCATGCGCTATTGCACACGAAAATCAGTAAAATCTACCTTTGTCTGCTATGAGGCTCGTTTAAACTTGAAAATGCACCATTTTTTCCTACGATACAATCTGGTTTCATTTTTAAGGTCTTAACGGACGTTCATAAAAAATTACGGTCATTTGTATAGGAATTTTTGGATAAAAAAAATCCAAGTGCTATAGCACACAAAAATTGGTAAAATCTGCCTTTGACTGCTTTGGAGCTCATTTGAACCTGAAAAAGCATTATTTTCTCCGCTGGACAAACTGTTTCATTTCTAAAGTCTTAATAGACGTCCATGAAAAATTATGATCATTTTGTGTAGGGATTTCTTGGTTAAAAAAATTCATTGTCTATAGCACACAAAAATCAATAAAATCTACCTTTGCCTGCTTTTGGACTCCTTTGAACTTGAAAATGCACCATTATTTTCCCGCAGGATGAAATTGTTCTATTTCTAAGATCTTAACGGGTGTTCATGAAAAAATATTGGCTATTTTATTTTGGGATTTACAGATAATTTTTTTATGGGCTATAGCACACGAAAATTGATAAAATGTACCTTTGTCTGCTTTGAGCTCGTTTAACTTTAAAATGCACCATTTTTTCCCATCGGACGAATTGGTTCCATTTCTATGGTCTTAATGGATGTTCATGAAAATTTTTGGCAATTTCATTTTGTGATTTCCAAATTAAAAAAAGTCATGGGCATAGCACACGAAAATTGATAAAATATGTCTTTGCCTGCTTGCGGGCACGTTTGAACTTGAAAATGCACTATTTTTTCCTCGCAAGACGAATTACTTCCATTTCTAAGGTCTTAACAAACGTCTATAAAAAAATTCGGACTTGTTATTTCAGAATTTCTGGATAAAAATAAATTCATGGGCTATTGCGCACGAAAATTAATAAATTCTATCTTTGTTTGCTTTGTGCTCGTTTGAACTTGAAAACGCACCATTTTTCCCTACGGGACGAGCTGGTTTATTTCTGAGGTCTTAACTGACATCTATGAAATTTTTTTGCCATTTTGTTTCAAGATTTCCAGATAAAAAAAAAGTGCTATAGCACACGGAAATGGGTAAAATTTGTCTTTGCTTGCTGTGGCGCTCGTTTGAACTTGAAAATACACCATTTTTTCCCGTGAGACGAATTGATTCAATTTCTAAGGTCTTAAGGGACGTCGATTAAAAACTTCTATCATTTTATTTCGGAATTGCTGGATTAAAAAAAATGGGCATAGCACACAAAAATCGATAATGTTGTCTTCTTTGGGGCTCATTTGTACTTGAAAATGCACCATTTTTTCTCGCAGGATGAGCTGGTTTCATAAGGTCTTAACGGAAAACTACGAAAAGTTTTGTCCATTTTGTTTTGGGATTTTCGGATCAAAATAAATCAAAGGGTTACAACATACGAAAATCGATAATTTTCCTTTGCCTTCTTTGGGTCTCGTTTGAATTTGAAGATGCACCATTTTCCTCAGTGAGACAAACTAGTTCCATTTCTAAGGTCTTAATAAACGTCCATGAAAAATTTCAGCTATTTTGTTTTGTTTTTTTGGATAAAAAATCCACGAGTTATAGCACAGGAAAATCGATAATAACTGTCTTTGCCTGCTTTGGGGCTCTTTTGAACTTTAAGGCACCATTTATCCCGCAAGACGAACTGGTTCCATTTCTAAGGTCTTAACGGACGTCCACTAAAACTTTGGCCATTTTTTACGGGATAAAGAGAATTCATGGCTATAGTATATGAAAATCGGTAAAATATGTCTTTGTGTTTTTTTGGGCTCGTTTGAATCTGAAAAGACATCATTTTCCCCGTGGGATGAATTGTTTCATTTCTATGCTCTTAACGGATTAGCATGAAAAATTGTGAAATGAGATCTTAGGCCTAACTCACACCCCAAAAGCTAGCTTAAAGGGAGGAGGATTGCCCAAGCCTTATAAGGAGTCTACCCATCTCATTAATTACCGATGTGAGACTTTTTGTCATTCTTTAACACCCCACCTCACGCCCAGTGCTTAGCATCTGGTGCGTGGGCAATTTTGATTTTGGGGACCCCAACATCGGGTGAGACGGACCCTGCTCTGATACCATGTGAAATTAGATCTTAGGCCTAACTCACACCCCAAAAGCTAGCTCAAAGGGAGGAGGATTGCCCAAGCCTTATAAGGAGTCCACCCATCTCATTAATTACTGATGTGGGACTTTTTGTCATTCTTTAACAAAAATTTTGGTCATTTTATTTCGACATAAAAAAAATATATTCATGGGCTATATATAGCACACGAAAATTGGTAAAATCTACCTATGCCCTCTTTGGGGCTCGTTTGAACTTGAAAATACATCATTTTCCCCGCGGGACGAATTGGTTCCATTTCTAAGGTCTTAACAGACGTCCATGAAAATTTTTGGCCATTTTATTACGGGATTTTTGGATTAAAAAAATTCATGGGCTATGCATACGAAAATCAATATAATCTACCTTTTCCTACTTTGTGGCTCGTTTGAACTTGAAAATGCACTATTTTTCATTGCGGGATGAACTGGTTCCGTTTCCAAAGTTAAACGAACCCCGCAGAAGGCAAAGCCCTCATTTTACCAATTTTTTCTTGTGCTATAGTCCATTATTTTTTTTGGTGATCCAAAATTCTGACGTCTTTTTTGCCTTATTCTTTTGTGGACGTCTGTTAAGACGTTAGATAAGGAGTTAGTTGTCCGTGATGGTCAAAATGACTTATTTTGAAAGTCAAACAAGTCCCAAAGCACGTAAGCCCCTAGTTTTATTGATTTTTGTGTGCTATAGTCCATAGATTTTTTTTGATCCGAAATTTTGATGTCTTTTTTGCCTAAATTTTTTTTAGACGTCTGTTAAGACGTTAGCTATGAAACTAGTTGGCCTTGGCGCTAAAACAATCTATTTTCAAGGTCAAACGAGCTCCGAAGCAGGTATACGTCCATGAATTTTTTATGATCCAGAATTTCGACGTCTTATTTGCCCAAATTTTTTGTGCACATCCGTTAAGACGTTATCTACGGATTCAGTTAGCCTTGATGGACAAAACAGACTATTTTGAAGGTTAAACGAGCCCCGGAGCAGGTAAACCCCTCATTTTACCAATTTTTGTGTGCTATAGTCTACAATCTTTTTTTGATGATCCAAAATTCTAACGTATTTTTTTGCCCAAAGTTTTGGTTGACGTCCGTTAAGATGTTAGGGATGGAGAAAGTTGGCCCTTAACGGCCAAAACGGCCCATTTTGAAGGTCAAATGAGCCCCAAAGCAGGTTAAACACCCCCCCCCCCCATTTGACCAATTTTCGTGTGTTATAGTCCATGAATTTTTGGTGATCCGAAATTCCGCCGTCTTTTTTGCTTAAATTTTTCGTGGATGTTCGTTAAGACGTTAGCTATGAAGCCAGTTGACCCTGATGGCCAAAATGACCAATGTTCAAGATCAAACGAGCCCCGCAACAGGTTTTTCCCATTTTGCAATTTTCATGTACTATGTTTATGGATTTGGCGGCTGGAGCATCCAAATTTTTTTTCTCTAAAAACTTTTTGAGGATATCTGTTATGAGTTGGGAACCTTTACGTATACTCACACTAATTTTTAACGCCTATTTCCATATTTACAGTCCATTTTAGAATCTCCTAAATTTTTTAATTTTTTTGTGTGTATTAGCCCATGGATTTGACATTCTCAGCATCCGAAGTTTTTTTCACAAAAAAAATTATGAGAACCTCCGTAATTAGTTAGGAAACCTTAAGTATACTCACACCATTGTTTTAATAATTATTACCGCATTACAAGCCCTTTTTGAAGAATCGTCCAAATTTCGCAATTTTTCGTGTGTATTAACTCATGAATCTAGCGCACGAAGCACACAAAATTTTTTCGTCAAAAAAATTTATAAGGACCTCCTTAATGAGTTAGGGAACCTTCACGTATACTCACCCCATTTTTTTAACGCCCATTTCCGTATTTACAAGCCCTTTTTTAAGAATAGACCAAATTTCCCTATTTTTCATGTGTAATCACCTTTTTCTCAAAACTTCTTTGGCCTATATCTCTCCTTAAACTCATTATAGCCAACTTATCGCACTTTTTCATTGGGGCATGCATCTGTGCATATTTTCTTCATATATCTGAATTATTTCAATCTCACTTTTCTCATCTTATTCTTCACGAAGGTCGGTCTCACTTTATTGTGAATATCTTTATTCTTAATTATTTTATCTCTTCTACTATACTAAAACATCCACTTCAATATTCCTAACTATTGGGAATAACTTGCTAGTAAATAATTAATCTAGTACAAATTTTATAATCATGTCTAACAACAGACTGTAAATAAAGCCTGATTTATAATCACTACTCTATGATATTTATGTAAAATATTTTAATAATAGTGTTGATTAAGCAAATATGTACACACCTCAACTATTTCATTAGCTATTTGCCATCTTCGTGTAATTTTGTCCATCAAAGCTTCGATAAATGAAAAAGGAATTACATAATCTCTTATACTCATTTCACAATATAATCTCTTATGCTAATTCACAATATAAATAGAAGAAAACAACTCTATCAAGATCTTACATGTTTTACTTCACATATTTTTTGTATGTATTATTATTACTAATCTCCTATGAAAAAAAGATTTTGCCAATTCAACATCTTTTACCTCCAGTTTTCCTCTTTGTCTGTAGCCGTAGGACGAGGGCAGCACCTGAAACGCGCCTTTCTGGATATCAGTCATGATTTCTGTCTCCCTGCTGCCTCGAGCATCTTGTCCACTTGAATTCGAGCAACACCAAAGTCTGCAATCTTGATTGACTTGTCAGCAGACATCAGTAGATTGTCGGATTTTAGATCTCGGTGAATAAGATTCAGACCATGCACATGCTCCACATCCAAGACCAGCTTAACAGCTAACTTCAATGGCACAGCTTGGTTTTGCAGGAACTGACACACTGATCCCCCTCTTTTATATTCAGTCACAATACACGACACATTGGCTTTACGACATGCACCAATAAATCGTATAATATTTGGATGCTTTGCCAACATCGCGACCTCATGCTGAAATTGCTGCTCCATAAAGTGAGCCTTCGCAAGATCAAACATAGTGCAGGACGAGATAGCTGGCATGCACCTCGACTGATTCCGGGGGATACCTGTCACTTTCCTCCACCAACATGTACCAAGCAACTCTTTACCAAGGCTAGGACAGATGGGAAGAAGCCACCTAGTATTAAACTTTAATTAAAACACAGAATATTCATAAAAATGAACGATCAAAGGCAAAATCAAGGAAGAAAAAAAGTAAAAATTAATTTACCTCGATTGTGATTATGACTCTACTTGTTTTCCGACGCCGATCAATTTTCAGACTACTGGAGATCTGAAGAAAGATCGAAGTAAAAACTAAGAGAAGTAACACGAGAAAAAAAGAACACATAGAGAGAGTAATGTATGAGTACGAGTTTATATAGGGACTACTTGTATTAGAATTGTTCGATAAATTTCATTTTGACCCTTGAATTATGGTTTATTTCAATTGAACATCCAAACACATGAAATTGTATTTTTATTATATACTTTTAGTTCAAAATATAAAAGAAAAAAAATTACTTTGTTAGGCAATAATTATTATTATAAATGTTCTTAACGCGCATTTTTATATTTTCAAGTCATTTTTTTTAAGAATCGCCCAAATTTTCTGATTTTTTATGTATATTAGCACATGAATTTGACGTCCAAATTACCTGAATTTTTATAAATTTTTTTTTTATGAGGACCTCCGTAATGAGTTGAGAACCTTTACGTAAACTTACACAATTTTTTGAACACCCATTTTCGTATTTACAAGCTTTTTTTTAAGAGTCATTCAAATTCCTCAATTTTTCGTGTGTATTAACTCATGATCTGGCATACGGAGAATTAAAATTTTCTTTCTCAAAAAACTTTATAAGGACCTCCTTAATGAGTAGAGGAACCTTCACATATACTTGCACCATTTTTAAGGCTCATTTCCGCAATATAAAGGCTCTTTTTAAAGGATCACCCAAATTCCCCTATTTTTCATGTGTATTATTAGCACATGGATCTGACGCACAGAGTACCCAAAATTAATTTATCAAATAACTTAATGAGGACCTCCGTAATGAGTTAGGTAACATTTACGTACACTCCCACAAACTTTTAGCACCAATTACGAAATTTACATGCCCCTTTTTAAGAGTCGCCCAAATTTTCTGATTTTCGTGTGTATTAGCCCATATGATCTGACACCCGGAGAATTCAAAATTTCTTTCTCAAAAGACTTTATAAGACCTCCTTAATGAGTAGTAGAACCTTCACGTATACTCACACCACTGTTTAGTGTTCATTTCTGCATCATTTTGTTTAGAAATATTCAGATTAAAGAAATTAATGGGTTTTATAGCACACGAAAATCGGTAAAATCTGCCTTTGCCTTTTTTGGAACTTGTTTAAACTTGAAAATGCACCATTTTTTCCCGCGGGACAAACTGGTTCCATTTCTAAAGTCTTAACCGACGTTCATGAAAAATTTGAGCAATATTCTTCCGGGATTTCCATAAAGAAAAGATCCATGGGATATATTACACAAAAATGGGTAAGTTTGACTTTGTCTACTTTTGAACTCGTTTGAACTTGAAAATGCATCATTTTTCCCGCGGTATGAACTGGTTCCATTGCTAGGTCTTAACGGACATCCATGAAAAATTTTGGCCATTTTGTTTCAGAATTTTTGAATTAAAAAGATCCATGGCATATGGGGCTCGTTTGTACTTGAAAATACACCATTTTTTCCTGCAGAAGAAACTTGTTCATTTCAAAGTTATTAACGGACGTCCATGAAAAATTTCGTCCATTTTATTTAGGGATTTCCGTATCAAAAAAATTCATGGTTAGCACGAAAATTGATAAAATCAGTCTTTCCCTGCTTGGGACTCGTTTGAACTTTAAAATGCACCATTTATCCTTGGGGGACGAACTGTTTCCATTTGTAAGGTTTTAACGAACGTCAATGAAAAATTTCGACCATTTTATTTCAGGATTTCTGGATAAAAAAAATAATGGGCTACAGCACACGAGAATAAGTAAAATATGTCTTTGCCTATTGTATGGTTCGTTTGAACTTGAAAATGCACTCATTTTTCCCGCGGGACGAACTAGTTCCATTTTTTAGGTCTTAACGAACGTCCATGAAAAATATCGGACATGTTGTTTTAGAATTTCATGATAAAAAAAACACATGAGCTATAACATATGAAAATCGGTAAAATATATTTTAACCTACTTTGAGGCTCGTTTGAACATGGAATTGCACCATTTTTCTCCGCTGGACGAACTGGTTCAATTTATAATGTCTTAAAGGATGTCAATGAAAATTTTTGACTATTTTATTTTGGAATTTCCAGATTAAAAAATTCATAGGCTATAACACACGAAAATTGGTAAAATTTGTTTTTGCATGTTTTAGGACTCATTTAAACTTGAAAATGCACCATTTTCCCCGCGGGATGAACTAGTTTCATTTTTAAGGTCTTAACAAACGTCCATGAAAAATTTTGGTCGTTTTGTTTCGAGATTTTCATATCAAAATAATCGATAGGCTAAAATCGGCCTTTGCCATATTTGGAGCTCGTTTGAACTTGAAAATGCATCATTTTCCCCGCGGGACGAACTGATTCCATTTCTAAAGTCTTAACGGAAGCCCATAAAAATTTTTGTCATTTTGTTGAGGAATTTCCGAATAAAAAAATTCATTGGATATAGCATACGAAAATCGATAAAATCTGTCTTTGTCTGCTTTGGGGCTCATTTGAATTTGAAAATGCACCATTTTTCCCCGCAAGATGAATTGATTTTATTTCTAAGATCTTAACGGACAACCATGAAAAATTTCGGCCATTTTCTTTGAGATTTTTGATTTAAAAAAATTCATGGGCTATAACACACAAAAGATGGTAAAATTTGCCTTTATCTGTTATGGGATTCGTTTGAACAAGAAAATGCATTATTTTCCCCAACGGGACGAAATTGTTCCATTTCTAAGTTCTTAACGGACGTCTATGGAAATTTTTGGTCATTTTATTTTGGTATTTCTGGATTAAAAAATTCATTAGTTATACCACATGACAATTGATAAAATTTGTCTTTGTCTGCTTTGAGACTCCTTTGAACTTGAAAATTCATTATTTTTCTCGCGGGACGAACTGGTTTCATATCAAAGGTCTAGACGGACGTTCATGAAAATTTTTTGGCCTCTTTATTTCAAAATTTCTAGATAAAAAAATTCATGGGCTACACATGAAAATTGGTAAAATCTGTCTTTGCCATATTTGGAGATTATTT
The DNA here is from genome assembly GCA_027704765.1 of Solanum habrochaites. Taxonomy (NCBI): domain Eukaryota; kingdom Viridiplantae; phylum Streptophyta; class Magnoliopsida; order Solanales; family Solanaceae; genus Solanum; species Solanum habrochaites. The sequence goes on along the minus strand of JAKWJA010002500.1, from coordinate 2,748,007 downwards.
AAACTTGAAAATGCACTAATTTTCTCCGCGGGATGAATTGGTTCCATTTTTAAAGTCTTAGTGGACGTCCATGAAAAACTTTGGCCATTTAGTTTTAATATTTCTGGATATAAAAAAATTCATCGGCTATAGCACACAAATATGGTAAGATCTGCCTTTGCCTAATTTGTGGCTCATTTGAACTTGAAAATACATCATTTTTCATAGTGAGACGAACTAGTTTCATTTCTAAGGTCTTAATGGAAGACCATGAAAAATTTTGGCAATTTTTATTTGGGATTTCCGTATCAGAAAAAAATCATGGGCTATAGTATAGGAAAATCAGTAAAATCTACCTTTGCCTGCTTGGTCTCGTTTTTTAACTTTAAAATGCATCATTTTTTTCTTATGGAACTAACTAGTTCCATTCCTAAGGTATTATAGACGTAGTTGAAACATTTCAGCCATTTTGTTTCAAGATTTTCAAATTAAAAAAATCGACAGGCTATAACACATGAAAATGGTAAAATTTGTATTTGCCTGATTTGGAAAAATTTTGGAATTTTTGTTATGGGATTTTTGGATTAAGAAAATTCATGAGCTATAGCATACGAAAATTAATAAAATATTCCTTTGTCTGCTTTGTGACTCGTTTGAACTTGAAAATGCACTATTTTTCATTGTGGGATGAATTGGTTCCATTTCTAAAGTCAAATGAACCCCGAGAAGGCAAACCCCTCATTTTACCAATTTTCTTGTACTATAGTCCATATTTTTTTTGGTGATCCAAAATTCTGACGTCTTTTTTGCCCTATTTTTTTGTGGACGTTTGTTATGACGTTGATAAGGAGACAGTTGTCTGTGACGGCCAAAACAACCTATTTTGAAAGTCAAACAACTCCCCAAGCACGTAAACCTCTGATTTTATCGATTTTTTGTGGTATAGTCCATGAATTTTTTATGATCCAGAATTTTGGTGTCTCTTTTGCCCAAATTTTTTGTGCATGTTTGTTAAGACGTTATCTAGGGAGTCACTTGGCCTTGACGGCCAAAACAATCTATTTTCAAGGTCAAACGAGCCCCAAAGTAGGTAAACCCCTCATTTTACCAATTTGTGTGTGCTATAGTCCATGATCTTTTTTGATGATCCAAAATTCCTACGTCTTTTTTTGCCCAAAGCTTTTGTTAACGTCCATTAAGATGTTAGCTATGGAGCAAGTTGGCCCTAAACGGCCAAAACGATCCATTTTGAAGGTCAAACGAGCCCCAAAGCAGGTAACCCCCCCCCATTTGATCGATTTTTGTGTGTTATAGTCCATGAAATTTTGGTGATCCGAAATTTCGTCGTCTTTTTTGCCTAAATTTTTCGTGGATGTTCGTTAAGATGTTAACTATGGAGCCAGTTGGACCTGATAGCCAAAACGACCCATGTTCAAGATCAAACGAGCCCTGAAGCAGTTATATCCCATTTTGCCGATTTTCATGCACCATAGTTCATGGATTTGGCGACAGGAGCACCCAAATTTTTTTCTCTCTAAAAACTTTATTAGGATCTCTGTTATGAGTTGAGAACCTTTACATATACTCACACTATTATTTAACGCCCATTTCCATATTTAAAGGCCTTTTTAGAATTTCTTAAATTTTTCAATTTTTTGTGTGTATTAGCCCATTGATTTGGCATTTTGAGCATCTGAAGTTTTTTTCTTAAAAAAATTATGAGGACCTCCGTAATTAGTTAGGAAACCTTAAAGTACACTCACACCATTGTTTTAATAATTATTACCGCATTACAAGCTCTTTTTGAAGAATCGTTCAAATTTCGCAATTTTTCGTGTGTATTAACCCATGGATCTGGCGCACGAAGCACACAAAATTTTTATTTATGAGGACCTCCTTAATGAGTTAGGAAACCTTCACGTATACTCACCTCATTTTTTTAACGCTCATTTCCGTATTTACGAGCCCTTTTTTAAGAATAGACCTTTTTCTCAGAATTTCTTTGGCCTATATCTCTCCTTAAACTCATTATAGCCAACTTATCACACTTTTTCATTGGGGCATGCATCTCTGCATATTTTCTTCATCTATCTGAATTATTTCAGTCTCACTTTTCTTATCTTATTCTTCACGAAGGTCGGTCTCACTTTATTATGAATATCTTTATTCTTAATTATTTTATCTCTTCTACTATACTAAAACATCCACTTCAATATTCCTAACTATTGGGAATAACTTGCTAGTAAATAATTAATCTAATACGAATTTTAGAATCATGTCTAATGTAAATAAATCCTGATTTATAATCACTAATCTATGACATTTATGTAAAATATAGTGTTGATTAAGCAAATATGTACACACCTCAACTATTTCATTAGCTATTTGCCATCTTTGTGTAACTTTCTCCATAAAAGCTTCGATAAATGAAAAAGGGATTACATAATCTCTTATACTCATTTCACAATATAATCTCTTATGCTCATTCACAATATAAATAGAAGAAAACGACTCTATCAAGATCTTACATGTTTTACTTCACATATTTTTTGTATGTATGTATTACTAATCTCCTATGAAAAAAAGATTTTGCCAATTCAACATCTTTTGCCTCCAGTTTTCCTCTTTCTCTGTAGCCGTAGGACGAGGGCAGCACCTGAAACGCGCCTTTCTGAATATCAGTCATGATTTCTGTCTCCCTGCTGCCTCGAGCATCTTGTCCACTTGAATTCGAGCAACACCAAAGTCTGCAATCTTGATTGACTTGTCAGCAGCAATCAGTAGATTGTCGGATTTTAGATCTCGGTGAATAAGATTCAGACCATGCACATGCTCCACATCCAAGACCAGCTTAACAGCTAACTTCAATGGCACAGCTTGGTTTTGCAGGAACTGACACACTGATCCCCCTCTTGTATATTCAGTCACAATACACGACACATTGGCTTTACGACATGCACCAACAAATCGTATAATACTTGGATGCTTTAAGTTTGCCAACATCGCGACCTCATGCTGAAATTGCTGCTCCATAAAGTGAGCCTGTCGCAAGATCAAACATAGTGCAGGACGAGATAGATGACATGCACCTCGACAGATTCCGGGGGATACCTATCACTTTCCTCCACCAACATGTACCAAGCAACTCTTTAACAAGGCTAGGACAGATGGGAAGAAATCACCTAGTATTAAACTTTAATTAAAACACAAAATATTCATAAAAATGAACGATCAAAGGCAAAATCAAGGAAGAAAAAAAGTAAAAATTAATTTACCTCGATTGTGATTATGACTCTACTTGTTTTCCGACGCCGATCAATTTTCAGACTACTGGAGATCTGAAGAAAGATTACTCTCTCAAACCCCACAAGTGGGATTGCACTAAGTATGTTGTTGCTACTATTAAACAGGGCGGACCTAAAGTATTGGGTATAGGTTCTGTGGAATCCAGTCAATAAATAAATAAAAACTATTTGTTGGGATCTACAAAGTAAGTTATTGGTCTAACGAGATAAATGGGAACTTGCTTAAGATTTATTGCCCTCCTCATTAAAGACTCAATTCCCCATTCCTCGTATGGACTTGTTTGTGACTATGAATTTAATTAGATCTAAGTATCATTATAGGTATGCACATTTTTTTTGTAAAGTATTTGTGTATTTTGAAGAGTACATACAACAACGACACACCTATTGCAATAAGTATGTAATGCGAAGGACCGATATAACATAGCATGTGAGGCACAAAAAGTTAGATGTCAGAATACTGAGTCATAATCGGCCTCATTTACGATCTCAGTAACTCAACAAGTTATACTAATTGATTGATCATTATGGGGTTTTAATGCTCCTTTGGTTTCAAAAGATCTAGTTCAACATATATAAGGCATTTGTCAAATCGGGTGTAGCAACATGTGTTGTAAGACTTAGTACCAAATAAGTCATTCTTCTTATCGGGCATTGAGGACGGGCATTGATTTCCTCGTGTGTCACATAGCTTCCGCATTTTCGTTCAAAGCCATCTCTTAAAGAAATTTGAAGTATGGGATTACTGCTTGAAGCCATGCACTTCGCATAAGTTGTGCTTTAAAAAATGACGCGCAAAATGATTTTAGCGAGAAAGGATCTAATAGCCATTCTGCTTCACTTACTTCTTATAGCCATTCTGCTTCACTTTTTGCTTCAAATTACTCCATGGACTTTGTCGGTTTTGGTGTTTACATGAAAGCGGATGGCCTACTTGGAATTGAATCGGCCATTAGAGCTAGAACCTTGAGGTCACGAGGTGAGAATTTCATCTTTTAATTGTATTTAAAGCTTCAACATTTAAGTTATTAATCTTTTAAAATTACTCTTCTACAGTTGAATGGTGGATGCAATTTGGTCATAATGTCCCAAACTTGCAACAGTTTGCTATTGGAATGCAAAGTTTAACTTGTAGCGCATCCGATTGTGAGAGAAATTGGAGCGTGTATGAACATGTGAGAAACTATATTACATTAATACATTATTACTAATTTAATTGATACCTTAATCATCCCAAGTCAACCTGTTAATTACTTTCTACTATGTGCAGATTCATAGTAAAAAGAGAAATAGGCTTGAGTTGACACGCCTCAATGATCTAGTGTTCATCAAATATAATAGAACATTGGCGCGTCGTGACAATGCTCGTAATACCATTGATCCAATTTTGTTGGATAGTATTGATGAGGCAAATGAATGGTTGACTGGAGCACCACAAGATCACCAAGTTGAAGAAGTGTACGAAGGAGAAAGTCTCACTTATGGTGACATTTCTATGGCAAGTGGTGTTGAGGAGAATATTTATAATTTTAGGGAGAGTACTTTAAGGGGCAAGGAAAGAGGAGTTGGAGGTTCTAGTTCGAGTCGAAACCTCGTTGATGAGCCTTCTGATGATGAAGAAGATGATGACCAAGTAGAACCCTTGGTTATGGCACTTGAAGAGTTTGAGGATCTTGTTGAAAAATGGGAGTTTGAGTCTTTGTGATCTAATTATGTTTTTGATTTTTTGTTTTATATGTTATGACTTATGAGTATTATTGATTATCTATCTATAGAGTTTTTTAATATTTTTTTATTTTTATACTAAATGTCGCTTTTTTTAAAAAAATGTGCGCTTCACTTCACGCTTCTCTTCCGTGAAGCGAGTCCTCATCGCTTTTTTCCGCTTCTCGCTTCCCAAAACAGTGTTTCTCGCTTCTAATAAGACTACTCTTAATAATTGGAGGTTTCAACAAATGATTCGACTTCATGAAAAGACTACTAAATTTGTATATGATTGGTACTTCATTATACTTTTCCATAACTTGTATGCTTCACTCCCAGCTTTTCATTTCAAACACCATGGTTCGCTTTATGATTTTAACATGAGGAGAGTAAGCTAAGTATTCCACTTCTACCTTTCCATAGCAACTCAATGCAGAATCCACATAATTGTGGTAGATTTTAGAAACATCACCTTGTCGCTTATTATGCTTTTAAAGAGGTCTCTCCGTAAAAATTATGAACGTTCCGATAAATAATTTAGATTCATAGAAGATTGAGCCAAATATTCCGCTTCTACCTTTCCGTAGAGATTGTCTAATGATGAAAAAAGTCTATGTAGTAACTCAACGGAGAATCATATCATTGTTGTAGCGTCTAGTTTTTGCAAGGCCCTTCTAGAATTCCATCTAGAAACATCCGAAGAAGAATGAACTTCTTTCCACCTCAGAGAAACTAAAAGTGGCATACTTCGTTTTAAAAAAATTAAAGTTGGGTCTAAAAAAAGCAAACCAAACCATAACCTGATCTAGCCCAAAACACCTACAGCCTGTCCAAATATGAAAGAAATTAAAGAAATGAACCAAAAGGAAAAAACAAAAAGAGAGATGGTTGTCTTCCAGCTTGAGCTTCCATCTGCCATGGAGGACGAAGACGAAGCGATTGCCTTGGAGTGAAATCGACTCATCAACAACTGCAACCAGCTGAGTTCGGTTGTTTCCACAGAAGGCACTCTAAATCTCATGAATGTCATGGAAACAAATTTCATTTCAATACTTTTGAATACAGCTCGAACAACTCATATAAGAATCGATCTACTCCCTAACTTACTTTAATCTTGTAACGCCATCCTTGAGCTGCATTTTTAAGTTTTACCCTTTCCAGCAGATTCAGTCAGAATTCCTAACTAAGAAACCCTAACTAATACCACTGCATAGGCCAGGGACCCATTCTTACCCATACATTATTCTAAAATAGCTTCACTGCTTTGAAGAAAGAGGTAATGCTAAAGACGATGCAGGAAGATCGACACTCACGAAGGAGAGAAAGACATCTCGACTTCAGGTAACTATACCCACCAAGGTTTCAGGTTTAGGCATATGGGAAGAGTACACTTGGTGTTTTCTGTCACTGGGATGATTGAACCCTAATCTTCATTGACAACTAAGCGACACCCTTAAATGTGTCTAACTTGAATCAAGTTACAAGTCATGGACAAGAAGGAAGAGGAAAAGGATGGAAATGAATTGAAAGAGAGTAAGGTCAATCAACTCTTTAACCTCGATGCTTTTCACTTCAGTTTTTAGAAAAATTATTCAATAAAGAGAATCCAACATGCTACAACAACATACCCTATGAAATCCCACTCAATGGGGTTTGGGTTGGGTAGAGAGAAAGCAGACCTTACCCTTGCCTCCTAGAAGAAGAGAGGTTGTGTCCGGAAGATGTTTGGCTAAAGAAACACATAACAAAGTAATTTAAAAAAAAAAAATACAGAAAGTAATGCAGACAGAGAAAATAATAGCCTAAAAGAATAGGATAAAAGGCTTAAGAGCTCTAATATAGGATTTGGCAATAAGCTCAAACAGGATCAAGACAACAGATTTGACAAGGCTGCTATAGAGTCTAGATGCTTACGGAGCCATCCAGCGGTAAGTGCCAGTTTCTGGTGTCATTCCTTCAGTCAGCACCTCAATCCGAGCAATACCGAAGTCTGCAATCTTGATTGACTTGTCAGCAGCAATCAATAGATTGTCAGATTTTAGGTCTCGATGAATGAGATTCAGACCATGCACATACTCCATCCCCTTTGCTACATCCAAGGCCTGCTTAACTGCTAACTTCAATGGCACAGCTCGGTTTTGTCGCTTCACGAGGAACTGACGCACTGATCCTCCGCTTGCATATTCAGTCACAATGCATAACACCATGGTTTTACGACATGCACCAACAAATTGTATGATATTTGGATGCTTTAAATTTGCTAGCATCCTGACCTCATGTTGAAATTGCTGCTCTATAAAGTGAGCCTTCTCAAGAGCATGTTCTGGCCTCTCTAGAAGCTTAATGGCAACATCTTCACCATTATAAGTTCCGTTATAGAGCTTCCCAAAAGAGCCTTGAGCAAATGCTTGTCCAATGGTAAGCCTACTCAAGTCAATTGTCCACTCATCACAAATCACAAGCCCAGTGGTGGGGAATTGAGGATCAACCAAGGCTTGAGCAAGGGCATCATCGCTCAACCTAGAAACTCTCCCCCCGACTACGCTAGCAGCAACAGAATAGTTACTGTGGATGTGATTACCCTGCTGGTTTAGAATATCAGTGTGAGAACCATTTGAACCAACACTGCTGTTATCCACTGCCATTGCACCAGAACCACTAGCATTGTTCATCCCATAACCTTGAATAGACATGTTTGCCCCTTGCCAAGCTTATGATAAAAAACTTGCGACAGTTTTGATTCAAATCTACAAGTCCAACAAATGTCGGAGCCCCGGTAGTTTTTCTGATAAAGCAGGTACAGCAGAAGAGCTTCAATCTGGCTTATTTGTTTTGCATGAAGATTTCTAAAATCAATCCGTACCTCAACAACCCTGAAAAACATAAAAATTGAAACGGTTAGGTTCATCAAAATCAATTCTTCTATGTAGACCTAGAAGGTCAAACGCTTGTGAAACTGAGTAATCATGTTTCCTCTTTGATGAATAACCTAATGATAAGCATACTAGAGGTAGGAAGCAATTATCTCCAACTTCAACTTTCACCACTACAATTTTCTTCCGATTATAGGGGGTTTCCAAGAGGAAAAAAATGTCGGCAATTTTATCTCCATATCAAACTTCCGAAGGCAAAAAAAAATCCAAAATTCAAACATAGTACAACTTTCAGCAGAACTCCACATCATAGAAATAAAAAAAAAGGCTAAACTTGTCACAAAAAAATAGATCTAAAAGGACGAACGAGAAAACATTACTCCAATTTCAAATCTTTTTTTAGTAAGAGTGGTGTTCAGGCTTAGTTTGCGTGCATTTCGACTAATTCAAGGGGATACCTATCACTTCCCACCCGCAACAAGTACCAAGCAACTCTATTTACCAGGGCTAGGACGGATGGAAAGGAAGCACCGAATGTTAAACTTTAATCAAACCATAGAATATTCATAAAAATGAACGATCAAGGGCAAAATCAAAGAGAAAAAAGTAAATTTACCTCGATTTGAATTGAGATAGAAAGAAAATGAACCACTTCTATTCTTGGAAATGAGGTATATGAAGAATGTGATGACTCTACTTGTTTTCTGATGCCGATCAATTATCAGACCACTGGATCTTTGAAGAAAAATCGAAGTAAAAACTGAGAGAAGTGAACACGATAAAAAAGAAGAACACAAAGAGAGACTGATGTATGAAAAGAATTTTCTTTAGCTAAAATAAAAGAAAATCTCTATAATGTTTTTTTTTGCATATGGTGTATTCAATCGCAAGTTACATGTGTGAGTAAGACTTTATGTGGGACCTACTTGTATTAGAATTATTTTAGTGTTCAATAAATTTCATTTTGACTCTAATAAATATGAGGATAAATTTTAAAATGTTCTCCAATTATTAATTATAAATGTCCTTAATTATTTAAAAGCTTAGTAAACATCAAACAAAATACATGTGCTTGAGATTTTTTCTTTATTTTAACTATAGTTAATCAGCCAATAAGTTCACACCAAAAAAGTGATTTTGGAGTGTGGATTACAAATGCGATTTTGAAAGTGAATGTATTTGGTTGTAGATACAAGTTAGATTTAATGAATTTTTCCACTTTGCATTCAAGGAATATACTCATAATTACTACAATAAAGCTAGATTTAATAATTTTTTCCACTCCGAATTAAAGATAGTAGAAATAAATAAGAAGAGACACAAGAGAAATTTGGTGGTCGGATGAATCAAATATTGTAAGCTAGATTTAATGAATTTTTCCACTTTGAATCTAAGAAAAAAATAATAAATAAGAAGAAACATAAGACAATTTTGGTGGTTGGATAAATCAAATATTGTAAAATAGATTTAATGAATTTTTCCACTTTTAATTTAAGGAAAATACTAATAAATAAGAAGAAGAAAAAAGGCAAATTTGGTGGTTGGACGAATCAAAATACCATAATTATATTTAATGAATTTTTCCACTTATAAATAAGAACAACAAGGAAAATTTGGTAGATGGATGAATCAAATATCTTAAGCTAGATTTAATGCATTTTTCCACTTTGATTTTTAGACATTACTAATAAATAATAATAAAAAAAAAATTAGTATTTGGACGAATCACCATTATATTTGAATCGGCACATCTTCACCTTCCATGAAAACTTATATCCCACCACTCTCCTTCTTTCTCAAATTCATGATAAGAAGTGCATTTCATATATTATACTTCCAAATATTCACAGGGACTCTCTACCCTTTTCTCTCGTGTTGTATGGCTCAAAGTGTAATATAATTTGAAATGCAATTAAAGAATCAACCACAACACGATCCCAAAGTAATTACAGTCCATAATGGAAATCCTCTTAACCAGTGCCACTATATTTAGTCTTCATAGGTTAAAATAATTAGACCATAACCTACCATAAACCCCTTTTATATCCATACTCCATAGTTGAGACTGGGTAATAACATCATTAACAAAATTTCAACTGAAAATAAGGAGAATTCACCAATTTCATGTAATCATCATAAACAGATTACAAGCACAGAAGATAGGAACACATTGCTAACTAAGAATTTAGATAAAAATGGAACTCAGATCGAGTCTAGGGATGCATAATTTTAGCTGCTTCTTTATTCTTCATTGACATAAACAACCATTTTGGAGTCAAATTACTAGTTTACACGCCCATATTTTAAAACAATTGAATTCAGAAACCAAAATAGCATCAGCAACAACATTCCCATGAAAAAAAATCTAATTTTTAACTAACTTCATGTACCAACAAACAAACGAAATGAAATGAATATCTACAATGATTTTAGGTGCTTTTTTTAATTTGCATTGAAACAAAGATCGAAGATCAACTATTTTTAAAATTGCTCAAAATAACATAATCGACAAGTTTTCATATAGAGAGAGAATATTTACGCGGTCGCCGATGTTGCATTCATCCTTCTCATCCTGAGCCATGAAATTAGAGGTCCGTTCGACATTGATGTTCTTACTACCGGCTTCATCTTACTCCGTCGTCTTCTACGGCCTAAACCCTAGGAATCGCCGTGCTAAAATCACCGTTTACAGCCAAAAGCATTTCACTTCAACGACGTCGTTTGCTTTTAGACCTCTTTGCATTCTAACGTATAATATATGAGTTATATGATGGCTTTTGCACCCACCTAAGTTATTTTCTTATACATTTTGACCCCTTAAATTTTATGACGATAACATCAACAACATATTCGATGTAATTTTATGAATGGGATCCGAAAAAGGTAAAACGTACATATACCAAGTAGAAAGTTATTTTCGAAAGACCTTTGGCTCAATTAACGCATACTATCGTAATTTGGGGGTTTGGAAAGGGTAAAATATATATGCACACCAGTTAGACAGGTCATTTTCGAAAGACCCTCGACTCAAACAACACATGTTAAAGCAATTTGATTAAAAAACATACGAAAGTAAAGAGGACATAATAATTTTTTTTAAAAAAAGCATTGCATTGTATTTGAGAAACAAGGAATACAGTAATAACAGTCAAATAATGTGATAATTGAATCGCATGAGACAAGGAGGATTAACAAAAATAATGATATTGCCAATGAATGAGGAAACATATATAGTGCACCAAATTACCACCAAGCTTATTCCGTAAGAAAGTGAGATAACGCTGAACTATATACTAACCTTTTATTGCCCTAATATTTACGACCTTCATAACTTCGTTTCTAAGATCATGTCCTCTATAAGCTAAAAATGCATTTTATCCTATCTATAATCACTTCTCCCCCAATCAATGGCGTGTGTATTTGCACATCTCCCCTTCATATGTTTGAACTATCTTAATCTCACTTCCTTCGTTTCATCTATTATAAAAAAATCACTTAATACTTTTTTTCAAATATCTTCATTCATAATTTTATCTTTCCGATTTTACAGTCTAATCATATCCGCATTACACTAAAATAATGGATCCTTGCCATGATTTATGGAACTAGAAAATCCCAAAACATAGATAACCAATCTATGTCTTCGATCAAATTTGTACGTACCTCAAATATTTTATTAGTTATCTACAATCTTCGATGAGTATAATAGCGAGTCAAAATAACTATTTTCCAAGTCTTCAACATACCCAGTGAAATTTCAGAAGTAGAGTCAGAAAGAGGGTGGTGTGTATAAAGTCGTACCCCTACATTATGAAAGTATTGTGATTTTTTTCAATAGACCCTCGGCTTTAGGAAACCATATCACAAAAGATATGAAAAGAAAATACACTAATAGGATAATGAAGAAAAGTAATAAGATAATTGAAGATTTAGAAGAGTGACTATTTTTCAATAACAAGGCAAAAGAGTGACATTCATCCTTCAAAAAGAGTTCTGAGGAAGTTATGGTCTCCAAAATCAAAACAATACAATCTGAAAAGCTACCATACTTCAATACAGCAAGTTTGCACACTTGCCACACTGCTCTGGAGGCAATTTGTATTTCTCCTGTACCTATATATCTGCTGTACTGATACAACTATCAGAGTGTAACACAAAAAACCGAGGCTGCGTGCATAGATGAGCATTTCATGTAATTCAGAACCTGATATATATTTGAACAAATTCAGCAAACACAGCCAAAATCTGACATGCATAGATGCACATCAGATATCCTGTATTAACAATGAGTCGCTGTCTTAAATCCACGGTTTTAAGGAAAAGATACAAAATACAGGAGAAATGTTTAGTTTTTTCTCATAATTATAACCCTTTTTCTATCTGAAAAGAAATTGTGCCGGATAGATACACATGGCAGACTCAAAATCAGTTTTGCCATTCAACATTTTTTTTGCCTCCAGTTTCCTCTTTCCTGAATCAACCTGTAGCGGTAGGATGAATGCAGCACCTGAAACGTGCCTTTCTGATATTAGTCATGATTTCTGTCTCAGCTGCCTCAAGCATCTTGACAACCTGAGAGAAAGTTGGCCTATTATTGGGGTCAGAATCCCAGCAGCAGGTCATGATATCAGATAAGACAGGCAAACAATCAATGGGGATTGTTGGACGGACGCCTTTGTTGACAACAGCAAAAGCAGCCTGCACAGCAGTCATGTTCTGGAAAGGAAGCAACCCTGTTATGAGCTCCCACAGAACAATGCCAAAACTATAAACATCAACTTTCTGGGTGTATGACCGGTGCTGGATCATCTCCCTACAAAACAAAGTCAAACATTGGCGGTCCACAACGAAACACGGATGCTATTGTTAACAACTTTGAACATCGTTTTTTTTTTTCTGAAAAGAGAAGAAACCAGACACACTTGCCAGAAAATTCACATTGTTAAAAAGGATAGGATCTGCAGAATGTGAATGACTAATTTCTCAAGGGTAAACTTGAAAAGTAACTTCATTTCTCAGTTAATCAGAATCAAAATTTGAGTATACTAGAATTGCACGTAGTGTCAGAGACTGGCTGTAGTCTCTGCACATATACGAGTTTTACCAGATATTTAGATCCGGTCCCCACCTGCTTTGGCAAAGATCATTCAATATCATATTCTTTTTTGGCAAGATCATTCATTATCACATCAAATTAACAAATGCAAACAGATTCATCTGTCTATTTCGCCAAGGAAAGTCTAACATGCATACTAGCCTATTATCACACAGAGAAGAAAGTCTACATCATCCACCATCGCAGGGATGTGGTGTTTCACGACTGCACTACGTCACCAAAATTATCACCACTCACAAGGTCAACCTCCTAAATCCTTTCTGATCACAAGCATTTCAACAACATTTCATTGCATCTTTATAGTAGTAAATCCTTCTATGTCTGGCATTACTTACTTCCTATAGCTAGTGCGCTTCGCTTCTCTCTTTTTGCTTCAAAATCATGGACCTTGTCATATTTTGCATTTCTCGATTCTAAAAACACTACTCTCGGTAATTGGAGGTTTCAAAAAATGATTCAGTTTCATGAGAAGACAACTAAATTTGTATGTGTTTGGTACTTCTTTTTACTTACCATAACTTGTATGCTTCACTCCTAGATTTACACTTCAAACTCCACGAATCGCCTTTTGCTTTTAAAAAGACTTCTTTCCAGGAAGAATGCTCGGAGGTTACAACGAATGATTTAGGTTCATGAGAGTCAGTACTCCACTTCTACGTTTCCGTAAAAATTGAGATAATCTTATGGATGGAACAAGTTTATGTAGCAACTCAATGGAGAATCCACATAATCATTGTAGATTCTACAAAACATCACCTAGACGCTTTTTATGCTTTTAAAATGAGGTCTCTTCGTAAAGAATGACCGAAGGTTCCAACAAATGATTAAGATTCATGAAAGATTGAGTGAAATTTTAGTAGAGATTGAGATGGTCTTATGATGTAGGAATCACATTATCATTGTAGAGTCTAGTTTTTGAAAGGCCTCTCCTGGAATTCCTTTTGGAAACAGCCAAAGAAGAACAAACTTCTTTCCAACTCAGAGCTAGCAAAGAAACTAAAAGAGCCATACTTGAGTTATGGTGTAACCAGTTTTTGTTTTTGAATTCATTAATAAGTCACTTAAATATAACAACTGCATAAATAAGTTTGGAGGGATAGAAGTGTTGAAACTTAATTATGTCTAAGAATAGAACTTATTTAGATTTTCCTTTTTGATAATCGAGAAATCCTCGAAGATCACTAGTGCATGTCGACGATGATTTTGTGAAGTACTTGCAATATACCCCACTAACACAAGTATCAGGTGAAATCACCTAGTGTTTTTGTTCCTATTCTAAGATTTGAGCGAAAGTCTCCCATGCTTCTCTAAGATGCCTGCTAAAGACCAAAATTTCCACCACAATGTAGAACTTATCATCTTCATCGGGAGAATGCATCCAAATAAATGGTTAAGTGTCTTAGTTGACAATTCCCAGCACCAGCCACGTCATATTCAGCCCAAAGTGATTATTAACAGAAAAAGAACTTTTTTTAAAGATTAGTTCTTTTCCTGTTAATAATCACTTTGGGCTGATAAGTTCATGGAATATGATGTGGCTGGTGCTGAGAGTTATCAACTAAGGCACTTTACCATTTATTTGGATCAATAAACAGACATTAATAGATACCCACCAAGGTGTAAGGTTTAGGCATATGGGAATAAAGCACTACTTGTGTGATTCAACCCAAATCTCCGATTTGCACCTACTTCATTGAAAGCTAAGCCACATCCTTGGATGTGAATAACTTGAATCAAGTTACAAATCACGGACAAGAAGGAAGATCAAAAGGAGGGAAATAAATTGAAAGAGAAAATAAAGTCGATCAACTCTTTAACCTTCACTAACAGGCACATAATTATGTTAAAAAGTTAACTGGAACAAATAATTTCTCCTCTTAGCAACAGCAGGTATGCAATAGAAAATATAATCACAATCAGTGAGGTGCCATCAAAAGGACATTCAGGACTTGAACCCATCAACCTTCTTACTTTTCACTTTAGTTCTAAAAAATTTTGTTCCATAAAGGGAATCCAGCATGCTACAACAACAACAACATATCCAGTGAACTCCCACTCAGTGGTGTCTTGGGTGGGTAGATAGAGAGCAGACCTTACCCTTCCCTCGTGGAGGTAAATAGGTTCTTTTTGAAAGATGTTTGGCTCAAGTAACACATATCAAAGGAGTTTTAAAAAAGAAATAAAATTCAGAAAGTAATGAAGACAGAGAGAGCTCTAATATAGGGTTTGGCAATAAGCCCAAACTGGATCAAGTGCGGATTTAACAAGGCTGCTAAAGGGTCTAGATGCTTACGGAGCCATCCAGCGGTAAGTGCCAGTTTCTGGTGTCATTCCTTCGGTCAGCACCTCAATTCGAGCAACACCGAAATCTGCAATTTTGATTGACTTGTCAGCAGCAATCAGTAGATTGTCCGATTTCAGATCCCGGTGAATCAGATTCAGGCCATGCACATACTCCATCCCCCTTGCCACATGCAAGGCCTGCTTAATTGCTAACTTCAATGGCACAGCTCGGTTTTGCCGCCTTGTGAGGAACTGACGCACTGATCCCCCTCTTGCATATTCAGTCACAATACACCACACCATGGGTTTACGGCATGCACCAATAAATCGTACTATATTTTGATGCTTCAAATTTGCCAACATCATGACCTCCTGCTGAAATTGTTGCTCCATAAGATGAGCCCTCTCAAGATCATTTTCTGGCCTCTCCAGAAGCTTGATGGCAACATCTTCACCATTATAAGTTCCCTTATACAGTTTCCCGAAAGATCCTTGAGCAAAAGCTTTTCCAATGGTAAGCCTCCTCAAGTCAATTGTCCACTCATCATAAATCTCAAGCCCAATGGTGGGGAACTGAGGATCAACCAAGGCTTGAGCGAGGGCATCATCGCTCAATCTAGAAACTCTCCCCCTGACTACGCTAGCAGCAACAGAATAGTTATTGTGGATGTGGTTGTACTGGTGATTTAAAATATGAGTGTGAGAATCATTTGATCCAACACTGCTGTCATCAACCGACATTGTAACAGAACCTCCAGCATTGCTCATCCCATAACTCTCCACAGACATGTTTGACCCCTCGCCAAGCTTATAGTAAAAGTTCTGCGACAGGTTTTGATTCAAGTCTGTAAGTCCAACAGATTTTGGAGCCTCCATCATTTTTTCTGATGAGGCAGCTACAGCAGAAAAGTTTCAAACCGACTTATTTCTTTTGCACGGGGATTTCTAGAATCAAACCGCACCTCCACAGACCCTGCAAAAAATATGAAAAATGTAAAAGGTTAGGTACATCAAAAACCAATTCTTTTACATAGACTGACAGGGTCAGCTACTTTCAACTCTTTTTTTTTATATAAACTTGGTGTCGGTACCAGCTTGCATGCACCTCGACTAATTCTACGAGATAATGTAACTTTCCACTCGCAACAAGTACCAAGCAACTCTATCTAACAAGGCTAGGATAAATGGAAAGAAATCACCTAATGTTTTTGTCTTTGGGGTATTCAACCTGAGACCTCATGGATGTCACCCCTACATTTTTCTTCCAATTATAGGGGGTAAATTTCAAGTAAACAAAAGGTCACCATTCTTATCTACAGCACAAAGATAAGAACGGTGACCTTTTGTTTTTTCTTCCAAATATAGGGTTTTTTATTTCCAAATAAAACAAAACATCACCATAGCCAAAAGAATCCAAACTATAAGCATAAACCAAATCTACATCTTTCTTTCCAATAATGATAGAACAAAAGGTCATCATTCTAATCACGTGCGGAGCCACCTTGGTATCGAACCCCCTTTGGCTACTCCGTGTGTCTATTTTTACGAATTTTGAACCTCTTATTGAAAATCCTGGCTCCGCCACTGATTCTAATATCTTTCATTTTTTATTAGTTTCAGACTTGCCAAAAATCAAACAACCAAGACGAATTTTTCTGTTTCAATTCCAAATTAAACAAAACATGTTTTCATCTCCAGCTCAAACTACTTCCCTAAACAAAAAAGCTCCAAACCTAAAACATAAAACCCATAAATATACACATCAAACCAACTCCAAAATCACAAAAAACTCCAAATTCAACTTTCCCACCTACATTTTTCTTCCAATTATAGGGTTGGGGGGAGTCAATTCCTAGTAAAACAAAAGTTCACCATTTTCATCTCTAACTCAAACTACTTCCCTAAGCAAAAAAAAAAGCTTCAAACTTTAACTCCAATATCACACACAAAAAAAACTAAAACTTTAATTAAATCACGGAAAATTCAGAAAAAATGAATGATCAACGGGCAAAATTAAGGAGCAAAAAGCAAACTTACCTCGATTGTGATTATAAATTTATAATTCTACTTGTTTTCCGACGCCGATCAACTTTCCGACCACCGGAGCTCCGGAGAAAAATCAAAGTAAAAAACTAAAGAGAAGTGAACACAAGAAAAATAAACACACACGGAGGAGTATTGTATGAAATGGAAGTTTATGTGGAGCCTACTTTTTGTTTTCAATAAGTTTCATTTATCAAAGTCCGATTTATTTCGATTGAGCATCTAAACACAGTAAAAATATTTTTAAATTACATTAGTTTAAATTTTGAGATGAAAAAAGAAAAATGTGTAATCTCAAGTTCGATATGTAAATAAGTTAATTATAAAAGAGTTCAAAATATATCTGAACTTTGATAGAAATTGTTGTAAAAATCTCAAATTTTGTGCAAGACTAATTTCTCATGCATTGTTTAATGACGTATTCTAAAGATATATAGGTGCCTAAGTGGACATCATAAATATTACATCATTATAATAAGGGAAAAGGCTCAAATATGTCATTGAACTTTCAGAAAAGGTTAATTTATTATTCGTTTAAAGTTTGGCTCATCTATGCGTTCAAGAAAAAGACTCATTCATGACATTATTTTTTACAGTGGTTTTGTAAAATCATTTTTGACACGTGGTCAATTGTAATTTGGTCACGTCATCAATTTTTTTAATAAATTCAAAACAAATAAATTAATGGCATGAATGAGCTTTTTCTTTAACGGCAATGACATAGATGAGCTAAGCTTTTAATGAATAACAAATGAGCCTTTTCCGAAAATTCAATGGCATATTTGAGCCTTTTTCCTTATAATAATAACTTGTCCAACTTAACAGTTATATATCTTTAAAATGCATTATTAAATAGGAATTAATAAATTTTACCTAAAGTAATTTGATCAAAGTTTAAATATATTTCGTGCTTTTTTTTTCTTTTAAAATAGGTTGTGCTTATATATAATTATACATATAAGGAATATACTCATAATTATCATGATAAAAATAGATTTAATAAATTTTTCCACTTTGAATTTAAGAAATTAGTAATAAATTAGAACAGACAAGTTTGGTGATTGGACAAATCAAATATTACTAGCTAGATATAATGAACTTTCTCATTTGAAATTAAGGAAAATACTAGTAAATAAGAATTAAATATCATAAGCTAGATTTAATAAGTTTTTCCATTTGAACTTGAAAAAAATATCAATAAATAGGAAAAAAATGAGACAAAATTAGTGGTTAGATGAATCAAATCTCGTTTATTACTAATAATGATAATAAATACATGTTACTTTCCTTCTAAGTTTTGTTTTATATATATATATATATATATATATATAATATATATATATATATATATATATATATATATATATATATATATATAGAGAGAGAGAGAGAGAGAGAGAGAGAGAAATAATTTATTGTAAGAAAAATGACACTAAAAATGTGACATTTAAAATGTGAATGTTTTTATTTGTAGTTAAGCTGAATTTAATATAATTTTTTCCACTTTGAATTTTAAAAAGTATTTGTAAACATAGAAAAAGGGTCAAGACAATATTGATGATAAGACAAATTAAACATGTTTAATTCATGAGTAAACACATTTTATTTGTTTTTATAATTTTGTTACATGTAATCAAATAGTTTTTTTCAATAATTTTTTCCCTACCATAATTTAAATAAGGAAATACTAATAATAATAATAAATAGAAGAAAAAACCATATAAAATGATGATTGGACCAATCAAACATTTTATATATTCACCAATACACATAATTTACTTATTCCTTGATTTTATAACATATCATAAATTTAAAAAATATTACAAGGATGGCATCATTAAATTAGTGGGAATAAAAAATACGATATTAATGAAAATGCAACGAATACTAGTCATCGAAGCTATAAATTTTGATATGACCAAGTTTAGGATCTAATAGAATCGTTAATCCATATTTTTAAAAAATAAAATAAATAATGGACTAGCATAATGAAAATTATTTAAAAATTACTAGTATTCACATGTTAAATGTCATGTGAGCATGAGTTTCTATAAATTATAAATATTTGATCTTTGATTAATGCTATGTACTTATATATATATTGTTATATTATGTTCATTAATTAATAAGTCAAAAATTTCATGTGTAATAGTGAAGTGATTTACAAGCAACAAGGACATTTTAAAAAGTATTTTCAAAGATAATTATATAAGTGACATCTTTTTAATAACTTAGAACGTTATAATTCTGAAATTAAAAAGAATTGTAAATTATGAATAATAAACGACGAAATTTATAGCTACAATTTTTATCATATGCACTTGCATTTAATTAAAAATGACAGATATGGCTAACTCTCTGGATCGTTGAGTATGGAATCATTTTTTTTATTAATAAATATTTATGTAATCATTATAAAACTTTTCGATACGAATTCAAAATATTATATTAAACTTGACTCGAAAGCAATAATTTGGAAGTTTATATATATGATCCATCCATGTAACATAGTTATGCCAATTTAATTTATAATGGTTCAATTAATTTGATATGGAAACAACATGACGATATCTACTTTTTATGGAATATAAGTCGAAAGCAATATTTTTCAAACTTAGCATATATTTACAATATTCGAATATACTCAAACATATTATAAATTTCACTTAAAATCATGATATGAATATTCACGATTGAAGTATTAAATATTAATTTAATCATCTAAAATTCTTTAGAAAATTGAGAGATTGGTTAGATTAGAAAGAGTCAAAAACGAAATAATATCTCGTGAAAATACATATCGTTTAAATATGAACTAATGAAAAATAAATGATTAAAATATTTGGCTTCCATTAAATTTTTTTACATATAATCAATAAATTCATAACAGACATGTAGACGTTAAACATTCACAACAATCATTTATTATGATTAGCATATATATATATATATTATATATATATATAGATATATATGTAGTTCACTTCATCTTAAATAAAACGATCTGTTTATGTAACACTTAATGTAATAGGTTATCACTTGCACGATATATATATATATATATATATATATATAGATATATATATATATATATATATATATATATATGTTCACTCATCTTAAAAAAACGATCTGTTTGATGTGAACACTTAATGTAATAGGTTATCACTTGGCACGAACATGCAAAAAACATCGTAGTAGAAAAAATCTACTTTACATAAATTAATATTAGTTATGTAACGATTTTAGCGCGCATAAATTAATACATAGATTCCACGTAACATAATGTTAGTATTTATTTATCTCGGAAAACAAAAAAAAGGTGGTCCTGGCGGGGCTCGAACCCGCGACCTTCGGCTCATAAGACCAACGCTCTAACCAACTGAGCTACAGGACCAATGACATTAATATTGATTACAGTTCTATACTATAACTTAATTATAATAATTATTAATAATGCTTTTAACTTTAATTTAAATCCAAGAATTAGGTGAAAGGAATACAATTAGTTATCTAATTGGGTAGAAAATTCACTTGTAACCTTTTTCAACTTTTTGAAAATCTAAAGAGTACAATCATTTTAGAGATTGAAGGTGTTTGACTAAGCTTTGGAATTTTAAATTAAATATTTATGTATATCTAATGAATTTTTAACACATATATAAGGTTTGAATTAAAATTACTGATTTTTATCAAAATTGTAATTCAAAGCTTATGATTTACCTGTATAATACATATTCAAATCAATTAGATTAATAAACTTTGTACATCGAGTGACTATCTCGAAGTAATAATAATTTTTGAAATGTAATACCAAAGGTTTTATGAATCAAACGTGAAGGTTCTCTTTGATTCATAAACTTTTAAACAATAAAAATATCTATAGAGACTCGTTAAGTTCAATGTGAGTACTCATCTTGTTGTGTTATAATGTTTACTAGCAGTGATAACTCTTAAAATATTTTTTCTATAAAAAGAAAGAAGAAGTAATAATCAAAATGTACCGATATGATTGGAATGATTTTGAAAAATCTAATTTTAGTTATAATGTGTAGAAAGTCTCACCAAAGTCCAATGCGACTTCACACCGTATAATCATGTCAAATTTTTGTTGTTGACGACTCTTATATAACGTTTTAAAAGAATATAAAAGATTAATCGAACAATACTGATATGATTGAAATGATTTTGGAAAATCTAATTTTAGTTATAGTGTCTTAAGAGTCTCACGAGTACTCATCTTATAATATTCTAACTTCCGCTAATAACAACTCTTACATAACATTTTCTAAAGATTATCAAAAAGTAATTAATAAAAGTAATCAATCTGCATCGATATTACACTAATGATTTTAAAATTTTTAATTTTAGTTATACAAAATAGAATAATCAAAATATTAGTATGATCAAATTTCATAAAAGAATCAGGTGAAACGAACCATGCATGCCCCTAGGTTCTACAATTAAAAAACTTAAATTCGAATATTATATTTAAAAAAAAAAACAATTTGACTTTTCAAATAGTTACTTGAACTATTTTGTCCAAAAATTCAATCAAATTCTATATAAAAAAATATTGCTATTTGAGATAAATTTAATAGCCATTTGATATTTTAAAGAAAAATGAAAGAATTAGATAATTTTTGAAGAGTTTCTCTTCCCAATATTTT
The DNA here is from genome assembly GCA_027704765.1 of Solanum habrochaites. Taxonomy (NCBI): domain Eukaryota; kingdom Viridiplantae; phylum Streptophyta; class Magnoliopsida; order Solanales; family Solanaceae; genus Solanum; species Solanum habrochaites. The sequence continues at coordinate 2,726,034 of JAKWJA010002500.1, read as the reverse complement.
TTTTAAAACAAGGAGGAAAATCTAAAACCCGAGCAACTTACAAAAACGACTATATTTATAATATTATTAAAGTTCAATAGCTATAAATATAATATTTATTAAAAATGACTACACTTTATATCAATTTCTAACTACATGTTTGTATTAATTTTTTTATTATTGTTATTATTTATACAGTGATCTTACAATGCACTAAATAAGGTATGATATGTTTCCTGTCAAGTGTCAACCTTTTATTATGTTCCTAAATCACTCAAATTTCAATTATTAAATTACCAACTAATAATTACATATTGTATGTGTATCTGATTCATTCACATAATACAATAAGTTGTATTTATATTCCTAAGTACAATATATTCACTAAATACTAATTATAAAATATTTAAAAAAAATTGAATATAAAAGAGTGTTTATGTCTTTTTCCCGTCGTATTTTTGCATATGTTTTTTTATTTATTTTTATTTAAACACTAATACAGTTGTAATTACAATAACTAAATAAGGAAAATGTATTACTTGTACAATTAACATATATATACTCTGAATTCAAATTGATGTTTCTATTTATAAAACTTAAAGTATTGATATATCAAGGATACAAATTATTTATGAAAACTTAATGCATTAATACATCAAACAAGTTAAAGTAGTACAATTTTAGCATATGAATACAACAATTTGAAAAATGGATACACTATTTTTAAACCAAAAAAATGAAACACCAATATACTATACATATGAATACACTGTTTTTAAATAAGAAAATGAAAAAACAATAGAATGTGTATGAATAAAAGTGTGTAAGTATATTTAACTGTATAAAAAATTGAAAAAGCCAACAAAACGTCGATTTTTTTCAAGTTTTTCCTATAAGACTTGAGGCTTGATGTTAACTTAGGTATTTATTTATAAAAATATAATATTGATGTATCCAACTATACTTGTATTGCCTAATCAAATTGGATAAGTTACTTATGTATCCAGATATACTTGTATTCACAAATCATCATTGCATTAATATTACAATAAAATTATCTATGCATATAAGTATTATTAAATATAAACATTTGAACAACGATAACCTAACGGCTCTACTGAAATGCGGGTATTCCCCACGCTCCATCTCATAGACCGTCAGGGATCTTTCACCGATGCGCCGGGACAAGAAAATGGCTCCAGCAGTAAAGGTGACACTCTTCGCAAGGATATAAGCAGTTTCGCCATGGAAAGAAAAGTATAAAAAACAATATAATTTTCATGAAAAAGCAATTTCAATCAAAAACCTATAAAAATAGATGAAGATAGATGTATATAAATAAAGTTTTCATAAAAAACGCAGAGAAAATCAGTTAAAATACCTTATAATGAATTTAAACCACAAAAATCGCTCCTAGAATCATTTAAAAAGATCTTGAATTAGAAGGAATTGGCAAAAAATACAAAAAATATGTAATATAGAGATATTGAAGAAAGAGAAGGTATTTATATATCATTAACTTTGTTATTTGTTATATAGTTATAACCATATAACACAAAAAAATCAAACTACAACTATTTTATTTAAATGTATATTGATGTTTGCTACATTCTGTAGTTTTTTCTAACCCTAATCTACTTACATAATGTCCTAACTTCTACTACTAATTCTTATCAAAACATTTTAAAAAATCATAAATTAATTGAACTATATCGATATCGAAGAAAAAACTATATGATATGTGGTTTTGAAAGTCTAGTTTTTCGTTATACAAAATATATTGAATCTATGCTTATTTTCAACTCTGCGAAGCAATAAAAAAACAATGGTCCAACCAACGAATACCTTGACATCTTATAGCGGCGTGACTTGGGACGGGAACTGGTCTTCGATGGCCGGAGGGCCGCTCCGGCCATCAGTTGGGAGTGCTGCTCTGTTAAGCCAGCCATAATGAGGGGCGAACCCGCGCCCGCGCGGGTTTGCCCCCTCCTCCCACCATCGAACTCCTCTTTGGGAGCCGACAAGTCTAAATCCTTAGACCATGAGTACTACTATTATCCGTAGTACGCATAATACACCACAACCCGCTTTTTATGAACCAAACCAAACACACTATTTGTGTCAAAGGGCTGAAGAATTGGTTGTCCCAATCATCTTATTGCTCCCACTCGGGTTACAAGCTCAAGTAACTAAGCTCAGCAATATGTATTTTCTAGTTGAGGTCTTATAAAATGGATGTAATGGTCTTCTACTACCGATGTGGGACAGGAGATTGATGATTACCGATGAATTAATTGGACTAGTGTGTGAGTTGAGCTTTTATTGCATGTGAAAAATTTGTAGTGTAGTAATTAAGGGTGTGTTCGTCATTTGGTACAAAAGGAAATGTTTTTCTAGAAATTACTTTTTTCAATTTTTTCATGTTCGATTGGTTATAATGGTTGGAAAACAATTTTAAGCAAAACACCCAATTAGCCCTATCGTGATTCGTGACCTCTCAAAATTTAGAGACTCTAGATAAAGTCCAGTACAAGTATTCATCTTATCATGTTCTAATTTTTACTATTGACGGTTCTTACAAAACATATTAAGCAAAATATAGAAAATTAACTGAACAATATATACATATATAATTCAAATGATTTTGGAAAGTATTAATGTCTAGATTCTAGAGTCTTGACATGCTCATGTGAGTACTCATCTTGTCGTGTTATAGCGTTTGCTAGTGATGAATCTTACAATAACATTTTTTTTAATAAAAAGTTAACAAATAATCAAAATGTACCGATATGATTGGAATGATTTTGAAAAATCTAATTTCAGTTATAATGTGAGAAAGTTTCATCAAAGTCCAATGTGATTTCTAACCTTATCATGTCCTAACTTCTATTGTCGACGACTCTTGCATAACGTTTTAAAAGAATATAAAAGATTAACCGAATAGTACTGATATGATTGGAATAATTTTGAAAAATCTAATCTTAGTTATAATGTCTTGAAAGTCTCACCTTAATCCAGTACGAGTACTCATCTAATAACGTTCTAACTTCTACTAATAACAATTCTTACATAACATTTTTCAAAAATTCTCAAAAAGTAAATGATCTGCATCGATATTACAATAATGATTTTGAAAATTTTAATTTTAACTATACAAAATAGAGTAATCAAAATGTTGATGTGATACAAATTGTCCTAACTTCTGATACTTATCAAAACATTTTTAAAAAAAAATAATCCTAAATTACCCGAAATATATACATACATGATTTGAATGATTTTGGGAAGTATTAATGTCTAGACTCTAGAGAGTCTTGCCAAGTTCAATGAGAATACTCATCTTGTTGTGTTATAGCGTTTACTAGTAACGACTGTTACAATAACTTTTTATTTTAAAATAAAAGAGTTGAGAAATAATCAAAATGTATCGATATGATTGGAATGATTTTGAAAATATAATTTTAGTTAGAGAAAATAGCCAAAAGCCTCCCTAATCTATCACCCATTTCTCAACTACACACTTATACTATACGGGAGTTTTATACCCCCCTGAACATTTTAAAAGTATGATATATACCCACTTAAAAACTCGCGTGCAGTTTTGTATTAAAAATTAAGTGATACGCGCGTGTCACGTAATTTACCTTTTAAAAAATTTAAAAAATATTATTTTTCCCTTTATTTTACTTCCTTTTATGTTACCCTTCTTCTCTTTCCTTTCTTGCTCATTTTTTTCTCTCTACTTTGATGAAATGATTTTTCAAAACTAGCAAAGTAAACTCAAATTAAGAATCCCTTGAGTGAACTTTTTTTATAAACCTTATGTACATCAATTGAAAATTCTTCATGATTTTTGTTCAATAATCAATTAAATTTTAATTTTAAGCTATTGCCAATTTTTCAATTGAATCTACCATGAAAAAATTGTGATTCGAGGGTAAAAATCCACTTAATCATGGGATTCTGACGAAGGACTTGGTGGTGGAATGAGTTTCCGTGAATGCTGCTGCTATAATAATGAAGAGAGAAAAAAAAAGAAGGTAAAAAAAATTGAAAAATGAAAGGAAACTATTTTTTTTATAAATTAAAAAAAAAACAATCTAAAAATTAAAGTTTTAATTATTATTTTTACTTCTCACTTTGAGAGAGTGAACCGCACTTTCTTTGCCACCTCAGCATTCAGGGAGCAAATAATTTCATTTTAAAATAGTTTAAGGGGGTAGTAGGACTCCCGTAAAGTATAAGTGTGTAGTTGAGAATTAGGTAATAGATTAGGGGTCTTTTGGCTGTTTTCTCTTTGAGTTATAATGTCTATAAAGTCTCACCAAAGTCCAATGCGACCACTCATCTTATCATGTTCTAACTTCTATTGTTGACGACTCTTACAAATTACATCATGTTTTAAAAGATTACGAAGTATTCATCGAACAATATTGATATATTTGGAATGATTTTGGAAAATCTAATTTTAGTTATAATGTCTCGAGAGTCTTGCCTAAATCCAGTACGAATACTCATATTATAACGTTCTAACTTCTACTAACACCGACTCTTACATAACATTTTTCAAATATTATCGAAAAGTAATCAATCTGCATCGATATTATAGTAATGCTTTTGTCAAATTTAATTTTAGTTAAATACGAAATAAGAGTAATCATTATATTGGTGTGATACAAATTTCATAAAAGAATCAGTTGAACCGAACCATGCATAACCCTAGGTTTGTAGTTGAGTTTTTATAAAACGGATGTATAAGTCTTATAACACCGATGTGGGACAGGAGATTGATAATTAGTGAAACAATTAATTGGACTAATGTTTGAGTTATGAGTTTCTCATAACACCTTTTTTTTTCCAGTACGAAAGAAACTATTTTTCTTGAAATTGCTTTTAAATTTTTTCATGTTCGATTGGTTATAATTATTGAAAAACAATTTGAAGAAATCCGGCCAAAACACCCCGTATCCCTATCCTGACCACCCCAATGTTTAGAGACTCTGGCCAAAAATCCAATACAAGTATTCATCTTATCACGTTCTAACTTTTACTATTGACGATTCTTACATAACGTTTTAAACAAAATCTAGAAAATTAATTGAACAGTTTTACTATTAATGTCTCGAAAGTCTTTGCCAAAGTCTAGTACATGAGTAGTACTCATGTTATCACTTTCTAACTTCTCCTAGTGACGGTTTTTACATAATACTATTTTATGAAGTGTCGAAAACTAGCTATCGATATATTGAACTAATTTGGAAAAGTGTAATTTCGTTAATATTCAAAGAATCTCGATAGTGTATCGATATTGAAGAAACCTATATGAATGTTATTGATACGAATCAAACCAAACCAAACCATTACAATCCTAATTAAAAAGATGATGGTTCAAACCAATTGACAGACAACTCTATGTAGAGTGGTTTGACTTTGGGAGCTCGTCGAACAAGCCTCAAACTTCAGCCATTGGGCGGGAGCGCTTAGCCCCCCCACAACAAGGAGGGGCGAGTACCCGATTCAGTCTCGGGAACTCAACTCTCACTGTTATGTCAGCTCCCGGGGAGGGCTGCTCTGTTAAGTCAGTGGCTAGGCAGATCAACCTAGCCCCCACTCCCCGGGGGAGAACACAACGTCCAATTCCGAAGAACTGGTTGTCCGAATCATCTTATTGCTCCTACTTAGGTTACAAGCTCAAGTTACTAAGCTCAGCAATATGTGTTGTCTAGTTGAGGTCTTATAAAATGGGCGTATTGATCTTATAATACCGATGTGGGACAGGAGATTGATAATTAGAGTGAACAACATTTTTTAATTTTTTCACGTTTGGTTGGTCTAAAGAATTGATTGTACCGATCACCTTATTACTCCCACTCGGGTTACAAACTCACGTTACTAAGCTCAGCAATATGTGTTGTCTAGTTAAGGTCTTATAAAACAGGCGTATTTGTCTTATAATACCAATGTGGGACAGGAGATTGATAATTCGTCGTCCAGTATGGAAGAAACTATTTTTCTCGAATTAGCTTTTCAATTTTTTTATGTTCGATTGGTTATAATTGTTCAAAAACTCTCGCCAAAACACCCCGTATCCCTATCCTTACCACCCCAATGTTTAGAGACTCTGGCCAGAAGTTCAATACGAGTATTCATCTTATCACGTTCTAACTTTTACTAATGACGATTCTTACATAACGTTTTAAACAATATACAGAAAATTAACCGAACAATATCATGATATGATTTGAATGATTTTAGAAAGTCTAATACTATTACAGTAGTACTCATGTTATCACTTTTTTAACAAGTGTAGATTGAACTGATTTGGGAAAATATAATTTCACTAATATTTGGAGAGTCTCGCTAAAATTCAAGATGAGTATTCATAGTGTATCGATATTGAAGAAAAATCTATATGAATGTTATTGATACGAATCTTATAAAATAACTAATTAATCAAACCAAACCATTACGTTTATTGACAGACTTCTCCGTATAGAGTGGTTTGACTTTGGGTCCTTCGAACCGGGGAGGGCTGCTCTATTTAGTCAGTTGGCTAGGCAAATCACCCAGCCACCACTCCCCGGGAGGGATCACAATATCAAATTCTAAAGAACTGGTTATCCGAATCATCTTATTGCTCCCACTTAGGTTACAAGCTCGTGTTACTAAACTCAGCAATATGTTTTGTCTAGTTGAAATCTTATAAAAAGACTCTATTGGTCTTCTGTCACCGATGTGGGACAAGAGATTGATAATTAGTGAATGAATTAATTTGACTATTGTTCGAGTTATGAGCTTCTAATTACAGCTTTTGTTGCATGTAAATCACTTGTAGTATAGTAATTAAGAGTGGGTGTTTCCGTTGTTTGAGAAACATTTTTCAAATTTTTCATGTTTGGTTGGTTAAAATTATTGGAAAATAAGTTCCCTCAGAATAAGGAAAAAGACTTTTTAAGTAGCACACAACCTGGCCAGCACTGGTTTCTGGTCTTGACAGCACTTAACGCTGCTCTGTTAAGCCAGCCTTGGCACCTTAGACTCTCACCAAAACCTCAACACGAGTACTCATCTTATCACGCTCAAACTAATATATATAACGTAACTATAAAAAGATGATGGTCCAACCAACGAAAGCCTAACAAATCTAGTTGCACCCAACCTGGCTGGGCACTGGTTTCTGCTCTTAACAGCACTTCTGCGCCATCAAACAGGTAACACTGCTCTGTTAACAGCCCAGGAGGTGCGCCTCAGAACCTTAGACTCCCACCAAAATCTCAACACGAGTATTCATTCTATCACGCTCAAACTAGTACTAGTAACTAACGGAAAACCTCAACACAAGTACTCATTCTATCACGTTTAAACTAGTACTAGTAACTATATAACTATAANTTGGTTATTGTTAGTTTGGTACATTGTGCTGTAGTTATGTTCAGAATGCCTTCAATGCTTCATTTTGGGTTAGTGTGTTATCGGGAGCCAAGGGTCAGTGGAAACACATCTCTATCTTGCGCACACTCTAGCCATCTCTAGAGGCACTTTGTTGGAACTACATCATATGTTGTTGTCATCTTTAATATAAATTTTGTGATGTGGATAATAGGAAACTATTTTGGGCGGGCAATGACTAGGGATACAGTTAATAGCTTACTGTCAATCTGATTTAGGTGATGGCCTGTGATGTTGTGTGAGTGAATTTTTAAGTAAATTAGTGTTGACTGGGTGTATGTTAGTAGCGCGTAGTCAATGGCACTTGATTGAAGTATTTTAATTGCGAAAGAAGGTAAGAGTTTGGCTCACTGACTGGAGGAAAGCGCAAAAATCTGCTAATCATGGTTGATAGAATAGTTGATGAGTTACTTGGACTCCATTTTTTGTGTTTGATTGAATGCCTACTGATCTAATCTCGTTCATCCTTCACTCTTGTGATTTAAAGAAACATTACGGCTTTGCTGTGGAGAATCAAAGTTACTTGTTTTATATCCTGATTCTTTACTCGGCAGCTGTCCATGGAGTTGGGTTCGTATCCACAAGAGAAATCCTGTAAGTCAACCGAGTTAAAAACACCTGAGGGACATCAGACTTCTAGTACGAGAAGCAGCATTGTGGTATGTGGATAATACCTGAAACTGTGTAAGAACCTGCAGCGAACCAGCTAGTGATCTTGATATAGTCAAGGATGAAGAAATGAAAATGGCTACGAAAACACTTTAGAGGCCGAAAAACAGGTCTCGGGAGTACAGGGTGGATTGGTTCGCCTACAAAGGAGTTATGAGAACTAGTCAGGCCGGGATAACAGACTACTTATGTTGCCATAAGGAGCTCGATCCAGAAGGTCTTCTAGGGTGAGTGTGATAGAGAAGGTCGGTAGGTGCTATGGCTTTTTGTCTGGTAACACAACCTTATCGTTTAACTCCGGTTAGACTCAGGTTTTCATCGTGTGTGGAGTCAAAAATGGCATTTATGACTTGAACAATGTCACTAGAATCTATGATTATTGGAAATTCGTGTTACATGGCCGATATGTGTACAGTGTACTTTTCTTTAAAGGTCACTGCGGCTATCTCTATCCTTCTCGACCATCTTCAGCATCAGCCAACATGCCCCAGAAAGCAGTCGACAGAGGAAGGAAATATGTAAGAGAGAGAAGAGAAAGTGTACGCTTGCTTGTAAGAAAACACAAACTGATATACGGAGACCAGTAGATTCCTCAATGCCACACTCATTTCATAGCTGGAAACAGGATTTCCTTGATTGTGATCTCGTCTTCCATTTTTATGTGATATGAAACAGTGATAGGGCCACATTTTCAAAAATGTAAAGTTTCAATCGTAAAATTAATGTTGTCAAATGGAAACGTAATTTACCAATAATATCAATATGAAGATAATATCCAAGACTTGTGCTTAAGAGTGTATTTCTGGATCAGATTCTGCCTGATGGCCAGAATAAATTTTATTAAACGATAAGTCGCGCAAAAGTTTTGCTCATGAAATATGTTAGCGGAAGTCAAAACTTGTGACTTTAATGGACATCTGTTCTTATTTTTACTTCTTTCTTGCAGGGAGAGTGAACTAGATTGGGGCAGTTCGACATCCAAATCTGAGGTGAAGCTGACGGATGCTGCGATGTGACGGTTTTTACCGAGTGAGTTTTTTAAGAAGTGTCGAAAAACTGAGCTACGTATATTGAAATAATTTGGAAATTCAGAGTTCGATAGTGTATCGATTATTGAAGAAACCATTATATGAAGTTTTTCTACGAATCAAACAAACCATTACACCTAAAAAAAAGATGAGGTTCAACCAATTGACAGACACTCTATGTAGAGTGGCTTGACTTGGGAAAGCTCGCGAACCAAGCCTGACAAAACTTCAGCCATTGGGGCGGGGATCGCTTAACGGCCCCCCCACAACAAGGAGGGCGAAGTACCCGAATCAGTATCGGGAACCAACGCACTGTTATGTAGTCCGGGGAGGGCTGACTCTGTGTTAAGTCAGTGCTAGGCAGATCAGATGACCTAGCCTCCACTCCCCGGGGGAGGGAGAAAACACAACGTATCCAATTCCGAAGGAAAAACCTGGGTTGTCGAATCATCTTATTGCTCTACTTAGGTTTACAAAGCTCAAGTTACTAAGCTCAGCAATATGTGTGTCTAGTGAGGGTCTTTATAAAGTGGGCGTATTGTCTTATAATACCGAGTGGGAACAGGACGATTGATAATTAGAGGGAACAACATTTTTTAATTTTTCCGTTGATTGGTTCTAAGGAATGATTGTACAGGATCACCCTTATTACTCCCACTCGGACGTTACAAACTCCGTTACGAGCTCAAGCAATATGTGTTGTCTAGTTAAGGTCTCATAAAAACAGGCGGTATTTGTCTGATATACAAGTGGGGACAGGAGATGATAATTCGTCGTCAGTAGGGAGAGAAACTATTTGAGTCGAATTAGCTTTTCAATTTTTTATGTTCGGATTGGTTAAGAGTTGTTCACAAAAAAATGTAAACTCTCGGCCAAAAACACCCGTATCCCTTCCTACCACCCCAATGTTAGAGACTCTGGCCAGAGAAGTTCAATTTCGAGTTTTCAGCTTATACGTTCTAACTTTTAATAATGCGATTCTTATCATAACGTTTTTAAACAATATACAGAAATTAGTCGAACAATATCATGATATGATTGAATGATTTTAGAAGTCTAATACTATAAGTAGTACTCATGTTATCACTTTTTAAACAAGCGTAGATTGACTGATTTGGAAAATATAATTCACTAATATGTGGGAGAGTCTAGCTTAAAAATTCAAGACGAGTATTCAAGTGTATCGATATTGAGGAAAAAATCTATATGAAGTTATTGATACGACTCTTATAAAATAACTAATTAATAAACCAAACCATACGGTATTGACAGGAGTCCTGGCTTATAGGTGGTTGACTTTGGGTCCTCGAAACGGGGAGCTGCTCGTTAAGTCAGTGGCAGGCCAAATCACCCAGCCACCACTCCCCGGGAGGATCCACATGTCAAATCTGAGAGAGCTGGTTATCCGAATCAATTTTTGATTCCACTTAGGTGACAAAGCTCTCGTACTAAGCTCAGCGATATGGTTGTGTCTAGTATGAAATCTTATAAAAACTCTATTGGTCTTCTGTCACCGAGGTGGGGACAAAAGAGAGTGGATTAATTAGTGAAGAATTAATTTGATATTGTCGGAGTTATGAGCTTTTAATTACAACTTTTGTTGGCATATAACAATAACTTGTAGGTTATAAGTAATTAAGGGTGGGTGGGTTGTTTCCGTTGTTTGGAGAGAAAAAAAAAAAGTTTTTCAATAATTTTTTAGGTGGGTTGGTTAAAATTATTGGACAATAAATTCTCATAGAATAAGGGGAAAAAAGACTTTTTTAAGGCGAAACAATTTTCACAAATTATATTTACGTTGATTGATCCTCCTATGGTCCTATCAACAGAGCTAACCCCTACCCTCCACCTATCCCCACCTACGCATGTTTTACAAACGACTCTCGCCAAAAACTAATACAAAAATACCTTATCTTATCGTTCTAACTGTTTTATAGTGGACTATATAAAATCTTAGTCTCTCGTTCAAACATTAACACGGGAGTACCATCTTATCACATTCCAAATTCTACTAGTAGTACCTACATAATGGACTTATAAAAAAGAATGACGTCCAACCAACGAAGCCAGGCAAAATCTATCTAAGTAGCACACAACCTAGCCAGCACTGGTTTCTGGTCTGACAGCACTTACGCTGCTCTGTTAGCCAGCCTTGGCCAATTAGACTCTCTACCCAAAACCTCAACACGATGTGTATTTCATCTTATCACGCCTCAAACTAATATATATAACGTACTATATAAAAAGATGATGGTCCAACCAACGAAAGCCTGACAAATCTAGTTGCACCCAACCTGGCTGGGCACTGGTTTCTGCTCTTGACAGCACTTCTGCGCCATCAAATAGGTAACACTGAGTCAGCCCAGGAGGTGCACCTCAGCACCTTAGATTCCCGCCAAAATCTCAATACGAGTACTCATTCTATCACGCTCAAACTAGTACTAGTAACTAACGGAAAACCTCAACACAAGTACTCATTCTATCACGTTCAAACTAGTACTAGTAACTACATAAGTATGATGGCTAACCAACGAAAGCATAACAAATCTAGTACTAGTAACTATATATAACTAATGGAACTATAAAACCTCAACACGAGTGCTCATTCTGTCACGTTCAAACTATAGCATTAGTAACTATATAACTACACAAAACTATAAAAAGATGATGGTCCAACCAACGAAAGCCTAACAAATCTAGTACCAGTAACCAAATTACTAACGGAAAACCTCAACTCGAGTACTACTCATTCTATCACATTCAAACTAGTACTAGTAACTACATAAGTATGATGGTTAACCAACGAAAGCGTAACAAATCTAGTACTAGTAACTATATATAACTAACGAAACTATAAAAACCTCAACACGGGTACTCATTCTATCACGTTCAAACTAGTACTAGTTACAATATATAACTAACGAAACTATAAAAAGATGATGGTCCAATCAACGAAAGTCTGACAAATCTAGTAGCACGTGACCTAGCCAGCACCTGGTTTCTGGTCTTTGACAGAACTTCTGGGCTATCAAACGGGGAGCGCCGCTCTGTTAAGTCAGCCCAGGAGGTGCACCTTAAATGGCACCCCATCTACTCCCACTCTACGCCAACTCCATTAAGGATTGACACACGACTCAATTACCAAGAAACCAACTAAACCAACTAACACTAAATTTGTCAAATTGATTGTCCCATTCACCTTATTGCTCCCACTTGGGTTACAAGCTTAAGTTACTAAGCTCAGCAGTACGTGTTTTTTAGTTAAGTCATTATAAAATGAATTAATTGGCCTTCTCCTATCGATGTGGGACAAAAGATAGTATAATAGTCTATAGGGAATAAAAACAAAGATTTGGTCATTTGGATCAACAATAATAGGAATTGAGTTAGTTTGCAAAAGAGGATTCTAAATTATTTTTTTCTTCGTATTGTAATATTTGAGATTAGAGAATGAGTGAAAAACAGAGGTTTTTTATGACAAGAATTAGATAAGATGTTATTTATAGCTAATAATCTCAAGGAATTATAAGATTCGTACTAAAATCTAGTGATTGCTCATTATTGTTGCTGAGTAATGACTGAGGAGAATCTCTATCGAACTCGTCTTGGCTAATATCTTTTACGCTATGAAAAGTAAGAGACGCGTATAGTTGTGAACCTGGAAGCATGCTGAAAAGGGCTTCTCTTTCTAGTTCGAGAAGTTTTAGTTTTAAATAAAGTAAAAAATGATTTCTGATTATATAATTAGCGGTTTGTTGGTTTGATTATGACAGTAAGCGTCTAATCGATATATATTATTTATAGTTTATATCATTAAGAGAATCTGATTCATTTGATATGATATTTTTAGACTTATTCCCAAACATAAAAAAAAAAGATCAATTATGCAGTATCATATATTTTAGTACTAGACGTGGAATATTTTTATAATACCAATTACACCAAACGTAAAGACAAATATATAATTTCTGAGGTACAATAGACATTAAAAAGAAAAATGATAGTACAAAATTAAATAAATCAAAAGGACATTTTCAATGTAAGAAAATTGAGGGGGTGCATGTTGGGTGGGTGGGGGGAAGATTAGGTACAACCAAAGTCAAATTTACATCGAACATAAAGGTGAAAGGAACAATTATGTTATTTTTTCTATATTATCGATTTAGTAATCTATTTTAGACTCCGATCAAATGAATTCGAGTTAGAAATTTTTGAAATAAACTTTTAGGAGTTTCTATTAGAGATCTCATAATAAGTTAGATCAAATAAAAATCGAGTAAAGGGCAATCCGTAGAAATGGAAATAAAAGGCGCGCTCTTAGTTGGTACTTCCCTAGCAAACATGAATTTTGCTATCGATTCAATAGCTATATATCTAAACAGAAATAGATTTTTAGAGTATCATATAATTAATATACGATAATGTATTAAATGATTGAGGTTAGACTATTTTTCTTTCGTTTGAAACAACTTCATTATCAAAACTTGAACTCGTAACTTTTAATTAAAGATTGACATATTTATTTGCACCGCGACAATATTTTTTAAAGCCCCCCAAAAAATAGCAAAAGCCAAATTAGTACACAAAAAACCAAAACGTTTACTTTTTTTTTTTTATCACATTCTTTTTTTGCTATTTCTGTTCTGTGCATTTTTCTCAGTTTTTCTTGCTACTGGAAGTTACAGAAGTAGCATATTCTGTTGAGAATTTTTGGGAATATTCCGGCGACCCAGATAAGATTACGGGTGTACGTGTAACTTTGTGATATCCGGCACAAGGCGCGCCACATGTAGCTTCTAAAAGAGGTTTTATTAGAAATGAAATGGGGTCTCAGTAGAGTGTTGGATGAACAAAAGTAGCATATTCTGTGAGAGTTCTTGAAAATCCCGGCGACCCCAGTCAGAGAATCCGGCAAGATTTTGTGATATCCGGACACCATTTTAGATTCTGGGAGTTTGATTGGCAAGGAAGTAGAGTGTTTGTGGGTGGGGTGTGGGGTGTGGGGGGTCAAAGAAGGTTGTGGTTGTTTAAAAATCTAATCTTTTTGTTTAAATTTTATGAGAGTGGGGCAATGATGGTGAATGTTTGTGAAGATAGATTCCATGGGTTCTTGCAAGGAGTGTTGAAGTAGCAAAAACGGACACAAAGACCAGAGAGTAAGACCAGGTCTTGGTTTCTTTTTGCACAGTGTTAGGATGAAGATTAGTAGATAGTAGATAGTTGTTGTTGTATTTCCGTCCGTATAGTAGGCGTAGTATTGCTCCTGTAGTTTCCTTGTAGTTACATTTGTGTTAGTGTTACTATATGTTGGTTATTGTAGTTTGGTTATTTTGCTGTAGTTATTGTTCAGAATGCTTCATTATGCTTTCATTTTGGTTAGTTGTTTATTTGGAGCCGAGGGTCTATTGAAAACAACCTCTCTATCTTGCGTACACTCTAGCCTCTCTAGATGCAACTCAGTGGAACTACACTCAATATGTCGTTGTCATCTTTTCATATAAATTTTGTGATTTGATAATAGGAAACTATTTTTTAGGGGTCAATGACTATGGTACAGTTAATATCTGAATTGTCAATCTATGTGTTGTTGCCTGTGATGTGTTTGAGTGAATTTTCAATAGTAAATAAGGTTGTAAAAACGGTGTTAGTAGTGCTAGCAATGGCATATGATGAAGTTTAATCGCGAAAAAAAGGGAAGAGTTGGCTCACTGAATGGATGACATCGGCAAAATATTTTGCTATCATGATTGACAGGATAGTTGTAGAGTTACTGGCGCCATTTTTGCATTTTATGAGAATACTGATCTTAATCCGTCAGCATTCACTCTTGTGGATATAACAACATACTTTGCTTGCTGTGGGGAGAATTGCAAAAGTTATTTTGTGTATATCATGATTCTTTTACTCGCAGTTGTCCATGGAGTTGTTCGTTATCCCACCACGCGAAAATCCTTGAAGCTAAACCGAAGTTAAAAACACATGAGGGACATGACTCTAGACGTAGAAGCAAAAAAAAAAAGGGGCAGTGTGGTAATTACCTGAAAACGTTGAAGACTGCAGCAGAATCCAGGGATTAGTGATCTTGATATCTTCAAGTATGAAGAAATGAAAATGGCTACGAAACACTTTCGACCGAAACAGGTTCTCGGAGAGGGTGGATTTGGTATCGTCTACAAAGGAGTTATTGATGAACATGTCAGGCCGGGATACAAGACTACTTATGTTGCCATTAAGGAGCTCGATCCAGAAGGTCTTCAGGGTGATAGAGAATGGCTGGTAGGTGCTATTGCTTCTTGTCTGGTTAACAACCTTATCGTTTACCTCCGGTTAGACTCAGGTTTTCATCGTTGTGGAGTTCAAACATGGCATTTTATCTTGAACAATGTCACTAGAAGCTATGGATATTTGAAATTCGTTCCATACCGTTTGTGGTGTGTACAGTGTGTCTTGAAAGAGGTCAATGGCTCTCTCTCTCCTTTCGTCTACCATCTCCGAAATCCATCCAACAATGCCCCAGGCAAGTCAGGGAAAGGAACAGATTGCCAGAGAGAGAGAAAAGGAAGAAAGTGAACGCTGTTAAGAACACACAACACCTGATATCGACCAAGATTCCTTACATGCACACTTATTTATTAGCTGGAACAAAGATTTCCTTGATTTGTGATGCGGCTTCATTTTTATGTGATATGACATAAGGGCCCATTTTAAAGAATTCAAGGTTGCAACCTTAAAAATTATGTTGTTCAAATGGAAAGTAATTTCACAATAATCTCAATATGAAATAATATCCAAGACTTGTGCTTAAAGGTTTACAAACTGCCCCCAAGTATATTTTATGGATCAGATTCTGACCTGATTTTCCGGAATAAATTTTGTTCAAACGATAAGTTGCTGCAAAGTTTGCCCTGAATATGTTAGGGAAGTTGCCAAAAACTTTGTTGCTCTAATGGAATATGTTTCTTATTTTTACTCTTTCTTGCATGCCAGAGCTGAATATTTGGGGCCGGGCCCCACAAAAAAGCTTCGACATCCAAATCGTGAGCTGATCGGATATTGCTGTGAGGCAACCACATAGAATATAGTTTATGGAGTATATGGAATTCGGCAGCCTGGAGAAAAACACCTCTGTCCAGGAGTAACTCAATATCAATGGGATCCATGCTCTTTTTTGGTACAAGGTGAAACTAATCTCGCTTTCCGTAAAAGTGAACGAAACAATACCTCGCTGGATTCACTTTCTACACGTCCAATATGGACTTATAATTCTAATCATTTTCTGCTGTTTGCATTAGTTCATATTATCATTGATTTTCTGCTTTTTGCATTATTTCACACTGTCATATGAAGAGCAGTTGCACATATCCAAGTTATGTCACAAACGATAATTAGAACATAAGAAGTTCAGCAAGTTGTTGTTTCTTTTGTCCGATCCTTGTTAAATGAGATCATAATAGCTGTTCTCTTTCTATGGGAATTAGCATTTTTCTATCTCATTGACGTCTATACATTAGGAATGTGTGCCACTCTAACATGGTCGAGGAGAATGAAAGTTGCTCTGGATGCCGCCAAAGGGCTTGCTTTTCTTCATGGAGCTGAAATGCCGGTAATATATAGGGACTTCAAGACCTCAAACATTTTGTTAGATGCGGTGAGATGTTGTTTTGCTTATGTATATTATTTCTCTTGAAGGTGCTCAATACTTTATATAATTATCATTATAATTTTAGATTTCTTTGCTAGTTTCAATATCCGTCTTTGTTTGGATTTGGATCTGCAGGATTTTAATGCAAAGCTTTCTGACTTTGGACATGCAAAAGATGGGCCAATGGGAGATCAGACTCACGTATCGACTCGTGTTATGGGTACTTATGGTTATGCCGCTCCAGAGTATGTAATGACTGGTGAGTCCAGCATTACCTTGTTGCCAAATATTACACTAGGTAGTTGTTACGTCTAGTACAGTGCTATCTTAATTAGACTCATTAAGAAGGATAGTCAAACGCGTTTTATACCACAATCATCTTCAACCTTGTCGAGCATATGCCTGTCTTTTGAAAATCCACATTACTTTGTCCTTTACCTACGTATTCGCTATCTGTCTAATAACAGAACTGCATACAAATGAAGTACCAAAAAAAAGGGGGATGTTTGTTTTCCATTATAAACTAAATACATTTTCTCTATCTTCTTTCTGCAGCCAATGCCGAACGCCCTTCATATAATCCCTTTCATTTCTGCAAGTTGATTCTCATGGTCGCTTCAAACAATACTAGTTATTATCTCGTAAATCACCTTGAAATCAAGAAGAAGGGACTTCTATGATGATAGATAATAACCGTTTAGTTGAGTAATCATAAAAAAATCAACCCTCATTTTTGTTTATGGCTTGTGATCTTCTGTTAATTTTGGTCAAGTAATCACAGGTACTAAGACGTATAATTGGAACATTCAGGACTTTCTATAACAGCCAGAAGCCCCGATGTTTCTGGCTTATGGGGTCCTGCCCGTACCCCATACTCCCATTGAGATGCTCATTGCCCAGCAAGAAGAGCATCCGACAAGGACTACGGCCTCAGCCCCCGGCTAAATACAACACAATTGCTAAGACCAGCCCACCCCCCGCGGGGGCAAGTTCACAACCCCCCCCGCCTCCCCTGTGACCCTGAAATCAATAACACAAAAGCTCTTTAAGATTACTCGATCCTAGACTAAAAGGACAATACCTCGTCTAAAACTGTCGTAAAGGTGCAGTCTTGCCTAGTCAAGTGCCCTCAGCAAAAACCGAAGAGGAAAGGCAGTTTATGAGTCAAGTAGTTGAAAATTCTTGAGCCCTTCAAGTCCACAAGGGCAAAGATTGAAATGTTCTGTATAAAATCGATATACTTATGATTACAGAATTTGGAATGACTTATGTCCTGGATCTATGTTAGTAGTTTCTTGTCCAGTAGCGTCATTGTTTTGATACAGATTGATTTACGTGAGGAATCTTGTTATGAAGTTTTCCTTCTAATGACCGGCGTAAAATTTTTCTTAAAAATTTTCCGGGGTTTATTGTCTAGCCTTAACGTTCATAATTGCTAAGATGATACATGAGGAATCTTGTTATGGCAGTTCTTCCGTTAATGACGGCCTATATATCTGTTAGTTTCGTGTTCCAGCTAGATTATTGTTTTGCTAGAAATAATACGTGAAGAATCTTGTTATGACAGTTCTTCTTTCTAATGATTGGCGTATCTATTTCAGTTTCTGGTCTAGCTAGCATTCATTGTTTTGCTACAGATGATACGTGAGGAATTTTGTTATGACAGTTCTTCCATCTAATGACCGGCCTATCTATTTTAGTTTCTTGTCTAGCTACTATTCATAGTTTTGTCACAGATGGTACGTGAGTTCTTGTTTGACCGTGCTTCTTAATGATGGTTGTATCTACTTAATTTCTGTCTAGCTAGGTTGTCAGTTTTGCCACAGATGATATGTGAGGAAATTATTGTTGCAGCTTCTCTAATAGTATTGAATATCAAAAAATATTTAAAGAATTTAAAATTTAAAACAATATATATTAAAAAGAAAGTGTTAAAGAAAGGGGAGAGTGCCAATTCAAGAAGTGGTCACAACCCATCAAAGCCAGGTTCACTAATTTTTATCATATATTAATTACGTAATTAGAAGTGGTCACAAACCATGTATCAAATTTATGTATAATTAACTAATTATACCATACGTGATAGCTAGAGTAAGTTATTTATGTATAAAATTATTACGATATTTAATTTGTCACTTAGAAATTTACAATATATTACTAATACATGCAATGAGGAATAACAACGAAATAGTCAATATGTATATAATCAATATCCGCATAATTAATATTTGTATAATTCTAATCGACTATAGGAAATACCATTCGATCATATATTAATATACGAAAATTAAAACATCTCTTTCTGTGTCCAACTAACTTTTTACAATTTATTTTTCTTTAATGAAACAAGATATTTTAGCTGATGATAAATATAGTACTATATTATATATTTTTTGGTGCTAAATCATTGATGGCCCCTTAAAACCTTGACTATGATGTTTGCCATGATTATTGTATGTCAAAGTTTGATAAAAAAAAAACTTTATAATATAAGTGTGACACTTAGGTTAAAAGAAAATTAAACTATTTAAGCTGAGACAAATATAATATTTAAATTGAAGTTATATATTAATCAGACAAAACACATAAATAATAATCTAGCTAGTTTTGCATTTGAATTTAAATGATGAGTCAAAATTATAATCAAACATAACGTTTGCTTAACGAGCTTATTTAGATTAAATTTGCATATCCAGGGCGAATCGAGTAGTTGATGCTCTCACTAAGAAAGAATCATGAAACATGATATTAAAATATTTGATCAATAAAATAAAAAGTCAATTTATTGATGGCTAATTTTAAATTGGTATCGATTTTCAGTTAAACGCTTTAATTATGATTTGTTTATCATTTTGAATAGCTCATGTTTATTGTGTTATTTTTATACTTTCTTTATTTATATGACATAATGGATATGATACATTTATTGACAACGTGCAAAAGACTTATTTAATAAAACATATATTCTTTCTTTTTCTTAACCCCTTTTCAAGCTCGATTATATAGATGAATAATACAATAAAATGAAAAAAACTCTTCAAAATTTTAAAATAGATCCATTTCAAGATTTATTTTTCTCTTCTTTTTTTTAATTATTTGGGAAATGTCACGTGTCATGGATTCATTGACTATTTTTTATTTTTATTCTAAATTCATTATATATTCAAAATTTATACAGTCATTTAATTTATCACTTTACACACTATTTATGAGTGTAACATACACATATTACATATTTTGGTTGATTGTAAAAAAAGAAAAATTCAAAATGACACAATAAACATCGACATACAATGTTTAAAATAATTAAATCTTATTTAAAAAATAATGTCAATTTTAGATGTCCGTAAATAAATTCCGCCAATTAAAATGGTTGTCTACAATATTTTACAAAACGTAAGACTTAAAATTAGGAATAATTTGCTAAATTCCATAGCATGTGGCATGCAATGAAAATAAGGTAGTTTTGTCTCCCTATAGCCCATAGATTTTCTTATTTTGGTTTGTTGAAAATGACCACACCTATACTTCAACTTGCAATTGGTTCACTTTTTTTTAGAAAGAAGTTTCGATCTCGTATTCGATATTCACGTTAAAATGTAAGTAATTTATACCTTTGTTACGTTAAGTGTATTTGAGAGAAATTAAGATTTTCCTGTATACTCAAAATTTAATATCGAGGCTCTTAATTAAGAAAGAATCAGCTCAATATTCGTATTAAAATTTAATAAGTTTAAATTTTTATCGCGTTGAGTCTATTCGATAGAAACATTTCTCATCAAGATTTTCTTTTATACTCAAATATTAAAAATTAGTTCGATCTCGTATTTGAACATGTCATATTAAAAATTTAACCCTTGATTATACTTTGTAATATTAAGTCTATTTGAGAGCAATTAAGTTTCTGTGTTACTCCACCAATTTCCTATCAAGATACCTACTCTCTCTAATTCGGGGCCACACAAAGACACTTAGCTCAATCTCTTATCATTCAAATTTCATTAGTTGTAAATTTTTATCGGGTTGAGTCTATTCTGCTAGAAACGTTTCTCATCAAGATTCTTTTATACTCAAAATCTACAAAATTTAGTTTCGCTCTCATCTTCGCTCTTCTCATTGTGCCCTTTCAGCTCCTTTCTCCTTTTTTTTCTTCCGTCTCTTGCGAGAGCCCACTTAGCAGTGACGTCCCGACCCACAAGATAATCCCCAGAAGAGACATTGTTATACTCAATTTAATATCGAGACTCTTAATTAAGGAAAAATCAGCTCCACTATTTGTATTAAAATTTAATTCGTTTAGATTTTTATCGTCGTTGAGCCTATTAGATAGAAAATGTTTCTCATTCAGACGACCTTCTTTTATACTTGACCAATACACTAAACCCACCATAAAAGGAGTTTTGACTCGTATTCGACCCCGATTCATATTAAAATTTAATTGTTTATACGTTTGTTATATAAGTCTAGTTGAGAGAAATGAGATTTCTTGGATACTCAAAATTAATATCAAAAATCTTAATTAAGAAAGAACAAGCTCAATATTCATATTAAAATTTTAATTCTTAAATTTTATCGCCGTTTGCGCCTATCGCTATAACGTTCTATCAAGATTTCTGTTATACTCAAAATATAAAAATTAGTTTTGATCTGTATTCGAATTTAGATTAAAAGGTATTAATTATACTTTTGTTATATTAAGTCTATTTGAGGGAAATCAAGATTTCATTGTGTACTAATTAATATCCGAAACTCAAGGTAGTTTAATTGGTATACTCAATTTAATATTGAGACTCTTAATAAGGAAAAATCAGCCATATTGTATTTATAAAATTTCATAGTTTAGATTTCTATCGAGTTTTGAGCTATTTGAGAGAAACATTTTTATCAAGATTTCTTCTTATACTCAGAAATATAAAAAGCGAAATAATTTAAATATGTTGCCAACCCCTTTTGATCGTACCTTGCGTTCACTAATCACCCTAATATTTTTTATTGTTATACACAAATGAAACTTGAGTCAAATTCATGAAATTTCATTACTCATATTTATTTAATATAGATCTTGTAAATATGATTTATGTGATCTAATTAATATAACAGCACTATTTTCCCAGCGCCCACTACATCTAATCTTATCAAAATTATTATACAAGTCCAGACAAAGTATGCCGATAATTTAGCCAAAAAATATCAGTAAAATTAGGACAATATGAATGAACACAATTGGAAACACGTGGGGGGCCACACTTTTAAAAGATTATCCACTTATTTGGCTGAAATATATCAATAGTTTTTAAACTTGTCAGTAGTTATTTTATTTAGACATAACGATTTATATCAATGTCATGTTAAAACCAAACTTTTGACTCAAATTTGGTTCAAAATTAACCTAAAACTTCAGTATATACTTCTACGTACGGGAATTGTTGTCATGTTGCGTTTTTCCAAAGTCAAATGACTAAATGTTTTAAGTTAAATTAGATCACATTAATTCGAGATTTAAACAAAAATAGATATTCTAAAACTATATGAAAAATACTATTAATTGTGATTTTTTTTCATATTAATATGATGAAAAAATATATCTTAAAATGTTAGTCAAAGTTTTAATAGTTTGACTCTAAAAATAGAAACTATGACAAATAATATCCATCAGAGAAAATATAAGTTAACTACTTAAAAATATTGCAGTTTTTATTTAAATATTTATGTGAAAGACGTTTTAAAATATGTAGTATTGAATCAAAATATATTTTTTTTCATATATCTAGATAATCATTCGAAAATATTCATATTTTAAGTATCTAACAAAATTTATTAGAGATAATTTATAAAACTATCAATGTATTTGGTCTATATTTTTTTAGATCCTTCTTTAAGTCAATTATCAAACCTAATTTGACTCCAACAAGAGAAAAAAAGTTGAATTTATTGCTCCCTCGATGGCTACTACCCATTAGGTTTTGATGGAGAGTAGATAAAAAAATAATTCGACTTTATAAATGAAAAGAATAATCGTAGCATAAAGTCGATATAAACAATTAATTATATTTCTGTAATTTCACAAGTAAAGTCTGAGAAGAATTATATATATATACACATATAAATTTTATCTTTCGACTAAAGAAAAAGTTATCATATGTGATAAATAAAGAGATAAGGCATAAATACCCTAAGCTATTTACGTGACACGCTTCGTGATTCCACGCAATTGAGGCGTGTGGTAGATATTTAAATGTCACGTAAGCTAAAAACGTATACAAAATTACCAAAAAAATTGGTTCGGGGGAGGGAAAAGAGGATAATAGGACCTTAATTTAATTAAGGTGTGTCTCTGAAATTTCGATCATAGTCTACGAATGTACTTGTATATTTTCCCATAAATAAACTACATTGCTAATTAATCAACGCGTGATTAATAACCTCCACGACCTCCTTCGGATCTCGATGTTCCATTCATATGGAATAGAAGTTGGTCTTGAGTCTTACGAATGAAAAAAAATCATAACAAAAATATTTTATGAATTTAAATCAGTCGAGTCTCAAACAAAATATTGATGAGAGATTAAAAAAATTACAATATATGTAACATTATCCTAAAACAGCATTACGTGTCACAGCAGTATATCCTTAGTTCAACTAATTGTCATTATTATATGTACATAAAATTAAAATAAAATTATTTGGGAATTAAGGGTCAAAAGATGAGCACAAAATATATAATTTGTTTATTTTTTAATAGTAAAAAAATGAATAAAGAAGTAGAAAAACTGGATAAAGTGTCTAGTTTTATTAAACAAAAATTGGTCCACAAGATTAGTGTCAAATACAGAGGGTATAAAAGTGGTTTGGTTTATTATATTTTTTAAAAGTGGTTTTGATTATTATTATTATTTTCTAAAGTGGTTTTAACTGAAAATTAATATAATTGAGATTATTATAAACCAGCAGCTGCCAATTGTAATAGGGATCAGAGTGAAGCTTATTTTTTTTTTTAACATTTGAATATTCATATGAAAAATCTGATTAAATATGAATTTATACATAAGAAAAAGTTTAACTTAATTTTTTTTTGATAAAAATAAAAAATATTTATATTAATTATTTTTTATACTAATTTATGTGATGGAGGTTTGTTAGATACATAATTTAATTTTTAAAAAATGAATATATAATCCTAGATATATTGTGATTTTTTGTTATATAAACCTGAACTTTATGTTTGTTTTGTGTTTTAGAATAAAAAAAATTATGGAAAAATTACATGAATAAATACATTTAAAAATAATTATTGATTTTTGCGATATTTTTTGTTTATTACCATTTATAGCAATATTGTGATACATCTGTAATGTGTATTAAAATGACAAATTTAATATATGCCAATATATATGAATTATACTATTTTTGAAATAATTATGTTGTGGTAAAAAAACTGTTAACATTGGATTATAAGTGTATTAAATGTGTGATAAAGGGATTATCATCATTAAAACGTAGATTATATTTGAATAATAAATTTATCGTTGTACTATTATTAAAGTCTTTGCATATAAATGAATTAAAAGTGGTCAAGTGAAAAAAAATATTATTGCTATAAATGATAAATATTTTTTTTATTATAGTATATTTATGTAAGTTATCCGAAAATAAAAGTCTCACTTTTAAGCAAGAAATACTAAATTTCTTTATTTTTATCCTTTTTTTTATTTTTTATTATGATCATAATGTTCAAATTAATTTACATATTTCAATTAAAATAAATAATAATGTATAAACCTATACATGGAGTATTTCTAATTTATTGATTAAAATTTTAAAATTCACTTATTTAAAAAATGCTTTTTAGAAGTTTCTAAAAAATAGCGATTTGATGTTTGATTAATTTATCACTGACACAACAACTTAATCTTTAAATTATTTTTTAAAAATATGTACTTTTGACTTTTAAAAAGCTTGATTTAACCACCTAATTATATAATCAAAATTCTTACCATTGTATCAAATAATGTTTGAATAATTGAAAAAAAAATTGACACTGTTACACACTTTAACTTATCCAAATTAATAGTTAGATATTTCAATTTTGTAAAATACATATATAAACATTTCAATTTGTTTTTACTATCTTTAAATAATTTGATTTATAAAAGGACAAAATAACAAATATATTTCGAATTATCGTAAACGATATGTAGTCTGTTATACTTTTGATATTGGATTACGTTGTTCAAACATTAGAGTATATATATCCTTCACTCTTACGGAAGGATAAGTAGAAAAATTTTATTTGTCGATTCGATATTTAATAAATATCGCATAGGCGAATAAGACTATGTCATGTGTTTGTCCGTTAGTATATAGGTAGTTTTTGAACGGTAGAGACATCAATGACCAAGAATAATAGGGGTACATGCATACCATTTATGATATTCAAAGATATATTATCCTTTTTTCCTTTAAACATTTACAAAATTTACGTGAGACAACAAAGATGAGTTAATATTTACATATGTATTTTAAAAGTAAACCTCATTCAAATTGTCAATTGAAATCAAGTTAATAGGTTCAACTAGATATTGATTTTTTTTCTTACTCACTAAACAAAAAGCCATCATTAGCATATAGTTTGTGATTAATTAAGATCCTTCACCTAATTAATTAACACTTGCTACAATTTTCACTTTTTTGGCTATAAAAAGGTGTCCTCTAGCTTTGCTTTCTTCACCATTCACAAGCAAAACTCTTTCATTTGCTTCTTTCATTCATACACTCATTTCAACATTTTCTCCATTTTTTCTTTTTTCATTTCTTTCCTCTCAAAGGTAAAGCTACAATTTTTTTATTTTTTTTTATGTACTAGTTAATTTCCACATGCAAAAATAGTCATTTTTTTGGGAGTTTGGTTCAAATTTAGTTCAAAGTTTTGATCTTGGGGAAAAATGTTGATCTTATCTTTAAAGGGTGTTAAAGATCTTGAATTTTTCTTACAAAAATTTCCATTTTTAGTTGAGCTCATTTACTCAAAAACCCAGAAAAAAGAAGTTATTTTTTGATATTTTAGCTAAAGATTCCGACTTTTTTAGTAGTAGAAAGTGATTAAGAACAAACAAGAAGTAATCTTTCTTGAAAAAGTTTTGTTCTTGATCACCCCCAAGAGGTGTAAAGTGTTAAAGAGGACATTTTTGTGTTTTTTTTTTTTTTTTGAATTTGTAGAAAGTGATCAAGAACAAAGTAGAAGTAATCTTTCTTGAAAAAGTTTTGTTCTTGAATCTTGATCATGATCATAATCACCCCAAGAGGTGTAAAGATTACATTTTGAGGTTTGTTTTTGTGTTCACATAGTTTTTGTCACCTTTGTCTCAAAACTGTTTTTGTTCTGTTCTGTTCTGTTCTGTTCTCATTTGTTTGTGGGGGTGGGCGTGGGGGTGGGGTGGTCTTGTTTGTTGGTGTCAAAATTCTTAGTTTTTAAGTATACCTTCATTTTAAGACAAATCTATCTTCATGACATAGCTGAAGTAGTTCCTGTTTGCTTTAGTCATCAATTCTTGTTCTTTTTCATAGTACATTTGCTATTTTTCTAATGAAAAATTTACTTGGGGTTTTCTTAAAGATCTTGTTTTGTTTAGTTTTAACTAAGATTTGATGTTTTGGTTAAATCAAGATTGAGAAATGTAGTCCATTTTGTAACAGAAAGTTTACTGTAGATTCTTGTTGTGGGGTCTTCATTGAGTTATTTTTATATATATATATTTTGTAGTTTAGTCTTTGTTGTAGTCTTGGTTGTAACGCATAGGCGTTGTCCTTTTGCCACAAACGTATTTGAGTAAGAAATGTAACTAATGTCATCCTCTTTGGTTGGTTTTGGTTTTATTAGTACTATAGTATTATACTCAGTAGCGGAGCCAGAATTTTTAGTTAATGAATTTTGGGTCTAGATTCCGGATACATTAAAAAAAGAAAACACCCTTTAGACGGATTACAGTAGAAGGTTCGTAGGTAGTAGAGTGTTAAGAGTGTTGTATCACTATACTAGTAGTGACTAGTCGTAGTATTACTCATGTAGTTTCTATATGTTCAGAATGCTTTGTTATGTATTTTTTATGGCTCCTTTCACTGTCTTTATTTCTTTTTTGAACTGTTTTCCTTGAGCCGAGGGTCTATCGGAAGCAACCTCTCTATCTTCAAGGTAGAGGTAAGGTTTGTGGACATTCTATCCTCCCTGACTTCACCTTGTGAGAATACACGGGTATGTTGTTGGCTCCGCCCTCGACTATATTAGGTGAAAGGTATGAAAATTTGAAGTGGTAACATTGTGGATGTTAAAAATTTGGTGATTCAGTGAGTTTTTAGTTTGTCATTTTCAATTTTTCAATGGTTGTACTAATGTAATGCTATATAAAATTTTGTTTGGTATTCGGATAAGCTGAGGTGGACTCTTCTACTAACTGCACCAGTGTATGTTTTGGTTGTTTACAGTTGAACTTTGTCTGAGGATTTCTCATCTGCTGAATCAATTACAATGGCTGAACGTGTTCTGACTCGTGTTCATAGCCTTCGTGAACGTGTTGATGCAACTTTAGCTGCTCATCGCAATGAGATACTGCTGTTTCTTTCAAGGTATTAGCCTAAGATATATTCTTGTTTCTTAGAAAGAAATTTAGTTGGTATGTGTAAAAACGCTAGGTGATTTCTTTCTATATGTCTTAAGTGTTCATGAGTAGAGTTTTTCGATATCTGTGCTAGTCGGAGGTAGTAGCTATGGTAAAATAGTCTAGGCGCATGCAAGCTGACCTGGACACGACAGTTACTAAGAGAAAAGATTAAGTTGGTTTGGATATGTATGTGATATATTTATACTGGTTTTGGTTATCACAGGATCGAAAGCCACGGAAAAGGGATCTTGAAACCTCACGAGCTTTTGGCTGAGTTCGATGCAATTCGCCAAGATGACAAAGACAAACTGAATGAACATGCATTCGAAGAACTCCTGAAATCCACTCAGGTAATTTGGGTTTGTCTATTTGTGTCACCAAAAGATCATATATGTATCATTTTTGAGTTTATATATGAATGCTGCTATGATATGTTATATACTAGGAAGCGATTGTTCTGCCCCCTTGGGTTGCACTTGCTATTCGTTTGAGGCCTGGTGTCTGGGAATATGTCCGTGTGAACGTCAATGCACTAGTTGTCGAGGAGCTGTCCGTCCCTGAGTATTTGCAATTCAAGGAAGAACTTGTCGACGGAGCGTACGTTTTAGACTTTTATGTGCTACAAGAATAGGCTACGAATTCATTGTTCAATGTTAAGTGTGTGCTTTTCCCTGATGCAGCTCAAATGGAAATTTCGTTCTCGAGTTGGATTTCGAGCCTTTCACTGCATCCTTTCCTAAACCAACCCTCACCAAATCTATTGGAAATGGAGTTGAATTCCTCAATAGGCACCTCTCTGCCAAAATGTTCCATGACAAGGAAAGCATGGCCCCGCTTCTCGAATTTCTCCGCGCTCACCATTATAAGGGCAAGGTAATTTGTTAGTCCCATTCATTGATAAGTTTAATTTGTGCATGTTACTTTACGTATTAGAATTATTAGAATAGTCAGTCAGAGGCGGATTCAAAATTTGAAGTTTGTGGGTATAACGATTAATTGGCTTCGATGCAAAATATTTAGACATTTCAAAAGTTTGCGAAAAAAAACCATTTCTCCGTCCCAGTTAAGCTGATCTACTTGCAATTGAAATCACACTGATTCATCATCACAGACCACATTCAGGACGTGTGGAGATAGCAGGAAGGTATTAGCATCAATTTGCTTTCTTTGAAGTAACTTTATATTCTTCCTTCCCGCTCTTAATCCTTGTCGATTTTTCCAGCAAGGACACTGTAGGACAATATGAGAGCCATATGGCATTTACAATGCCTGGATTGTACAGAGTTGTTCACGGCATTAATGTGTTCGATCCCAAGTTCAACATTGTCTCACCTGGAGCTGATATTAACCTCTACTTCCCGTACTCCGAAACGGAGAAGAGACTTACAGCATTTCACCCTGAAATTGATGAGCTGCTGTATAGTGACGTTGAGAATGACGAACATCTGTAAGTTTCTACATTAGTAGCACATGTCTATGTTACGTATTTATACGACAGATACGTATTCAAGATTTAAATTCTATGGGTTCCATCATTTTATGGTTTTTAGCATTGAACCTATTACATTTTTAAAACAATGAGTTCATATAGACTACTTTTTGCATATTAGTGAATTTTTATACATAAATTTATGCTCGGTATCAGAAGTACTGGGTATTGTTCCGTTGGATCAGCGAGCTTGTGCTAAACAGGTTGTGTTTTTGTTGCAGGTGTGTTCTCAAGGACAGGACTAAGCCAATTTTATTCACAATGGCGAGGTTGGATCGTGTGAAGAATTTAACCGGACTTGTTGAGTGGTACGCCAAGAATCCACGACTAAGGGGATTGGTTAACCTGGTCGTAGTTGGCGGAGATCGAAGGAAGGAATCCCAAAGAGTGGAAGGCAGGGGCACAGATGAAGAGTGTTGTTATGAGCTCTAAGAAGATCTAATAACTTGAATGGCCAATTCAGATGGATTTCTTCCCAGATGAACCGAGTGAGGAATGGTGAGCTCTACCGATACATTGCTGACACTAAGGGAGCTTTTGTGCAGCCTGCATTCTACGAGGCTTTTGGTCTGACTGTTGTCGAAGCAATGACTTGTGGTCTGCCAACATTTGCAACTAATCACGGTGGTCCAGCTGAAATCATCGTTCATGGAAAATCCGGTGTGCCGGTTTTCCATAGGACCATATCACGGGAGCAAAGATGTGATCTGCTAGGATGATTCTTTGAGAAAGGCAAGAAAGAAGAGCATTACATCTGGGAAACCCATTTCGACGGGTGGTCTGAAGCGCATCCAAGAGAAGTAAGCAACTTTTTCTCTGACACTAAATCGGAATTTCAGGCATAGTTGATTGATATCTTATCGCGTTTTTTTTACTACTATACAGGTACACTTGGCAAATCTACTCCGAAAGGCTATTGACACTGGCTGCTGTTTATGGGTTCTGGAAACATGTTTCTAAGCTTGATCGTCTAGAAATCCGTCGCTACCTTGAAATGTTTTATGCTCTCAAGTACCGTAAGATGGTGAGTTTCGTGTTTACGATACAGCTACATTCTCTTAGAGAGAGTCATTTAGTGTTGGAAATTCCTAATGAAGCTTTGGTTTTTCCTTTTAGGCTGAAGCTGTTCCATTGGCTGCTGAGTGAATGAAGGTCTGCCTGTTTTTCTTTGAATAAAAATGAAGTCTTTGACAAGTAGAGGCTTCTGTCTAGTGTTTCATTTCCATTTAGTATGCCCCCCCCCCACCCCCCCCACCCCACCCCTTTGCTTTATGTTGTACTTTCATTTGGTCATGTCAATGTAGGTTGGAGAATTTCAGCTGTTAGTAGTATGAATAAGAGATCAAAATTTCAATCTTTAAGTTATCAAGAAAACATTGTTTTGGTTTGCCTGTTGTCACTTTCTATGAGTCATTTCATTATAGTCACAATCTATGTTTGCTCAGACTCTTCAAAAATGTCGATGGTTGCGTGATGAATACTCCAAATAGTGTTATTTTGGAGAATTTGACAAGGGTGTGACAACACTTTTGAAGAGTCAAGAGCAATATAGGTCACAAAACATACATACCTTGTGATTTTACAAGTGAGTTTCGAAAGAGTATAGTGCATGGAGACCTTATAGGATCTTAAAACATAACATCCCTGTGTGATCTTACAAGTGAGAAAGAGTATAGTGTATGGAGACCTTATAGGATCTTAAAACATACGTACCTGTGTGATCTTACAAGTGAGTTTCGAAAGAGTACAGTGATAGGATCTTGTGTGAGGTAGAGACGTTATTTTCGTTAGACTACTTAACTCAAGAAAAGCAATGACATTATTAGTTTGCATATATTTTCTAAAAAGAGAATGCAATAATACATATGTATACTAATCACACTCTGCAACAATATTTCACTATAACGATAAAAAAAAATTGGTATCAATTTTTCAAGTTATGTTACACTATCCGTTATCTTATAATAGTATTTCACTCGAGGAGTCAAGATGATATCCAGACAAACAATGTCGTTATGAAAAAAAGGAAAAAAAAAAGTTAAAAGAACAGAGTTTGCATTTTCAAAGTAGAGAACAGAGATTGCAGAAAAGATACATGCATGTAACACAAATGTAACAAAACATCAGATGTTTAACAACTTTTTCAGAGAAAAATAATGTAAACATTTGACATAATTAAACTAAGATACAAAAAAAATGACTTGACAAAATTATGGAACATGTGAACTTTATCTTAATGTATAACATAATATAAAAACTTACAATTACGAAAAATGTTATTGCACGATTCCAAAAACACAAATTTAAAAATGCTTTAATTTTAAATTACGTGTCAAGTCAAACACATTGATACAAAATAGAACAATGGTATAGAAAAGATGAATCAAATATGGGTCATAGGTCCATCCATTGGGCCTAGCCCAAACAATTGGGCTTATATACACACTGATTGGATTTGGATAATTAGTCCATTATTATGCTCGAAACCAAATTAAATCAACCAATCTCAAATAAATACTTACTCGCACTCAATATTTACGTCAAATATATAAATCTACTATACTAATTGTTTTGGATGTCTATTTTACTAGTCATTTTCCTTGTCCTTTTGGAGTCAAGGACACTCAATTTTTGCCAACCCGAGTTATAGCGATGGACAAGAACAATTCTCAAAAATGTTCAAACATGTAATAAGACGTCATATAAGATATAAAATTATCAAGTAGGATAAATATATTTATTTTTATTCAATTTATGAATTCAGATGAACTCGTAACTTATACGTTGGATAGGTCCATGTACATAAGATTTTGGGGGGATACAAGAACATTGAATTGAGTACATTTTTTTTGCTATGTATGGAGTGATTTGACTTACAAAGAATGTTTCTAAGATTGTGAATCCATGTGTTGCTCACATGGCTATTCTTGAGTACTACCATGTGTGTGCCATCTTCAAGATTTGAGAATCTTGACCAAGAAAATAAATATGTAAACTAATATTCGATTGAAATCAGTGTTTCTATATATTTTTCGTTGAGAAGATGTTTGTCATGAACGATGAAAAATTATAAAAATTTGTTTGGACATATAATGATATCATGATGATCGATACTAGATATAAATGACTTCATTCTATTTTAGGGAAAAAATATGACTCAACTTCTCAACTAGAGTTTACGGTGAGACTTGTTGACATAATGCATGTGTTGAAACATAGGAACTTGAAGTTGTATGACCAATATAGTTGTTTCTGAATTAAAAAAAAAATTATCGCTAATTTTATTTAATGATAATTTTTTGGAAATATATTTTTTTAATTAGTGAGTAATATTTTAGCATAGAGAGGTTTCCCCTTCTAATAAAATCAGATAAAAAATCAAATCAAAAAGTTCCAAACTAAAAAAGACATCTTTTACTCCTATTTATTTTTTTTTTTTTAAAATCCAAATAATTAGCCAATTATGATAAGCTTTTCTTTTTCTTTTTTTTTGCTTTTTCTTCCTTTTTGGTATTTTATTTATTAATTCAATATTATTAAAAACTATCAATGGCAGAGCCTTGGATAGGACAAAATTTTCATGGAATTAATACATTTCATGAGGACCCTTCTAAAAGTTAAAATAATTTTTTTTTAAAAAAAGCACATAAAATATCAACAATATAATAGAATCCAACAAAATTTATTTGGAGGGAAAAAGAAAACCCTTCAATATTTTTATATTTAGGTCATGGATTAAATACTTTTCAATTATTGATACGCGTGATTAAAAGGTCACAAATTCAAGCGATAAAAATAATATTTTGGATACATCAAGATTTAATGTGGTCTAGCAAATAACGCATATAGCGAACTTAGTGTATCAGGTTGACTTTTTATTATGCGAGGAATATATTTTGATTTTCTTCGTGATTATAAAGGAATTTCAATTTAATCGTTTGGTTGCATGTTATGACATTATATGACTCGACATATTTATACGCGATGTTTTTGATTCCTTTAGATAGGACATATGTTATATTTAGCATATTTTTAAATGTATATTAATCTCACGTATGAAGCAATGAAACAACTTAATTAACATAACACAAGGATAATTAATCACATTGTGGAGCGATTAATAATTCTGAAAATTTATGAAATATTCACAATAAAAAATACACATTTCAAATACTTCTAGTAATTGACGATCAAATATGCATATTAAAAAAATTTCAATGAATAAAATTAAAATTTACTATATGCAAGGACCAAATGTACTATATTTAACAAAAATTATGATTTAAGTGTTCAAATTTCTATAAATTAAGATAAGCAAAACAATTTTTTTTTACTATATATATTAAAAGGAACCTTATAAAACAAGAGATAAATCTTGAAAAATGGGATTTTTTATTATATATTAAGATTAAAAATATTTGTCATGTTTAAGTTCATCTAACCTTTTACCTACAAGTATTCATCACTTCTTTTTATTTTTATCCTAAAACTTTAACTTTGCTTTCATTTTCAATAATTTTAGTGTTCTTCACTATATATCAATCAGTTTTTTAAAAGACTCTACTGGGACTCGTCTCGGGGCTCGTTCTGGGGCGGAACTCTAGCAAAACGACTGAAGACTCAAGTGTGAGACTTAATTCTACAAGACTTACGCCTTAAGCGCCCGACTGTACACCCACGCTCAACGCCCAACACTCGTGACTCGCCTAACAGATCTTACACAAAATTATGTGTTGAATCTATAATTAACATTGTTGACCCTCATAATTCTTGAATAAATGAATGATACATAACTTTTTTAAATCATAAATACCAAAAAAATTGAGGTAACTCACACAACACCATTATATCACTTATTTACTATTTGGAATACAATGAAAGGTAATGAGATATTACGTACTTTCTCTTAAAAATATGTACAAAATTTACTTTTTCACTTATCATTGGTCTTCCATTGTTTTCATATGTCTCAAAATTATCATATTTTTATTTAACTATTTGCAAAGTAATTTTATTTGTATCTCATGAAGAGTGATGTTTATCTTTCATCAACTATAATTATAATCTTCGTTCTTTTGTTTTAATAGATTATCAATACTTATCTCATAAAAAGTCATAATATCATTTCATACTATTATAAACCTGTTGTCGCATAAAAAATGTATTGGTAAATCAGTGAAAGAAATTTGAATTCATATAGTGGAAAACTATAAAATTTGAAAGATACTGAGACTACGCCCCGTAGCTTCATTAAACTTACGCTTCGTGTTTCAATGCTTACGCCTCGCTCCGTACTGTATAAAACGCTTTACCTCACACCCCGTTTTTATAAAACACTGATTATCAATCTCTTTACATTGAACTAATTCAATGAATTATATTAAGAACTTAAATGGAAATATAATATAATGAACTATTGGGTGTATTTCATATGTAACTTTCCTTATTCCTACAAAAAGTCATACATACATTGCACAAAGATGAAAATAAATAAATCATGCTTTTTCCGTCTCAGTTTACGTGATAGACTTTATATCTATAGTTGATTTTAAAAATAAAATATATTTCTATAATTATTTATAATTCAACTTTTAAAAATGTTAATTTTATCCTTAATAAGATGATTTATAGATGTACAGAAATATATATGATTATAAATTTAAAATATCAATCTTGCTTTTCTATATTATCACGGATAAAGTGAAATAAATACATATAAATTACAATACACTTTGGCAAAAAATATTTATTTTAAAACTACTGATTATCTCGTCTTTTCACCTTCGTCATTTTTTGGGATAATAACACTTTGGTCCCTAAGTTATTACTAAATTCTTTTTTGGTCCTTATGATATATTATTATATATGACGAGATATATTTAATTTTCAATTAGTTAAAATATGTTTTTGGTCCCTTCGTTTAGAATATATGTCATATTTGACTATTTATAGAATTATACAAACTATTGACAAATTGAATTAAGGTAGAGTAATAATTGATTGACACGTTTAATAATTGGAATTTGTAAATATTTACGAGTAAAGAAATTAATTTAAAACCAAACAAGTCGACTAATTGAAAATTTTAATATGTTATAGTCAAAATCATAAGAGTATTAAATATAGCATTTAGCTTAAAAATGTTGGTTATACGAATGAATATTAGAGAATACATATAGAGCACTTTTGTTTATATATAAAAAATAGTGAAATTCACAAGGTCCTTTCAACTATGTCCGAAATGTCAGAACGACACTATACTATACTGAAGATCGTGGATTACGTCGCACTGAAGTTATTTTATCGTAATTTCAAGACAACCCCTTTTCGGCCGTACGTGACAATAACTTGAAAAAAAGGTCAACCAGCTTTGGGGTTGGCACGACAATATAGTAGTCCCAATAGTCAAAATGATAAAAAATTATTAATAAAATAAGTTGAGGGGGATAATTGGACTGTATTATAGATAGTAAGTGTGTCTCTGAGATTAGTCAAACATAGATGAGGGGAGTACTGTATGCCGCATATTCCTAAAAAAAATAAATCAAGAGGGGGATTTATGTATTGTTACACGTTTAATATAATTTCTTTGATTGATTGATTAATTAGTGAGATGAGGATCTAATTATTCCTATGATTATTTTAATTAATTAATGAAGAGTTGATTATTCTCTCAACAAAAAAACAAATAAAAGAATCTAGGTCTTTATCACCTCTACTAAATTGTCTTCATACAAACAAAGCTACTTAAAAAGGAAATTCCTTTCAACTAATTCTTTTTATATATCTTTAAAAAAAAATATTCATAGCTAATCAATCTTCTAATTAAGATTATAAAAATATATAAAAATAAACAAAAGCTAAAAAAAAAATCAATTGGAAGTTCGGATGCAACATGCATGCACCTAATTGTGTAATATAGCAATGCATAAATCTAAGTTTTATATGTTTTAATATAAATATCAAATTCGGAATATTAAATTAAAAAAAGATATATAACATAAGAATCAATTAAATGAGTTTTTTTTTTACCTATTGAAATATAATATAATTTTAAAAAGAGATTCAATTGAATCCCCTTGTACGTTCTAAATATTTACTTTTCATTTTGTTTATATTTCAATAGAAAAAGTTATTGTATATTATTGATGACAAGTAAGTACATGATTTGATAAAGATAGATTCAATACCGACCTCAGATTGATACATTCGTCGAAAAATGCGCAAAAATTGAATCAAACCCCACCTATATTAAAGGGAAAATTGGTATATAATAGCAACTAATTAAACCCTAAAATAAATTGAAGTAGCTCGGGTTTGATTTAATTATGCTCCATAGCAACGTTAGTCAAATTGCCAGCGTCTCTCTCCCAGAAATCTCGCTCGCCACTCGCCATTCTCCTGCAGCCCCTCGCCTCTATCCCACGCTGCTCTTTAATAAACAGAAGTGTACTATTCCTGTTTCTGTTTTGTATAAAGCGGGAGAAAATTGTATACACCATGCAAATATATATCTTCGTGTGTATATACATTAATTATCCACTTTACGAACATTTTTACTTTCAATATTGACAGGTAAAAGGTCAACGAATTATACAATGCAATTATGACAATTGGCAGTGAATACAATTTTCCGCAAGCTTATCCAACATAAGTGTATAATTGTTGTTTCTTTTGTAGTATTAAGTGCGAAGAGAAGAACATATATCTCTTCGGCTATCACACGTAATATTGCAGCGACAATAGGCAGTGAATTAACATAATTGTGCAAATCATACAAGTGCATGATAGGGATCTCGAATTATACATTGGGTCTAAAGTATTGCCGAGTCGAATCTACAATTTAGGCGCGGCTTATACACTTGTATATGTAATAGCAGCGAATTATACAGTTTGATGTTTGTATGGAAGCGCAATATGCAAAGTTTGTTTATAAAGCATCAATTATAAAACTTTTGTTGTGCTATATATTAAAAGTTGCGGCCATATATAAATTAAAATAATATTTGAGGCACATAGTTCTGTGGGTTTAATAACTTCTGTCTGCAGACGCAATACACTTATTTTTTACTTTGGTAGGTAAGCTAAATTGAACAAACAAGAAAAATTTGTAAATAAAAAAATAGGTTGTTGGCCTTGAAATTCTTAAACATTGCATATAGTCATTAAAAACAAGAAAATATTATTGTGGACAAGTGTCCAAAACCACCAAAATTCGAGGAAAGATTTGCAATGGGATATTTGAACCAGAAATCTAGATTTGAATTTCGAGTTTTGATTATAAAATCGTTTTTTTTTTTTTGATAATTTCATTAATAAATTAATATTTTATTTTATTTTATTTTTTATTGGGTTTAAAGGAGAAAGAAAAATTAGAGATGGAATTACAAGGCGAGAATAAAAAATATATAATTATTATTTTGTGATTAAAAGTAATTTCTTTTTTTCTTGTCTATGCATATAACAAAAATAAAAATAAGTACTATAATAATTGTGGTTTCAAAAAACCATGTACAAAATTACTCAATTTATGTTAGTTCATCTTTTACATTTCAAATTAAAGAAATTCATATTTTTTATATGAAAAAAGTTTCATTTTTTATTTTATTTTTTCAGAGCTTGAAAATTCTTTAAGACTGATCGAGAGTCAATCAAAAAAATCTCTCAAATTAGGGGGCAAGGTGAATGTATATATTACCTTATTCGTAATGAACTAGTACAATTAACTAAATATATTATTATTATTATTATTATTAAAATTTATTTCCTTATTCTGAAAATTTAACTTTCTTTTAAATTTCACATTCATTGAAATAAAGAGAAATGACTCACGTATCACTTGAATTGTGAAATAATCAAACCTTTCAAACCTTTATATTTCGAGTTCAAGATAGTGTAACGAGTTCCAAACATCAAAGTCCAAACGACGTCCGTCTATGTATTCATTGTGTCCCTTAAAAGGGGGGTCCAAAGTGCTCACTGGTTTTTAATTTTTCCTGCCACAAAATTTGGCACCAATTGTACACTAGCAAGGCCCCCCTCCCCAAGGTTTTTTAAACAAAAGCAATTCACAGCTAGTTTATTTTTATTTTTTTAAGAAAAATGCATATATCTCTAGCTATATATATATTATATATAGGTAAGCCTAGTCTAAATCGTACATAGCGTATTTTCTTTCTTTATAGATTTTTGATATTGATTTTCTGTCGTATAAATTAAGCATATATCTTTTTATACTAACGAACATAAGTATTGTGTCATACTGTTCTTCACAACGAGCGCGACATTTAATTAAATTAGCGAATCGACTAAAGTCGAGAATTGGTCGAACACGTTTTCCTTTTAAGAGGAGGGTCTTACCGTTATAGCGATGACATATTACTCTTGTTAGTGAACGACATGGATACCTAATATCTCAAAAATATAATAAAAGATATTTGCATACTATTTATGATAGTTCATGATATATTTATCTTTTTCCCCCTTTTTTTATAATCAATCCTATTTTGTGTGACATATCATCTTGTTTGATATAATCCAAAAAGAACAATATTCTGCCTTTTATATTCAAATAAGTAACTTCCAGTCTTTTATTTAGGTTCTTACTAAATCTATTTACAGCGAAAAAAATCAATATTTAAGTTTTAGTGATTCAGTTTTTACGATTATTCTCAGCAATGAACACATATTATTATTAAAATTATGGTTCATGTCTAATATTTATTGGTATTCTTTTATAGGTTTGTACATATTTATATACACACTCCGTATGAAAAATATTATGGATTCAATTTATTTCGAATTTTCAAACTTTACGATTCAATATTTAAAGCTCTCAATATTGAACCTGTTATATTTTTTAAAATCATGAATTCATATATAGTATTTGTTGAAATTTTAGCAAATCTATCTTCCAACATAAGTTTATGTTGCGCATATATTAGATCCACCCTTGAATTCAACGCCCATATATAGCCAAAAAAAACGATATCTGTCTTTGACTTTCACAAGTCTTTTAGTTTAATATAAGTATAATAGAAAAGGTAAATATTTTTAACTACAACCAGATAATATTCAAAACTCACTCATCCAACTAAATTTAAACTCACATAATATTTAAAACAGACTGATCCGACTAATTTAGACTAAGGGTCCACTCAAAAGTTAAAAACCCCACATAAGCAATAAGTCCCAATGTCTTTAAACTCCCTTTATATATGAACCTTCCTCTTCTTTTCTCCCAAACACCAACTCTCTTTCATATTCAATTTTTTCAAAAAAATACAAAACCCCTTTCTATTTTATCATAGTCATGACTAAAGGAGGTAAACTCACAAAAATCAAGTCAGTCTTGAAAAAAATGCAATCTTTCAAACTTGGTCGTGTTAATAGCATTAACAACACAATCATGTTGGAAAACAATGCATATAATTCATACGAAGACGACAACAACAACAACAACAACGACGATAATTTACACCCAGTCTACGTTGGAAAATCGAGACGTAGGTACCTAGTAACGTCCGATGTTATCGATCACCCTCTTTTTCGAGAACTTATCGAAAGGAGGAGAGGTGATTCGGAAGAATATGTTAGTGTTGGATGTGAAGTTGTTTTATTTGAACATTTGCTATGGATGCTTCAAAATGCTGATCCACAACCCGAGTCGATGGACGAACTTGTCGAGTTTTATTCATGTTGATTGATTCAGAATTCAGAATGAACGTGATCTTATTAATAATATATATATATATATATGCATACATTTTGAAATTTATTTTATTTTTTTTCTTCTCACTTATGTACAAATAGTTCTGAGTTATCAAAAGTAATATGTTCAGATGAATCTGCTGAATTCTCCACGTAGTTAGTGAGTTTTGTTTGTTTTGTTGTTGTTATTAGATTTGTTGATTTGATTTTGATTAATTAACATGAATGTTCAAATGGATGTTCTCACAATAGAGGGAAAATTAAGACTAATTATGGTTAATAATTACTTATTGTTTCTTCAATGTGTATATGTTATTGTTGCATTTTTTAATATGTGCATTTATTTTTATACAACTTTTATGGAAAAATTTCCAGCCTTCATCTTTTTCTATCTGGTATTAATATTCATCTTAAAGTTTTTTCCTTTTTTTTAATTATATATATAAAAAAATAAAATAAAAATATAAATACTTGTTTTTTGCTCTTTGGGGACCTAGCTAGTAACATGGATAAATGTTGCATGTTGGCAATTTTTTCAAAAGAAAAGAAAAAAAAAGGTACAGTATGATACACAAAATATTTTATATTTATAAAGTGTGATATAAACAGATTATCCTAACATAAACGTCACTCGCTAGCTCAAATCTATAATCTATAAATCATACAAAATTAAT
The DNA here is from genome assembly GCA_027704765.1 of Solanum habrochaites. Taxonomy (NCBI): domain Eukaryota; kingdom Viridiplantae; phylum Streptophyta; class Magnoliopsida; order Solanales; family Solanaceae; genus Solanum; species Solanum habrochaites. The sequence continues at coordinate 2,685,739 of JAKWJA010002500.1, read as the reverse complement.
TTTATTTTTTTTTACTTTAAAATAAGTGTTATCCATTTTAATTATCACGAGAAAGAAATATGTATTCTACTAAATCATTTAAAAAATAATTATGACCCTTTTCCAAATTTTGTATAAAAATAAAATATTTTGTGTATTAAACTATTTAAATAAATTATTTAAATTGAATGGAGGGGTCCCAAAAAAACTACTCATCTACCAACATCATAAGTCATAAATAGCAAAAAAACTAATTAAGTGGAGTAGATCACTTCATCTTATTGTTGAAAAAAATAAAACAAGATAAAACATTATGCTAAATTTTAGGATCTAGATGTACATATTAGAGGTAGACATTAATATTCTACAAGGTGTAGGGGTCTCATCTCCCAAAATTTTCACTATACATATGTTTTTTTCCTCATTGATAATCGATATCTGTATTGAGGTTTAATTAAATTTATATTGAACAGTTTTATATTAAGAGTAAATTATTTTTTAATTTGTACTTAGCATGATTTGAATTCTAGATTTCTTATTAAAGATGAAAAAATATTTATGGCTTCAACCCACAAATTTTTTTATACTAAATATTACTTCTATTTGTTGTGGAGACGATATTTTGTTGGGCACAGAATTTAAGACAAACAAAAGATATAACTAAATAATAAATATTTGTATAATTATAAATCATCTCAAAATATAAAAAAAATATAGTAGTCTCTCAATTTACGTGATGCTATTTTGATGAGACATCAAATATATAACAAAAACTTTTAGGAAACTTAGGGTAAAACAAATATTAAAAATCTTTGTGTATTATAAATTATTTCTGAAGACTATAGGTGACAACCTAACATAATAAGGAATTTATTGTTATTTTATTGCTATTTTAGAGTCAGATTATAAAAAACTTTTGATTAAATTTTAAGATGTATGTTTTTTTTTTATTTCATATAATATGGCAAAAAAAGGTAATTTTATAGTACTTCATATAGTTTCGAATAACTATTTTTTTGTTTAAAATATCGAATTAAGTAATCTAATTTAAACTTTGAAAATTAGTCAAATTGATCTTTTCGAAAGGCATAGACAAACAATACGGACAGATGGGAACAATTTACTTTCAAATCATACAATTTTAATTAGCCAAGTAGTCTAATAACAAATACAAAATTTAAGCCAAAACTAATAATTTTTTCCCGAAATATCATAAGCGGAATGTTATATTACATACTTGCACCAACACTACTTGTGCAAAATTTAACATTATCTCATCGGTGTCGAAGCTAGAAAATAGTTTTATCGAATAATTATTTTGATCCATATTAACTATTAAAATTCAATTCAAAATTTATAAACTTTAAAATTCCGAATCCGTTTCCGTATGTCACTATTTGACATATCATGAGTCGTTTGATTCCTTAAATTAAACGTACTACAGCTGTTTTTGGGGTCACAATCTTAATGTTTTGTCTTCCACGTTCATTGTTTTTATATACAAATAAATAAATAAATATTGGGCTCCTACTTTTTTTTGTGATACGTAAATGGATGATGATCTGTCAAAATAATATTTAAAAAAATTCAACCACATATTTCATAGTTCAGAATGAATTTAATATTTAAATTGATAATTTTTGTGATTTATCGTATTATATATGTGATTGTGTAATTGATAATAGTTAAGGGTGTACGTGCATTCATTAACTTTAGAAAAAATCATGTATATATATGTATATCTATCTTGAAAAACTGACAGAAATTATGATATAATTAACTGTGTACTCATACAAACTAAAGATACCATCCGTGAGACCAAGGTTCGATAATCAACTAAACTCATATTTTTTTGTTTTTATTTTAAGTTTAGATTGATGCGCCTAAAATCTTCAAATCATGAGTTCGCTAGTCATGACAGTATATCCAAATACAAATAAAAAAATAAAAAGTTTAATACTTTAAAATTTAAATTATGTTATATAAATTATGATAACTTGAGATTACTATTATTTCACTTTGTAAGTTTGAGTTTCACAGAAGCTATATATGTATATACTTTAATTTAAACTTGAAGAACAAGAGTGTTTTTTTACTGACAATATTGAAAAGGAAAAAATAAAATTAAAAGGAATTGCAAGTTGTGGAGAAATATAATGATGGTGAATAATTGACATTTAATTAGCTAGCTTAACATGTAACTTAGCTATGATATTCTCCAATAAAAACGGTTAATATCATCGAATCTTTATATAACAATATCATGATCATCTTAAAATTAAATTTCTTTATTAAATAAAACACTATCAGATGATTTCTTTTACCTTTTTTTAAATCTTGCTTAAACAAAATTATCTAATATCTGTTGCGAGAGTCCTAAGCCCCACATACTATTCTTGGGGTGATCTGATCGAAAAATTAATTTGGTTTTTATATATATATATATATAATACACTCAAGAATCCTCTTATTAATTATATTCTAACATGTACATTCCAAGCAAAGTAAGTAGAATATAAAAGTGCAAGTAGAATTTTTCTATGATAAGTAGAAATGTTCAATGAGTACTAATTGAAAGTATTAACTTAAAACAATTTTTAAAAAATAATTATTTGAGGAAGTGTGGTTTTTTTTCTCAGATGATTTGTGTTTTAAGTTGAAATTTTATCAGAAATAATATATACAGTTAACTCACTTTTAAAGTAAGGTAAATATAAATACATTTCATTTTTTTCAGATCTTATCGTACATGATAATATTTTTTGTAGTTGATATCTCGATGATAAATATTCCCAAATAAAATATGCACTTTTTTATTTCTTTATAAATTAGGTTTGAGGTATCTTGATTATATTACATGTTTGTCTCAATTTATATACTTTTACACTTTTGTCAGTATTTGGTGGGCTAGCTATATATAAGTTGTCTATATAATATGTTAGTCAATGTAAAGTAAAATAAATCTTTAATGGGATTATTGTTTTGTTAACCGGATCAGTTAGTTGTGCAATTACACTTCATCACACACTATTATGTTAATCATATGTTTTTTAATTTTTTTTCTTTTTTTTTTTTGTACCATATTTGGTTTTTCAATAGTTTTCTTTTTTATTATTATTAAAAAAACATGAATTAGCAATGAGCTCATTTATATCTTGTTAGTTATAATGAAGAAGAATTTTTAAAAGTTATGTTTGTTATGAACAATTTAACGATGTGATGAAAATACTATGTTATAACGTAACAGATACTGAGAGATGGAAGCTAGATCTGATAGTGAATGGATGAGAAATCTCTAGTCTTGATCGTAAATGACGGATACCTTTTTATCTCATTTTTTAGACCAATCTATGATCAAATATAAATTTTTTCGTTATAGTCATTGACTTCTTGTGATATCTATCAAAGTACATTTAATCTTTAATTAATTATTAAAACGTACACTTTTAATCCTTTTACTTGTGACTATCACTCTATATTTGGAAATAATATAATAATTTCAAAAATTATTTCAAATATAACATATTTCCACATGAAGAAAATTAAACGTACATATTTCAATTAACCAAAAGATTAAATGTGTTTTTTTTCAATCTTATAAAATTAAATTTAAATCATAGTTTATTGCTGAAAAAACTTTAACCCTAAAACACGTTAATAATTTATGATACTAATGATTGGAGTAGTTGGAGATGCTTTTTTGATTATTTCTTTTGTCAAACATATATTTTTGGTTTTGTACTTTTGTTTGTTGTTAGAAAGAAACTCTCATTACACGTTTGAAAAAATGTTTTTTTATTATATAGTTAGGGATATATATTTGTTAATTAATTTATTTTACTTTTTTTGAAAAGTGGAAGACAAAGAATATTATTCATTACATGTATTGAACATAAGAAAGGCACTTCTATTATCTTTATTTAATTAAAAAGCAACCTGTTTAAAGGATATAGTAGTGTAGGTGCATCTAACATTTCTATGAGTTAAAATAATAATTGAAATAATTATCTAAACGACAAATGTAGAGCAATTTTTTTTCACAGTTTTTTGGGTGTTTTAAATACCCACCTTGTTTGTTTGGCTGAAGCCACAACATAAAAATACAGGATATGATTACGAAGTGAAGGTCGTGATTGTGATTGTTTGTGCGTTTACTAACGCTTCTATGCTGCTAATATCATATGTTGTACTGCTTACCATATGCTTGTGGTTGCTATTACAATCGCTCACACCACAAGAGTGTGATTAACGACGATGAACGATATGATTTGTCTAATCTATAGATGATTTCGATTCAAATTTTCGTTAATTAAACATAAATAATGATTTAGAAGACTACTAATGTATAAACATTTTGTTTTATATTTTTAAAATCAATTTAATCATTCATTTGGCAAACATATTGAAGAAAACTTAAGAAGAAAGTTAAGCACCACAATTTTTTGCTATAAATATTATTTGACTTCATAGAATTAATGATGCTAGCTATAAGTGTTCATGCACGTTTGACTTCCTTAAGTTTCACAAAAGTTTTACAAATAATTAAGTCAACGCCTTTGCGGATAAAGTTTTTTCACTCTTAATTCAAACATTAGATGTTTGATGTTCGAATTCTGAACATATAAAGTATATAAGTAAAGCATACTTTTCTTTTTAATAAGCATTTAACAATGTGTAATTAGGGCATAATGCAAGTAAGATATCACGAAGATGTTTTCCTAATAATTTTAAAGTGAGGGGATGTATGAATGCAATTACGAAAGAAATATATTATAATATATATTATATATAATAATATAATTTTATTAAAGCATATTTGTGAGCCGAGTATAACTCGTTTTGTCTCTTCTTGGTTTTCCCCTCTCTTACAATTATTCTCTTTGATCCGAAGTCCGTAGAGCAATATTTTCTTTAACGTATCGGGCAACACTTTGCTTTGAAAAGTGATACCGTTTGATATCTTGATCTGTTTGTGAATATCTAAGATTTTATGAGATATTCGAGATATATATTTAATAGAATATATCATGTCTCATTTTTTATAGGTGTGAACTTGAGTTTAAGTAAACCAGCCTCCAAAAAAACCATAAGGAACCTTAGAGTCAGAAATGCAACGAACTCATCTTATAAAGTTTTATTTTAGTAAAAATTACGAAAAGATTAAAAAAAAAATACCCGCAAAAATCAGAAATAAATCACATTCTCAGAATAAAAAGGCACCTTATAATACAAAACACATAAAATAAGCAAACAAATAAATAAAAAATCAACAATAGTATTTGTCTGCTTAAAAGCAAAGTTGCATAATGGCGCTCCATAGCCCACCTAGAAAAAACTATTATAATTTTTTCTATACATATACAGTTGAAGCAAATGTATCAAAACAGAAAGAGAACGACACTTGGGCAGAGAACTGTATAAAATGAATTGTATACAAACGATTGGGGGGATATTAAAGCGTATATAACGATTATATACAATTTGAATTGTATAAAATGAGAAAGAGAAAGACAAAAGAGACTTGAACAAGGAATATACAATTGGAATCGATATTGTAATAAATACTAAAGAGAAATTAGATATCAATTTGAAAATTGGATAAAAAACGAGAGAGAACAGAGAGAAGACAAAAGAATGGGCGGGGAGTAATTTTATTGTATAATTATAAGTGGGTATGGCCCGAAAATATATGTACTGCGTGTGTATATACAATTTCTCCACGCTTAATATACAAAGCCGCAACGCATTTATCATTTCACTTCTGTTTTGTAAAGTGAGGAAAGACTAGGGTGGCCGAGCGAGATGGGTTGGGATAGTGTGTCGAGCTAGATCTGGAAAGGGGAGAACGGGGAACAAATATATGTATTTATATATTTTCCTGCTTTATACAATTAGAAATAATTTTTTAATACACTTGTATCTTTGTATCAAAAAGTGAAGAAGCGAGCGAGAGATTGGAGGAGAGTGGCGAGCGAGATATTTGGAGAGAGGCGTCTGGTATTTTTGCAAACGTTTGCTATGGACCAATTAAATCAAACCCTATGCTACTACTCCATTTATTTTAGTTGTTGAGTTGTTATTATATACAATTTTTCCTAATAAAAATCAAAATTCGCATATCAAAAAAATTTTTTAAAATTCTTTGTATACAAGAAAAAGAATATTAGACTTTTTTTTTGTATTTTGTATTCATAATCAAGAAGAAAAAGTATAGTACCATAATTGAACATAATGATTATGAGATATATAATATTAATCATAATTTTTATTGAATATAACAAAATTGGAATTGTCTATTTCTTTTTGTTAAATGAACTTTAATTTTAGTAAAGAATATTATTAGGACAGCCCACGAGTAAGTGGGCCAAGGAATCTAATTTAAGCTTTTTCTAATGGGCCCCTTCTCTTAAGCCCACAAATCCTTGACTAACTAAAGGCAATCTTGTAGCTCGTGTGGTTTGTCTTCCAAGTTTATTGACATCTTTTATACTTTTTACGAAAACGCTAGACGACGATCTAAAATTTATGAGTTGTTATAAATGTTAGACGACAATTCAATTTTTATCGATAAAGATCGAGCGATATATGAGTAAACGTTAGATCTGACTTCTGAGTCAAACGTTATTTAGAAACGTTAATGAAAAAACCTCGAATTTGAAACTTTTACAAGTGAAATTCCAAACATCAATTATATTTGAATTAACGACCCTAAAAATAAATTTATTAGTATTAAAAAAAAAAAAATAATCCAAAGTTTGGATTTATAGTCATAAGTGGGCCCAAATTGTTGTTCGAACAAAGAAGGCCCAATCCACTGATCCTCAAACTCTGTGGGCCTATTGAGCTGTTACCAGCCCAATGGCACTTCTCTTTTTCCTTTTTTTTTTTTTACCGATTAAGTCTCGTAAACAATACAAATTTCATTAGTTTAGGAGTTCGTTATTTCATTTTTCGTGAGATTATGATATATCATAAGTTTCTCTCAAATACATGTATCTGACATACATATTATTTCAGATACATATATATTGTTATGATTTTTTAAAAAGAATTACGTTCATTCAATTGTTAGGATTAATTTGGATATATTGTTATGATTTTTTAAATAAAAAATAATAATCCTTGTAAAAACAACTCAATAATCAAGAAATCACACATAATAGATATGTCACGAGTTTAGAATTTTAAAACACATTTAATTATTCGATCAAATATTTTCCATTTTCATAAGTTAAATAAAAAGATGGTAAAGATAAACTACGAAAAAATAATTAAAAGTTTGAGTTCTGCATTAAACGAATTAAGTCTATTATTTAAGAGGAAAAGGATAAAGGGATGGATCCAATCAACGTAAATTTTCATAGACTTTAATAACCTAAAAAATTGACTCCAGACAAATTTCTCAATCATAAAATAAATACTAAAAATAGTTAAAGAAGTTAAAAAAGACATAGTTTCCCTCTTCAAAGCTCAATTCATTGTTTTAATTTCCCACTAAACCTACATTAAATTAATTATTATTTAAATTAATTATTGTTTAAGTAGGACTAATATTCTAATGTGAAAGAGATTTTTAAAATTTTTTTTTTATAGTAAATTAAAGCTTTAAAGTCACTTAATCATATTAATAAATAATCCAAATTTTGCTAAAAACAAAACTAACTACATTATAGTGCAACTTGCTCTATAACAACTTCCATAATTAATGAATCAATCAACATTATTATGATAACACCTTAATTATTAATTGTTAAGAATTTAGCACTCCCCTTTACCCTACTTAGAAGGAAAAAAATAAAGAAATAAAAGTATTGAATTGAGTTTTTAATCAAATGAAAAACTCTTTAGATTCTTCTTGTCCCTTCTTTTGACATTTATGTCACAAAAGATTAAAGGGATAATTATATAACTAAGCTAATTTTTACTATTTAATTATGTTATATAATTACAGTTTAAATTAATTATATAAAATGGTTATTGTTAGAAAATGATTATAATGGTCCCACTTTTTCATACGTATTGAACGTATGAATAACCAACTATCATTTTATACAAACTTGCACTCAATTTCTTTCTTCCACTTTTTTCTAATTGTCTCATTAATTCTCTTAACCGCCATAAACCCCTCAATCCTCACAAATCTCTCAACCAAATTAAATTTAAATTTCAGAAATCTTAACTAATGCCGTCAATTTAATTCAGGAAAAAAAAAATAAAAAAATTATTTTATACATTCATCAGTTTTATTATTTCTATTTGTATAATTTTTTGTTCTACTCAACTTCTTCACTGTTCTTCAATCAAAAATTGTAATCGATTGGAATAGTAATCCCTACCAGTGTACTTATGGAGGAACAATCTCCATCAAAGAGAATCATTAGAGGTATACATTTGCATGCAATTGAATATATACAGAATCCATCAAAGAGAATCATTAGAGGTATTAAATTTATATTATAAATACTTCACACCATAACTTATACAAATTGCTATAACTAATAAAAAATTACTCAGTTATATATATTTGTTGACTTAAACTATAAAATAAATTGTACAAAATTTGTACAATGTATAATACACACCTTAACATAAACAAACTGATATATCGCAAATAACTAAATATACACATTTGTTGACTTAAAATACATAACGACTTGTATAAAATTTGATTAATGTATGATTCAAGTATTAACATATACAAACTGTTATAAGTAATCACAAATTTCTCAATTATACAAATTTATTCACTTAAAATAAATAACGAATTGTATAAAATTTATATAAGTTATAAAGAATTTCTCAAATATACAAATTTATATAAGTTATAAATGTGTTCATTTGTATAAACAAATTTGCATAAACGTTTTCATTTATACAAATTTATTGACTCAAATTTCATAGTGATTTGTATAAAATTTGTACAATACATAATTTTTTTGTATAAACATAACAAATTGTATAAGTTTGAGTATAATGTATAATACACGCCTTAGCATATACAAACTCATATAACTAGTCACAAATTACTCAATAATACACATTTGTTCACTTAAAATACATAACGAATTGTATAAAATTTATATAAGTTATAAAGAAATTCTCATTCTCAACTATACAAATTTAATAAGTCTAAACGTGCTTTTTGTATAACCAATTTGTATATAAAACGTTCTGCATTTAAATCAAATTTATTGACGTAAATTTCATAACAATTGTGTTAAAATCTGTAGAATACAGAACATAAATTTTTATATAAACATAACGAATTTTTTTTATAAAACTGTGTATATTATAATACACCCTTAACATATACAACCTGCTCTATAACTAGGCTTAATTACTACGCTCAATATGTACATTTTTTGACTTAAAATACATAATGAATTGTATAAAATTTGTGTAAGTTGTAAAGAATTTCTCAAGTATACAAATTTATATTAGTTATAAACGTGCTCATTTGTGTAGACAAATATGTATAAACGTTCTTATTTATACACATATGTTGACTTAAATTTCATAACGACTTGTATAAAAATGTGTAGAATACATAGAGTTCAAACTGTATACATGTACGATCTATTTGTCATCGCTATTTATTGATTTACTATTCGATCTTTATAAAACTAATTATTTGTTTTGGTAATTAGTTTGATGAAATAGATCGTTTTTAATCATCAAAATTACCAACAACATGTTTAGTGTATTACTAGTTTTTTTTTTTTTTGTGTCATTTGGATTAGGTTTTACTGAACATGATTGATGGTGAGCGTATTGATTATATTTTGGTACATTAATAATGGTTTAAACACCATATTTACGATGAAAATTATTTTTAAAATATCAAATTGTTTCATTTAATTGATGGTGTAATATATGTTATTGTTGTACGTGATGATTGTGAACGATTGATTCTTTTTGAATACAGAATGATGTACTAAGAACAACATTGTAACTTGAATTTTTGTGGGGACTCCTACAAAGATGCGTTCAATTCGAGTTGGGACTCTCCAAATTGTGTTACTCACATCAAGGGTTCTTGGAGCTACTCAACCTCAACAAACCCTATTTTATGCCTATATAAAGGGTACTAAATCCCCTAAAGGCAATCTTGAAAAATCCACAAAGAGTAATCAGATCTCGAATATTCCACAAATAAATGGATTATTCATATAAGATCCAATCTAAATCCATCCTAGTATTCGAGCAATACTACACTAAACGCCCCGCATCTGGATAAATCATCTAAGGAGAGTAGAAGAAAGAGGAACCAAATTTTGTACTCACAATCTTGATGAATAGAAATCGAACGTTTCTTCATATTTTATTTGTATGTTTATTTATTTTTCATATGTTTTAAAAATTTGTTGCAAACAACATATTTTCTTTTAAAAAGTAATCTTGTTAAGAAAAAACATGCTTTAAAACATAATATATGATTTTAATATATTGAACTTGCTGGTTTTTTTTGACAAATTTCTAATGTTTTGTTTTGGTATGAAACAGGTAGATAGGTTGACTACAATATTGAAGTTGTGATATGCAAATACCAAATGTGAAGGTTGAACTACCACAATTGCTTCCCAATTAGGTGTGGACACTACAATCTTTTATTTAGAACTGAAATATGTCATAAGTGGTACATCTATATCAATAAAGATTTATAACAGTAAATAATCCAATAGTTTCAAGCTTATTTCAGTTCTAAAAAATGTGATTTTGAAATTTTAGTTAATTTGGAGAATGTTAGATTTCACTTTTTACTAATATTGGTGAATGTTGAATTACTAATTTGTAATATTGGTGTTTTTACTAATATTGGTGAATGTTGAATTACTAATTTTTGTTAATTATTGTGGTTTGTGGGTACAATGTTAAGAAAAGACAATTGGTGTTTTTGTGAGTTTGAACATCACATTTTTGTTTTCTTGATTAAAACACAATTTATATTGTTTTAAAATATTTAATGATAGTATAAACTAAGCATTATATATACCAAATTTATATAAGAACTTTTTTTTTGTATAGTGTGATATCAATATCTCACTACGTGTGTGTGTGGTTTGGGGCGGGGGGGGGGGATATATGGAGAATCAAAACTAGATTGAGTAACAAAAATAAATTCTCTGGAGAGAACCATAAATATTTTTGTTCTTCGGGAACTATTCTTGGGGAATGAGACAACAATGAAGTTTGTAGTTTGATGGATGACACAGATTGAGTTTTTGAAAATCTGTTAACTCGAGTGTTGGATGCATTTGAGGTACCATTGGAGAAGGAGAGATTTTTAACTGTGCAGATATAGTTTTGATTGATGACAAAGAATTTGAAGTTTTTGGAAATCTGTTAACTAGAGTGTTTGAATGGCTTTGAAGTACCATTGGGAGAAGGCAGGATTTTAACGTGTGCAGATATTTTTCACATCAAACCATTCTTGGGCTGATTGTGTATTCCCATGGAGTTCGGAGAGTTGCAATGTGGGAGGGGGGGGCTCCACGTCCATCGGTCATGTTGCCAGTACTCAGGGAACTTAAAAGTAGCTGAAGAAAAGTTATGTCACTCTTGAGTCCAGAAAACCAGAAGTTATGCTGAACTTGACACTTCCAAATGCGGAATATCACCCATGCCTGAAGGATCAGTTGTGCGCAGCAACTCGCTACAATGCAAAGTTGCCAGAGTCTGGATATGCTGCTTCCTGCTATATTCACTTAAGTCGGTCAACCTTCACATTGAAAAAAGCATCTTGTTTGAACCTTGGTTTCTCTTAGTTTTTTTAAACTTATTATGCTCAAACCTGGCTGGTCTTATATTGTTGCTATGGATGTTGATTGGTTTGTTTCCCACTGTTGTATCTTTTTTATTTGTCAAAGGGGGAGAGTATTTTGCGCATGCATCACACAGAAAATTGTTTGTCTTCATCAAAAGGGGAAAATATGATAGAATATGATTGAATCGATAATTCAGGTTTTGTGTATAGACAATAAGCACAAATATCACTAGAAATTACGCAGCAAAATAATCCAAGATCGGTAAAATGGTCAGCCAATTAAATCAAAAAATAAAGTTATTTGTCAAAGCCAAAAATAATATATTAAAGGTATAAATGTTGATACAATAAGAAAAACTTAATATATTATAAAGAAAGAAAGTTTATCTAATAAGGCTTGTACTTTAAAAAAGGAATCCTTTGTTAATAATCACTTCCTTACCTTAGATGATCAGGACTGAAGGAAAAGGAACTCTATCAAGAAGAAGAAGACGCTGATAAGAACACGACGACTTCACGCAGAGAACAAGGGAGAATTATTTTCAAATTGAAGTCTTCAAGGTTGATAGTAATTCTACTTTTAAAACATTCTTGAGTGAGAAGGTTTTTCACCGTGTAAAACTAATCTTCCCTTGTTTCGTTCTTGATTTTTGTTTTGGGGTAAGTTACGAGTTATTGTACAAGGAAGTGGGGTTGATTTCTGTAGGGTTGAGTTTTCTGTGAATATTTTGTACAAGGAGTGGTTTTGACTTCTTGTAGGTTTGTGTTGTCTTGTGAGAGTTGGTAACAAGGAGTTGGTTTTGGGGATCTTTGTAGGGTTGAGGTTTCTGTGAATTGGGTAACACAATGTGGTTTGACCTTTTGGAGAGAATCGATTGGAGTCAATCGAGGGAGTAGTAGATATAAGCTTTTTGGATTTATTTAGTTGTAATCACAACATCCTTTAGTTGAATTAATAAACGAGGTTTTTTCCTTCCTTGAGTGGGAAGGTTTTTAATGTAGTAAGTGTTGGTGTCTTTACCCGGTATTTACTTAAAAGCAAACTCTACCGAACACTGGTTTCCGTGGTTGGGGTAAGGTTCTTCAATTGGTACAAGCATGTCTTTTCGTTAAAAGATTCACGACCTGAAGACTCATGGCAGCACCGCCACCTACCCCACAAAGAGGAGCTTCCCCAAACACGACCACCACTGTTCCATGGCAAATATATGGATGTGGAAACATCGTATGATGGACATCTTATTGGCGAAAAGAACCCTGATTTATGGGGAGTAATTCTAGATGGCCCAACCATACCTATGACAACCGCAACTGATGGAATTACCGAAATTCCAAAGAAATAAAAGAATGGAATGCGAAGACAAGCTTGCAATTAGGGGCAAACAATGCCAAAGCTAGAAAATTTTGATCTGTGGCATAGGACCAAGACGCATACAATCGAATCTCGTCTTGTCAAGATGCCAAAGGCCATATGTAAACCCTACAAAACCGCTCATGAGGGAACAACGCAAGTCAAGAAAATCTAAAATTGATAACTTGGAACAGGCATAATGAGTTGTTCAGGATGGCAGAAAGAGAGATTATTCAAGACTGCCACCATTTCACCTCCATCCATTAATGAGATGTACTCCTTAGTAGGATATTCCTAATGGAAAGGCAAGTAAGGAAACTCTTGAGTGTCCTTCCTAAAACTTGGGAAAGTAAAAGTCGAGGCTATCACGAAGCCCGCGACCTAACTCACTACTCACTGGCCATGGATGAGTTAATTGGTATCTCATCACATACAACTCAAGAAAAACCAAGAAAAGGACATTGAGGAAAAAGGAAGGAAAGGAACCTTGTTCCAACGGCTACTACATCATATGATTTTGAAGCTGAAATATTGCCTCATACCAAAAGTTCACCAAATGCTAAAAAGGGCAGAACGCTTTCAAAAGAAAACTCTTCAAAACCAATCTGAAAACACTAAAGACCTGTTTTTGTCACAAGTGTGGGGATCCCAGAATCACTTCATCATCAAATTCTGTCAACCTTTGGCCTTAGAGCAGAAACAATTAAACTTGAGAAGTGAAAGCACAAAAAGGATAAGTTTTGTCCCCTCAAACAGAATAATGAACACTCAAGAAGGCAGATCTGGTCATGAAAAGGCCTTTGCCGCAATGGGGAATTCATCTGATGAAGAGTCTGAGGGTGATGAGACCGAAACCCCAGTATCTTTCTTGCACTAGAACAAGAAGATAATTATGACTTTCTTTGCCCTTGTAGCAGTGGAAACCAAGGAAGAAAAGGAACCTTGCAGATCACAAGAAACATACTAGCACTCTGGCGGGATCCGATTTCCTGAAGATGAGAAGAAGATGACATCAAAGCAAGGTAAGTTTTCATCACATCAAAGTAATATTGAATCATATTCTAAACAGAAACTAGAGTCCTATTGATTACTCTTATAGATGCATATCGTCTGTCAATTCTAACAGAAAACAAAGTGATGGAAAACTATGCTCTTTAAGAGAAGTCAATGACATCTCCTGAGAGAAACACAAATCGACTTTCTCAAAATAAATTAAAAAAGAAAAAACAAATTAAAATCTCAGAGTTAAGTCACAAGGGCCAAAAACTCTGTTAGTGAACTTCCATTATAGCGTCTAAAAGAAAATAAAAATGTTACCATATAAAATCTCAAGCTTTAACATAAAAAAAAAAAGAAAGGAAATAGGTTCGTTACAAGAAAATCTTGATTCATACCAAACTGGAGTCGGAAAGAATCTTTAGATGGACGCAGTCTTGTAAATTTTAACTTAGTTTCAAGAAGCAAACCACTAGTCGAAGTGGATACGTTTTTAAAAACAGAATAATCCTTGTGTCACAACCTATTCACAGTCTAAAAGTTTATGCCCTCATTGTGAAACCTCAGTTCATTTAAAGAATCAATGTAAAAGTTTATGAGGCGTTTCAGAAAATGTTAAGTTCACCAAAAAGGAAAAGACTGATACGGTTAAAAGAACCTAAAAGAACCTGGTTTCGAAATAAAAATGTTCCAAATAAAAAGGTTTTCTTATTTTGCCTTTATGGGCTAGAAGAAATCTTAATATCTTAATTCATCTTTTACTCGACATAAAGGGGCCCAGCTAATTTGGGTTCCAAGACTAATCTTTGACTAGTGTTTTCAGGGAAGGTGAGAGGACAAGGCCAACTTGGTACAGAATAGTGCACGCTCCAAAATGGTGCTAAAAATGTTAGAAAATTCCCTCGCTCTTTGATTTTTCAAGGAGGCAGGTGTACTCCTTGAAAAAGGATGATAAAAATAAAAAAAAAGGTGAAGAAAGTGACATGATATCAACATCTTTTGATATGCAAATTTAGAAAACACTGCATATGAAACCTGGTTCACAATCTAACAGTCAATTATGCACCTGCAACCTGAATTAACTACTTATTATGGTTTCTGGAGATTGGGGGGAATTTGTTGTGTGAACATGGTCCCTTTTTGTTCATGGGAAGGTTATTAAAATGAAAGGGTTGGTTTCTTTCTCTGTGAAATCAGCTTGAGATTCATTTGATCTGGGGAATATGATGATGCAACATTTCTTGCAAGTATCCGTTGAATTGAAGAACTTGAGCAAAATCATCCAAAAGCATGGTGTTATCCGAACAGTTGATGCATTTATCTGGATTTCCTTTAATAATTGCTAGTAAAAGAATATCTTACGCTTGAGTAATTATACATGAAATATCTGCTAATCAACCTCGTACATACAGGTACACACTCAAGAGTCACATCTCAAACAATGTTTACGAAAGTTTTCGGACTGTTAGCTTTACTCTTTGCTAACAGACCATTAGTAAATCCACGGAGAAACAAAAAAAAAGAAAAGAAAGGGGCAACCTGGTTTTCCCTCTGTATACTCAAGGTTAATGTACCATCCTTTTTCAATGCATTAATAATTTCTGAGTTTGGGTCAAACATAAGCCACTAACTGAACCCTGGTAAATCATCAAAAATATCAACTTTCGTAAAGTCGCCCAAGAACCCTCTTTGAAATAAGCTCGTCAAATCCCAAACTGCTCTAATAGGACTAAAATCTAAGTATTGAAGTCACTCATGCTTTAATTAGGGGAACCTTGCCTTTAACATCCACATCTGAAACCAAGGTTCATAAACCCAAAATTGATATTTCATCCATTCACGTGTATAACTTTGTCTATCTCTCCAGGGGAAACAATTCTCCACATAAATAATGTTGCTTGCTATCATTATTATAAACACATCCTTGTGCACCAATGTGATGAATCTCTACTGGTAGTTGGTACTCCTCAAAAGTTTGTTCCATCAAGAAAAGGCAATCAAAAAAAAAAACGGAAGAAATCATGAGGAATGAAAATTGTTACGGACGTGAAGTGTAAAAAAAAAAAAGAAAAATAAAAAAAGGGTGATGATTTATCTTAGGCCTCTTGATGAAATTTCACATTCTAGGAAAACTGATTCAGAAATAAGAAGCTGGTTCACAATGGGCATACTGAAAAAAAATTATCACTTGCAGTACACACCCTTTTTTCCTCACTTTATATCTTTGTCCCATCTTTATCCACTCAAATTTTATACTCTCTTTTGACTCTTTGATGTGCTTATGTCTTCCTCATACTCATGATATTATATGTTTTTGATTAAGGGCATAAATTGGTACATATTTTGTTATTTAAAAAGTTCTCATTGAAGATCTTATTGTGTATGAGTGTAAGCTGACTAATTCCCAGATTAACTAACCATTTTTGTTAGCAGAAGTGTACTTGAAAGTGTTGCCCAAGTGGCTGTGGAGTTAAATGATATTGCACTCTTGAATGTTATTCGATTATTTGGTTATTGATTTTCAATATGATGAACCAAAAGGGGCATTAATTAATGTGGGCTAGACATTGCATAGTTTTTGTCATCCATCAAAAAAGGGGAAATTCTTGGGAAATTCTTGGGAATGATAAAACATGAAGTGTTGTAGTTTTTTATTGATACCAAAGAATGAAGTATTTTTGTAAATCTGGTTAACTAGAGTGTTTGTGCATTGAGTACCATGGGAGAAGGCAGGATTTTAACTTTTGCAGATATAGTTTTGATGGATTACCAAGAAATTGAAGTTTTTGGAAATCTTTAACTAGATTGTTGATGCTTTGAAGTACCATTGGGAGAAGGCAGGATTTAACTTTGTGCAGATATGTTCACTCAACCATTCTTTCTGATTGTGGTGATTCCCATGGAGTTCCGGAGCATGTTGCAATTGCGTCTCCAACGACATCTGGTCATTTTGCTCAGTCAATCAGGGAACGTTAACAGTAGCTGAAGAAAGTATGTCACTCTTGAGTCAGAAACAGAGTTACGTGCTGACTGACCTTCAATGCTGAAATTCACAGGCTGAAGGATCAGTTAGTGCATCACAACTCGCTAACAAATGCAGAGTTGACAGAGTTTCTGGATATGCTGGCTTCTGCTTCAACTAAGTCCTGGTCAACCTTTCACATTGAAAAGCATCTTGTTTGAACCTGGTTTCTCTTAGTTGTTTTAAACTTATTATCTCAACTGGCGGGCTTAATGTTGCTATGGATGTTGATTGGTTTGTTTATGCCACTTGTTGGATTCTCTTTTTTATTTGCAAAGTGGGACGATATTTGCGCATGCATCAACACAGAAGATTTGTGTGTCCTTCATCCAAAAGGGGAAATATGGTAGAATATGATGGAATCGATAATTCCTGTTTTGATGATAGACAATAAGCACCAATAATCAAATAGCCAATGTCCGCAGCAAAGAATCCAAGATCGAGTAAATGGGTCAGCCAAGTAATCAAGAAAAATTAAGTTTATTTGCAAAGCCAAAAAATAAATATTTAAAGGTAACCGTTGATACAAATAAGAAACCCTTAAAAAATATATTATTAAGGACGGAGTTGTATATAAAAGGAGTGTAACTTGACAAGGGTAATCCTTGTTTAATATAACTTCTTACCTTATATGATGAAGGACTTGAAGGAAAAGGAACTCTATAAGGAAGAAGAAACGCTGATGGAAGAACACGACGACTTCAACTCAGAGAACAGGGAGAATTATTTTCAAAGTGAAAGTCTTCTGTGAATAGGAGTAACTACGTTTTTAAAACATTCTTGAGTGAGAAGGTTTCAACGTGTAAAACTATCTTCTTGTTTCGTTCTTGATTGTAAGTTGAGTTTATGGTAGCAAGGTATGGGTTTTTGATTTCTTGTAGGGTTGAGTTTCTGTTAAGTTGTACAAGGAGTGGTTTTTGACTTTTGTAATGGTGTGTTTCTGTAGAGTTGTACAAGGAGTGGGTTTGGCTCTTTGTAGGGTTATTTCTGTGAGAATTTGTAACAAAGTGGTTTGACCTTTGGAGCGATCGCTTGGAGTCAATCGAGGACGTAGTAGAGATAAGACTTTTGAATTGAGTTGGTAATCCACAAAATCTATAGTTGAAATTAATAAAACGAGTTTATTTCCTTCCTTGAGTGGGGAAGGTTTTTTAACTTCAGTAGATGTTTGTGTCTTTACTCCTTCTTAATTACAAGCACCTTACACAACCTGGTTCGTGTTCTGGGTAAGGTTTCTTTCTTCATTTGTTTGGTCCCTATATACATAGATCAAGATGTAAGATTAAAAGAAGAAGCAAACGTGTAGTCGTTAACGGAAGTTAAAAAATAAGAAAAAAAGTAACATCATATTTATCCATCCCCATAAATTATGCACATAATTCAAAAAAAAAGATATGGGAAAAGTTAATATTGGAAAAATATACAAGTATTCCCTCAATTTATATCCGAAATTTTAGAGGTACACTTATACTATAGTAAGATACTATTACCCTCTGAACTTATTTTATAAGTAATTTTCTACCTCTTTCTTCTTACGTAGCACTAGCTCGAAAAAAAGTCAACTAGTATTAGGCCCACAAGATAGTGCCACGTAGGCTAAAAAGGGGTGGAAAATTACTTATAAAATAAGTTCAAGGAGTAATAGAATCTTAGTATAGTATATGTGTCTCTGATATTTTAGACATAGATTGAGGGGGTACTTATGCGTTATCCCATTAACATTAAATTAATAATATTAATAAAACACGAAAATCCAGTCTTTGTCAGATTGGTAATTAAAAAGTTTAAGTTTATATTTTTTTTAAAAAGTATGTGCATATTATGTTAATAGAAGTCTTATATTCTTGTAAGTTTTGCTTCAACTTAGACTACAATATATATACCTATATAATCAACAATATTACACATAATGTTGATCAATTTAAAGGCCCTTAATACGATGGAAAGAATTTGAATTGATTATTTTTAGGACAGAGCAGGGCAAGGCAGAGCAAGGATTTAGATCCTTTTTTGGCTCAGCTTAACAAGCTGGTCAAATTGAACTTAAAAATTGTTTTGACTTATTTAGCTGTTTGGCAATCTGAAAATAACTTATTTTAAGTTTTAAAAATGGACTTATTTTAAGCCAAAAGTTAAACACTGGGGTAGAGGTGCTTTTCCTTTTTTTTAGCTTATAAGCTGTTCTTAAAGTTGACCACATTTTTTATGTGTTTGCTCTTAATATTTTGATACAATCTCAAATTACAAACAACATAATTCTAACTCTCTTTCTTTCCCTTTTCCACGTTTTGGCATAACAACTTCAGCACTTTTTAATCCAAACCCATAACTGCTTATTTTAAAAATAAGTTTCAGCACTTTCAAAAGTACTTTTTTAAAGTTGATTTTATTAAGCCATCCAAACGGGCCATTAATGAGAGAAGATAGGGCACTACTTAAATGGAGCAGGATAAAATGGGGCGGGTCAAAGATAGTATTTTAAGAACTTTAAAGGGTAGAGCAACGATGAATTTTTTTTGGCCAAATGGTCTATAATTTCAGCTTATCTTTGACTGATCCCAAAAACAAAATAAAATAATGCATATTAGCATAATAACTAATTACTGACTTTTAATGTTTTTTTCTCCTCTTTCATTTTCATATTTTATTGAATATATTTGGACTTTAAAAATAATTAAGATATAGATATACAACAATAATACAAGGCGATGACTATTGGCATAGCCTATAGATTTGGTAAGTTACGTACTTTACTGCAGAAAAATGCTATCAACAAATATATAGAACAAAATATATTGAATTTTATAATTAAAGATAAAAATGCTAACTTCGAAAGTTTATTTTTCCTTTTTGGTTGATTTTCTGAAGATCGAATCTTTTTGGGTATTTTTGTGTAGGCAGAGGAAAGTTTGTTTTGATCAATTTAAAGGGAAAAAGCATAATTATCCCCTAAACTTGTTCCGAAATGTCGATTACATGCTCAAACTATTGTGACGATCTATTAAACATCTTTACTACTTAAAACTGAATTCACACAGATCTCGAAATTAACATAGAAACAAATTAAAAAATGACTACATAAACAGCCTCCAGAAAAAAAACAAGACGAAACAACGAATACCTCACCAAAAAACAACGAATAACAGCTCAACGAGTTCCAGCGTGAATAGTGAGGAAATTAGGTTATTTATGTTTATTGGCCCACGAACCAGCCCTACCGATATTTCTCAAAAAGCCATAATAGAGAGATTGTTCAGGCGGGCTAAACAACTTTTTTTTAGATGGGTGAAAAATTTAATACTCTATGATCACGAGTTTAGAACAGGCCAGCCAAATGGGTCTAGCCCATATTAACGGCTCTAATATATATTTTATTTTTATTTTTCATCAGATATTAAAGAAAGATAAAAATATTATTAAAGGGATAAGTATTGATAAATGGATAGTTAAATATAAGTACAAGCAAAGATCTTTGTATATTTTACACCAGGTAAAAAGAAATTAAAATAAAATACTTAAACTAATTCAATACCATCATAATATCAGCCATAACCCGAGAGTTCAATCCTGATCAAGTTGCCACAAAGATCTTTGCTGCATTAAAAAAAATTTATATTTCAAACTAATACAAAAGAATTAAATTACACTAGGGCGTGTTTGGTACGAACGAAAATAATTTTTTTAGAAAAAACATAGTCATTTAATCATTTTGACAAAAAAGAATGTCATATTTTTTTAATAAAAAGTTTAAAAATAGATATTGCTTGGATATACATTTAATTTGAAAAACATAAAAAATTTCTGAATGAAAAAAATATTTCACTTGAAAATTCGAAATCACTTTTTCAACTTCAAATTTGAGCTTAAAATTCTTATTTCTTTAAAAACAGTAAATTATCGACATACATGATATTTCGAAAAAATCAGTTTTTGGAGCGAGAAGGAAGGAAAATAATCATGTCCACAAATACTAAAAATTTGAAAATATTTTTTATTGAAAGGAAAAAATATGACTTTTTGTTTTTCTTTCTCTGAAAGTCTATTTTGAAATAGTTTTAAAATTTTAAAATGTGTGGAGGAATAATAAAATGAAAAAGAAATCAAAAAATATTTTTCTTGGTACTAAAAATATCATAAAATCCAATGAAGTTAGAGAATAATACCTTCGCTTAGTATATATTGAAATTATATATAATCAAGCCATAATCCCTGCATCTGATAAAACCAAATTAAACGATCAACAAATGTTATTTTAAAAAGATTTGACTGTATTTTTTGAATAATCTCAACAACATTAAAATGTAGGAGATTCGATATTTCGAATAAATTAACAAGATATGATATATCTATATTATATATATAGATATCAATATATAGATATATAATATATATACTATAGGAATATATATATCATATATATATGTTGTTTTAATCATTTAAATTGTCACCTGCGCATTAATATTCGGATAGTTCCAATATATTACATTTTAAAAGATTTCGGACGACATATTCGACAGGATTTTGATGAATTTAAGCAACGTATCACGTAACGTAGATCATAAAATTAAACTAAAAGACGAAAATGGGAGAAAATTACCAGAACCATTGTGATGACTATCAACAGGGAGACATCTTTGATGATTCTCCATACATTGCAACAAATACTTAAAAGTTTCAATTTCACAAGGAATTGTAAGTCCACCACTATGATCAAATCCAAATTCTTCTTCAACTTTTTCAAGTAACTTTTTAAACAAAGAGTCACTTAAATAAGTTGTTGGAATTATAAATCTTCTTAAGTTCTGGGCCCACATAAACAGCTAAATATCCTTTCGGGACGCCACGTGGCGATTCGGGGCTTTGACAATTCTCCTCGTCCGAATCCCCAATTACCACCAAAAACACTTGGAGCTCCGTGCCTACTGATTGGGTTTAGATGGGGATATCCCCCTATTATCGTAACGGCCCTAGTTTTCTCCGATTATCAAAGGACGATTTTGTACATTCAACTTTCGGACTGTGATTTTTTCCCTTAGTAATATTAGGGGTAAATGTGACATTTTGCCATTTGTGTAACAATTGTTTGAGTCTCACAATTTGTCTAATTCCTGTCAATTTTGTTTCTCCATGATCTTCCATTTTTACCCTCTTTGCCCCACAATGGCCAAAATACACTCACACGACTGGCTTTATGAGCTCCTGAACTTGCGCCCCCCCCCCTTACCTCCTCTCTTCTTCTTAGTCGTGCCCTCCCCATTCGCGCCCTCTTTGCCATGCCCCATGTTTGGCCTCTTCCCCTCTTCTCTGGCGTTGGTCCTCCTCCGCCGTTTTCCCCCATTCCGCTCGTGATCCCGCCCCGGCTTTCCTTTTCCCCCGTGCGCGCCCTCCTTTTTTAGCCCTTATCCTGCCCTTGTTCAGCTCCCCTCTTGCTTATCGCTCCCATCCCCTTCTTGCTCTGTCACTTCCCTCTTCGGCCGCGTTGTTTCCTTCCGTGATCTTCGTTGCCCACATCGCTCTCCCCCTCCCTCTAGTTTTCTCCTAGGTAGCACGCCCTATTTCCTTTCTTGCTGGTCTTCTTTCTCCTCCTGCTTTTCCCCCCCCTCTCTTTCTGGCCCTCTACCCCGCCTTTCGCTTTCTTCCCCCCTCCTCTCTTGAGGCCTTTGCCTTCTCCTTTGGCACTTTCCGTTTTCTTTCGCGTTCCTCTCTTCTTGCGACGGCTGTTCACCACCTCCCCCCATTCTCCCACTTTATCTATCGGTCGCGGTCTTCGCCGCCCTTCCCCCGCCTCTTGTCTCTCTGTGCGCGGTTGCCGCCTCCTCCCTCTCCCCCTCCTTCCCTCGGGCCCCCCCCCTCTCTGCCTTGTTTTCGGGTTTTATTTCTCTCCGCTCCCCTGCCCCCGGCTCTTTGTTTACCGCCTTTTGGGCCCTGGGCGCGGGTGGGTGGCATGGTCTCGCTTTTTTTCTTCTTCCGCCTTCCCTACATCTGCTTCTCCTGCTCGCCTTAAACCCCACCTATCTCCCCGCTCTCCTCCTGCCGGCAGCAAAAGAGAAGTTGGAGGAGGGGGGGACGGAGGGAAGCGAGCAGCAGGGGTGGGCGCAAGAAAAGGGCGCGAAAAGGGATGGGGCGGGACGAGGGGGGGGGAGAGAAGGGCAGGGGAGCGGCAGTGGGGCAAACCAGGGGGAAGAGTTAAGTCCAAGATTTACCTATGCTATATATGACGTTAAAGGTTTGGAATCTTGTTCAGACAACTATTTGTTCTTTTCTGTGAAAAAACTACTGATCGTATGACGAAATTAGACCACGTAAAGTCTCGAATTTAAGATTTTATATGTGTTATATCATGTCAATCAAACTGTATATTTGAAAGTTAAAAGGAGTGATATATGCATAATGTATCACAACTAATATCAATAAGTGATCAACAAAAATAAATAAATCAATATAATAATAATTAAGTAATCTCAAATATTTTATATTTATCATATCCACAAATTTTTAATTCATTATATAGTTTTTTAAAAAGTCTTAAACCCCAAATATATAAGGAAAATTATATATAATAGAAACAAATAATAACCTAAAATAAATTGGAAGTAGTTAGGGTTTTATTTAATGTGCTCAATAGCACAGTTTCAAAAAAGGCCAAGTGCCCTCTTCTCCCACAGTTCTCGCTCCCCATTCTACCTTAATCTCTCGGTCGCGTCCTCACTTTTTTATACAAAACACCCAAGTGTATTAAAAAGGGTTTCTAATTGTATAACGCAGAGAGAATAATTGTATAAAATACATATTATTTTTGTTCACCTCATCTCCCCCTCTTCCAGAATCTCGCTGCCACTCTCCCAAGTCTCGTCGCCCACCCTCGCTTTCTACTTATACAAACAGAAGCGAATGGTATAAACTGTGTTCATGTTGTAATTAAGGTGAGAATATTGTTTATACACATGCCAAGCACCAGTATTTTCGTTCATACCACTTCGAATTATACAAATAAACATCTTTTAAAAAACTCTCATGCACGTTTTTTTTGTCTTTCTCTCTTTCTAGGTTTTACCAAATTTTCAAATTGTATTAATTTCTCCTTTCTCGTTTTATACAATCTCGATTAAATTGTATATTCCTCTGCAAGTCTCTTCTTTTGTATTATCTCTTTCTCATTATACATATTCCAAAAGTATATAATATTTTAACACTATATAATAATACAATTCGCTTTATACACTTCGTCTTTATCCAGGTCTCTTGCCACGGTCTTTTCTTTTCTGTTAAACACTTGTTTTTTACAAATTTCTTAAATGTATATGTTATCGCGAATTATAGCGTTCTAGATGCTTGCTAGGAGCGCAATATGCAACTTGGCTATAGCTACAAATATGACTTTTTTTATTTGTTCTATATGTGAAAGTTGCCCCAATAATACTACATAGGTAAGAATACTTTAATATGCGAGTCTTTAAAAGTATATTTCCTTTTATTTTTCGAGATTAGTGAACGTTCACATAAATGCCTAGCATCCAAATATAAATTCATGCCCACTTGGGGGATGTAGCGCAAAAATGTGTTCTGAGAGAGCTCGCTTTGCATGCGAGAGGCACCGGGTTCGATCCCCCCGCATTCCATAATTTTTCATTTGAATTTTCCTATTTTTATCGGAACATGATTAACAACGTATGATAAAGTTTGTGTTTTTTAATTAAAGATACAGTTATATACCTATGATATGAAATAAAATTATTTCTGTAACTATTGAACTACTCTTTACAAGATCATTTTAGAACAAGTTAAAAAATTTTAAACGAGCGAGAGTTGTTAACTCTTTATTTCCTTACCTTTTGTGAGTGTAATTATTATGCTCGAAATGTAATTATATTTTCTATGAACATAGATTAAATAATCAAACCATGTGTATATCATTATATTGGGTACGGTTTTCTTTATTAGCTCGATATAATATCTGATTATATTTTTTTAAACAATAGCATTTTTATATATAACTTAATTAGGATCCTTTATTTGACTAAACGAGTATTATGAATGGGCTTAGATTAGTATTGGTAAAATAGCTTAATGCTGAATGAGTTAATTATATAATTATAATTACTCATTTTTTTATGAATCAAAGCTTATTAGTTTATTGTAGCTCTATGTTAGTTTGATGTTGAGTTGAGAAAATCACTAAAAACTATTTTAGTGTTTGTTACTATGAAATTATATAAAAAAAAAACATTGTTATTTTATAATCCCATGGTAATCAATATGTTGAATTGCATTCAGCTATAAAGTAATACTAAAGTATTTTAAGAAACAATACTTATTTATAAAATTAAATTCCATATCGAATTAAACTACGCGGTATAAAATAAATTCGAGGGAAAAGGGTTTGATATATCCCTCAACCTTGTCATTTGGAGATGACATACTTCTCGTTATGAAAGTACCTCATATATGCCCTTAATACAAACGGCTCACATATACCCCTGTCGTTACAAAATGAGCTCACATATACCCTTCATTTAACGGAAGTTAAAAAGATTAGTTTTAAATTTAATATTTTACTTTTATTTTTTAAAAAAAAATTAGTTAGGGGTATATATGATTTCTTTATCAAATTTCAGGTATATTTAACTTTTCCATACATAATTTGACTTTTGTTATTATAATTATGAGTTTCTTATCTTATTTTATTGATTTCTTTTGTTCATTAGTTTAAAAGAAAAAAAATGTAACTATTTTTTTTTATGGTCTATATGTAGTTTGATTTTTGTTATTTCGAAGCAGAAAAAAATTTGTTCACTATAATAAGTTTTAAAGTAATATTAGTGAAAAACATAAATAAATTGATTATTACAAATAATAATTCCTAAATTATTCACTGAAACAAAAAAAGTCACAAAAAAAAAAATGTTTGACGAGGAATTAAATTTACTCATACGAGATTATATTTTTTAGAAAAAAAAAAGAAAATTAGATTATAATTATTTCTTTTTCATTTCCGTTAGAGAAAAAGGGTATATGTGAGACATTTGTTTATAAGTAGGGGTATATATGAGTCACTTTCATAGAAACGGATATATCAGCTCTAAATGATAAAGTTTATGGGTATATCAGATCCTTTTCCCTAAATCCGATATATGAATCTAAAAGTAGTAATAAAACTGGAAAATAAATATATATATCTGGGGATGTAGCTCAAATGGTAGAGCGCTCGCTTTGCATGCGAGAGGCACGGGGTTCGATCCCCCGCATCTCCATTTTTTTTTTAATTCATTATTTCGTAAAACGTATCGCGAAGGTCCAAGACTTACATTTCTTATATATTCAATATTTTGATCGTAATTTATCATGTAAGATTTATCAGAGATTTATCTCGTCATCATATTAATGACGTGAGAATAACTTGAAATCACTGGAATACTAATGTTTCACTCATAAATACTGTAATGATCGTTTATCTCTGATTCTGTAATACTATTTGTATTTTTATAACAACTTATATTGTTTATAATATATTAATAACGTCTAAATCGTAAGAGTATTTTCAATAGAATAATGTATTTTTTTATATATATTATTGGATTGGGGAAAATATTAAATATCTCTTGTGACATAGGAAATAAATCTTTTCACAAACTTTCAATATATCAAATCAAAATTTTCAATTCACATTATTTTAAATATTTGTATCCACTTGTATGTCCACACATCTCTAATAAGCAAACAACAACTTACATAGTAAAGTTGTTCACTTATTGATTATTTAAAATCTGTTGGTTGCTTGAACCAAAATAAAAATATCATTTATAGTAGTAGGTCACTCTCATTTAATTTTTTTTGTCATTTTCAATTTGTGATAGAAAAAGATGTTATTTATATGGAGGCGAATTTAAAATTTAAATTTATAAAAAATTTAATATTAACTAGTTATAATGTTAAAAAATGAGAAGTTTTAAATAGTTCATTTGAAATTTTTGTTGATTAATATATATATTTATATTTTTTACAAAAATTATGAGTTTCAAAGATCGTAGGTCGACAAACACCTAGATATTGAGATGTCCCACATCGATAGAGAGATGAAAACTTTTATTTCATTTCTAGACGGGCACCACAATCTTCCTCATGAGCGCCCTTTAGTTGTTTTAGGTTTTACATGATATCACCGGCCCATCCCCCATGTTGTTTGTTCTCGATATGGATCCCATTTTTTTTAGAATTGTTCACGCATCTAATGCGGTCTGTGTCTGTGGTGATCGTGTTACGCCGTTTATATTGATCGAGGGCTGACAATGTCCTCTCGTGCTCAAATGGACAGCCCCTCTTCCTAAGCTACATCTGGCGATGTTATAGCGATTACTAATTCCTTATTCATCATTTTTGGATTTTTGTAAAAATGTATAATATTCAATAAAAATGAACATTGTGGCAGGTTATATACAAACAAAAAATATTTATTGAATGAAGGGCCTTGTTGCACTTCAACTACTACAGACTATGACTTTTGCTTATGATTTTTATTTTTGGTTTTCCACACAATCTAATATATATATATCATATATATAATATCATTCATTATATATAATATTATATAATATATTTATATATATTATATATATTATATCTATATAGGTAGATATATATACTTTTGCTTATGATTTTTATTTTTGAGTTCCACACCAATCTAATATATATATATATCTATATATTAAACTTTTCTGAGATTTTATTTTGATTTTTCAGATATCTAAATATATATTAGCTGTATATACGATAATGCTAATTGTTCTAAGATAGTAAATTTTTTTTGTTACATGAATAAATAACGACGTATACAAATAGTGTAACGATCGTTTCATTCTATTTTCGATATGAATTCAAATTAAATTCTCAATAAAGACATAAAACATCAATGACTAGACGATAAAATTCGTTACTTTTAATTTAATTTAATTTTAGCATTTTGCAATCTCCCAATTTCTACTTCCACACCAAACTCAATTGAGTTATTGCCAACTTTTAAAAGTTAATACTACCCTTTAAATGTTAGAATTAACTGAAAACTACCAAACATATATTTGCTCATATTCAAAAGGCATTAAATGAATGTTCACTTATTAAATTTACCAATCTCTATAAAAAAAATCAACAGCTAACTACCCTAAACATCGTTCAGAAGAATCATTATGTAATTTGACTAGATACGAAATATAAAATTAAAAAAATATAAATATAATATATATAATCTTAAATCTATTATAATTTTTTACGGTTATACGAATTTTAAAATTTGTATAGCTAAAGTATTATTATTTATCTTAATTTCTTGCACAATATATTTTTCGATAAAAGATTGATTGAACTCCTTTCACCACATGTGGAACTACGATTCTACTTATGTTGTAACATTGACTCAAATTTCATATTTGTGTTAAAAATTTATTTAAAAAGTTAATTTATTTAGAAAAAAGTTAATAGTAAGTTTACTTATTTTAAAATTCAGAATTAATAAATTCAAAATCTGAACTTTGCCTCTGGTCTTCACTAAAGGTAGATCCACCTCTACCTTTCCCTGATTTATTTTATATGGCTCAATATACAGTAAATTACTCTGGAATATATACTAATATAAATTCTAAATTCGTTTTTAATTAGAATCTACAAATAAAGATGTTTCGTTTTCTTCCCCTCCTCTTCCTCATTCTCCATTTCTCTCACTTCACAAGTGGAAAAAACACAATAACTTCATATTCCACAAATCATCTTGTTTACACATCTTGCACCAAAGCAAGTAGGTTACCAATAAAATTCTGCAACTTCAACCCTCTCATCATATCAAACTAAAAACAACAAAAAGATTAGCAAAAGGCACTAATGTGAGTATTTCAAGATCCAACAAAGCATCAAAATTCCTCAAAAATCTCAAAGTGAAAAGCAAAAGAGAAAGAGGGGCACTTGTTGATTGTATAGAGCAAATAGGTGACTCTATACATGAGCTTAGAAAGTCACTTTTTGAGCTAAAACACTTGCATAAAGGGATTGGTTTAGGTTCAAAGAGAATTGGGAGAGACTGGATAGTGGTATTTGAAAATGAATGATACTCGCTTTTGATGGTTAAGAAATTGATGGAAAAGTTAGGTATGATGTGAAGAGAAGGATTTCTAATGTTGCAAAGGTTACAAGTAATGCTCTTTACCTCATCAATCTACTAGGCGGATTCAGAATCTGAAGTTCACGTTAGTCTTAAAGCATATTTTATCATATTCGAGTATTTTTAATGATGAATTTTATGTATATCTTTGTTTTTCGTGTTGAAAATATTGAATTCAGTTCATAAATTCTACTTGATCTGTCGATTCGATTTTGCTTATGTTATTTCATTTTTTTAGATAATTATGACATATTCCTTTCTGTTTCATTTAATGTGATAGCAATTAAATTATTAGCTTAAAATATTGAGAAAGAACCGATGATTTTTAAATTTATTATCTAAATAAGTCATAAATATTTGTGTAATTATAATTTTATATAAAATAAAAAGCTTAAAATTTTAAATTATTTTAAGTATAGAAATTTATTATTTTTCTAAAAAATAAATGCATCATACATTAATATACTACTAAAAATTAAATTGCAATAAAGGGGACTATTTTGTCGGTGCAAATATTTTTTTGTTTATATGTTGGCTTTTTTTTTTCTTTTTAAATCTTAAAAAGCAGTCCAAATTTATTACCTTTTTTTCCTTTTATTTTTATTTAAAAAATCAAGGCATCAATAATGTTGGTTCACTTAGATGTCTTTTTTTTTAAAAAATAATAAATTTTATAAATTTGCGTTAGGTCGTGCAGTGACTTTCAATCTTACAAAGGTCATATTATAAATTAGACACGTGATTGATTCTGATTTGGCTATTCCGCAGACGATCTACGTATCCTTCTTAATAGTATATATACATGCTTTGATTTGACTAGAGAGAAAATATTTATTTCAAATTGCTATATAATACGATTTTTTATTTCTTATTCAGTCCGATTCATTGATCCATTACTAGTTTGAGTATGAAAGGTCGAAGTCATAGAAGCAAAGTTAGAAAGGTTACTTGCCATTTAGTCAAATTTAATAGTTTTAATTTGTTCACCGACTAAAAGAACATTTATTTTTCTTCGACTTAGCTTAAATGATTTTATCTCCTTACTAATTTATTCGTTAAAGATAACTTATTTTTATATTTAAAAATAATTCGAAAGTTTAAATATATTTTATTCTTAATAAAATAGTCACACAATACTATAAGCAATGTTTTTAATACACAATTTTCAAAATTCTATTTCTTCGTGGAACTCTGTGTCAATTCAGACTATGTCATGTGAATTGAAACTGACTAAGTTAAAAAGCGCAGAAAAAGACCAAATAAACCAAAACTTAAAAGAGTTGTTGAAGAGAATAATAGTATGCTATTATTAGAAATGTTCTATAGTAACAACAATTTTGATACAATAATTTTTGAAAACTATATTGGATTTGAATCAGATATCGGATCAACCTATATATATCTTATGATCGAAACCAAGAATACTATAGTAGCCATGATCGAAAAGGAAAATTCTACGCGATTTTCCCTTTCACGTGCTTGCTCCAACAATTATCTACCGGCTACTACAAATACCTTCTTCCACTAGAGAAGTCATCGTCAATTTTGACTCCATGTAACTCGAAATCAAGGACCCTAATTCAATTTACCTGACAAAAAATGAAGCATATCCTTACAACGAAGATAAGACTCAAAACAAGTGCTTTCACGTAGAAACGATAAGCAAGGGACAGGAGAGGAGGAAGCAACAACTGCACCAACAAAACACAATACCCCCGTGTCGTATCACAACGCGGGGTTTTAAGGAGGCCTAGGTATACGAAACCTTACATTCACACGAGGTAGAGAGGTTGTCTGTTGTAAGAGATTGTTCAAGAGTAAGTAAGGAAGTGAAGCATACCCCCACCGCAACATAATACTGGATCCAATCGATAGTACAAGAACAAAGATAGTAACAGACTCCGACTAGAAGAGATGTCTTAATCTCTTCAATTACTCTGTGTTTCACTAGCTACAACTAAAAGGTGATAAAGCTTAAAACCTTTAAACGCCCTTCTTTTCGTGCTTATTATTTTCGTCTTCCTTGATACACAAAGGACAGGTTGTTTCAATCTACGAAGTCATAACACTCATAACTGAACTTTACATTCAAAATCAACAACCATACATACCTTAGGTTTGTTGGGATGGACAATATGTTTACTTGTAGGGAGCAAATAATATCGATGAATTATGGCCACCAAATCCAAATGAATTCGATATTGCCACCTTAATATCCAATCTTTCTTTTTTCGAACCCACAAGTACATTTGTATCCTGTTATGCATATGGATATATATATATATATATCATCAAATCGTTGATTTTCAACACTAACTGGCTGCACCCGTGACCCAAGAAAGCGAGTTACCCTCATAACTATCTGGACTTATTGTCCAATATAACTCCCCTCCGTTTCAATTTGTTTGTCTGGTTTTAATTTGGCACGGAGTTTAAACAAAACCCGTCACCACCCAGCCCTTTTGCATTTGGGGTCTTAGATAAAGCCCCGCTTGAATGTACTTTAATCCTACATGTCAGACGGAAAGTTGAAATCCAAGAGTTACCAAAAATGGAAAGAGGCATCTTTTTCCGGGAGGAACGTGACGAACGAATTGCAACGACGGATTAGAAAATTTGGCCCACGACCAATTGCAAGTGATGTTAATCGACTTGGTAGTTTGATAAAAGTCTAGGAGACTAGATCATGCTCAAAAGAACAATACACAATTGAAAATGCAACGAAAAGGGAGCCATACCACACCCTCATCTGGGGTATCAAGATTTATATTCGGATGAACCCATCCAGTTCGTATTGCCTGCAACTCCGTCTCCCCCCTCTGTCCCCCGCCTCGCGCCCCCCGCCTCTTTCGGCTGCTCCGCCCACGGTCCCCTCTTTCGCCCTGGGCCTGCTAGGTCCATGCTTTTTTTTTTGTACCCTCCGCCCGCTGCGTGCTCTCTGCTCCCTTGCCCTCAATGGGCTGTGCGTTACCTGTCGCCCTCGTCGCATCCCCCGCCCTGGACCTCTCTCTTTGTGTCCCGGTTCCCGGCTGTCGACGCTTTGTTCCCGCGCCCCCCCCGCTCCCCGCAGTCCCGTTGCAACACTCCTCCAGCTAGGCCATCCCCCGTTCCCTGAATAGTGCTTCGCTTCACCGCACGCAGTCGCCGGACCCCTAGCGAGGTGCCCACTTCCATGCACTTGTCGTGGCCGTTAATTCGCCGGTCACCTGTAACGCAAAGTGCGTCGCACTTGATACGTACTGGCACACCGGCCCCTGCCGGCCCCGCCTCCCCGCAGACCGCCTGAAGGCCGGGATCGTTCGGCGACGAGAGGAGAACATACCTACCTCTAGGGTGGATTGGTGGCCGCCACACCACAATGTCCACTCGCTGGTACTCTTGAGATTCCCTCTTGCGAGTGTGGAAGTGCATGGCTATTAACTGTCGCTGTCCACCTCTTCTTGCGAACCTTCCACCCAGCTGAGACTAATGCCCTTTGGTGCTCTGTCAGAGAGATCCACCACCAGCTGCCTGATGTTCTCTGATGGAAAACATGCAGAGTACGTTATGTCCGGTTCTATCATTCCAATCTGACCTTCCCACAAACAAGCCACGCTATCACGATTTTTCATCGTAAATAATAAGAGTAACACCCCCCGCAGCGAACTAGCAAATATTACCTAATAAGGATAATAGCATAAACAGCAACCTTAGTCAGAACCTGGCCCTGTCGAGCTGGCATGTAAGCACTTCACCTCTAGCCACCTTAATCGTCCGCCGCTGTGTCAGTCAAACACGAAACATCGGGTGTCCACGTAGCACATTGGACAAAGTTGGAATGTTTGTCCAGTTGAGCCAGTTGAGAGGAGAGCGGTGGGTTGTCTAGATGTGCATTCTCAAAGTTGGAGTGCTTACTTTCTAGTTGAGGCCAAGTTTGAGAGTTTGTTTATGTATTGCGCCTTACCTAAAAGTTAATACGGAAAAGGGTGGCCAGATGGATCCATAAAGATGTTTGCATGCTCAACAATTGATTGCCACCCAAAAAGAAAATAGATTATGCAACAAAACTGCTATACCAATCTAATAATACTGGTTAACAAGTTGAAATACGTCCGACTCTCTATAAGACATTTGCACTTAGGATCCTCCATATTATAGCCCGTATCTGGAGCTGCCTAGTTTCCCCATCTTCTGGATAGGGGAATTGAAAAATTGAGAGAAGAAAGTACCTTCAGGATGAGGCTCAGTCATATGATAAGCATCACATGTAAAGCTTCCACCCAGAAATTCAGCGTAGATAGTTGCACCTCTTCTCTGCTCATTCAGACAATGAAATTAAAGGCTTACATCACCGGACTATCTGGCTAGGGATTTTCATTATTATCGTTCTCTTTTGGTTAAAATCTAATCATGAGGAGTGTGACGAAGAAAAGCAATCTAATATACTTAATAAATCACCTTAGCATGCTCAAGTTCTTCCAAAAGCAGGACTCCAGCTCCTTCACCCATTACAAATCCATCACGATTCTGTAAAACAAAAAACGAAAAATACGCAATCATTGCATCCTTTAAATAATGAGTTGGGCTCCGATAATGCTATTTTTCATCTTAAGTCATTGAAAATCATGTAAATACATCAAACATGCTGGACTGGCAGGTCGAGATCTCCAAGACAAGTCATTTGAATACACGACTTAAGCCCGTGGGATGTAAGAGGCTATTTCGAATTAGCATTTTTCTATTTCCTAAAATTGGCTTGAATTTCCGACTCCAACTAGACAACGGCGCTTTTCTACAATGGAGACAAGAGGAAAAGAATTACAGGACATTACACTATCCCAAGGCCGAGAAGCTTTAGTAGGTTCATTGTTTCTCTGGGAAAGTGCTCTGCATGCAACAAATCCTCCCAGTCCTGCAAAAAATTAAAATCACTTGGAAAAAGATAACTCAGCTTGATAAACTTACAAAAAAAAAAAGACGGGCGATATATACCAATTGGTATAATAACTGCCTCTGATCCACCAGAGAGCATCATATCCTGCAATCATATTATTGCTTTGAAGTTCTCCATTAGACAAAATGGAACTTTCTAAATAACATAAGATGAAAACGAAAGGTCCACTTTCCGGAACTCTTCACTAATTCAAGGTAAGAAACTTACAGCTTCACCTTTAATGATATGGTTAGCAGCACTTAAAATGCAGAAGTTACTTGTCGCACATGCTGTTGAAATTGAATAAGTTGGACCCATCCATCCCTGCAGTTTAATTTTCAAATAGAAACATAATATGGAGTTCCTCTTGACATTAAAGCCCATATAAAATACAGATTATCGGCATAATACATAAACAAGACACTCAAACTTGGTCTCAGTTGGCAATTAAGCACTCCAACTTTGAGTATGCACACCTCCACTCGTCTCCACTGTATCATTTGAACACTCCAACTTACAAAATGATCATTTAGACACCTCCAAAATTTATGTGTCATGTCAGTGTCGGGTGTCCACGAGACACAGTGGGGACGAGTTTGAGTGTTTAGTTGTTAGTTGAGACAAGTTCAGGTGGCTGTGCACTCTCATAGTTGGAGGGCTTACTCGCCAACTGAAGCCAAGTTTGAGTGTCTTTTTATGTATTATGCCAAAATTATAACTGCCTCACCAGGTCCATGGCAAGCATCGCAGAGCCCATGTTTGTAGAGGTAAATGGTATGCAGAAGGGATTCGTATTCTTGTAAGAAGTCATTAAAGATTCTATTGCGTCATTGAAGACCTATAATTCAAGCAAAACCTTTGAGGTTACTCATTTATTTTGGGACTAGCAAAAATTTTACGACTCGTATACTATTCTGCTTATCAAGTATAAGTTGTTGCTTTTGTTTGAAAAATTAGATGTCGGAAAGCAAATTGAGCTGAATCCAAGCATACAAAAGCACAAAAATGCAACTCCACAAAAATTGAACTTAGTCAACCAATCAGAACAACATTTAAGAAAGTAAAGAGGATTACCTTCATTCCACCCATACCAGATCCTATCAAAACTCCACATCTTGCTTTATTCAATTCTTTCATTACGTCTTCAGTAATTCCGCCATTTATCAATGCCTTCTTACCAGCTGTTAGAGCGTAAAGCATGAACTTGTCCATTCGTTTAGAAAGTTTAGGTGAAATCCAGCCATCACTTGAGAAAGACTTGATCTCTCCAGCAATTCTCTGCAATTGTACCCCTTTTTTAACATCTAAAATATTACATTTAGAGAAAAACTAACCAAAGAAGAAGACGTACTGTTGGAAATTGTGAACAATCAAAAGATTCTATCTCACTTATGCCACTGACACCTTGAAGCAAGTTTTCATAGAACACATCGGGATCCTGACCATTTGGTGTGATCACATCCATTCCTGTAACAACCACTCGCCTTTGAGTCCTTTCCTTAGTTGGTGGTTTCTCTTAGATGTACCTTCAATCACTGGTGGTACCGCAGTGGCCCTTACGCCACCTAATACAAGATGGGCGCAGAACGTCAAAATATATGTAGAGTAGTAGATATAATTAAGGGAATTTCTATTAGAACAATGACATTGAAATCACATACTGAAACTTGATTATAAACAGTTCTTTCGCAAAAAGAAAAAAATATTTGAAAATCGATTCCTTCTTATGTATGAGAATACACATTAGAGATAGGCTGAAGAAAAAGCCAATTAAACACAGCAACGAAACTACAAACAAACTGCATGATAACTTGCAATGGTGTCGACAAAATAAACAAGGTACTCCATCAGTTCCAAATTTATATAACAATCTTTCCATAACGGGTTACTCCAAAAGATTAGACACCATCTCATTTCTATAAAGTTTGCAAACATCAAGAACTCAAACACATTAAACAACTCAGACTTAGACGTGATGTTCTCTTTTTCTTCTAAACTTCGCATTCAGTCATATACCATCGCAAGACATGACAACTTTCATAGGTAAGGCTAAAATCTACCATTGCCAATGTCAGCAACTTGAGGCTAAAAGCCGTAAACAACTTCAAGATTTGCTTTTTTGAAGTTGTAAAAAGGTGGGAAATGAAAAGAAAAAAAAAACAGAACAGTAGCAGCACCTGTATTATTTTTGAATTTATGGACTATGACAGAATATCCCACTCTGAGAATATGCCATGCATAGATTAAATGGGACACACAAATAATGAAGCACTACTCCGTCCGTGTCGATTTATTTGCCTTACTTTTCTTTTTAATCCATTTTTAAAAAAAAAATCTTTACAATTTTGGCAACTCTATGACTAACTTTACACAAGATCTGTTTAAAAACGCAAGATTAAAGAGTATTGTGGTATGTTTAGGTATCTTTGATTTAAAAGACAAAAGATTCAAAAGTTTTCTTCACTTTCTTTTAACGGTGTATCACGTCAAAACCAAACAATCAAATTGGAGCTGAGGGAGTATGACCTATGAGATCCCAACAACATAACCAGTGAGTAGGGTGGTGTGTACACGAGCCTCATTGCTCGAGAGGTTGTTTCCGATAGACCCTCAGCTTAATATAAAGTATATCCAAACGAAGTTTTTGACCAAATATCACACTATGAACATCAATTACCAACAAGAAATATAGTTTTTTTTGAAATTTTACAAAACTAGTATAAACTAATTTCTCTCAGTAAACTTCTCAGTAACGTTTTCGGTAGATTTATTCAACAAATTCCAATACTAAAAGACATAATCGACAAAGTAAAAACATACATACACGTGACTCACAATAACTTTTTCTCTAGAATGACTAAAAATTAAAATTCAATCTCATAAATTGCTACCATTCAACTTAATTAAACTTTTCAGATATAAAACATTACAGATATATATATATAGTAGTATATAATATACAACCCATAGTAGGAAATTTGAATAATGAAATGATCATGTACAAGATTTGATTTTTGAATTTTCAAACAATTTCAAGAAACGTTACTATTAGTCCCGTTTTTAGCTATAAAACGTGCTTCGGAGTAAGGAATTATAAAACGTTACTAACAATAACGTTTTATGTCTGTTTACTATGTCAGATTTTTGTCTTTTTGTTATTGAATTGTTTTTTAATAAAATATTACCTAAAACGTTACTGAAAACTACGTTTATACTAATTTTGTAAAATTTTAAATATTATCTTGATAAATTGATTTCAACAATAACCTATTTTGATCAAAAATTCTAGGGATATGCCCAAGTATCCCTCAACCTATGCCCGAAATCTCAGAACACACTTATACTATACTAAGGTCCTATTACCCCTGACTTAGTTTATTAAATCCATTTTAATTACCACTTTTCCGACCTAAAACGTGGCCAACTAATTCTTGTGGGTCCAACGATGATTGACTTTTTTTTTTCAAACTATATTGTCCACGTAGCTAAAAAGGGTATAAATTACTTATAAAATAAGTTCAGATGGAATAGAACCTTAGTATAGTATAAGTGTTGTCTCTTGGATTGCGGGCATAGGTTGAGGGGTACTTGTGCATTACAAACAGTTATGAAAGGTGCTACAATGAAATAATGTGAAATGAAAAGCAATACACAACATACAAATTAAAGAACAGTTATGACAACAAAATAATGCAATAATCGATCGGTGCAAGCAAACACCAAAAAAAATTTAAAAAAAAATTAAGATTAAAAATGAAATTTTTACCTTGTTGTGCACTGCCACTAAATGTACCACTTCTCCATCCATCAACTGAACAAAAACCATTACTCACTACACAAGAATTAGAAAATGAAATTCCATTACAAGTCTTGGAATACTGAAACTTAGCCAAAACACAACTCATTTTCTTCTTATTTCCCACACCAACTTTACAATTATACTTAGAAAACCCAAAAAATTCCTTCTTTGCCCCATTTTCACAAACAGCTGACATGCATGCAACAACAGACACCATTGATGAAGACATTCTTGATTCTTTGTCAAATTTTCAATCAAAAATCAAATCTTTTTTCCCTTTAACTAATTTAACATCAAGAAACATAAAAAAAAACAAATGGGGTTTCTTTAAATGAAGCAAAAAATGCCTACAGAAACAGAGTTTTTCAAGAATTAAATGGCATTATATAGGTGGGGTTTCCTATAAAAATGACAACATTAGAGCCTCAAGATGCTAAAAGTTTCGAACTTTACCATTAAAAGCAAATGTACACTCCTTAACTGTATATTTACTTTTTGTCCATCCATCTAACAAACTATCTATATTTACTTCTTCTTTTTTTTTTGTTTCCATCCTCCAAATCCCGCGTTGTAGCTCTGATGAAATTTGGATTGAGCATGTTCTCTCAATAAGCGGGGACGGATCCACTTATTCTTCGTCGAAAAATTATAAGTTAAATATTTTAGTTTAATAAATATATATGTAAGTATTGACATTTTTTGACACAATTTGAAGAGTTTATTTCAGTGGTTAAGATATTGTGAATAGTCTCTGAGTAAGTGTGTTCTAGTCATGTAGCTATATATTTTAACCATCGACACCTTATAATTATATTTTTTACGACAAGATTTGATACCCCTTCATGACGATCCTGGATATGATACTGCCAACAAGATTGTCTTCATATATAGAGTTTCGAACCTAAAATCTCTAGTCAAAGGTGGACTAATTTCACAACTCATGTTGGTTATATTTATGCTTTTATTTAATAAGTTTTTAATATAAATTAATGTTTGAATAAAATGGGAAAATGTACAAATACCCTTTTGTACTATGATCGAAATTTCAGAGGCACGCTTTAATTAAACTAAGATTATATTACCTACAGAATCCATTTTGTTTTGTTATTTTGTGCATATTTTTAGATTACGTGACATTCAAATATCTCTCACGTGCATCAATTGCGCGGAGTCACGGAGAGAGTCACATAAGATAAAAGGTGTACACAATTATAAAAATAATAATAATAAATTCAGGAGCTAATAGAATCTTACTTTATTTAAAGTGTGTCTCTGAAATTTCAGTCATACTACAGGAGGTACTTGTGCATTTTTTTTGAATAAAATAATTGAGTTTGATTGAATTTCTATTCGATTTTAGCTCTGTTTAAGTATTTTGATATATTTTATGTATTTTTAAATTAGAAGCATATAATTTTTAAAAATATATTAAATTTTATATTAGAAAAAAGTTATACGAATAAATGAAAATAATAATAATAATAATAATAATAATAATAATAATAATAGCTTATTAAACAACCTTCGTAGTTTAGGTGGATGCTAGTAATTGGTAGAGTATATTTTGCTGGCCAAAGTAAATGCAACATTAAGCAACACTTTGAAATTCAATTTAGACATTAAAATTTTCACAAATTAACAGATAAAATCTAATAGTAAAATAATTAGCACAAACTTCTATATAATATTATTAAATTTTATTAATATTATAGAGATTTTTTTTTTGAGATTTTAGTAATAATACAGAAAACTCAATTGTTTTAAATTCTGATGAGGCCTTCTGTATATTATTTCATTGTGAGGTAATATTAGTATACAAACAATTAATTAATTAAAATTACCTAAAGAATTGTTGTTAAATTATTTAAATTTTGGTTAGACCAAATCTACCCAACTTAATTAATCACATTATTAATTACAGCCCAAAAAATAGCCCCAATACTGCTCTAACTGTTCAAACTTCACAACTGTCCAATTCTATTTGACAAATTAAATGTATTAATTAGCTTTTGAAAAAAATAGAAGGTTATTAACAATTTGTTTTTTAGACTGCTTGTTTTTTTTTTATTTATTGTGTTTTGATATTTTAATTTACGTTTTTTTTTATTGTTTATTTATATTTTATCGTGCACAATTATGTGTTATATACTGATAAAAAGGAAAACTTTGTAGGGATAGGTAAATATATATTAGTTAATTAGCTAACATAACTATAATTTGAATTAATCACGGCTCAAAGCTTAGCTGTAATTTTGTGCGTCTCTTTATTCTCTCTCTCGCCTCTCTCCTCGCTTATACATATACATACATAATTATATGGCATATATACAATGCAATCGAATCTCTGTGCTTTCTCGCTCGTCTCTCTCAATCTCTCTCACCAGATGTACAATTGCATTTGCATATGTATATATATATAATTCACTTCTCTTCCATTTTGTGCCCCTTTCTCTCGCTTATCTCCTCCCGCTCCCAATCTTGCTCGCTTCTCTCTTCCTTCTAACATATAGCTATGAATCGTAATTAGTAAACTATAAGTATGGAGATTAAAATTATTTTAATGGCTACTTGTAAAAGTTTCCCTAGAAAAACTCATTATGTCCACTCTAAATTGTCATGTTCGCTTTTCGAAAGTTAACTTGACTCATTTTTAAAGTTATATTAGATTACATTAATTCGATATTTCAAATAAAAAATTGAGATATTCAATACCTATACAAAAAGGTACTATAAAACCAATATTTTGCTAAGTAATATGATAAAAAAAATATATCGTAAAATATTAGTCAAAAGAATTATTATTTAACTTTAAAAAGAAAAATTATCATACGTAAAAGATTCAAACCAAGAGACTCATATTCAAAACTAACTCGAACCAAAAATTCAACCATGGCGAAGATTCAAACCAAAAAACTCAAATCCAAAGACTAACTCGAACACAAGAACTCAATATTTATAGGTGATGAACCCACAAATTTTAGCAATTCAAGTGTAAATCTAGGATCTTCTTGGAGTTTTAGGAACAGAAGAGGAGGTCTCTACAATATTCTTATATAATAATTGTGTTGTCATGTTAGTTTATAGTGCATCTCGATTAATTTCAGTTTTATTATATGCATGTATTATTAGTCTTTATAAAAATTTGGAGGTGAGAGCTAAGGTGAATCTTCGATGAAAAGCAGAGTTTAAATTCTTTTTTTTTAATCTCAAAAATCTAGTATTTATGAGGTCAAAAGCAATGAAGCAAATACTTGGTAAAAAATATTCTCTGCATTACAAATTTCAACGCACTACTAAATCATGCGTTATTTTTTTTTTACTAAACGACCCCCAAAAGATTTTAAGTGTTGATAAAATAAAATAACTTTTTAAGTAATAATAAAATATTTAATATAAAGATGCAAATATTTTAATTTTTTAAAAAAAATATTAATTTATTTATTAAAGTGAAAAAAGATAAATATATCCTCAAACTATTGTAAATAGAATGCAAATACCTCCATTCTACTTTTGGGACATTAATGCCCCTGTCGTCCAAAATTTAGAACGTATATACCCTTTATATTGACGGACATACACGTGTCATAATCTTATCCATCGATCCAACATTTATCGACAGATAAGATTACGGCATGTGTCCCTATTTAATCTTTCGTTAGAGTGAAGAGCATATATGCTCTAGTTTTGGACAGCAGGGACACCAATGTCCAATGTCGGAGCTAGAATTTTGATAAGGAGGTTCAAAAGCAAATCACGATTAAAAAATATAATGTTAACCATATATAAATAGCAATATTTTCCGCTGAAGGGGTTCAAATGATTCCCCTAACTCTATGCTAGCTCCGCCCCTACCAATGTTCCAAAAGTATGACAGAGGGTATCTACGTACCATTTACAATAGTTCAGGGGTAATAAGATATATGTTGTGCGGAATTCGAGATAATACGAGAAAATATAAACGCGAAAAACAAGACCAACAGATTTACGTGGTTCACCAATAAATTGGCTACGTCCACGAGGAAGAGAGGGAGCAGTTTTATTATGGAGAGGCAGAATACAGAATAGGGTTTGTCATAGCATCTATATATAGTGCTAAGCTACGCCCTAACAGGCTTGGGCCCAACATACAGAATTGACAGATAATTAAGGGCCCAATACAA
This sequence comes from Solanum habrochaites, assembly GCA_027704765.1. Taxonomy (NCBI): domain Eukaryota; kingdom Viridiplantae; phylum Streptophyta; class Magnoliopsida; order Solanales; family Solanaceae; genus Solanum; species Solanum habrochaites. The sequence continues at coordinate 2,643,611 of JAKWJA010002500.1, read as the reverse complement.
CAACATTGTATACCGTTGGGCCGGGGGCGCGTCGCCCCCCTGGACCCCCCGACTCGCTGATCGGGCAGCGAGACCCCCGTCCTTTCTGTTGTAACGGGTCCGATTCAAGGCATTCACACAATATATATATAAAAAAAAATGGAAAAGGGTTGAAATTGCCCTTGAACTATGCGAAAATAGATCCTTATACCCTCAATTACATTTTGGGATCAAAAATACACCGCTATTATCCTAGAAGACCACAAATACCCTCAAGTTAACATCCCAATTTTTTAGTGACGTGGCATGCCACGTAGGACTAATCCCTCCACCTAAGCATAGCAAATAAGATTCACTACAAAATAACTTGATCTTTAATGGCAACAAAGTTGTCAGGTTACGAGTGATTTTTAGTAACGACTAATAGTAAAACCTATTTTTTCAACAAAATAATATGATAATTAGTTTTCAATTGCAACCTAGTTTTCTAAAATAAATAACTTGCAATATCAATATAAAAAACACCCAATATTATTATGAAAATTACTTCTAGATTCACATCTCCTATTATATAATGCATCATTGCACATTTTATACATTTACATATAACGTAAAAATAAAACATACAGCATCTTCAAACCCCTACTTAACCGATATCATTTTTGTTTTTCTGAAAAAACAAAAAATTAGAAGTTAATGTTAAAAACTTTTAGTGACGATTTTTTGAGATTTTATAGCGCTATTGTCGCTGCTAAAGGTTTAGTTCTTTTGTAGTGAATCCTAATTGACAATGCTTAAGTGGAATTATTAGTCTCACGTAGCTTACCAAACCACTAAATGAAGTTTTTCACTCGAATGCCTATATATTACTCTTACGATAAAACACACATTAATTTTTTTAATCCCCAAGACTAAGTATAACACGTCGTATAAGTTATCTATTTTACATAATTCCAGAGCAATTTTGACCCTTTCCGTATATAAAATAATATGTGAAAGAAGATCCTAGATTAGCCTGGAATTGCTAAAGTTCCTGGTTTCATCGCCTATAAATATATCACTGCAATTTCATCTTCTTTCATCATCAAACACTTTAATTGAAACCAAAAATTCAAGCTTTATTTACTCTATACCCTCCCAATTTTGAGCTAATATGGGGAAGTATGGTGTTGCTCTTTTATTTTATCAAAAATAGTTTGATGTATTTAGCATTTCACAAATTCATATTCAACAATGTATAGATCTTAATTTCTATTAAGATAGTTTGATGTACTAAACGTTTCATATTCATACATATATAGGTCTATAACTTTTGTCGAGATAGTATTATGCATTATTGTCTCACATTCATGTATGGGTCTTAACTTCTATCAAAACAGTTTGATGCACTAAACATTTTATATCAGAACAGTTTGATGCATTAAGCATTTCACATTCATGCAATATCTGATTCTTAATTTCTGTCAGGATAGTCTGACATAAATACATAAACATGATCATTAACTTGGCGTCAACAGACAATTATGACCTTTAATTTTGAATGTGCTACAAGTAGACACTTGAACTTGTATAAAATTTTATTAATGAACATATTTGTTCTAAAAGTTACTCTAGATGACAATTTTGTGTTCGTTCTACGTGACATCCTGCATGTATAATGTCATTTAAGACATATCTATTTACTTGTTCAATTTTATACAAGTTTAAATGTCTATTTTTACATACTCAGAGTTGAAGGACATAGTTGTCCATTGAAGTCAAGTTAAAGGTCATATTTATGAATTATACCAGATAGTTATTGAAGATAGATAGTTAGTTGTCTATTACGTGTATTAGTTGTTATTAATATTTTAGCATTTAGTTAAAAGTTAGTTAGAAATTTGTTACTATTTCTCCTTCTTGTATAAATAAGTATCCGCTCCACATCGGTGAGGAACAAGTTGACTCTTTCTTCAATATAAAATTCTCAATCTCTCTCATCTCTCTCTAATTTCTACTGTATCAGAGCTGTGAATTCATATTTTTTGATTCAAACCCTCTAAGAGTTTGATCTATTTTGAAGGTCACTCTAAACCAGAGCTCACAGCAGCTGAATTGGGATCGAAAGTGCAACGCAGTGGCTCAATCGTCCTGGCATCATTCCTGCGGCAGAAACACTTTAATTGGAGATCCAACAGAAATCATCCTCTTTATCTTGCATCTAATCCCTTCAGAAAACCACTCCTTGGATCTGTATGACTACGTTTTCAACTTACTGGTTTCAGAACACTACTCTTTGTGGAAGATCGATGATTAATAAACCTCCTATCTAGATTCAACTTGGTTTTTGCTTGGAACTGTCAAAAAGTGATGCTACCCTGAGTGTGGAACGAACGTGGGGAAAATGTCCATGCTTTGTCTATATGGCATGGTCTGACACAGTTGCAAAAAGTTGTTAGTGTAATTGTATAGGGCTTCAAGGGATGCTGCATTGTGGGGGGATCTGAGGAACGATGGAATAAGGGGATGGTTCTAGATTTCTCAACTTCATATGGACATATGTACAGATTCATCAGGTAACCTAACTGTGTCAGCCTAGTTTACCAAGTTTGAGGTTGCTTTGGGATAATTTGATGCACTTGTTCCCCTCCTTCATGTAACATTGTATAGATCTAGAATTATTTGGATCATATGCATTATCCTGGGCATTGTTTTGCATTTCTAATGGGCTTAAGTGAGATCTATGGCCTGCACGAAGTTCAAAGATTATGATGCGCCTTTTGCCAACCTGTTGGCAAGCATAGCCGATATTTCAGATGAAACAACAAAGGATCACTTCGGGCGTGCGAAATGAGAGATGGGTAATTGAGCCCACACAACATTATATGCACAACATAGTTGGTTATGGGTTTAGAACTACATATCGTGTGATGGAGACAAAGGTAAGTCTAATATACAGCGGTTATGCTATAAACACGGTCTTGGTAGTAGATAACGGTTACAATGAGTGTGGTGATGGAGATAAAAGGGTTACAATGGTAAAAGAAGGTAAATTGGGAACTTATTTCTGTGAACAATGCAAGTTGCATGGACCCACCCAAAATTCTGTATAAGTTAGGTAGGATGTCCTGACGACTGGAAGTTCAAAAGGAAATCAGATACTGGAATGACTGTAAACAAGGAAAAGGCCTAGCAAATCATGTACAGTTGATAAATGGTGAGGAGATGTTTTGTATTAGTTATAAAGTAGATAAAAATGAACAAGGATCACATATCTCAATTCTGTTCGAACAAACTTGCAAGCACTGCTGAAATCGACATACCTCCTGACCAAGATCGGAAGATAATGAGCTATGAATGAAGAAAGCAGCTGAGGTCAACTGGCATGTATTTTCAATGATTTTGTTCTTTACTAGAATTGATAGAAGACAGGAGTTCAATGATGATGTCGATGAATGCAAGAATGGACTTAATTATGTTTAGGCAGAAAGGTCTTTGATAGTGGATTCAGGAGCTCATGGCAATACATCTATCTGAAAATTTAGATAAGATTCAGGCAGAAACAACAAGAATACAAGAAGACAGGTTTATCTGGCCTATGGCAAACTACATTAGTGACACATCAGATCATGCATGATATCGCTAATTGGAGAACTTGAAAATTGTTCTAGTTGTTCCTGAACTTACACATGATCTATTATCAATATCCCAATTAACAGACATTAAAGTTGTTTATGATTCAATTTTTTCCTGAAGTCTCTATTTCCTGACCTCTTCAAATGGAGAGGTGAAGGGATTGGTAAAGAAAATGAAGGGTTTTTTATTACTTTCCTGAACTTTGTCAGAGAAAGACATTGCTGTCAATGTTGATGACAAAGTTCCAGGAACAAGGCAATTCACAGGTTTTATGATATGGCATTACAGAATGGACATCGCGTTCATATAAGGTCTAAAGCAAGTGTATCCACAGTTTTCCTGCAGGTATCTGATGATGCCCGATTGTCATTAGCCAAACAACGCAGCTTACATTTCCTATAGTAGCTCTAAACTAAAGAATTGTTTTTGATGCTCATCATCTTGATGATGGGGCCCATATAGTTACTACTACTCATAATGGTTTTAGATCTTTTTGACTGTTGTGGTTATAATATCAAGGGTGACTTGGTTTTTTTACTAGCCATAAAATGCGTGCTGTGCTATCATGTGGACGGTTTTTTGTACTTATTAACGTCATTTGATAAGCAATCAAAAGTAAGATCAGGACAATGTGAGAGTTCTTTAACATGACATTAAAACCGTGTTACTTCTTTAGTAATTGTTCTGAAAGTAGTTATCCACGCACACCCACCAACAAAAGGGAAGTTGTGACAGGACCTAGACTATTCTTGAGTGGCAGGGTCTCTAGATTTTCAGGGTTCCATTCCTATCCACATTTTGGGGTGATTTGTGTTAGCTGCTGTATAGCTTATCAACAGAATGCCCACAAGGGTAATTGCGGAGGTACTCATATAAAGTCTTTCACAAGACAAACCACAATTAATCATCTAGAACATTGGATGCTATTGTTATGCACTAAAGCTGTTAAGGAAGATAAATTTTCTTCCAGATTTGACAATGGGTTATATGGGTACTCTTTAACTCATAAAGGGATATATGCTCTACAACCGGCTCTAAGAAAGTTTATTGTACAAAGGATGTAGTCTTCAAAGAACCCATTTTCCATTCATCATCTGAAGGATGAAATGTAGCGAGTAGTTCATTGAGCGCCAGGTTTGTACTATGCCATTGCTGACGTTCATACACCATGCGATTTGAGATTTCATATGAACATGCTGACACACTTGTTCTACTTGCATGTTTTCTGATATATTCCTGAAGACGCAGGTATGACATGGGTTGATGTGCCGGAGTCGTGCCCGAGGTCTCTTCAAGATATATCTCATCCCCTGTTTGGATGACATGATTAGGTTACTCCTCGAACTAACAGTTCAGCTCATCTTTCAGCCAACTAATTCTATAGCAATTTGTCTGGATCTTATCAACAGATTTGAGTACAATGTCTGCAGACGTTGAACCCAAACTATAAGAGAAGCGCCAGTATTCAAGATGGGTAGAAGCATGAAACAAGAGATTTTGGCATAGAAGTCATGGTACCGTGGAGATTGTGACTTACCATCAGGGAAACAATGCCATAGGCTAAATGGGTGAATACAATCCACTGGAGAGATTGACAGGTTCAAAGCTAGGCTTTAGTCAAAGGATACTTCAAACTGAGGGAGTTGTGATTATCATAACATTTTTCATCCAGTTGTGAAAATGGTTACTGTTAGAACTATTTAGTGCATTGTCACTGCTGAATTGGCAAATTTCAGATGGAATGTTTCATGCTTTTTACAAGTGATTGGGATGACGAAGTGGGTACTGTAACTTCACAGTTTCTAGCAAGGGGGAGCAAAAGTTTGTAAACTAAGAAGTCATTATCTGGTCTCAGCAAGCTCTGGCAATGGATGGTTAACTCACTGATCTTGTTGAATTGGCATCCATACAAAGTCATTTGGATTACTCCTTGTTTCAAAAGGAAAATTCGCACAGTTACTTTGTTAGTTAGTGGATGATTTGTTGATTACTGGAAATGATCAACCACATGATACAGAGACAAGCAGGTTCCATCTTTATTTTAAATAAAGGATTGGGAGAGAATTAGGTACTCTTGGGATATAATTCTGCGATCGGAACAAGCATAGTGAGATCAAAATATATGCATTTGGAGTGATTTCAGAAACAGGATTATCAGGATTCTAGACACATCTTTAACACCTTTGTGAGACAATTTGAAGCTACAAGTGCTGATTATATGCAAGATGTCCCTAGATGAATTATTTGCTGATATTAGAACAAATATCAAGGTTGAATTGGCAAACACTATAACCTTACTACCAAGGCCTGATTTGCCTTCTCAGTCAGTGATTTAAGTCAATTCATGCACAAAGTCCAACTGTTTCCACTGGAATGCAGCATTGAAGGTAGTGAAATATATTAAAACAGCGACCAGGTCTGGGGATACTCATGACTCTATAACCACACAGCTCACTGGTTTTTTGTATGCAGACTGGGCGGCTGGCGCAAACACGCAGAAGATCAGTGACTGCTATCCTCCTTGAAGTATGAAACTCAATTGCTGGAAGTCTAAGAAACAAATACCGTTTCTATAAAGTTCTGCAGAAGTCAGAATATAGAAGTTTATCACACATTAACAGCTAAGTTGTTTGGGTTGAATAACTTGTTCAGGGAATTGGGAATGGAATGTGCATGCACCACTATCATAACCATTGTTACAACACGCTGCGTATGCAAATACAGCAAATCCAGTTTTAGCATGACGTATGACATATTGAGATGAATTATCATTTATCCGTGAAAGATACAACGGTGATCAAGACAGCTACTCAATACTAGGAGGCAGCAAGCATATGATTGGTTACAAAGCTTAGGAATCTCAACATGACTTCTTATTGGCCAAGCTAGGTGTATAAATGTTTTTCAATACATCTACTGAGGGGGACATTAAGATAGATAGTAGTTGGCTAAATTAAGTGTATTAGTTTGTTATTAATATTGGTTAGATTAGTTAAAAGTTAGTTAAAGTTTTGTTACTATTTCTCCTTCTTGTATACATAGTTTCCTCCCATATCGGGGTGAGACAAAGTTACACTTTTCTTCAATATAAATTCTCATCTCTCTCATTCTCAATAGTTTAATGCACTAAATAATGCAGCATACGAGTCTTAACTTTGATAAGACAGCCTGCTACATTAAGTCAGCTTCACTGTACCATCCTGTTGCACTAGCATTCACTTCACGTAGAATACAGATTTAAAGTTCAGTATATTACGGGTTTTAACTTCAGTTAGAACAATCTGGTACATTAAGCATCTTACATTCACGCAGGATATGTAAACTAAATAAGAAAAGGTACTCCCAGACTGGATTCTGCACTAGAAATTGATCATTAATTTGCAAAAGTTATTACAACAATCTCCTCTTTTCTATACTACACTGCAAAATACTGGTATGAGAATGAACTGACTTGTTGAATAAATAACAAAACATTTACTGAAGCACAGCAATTACATCAGATGCCCTCAATGTGATGTATTCAGAACCATCAGCTCCTTTGAAGTCATTGCCAGCATATTTGGAATACAGAACTGTATTTCCAGGAGATACTGAAAGTGCTTTCCTTTTCCCTTCCTCGTCGAGAGGACCGGGTCCAACAGCAATCACCTGATTGCAACCACGGAAAAGGTGAACGATATCAACAAGAGTTAAACTTCTATACACTAACGTTTTCGACTAACACGTCACCTAAAAGAGAACTACATGTTGATAAGGGTGTAAATTCTTTCATTGTCACAAGTCATTTGGCTCACATGATAGTTGTATGAGAAACTATAATGCAAGAATATGTTTCATTCTTGTTTTAGTTAGAGCAACGAGACTTCCCAGCGCATTGTAAATACGCGTAGTCTTATTTCACATTTTATGTAATGTAGCTATTATTACATAAAGCCAACACATGCCAATTTTATGTTGGAATTGGTTATTTCAAACTGTATAAATATATACCTTGCTAGTACTCTTTGAAAATGTTGCTGCACATGTGTCGGGGGTCCTCGAAAAATATACTATTCTTAGAGGGTTCGACAAGCATTCATTGACATTCCTCTAAAAGTATACTATTCTTAGAGGATTCGACAGGCATTCATTGACATTTTCAAAGATTCCGAGCAACATAGATAACAAGTATATCCTATCAACAAGTATTATGGGAGTAATAATACTAGCTGAACTGCAGGGAGCATATTATTACCGTGCCAAATGAAGGTTTCTCCTTTGCAGCCTGGCTCAAAAACAATCCCCCAGAAGTTTTTTCCTCAACTTCAGCCACCTGATAAAAAAGTCAAAAAACTCTCACAAAACAGAACTTAATACTTGAAAAAAAAAGAGAATTAATGATCGAAGACACACCAGAACTATCACTTTTCACACTCCAGCTACCGGTGACAAGGCGTAGATGGTAATAGTTCAGGTATATTAAAGGAACAATTGATTATATTGGGATATGAAATTCTTGACAAGGCATAGATGGTAATAGTTTAGCTAGATAAAGGAAACAAATTGATAATTGGGATATGAAACTCGCAGAAAAAATGATTACTCAGGTTTGTTTTTTACCATTTTCCGAAGAAAGTGATATTCGAGAACAGCGAATAATGTAGAAATATTTATCAGAGTATGAACCATTTAATCAAAATATAGATGCCACAAAAAGAAACAAATAAAGAGCAATAGTAACAAACCTTGATTAGAACTCTGTCATTCAAGGGCTGGAGATCCTTGATATCATCTGTCTCAAGAATGCCAACAATGTCATCCTCTTTCAAAATCAGGTGCTTTGATCCATCAAACTCCAGTTCAGTTCCCGCATATTTCGAGTACACCACGTGGGTACCATTCTACACGTAAAACATTCCGTTTAAAAAAATGATCAACCATGCTTAGAAGACATGCTGAGTATGACATTGATTACGGAACTACCTTTATACTAATCTCCACTGTAGTCTTGCCAATTGAATGACCCTCCCCGACAGCAACAACCTCGCCTCCTTGCGGCTTCGACTGTGCTGATACTGGAAGCAGGATGCCACCTAAACTCTTCTCCTCTGCAGTCTTAATCTTCACCAGAACTCTATCACCCAATGGTTTGAGTGAAGTGTACTGCGCGAACAACAACAACAGAACAAGGAAGCATATAAATATAAAAACTTCCCCAACAGACAAAACTAGACTCTGAAAACCACTAGATACTAAAATTAAGTAATACAATCAACTAAACCGAATGCAGAAAATAACAGATATAACGATGTTCAACGAATTCAGCTTTGATTTTCAAATACATATTTGACAGAAGATATCTATTTTAACCAGGCTATGAATGCCAGAACTCAGCTCACTAACTTGGAAAAAAGGAACACAATAGGCAACAAGCCAATAATGACCTCTTCGCATTGCTTTACCAACCAAAGACAAAGCTACATAGACAGCAGAAGTATCAGAACAGTCAGCTTAACTCAATTAGCAACTTACTTTAAGCAGTCCAATTTTGTGTTGGAAGTAAGTGGTGCAGAAAACTATTTCCAGCAGATCACATTTCAATGCTCTTAACTCTAATTTACAAATTGCAACTTTGACAAACGAAAAGTTGACATGGTCGTATTAAGAACAAATTTGGGAACAGTGAAAAGAACCCATCAAGGTGATTCTACCTACCTTCTCAGCTATTACATTTCGAGCAAAACATAAAACAAGAGCTATACAGGAAAAAAAACCAAACTATATACCTTGGGGGATACAACTGTTGAAGCCTTAACAACAAGTCCATGGAACGACCTTCTATTCTGCTTTAAAGGAGCGAAAGACGCAACCTTTAAATTACTTATGGACCTAAGCCCCTCAAAGGATGCAAAACCCTTGGCAGAAATGGATGACGCAGTCAGCTGAGTTGTCGCCATTCCTTTCTGAGCTCAATCAAGAAACCCCACAACAGAAATAGTCAATATCCTCATATCCCAGAAGCAAAAAGAGTACAACCATAGATAAAAACTCAAGAATTCTGAATGTAATCCAGAACCCTACAACACAAATGGAACCCCACAAGCAAAAAAGAGTAAAACTGAAGGTAAGAAACATATAATTGTGAACTAAACCACAATTCCCACTTACAAAAAGGGTAAACAGCAGCTCCCCACAAGCAAAAATAGTAAAAATTGTGACAAGCTATAGAATTAAAGATAAAGAGTAGCACCAGCAGAAGCAAAAAGAGGAACAGTTACAGATAAGAACCATAAAATTCTCAACTAAATCAAGAACCCCACAACAAAAATACCACAGCAGAAGCAAAAAATATCCTAAATTGGAAGACAAAAATTCAAGAATTTCAACAATGATAATAAAGATTGCACCTTTATTATTGGGAGATTGGTTTCACTAATAACAAAGGAGAAGTTTTCTCTAGATAAGAACCACAAAGTTTGAACCCCACAACAGAAGTGGTAACAAGAACAGCAAACCAGAAGCAAAAAATAGTAAATTTAAAGACAAAAATTCAAGAATTTGAATCAAATGATAAAAAAGGAAGCACCTTTATTGGCAAAATTGATGAGCCTTAATAGCAATGGAGAGGTTTTCTCTACTATGGACTGAAGAGTGAATAAGGTGTGTATTTAGACTTTAGACTTTTGTAGATAAAATGTGTAGAGCTGTTAAGGATAACAAAACCCTAGAATTTTCTAAGAGGGACTTCCTTACTTTTTTTTCTTCCTTTTTTCATTGGAAAAAAATTGATTTATCGAAAATAATATCTCTACATCGCATTTCACTTCTCTAATTATACTTTGAACTCGGAGAAACATACTTAATAGTTGACACTATTATTCTTTTTCTAATGAACTAATCGTAGAAGCGGAATTTTACCAACTATTGTAGAAAAATCATATTAAAAAAATGATTGGTAAAAATTTATTCTGAATTTGGAGATACATATATTAATCTAACAAAATAAATACTATTCTAAGTCTCACTTGGGCACTAATTTCTACTTAAAAAAATTTAAAATTTATCATATTAAATATGTTAAACATTTGAGTAGATTTTTCATGTTTATGCATTGTGTATTTGATTATGTTTCCTTTGGTATTGACAATATCGAAAACAACCTTTCTACTAAATATTTGTTCCGCTGCATCAACAAACATCATCAAACAAAGAGATCTTTATGTAAACACAATTTAATCCATTGTTTACTTTTTCTAATTGATATCAGAATGAATATATCAGCTAACGTATTCAGTGTAATCCCATTGTAAAAGTTTAACGCTACACAGACGTTACTCTTACCTTGAATGAGGTAGAGAAGTTGTTTTAGATAAACCACGACTTTAGAAAAGCTTAATACAAGAGTGAGAGAAGCTCAAATGAAAATACTAAGAAAGAAAAAAGATAGTGACAATAAAAATAATAAGGTAACCAAAGAAAAAGAAACAAAGATGATTAATAAAAATGAAACTCGATTATCTACTAACATTCTATCCTATCCTGATCATCGACCTTCATGCTCTCCTATTTAATCTAGGGTCATGACCCTCGACGAGCAGAAGACATGTCATGTTCTCTAATCACCTCTCTTCAATTCTTCTTCGATCGAATAAAGTGATTATTCATCTATGAAAGCACAGCCATTATATCAGATGCCCTTAATGTGATATAGTCAGAGCCATCAACTCCTTTGAAGTCATTTCCAGCATATTTGGAATACAGAACTGTATTTCCAGGGGATACTGAAAGTAATGTCCTGTTTCCTTCCTCATCAAGAGGACCGGGACCAACGGCTAATACCTGTTACAATCACGGAAAAGGTAACCGATTTCAGCAAAAGTTTAACTTTTATACACTGACGTTTTTCACTATCAGGTCACCTAAAAAGCAACCTACTGTAACATGTTAACATATGCTGATAGCGGAAATTCTTTACGTTTAGGGATCATTTGGTTCATCATTAGCTACATGGGGATGATATCAGACGCGGGAGAATAATAAACGGAGTAATAATACTAGCTGAACTGCAGTGTGAAAAGTTTTACCGTGCCAATCGAAGGTTTCTCCTTTGAGGACTCACTCAAAAACAATCCTCCAGCAGTTTTTTCCTCAGCCTCGGCCACCTGATAAAATGTGATGACCAAATTACCACTAGTCATTCAAAGGTGATGTCTGCTGTATCGGAGAAACCATAAAAAATGAAAAATTGAGGGATGCACAATGTCAAGACGAGCAAGAGAAGCATGGCAATGAAGCCAGAATTTCAAATTGCAACTCAGTTACCAAAACTATAACATATCCAGTGTAATGCCACGAGGTGGGGTAGGGGGAGATTAGGATATACGCAGACTCTTACACCTACCTCATAGAAGTAGAGAGATTGTTTCCAAAAGACTGCTTTTAAACAAATAACGCTTAATATATACAAATGTTTATCATGCAGAGCATGTATCGCTTAATCAAACCGTAGATGCCACACAAACATAATGAAGAACCTTGATTAGAACTCTGTCGTTCAAGGGCTGCAGGTCTTTGATGTCTTCTGTTTCGAGAATACCAATGATGTCATCTTCTTTCAAGATCAGGTGCTTTGATCCATCAAACTGCACTTCGGTTCCCACATATTTTGAGTACAACACTTGGGTACCAGTCTACACAATAAGATCTATTTAGAAAACGATCAGCCACGGATAAAAGCAAGGTTGAATACATAACTTGATTATGAAATTACCTTCACACTAATTTCCACTTTACTCTTCCCAACTAAACAACCCTCTCCCACAGCAACAACCTCACCTCCTTGTGGATTTGACTGTGCCGTTGTTGGAAGTAGGATACCACCAACAGTCTTCTCCTCTACGGTCTTAATCTTCACCAGAACTCTATCACTCAAAGGTTTAACTGAAGTATACTGCACGAACAACAAGAAGCGAATAAAGAAAATGATAAATATGAAAACATTCATGCGAGAGCAACAACGAAAACACTCAGCCTATGAAATATCAGAATCGCAGCTCTTCCGCGGGAAAACTAGTCGTGTATTTTAACCAACTACATGGGATTGCAACTCAGTAACACATCAGAGAAGTACTGATCTTAAATTAGTTAGTAGCTTGATAGCCTACTTCCCCGTTGAGAGCAATAAAGCTAATTAATAACATTGACTTACAAAAATTCGATATAGTAGAAATATGGTTGGCGGACAATTTTCACCACGGGGATTCAAAATATAAGGAAATAAACACATGAAGAAGCCAAGGGTATTCAACATTTGTTGTGTAAGTAGATAAAAAATAGTTTTTAACCCCTTATATATAGTAGAATTTCCCATGTTGAAAGGAGTTTCATACAAATTCCGTAATGATTTGGTGTCTTTCCCTTGGATGACCCCCCCTAGCTTTGCCCATTAATTAGCAATCAATTCGGAAGCAGAAAAAACCCATCAAATTAATTCTTCCTAGCAATTATAGCTAACTAACTTAACGAAATAGAGAAGTAAATGCACGAAGAACCCAACAGGATTCAACATCTACTATATTACAACATTGACTCACCAAAACATGACATAGTAGAACATAAGTGCCATACCCATATTCTCACAAAGAGGGCTCCAAATATATAGAATTAAGCACACGAAGAAGCTAACGATTCAACATCTACTATATATACAGTGTAATTTTCCGTCGAAAAGCCCTTTAGCTCAGCCCATTGGCAACTAATTAGGGAGCTCAAAAATCCCATCAAGTCAATTCTTCCTATCTATTCAGCCTAACTAATGAAACACAACAAGAACCAACAGAGCAAAAGAAAGCAAATTAGCATACCTTAGGAGCTACAACAGTTGCAGCCTTAACAACAACTCCATGAAAAAACCTCAAATTCTGCTTCAAAGTACCAAAAGATGCAATCTTTACATTACTAGTAAACCTAAGTCCTTCAAATGAAACAAACCCTTTACCAGATATGGATGATACTGCCATTTGAGTTGTTACCATTTCTTTCTGAGCTAAAAATCAAGAAACCCCACAAACAAAAAAGGGTCAATTTCCTCATTAACGAATGACAAGTTATAGCCATAAAAGTTCATAGATTGTTAATTTAATGGCAAGGAATACATGAAAAATGTAATAAACCCACACCCAAGCCACAAAAAAAACAAATGTAATTTAAAGATAAACTCAAGAATTTCAATCAATCATCAAAAAAGGAAGTACCTTTATTTGGGAAAATTGAGTAAATGAGATGTGTGTATACAAAGGGATAACAAAATAGGTCCCAAAAAAAGGGATTTTTTTTCTTTCTTTTTGGTTTCAAGTATAAAATTATTTCCAATATAGGATACATTTTTAAAAAATTACTCTTAAATCAAAACAGTTTAGAAGTTAATTGCTTAGACACACTCAAGTTTGTAATATTACATATTCTTACAAGATTTTGATGCCTCCATATATGTTCACGATACATTGGGTCAAATTTAGGTGTAGTTTATATTCTAGTGGATTCGCTTACATTGGGATACATAGCGAATTTCACTCGTCTTCCTCGCCACTCTCCCATCTCGCTCGCTGCTCTCCCATATATCTAGAGAAAATTACTCTAGATACGTACAGATACATGCATTTAGTGTGTCTCTAGTGTGATTCGCATGTATATAAGATACATACGAACCTGATTTGCCTCTCTCCACAATCTCGCTCAGTTCTCTCTCTATTTTTATGCACTTAATAGCAAAATACGTATATCTAAGTCTAAGATACATAATAAACTCTTAACTAATAGTAGATAAGACACAACTATCCCTAGACTATGAACAAAAATTAAAACGACACCAAAACACTTTAATTAAATTAAAATTATGATCACCAATCTAATTTTTATGTAATTTGTACACACGTAAAATCACAAAATGTGACTTGTAAGTTCAATTATTTCACACATACATATGGTCACATATAAATTCAAACGATGACACTATTTCCTATCACCAACTTTTTAATTAAAGCACAAATTTTATTTAAGCTTTGAAACTTTTTTTTTTTTTTGTAATTTGACTACATTGTTCCATGTCATATCAATATTGGAGAAGATTGTGGAATTACTAGTCCAAACTTCTAGATCTTTTTTGGAGTCCACAGTCCACACGCTGAGAGTTGGATCACAAAACAAGTCTATTTGGCCGCACCTGAGGGGCTAAATTATTGATAGTAAAACGCCATGGTTGCATCTTGTGAATCAGAGACGAATCATTAATTTTTTACAAAAATAAAATAAATATTCACCAAAGAAATTTATAAAAAAAGTAAAAAAAAAGACGACATATATATCAAGAAAATAATTTTAATTATAAATGAAAAGACATAATTATTTTGTCGATAATAGAGGAGCAGATTAATGAAACCACTAGGCCCTCCAGGCTCTTCCGTGGCCAGCGTGTTTCAGTGTGATTAAAACTCTACACACAATCCATGACTGTTCTCCCGCGTGGAACAAATATTTTTTTAAAAAAATCATCTAGTATATTTATTATTGAGATTTTGAACTATAATTTTCGAGTTTTGAATTTAATTTTCTAACTATAAGTCACACCCTTGAAATTCACTAAGTGAAATTGACTTAACTGAAAGGAAAAATTGCTAAATAAAATGGAACGAAGTAAAATATATTTAATATATATACACTCATGATGAAATTTTTTTTTATATAATATGATGAAATCTTTATATTACAAATTATCTATGTAATAACATTCTATTACAACAAACATTTATTATTTACCATCGAACTTGGTTTATTTATATTAATTAGGATAATGCCAAAATACCCTCTAACTATGCCCGAAATTCAGGACCACACTTATAGTTATACTAAGTCCTAGACCCCCTGAACTTATTTTATAATAACTTTTACCCATTTTAGCTTACGTGGCACATCTTGTGGGACCCAAGTAGTAGTGGAGTGCATGTGTGATACAGTCAGTGATAAAGTGATAAGTGTAGTGAGTGAAAGAGTGCGAAGTGATAAGTGATCGCAGTGAGTGAGAGTGATATGTGGACGTGACTACACCGGGATCAAGGTGACTACAACAAGTGAATACTTAAGGGAGAAAGTGAGAGAGGTTAGATGAGAGGTTGTGCTGAATAAAGTGAGTGATTTAGAAGGGAGTGATTAAGGGAGTGAGAAAAGAGTGGAGTGAATTGCAGTGAGTGGAAGTGAGTGCAGTGAGTGTAGTGTGATATAATTTACTTTTTTGTTTTTTCCAAAACCTAGGGCCAGTAGGATAAAAAAGGGTTAGGGAGCCGGCAGCGGCAAACACGCACGTGACAAAAAAAACCAAATCCCGAACACAGGTGAAAAACCCCAAAGCAACCACCACCCACACCCTACACCCAAAACGGCATCGCGCCAGCCACCGAAAAGAACTCCCGAGTACGCAACCGCTCACAAGAGGCAGGGGGGTGGCCTCTCCGGGGGGGAGGAAAACCATAGAGCCCGAGCACAAGAACGGAACCAGAGAAAAAGGAAAAACGAACTACCGACCCCCGTAATCCCTTACGAACAAGAGCAGGGAAAGCCCACAACCGTACAGGAGAGATCCACAGCGGGGCATAACCGGGGGCGAGGAAGAGAGGGGGTGCAGACGCGGAGGGCGGGCGGGCGTGGACCGACGACCAAACGCCAGTAAGGGTCGCACCACAGACGCGCTCCTTCCCAAAAATATCAGAGAACAAACCAACGAAAACCCATGAGGCAATAACGGTACTTGAGTTTCACAGACAAGTCGATAGAGATGACGAGATAAGAAACGAGGGGAAAGAAGGAGCCGAGAAGGAGGAAGCGCACACAAGCGAGCTGAAATAAATGGATTAAGAAAAACGAAATACGATTACGGAGGAGGAGCGAGAAGAAAAAGGAAGATAGAAAATAGAAAAGAGAAGATAGAAAAGAGAAGAAAAAATGAGAAGTAGAAGAGAGTATGAAGAAAAGAAGAAAACGAGAAAAAGAAAATATTAGAAATAGAGAAGAGAAAAAGAAAAAGAGATTAGTAGAGAAGAGAGAAACATAGATAAAGAAGAAAGAAGGTTAAGATTAGAAACTTAGAAATCTAGAAGGAAATAAGAGAGCGAGAGGGAAGGGAAAGAAAGTAGGGCTAGGAAAAGAGAGTAGGGGAAAAGGAACGGGAACGAGATATGGAGGAGGAATGGGGGGAGGAAGGGGGAAGGGGGGGAGGGGGGGAGAGAAGAGGAAAAAACAATATTTAATATTAAAATAAGTAGGGGTGGTAGGGGGTAGTGTAGTAATAGGACTCTATTAGTATAGTATTAAGTGTAGTATCTGGGATTATTTTGCAACTCTTATCGGGCACTAAGATGAGATTGGGGGAGGTCCCCGGTACTTGGATATTTTCCCTATTAATTATGTCTTAATAATATCACGTAATAGTCATTATAATGGAACATCTGTATAAGGGAAAGGAAAATTATATTATTATTTTTTAATTTAAAATATTGATAAATTAACGCGCTGTGTTTGTATATCACGCTCCCATATATATTTAGAGTCCCTTTATGCCTAATTTTTTTGTTTGGGTTCTCACCCATAAAAAAATTGAATTAGTTTTGAAATTCAATTTTTAGAAAAAGCACTTTCTACTAATAATTTACACAGCTCGATTAATTTTTTTCGATTCATCTAAAATATATAGATCATTTTCTCTAAATGATTTTTGGTGTGTTTTATATGTAGCTTTCGAATATTTTCTTTGTATTTAAAATTATCGCGATTGATTTCGTTTCTATTTTTCGTGAAGATTTTAGAATATGTGATTAAATGTTTTCTCCATATTTAACAATTTTAATCAATTATGTTCTCTTTTTTTCACTGAATTAGCTATTACTTTATTGAACAATCTTTTATTATGTATCTTTGAATTTCTTATTTTTTCTGTGAAGATTTTAAGATATTTGACTTGTTACTTTTTTCAGATATGTCATTTCTATCAACTGAATCCTCTGTTCTTCGCTGAATCAATACTAACTTATTAACTTCTGTTTCTATAGAATTCAACAAGATCGATACCCGAGTATCGATTCTCAAGTATCCCTCCAACAAATGTTGAATTTTTAAAAAGCGAGATTGGACATATTAAAATAAAAACTATTAAAATTACTCTATTTTGACAAAAAAAATGACCAACACACTCCATAAAATAGACAAAACAAATAGGGGACCGGAAAGAAGGGACATGTTTGTCAAAAGTGGGTCCCACAGAAAATGCTGACATGTCAAATTATGTTCAAACTACGTGGCATTTTATGTTAAGAATAATATTATAATACTGCTTCTAGACAACAGCCAAAAAATATATTAATATTATCCATGAGATTAATCACACTGGTGTTTTACCTCATGTCACGATAACTAAAATGAAGGATCGATTCAGAGTATTTACTGTACGTATAAGTAAATATTTAAATTTATAAAAAATTTAATATATATATACTATATGTAACGTTTATATGTATTATGTTAAGTAGAACGTATATTTCTACTTGTTCAATTTTATATAAATTTAAGTGAAAGTATAATAAACTTAGCCCTATGCAGATGATATCGAATTCACAACTCACCATTTAAAAATTTATTTACTCAACCAACTAATTGAACAATTATCGAAAATGACTATATAAATTATGATTTTGTACTTTGTCTATTAATATTTATTCATAAAAAAAAAGGTAAACATTTTACTCTAATTTGTTCAAACTTTGTTATAATTAATTAGTTGAATAGAGTAGGAGAATTCTGGTAACTAGTTCTTCTTCTGATCAACTCAACAAACGCTGAATGAATGAAATATGTTTTATGTTTAAAAATTTGCGTGAAACATATAGTTTATAATTATATAATATTTTTAGGTTTACGCGAATTATATAGTACTTTTAAAAAAAAAAAAAAACGCTATTAAAATGAGTTCGCAAGAGATGAAAAATTCTTCTATAAAATTTGATATCATAATAATAATTTCAATTAAAATTAAAATATTTTTCATTTATTTTTCGTAAATTATATATAGTAAAGACTATAACATATAACAAATTAAACAATGGTATAAACGTGGTACCTTTTTTCTTATATTATATAGTATCAATTTATTTATTTATTTTATATTTTTTTGATAGTAACAGTTCTAGTCAGGTGCATTTAGTCACATGAGCTTCTTAGAAGACGCCATTTATTGCTTCCACATGTTAGTTAAAAGACGCTAGCTATTACGTACGTCGAACTAAAATTTAAAGTTTATGAATTTAAAATTTAAAATATTTTTTAAAAATATTTAAGTTTGATAGTAACAGTTCAGATCAGTGCATATAGTCACCTGAGCTACTTCAATAACATGGATTATATTTATTGCTTTTACGTAACGTTAATTAGTTTTGACGGTCGCTATAAAGAAGGCGTTAAAATTTGATGTTGTGAGACTTAAATATCGGGGAAAAAAGTCAATGGATCAAGACAATGACGTCGCTTTGGGGACATATGATAAATTTATAACGATCTAAAGAAGATTATAATTAGTCCTTCGGAGGATGAGTCAGAGTTTTTTTATTAAGAGACGTTATTATTATTAAAGAAAAATATCGTAACTACGAATCGAAATCTATACAATTTGGTAAGAAATTTTACAATTTATTTATTGTCGTGGAATCTCAGCCTCGCTGTCGAGAAGTATTAATAGTGATAAAAATGATTATAAAAACTTAAATTTGACTGTAACATATAAATAAATTTTGCACACTCAGTAAAGTAATGATAGTCGATCGACCCGCCCCTGGTCCTGCTCTGGTCCCTGCGCAAGAATGGCCACACAAATTGAGAAACGATGCTTTAAAAGAAAATAAAAATAGGGACGATACTCAAACTACATACAACAGTTTTTTCATGAGTTATAATTCTATACAGTGATCTATAGCGCATGATAAAATTGTGTTATACGTTCCTTAAATCCCGCCCACAATATCTTTTTCCTCACTGGTCCCTTTACTTCGATTTGTTCAAACAAAACCTTAAATTTTCAAAAAATAACTTCTTTATTTTATTTAAAAAAAGTAAGAGTATTACTGTTTCATAGTCTTAAGCTGATCTAATTATAGTCCAGAACAAGAAAATCAAATTAAGTAAAGTAACACGCGTTAAGTAAACAGAGTCTCACTAAGCATGCTTAGCTCCTTTAATTAATTTTTTATACGAATATTAGGATTAATTATTGACTTTTGCAATGACCAAAGTACAAAAATAATAATAATAATTATATTGACTTTAATTCCCTGTATTTTTTATTTTTTATTTTACTAAACTAAGAATTCATCCGTACAACATTTTATTATAACAATATATTTTTTCTAAAAACGTACGTCGAAATATAGATTATTATTAATTTTTGGACTCCCATTTTTCATATTAATGTAACAATTTTTTTTATATTAATAATTAGTACAATAATAATATGATCCCTCCATTAGTAAAGTAATAGCGAAATCAAAATTTTTACTAAAAATAATTTTTTCTCTAATCGTAGAAGATGTAGTGTATGATTTAACGAGATCAACTAATCCCAACATTTTTTCTACAAATACATATTTAGAAAATACATTTTTTAGCTACTTAAAAATCAAAATAAAGAAGACCAGTTGTTTCAGATCGTTAATGTGTAAAATGAAGATCTCTCATAACTAATCATCATATTTGTCATTAAAAATAACAATAATTATAAAACATCGTTATAAAATTAACAATTTCCTAGGAAATAAATTAAATTCAAAAAAAATGTAAAGTTATTTTTAAACTTATAGTTGAAAACAGTGTGTTTTGTTTAATATAAGAAGAATTAAAAAGTAAATTCGTTAAATTTAAATTATAAATTCAATCCCTTTTATTTTTTTAAAAAAAAATCTTAAATTTATAAATATTCAGTAGAATTGTCCGCTACTCACATTATAGATTTATTAATTTCAAATTTTATATTAAAAAAATATTTTTCTTTATAAAAATAATTTATATTCAAAAAGACTCGAACCTGATTCTATGCGCTCCTATAAAAATGAAACAAACGATTAGATAAGTTGGGATCAATTAATAGTACTTATCAAAAAGGACAACAAGTGGATGAATAAATAAATAAAACAAAGACAAATGTCAAAGTGGGTCGCACAAAAAAATAAATGATGACATATTATATTACGTCCAAACAAATAGCATCAAAAGCGGATATATATTTTTTTCGTCTCAAATTATTTGTGATATTATTTTATAACGTCTCTTAAAAGTTATTATTAAAATGGATTTTAACTTTATTATTTACATTAATATCTTAAAATATATTCTTATTCATTAAATATTTGCTCTATTAAAGTACTTGTAAATTTTAAAACAATTATTAAAGATAAAATGAAAAAATATAATTTTTATCTTAAAATTAAAAGATAACAAATAATTTTAGATGGAGAATGAAATTATATATACGTGGCAAAAAGTTAAAGTGATTTCCATAGCAGATAAAATAAAGAAATCGAAACTGAAATGATACGATCATACAAAGAAGAAATGCACGTAAAAGAAAGCATGAAATGTTAACCATACAAAGTTTAAGATACGTAGAAGTAGATCAAATATTTTTTACCAGAGTTGATCAAACATAAAATAACGCAACATCTTCCTTTTATTTTTTCAGTAACACAACATATTTTTAACTAAATTAAAACAAAATACGAATATAAAAAATTACGACAGAAGATTAGTATATAGTTACATATTATCCTAATTTAAATACTCATCATTCATTTCGTTATTTTCGTTCAAAATCCATTTTCTAACTATCAACATCAACAACAATCTATATACACAAATTTTATCTTTATCTTTACGTATATGTTAATTATATCAAGATATTAATATCACGAGAGATAATTTGAGACGGAGAAAAATTGAGTTGCACCCACAACTTCGAGGATACATCCAAAAGAAAAATATAATTTCATCATCCCCACGAGGAAGTTAAATCAAACGTGGTCCTCCTCCTTCATCTCACCCCTACCGCGTAGTCCACAACACGGCCTGTTGACCTACACTCTTCACTTCACTCTCACACAACATATATATAGAGCCGCCAATTCCAAAAATTAACAACAACCCACATCAAGATTCATCAATTTAACTTCAATTTCACAAAAAAAAAATTAAAAATTGATTAAAAATGGTGAAACCCAATTCGAAAGATACTGAATTTTCACAGTCCGTAGTCGTCTGTTCGTTTCCTCGTGTATCGGGGAAGTCGAAGGAGGAAGGAAATGGGGGACGGAAGAAGAGGGTATTCTCCCTCGGAAAATTAGAGCAATTAGATGTACCTAATAGTTTAGTAGAGAAAGGATTTGGTTGGGTTCTTATGATACGCCGGAAAAAGCTGCTAAAGCATTTGACGCCGCACTTTTTTGTTTGCGGGGTAAAGGGGCTAATTTCAATTTCCCGGAAAATCCGCCGGAGATTATGAACGGAAGGACGATGACTCCGTCGGAGATTCAATCGGCGGCGGCGCAGTTTGCGAATAATACAGAACCCGAACTTATCCGGGTCGGGCCAAGGGAGAATTCGGATCTTTCTTCTTCCTCATCGGAAATATTTCGAGCGGAATCACCGTCGGTGTCAGTTTCCGATAGAGTAGAAAGTGAAAAGACGGAAATAACCTTGGGTAATGATTTTATCGATATGTATCGGGTGGAGTCTAGAGTGGAAAGTGAAAAGACGGAAACGTCCTTGGATAATGGATTTATGGACATGTTTTCGTCGTTAGGGACGGTTAATGATATGTCTGATTTCGGAATTTTTCCGGGGTTCGATGACTTATCGGGTGAATTTTTTATACCACCACCACCGTCACCACAACCATCACCATCACCGCAAATGCCTAATTTGGAATCATTAGAAGAAGAGAATTATTTGAACTATGATGGATTTCAATCACAAGGGACTTCATTTCTTTGGAATTTTTGAAGGATTTAAAAATGTTACATTATATTCATTAATGGTTAATAATATAAGTTTATAAAATTAGAAATAGTACTAAAAATTAGTATTAAGTAGGATTAAGAGAACTTATTTGAATTTTAAAACTTTATTGAGTGATGTTGTTAGACCAATTTCTAGACATTTTTGTTTGGTTGCTAGAAGGGGTACACATATGCTGTGATGTAACACATTTTAATAAAGAGAATGTATTTTTTGACTAATCGATATGAAAATTACTTTATATTAGTAAAATTATTCGAAAGAAAAATTTATTTTATTATTGAAGTGAATTTTATTGATTGAGTAGGATAAAAAAAATCTTGGTTAACAATATTCTTAAGCTATATCCCTAATTTAAACTACATCCTCAAATTATTTTTCTTAGCAGAAAAAAATCTCTATATTATTTAAAATCTAACTATTTTCAACCTTTTGTTAAAAATTAACAAAAATTTTCACAAAAATACACAAGAATCACACTACTCTCAAGAAAGCTCTTTAAATCCCTCAATAAATCAATTTTGTCTATTTTACATACATTTAATATAAAATATTGTGAATTTTTAGCAACAATGTTAATTAACAATTTTTTTTATTACTTTTCTTGATTACATTAAAAAAAAAACTTAATTCAAGGTGAAATATTCTGAATCGTGCAGAAGAGTGAAAGAAGAGAAAGAAGGAAAAGAGGAAGAAAGAACCATTGGGTGTCGGCAAAAACTTTTACTTCGAATAACTGAAAAAAACGACATTGAGTACTTAGAGATCAAAATTAGTGAATCTTGATTACCTTCCAAACTATAAGTTTCTCCAAAAAAAAGTTTATTGATATAAACACATTGTTGGACTTTGGAAAGTGGAAAAATTGGTTTTGTAATGGTAATAAAATTTAAGCGCCCAAACGTCATCCAACTAGTAAAGAAGAAAAGTAGACCATGTCTCCTCGTAGACTCACACTCTCCTAACATTTATTTATTTTTAACAGCAAACAAGCATCTCAGAAAATTTTAATTTTTGGAAGCTTATTCCGACAAGTAATAAAATTACAGAATTTGAAAGCTTTCTCCTGACAAGTAATAAAATTATAGAATTTTTTTATGAGAATAATATGAATTGCATATGTTTTTGTGTGAAATTCGCTAATTTTTTTTGACAAAAAAAAAAAAAAAAAAAAAAAAAAAAAAAAAAGAAACAAAAAAAATAAATGCTTGAGCAAAATAATATGAATTCTCGAAAGGTTGTAGATGTTGTTTTTCTTCAGTTTCTTGGTTCATTGTTCTTGCGGGCAAAAATAATCAGATATACGCACGCACGCGTATATGCACACGCACGCATGTGTGCGCACATATCCACAAAATTTAAAAGATTTTTGAATAGAAAATATAATAATTTTCACCTCATTTAATATATATATCTTTTTTTAATAATTGAGAAATGAAATAATGTTTAGTTAATTACACCATCTATTTTTATGTGGTTATGTATTTTGTTGCCTCACTTATATTATGATTATTATCATGAATCAAATTTTTAAAACAAATAATGATTGACCAAAAGTAATCATATTAATACCACCATAACAACGCGACAAAATGAATGAAATTAATTCACTTTTGACTGAATATTTCAATTTTGACTCATTCACACAACGAAACCTTCTTTATTTTTATTTTATAAATCCGTTGCCACTATTCTTTCTAAGAACACAAGCTAAATTTCAAGCCACTAGATAAACCCGCACATTGCACGCAAGGTAAATTACACTAAGCAAATTCATACATCAAGCTCAATCAAAAAAATATCAAAATCCTCTATCCCTACTGAACTATCACCATACTCAGTCAACACACCCATGCTCGTCAGTCCTTCAGAGTAAGTTGCATTTATTCTATAACAGTAGATTTTATAAGACGTAAATTTGAATTAATTGAATCCATCAAAGTTGAATATCATATAATTTTTTAATTCATATAATTTTAAAAGACAAAGAGTAATTGACAAAAATTAATCATATTAATACCACCATAACAACGCGACAAAATGAATGAAATTAATTCACTTTTGACTAAATATTTTAGTTTCTACTCCTTGAAACATTTAATTTTTATTTTATGAAGCAGTACAACGACTTTCTCCCTTAGCATGGAATGGGAGGTAAATTCTCACCCACTTATAATTGCCACCTGTTGTTTTGTGACATCTCAAGGTAAACCACATTAAGCAAATTTTATACAACAAGCTCAATCAAGAAAACACTGTTATCTCCGTCCCCAATAAACTATCACCATCCTCAATCAATTCATCAAAGT
Source organism: Solanum habrochaites (assembly GCA_027704765.1). Lineage (NCBI taxonomy): Eukaryota > Viridiplantae > Streptophyta > Magnoliopsida > Solanales > Solanaceae > Solanum > Solanum habrochaites. Next base: position 2,618,631 of record JAKWJA010002500.1, on the reverse strand, counting down.
TAAATATCATATACTTTTTTAATTCATGTAATTTTAAAAGACAGAATAATTGACTAAAAAGTAATCATTTTAATATCACCATAGCAATGCAATAAAATAAATGAAATTAATTCATTTTTGACTAAATATTCAGTTTTGACTCATTTATACATATAATTTTAAAAGACAAATAATAATTGATCAAAAGTAATCATATTAATACCACCACAACAACGTGACAAAAGAATGAACTTAATTTCATTTTGACTAAAATTTTCAGTTTCAATTCATTTAAATCGATAGATCTTCTCAATTTTTATTTTATATAACCACCATCACTGTTCCTAAGCACAGAAGGTAAATTTCATTGCACTATATAAACACGCACGTTGCACGCAAGTTAAATCGTACTAAGTAAATCTGGTACAACAATCTCAATCACGAAAACGCTGCAGTCTATCACCATGCTCAATCAATTCGTCCAGGCTTGCATTTCTTTCTACAACAGTAGATTTTACAAGACTTAATTTTGAAATAATTGAATCCGTCAAAGTTGAATATCATATAATTTTAAAAGACAGAGAATCCATAAGTAGTCATATTATAACCACCATAACAACGCAACAAAATGAATTAAATTTTTTCACCTTTGACCTAATTTTTCAGTTTCAATTCATTTAAACAGAGGAGACTTTTTTTTCTTCTAATTTTAATTTTATAAATTCGTCGCCACATTCTTCCTACAAGGTAAATCTCCACTATATAAATCTGCCATTACACGCAAAGTAGTGAGTAGTAATGAGCAATCTGACCTTAAACAAATCTTCATTACAAACAAGTCAATCGAGGAAACCAGTACTATACTCCACTCCGCTGGTGTGAAATATCACCATGCTCTATTCCATTCGGCAAACGATTATCAGTCCTTCAGAGTAAGTTATATTTCTTTCTATACAAGACGTAAATTTAAATTAATTGAATCCATGAAAATCGAATACCGGGATATTATTTGCTAGTAGAAAAAAATAATATTTTTTTTAATATATTATTTTTTATTTTTTTTAACTCCAATAAAATGATCTAACATCATACCAAATGGGGCACATAAACACCATATCTCTCTTTCATTTCAACCTTCTGTTTTGTTGTACTCTTCCCTCTTCTTTGAGGGGTTTTCTTTTCTTTCTTTTTTTTTTTTTTCAATTTTTTTTCTTTGATTTTTCTTGATTTTACATACAAAACCCTAAGTACCCTGTCAATTTTGTTATTTTTGGAGGGTGATGTTTCAAATGGAAAGGTTGAAGGGGGTGGGACGCGTGGGGGTGGCGTGGCGGGATGGGGGGTTGTTTTGTTTGTGGGGGGGAATTTGGGGGGTTGTGTCTTTGTTGGGTGGTTGCGTTGGTGGTGGGGGTTTTTTCGGGTGTTGTGGTGTGGTTTTTTTTGTTTTTTTTTTTTCGGTGTATTTTGTTTTTTTTTTTTTTGGGTTGAAGGATGATGACAGCAACAGGTGAACAACAGCAAGGATTGATGCAACAATCCCTTTATCATCCTGGTCTCATAGCATCCCCTCAGGTAAATTTTCCATTTTTGTCTTATCAAAGTTTTCATTTTTTTTTCTTTTTTTGCAATTTCATGTTTTGGTTTTAGTTGCTATTAGCTACTTAGCATTGTTGTTTTTGTTTGTGCTATGGTTATCCCATTATCTTTTTTTGGTTGTTGTTACTGTTTTTGGTTATGTATGTGTTTTGTTTTTCATTTTGCATTGTTTTGGTGTTGTTATGCTTTCATTTCTGTATTCCCTTTTTTCAAATTTGTTTATTATAAGCTGAGCATCTATTGAAGCAACCTCTCTATGTGTTTTGAGTACTCGGTTCTAGAGGTTTTAGAAGGGCTCCTAGTAGGACAGTAGCCGCCGGACCCAAAAGAATGCATGTTGTTAATAAAATGATGTGTTTCCACACCATGCTTAATAAATAATTGAATGTAGAAAGGGGATTGTAAACTGAAAAGTAGTCCATGGCCCTCTTTTAGAGTGTATAATGGGAGGTTGAATGTCAAACCCGTTATCTCGAGTATACCCGTTATCAAAAAATATAAGTCACTGTGGGACACATGTGCATAGCCGCTGCGTGTGGCTAAAAGTCAACCAAAATCTGCATACTCACTATCTTTTGTGGGATTACATCCGGTTCGTTGTTACTGTTGTTTGTTTGTTTACGTAGGAGTTTGTGATTCTGGGTCATTTTTCATTGTTTCTTAGTTTGTTTGGCAGTTTCTCTTTGTTTATTCTTTCAAAGATTCATTTTTGTCTATTATTCAAGGAGGTATTTGTCATCTATAGGTATTGACCTCTATACATGTATCGGATTTTATATGTCCTCTTTTCTAAATGAATTTGTATGAAGTACTACTAAGCACTAGTTTTTCATATATGGCCAGCTGCTTTCACTTGTTCTAAATTCTGTTATGGCCATATGTGAAAGAGTAGTACTTTGTAGCATTTCATACAAATTCATTTTGTGTTAAAAGATTTTAATAGCATGTGGGGACATTACTGTTTGACATCTGGAGTTTCTATTCTCGTTGAGACAAGTGGGGGATAATCTGGTCTGGGTTCTAGTCATTAAGGGAGTAAAGTTGGAAGGCCAGTGTTAGACTCCTCGGGTTGGGGGATGGGATAGTGTTATCATTTGAAAAGATTATCTTTTAGTTTTTGAAGTGTAGGATCCAGACATGTTCAGATTTTCCTTTTCTTCTTTGTAGATGTAATTTCATGATTTCCTAAAATTATTTATTAAAAAACAAATTTTGTGAAATCCTTGGGATGGGGTATAGCAATTAACTGTCATTCGTATGTCCTTTCCTTCTTCCTTTCTCCCCCTCCAAATCTTTATGTAACTCGTATATGTGGAGTATTTTGTATGTTCGCAATGCTCACTGTCATTCTTTTATTGTACCCTAAATCACTGGTCATAAATTTTTACTCGACTGAATATTAGCATTTACTTCCTTTTTCACTGACATTCTACTACTATTTATTTATAGATAGAGCCCATCTTGAGTGGAAATCTGCCTCCTGGATTTGATTCAACTACTTGCAGGAGTGTGTGAGTGCCTTACACATTTTGTATTAATAATTATTTCTTGTCCAACTTTTTTGTAGTTATAACTTATAAGATACCTTTCTCGGCCTTATGGCTAAGATAAAGTGTAGTATATGTCCTTATCAGTCTTGAGTTATACGCGTCATGACTTACTTGCATTGAGACATGATTAACTCGCTAATTACCCCTATGCTAGCTTATTTTATTCTTCTTAATTGTCTAGAATTACCTACGGAGTTTGAGGGGTTCTGTTTTATCCATGTAGTGAAAAACTCGGAATAAAATAAAGAAGGCCCGCTTCGTTTCAGAAGTCTTAAATGATTTGAGGCACAAAATCTGTCGTAGATGTGAACATGCCACCTAAGGGAAGACAGTGACCATGACTTGCCACTTGACATTCCCCAAAAAGAAGCCGAACACTAGCCTTTTCCCAATTAACCTATTAACTATTGGTGAAGCCTGAAGATGAAATTACAGCCTGATCATTTAATCATCGTTCCAAATTGCTGCTGCTTGGAAATAGAAAATGCATTCTGGTAATCTACCCTTATGTGTGACAATATACTCATTTGTATCTCAATATTGATGCAAGCACCCACGTACAAGTTGATAATTGCTCTTTTATCTATTCCTTCTATGAATTTTATTTCTAAAGCTAGCTGTTCTTATACTTGCATGCGGAATGGTTATTGTTGATATATGATAACCTGTTTGCTTTTGACATTATCAAATACAGGTATGTTGGAAACATTAGTTCTCAAGTCACGGAACAACTTCTTCAAGAGGTTTTCTCAAGTACCGGTCCCCTTGAGGGTTGTAAGCTTATAAGGAAGGACAAGGTATGATCTTGTTTTACTTGCTATAAAAATCTCACTCAACTACAATAGTATATTTGATCACTGTGATAGTTCTTTACCTCATCAAACATGTTATGTTTTTGTTATTTGGTATGTGTTGTTTTATGGTACTTGTGCATTGGAGAAAGTCTAAATTGTGATGGGAGTTCAAAATTTACACATCACTTTTGAGCTCTTGTAGATGAAAGTATGACAGTCTGAATCCATTGTTGTTTTTCTTTTAACAAGTTATTCATCACAATATTATTGGTCTTTTCCTTGATTTTCTGTTTCTGAGTTAACTTGTCTAGCGAGAACAAGGTAGATTGGGAAGGATGGGCAATAAACAAACCAAAACTGACCTAGCTTAACCTTGTAGTAGTCCTGTATTTCTTAGTATTGACTGTTGAATCTAGTTCAGAAGATATTTTTAAAGCGGAAAACACCATTGTTGGACTTGGATGTCTCGCAATTATTTTTAAAAAATTCAATCTTTAATTGTAATATATTATTAATTACATGCATTTTTTTGCAATTCTGGTTGCCCGTAGAATACTGATTCATAAATGTATAAACCAGTTAGATTATCCCTTTGGTTGTTGTGTGATTAGTAATTACTAGAGTGATAGATCGATGATGATTCTCTTAAAATGCAGTCGTCCTATGGGTTTGTGGATTATTTTGATCGCCAATCAGCTGCACTTGCTATTGTGAGCCTCAATGGAAGGCAATTGTAAGAGCTTAAACAAAATATTTACTTCATAGTTCAATATTTGCTGCATGGTTTGGCTAACTTGTAAACTGCAGGTTTGGACAGTGTATAAAAGTTAACTGGGCTTATGCCAGTGCTAAAAGAGAGGACACATCAAGTACATATCTTATACACCTCCATTTTCGACCCTCTTAATTTTTTTTCATTATTTTGTCAAGTACTAAAACTGTTTCTTCTCACTTGCAGATCATTTTAGCATATTTGTTGGTGATCTTAGTCCGGAGGTTACAGATTCCACACTGTTTGCGTGCTTTTCAGTATACCCTAGCTGCTCGTACGTCCACTCTCTGTTTATTTTGTACTATACACGGTCTGCTGGCATTCATATTCTGAAAATGGATGATAATACACAATGCTACATTAATGTTTTTCTTGTAGAGATGCAAGAGTGATGTGGGATCAGAAAATAGGCCGGTCTAGAGGGTTTGGGTTTGTTTCCTTTCGTGATCAGCAGGTATTAAGCTAGCTAAATACTATCTTACGATCTTTGCTATGATTGCTCCTCTTTACAACCCCCCTAAACAAAAAAAATGAAAGCACTCGTTGTGGTTGTTTTGTGCAGGAAGCCCAAAGTGCAATAAATGACTTGAATGGTAAGATCAAATGTTTGGTCAATACTCTATATCTTGCTTCGCCATTATATTTGTATGCCGATCTCTACAATTTCATCAGATTAAGACCACGGTGTCGGTAGTCATTTCTTTTAACCATCCATATACTATTGGAAAAATGCAGTTGGGCTTATTTATATTACTTGCGTGATACGTCGGTTTGATGGTTGACATATATGTGAATTGGGAAAAATGCAGTTGTGCCAGTTCCCCCCAAAAAATGCGGTGGGGCCTATTTATATTTCATACGTTGGTTTGATGGTAGATATATATGTGAAACCACAGTGAGTGAAGGTGTTATAAGGGAAGAGGCAGTCGTAAAGACTGAAGTCAAGAAGGGACTAAAGTTTTTCAGGGATCCATGTAGACTAAGCGAGAGATACAGTGAATTTTATTGAAGACGCCCCTGGTTTTATTTATTACATATTGAAACTTACGGTTCGTTTGGTCTGCGGACAAAGTTATCCCGGTATTATAGTTCTGGGTTCACCTCCCAGGTGGGATAATAAAATAACACCAATTTTGAGGTATTAATTTTGTCCCCGGATTAGTTACACCTTCAATCAAAGTATAAATTTTATTACAAACTTAGTCTTGGGATATCCCACCTTATCCCATGAACCAAATGACCCCTAATAGTGAATTCTATCGAGGACTCCTATGGTTTTCTTTCTTTTATTTTTACCTAATTGAATTTTTTTGTTTATTAAAACAAAAGGAAAGTGGCTTGGAAGCCGACAAATCCGCTGCAACTGGGCAGCAAAAGGTGCTGGAGCCGGTAATGACAACCGGAGTTCAGATGCTAAAAGTGCTGTTGAGTTGACAACTGGAACATCAGGTGGGTTATGTTACATGCATATTTTGGCTACTATTTCAACTTCTGATGGCTGAGAGTCTCTACTCATTTATATTTTAAAACATCTGTATGTTTCCAGTGTTTTCCGTTTCAATTAGCTTCAGATTTCATGTAGGATCTTTGAGTGTAGACCAGAGCACGTGCCATATGATATGAATTCCATGCTAATATACATAAAAATCTTCTATCAAGCTAATGTGAGGTTATGAACTATAAATATGAAATGAAGTGTTTAGATATGTTTGATGGTTGGCCTATCCTTGTTTATTAATTATTATGAGAACTTGTATTACGAATATCTTCATATCATCTATTTTTTCATATATGTAGATGATGGTCAACTGAAGGCCAACGAAGACGCTCCAGAAAATAGAACAATAATCGCAGTCCCCCAGTTACACAAAATGTATATGTTGGCCAACCTGCTCGGATGTGTAAGTACGGTGGCGTGGACAGGGGAGTATCACTTCAGCTTTAGTCGGGAGGAATTTATTTGCGATTATTTAAAATATCTTCTTGTTCTGACATCCAGTTATGTTCCAGGTCACTACCATTGACCTCCATCGTTATTTTCATGCTCTTGGGGCTGGTGTTATTGCTGATGTCCGTATTCAGCGAGACAGAGGATTTGGCTTTTTACGATATAGCGATCATGCTGAAGCAGCTCGAGCAATCCAATTGGGAAATGCTCGAATCCTCTTTGGTAAACCTATTAAGGTACTATGTTATACCATGACATGAATTTTTCGGACGTTCATCAATATAATATGTCTAGCTACCTATTGAGATACTGTGTCCATCTGCAGTGCTCATGGGGAAGCAAGCCAACTCCACCAGGAAGCAGCACGAACCCTCTACCACCTCCTGTTATCAGACAACCCCTGAGTATTTCAAGCCAGGGTCTTGGATGCTACGAGAAAGAGGAAGGTGCCTTGGGCCTAGGTAGACTGAGTTATGCAGACTCTATGCAAACACCAGCGAAGACAGACGAGAAATTGGCCGTTGACTGTCAGTTCTTGATCATGATGGTGCCATTGCCCGTCCCGCAGCCACCGATATACTACTAGTTGTTGATTCAATAAAAACTTGTAAACACCTGTTGTTGTTAGTTCTCTGTGCTATTTTATGTGATAGAATCCTCCTCTTTTCTTATCTATTGTTAGTTTTCTTTAGCTTCCTTTAATACCATCAGACAGAATGTATTGGATATGTAGTTTGTATTCTGTTTGAGAATGAAAGTTATAAATATCTCTTTGGAAATACAATCACTTCATTGGATTATCAGTTTTTTTTTTAAAAAAAAATTATTCTTTTTTACTCCACTCCGCAGGATGGAGATAGGATAAATTGAGAGCTAATGGACCGATAAGTATCTTCCTCAATTCGGGATCGGAAAGTCTCCTCCATTGAGCGCGTTTCGTAGGCTTCTTAAACAAAGGGGACTATTTCGAGAGTTCTAATTAAGAATGGAAGAGTACTTTCCATTACATAAGTAGTATGTATTCATGTATATAAGATATATAATTATTTCATTGAAGATGTATATACATTGTTATGCAATATTTATACATTGTATCATTTTTGATTCTTTTGATATATTTTTTACTTGACATCAGTTTGATTTTCATAAACAAACGAACCCCTGTCCATTTCATGGTTTTTCACCAACATCATTATTGGGTCACCATACACATACTTTCAAAAAAACCTAATAAAGACTAACCCAACTTGGGACTGATTTAGGTATCTTCCCGGCCGAAAAAATTCTAAAACGATGATGTCCATCTTTTGAAATAATGAGTATCATTTAACAAGTCGTTACTTATGGGCCCTTAGAATTTGAGCTCGAATATAGAGGGTCGCATATATTTCAGAAATTTCATGGGTTAATACGCTAGGAAAATTGAGATAATTTTAAATTACTGTTTTGTGACGCATTAACTCTATAAAAATCAATATTTGTCTTTTGAAAATAATGAGTATCATTTAATAGTTAGTCACCAACGTACCCATAAAATTTGTGTTCAAACAGAATCGGCCAGAAAAATTTTAAAAGATTCATAAATTAATATACACGGAAAATCAAAATTATCGTGATGTTCTATTTCATGAAGCATAAACCATAAAAAAAAGTGACACCACCTTTTGAGAATAATGAGTATCATATAATAGGTTGTCCACCAATGGACCCACATAATTTGATCTCAAATAGAGTCGATCACACATATTTAAAAAAAAAATCATAAATTATCACACACAAAAAATAAAGATAATCCTAATATTATGTTTTGCAACCTATAAACTCCAAAAAAAGATGTATACCTTTTGAAAATAATGAACATCATTCCATAGATCGTCACTAATAGATCACACAATTTGAGCTCAAATAAAGTTGATCACATACATTCAAAAAATCATGACATACTCTCTTTTACCCGATAAAATACACAAATAACTCTTATGATCCATTATGAATTCTGTTGGTGCTAACACCAACTTCAAAAATTAGGATCTACATACTTTCACATACAGCTAATACTATTTTAATATCATGCGTCATCAATGTATCCACAAAATTTGAACTCAAATACCGTCCGTCAAATAGATCTAAAAAATTTATGAAGAGCACGGAAAATTCAAATACCATCCACATTTGCTATGTGACCCGTACTTAAACAACCCCCAAAAAGTACTTTTCAGAGCCGGCTCGGGTCTGTCGAACCAATGAACAACACGTATTTTTCGGTAGTTGCAATTTTTTCGAACCACACAAAAATTGGACCACCTCCTAACTAATGATGCACTTAATTCTATTCTAAACACCAAATACTAGACTAATACACACGGAAAAAAATCGAGCCCAGATCGCATACGATCAACCCCCCCATTTCCTAATTCGCCCCCCTACACCTTCTACAACCTCGTAAAAAAAGCAATGTTTGTCTTTCGAAAAGAACGAGTATCATTTAGTAGATCGTCTCCAACGGATCCATAAAATTTAAGCTCAAGAAAAAAGTTAATGATACATACTTCAGAAAATTCATAAATTAATACATAAGAAAAAGTGAGACTAAGTTGATTTTCTGTTTAATGATACATAAACTTCAAAAAAATGTAATGACATCCCTCTTTCAATTTGAAAATAATGTGTATAATTTAAGTATAAATTTAAGAAATCCCATAGTGTAATTCATAATTACATTCTGTCCCGACAAGTTTAGAATTACAAAAAATCCCTTAAAATTGCTGGCCGTGATACGTTAGAATGTTTGTGATACATGGTAAATGATCATGGTAACTTAAAACTGTAAGAAAAAATAGGGGAAAAAATGGTAAATTTAATGTTGTTACTCAAACAGACTTAATTTGTTAGGAACAGATCATTAAGCAGCATGTAAATCAGCACTTAATGATATTAATTCAAATTTGAAAATCAAAAATTGATCAGTTGATTTTGAAAACATTTTTTTTAAACAGTCTGTTTAAATTGGAGCTACCGAAATTTTGTGTTGTTGCAGGGCTTTTTGAAGATGAATACTTCGATTTTGTAATGAGACATGCACGGACAATCCTTGGGTGAACAGGTCTAGAACATGCTATCAAGTGAAGTGAAATAAAACATCTTCTAAAACATTGTGATATATGTATAATACATGTATCTAAACAGCGACCCTCTAAACAAACAATACACAGAATCTATAGTTAATAGGCAAATTAATCTGACTGAAAGCATTATTAAAACTTAGTGAATGATACATTATAACAAATTTCAAAACAGTATCAGTACATCAACTAAAGCAACTAATACCTTAATGATTACATGATATCATTAAGGATTCATACTACATGCAAAACATGGGATACATAGCTACTACATGTATCAGTACATTGACTAAACACAATGTACACACCAATTCACATGGTATCATCAAGCACGTTTATTACTTTTTTTATACACTTAGTGAATGATACATTATAATAATTTTCAAAAACTTAAATGATAAATATAAAATATTACGAAACACAACAAAAGCACGGAGCAGTTGACCATGTAAAAACACAGACACCCTTTTGGAAATGTATCGCAAGCACCACTGATCCTTAAAAAATTTACTAAATTAAACAACACCATTTTTAAGTACCAAAATACTAACCAGAGACCAATGTAGGCCTAAAACAGGTTTGCTGCTTCTTTTTCCTTTTTTGTTGTCTTTTTACAACCTTTGATTATGTTTCGCCATGTCTTTGATTTGAATCCTTCTGAAGTTCATGGATCAGGACAAAGACTTTTTCCTATTTCTTTACCAATTAAATCGGCGGAATCATATATCCTCTATTAATTGACGGATCATTACTATGATGTAATAGAACAATAACAAAAACAAAAAGAGAAGATCTACGAAATTGATGAGGTATTAATAATAAAAAGGTCTGGGTTCATCGATTAAGATAGGAAGGAAATAGGCGAGAAGATGGATTAAGAATAAAAAGAAGAAAATAAAAAAAATGACTGGGTTGAGATGAATGAGACGATTAACGGAAAAAAAAGAAGTGAAAGGTGACGTTGGTAGAACCAAAACGGTTCGAAGGCACTGGAAATTTACCCTGCTTCTGATTTTTTGAATTTTGAAATTCAAAATTCAAAATTTGTTCTTTTAGTTTAAATTTAATTAAATTTAATAATTCCAAATCAAAAGCTGATTAAAGGTGAGTGTTTTAAATGGTATAAAAAAAGGTTGAAAAATTTTAAAAAACTGATTTAAGAGTTGTTGAGTGTTTTAATGAGAAAAAATAGGCATTAAAATGTCGGTAAAATGTGTATTATAGGACGAGAGAGTGTAATGTATCTAAAAACTTACACTAAAATAAAATAAAAAAAAAGAGGGAATTAGGTAATATTTAAAAAAAGAGGAAAATTGGAGAATATAAAAATGATAGGTGTGTATTAAGTTATTTTCCATAATTAATGCTATCACCAATAAATCTACAAAATTTGAGCTCAAATAGAATAACTCACTCATATTCCAAAAAAAAGTTAATAACTAAGAATTAACAAAATAAAAAATTGAGATAATTCTATATTTTTTCATATTCAATTTTACTTTTATTACTCTATAATAAAATATAAGATAATAGAGGTGTTGACTAGCTTAGGGTTAGCCTGCTTAGCCGGTTAACATATTGAGTTTTCTAATTTATTGCTATTGCCTTTTCTCGTAGAGTTTTTAAATTAAAAAAATAGTAAGCATACACCTAATCGTCCATGAAAAGTAAGAAAGTCTGTATATTAACTAATTCAAGTTGAAAAATGGGATTGCTCCCTCGTCCACCCATGATTGCTATGTACAGAGTTAATGATAAAATGTAATAGGTTTATTTCTTATTTTTTTCGTGAGCCATTTAAAACTTCGAAATTAAAAAAAAACCAAAAATTGTTCAATACAATTCCCCATAATATCAAATTATTCATATAGGCGATATCCTTTTGTCCCATCTTTGCTCGATTTTATAGAATTTGTCTAATCTCTTACCTTCCTTCATCTGTTGTCTGGTTCTAAGTTCTATCTCATTGTCGTTACTGTTGCCTGGTTCTAAGTTCTATCTCATTGTCGTTACACAACTAGAAAAAGAGTTTTATTTGAGTGTTTTCATTTGTTCATAGTATTCTCAATTTCAATTTAATGACAAGTAATAAATCTTCAAAATATTCCCAAAAATTTCACAATAAAGATGACATAAAAAACGTAATATAATGTTCAAAATCGTTTGAGTTCGAGTCTGTTTTATTTTATTTTTTTCATTTTTGCGTGAGTATAAACTTTACTATCCTATTAAGCCTATCCAACACGACTTTACATTAATTAAACCACTTTAAATACCAAAACTAAAAATTAGTACAATTGTTCTATTACTTTAGAAGGGTATCAAATGTTTCAACTCTCTACGTTCGTTCAATCCTTATATTATATTATATAATATTATGTTATGTTATATTTCTTCACAGTTTTTTACAGCGACTCCATCTGCGATACGTTACAACATACAAAACATCTCCAAACATTCAAGTAAGTGTATTTTTAGGCAGTTGTGAAAGTTTGTCATTTATCTTTGCAAACTACTTTTGACCCCATCAGTTACCTTATTGTCCATTTCGTCCAATAATTGTTAGTTAGTTATAAACGCCACCTATAAAATTATTTTTTTAAAAAAATTAAAACTTTATAGCAAATCATCAATTAAACTTAAATTATTTAACTCTTAAAAAATCGAAAAGTATCACATTAATTAATTAAACATGTATTATATTAGATTATATTAATTAGTAGAAGACTTAGAGTAAGATGGGAACAAAACGTGACTATTATAAACTCTTCTTTGCAAAAGATATATTTTATTTCAAAGTTATTTCTAAATAAATAATAATAATAATAATAATAATAATAATAATAATAATACTTTCTTGGAAACAAGTAAGTCCACCTCTTACCTAATATTTGTCTGCCCACTTGGCTATGTCTTTCTTTATCACCACGTTTTTAAATATAGGCATATTTATAATTCTTCGTATTGACTCGATTAATTTAAATATGAATAATATATATTTAAAAATCTTTCCTTTAATATATAATGGTTATTATTATTTTTTATCTTTTTTTCTCAAAGTTTAGTGTTTATCGAAAATGTTAGAGGTATTATACCTTTTTTAAGCTTTATTTATATATATATATTGAATATTGTTGTTATTATTGATTAAATTTGAAATTTTAGTTAAAGATAAAAAGAATTGTGTTTATTCATTATTATTTAAAAAAAAAAAATAGTTTTTGTCTGTGTTTTATTTTTCAAAACCGTGTGGTGGATAAGTCGGTGGATTTTAATCTTGTTTTATCTTCTTTTTTCTTTATTCTTTTCTTTAGAGTGGGGGTTAATAGTGGACCTTTTAATTATTAAATTAAAAAAAAATGAGGCAAAAATCATGTTGGGGGATTTTTTTCTCTTTTTTTTCTAGTGTTTTTTGGGGTAGTGGTGGTAGGGTAGAAGGTTCGGAGATTGCGGATAAGGATAAAAAGTTAGTAGATAGTTACTACGTGTTTTTATTTCTAGAATATTTCAGTTTTAGGATGGACGGAGCTTCTTATCGATCGTTGTATTAGCATTTTCTTGTAGTCATTGATGTTGTTTCTGACTAACATAGTTTACTGTATTTAGGTAGCTATACCTTATTGTTGATATTATATTTACTTTATTATAAGTTGTCACGTTCTTTCTTTTAATTACTGCTTTGTTTTGCTTAAGTAGAGGGCCTTTGAAAAACAACCTTTTCAGACTCCACTTTGTGAGATTTCGATGAAATTTATAATAAGAGAAAATTCATCAAGCTTGAAAGGAATGGACGGGGTAGGTTTAATAGTGAACGCAGCTCCCTCCTTATAGATATGAGATCAATGACTTAAATAAAAAAAAGATGTTCGGAGAAAAAATTTTAGGCCTTAAAATAAAAACGATATGACTTATGATACCAAATCTAAATAAAGTGAAAATATACGTACACTTCTAGATAACCGAATAACCAAAAGAGATGTTGATATAATATGAGGTCTCCCCCTCCAGCGGGACTAGAAAAGGTTGTATTAAAATTTCGCTCGACTTTTAAAATCGTGAGGGGTGGAGTGGGGGTGGGGGTGAATGTAAGAATGTGAAAGGGAAGATTTGGTCAAAGTTGAGGGGAGATAAATATGTTTTATGATCACATTACAAATGTTCTTTAGTTAAAATGACCTTTTCAATTGAATTAAAAAAAAAGTTAAAATAAGAAATTGCTAAGTAAAATATACGTCATTATAGAATTTGAATATGAAATTTCAATCTATCTCTTGTCATTCAATATTATCGTTGATGTAAATCATAAGGAATCTTGATTTCGTATCGAATTAAAACGTCATTTCATTTTCGTAATTATAACGTGTGGATTTAATTGAATGAAGAATAGCCACCAATTTATAACTTTAATTAGGTATTGTAAACATTATTAGAGTTTGGCCAAGAAGAACAAAGCAACATGTGCAAAATTTTCTCAAAATTCTGTATTTGGTCAATTATTGGATGGCCAACGATACGGTCATACCAAATCAATTATACATTATTAACATATCATGTGAAACACATATCAAAATTATAAATCATAATATAAAATTTCTAGCAGGCATCTTTGACCTTACCCTACTTATAGGTGTACCTTGTTGATTATAATTTCATTCCCATTTTTTAGTTTATATATATTTTTTGTATATGCATTTCGTTTTTAATAACTGTGATGTCTAGTTTAGTCAATCGCATAAATTAATTATTTTACCGTGTACCAAATAACTTTGCACATCGAGATTAGACAAATCACCTAACAATTTGTAATCTTTCATTAAAATTTGAACTCTGATCTCGTATGATTTTCGAACCTACGATTTTGAGTCTATATTGCTCGAAATCTGTATTCATGTCAGATCCTCCAATGTATATTACTACTAGAGGATTCACATGAGCTAATTTACATTTTTAAAGAATTCGAACAATCACATCTCATAAATTCGATATCAATTTATTGCTTTATTTCAAGAAAAAGGCCCTAGAGCCATACAAGAAAATCTCAACACAAATAAAAATAGAAAGACAAAAGTAACAAAATCAATGAACCTTAATGAATTTAAATAATAGTACATATATATAGATATAATAAAGTACTTAATAACAAACATCCTTAGTCTTGATTACAAAAAAAAAATGTTAAAAATAGTATTTCATAGTTAGATCAAAGTGGCTTCAATCAATCTTGAAACCAACTAAAAAAAACCAAAAACTTGGTTATCTAATAGTAGTATATCAAAGCAATAGTCCTATAATCATTAGGGCAGTCTGGTGTACTAAGCTTTCCCTGACAGTCTTTCTGCTTTCCACAGCTCGAACCTGTTACCTCCTGGTCACATAACACTAACTTTACCAGTTACGTCACACCAAGACTTCCCTTCTTCAATCATCAAAAATGAAAACAAAACAAAAAAAAAAAACAAGAATAGTAACTAGAAATATTGCTCAGTTTTAACAAATTGAGCACCTAATCCCAACCATGCTTTGTTATCCTCATTCTTGGATTTCTTGTTGTTGGAGATTTGGTATGGTGCAATTGATGTTACTCTATCTTTCCTTTTCTCCAAGAATCTTGTAAGTGAATTCCGTCTCGCGATTGGTAAATCAGCAACAGAATGCTGTGGCATTGACAGTTTAGGAAGTTCTTGAATCAATTTGTTACCAAAACTCACACCAGATTGATCAGCTGTTTTTTGATTCTTGATCATAGGATAAGTGAAGTTGTTTGTGGGGTTCTGTTTGTTGGCTAACTTCATGATTTCATTTGCTTTATCAGCTGGAAAATCATCAAAAACAATGACTTGTCCACCAAAAAAAATGGTCATTTGAGCCTTCTCTGGTTGATCAGGTTTCCAAGATTCAATCTTTTTTGTGGATTGTTCTTTGGAGAAATCAAATTCTTGAGGGAAAAGATTCATGGGTTTTTGAGGATTTGTTTCAACGGACGACGATGACGACGATGAATCACTTGATTTCTCAATCATTGGTAACAAATTCATAGTAGTTGTGGTGGTAGCTGTTTGTTGAGATCCTGTTTTCAAGAAACATGGAAAGTTCAATCAGTTTCATAAACCAAAACACAAAAAGTTACAATCTTTGTAACCAGAAACATAAAGAACATAGGCGGAATTAGAATTTCGAGTTTATAAGGATTTTCAAGATTTGTGCTTTAAAGTTTTTAAGTTTAGATCAAAGCTATTGAGTTGTGTCGAACTTGTAGACAAACTAGTAGCTCTTTGGATTTAGAAACATGAAAAACTAATTCTAAAAACCAAGGGAGAGGCGGAGTTAGGATTTCGATTTTATGAGTTATGAAGTTCAGAAAAGATAGTTTAATGTTCTATTAATTAGTACTATTACATATTAAGTAAAAAATTTAAACACAAATAAAAAGTTTTAACCAAAACTATTGAGTTATGTCGAACTTGTTAACAGACTTGTGACACATCTTTGCAACAAAAACATAGATTCTGAAATTTAATCGTCAAATATCTACTTGATTATGAAATATTATCAGATCTTCGAATATTTTCAAGTTCCCAAAAACTAATCCCGGACTTTCTTCTTTCTCTCACAACACTTCAATTAGTTTCAAGTAAAATACGCATCCAAACACAACTTCAAAAGCTCAAAAGTTTCAACTTCAAAATCTACGACCAAACCTAAGCTAAGTCATTGCAGCCAAAAACACAACAACAACATACCCAATGAAATCCCGCTAGGTGCTATAGGAAGAATAGATTATACACAGACCTTACGAGTACCTCAAAAAGGTAGAGAGGTTGTTTCCGAACAACAAATACATCAAAGAAAACCCAAAAGCTACAATCTTTACAATCATAAACATGAACAAATCCTTTCAAAATCCCCAAAAGCTACAATCTTTGCAACTATAAACATGAACAAGCCCTTTCAACAACCCCCAAAAGCTACAATCTTTGCAACAACAAACATGAACATACTACAATCTTTGCAACCAGAAACATGAACAAATCCTTTCAACAACCAAAAAAAGCTTCTCTCGTCTCAATTTACGTGACACCGTTTGTTTTCTAAAAGCCAAATAATTTAAGTTTGACCGAAAACTTATGCCCGAAATCTATAAAGTTTTTAAAATGAAATTTATAAAGTTTACTATAAATCAAAATAATTAAAAGATATATGAAAACTTTACGGTCAAACATCCAATTATTCAAATCTCGAAACTCAAAAAGTGTCACAAAACCAACCAGAGTACTATCTTTGCAACAAGAAACAGATACTCCACCCCAACCAATTAAAGCTTCAATCTTTACAACAAAAAAAACACCCCCCCCCCCTTTATAATAGCAAATAATGATTCATAAAAACATATATAAAGTTAAAAAAAATAACATTTTTTCAAAAAAAAAAAAAAAAGAACATACCAGTTGGTTCAAAAGTAGTTTTGTAGATACCAAGATTATTAAGATCTCCCACAGAACCTTTTTTCTTCAAGAATTGACTCAAAAGGTTACAAGTCTGAGAAAACTGAGATTTCTGTCCGGTCACCTTGCCGGAATCCATATTTTCCGATGACCCCATCTTGTTTTTCCGGCCAAAAAAAATGAAATATTTGAAAAAGTTGAAATATCAAAGAAATGCTTTTTGTGAACTGTTTGGATGAATAATTTTGTTTTGAGTATAATGTGTATATATAAGGGGTTGGGGTGGTGGGGTATTTTATTTTTTTTTAATATAATTTTTTAATAATTATTAATGAGAAACACATGTTTGTTTGAATTAGTTTTGTGTTTGATTTTGAAAAGGAAATGAAATAATTAAATGACAAAAAAAACAAAAAAAAAAAAAAGTAAAAAGACATATTTCAAACACGTTTTGTATTATTTTCTGGGAAAACCAAAAAAAAACACTGTATATTGCGTGTTCCTTGGTTACCATATATTTTACTAAATTGCCCTTATTCTTCTTTATATTTACTATATTTGCCCTTTTGCGGGGTAGGAGAAAGGAAAACGAGAGAGGAGATTTGAAGTTGGATCGAACACTTATCAACAAGACGTTGATAATACAATTAATATTTTAAGCTTTTTTAATGAGATGATTATATATTTTAGCAGACAAATATATCGGATTGAATCACATTGTCACTCATATAAAAAAAAGAATTTTTACATGTTCAATTATAAAGAAAAATAAATTTACTCAATTTTTTTTTAAAGATAAAATAATCAAGCGCTTTAATATTATATAAAATTTAAAATAATCAATAATTAAGCTAATAAGATTCCACTCTCTTTAATAATTATTGAATTTATACTTAATTTTAATTGATATTTTGTGATTACAATTTCGATATTTATTTAAAAGTGTGATAGTGGTAACTAATTACTATAAATTGAATGATTATTGATTGAATATTTAACTCTTCGATAACTTTCTTTTATTTAAGTATGTTTAAACTTAAATATAAAAATTTTATTTATATTAATCAGACGGTGAATTTTGTGAGACTATCATAAAATTCTAATTTAATAAGACATTACTTTTAATTTACCTAAACCCTACCTCTCTTGAATATGCATAAAAAAGTCTATAAATTCATAAAATATTGATCACAAAAATCATATCAAAAGCGATATTTAATAAAAGTTAATTAATAACAATAGATAAATTGCTACTAAATGTATTTTTTAGAGATAATTAGCATTCTGTATAAATGTCGCTAATGTCTATAACGATTTAAAAATTCAAGATTAATTAATTAATTTAATAAAGCGCGTAAAGGAGAGTAACAGCTTTAATATATATATATATATATATATATATATAATCGCCAAAATATTTTTATTTAAGTAAAATGTAATCGAACTTTTTTTGATAAAATTTAAAAAAAGCCTTTTGCGAAGAATAAATAATCTCAATAAAATTCACATTATTCTTGTTTGAGAAAAATCCACATATATTAAAGTTAAAAAAAGGTAAATTCATGTGGCCTCCATCAATATATTTAAAATCTAACACCATTAATGTTGTACCATTTTACTCGTGACATATTATTAAATAGTGGCTAGTACATAAAGGGCCATTAAAGTTATAGTACCATTTATTTAAAATTTAACACCATTTTACTCGTGATATATTTTGAGATCGAAAAAATATTTATCTATCATTAGTTATTTATATTAATGATTATATATTTATTGATTTTAAATAAATTTTATATCGATAAGGTGATACTATACCAAAGGAAAAGGAATAGTGTTTTGTCTTCGATATGCTAAAGTGAACAAATAAAACAAAAGTTTACTTGTGAGTTAAAACAATGAAAAAATACATCGGATTAAAAAAAATTTCGAGTTTCACATGTTAACTATCTGTTATTCTTTTTTTCTTATCGAAACTATTATCATATATGAATTCAAACACGTATCGAAATTTATTAGTCGATAACTGAAATGTGAAACTCATTAATAAGTAATAGTTTAAATATCTTTTTTATCATGATCTTTTTATTTGTAATACCAGATAAATAAAAATAAACGGAGAAACACAAATAGTACAAAAAATATTTTAACTTATTCAACATTAAAAATAAACAAATCTAACACTAGAAAAGTCAAGTTTTTTTTTCTTTCTAGAATTTCATTTTATCCAATAACGCGTTTGACATAAAATTGGAACTATATAAAAAAAAAATTTGAGAAACAAAAATAGTACAAAAAATATTTTAATTAAATGGAAATTCCGCAGAATATGACTTATTTGAGTTCATGGTCCCAAATTAGTTGACTCTAAAATATTTTTATAAATAATAATTATTGACTCCAAATTCTTTTTTTTGAGTGCTTGAATTATTTTATTATAAGAAATAATTAGTAATAACGTGTTGTTGATTTGGTCTAATATATTCTCGAATTTTTCTTATTTTTACCACTTATTATTTAAATAATATATAAGTCCTTCACCTAAAAGCTATAGTCTATAGCCTATATATTAATTGTGAACTTATTAAATAATGTTTTTAATTAAGCTTAGCATATAATCTTTACTTAAGCACACCACTAATAATATCAATAATATTAAATTGTCATATTCTTACGAGTTTTATATCATATAATTTTCAATTATATATATTTTTAATTTGAACAACTGCTTTTTCGTATTTAAAACACATCTACTTTAAATAGATGATGATAATTAAGATATGACGAGGAAATTATTAATAGATAGATGTTGATATACTTAGTTAAACTTCGATATGTGTTTTAATATATAGATGATAGTCCAGATAAGAAAACGAAATATCGTGATAGTTCATGCGAGAAAAAAAAATAATTTTATAAAAATAGTAAGAAAACTGCAAAAAAAATTAAAAATTACACGATAGAACAATAGCTAAAAAGTCAATATTACATATGAGAAAGATCTTAATGTATATATAAATGTTATTTAATTTTCATAAATTTGTATATTAATTATACGCACATTTTTAGAGAATACTCTTTTAATTGACTACTGTTACTTTTAAAAATTTAAATTCAAAACTAAACCTCTAATTAAATATGAAAAATCTTCGATCATTCCGTTATAAGCATAATATTTATTGGTTGTACATGTTTGAAATAATTCAAAGAAAAAAAAAATGGACACAAAATAGGACAATATCTGAAAAAAAGTATTATATAATAATAAATATAGTGCTAACACATGTTGCACGAGGCATTCAATACATATTTGAGTCGCGAGGATCGCGATGAACTGAATAAGATTATGTTATTTTTAATTAAATATATTAAATTTATGCTATAAATATAACGATAATAACATATCTCGCAAGATTTTATAATTGAAGTCTGAAGAAATAAAAAATTTATAATACTATTTTCAAATTTCAAATATTATATATCCTATAAAATAATATAAATATCGAATACGAAAAAGAAAATGGAATCTAGATAGAGTTGTACACTTGGTGATGTTTCGAGGAAACATCTTCAAACAATGACCTTTCAACTTATTCCTTTTTACTTCTTTTTTAAAAATATAACAAAAGTATAATTTTTAATATATTTTTTTAATTTTGTGATATTTAACTATAAATATTAATTAAAAAACTTACTTTGAGTTATGGATCTATCAATAAAAAAAATCTTATAAAGTAGATAATGTAAAATATATTTTCAGTGCAAATCTTAGTTGTCGTTATATTAAGATGGAAAATTTTGTTTACGATATTTATAAGTGAACTCGATAAAATTTAGATTCCATCTTAGACATAAATTTTGGAAATGAATAAGCTCTTTAGTTATAGATTCTTTTATTCAACGCGAATCTAAATTGGTAAGAAAATAAATTCTACTACTAATATCTAATTGAAAGTAGTTAAATTATGTTAAAAAATATTAAAAAATACTCTAATGTTTTAATTTATTGTTGCAAAGTAGTAAATGCTAAAGAATCTTCGATGTTGAGTAAAAGTTTTAATCTATTTTAAAAATACTTATGCTATTATAATATCTTTAATATATTCTTTTTATAGGGAAGAAGACAATTTTTTTAACCACCACATTTATCTTAATGGAGTTAAACAATTTCCAAGCACTTTCCTATATTTGAAAATTGTGCACAAGTGTACCTTCCTGGAAAAAGAGAAGATTAAAAAAAAAAAACAATTATATGCAAAATCTTCTTTCCTACTAATAATATTATTTTATTTAAATTAAATTAATTGATTGTATAAAAATTTAAAAGTCATGTTTATTTTATCGATAAGGATTCGATTTATATATTCTTGAGTAGTTTTGTTTCTTTAAGCTTGTTAAAAGTGATTTTTTTTTATTTTCGTCAAATATTTGATAAAAAAGAATTTAATGAAAATAATAGTAATAAAAGAAATATGTTCACTTTGATTTTAATCCAATAATAGCCAAGTTAATGTTTTTTTAAAAAAATCAATACACTAAGTTTTTACTATGCGTGAAATTCAAAGAAAAGTTGGACTGCAGAAATTTAATTATACGCAGCCTTATCTTGTATTTCTACAAGAGAGTGTTTCCACTGTTCGAATCAGTGACAATAACCAAAACTAATATAAAAAAGATAGCCCTGTGCACTGAACTCCTATACGTGCAAAGTCGGAGAAAGGAATGGACTACAAAGATCTATTGTACATAACTTTATCCCGCAATCGAGAGAGTGTTTCCATAGCTTGTGCCCCTGACAATAGCCAAACTAATGTAAAAAAGAAAAAAATGAGTGGGCACTAGGACACCACCGAGTGAAGAGGGGGCAGGATCACAAAGAATCTATTATATTTGCAACCTTACCGAACATTTCTGCTAGAGGATATTTTCATAGCTTGAACGCGTGACAATTGCCAAAACAATGTAACCAAAAAGGACTAGTTAAAAACATTACTTTGATGGAACTAAGATTCTGTACAGGAACAAAGGAAGTGTTCTTTACATTGGGATTGTGGGTTTTTTGAATACATCAAAAGGACTTGGTTCTGTATGTATAATGCAGAGAACAAAATGTAATGAAAAAAAAAATAAAACACTGCCCGATGCACTAAGCTCCCGCTATGAAGGCAGTCCGTGGAATCAGTTCAAATGTCATAATCTATGTCTGTTGCGTTTTGAGCATCAGAACGTCTGATCAGATGTCCTTGTTCGTCATATAGATCGAGGTTCTTGCAAGGGGCAGGGAAGATAGTCCCTATAACACGACCTTGAACGTAAGCACACTGGAATATATGCTTCTTCTTGTATGTTAACCCAACCGACATATCTCTGAAAGTGACGTTTCTCACCCAGATTTCTTTGCTACCGTGGATTTGAACAGGCACGCGAACTCCCTCACCGTGGATTGTTGTGTAGCTTATGTTTTCCAGTAATGGGACAGCTTTGGGGTCAAAACTCTCGTCAGCATGTTCATTGTAATCTGTTTTGATGACGATTCCCACCCTAACGTTTTCGAATGTCAAGTTCTTGTATGTTATATCTCGAACGTATCCTCCTCTTCCAGGTGCTGTTTTGATGCGTACAGCACGTCTTGAGTTCCAGATAAAGAGGTTTTCCACAGTGACATTTGACACTCCACCAGACATCTCACTTCCTATTGATACACCAGCACTGCAACGTAGCTCACCCAGAGTTAGATCCTAGTAATATATTGGCATAAAACATAAATATATACTCAAACATGGCCTCCACTGGCAAGCCATCCAACTTTGAGAGGGCACATCTAGACACCTCAACTGACAACTAAACACTCCAACTCGTCCCCATTGTGTCTCGCGGACACCCTAAGCTGACGTGACACAATTTAACTGACACAATGGAATACATGTTGAGGTGTTTATATGTGTACTCTCAAAGTTTGAAGTCTGAGTGTCTATTTATGTGTTATGCCTTCAATCATCAATCAACTGAACTTCAGTCCGATAATAGTTGTACGACGTCGCTAAAATGATCGTTGACCAAAAAAAGGTTATGCCTCATCAAACCAACAAGTGGCTGACCAGCAGGCCAACTGTCAATGTTCAAAGAACATTTGCTCAAATGTACGAAAAGGAAAAAGGGATTTGATTTTTTGAACATCTATAACACCCCCGGATGCAATTGTTGTCAGACACATCCAATCATGAAAGCAATGTAAATGATCATGCCTATATGGAAACCTCACCTGACATTGGAACGAATGACAAGGTTTCGAATGAGTATATTCTTTGAAGGTCGTCCATAAGCAATTCCATACTGATCCCATCCACTCTTTATTGCGATGCCATCATCACCAACGCTGATGTAACAGTTCTCTATCAACACATCTTCACAAGAATCTGTTCACTCCATTAAAATACATTAGAAGCTTATACTGAGCGGCTGGTAACAGAAAATAAGAAGTATAAGAAAGTATCAAGAGTGGATATTAGAGTAATGTCAACATCAGATACACATTTCAGCAAAACCCTGTTCAGAACTTAATTTTTTTGCAAAAAAAGGATCGCATTGAACTGAAAGATCCAGCAAATTAATATGTCAAAACTTGAGCTGCTTAACCAACAACAACATACCCAATGAAATCCCATAAGTGGGGTCTGGGAAGGGTAGAATGTACGCAGACCTTACCCCTACCTTTGTGGGGTAGGGCGGCTGTTTCCAATAGACCCTCGATTCAGAAGAGAAGTTTTTGAAGCAGGGAAAATATGATAGCAAAATAGATATATCTATGTTGTCTCTGTCTTAACTAACCCTTAAATATATTTAAACCTATCAAAGACTCACCTGGATCTATGCCATCAGTATTCGGAGCCCCAGCAATGGGTGCCAGGATTGTAACATTCCTGATTGTTACATTCTTGCAGTCATATGGATGGAGTGTCCAAAAGGGAGAATCTTGTAAAGTTATATTTGATATTAGTATGTCAGTAGACCACATGATCTGCACGAGCGGTCCTCGGGTATGGTTAAGAAGCTTCTGCCGGAATTTCTTCCACCATGCTTGACCCTGCCCATTAATTGTACCATTATGCCCTGTTAATGGAAACAACATATGCAATATTAGATCCAGCGGTTGTTCCCGCATACTTTCACAAGCATTCAGAATACTTCGATCTAGAAAATCTGCCAAGTTATTTGAGCATGTAGTAGGTACAAGATGCCTTCATTACTAAACCTCTTAAGAAACATGCAGCACATCTTCTAAAGAATATCAGTGAATGTATGAAGGCAGAATCAATTAAGCAACCATAAATAAAGACGTTAAGTTTCGTTTTGCCAAATATCTCTGAAATTTTTACGAAGATGGAATCATTAAGAAAACAACACTTCCATTTTTGGCACCAAGAGAACTTTGGATCATCTCTTTCTCCTATGGGTGGGTGTTTCTTCGGTTTTTGGTTCTTCATTGGTACATATCAAACACTGAACCAAAATTAGTTCGGTTTGATTTTTTCAAATTCAGTTCAGTATGATTCATACTCCCTTAATGCCTAGGAAAAAGGGTAATTTGCTTTTGAATATGCGAGATGATGTGAATTCTGCTCATATAGCATTTTTAACTTCATATAGCAAGTTACATGAAGCATTACTTCATATTTTGGATATGAACTTATTTGAATATCAACTTTGCCTACACAGTTCACTGTATATGTTTGATAACACACCAAGATCATCGCAATGCCAATAATTAGAACATAGGACAATCAACAAGAAGCACAATCACAAGTGTATGTTGTTGTAAAGTTACAGTTAAATCGAACCAATGCCAATAAGATGAAAGACAAAGCAAGGAAAACAGAGTTCTGGTGTCTGAAAGCTCGGTTCTTCAGCTAACCAAAATATCAGGACACTAAAACCGAGAACCCAACCGAATTAGTTTGGTCTGGTTTTTATGCCCACCCCTGCTTTCTCCCAAAGTTCCCTTCATTAAGAGACAATAATTTCAATTACAATAATACTACAAAAGAAACTCTTTAGTAGTACTGATGGAGCAATTATTGACTAAGCACCAGCAACTGGAGGAAAACTATGACAATAGAATCATACATGGACTTGCAACCTGAGCGATCTCAATGATTTGCATCACTTAACTTACAGAAAATTCAAATTTCCAGCAAAAACAACACTGATAGCAAGAAATCATCAAAAGGATAACAATACAACTAACTACATAACTAGTGCAATCCCTCAAGTGGGGTCTGGGGAGACTAGGATGTACACAGACCTAACCCTACCTTGGTGGGGGGGTAGAGAGGCTGTTTCTAATAAATAATAAAATACATAAATCAAGGACTTCAAAATTTTAAAACATTGAGCTGTTTTTGAGAAGCTATAATTTCAAACTGAGGTCAGAGTCAAAAGCACCTGTGATTATCACGTCTTTTAGTTTTTGTCCATGGATTAAACTTCCATAGCGTGGTCCGCGATGCTCTCTTCCATACCCATATGAAGGTAAGGGAGGCATGAGAGGCCAGTACTTCTCATCCTGTTGAATGCCATAAATACAAATAGAAATACAGAAGTAAAATAGCTGCCGTTAGTTCTCTACTAAAAGATGAAAAAGCAGGCTTCAAACTAAGGGAGGTTACTCATGTTCCAGATGAGACATTATCAAGTTATTTTGATAGTCGAGAAAACAATTGCAAGAGAACAATATTTCCATAAGTTGGCAGAAAAATGTCCACGTAGTGACACTTTCCTTTTGCCAATTATAACTAGCAAACAAAAGTGAAGTTTGCAGGCAAAACTGTCTCCACATAAAATGTTCCCTACACAACATTGCTCGGAACTGACAAGTAAATGGATAATTTCTTAAGTTAAACTAGTCGGACCAACCAATTCATTTGTAAGGAATTCATATTTTGTATGCAACAGGGCTATTCTAAAGCACTTCCTCCTATCTGTTACTTCCAGGAAAAGGTCCTTATTCAATTCCCCTACAATGACTAGCACACACACAGAGATACACTCAGCAATTCGATCTGAAAACTGTTGAGTAATGATTTTGTCTTGTTTTGCTTTTCAACAGTGCATATTTGGATTTGGTTTTGGATGAATCAAATTAGTGTGTGCTAGAAGGATTGTTTATGAAGAACAGTCTATTGGCTTCTTCTTTTTTACTCTCGTTTCCAGAAAGCAGAACCAGCTTTCCATTTGGCTAGTCCACTGGAACGATTTGCACTTGAATCACTTATATTGTTAACCTAATTAAAAGGTGAAGATAGCTAGGCTATGACTCTAGAAGGCTACAAAATTTTAGATCGTAAAGTCTCTTTGCTGACAAAAGTTGGAAAATGAAGATAGCTAAGCTCTATATTAGAACCTTCTACGAGAAACGTAAGATATATGAAGATGGAACACAGAATTAAAATAGGACGGATGAAATGGATGAGTGCAATGGGAGTTTAATGCGATAGGAGGATGCCGATAAAAGCAGAGGAAGATTCAAAATTTTAATTTGATTGGTTCAATCTTTATAATTTTACTACTATACTTATTACACTTTTAGACTTATACGTTCAAATATAATATTTACTGAAAAATTACTAAGCTCAATAGAAAAATTTTTGGGTTCAATTGAACCCATAGTTTGCTAGCTACATTCACCATTGGACAAAAGTGAAAAGCATGTTCCACAAAACGGTTCTGAGGTGAAAAAATATCCACAAGACGAGTGTTGCAAAAATGTGGACGTTAAGATGGATTCGTTTGAGATGGTGTCGCTAGGTGGATCATAATATAAAAGGCCAGAGTTTTATCCACAAAGAATACTACAAATGGAATTCTCAGCCACCATTATCACAAGAAACTGCACTGATCCTCACCTCTGAACAGTAAACATAAATTAGGAAATACAACCACACAAGATAATAGAAACTGTAAAACGATAACACAGTTGAGGAGTTAGCAAACCATGATTGGGACTCAACTAGTTTTTCTTTCTTTTTGATTAGGTATGGTTGGAGTGAAGTAGTTGTAAACTTTTAAGCTTTCAGCTCCTTTATCGCAAATTCACTTAAATAGCTCTCCTGTTCTCTTTCTCTCTATTTTGTCGTCTTCTTTAAAACAGATGATTGAATACTGATTTTTTTTTTTGAGAATTATGAGTGATTAATGATTTTAACGAAATCAACAGCATCTCTCACTTCTCATCAATCCAAAATAAACTCAATTAATCCAAAGCTAGCTGGACTATCAGTATCATACAAATCCAAGCTACCTGCCCAATCCACCAATAATCATAAAAGGCTTCCCATAAGTAACACTAAACAATTAGTTTGGTGATTCCCCTCCCATCTATCCTAGCCTCAACGGACAGAACTGTGCTGGTGGGAGGTAGCAATACCCATGAAATCAGTCCAAGTACGCACAAGCTGGCCCTAACACCACCAACCACACGGTTATAAAAGTAACACTAAGAGCTATGTTGCTCGGATTCTCCAAAAATGATTCTGCATCCATGTCGAATACTTCAAAAAGGCACTACTATTGAAGGATCCGACACACACCTATCAACTTTTTTGAAGAGTCCAAGCAACATAGACACTAAGCAATTAGCGCTATGTAAAACTCAAAGTTCTAAGCAAAGCTAACCAAACAATCAAATAAGAAACAACATACAATTAGCATAAATGAGAACAACAACATGAAACCTGCTAAGTTCATTGAGCAAAGATTAAAACTTGTAATGCTATTAACATAGCTAAAAACTTACATCAATACCCAATATAACAGCTCCCTCAGCAAGGAACAGAGTCATATGGCTAGTAAGATTAAACGGAGCCGTCAGCCAATATCCCGGTGGCACATTGAGCTGCCCTCCACCTTTCTTCCCAAGTTTAGCAATAGCTAATATTGCCTTCTCAAACGCCTCCGTATTAACAGTTACACCATCCCCAACCCCACCAAAGTCCGTCAAGTTAAACGCCACCGGCCGGAACTTCGGCACCTCCCTCGCCGGGAAAACCCGCCGGAAAATCAAGATTCCGGCGGTAGCATCAACCTGCCACCAGAAAACGGTTACCAAGAACGCGATCCACACAGCAGTGATAATGGCTTTGTGGGTGGTGAAAACTGACGGCACCCATCGACGTGGGTGGTGATGGGGTTGCGTCCACCGCCACCAAAACGACGATGTTACTGTTTCCACCATATAATATATCAAAAAAGAATTAATCTTGGGATCTTAATACAGAAAACTATGAACAACCCAATTCCTAGCACCAATCAAAGATTCAATTTTTAAACTTTCTATAAATTGCTAAGTGGAAAAATCAAGAAATCAAATGGGGTTTAAAGATTCATTCATGGAGTTTCAATAATTGGAAGGTGAAGTGTAGTGGTCAGGATTAGTGGAATGGTTGAGTACATTCAAAGGAAGAAGAAGAAGAAGACTAGAACAATATAGTTTTGATGGTTAATTGATTTTTGATTAACACAAAAAGGTTTAGTGTTAATCAAGGTGACATATAGCCTAATCTATTTAGGATTTTACTTAGAGTTCATGTTAAACAAAGAAACATAATACATAAATAGGGGAAAAAAAAGATAAATATATTCGACCTATCGTAAATGATACGTAAATATCTTCCGTGATATTTTTAGGACATTAGCGCCTTAGTCGTTAAATACACACTCTTTATACTAACGGATATATATTTATTATAATCTTATTCATCAATCTGATATTTATTAAGTATTCGATCGATGGATAAGATTGCGTCACTTGTTTCTATTCCATCTTCCGCTGGAGTGAAGGGCGTATATGTTCTAGCTTTTGAACGGTAGGGGCACCAATGTCCCTATAGTATGACGGAGGGTATCTGCATACAATTTACGATAGTTATTAGTTGGGGATATTTTTGTCTTCCCCCTACATAAATATGACATTTATTCGTACCCCGTTTCACATTTGCATCTTTAAATTGAACAAGTAGATATACACGTACAACGTATCATAATACATATGAGCCTCACATCTTATGTCGTGTATAGAATGTGTGTGTCGATTTGTTCAACTCCATACAAATTTAAATTTTTACTTATGCACATTCAAAGTTTGAAGGCATTACGTTTTCACAATTTTTCATATTTAAACTATGAAAATAAATCATAAAAGAAAAAATGTTATTTCAAAAACACAAGAAATAATAATTGAACAATACTACAAAATAATACTATAATTTATAATTAAACCATACAAAACAATGAATAATAATAGAAATCAAAGAACAATAATAAACTAGAGGAGTAATACCTAACCTTTTGCTCATCACAATCCAAAAGAAAAACTAATTAAAAGGAGATGCATATTCAATTTTTAAGTTTACGAGTTTTTATACCAATTTTAAATTAATAGGTAAAATATTTATTAATATTTTATAAATTTCTTAATATTATTATAATTGAGTTTACTTAAAATCATAAAAATGCACATTTAAATTAACCCAAATTGAGATAATTTGAAAAAATATGAAGATTAGTGTAATTTTTAAATACCATCATTAAACTATATTATTCATTTTAAACCAAAGTCACATGATTTTATGTTATTAAAAAAACCCATAAAACTCTCACTATAGTAACAAAAAAAATACCTATTAAACACTTTTAGTTAAAAAGAAAAAAAAAATTCTTTGAATTTCATCTCTTAAAAAAAGAGTTCTAAATTGAAATAAATAAATGAGCTAGTAGTAGATAATTTAGGAGTAACTCTATTTAATAAATAAAGTAGAATTAAATATGTAAATAAACAATTTAACTACCAAATAAAATAGTTTAATTTTACACTTCACTTCACATACATCAATGCTCAATTAAGTTTCAACTTGATAACCAGGTGGATTTTGGAATTTATTTATTTTTTGTTTAATTTTGGAAAGAAATTTAATTTGTAAATTATTTTTCCTTCTAAAGCCAATATATTTTTCGACTAATTTCAATTAATGTGATATAAATGAGAGATAGATTTAATCTATCTAATTTCGCTATAACAATAATAATTTTATCGATAATAAATATGTACATTATTAGAAATAGATATATAATCTATCTAATTTCACTACAACAAAAATAATATTTAGCGCAAATAAAAAATTACACATAATTACAAAGCCTCTAAAAAGATATGTATTTAGCGACAAATACTCCATCCATTTTATATTAATTGATCCTCGTTAATCTGAAACAATCTTAAGAAATTTTTAATTAAAGACATGTATTACTCAACTAATCTTAGTAATAATGCTTTGGAATTTTAAAATCTAACTAGTGTATTACTTTATTTAAAATAACAAAACTTTTTTGATTTGTTAAAATAAATAAGTTAAATGAAATCTATTTTTGATACAAGAGTCGAGTAAAATGAAACAGAAGGACAATCATATATCCGGTGTAATAGTCTAGAAGATTGGTGTGTACATAATTTTATGGCATAATACATATATTAGACCCTAAATTTTGATTCAAATTTTAACTTTGACCTTGAACTTTCATAGTGCACGAATAGGCACTTTAAGTATCCTATCTTTCAATAAATAAACACGTGATTCCTACCTGACAAAATGCGTGAAATGCACGCATTCTGCGTGAGTGAGGGGTAATTTTTAAGGCCCACAACAGTAAAAAAAAATACTGAAATGACATTTCTATCCTTAATGAATCTCTTTTATAATTTTTTTTAGTTTCAAAATGATGTGTAAAATATATATTTTTTAAAAAAACATGTAAAATGTTTAATTAGTTGGCAGCCACTGATTGACTCACTTATACACGTGGAAGCATTTGCATTTCACGCACTTTGGCTCCAAAAATCGCGCGTTTATTTATCGAAACATAAAATAGTTAAAATGCATATTTGTGCATTATGAAAGTTTGAGGTCAAAATTCAAATTTAAAGCCAAGTTTAAAGTTCAATATACGTATTATGCCTAATTTTATCCTATCTTAAGAAGATCAAACGACTGTTTTCGATAAATTCTCGATTCAAGTAAAAAATATGAATTGTCACAAAAGACAAGAAAACTAAAATCTTCTAATTGTGATTGGTCCATTTATTTTTGTGTTGCTGTAATATGCTTCATCATCCATTTCACAATCTATTTAGATAAGCTTTTTTTCTTAAAAAATAAAAACAGATAGCCAAAAACATTATACATTTCTCTTTTTTTTTAAAAAAAATTATATTGTTTCAGTCCTCATTTTCTTCTATGGCTTTAGCCATTCACTCCACAGCTTTTTCTAGCATCCCAATCAGGTTAGTACCATAAATTTAACACTTTTTCTACCTTTTTTTTTTGGTGGCATGAATTAGACATTTGTTAAATTGTGTAATTATTTTATCTAAAAGTTTAATTTAGCAGAGAAAACGCTTTTTTAGTTGCTTAATAATGCATAAACATGCTCTTAACTTGATTTCAGCGGAGAATTATGTCCTCCAACTTTCAGTGTGCATAGTAGACACTTAAGTTGGACACAAAATTGTCATGTAGGACGGACGTGTTTATTTGTTCAATTTTATAAATGTTTAGGCGTATACTCGTACACACCCAAAGTTAAAGATCATAGTTGTCAACTGACGCCAAGTTAAATGTTATATTTATGTATTATGTCACTGTATTATATACGTTTCAATTTGCCACGCTTCTGCGCCTCACATGTGACTCTGATTCTTTTTTATTAATCAAATGTTGAAATGCATTTTTGCCTTTTAGGCCTGTATAACTATCATATTGAATCGTGTAATCATCGATCCTCTGAATGATTAAACTAATAAATCGTTAATTACTTAATTATATTACGTCTCAACGGATTCTGATTTTTTTTCTTGATTCAGGGAGCTACCTACAAAAACTTTTTCAGGGAAATTTACAACATGTATGTTGTCTAGAAAAAGTAGATTGTATGCTGGTAAAGAAGTGTCAAGTGTTTGTGAACCACTTCCTCCAGATAGGCCACTATGGTTTCCTGGAAGTTCACCTCCAGAATGGCTTGATGGCAGGTTACATTAAACTCGTATTCTCTCCGTTTTAATTTATTTGTCTTACTTTTCCTTTTTAATATGTTTTTATAAGAAGGAAAAAAAGGACAATTATACCCCAAACTATCGTAAATGGTATACAGATATACTTTTGGGGCATTGATGCCCCTGACCTTAAAAAACTAGAGTATATATGTCTTTCACTCTATCTGAAGACAAAATAGGAAAACATGGCGCAATTTTATCCGTCGATCCCATATTGGGTTTGTGGATAAGATTATGACACGTGTATGTCCGTTAGTATAAATGATATATATGCTCTAGTTTTTAAACAATATGGGGACCAGTGTCCCAAAAGTATGCCAGAGAGTATCTGCATACAATTACCGATAGTTTAGGGTGTATATTTGTCATTTTTTCCTAAAAAAAAGACGTCTCTTTCCTTTTTTAACAACTGAAACTTTCCACGTGATATTTTAAGAGTTAAGACCACGAGATTAAACAACATTTTGATATGTTCTACAGATGTTTAATTTAAGATCACAAGATTCAAAAGTCGTGTTTACTTTCTTAAATTCTATGTCAAGTCAAAACCTGACAAACAAACTAAAATGGAGGCATTGTCTTTTTAGTGTATTTTCCTCTTTCTAATTGCTTCATTTTACAGATTTTTGATTTGTTTTCTTGTTCTTGAATTGCAGTTTGCCTGGAGATTTTGGCTTCGATCCACTGGGATTAGGTACATAACATATAAGTTACTATTGAAATTATGACAAAAATTGAATTTTGATGCAATTCTTGGAGTAAAATGAGGAAGACTACATGTCAGATTCAAGTTTTAGTAGGGTCGGAACTTATCCAACGAAGAATTTCACTACCTTAGGACCGTTGTAGTTACAATTTGGTCACTACCTCCCCTGTTTAGCTAGGTCGAAACTTATCCAACGAGGAATTTCACTACCTAAGGACCGTTATAATTACAATTTAGTCACTACCTCCCCGTTTTAGCAGGGCCGGAACTTATTCAACGAGGAATTTCACTACCTTAGGACCGTTATAGTTACAATTTGGTCACTAGATCCCATGTTATCAGGTTACCAACTTCCTTGACCTTCGGGCACTGAGTAGGCATTAGCCTCTATACATGGTCTTACCACTTTACGGTGGCTTGTGTTTTTGGTAAACAATCACCCAGACATGGTCACTCCTACTTTTTGACGAGACGTTACATCCAGATAACTGTTTTCGTTCTCTTTTTTCATTTCGTTATATTCTTTTAATGACCGATAACTGTTTCTTTTTTCGTTCTTTCAGGGTCTGATCCAGAGTCACTGAAATGGTTTGCTCAAGCTGAGCTAATACACAGCAGATGGGCAATGTTAGCAGTAGCTGGAATTCTAATCCCAGAATGGTTAGAAAGTCTTGGATTCATCGACAACTTTTCATGGTATGATGCTGGTGAACGAGAGTATTTTGCAGATTCGACAACTTTATTTGTGGTGCAACTAGCCCTAATGGGATGGGTCGAGGGTCGTAGATGGGCTGATATTGTGAATCCAGGATGTGTTGACATTGAACCAAAAGTACCTCACAAGAAGAAACCAAAAACAGATGTTGGATATCCTGGTGGATTATGGTTTGATCCATTTATGTGGGGGAGAGGATCACCCGAACCGGTTATGGTGTTGAGAACTAAGGAGATCAAGAACGGTAGACTTGCTATGTTAGCGTTCGTTGGCTTTTGTTTTCAAGCTGTGTATACTGGACAAGGACCTATTGAGAATCTAATGTCACATCTTGCTGATCCTGGCCATAACAACATATTCGCGGTACGAAAAAATTACCATCATCTTGATGATTTTTCAAGAATGTTTTGAGTTCATATTATGTGTGATTTGTTCATTCTTTAACATTCATTTTGTTTGTTTTTGTAGGCTTTTGCATCACATTGATGGTTTTATATTCAAGATATAGAAGAGATTCATGATGTTTATGTTGATGTATTCATGTAAATGGAAAGGTTTATGTACTTCATTCTTGACAAATATGACAATTCTGTATATTACTCCCTTCGTTTCAATTTATTTATCTTACTTTCCACGTGATGTGTTTAAAACAAGAAGATTAACGGACATTTTGGTACATTCTCCACATTACTGCAAGAGAGTCAAAAGTTCGTGTTAAGTCAAAAACAGACAAGCAAATTCAAATGAAGGGACCATCACGCATGAATTTTGTTTGTAGTTCTGAATTCATAACTCAATGATTGGTTATGAAGGACGTGATTGAATGCAATTACGAGGTACGTGTAAACTGACTAAGACATTAGTTGTAGGAAATGAAAGTCATTCTAAGACATGTCTTGATGGGTAATTAAAACCCGATATGTGTAATGATGGAATGTAGTAGGTAACGTAATGAAATAATTGAGAAGCGTGCAAAACTGAGTTAAATATATTTTAAGAAAAAAAAGAAAAAGAAATCTCCCTAATATTCTCTATTACCATAGACAAGGTCAATTCTAAAATTTGTTCACTCAAACAACATTGTGTGTCCTCAAACACCTATCCCTCCACACAAATCTTTGTCAAAATAACAACACCCCATCCCCATCCCCACCCCCACCCCCACACATGATCATTCCAGGATCCAAAACAACCAAAGCAATATCAAGAAAATTATCAAACACCTTCAAAGAAAAGAAAAAGAGAAGCATTTGCAGATTGTTTGTATAAGGGGAAGGTGGACATGTCTAGTAACAAACATGGCCGCCGTTCCCCTAATCCTTCATCTCCTTCCTCGAGCATCGTCTCCTAAAAAACACCATCTTTTCCTTATTCATATATCCATTTTCTTCCTCATTTCTCTATGTAATCCACAATTTTCTTTCTCCATTTCCGAGGACGATGCCTTGATCAAATTCAAAAAATCTTTAAAGAACACCACATCTCTAGATTCATCTTGGGTTAAAGGTACTAATCCATGTGAAAAAAACAAGAGATGGGATCGTGTTCAATGCGAACGTAACGTGGTTGAAGGCCTCCTTTTAGGTGAAGCTGGCTTATCAGGAGAACTTGATATTGATCCATTGATTGCACTTCCAGGCCTCCGAGTTCTTGATATCGCGAATAATTCATTTTCAGGCTTAATCCCTGAATTCTTCTTGCTTGGTGCACTTAAATCTATATATATAGATGGAAACCAATTCTCAGGTGAGATTCCTAAAGATTTCTTTGCCAAAATGGGGTCTCTTAAGAAGATATGGCTTGCACGAAACAAATTTTCCGGAGCAATTCCTGAATCATTAGCCAACTTGAAGTACTTGATGGAACTTCGACTTGAAAGTAATGCATTTACAGGACGCGTACCATCTTTGTCACAGGGGAGTTTAACATCTATTGACTTTACGAATAACAAATTGCAAGGAGAAATCCCTCAGGAGATGTCGAAATTTGGTGCTGATCCATTTAAAGGAAATGAAGAGTTATGTGGAAAACAATTAGGGAAAGAATGCAAGGAAATGAATAAGACTCAAAGTGCACCAATGTCAAAATTGAAATGGATCCTTCTTGGTATAGTAGTTTGTATTTTATTGGTGAGCATTCTTTTTCGCGTCAAGCGCAAGGAAGATCATTTCGACAAGCTTGGGAAAGAGAACCTTGATGAGGGGTTGCACGTTGCAAGCTCGATTAGGAAGAGCATGAGTATTCATAGCAAAGGAGGTGATTCTATTCGTGGAGGATCAACACGAAGGGGAGGAGGATCACAAAGTGGTAAGGCTATGGGAGATCTCGTGTTGGTGAACAACGAAAATGGTACATTCGGATTGCCTGATTTGATGAAGGCAGCTGCTGAGGTACTCGGAAACGGAGTGTTAGGATCAGCTTACAAGGCAAAAATGGGAAATGGAATGTCTGTTGTGGTTAAGAGACTGAGAGAAATGAATAAAATGAATAGAGATGTGTTTGATGCAGAAATGAGAAAACTTGGAAAGTTAAGACACAAAAATTTACTTCAGTTATTAGCATATCATTACAGAAAAGAAGAAAAATTGATGGTATCTGAATATGTTCCCAAAGGCAGCTTACTATATCTGTTACATGGTATGACAATCCTCTCTATAACAACGTCGTTTTTCTACATAAGTTTTTGATACTATATAGAACATATAGTTAATGGTAAGGAAATCAAGTTTTTGCGAGTTTCATATCTCAACTGCTACTCCCTTTGTATTGAAACATACATCGATGATGAATTGCCCTACTGACCAACTCAACATCGAGGTGTGTTTTGATAGAAATGGAGTGATAGTTAAGGTAGGTTAAGAGAAGAATGGATAGTTAAAGTACGAAACTCGTGAATAAAATGATAGTTTAGGTGTGTTTTTGACCATTATGGTAAAAAAAACGGTTACAAAAAGAAAACTTGGTTGATGTTATAGTGAAATGTTATTATAGACGATGACTGTTATAGAGAGGTTTGACTGTATATCAAATCATTTAGGTCTTCAACTTCTTTTTGATATATCCACTAATGTTACCGGTCCTTTCCAAGACATTCGGTCACAATTGGAACGATATAAAGAAGATTAGCATGATCCGAAGATACTTGTCATATTTGTTTACAGAAGAATTGCTTATCCTTCTATGTCAACTATCCTGATTTTTGAAATTTCACGCGTACTTTCAGGTGATAGAGGGGTATCACACGGTGAGCTAAACTGGCCTACTCGACTAAGGATCATCCAAGGAGTTGCTAGTGGAATGAGTTATCTTCATTTCGAGTTTGCATCGTATGCAGTACCTCATGGAAACCTCAAGTCTAGCAACATACTACTCAATGAAAAATACGAGCCACTTCTATCAGATTACGCCTTCTATCCACTGATCAACAACACACAAATAGTTCAATCCCTTTTCGCGTATAAAGCACCAGAAGCCACACAACATCAATACCTCACTCCAAAATGTGACATATATTGTCTTGGAATCATAATACTAGAAATACTTACAGGGAAATTTCCTTCACAGTATCTCAACAATCAAAAAGGTGGAACGGACGTTGTTCAATGGGTGCAATCAGCCATAGCTGACCAAAGAGAATCCGAATTGATTGATCCAGAGATAGCGTCTGCAACAGATTCCGTTGAACAAATGGTGAAACTCCTTCATGTAGGAGCTGCTTGTACTATAAGCGATCCGGATAAGAGGATTGATATGAAGGAAGCATTAAGGAAGATAGAAGAGATAAGTTTAATATGATAATGAACATAACACGAAAGGTTAGTAGATTTTCGTGTGAAGCTTAGTTTCGTTACATGCCAGAAGAGAGCGATCCTTATAGCCTCATTTGATTCCGTTTTATCTCAGTTAAACTCTACAACGTCTCTCGACTCACTTCATTTGCCAAACAAAACAGAGTTTACTGTATCTAAAACACCAAAATGAGACTTCTAAATTTCCAAAAAAAAAAAAGAAAAAAACTTAATGTTGATTACTAATTCTACATGTTTTGTTTTATTGTATAGAATTTGTTTCATTTTTTGTTTGTCTGAGTTAAAGAGGGACATGGATCCTCAAGGCAATGATCAATTTTAGACATAGATTTTGAATACACACTTCTCCTTTGTGTTTATGTTAGCTCGCGTTGTTACGCAATCTAATCTAACGCGCTCAAATCAAGAAAGCATTAGATGATTTCTTGGTTTGATTTGTCTCAAAACATGTGTTGCTCGTACTCTCCAAAAAGGACTTACATGCAACATTAGATCTTCCAAAGCTGCACTACTTTTGAAGAATGTAACACGCATCCCTTGAAGAGAAAATGATGATCATAAACCTGGAAATAATCCTCAAAAAATTCATGATTTGAATTACTTGTAAATTCACTTAAAATGTACTTCATTTTGATGAAATTAAACATCGAGACAATATGAGCTATTCAGTATTTAAAGTTTATGAGTTCTGTAACGATCTCAATATATGTAACAATTTTCGTTTTTCGAAAGTCAGACAGTTTAAGTTTGATCGGGAAATCTGCGTAAAAAGTATTATAAGTCACAATAATTGATAATTTAAAATATTTAAAAGATATACGAAAAACTTACCATAAAAAATATACTTATTTGAATCTCGAAATTCAAAAAAAAGTATAGTATTGCAACTCGATTTACAATTAAATATTTAACAAAGATATCTAGAATGAAAGGTACAAACCTAATCACAGTATATTTTTTTTTTTAGACTTAAAATAATACTGAAATTAAATATTAAGTAAATACCAAATCTCACCAACAAAAGTTGAATTGACTATATATTATCTGTCCTTTATAATAAATATCCAACAAACTTTGCAAGAGGAGCCAAAAACTTAAAAAAAAATTAAAAAAATGGCATCAAATTCTACAGAGCCTACAGCTTCAAAAATTGTTGCTAAGCTAAACTTGAAGGTACATCCAGAAGGGGGATTTTACTCAGAAACATTTAGAGATAACTCAGTTATTCTCTCCAGATCTCATCTTCCATCTACATGTAAGTTTTTTTGTTTTTGTTTTGTATAAATTTAATTTACTTTTTGGATCTTGAATTGTTTAGATCCCTCATGAGATTTTTGGATCTTAGATCTGTTTTTCTTCCATATGTTTTTAGGATATTTACTTGGATATTGATATATGAAGTGTGATGGATATGTGATTTGGACTATTAGGATCTCAAATTGCCCAAAAACCATGATTTGGAAATGGTAGTAACAAAAGAAATTTAATATGTAAAAATTAGGCATAATTCATAAATATGCCCTTTAATTTAACCTCATTTTATATTTACGCCCTCTAATTTTGAATGTGCACAAATCGACACTTAAACTTTTATAAAGTTTGAACAAATAGACACAAGAGTCCTACGTGTCACACAAATTTTCATGTAGGATGTCATGCAGGACGTTTGTGTCTATTTGTTCAATTTTATGCAAGTTTAAGTGTCTACTTGTGCACACCCAAAGTTGGAGGGCATAAATATAAAACGAGACCAAGCTAAAGGGTATATTTATGTATTATGCCTAAAAATTAACATGCACTCTGATTTTGCAATTTTGGGCGTGTACAAGCATACACTTAAACTTGTAAAAAATTGAACAGTAGACACACGAGCATTCTGTGGCATAATATGCTTAGGACACTACATAGAATTGTTCTTTTTTTTTTACAAGTTTACGTGTATACCTGTGCACAATCAATGTTGAAGGGCATAAATGTGAAATGATGCTAAGTTAAACGGACATATTTGTGTATTATGCCTATTTTAAATTTTGTAGAAATATATTCGTGTTCGGTTGTTTGTATTATATATAAGGAATAACTAGTTACTACTTTTATTGATTTCTAGATCTTTATGACATTATGCGTACTTAGAAGTTTGTAATCACAAATATCTATTTATAAAAGAAACATGAAGATATGTAATTTATTTATGGGCTTAAGATGTTTCGATATTCTGTTTCTTAATTTTACTATCTCATATGTATCACCAGCAACATTTGCAGTGGTGTAACCAGTATTTCATTAAGCAAATGAAAAGCATAAGGAGGTTCAAATATCTGCTATATATATCTGCATAAACCGTACAACTTTCCGCGATCTGAACCCCTTGACCTCACCTGGTTCCGTCCTTGAGCATTTGCTTCATAAGATAGAGTATTATCAAATTAGTTAGTTGCTTTTTCCCTGATGTTTCGGGTTTCACCATTGCAGATAAGGTTGATCGACCTATCAGTACGTGCATCTACTTCTTGCTACCTTCTGGAAGCGCGTCTCATCTACACCGGATACCTTGTGCAGAAACATGGCATTTTTACATGGGAGAGCCAATCACTGTGAGATCATCTTTCCTGCAGTCTACTTTATGCACCAGAATAGGATTATCTCTGTGTTGTTCTGTATATTTATGTCATGCGTTGTGTGTTAAGGCTTAATACGTAAACAAACACTTAAACTTGGCCTCAGCTTGGGAAGTAAACACTCCAACTTTGAGAGTGCACATCTACATGTACACCTCAGACTCGTCTCCATTGTGTCATTTGAGCCACTCCAACTTACGAAATGATCATCTAGACACCCTCCAATATTTATATCTCACGTCAACTTTGATGTTCCATAAGACACGGTTATGGCGAGTTTGAGTGATTAGTTATAAGTTAAAACCAAATTGAGGAGTCTCTCTAAGTTGGAGTACTAAATTGTTAGCCGAGCCCGAGGCCAAGTTTGGATATATGTTTATGTATTATCCCTGTGTTTTGGTGTGAACTGAAAGGGATTTGACTAACACTCAAAAGTGTTAATAAAACTTGTAAGGACTATAAGGGTCGTTAAGATTCATTGCCTAAATAGAAAAGATATTGTCTTTTTGAAACAGACTAAAAAGGAAAGTAAGACATGCAAATTGATGCATTGGATCTTCATAATCGTCTTGTTCTTTACGATAATTAAACATTTATTGTTCCCCGGTAAGAGTTATGAACTACTCATTCACCAATGTTTTCCTAGAAATGACGACAATGACACACTCTTGTTCTTTCAGGTGATGGAACTAAACGAAACTGATGGCAAGGTGAAGTTAACTTGCATTGGACCCGATCCCCTCGTAGATGATCAATTCGTGCAGTATACAGTACCTCCAAATGTATGGTTTGGTGCATTTCCCACGAAGGATTACAACATATCTTCCGATATGCAAGTAACGAAAGCACCTACAAGAGATGGTGAGAAACATTTCTCTCTAGTTGGATGCACTTGTGCTCCAGCATTCCAGTTTGAAGATTTTGAATTAGCAAAACGTTCTGATCTTGTCTCGCGTTTTCCTGCCCACGAATCCCTTGTCTCTTTGCTAGCCTTCCCTGATCTGTGAGAGATATGTACTCAATGGCGGATCTAGAGCATAATCTACGGGTTTTACAGAACCTAGTAGCTTTTTCGCGGACCTTGTAAAATATCTATATATATTTGATTCTTGTTTCCTGTTTCATCTTATTACTTGGTGTGTTATTTGTTCAGAGTGGCAATAAAAGGCAATGAGTAAAGTTATTATGTGTAAGTTCAGAATGCTTTGTTTTGCTTTCACTTCCGTTTATTCTTTTTCGGAATATTGGTTTTCCCTGAGTCGAGGTTTATCAGAAACAGTCTCTCTCTACCTGTGAGGTAAGGTAAAGTTCGTGTACACTCAATCCTCTCCAGGCCCCACTCACAGGGTATGGTATTGTATCTACGTTCAGAATGTTTTTTTTTGCTTTTACTTTCGTTTATACTTTTTTGGAATATTGATTGAGTCGAGGATTTATCAGAAACAGTCACTTTGAGGTAAGGTAAAGTCTGCGTACACTCGATCTTCTCCAGACCTCACTTACATGATACGATGTTGTATCTCTTTCGGCATAGTCCTCGTAATGTATATAGCTTATTTGTCGTAATCATCCACAAACTTTTAATATCGTTCTTATTAAAAATATTTGTCATTTTAGATGTTCAAGACGATAATTATTATTATTTTTTCTCATTTCATTCTTGGTAGTGAATTGCTCATCAAGACTATAAACACTTTAATTATAACACAATAAATAGAGTAAATATTTAATAAAGAACGATTATATCTTATAAAATATCATCAATTTGATTTTTTTTAATATCAAATTACTTATGATTTATATTTTAATACTGAGGCAGATTGGCAGATTATATTATTTCTTAAAAACAATCATTAGTAATAAAATTTTAAAAAAATACTAGTCAAAGTCAATAAACTCCATTCTTCTTTTAGTGGAACCCTTTAGTTCTTCTGCATTCTTGTCTGCCTTTTGAACCTACATTAATATTAGTTCGAGGTAATAAATAGATGGATTGAGTTAAATTTATACAGATAAAATAAACGAGTCAATAAATCGTCTAAATTTAAATGAATTAGACATAATATATTTTCATGAGTTAATTAATTTTGCACTATCAGTTAATTACCACAAGGCATATACACAAAAAAGCTATGAAACATAGTTCATAAGAAACAAATAAAAAAAATTATGTTCTAAAAGAATACTAATTTGGAAAATGAGACTTTAATCTTTTCATTTTATTGTATATTGTTTTATCATCACAGAAATGTATAATAACATATGCTTAAAATCACAAGTTTCAAAATTCTTTCGCTATAATAAAAACATTTTTTAGCGATATTAAATATTGACATTAATAAAAAGTGCTAACGTTTTTACTCGCATTAGTTAAGTGTCATTAGAACCAATGTCGCTAAAGACTTTAGGGACATATACAAAGAGTGACAATTGCCTCTAAAAGTACATGTTTAGCGGCAATTAAGAATTAAATGCCTCTAATGGTCATTTTTGTTGTAGTGTTTTGATCGTCAAACC
This sequence comes from Solanum habrochaites, assembly GCA_027704765.1. NCBI lineage: Eukaryota > Viridiplantae > Streptophyta > Magnoliopsida > Solanales > Solanaceae > Solanum > Solanum habrochaites. Next base: position 2,575,963 of record JAKWJA010002500.1, on the reverse strand, counting down.
TTTCTTTTCTTCAATTTTATGTCAAAGTCAAACACGACAAATAAAATGAAAAGAAGGAGAACATGTTTCATCTATTTCAATTTATATGATGCCATTTGAATTTCGATAAAAAAAAAATTAAACTTACAAAATAAAATTTATATATTTGAAAATTACGTAAAACATACCCTTTTGATTTCTATTTCTGAAACACATGTCATGTGTAGGGGGAGCTCCTCCTCGTTAGACTCCTACATATATAAAAGTCAAAATACATAAATATACCCTTTAACTTGACTTTAAATTACATTTACGCCCTTCAACTTTGAATATGCACAAATAAACACTTAAACTTGTGTAAAATTGAACAAATAAACACATATGTCATATATGTCATCCTACATGTCATTTTTTGTCCTACGTGTATTGTGTCATGTCAGACTTATGTGTTTATTTATTTAAAAGTTGGATAGTTAAAGTGTCTGTTTGTGCATTGTGAAAATTGAAGATCAAAGTTAAAATTTGAAGCCAAATTTAGGGTCTAATATATGTATTATACCTTTATAAAAAGGCGGTCGATTACCAAAAAAAGTAACATCCTACATTGAATATAATTAATTCGGTTTTGCAGGTTTCGATAATAATGATAATTCCATATATTCATTATACCTATATGTAAACTTTGTTATAGCTAATATAATCTATACATCTTCCTTTAAATGATAAGATTAATTAAGTGGTGTAACAAAGTAAGTTATCGCGATTTTTGAATACTTTAAAAATGACAAATGTTATATGTTTACGTAATCAACACAAGCTGATGACTCGTACTATTAACCGTTATCTGAGATTTTATGTATTATTTTATACAAAATAGACGCGGAAACTTACGTACCCGTTGTCCAATGAGCATAACATTCTCCCCACGAACAATGTAGAGACCCAAAGATATGTCACAATAGAGATTTCCCACTATTACTCTTTCTTTTGTACCTTCCAATACTATATTTGCTATATTCAAACATTAAAAAGAAATAAAATCGTCAAGAAATATAGAATTTGTTCGTTGTTAATTTATGTTTATTTTAACAAGTGACACGAAACATAAAGATGATATCGTTTTATTAATAAATATCAAAAAAATACTTACCATACTGATCGAAAGAACGTAAAGTTCCCAAGAGTTCTTTACCATCTCGCAGTAATATAATAATTTTTCCTATAAAAAAAAATTAATTCACTCTGTATAAAGTCCACGAAAAAATTTATAAAACTAGTATTCATGCACAATTTTAATCATGAATTAGAATCGATTCACGATACATTGTATATACAATTTTAATTTGGCTTATGTATATAAATTATACTATTATATGTTAACAGTATATATAACTTAAACTCGCAATAATAAATATATAGAGGAGAAAAGAATAGAGAGAAAAGAGAATTAGGGTTCATACTATCAAGATAGCTTGCAAGGCTTGATGAGAACAAGTAGTCATTTGAATCTGACCAATTAGACATTTATTATGTCTTTTAACACATCTGTTTTCTTGTTCGTTAGCGCTATTTTTCTATTTACAAAAAATCAAATAAAAAAATAAATTTATATCAGACGATTTATATGAAATGACAATTTTATTGATACATTTCTCTTTGAAATGATGAAGAAGAAAGAGAGATTTATAGGATGGATAGAAATGGACTAAGAAAGTAATATGGATAATGACTATACAATGCATATAATATAATACTTTCATACGTAAAGCCGGATTCAGAATTTAATTTTTAAAATTCTGATAGTAAATTGTAATTTAAATTACTTCTTATTACTATTTTAATATGTTATAACATATGAAAATATATGTTTTATATTAAAAAAATATTGAATTCAGATAAATTTGATATCGAAATATTTATTTATTTTTTTTGGAAAAAAAGACATTTACTTTTAGATGAGTTGTTTTTTTATAAGTGGTGTAAGTGTTTGGTGAACCTTTTTGGACGGTGGCTTTTGTAAGAAAAAAAGAAAAATACCATCTTTTTCTTCCAATTCCCAATTTCCCATGATTCTATCCATGACATTATTTTACCACTAAATCTTTATAGGATGCTACATACATTTATATACTAGATAGAGCAATATTTTTTTGCTATTTATGAATTTTAGTTTGTATATATATATATATTTTTATATAATAAATAATTCTTATATTAATAGCGTATATAGTTGATAAAGATGAGTGTTAAGTAACAGACACTAAAGTCATCGTTGAATGGTAAAAATCAAGAGTTTAAGCTAGCTGTGAAATTAGCTATTGATGCTTATGGCAGAGTACATGCAACTTCTTTGTGGTGCCGCTCCTCGTCAAATTCTAAATGAATGCAGAATAATTAGTGCGCTTCATAATAGCAATAGCATATTCAATGAGCTTCTACAAATGAGGTCTCGAGAGGATAGAATGCATATCACTATCTCGTAGAAAAGTGTTTTCGAAATTTTTTTGGCTCTAGTGCAATAAATTTCGATATAAAGAAGAATTAAGAAGGCAATATTAAAGATTTATGTTGATCTCCATATTCATATACAAAAGTTTACCACCACAACAATGTATTCAGTATAATCTTATAAAATATGATCTAAAAATATATATATATATATCTGAACTCTAATAAAAAAATTATTTAGTATAAATATGTTTTGAATGATTTAATTTGAGAAAAGATTTATTTGCTTCCATCTCTTATCTGACATCTGTTGATGCTTTAATCCTATAAGCTTTTTGAGATCATTTGTCTTTTTATGCTTTTAATATCTCAGTTTGCTAAAATTAATATAAATCAAAGCTCAGTGCTTTAATTGATTAGTTGATTAAAAAAAAACACCACAATAATAATATCTTTACGTCTCAGATTTGAGCTATTGAATATGAAATTATTTTTATTAAATAATGATACAAATTCAAATTTAATCGAACACGAAAAGCTATGCCCCTTGCTTTGCTTTGTCTACACAATTCTTTTGTTGGTCCATAATTTGGAATAATTACTTTACATGACATCTACCTTACTTGCAACATAAAGTAGCAAGACAGTATTTTAGATAACAAATTGAAATAACAAAATAAATTATTTTATCTTACAATTTATTTAGATGACTGGTGAACATAAAATATTAATTAAATGGTAACTGTCGATAAATTTTTCTCTCCATCATTAATTAAAAGTCTTTAATTTGCGTCAAGAATGAAATTATATTTGATAATCAAAACTTTATTCCAAACGTAAAACTTTCCGACTCAAAAATAAATTAGGAATTGAATACAATTATTCAGTGTTGACTTAGGAATTTTCTTCTCCCCAATAAAAAACATTCAAAAACAATTGAATAAAATTATTTACAAATTGATGATCAACTTCTTAGAAGAATGAAAAAAATATGTATCTATTGTAAAAATAATTATACAAAAATATGGGGAGAGGATAAAAAAAAACCATGAATATGTTCACTATCAACTAACTGTATAATCTGTCATTAGTTGACACAAAATCATGGGGGGAAAGTTGAAGTTGTAGCAGTAGTAGTAATTTTCTTCTCATTGATTATCTTCACAACAGAGACTCTTGTGGTCCGGTCCATTCTCCGAACCCCGCGTATAGTGGGAGCTTAGTCCATCGAGCTGCCCTTTTTTTTATTTATGATTTTCACAACAGCAGTATTGACAACAAGCGAAGCAACCTAAACATCCAAAGGCACCTAGACATTGTGTGAGTGCAATTGCACACTGATGATTCATATTCGAACACGCTGTAATGCAGCAACTGCAACAGCAGCATAGACCACACAACTTCCCAAAACAATTAGACGTTGCTTTTGCAATAATCTCTGCTTCGTCCTCTTTATCGATGGCTCCAGGAGGAATATTCTCAATTGTAGCAGTGAGATTACCAAAACCGAAGCCTAGGTATTGTAGTAATATTGTCTTCTGTATTAAGCGTTCTTCTATCTTCTCATCATCACAATGAACCTGATTCATTAAGCTTTGGTTACAGAAAGAAGACGAGTGTGATAGTGAAATGAATCATTTTACCATATGTTTTCTTATTAGTCTGATGTGAGGTTTCCTACGACACCCTAACTTAGGATAAGAGTCTTACATCGGCAAAACAGAGAGGACAACATCAGTAGTAGGCTGTTAAATTTCCCTTGCTGGATTTCAATTCCACAAATTAATACCAAGATATAGTTATTTGACTTGTTATCCAGATTGTCATTATCTCGGAAGTGAACTTCTAGAGATCATCATTACTCATTTAGCATGTAGACGAATGAGTTAATATAAAATGTGCTAACTGAGCAAGTTTAGCCATATGTGAATTCCATCATTACCAAACTGTCTACTCAGAATATGATACAAAAGTTGAAGCTCTAAAAATTCCATCATACCTTCCTCTTTGTGGTTGACTTAATGATTTTCACTTTTTCCGTCTCCACCAATGCCATGCGTGTATACTCAGAGATGACTGCGTCTTGTATACTCATTTTTGCTATCTGCTAACAAAGTATAAGGGCTCAGTAACGGAAGACAAGGGCTAAGTTGATAAAACTACTTGAGAACAACATCAGGAATATAAAGGGTGAAGTCATATATAGGATTGGGATAAACCGTTCATGTTCAAACATAAAAAAGTAGGAAGTAGTAACCTTTTTTTCAAGATCCTTATTTTGTGTAAACCATGCCTGAGCTGTGAGTATTTCAATCTGCTGCTTCACCCTTGCCTGCGTGTTCAAAATACATGAGATTAAATTAATATTTAAGAGGATCCTCTTAAACCAAGTTCACTAATATATGTGCGTTCAGCGGAAAGCCATAAGCTGTTCTCAGTAGTTCGATCAAGAAAACAGACAGATAAACTGAGCAATTGTCCTCAATATGGTATGCACTAATAGATAAAGAGAGTCCTTATTTAGTATTAGAATGAAATGGTTTGAAGAAAGCGACCCTTCGCTGATCAGTTTCATTAACTCCGGAAATTTTAAATTGACAAAGAAGGAGCCCTACAAAGCAAAGCAATAAGAACATACTCTATAGTGGGATGTGGGGTCTGGGGAGCGTGGTGTACGGAGACCTTACTCCTACCTCGTGCAGATAGAGAGACTGTGTCCGATAGACCCTCAGCTCAAGTATAGCATATCAAAGCACGTAAGAGAAGGGAATATAGTAATGAAGAAGCCATGATGAAAATATAAGAGAAATTAAAGGAAAGCAACCTCCTTCAATTTTTTATCTAATGTATGATACAATAACAATACATAGAAAGATAGTTATCATTATGATCAAATATCAGATATAGATAAATAGTCTAGATTGACAAGCGATTCCAAAAGCCACAAAACATGCATTGTCTATTATTACTGAGTATGCTGCCTTACCTTGTCAAGAGGTATGGCTTTGGACTTGAAACCTTTCAGCTCCACCGAGAAATTACTCATGTCTGCTAATATTCCTTTAGCTTTTAGCATCTCAGGAAACACTCCTTGGTATCTACCTGATAAGACTACAGGTCCTTCAGATGAAAGGTCTGGAATTTGAGCGGGATATACCTATCACAAAATTTAACGGTTCTTTCTCAGGAAACATGTAGTTACATAGGTAAGACTGCATCAATTTAATTATAGCAGTCTTTTAAAACGGCACTGAGAGCTCATAACAAATCATTACAATTCCATATGCATTTGATCATAGCCAGACACATCAGTAAGGAGAGTGTATATTCATAAGCACACCTCTAATTCTTCAAGGCCATCAAGGTTCTCAAAGGCAATATTTGCAAGGATGATAGATGAAGCCCTGGAGAAAAGCCTCTCCAAACGAACTTGAAGTGATTCTGAAAAAGCACCAACACGGGAAATGGTTTCAGGTCAAAACAGCTAAGAATTTGCAGCACAAAAGCAGGTAACCTAAATTTACGCGTCTTTAGCAAAATAAGACCAAAAGCTGCTATAATCATCAGCCCTTGAAACAATATTTTTGGGACACACTTGAAAACTACATCTACATGTGCTTTATGATAATACATCATTGTCGTCGTGGTTAGCAGAGGAAAATGTGCTATTAGCCTATTATTCAATTTACGGACCTTGAGGTTCCAGAAATCTAAAATTGTTAAACGCCAACAAGTTCCATCCGTTGTTTGTAATAAGAAAATGCCTCATCTCTAAATTAGGAAGTCTTTGTCTGATCTTGGAAAAATTGTTGATACAAATTTGTCCATCGTTAAGGATCCGGTAGTAAGATCATAGTAATTGAATTTTTCCTTTCTCTTGAAAATAACGTAATTAATAAAAACAAGTAAAAATATCATGGTAAATGAAGAAATGGTCAAGAAGGTGGCGGCCATGGGTTTATGATAGGCTCACTACTCAATCATGTGACAAGCATTTTGGCAACAGTTCTTAAACAAAATACTTTGTACAAGCACAAAACTCACCAACATTAATAGCAGCATCATAATGACCTCGACTCATCGTTGCTAGTGTGCGCAGAAAATAATGGTTGCAGAATAATCCTGATAAAATTTCAAACTAGAATCAGATGTAGAAAAAGAAAAACCTATTGCACTATGGACAAATTACTTATTGCAGAGAGACGGAATCCAGGCTTAGAGATCCGAAACAGCATGAACCATTAGGATTTAGGTGGCTATGAAGAGCATCAATTAAATGGTAATAAGCTAGTAATAGCCTCAAATGGTAACAGCCTGAAGACCTAAGTTTGTAAATACGTAGAACAGTAAAAAATCCAAATTACTGTTACATGGATATTGAATAGACTTGAGATAATGTCATTGAGTTTTTCTTTAAAAAAAAAACAATGGAGATCATGCATCTCCGACACACAAGACTCCATTTGTTTCGAGGGTGGGAATACCTATGCCAAATGTGTAAAGTCGTGGGCACATTTTTCTGTTTTTTGTGAGATGACTCTTCATGAATTCACAGATCTGTCTTTCATCTTCAACAGCTCCATCTGTGACCAGAAAAATGATAGGCATGGATTCTCCAGCATCAGACAACATGCCTATGGCCTGATAAAGGAAAAGGCATGCTGTCAGATTTGTTACAAAAAGAAAAATTAGATATATAACTTAAGATGTACTTTCTTGATGCAAGTAAAAGTTGGACATATCAATCAATTAATTACAACTGAAAAACATATGAGAAGATAAGATGACCTGTTTCATTGGATTCAAGATATTTGTACTGCCACCAGCAATAAAGTTCATGTCAATCCACTGAATTGCATTGTCAATAGCCTCCTTGGTTGCTACCTCCAGCGATGATGAAAATCGGTACTCTTCATTGTTGAAAGCTATTATATTAAACAAATCTTGGGAATCAAGTTTTGATAATGCTCCAGAGAGTGCTTGTTTGATACCATCGATTGGTTTTCCCTTCATGCTCCCACTTATATCGACAACAAATATCACTTCCTTTCTGAATACCTATCACAAAGTTCAAAGGAAATGAAATATCTAAAGCTTCCTATTTCAAGAGAGCAACAACAATCCCACATAGCTAACCAATTATGAAAAAAGAAAAAGAGGAACCTTAAGAAGCAATGAAGGAAAGTAAGTCATAATATTCATTGAATGTAAGCATCCAAGGGTTTGGCCTAGTGGTTAATGAATTGGATTGAGGTCTCCAGTCTAAATCCCAGCAGAATCAAAACACTAGGAAATTTCTTCTCATCTATTCTAACCCTAGGTAGATAGAGTTACCAGGTACCGGTTGTTGTTGCTGGTGGGAGGTGGCAGATATCCTGTGGAATTAGTCGAGGTGCTATTCCAACTTTGCAAGTAATTAAGTTTTTGGATTTATGCAAAAGAAGACACTGAAAAAAAGTACCAACCTTTCTACAGTCCAAGGCACCTGGAAAAAGATAGCAGCTGAACATCTTTCTCTGATCAGAATCATGTAGTTGGGGAGATTGCAGAAGTACACTGCCATGGTAGTTGGGACTCGAGATCTAAAACAACAGTGATGACAGATGAGAGAATTCCTCAGTACCCAAACTTTAGAAAAGTCTTTATATCATTTTAATGTTGCTATTATGAAATTGCAACAAACATGCATATTATAAACAACAGATTATGACTTATTAACATAGTCGACACATAATTTAATTTTTATATTCCAGGAACCCGAAACAAATTCATGGAGGCGTACCTTGTAGGTGATTACAACATCACTACTTGACCAGTTCAAGACGTCTGCTTCATAGAACCAGCCCAACTTTTCATCTTCGTCTTCTAGTTCCTAAAAGACCATTATCGACACCAATGTCATATTACTTCATCAAACACAAATTACAAATCAGTAGAATGCATAATAAGTTTCACCTTAAGAGGGTGACTGATAGCCTTACACGAAACCTCAGCTTGCGGACCACAGTTAACATTAAACTGTATCTTTTCTTTCTTAGATATCTTCTTTCCAACTGGAGTCACGTACACCGGGAAACTATAGGGGATGCTCAAGGTAAATTGGCCATCGCGATACAATAACTTCTGAGACCATCTAATAGTGACTGAGATATATGTTCCCCCATCAATCTGAAAAGGTAATTCCATTAGTAAAATGAACAATCATGGACAAAGTTCGAAAGCAAATTATATTGCAACAGTTACCTCTGGTATTGTAAGGGTAAACTATGTGGCTTCCAGAAGCACCCTCTTCCAGTGTGACCGACTTTTTCCCCTTCTTATTTTCTTATCTCATCCTCGGCAACTATTTTTGTGCTGTATGAATTTCCTGGTAACTGACTCTCGCACCCTAGAATTGGAAAACCCTGTAGCCAAATTGCATCACTTGAGAACAAACAATCACATGTTTTCCCTCTGTGAAAACATAGAAATGGCAAGGGATTATAAAAGAAAAGAAAGATTCACAATCAACATTCCCAAAACCTAATCAAAATGCAACATAAACCTCTTCCCAAAAAAACTACCTTATGTGGTAATTTGAAGCTTCTAATAAGTCACAACTAGTAATTAGACAAAAAAGATTGTTTCCTACCAAAAGTTATACCAGAACACCCAATACAGACATGGAGTGGAAAACAACCAAAAAGGTAATCTCTTTGCATTTACTAAAATGGATAACTTCATTATTATTAAGACATGACACATGGACCTTACTCAGTCTCAAAAGTTAGCTCAAGAGGAGAGTATAGTTCAAGTCCATATAAGCAAACCACCCGTCTAATCCCCAACTAACTTGAGACTCTAACCCACACTAACAATTATGATTACTCTCTCTACCTATAGAGAACAACACTTAACATGAATTAAATCATTGAAAAAAGAGTGAACTTTTTTTATGGGTAAATTAGAAGAATCACGTCTTCAATAAAATATGATGAGTTTTCAAGTTGTCCCTCAAAATAATTCAAAATAAAGGGACAGCCGGGTGCATTAAGCTCTTGCTTTGCGCACAGTATCCTGTATTTCTGCACGAGGCTATTTTGACAGCTTGTACCGTGACCTCAAAAATCAAAATAAATGAGATAAATCTTAAATTCCCATCATTACCTGCTCGCCCATCGGAACAGCAATGCGACAATCACAGCTCCGGCTACTCATAACACAATGCAGACGCCACGAACCCGTAACAGTGATAAACGCCGTATCGAAATAACAATCCGCCGCAATCGAAACTCCGTTCATCTGTAACGGAATCAAAGCAGGAGGATCACACCTTCCATGCACATGAGGTTGATAACTCGGAATATCCGGGTTATCAACAAACGCAGGATTCTCAATCACAGCATACATCATAGGCGAAGTCGGAAAATACGATTCCGCCGTTTTCTCCATCGCCGTCATCTGCTTCGGCGGCGCAACCGCACGATCCTTCCCAAAATATATCCGCTTTGATAACCTCAACCCGTCTTCCACCGATTTCACAAATTCCTCCTGATCCGCCATTGTCAAATCAAAATTATACGTAAATCCGTACAATAATAAATGGAAAAAAAATATTTATATATATATATAATGGAGAAGAAGAGGATTTTCCGAAATGTTGATTTCGTTTCTTCCTCTTCTTCTCGGAGCAAACTTTTCCGATCGCCGGCCGACGTTAATGGTGTGATATTGTTATTATATAAACTTTGTTACCGGAGAAAGTATCGGAAGTGAACACGTTTTTGCCACGGTTAGCAAGTTTGCTAGCAATGGCTGCCATACAAATTTCTCACTTAAGTTTGAAATTTTTGACTAAAAAAAAATAATTAGAGGACACTATCACATAAAAGTTAATAAAGTTGAACGACTAAACAAATCGTGATATACCATAAAATCTTATGTTATTTATTATGTAAGATATATGCATCTTATATAATTTGCTACGTAGGATAAGACGTGTATGCTTGAAATAAGACGAGTTAAATAATATATTTATGTGTTACATTTTGTTTAGATGGTTTAATTATGCTACTTTTATTATTTTATTTGTGTTTAATATTTAATTTTCTTTTTGAATTGCTTTCACGTATTTGTAGTTGAATTGGGATTTGTCGGAAATGATATTTCTCTGACTCTATCTTTTAAGGTTGGGGTGACGATTTGTGTACATACTACTCTTTTCAAATGTATGGACTAATTAAATATATTGTTGTTACTCTAATTTACTCTATTCATCGTAATTTAGAACTTAAACGAGTTTTTCTTGAGTCATAGTGACTTTATGGCGATTTTTTCATATGAATTGTAAATATTTTGAATTGTTTATTATTGTGTTTATGATATTTATATTTATAAAATAATACTTAAATATCGATGAAAATAAATTGTTTGTAACATATGAAAGAATTATATTAAAAAATAACTATTTATTATTAATAGATTATTTTAAAACTATGTGTATCTGAAAATTGCACTTATTTAAAATGAAACATAAAGTTATGTGAGATATTAATTAGTGTATTAGAATATTTTCATTTCTTGTTTATGAACTATAATTTATTCAATTGTACTAAGATTGCACAAGAGTTGAAAAGGTTTTAATAATTTTTTTTTAGATTCTCATTTTTATGAAAATAAATATAATTTTAAAAAATTCTAATTGCATGTTAAACAAAATTTTTAACTTCAAAGTAAAGTTCAGACGAATCTATAATTTTTATATAAAAAAAAATAATTTAGTCCACAATAGAAACTGTACTAGAAAACTTGCATTTGGCTTAATGCTATTTTAATCTTATAATTTCAATTTCATGCATATTCTTTTTGAAAATTACCAGGAAATCGCTACTCTTCAAGTGCGTATTGAGTAAACCTGCACTCGGCTACTCTTCAAGTGCGCATTGAGTAAACCTGCACTCGGTGTAAATGCCATTACGCTTCAGATGTGCACGGAGTAAACTTCGCTACTCTGCGCAATGAATAAGTCTGCTCTCTACTCTTTTAAGTGCGCAATGAGTAAGTCTGCTCTGTGAGTAAACCTCGCTACTCTTCAGGTGCGCACTGAGTAAACCTGCTCTAGTGTGATAATGTCATACATACCTATTACATTAATCCCATAGTACTGGAAATTTTTAGAAAAAAGTTCATCTATGAAATATACTTCAATAAGAAAATGGAAACATATAAAAATAGCCATAAATAACCCTTGGATAATTTTCTCATATTTCTAAAAGAGTACAAACTCATGTGGAATATATAGTATACAGATCAATGGTGGAGCTCTCTTCCAACCTAAAAAAAAAAAAAAAAAAAACTCCTCTTCTTAGCATATGGCAAAGCAGCAGCTGTAGTTCTCTGTATAATGTGTAAGTCATATAGTATCTCCAAGGATCAAAGATTTCGCGATAATACTCATATACTGCATCATTTGGCAACTCGCGTTCCTTTGATGGCAGATGGAGAAGAAGTTTCAAGTTTCAACACCAGTCGTTTGCGAGTTAAGGTATATCAAATTTGAGCAAAAAGAATTTCATTCCATGTATCTGGAACACCTGGTAAGCACCAATGTAGACAATCCTGGACACCTGGTGTTGCTTTGATGCTGTATCGAGATATATGACCTTCATCTCTCAGCTGGGATAAAGCAGTGATGTCCAAAAGCTTAACGTCTGTTCCTCTAACAGCACGTGCTGCATCATAGTCACTTGATTCGTCTTGTAAAACCTCCTTCCCTTCGGAAAGTGGTGTAGTGTTGTCACATGTACCTCCTGTGTTCCAATCTCCGTTAAAGAAATGTCTGGGGGATATAGTCCGATAGAATGCTTTTACATGAGGGTATTTTGGCAGCTGTGAGTTCACCCAATTGACAATACTGTGGATTGTGAAATTCTTGGCACCACCGATAGTCACAATCTTCCGGTTTGTATTAGGGACACCACCTACATACATGACCCATCGATTGGCCTTAAGCTTTCCTCTATTCCAATGGTGTCCTGTGTTTAGAACAAGGACATCGAACCTTGGAAGGAAATGACTCAAAAATGCTGGAGGACGGTCCAGGTGCATGGCGTAATCAGTAGCAGGATCAGATGGATTTATAGGTGTCAAGTCACAGAGACTAGCAGACCAATAATAAAGAATAGTTGTTTTGGTGTCTGGAAATCGAAAAGCCCAACCATCAGGTCGCCCAGAACCACGAGATTGCACTAGACCATATTCATGCCCCACGTCAAGAACATTAGGTCTATCTTTTCCACTACTAACCATACACATAAGTGACTGAAATTGCTGTCTACCAAGTGAATCCCCAATAAACGCCAGAGTTTTGTTTTGCATCCTGGATGCACCATCAAATTTAGTGAATCTCTTACATGTAGAATAATCAAATCCAAATAATTTCACCTCAAGGAAGAGATATAGCAATGCTAAGTAATAAGAAATAACCTTCCGGAATTGTGAAAACATTTTTCATGACGACAAGCCACAAGACACGAAAATAGCTCTACAGTAACAGATTATACATTTCAGGTTTAACAACATCTTAACGTTTTGATTACCCAATTGCCGTCATATTAGCCTTGGATAAATAACCAACGGAGTGAAGGTAGACACTACTTGAGTTGTGCTAGAAACAAATAAAGAAAAGGTTTTCATAAAGTTAATAAAGAACTTTTTGTTACTTTTGTAGACCACATCTCAAACTTGAATTCAAGGATCAGAAATAAAGACTTCATAAGAAAAATAACGCTACCTTTTCAGAAATTTAACACCAGTAAAATCTTCCATCTCACAATTTTTGGGTCGCCAACGTAACTTTTCGTATTCAAAATCTGTACGTTGTGTCAAGCGACAAGCCCACATAGATGACAACCATTGCTTACAGCCAAATCCAGAATATAAAGGTCGGCTATCATCTATGACCCATCTGCCTTTAGCAAAGTTGCAATCTGAAAACAAGGCTTATCATATTATAGAAGACCCAAAGAAGGGATATCTCAAGAACTGGTAGACAAATTCTGAGTTAAACAATATCAACGATTACATGGTCGGAGAAAATGACAAAGCAAATCAGTGATTAGATAAATAAGGATAAAAAAGGAAAGATAGGCCACCTTGTCTTTCCGGGGTTGCTGTAAAATTGTCACTATGTTCACCTCCAGAACTCACGGCAGTGGAAACGTCAATTTCCTGCTCTATTAAACCAGTTTTTTTGTCTGAAACATCTTTTGAATCTCCTTTTTCAGTGATATTCGGAGCAATACCTGCACTGCCGAAAAAAACTATTAAATATCAAATTGTAGAGAGTAGAGTCGGTTAACTTTAGTAGAAGCTCAGAATAAAATGAAAGAGTACATTCACTTAAGCACGTCAAGACGACCCTGTGAATGTAATATATTACAATGCAATATGTCATTTTCATGAGTTAAATGATGCCTCTAAATCATCAAGGCTTAGATACTTTGAGATGAGAAAATTATGATGTCCTGAAACAACACCTACCTCCTATTTCTTCATGAGTAATCAACTCTTCAGTCACCTTAATCACCGGTGAAGAGTTTGCATAAGTAGGATATTTTTCAGATTCAAAGTTAACACTGTCTTCTGATTGCTCCGATCCGCTTCCTTCTACCAAAGCATCTTCATCTTTCATTCTAAGATCTGCCAGAGAAGAGTGTATAATAAGTAACTCAACAGGATCCTGCAACATCTCCACCTGGGAGTTGAATCCTAAACTCCTAATTCAGATAGTGCCTTTATTATTTAAAATTAGTTGCAGAAATACACGAACTTGACCATTCTCAAAGGAGATAAATAGTTGAGAACAAAAAACTACTGCTTAGCAAAATGCATTTAGATCAACAAAGTCAGCAATTGCCACATCAACTACGATCACAGCGTTAATCATCCCCAAACCAGTTTGCACCAAAGGTATTAAATTACATAACAGAGGGGGGGCTGTTTTTCCTTCAAAGAATGCTACTAACAATTTAGACAAGCTTTCTTCATAAGATATCCTCATAATAAAAGTTGATTGCTACAACTACACTGGTGTTTTATGCAACTTAGACCCATAAATGCATCTCAACTAAAGAAAGACCTGTTGCACTCAAATGATATATAAAATGGTTGAATCATTAATGAACGACTTCTTCATTTTGCGTGAAAATGTTCTAAACCCAAACAACAAAGAGCTCCAATGTAAAATACTACCATAATCTTTAAATTTGATGAAGATATTAACTAACCCGTAAAGCAAAAATGAAAAGACAGCAATGGTACGTCAGAGGGTTTATGCAAACCTGGAGAAAGCTGCAAGACATGATTCTGAGGTTAGTCTCCGTGAGTGTGCAGAGTAGGCTCTTCCACATTCCAAAACAGAGAACAGAGCACACACACGATCCGATCAGGATTGAGAGATCTTGCCAATCCTTCATCAACCTCCCTCATAATCCTTGAAGCTTAGGGATGTTTGGACTTGGACTCATTCCACCACAATGGACATTATTTTTGCTTCAGAGTAACATCTGGCAATAAGTGAAAGGAAAATGATTGAGGCAAAAATAAGAGTGCTATTTCTGGTGCCAAAAAGGTGCAGTTGAAGATTCACAGGCACAAATCTTGATACGGACCACAAACCAGACACTTATAGAAAGCAGAAAGCCACCTTCGACAGATTATAATGGACAACAATACTTTATAAAATAGTACAAGCGCTCAAATCAGGAAGTAGGCATCTTTAAGAAGCGGCATCAAATAGTACTCCCGTTCTATCAAAAATAGCTGTCTTCTATAAGCTTCCTTCCCTAGATGTGAGAGCATAAGATGCTGATCAAATTATACAATTTTAATCAATTGAGTCTAAACACAACAAAGAATCATCCAATACTGCCCATCCCTATTAACAGACCCTTTTTCATTCCTCCACTTTATCTTATGAAAAAACAACATCCTGCCTTCACCCGTTATCCCAATCAATATATTTCTGTACACAGTCCAACCCCAACTCTAAAGAGTTCACAATTCAGTAATGTCCTGCAATAATAGATAGTTTCCAGCAAAACCATGGACTGATAACAAAAATACATTGCATCTTCCTTCTGGCCACCTTCAACTAAAGATTGGGCCCACTTTTAATCTTGAAGGCAGATCCATCCTGCTCTCGCTAGATTTTTCTACCTGGGACGACCAATCCAATAATTGAAGTCTACCACTCTAACTACTAACTAGTGAGTACTTAAGCAACAACTTACAGTTATCATGACTCACCAATGCTACAGGAGATACGCTACGACACTCTCGGTCACGGTCTACTACGACGAGTAGTCACGTATCCTGTATTGCGGTGTCTCCAACCACTACACGTACACTTCTCGCTGTCAATACTAGAAGCGACATATCGCGTTGTCTCGCAAACATCATCTGGTGGCGACTTCATATTTACGGACAACTATATAGCAGACAAGGCAACAACCGACCGCATACACAAGTTTGAAGTACATTAATATATTAAAAGCAAGCGTCACCGCTATTATGAAGTACAAGTGTTCCACAAATCCCTTTAGCAACAATGCAGCAACCTCACGTCATAAATACGTGCTGCAACCATGTTGTCTAATAAAATACAATAGATTTAACGTCATACAACATAGTAGCTATTCAGAATTGGTCTAGACATAGGATGGCACTTATCCTACGTCTGCCGTGCACATTACCTTAGCATTGCTATCATGATTGTCAGGCTTTGCCCAAGATTGCGCGCTTACGTCGACACACAGAAGGCAAGGAATCCTGAAAATCTCTGCAATATGGTCCACGTATCAAAGACAAGGCGGATGACAGGTAGGCGTGGGGAAAACAAGCATCAGTACACAAGTGTGGAACAGAGTGATGCGAATAACACGGTCTAGCGGACTGCTACTAAAAATCATTACAAATGTGCGGAGAAGTACTCGTAGCCATGATCGTGGACCCAACAGGGGCCAAGTGTCCAACATGGGCATAGGACTTAAACTGAGGATAAACATGAGACCGAGTACAGTCAGTAATACGAGAACGACAACTCACACTACAGGAGAAACCGGTCGCGGATTCGCGGTAGGAGGTCCGGTAAAAGTGTGAAGTCTGGGCAGACCGACAAACTGTGGTGAACGGACCACAATGACCGAAACACTGCACGGGACACTATGATCACAATGTGGGTTGGTGAGGCGTAGTCGCGGGCGCATACAAGATTGCACCGTGCGACGACACTATGATGAGAACCAGGAACGCCCGCTGGAACAGTGACGTGAAGGGGCAGCCAGCATCAACTCATAAAGTGACTAGGGCGAGGTGTTGGTTAGAGAACAGGAGAAGTGTGGCACGCCGCAAGGAACAATCTGTTAGATCGAAAGCATCTACGCACGTGAATAGTCGCACTCATAGATGGTAGCAGCAGGATCAGCACTCTAACTTTCACGGCACCACAAGTGGAATAGGCGTCAGCAGCTCCTCCGCGGTAATGGGTTATACCGTCTGTCATGTGACCCGCCGGCAAGGGGAAGGGTGCTAATGCGACCTAAGACATTGTGTCGTGAGAGGTAAGAGACCGGTGCTGGAAGAATAATGTTTTGCTGTGATGGACGGAGAGATGAGATATTGGAAGGTGTGGTAATACTTGGCTGCAGATAGTACGGTTTGAAGTGTTGTGTGATTACCAGGATGTAAGTGGGAGGATGGTAGACATAATGTCGCGCGGATCAATCACTTCGTGTAAATACTCCCTCAAGCAAGTGTGGACTACATATGGGCAGTGAGACTGAGGCATGTAAAGAGTTGATGTCTTTTGATCAAGATAAACAGAGACGGTAGCGATGGTGGGGTGGGTGGAAGATCACACTATAGAGTGTGTGGCAGGGGGTTGATCCGATCAGGTCTGATAACTGTCGAGTACGCCGGCGTCGGAGGTGACCTTACACGCATAACTTCGACGGTATGCTGTGCATATCGCAGTGCCCACTGCTCGGTGGCGGATAGGTTATCGATACATGATAATATTCAGTGTTGACATCGTGCTACGTAGCGCAGAGGCCATGTTTCCTAACTCGATATTACAACTGTGCGTACACGACAGACATGCTAACGACGCAGATCAACGTCAGGTGGGCATATCGGATCTACTGTATGGACAGCTGTGGTGTTGTAGTAGCAGTCTAGCGTGAGGCAGGAAGGGCATCTGGTGCCAATCACGAATACTTACAGTGGTCTAGCATGCGACGGGGCTCCATATTGCAACTGTAGGACTAGGGACACACAGAACTTTGACATGCTAGTTCGTTGTTATCATTTGCTGAGTGGTCTTCTTCATGGTGCCAGCTGGTCTTGACGATTGATATTAGACGGTCATGTATAATATGTAGAATGTCTTGCTAACGATATCAGTAGTGTGGTAGTCATTGACTTGCTGTGTAGATTCTGTACGTATCGTGGATCCCACGAGAGAAAGGGAGAGGCGGGAGGTTTAAGAGATGGGGTATGAGGAGTAGCCGCCGATAGATACGAGGCGTTACTTAAGGCTTGTGGTCGAGCGCATGTGTGTGCTTAGATGTTTGTACCGACGTGTTGGGGTCTCTGCATCAATCTCTGTACTGTGCGTGCGGTCTGGGTCCTAGGCATATCAGAATTCCGTGGATCTCTGTTGTCAGTTCACGATTGGCGGGTCCTGAGGAGTCTGCTGCTGTAGTGTCATGAATGCAATTGACTCAAGCGACAGGACAAGCTGCTGGTCATCCAAGCAGGAACTTTTCCGACTACCAGATTGTAAGTGAACATCTGTATGTCATCATTATTAGCGTGCGTATAATTTCAGGTCCGACTATTTACAAAATGATACCTCGGCAGATCTCAGAGTAAGGGGGGGGGCCACATATAGGAGCCAAGAGGTGGTCGAGGTGAGCAGAGGTGCGCTAAGAGTAGGTGTGTCTGTGACGGTCGATGGTTAAAGCGGCACAAAAATAGGGAGAGTGTGTTGATAGAATTTGAAGCAAATTTATGTAGCTGCAACAATGAAGAGACAGATGAGGAAAAAAAAGTAGTTGAAATGCACCTGTAGTGTGCGTACGTATTTTAAATTTAATGTATAAGTGTTTTATAGTTGATCTTTTTTACGGGTGGATTATTTGTAGAGCCTCAGAGGAAGTCATGCGCCGTAAGGCGTGCCTCGTGTGACTGCAGAGTCAAATGTGGATATAGAGTGGAGATGAGGGTGAACAGAAGGTGAGGGAGACTGAGGGAATGTGGGGAGGGGGAGTTATGGAAAAAACGTAAGGGTAATCATAGAAATTGGGAAGGATTGCGGAATATAATAAATTAAAAAAAATTAATTAAATATATCAAGTCAAACCTAAAATATTTTGTAAATTACGAGGCCTAAGAGTAACCTTTACGTTTTTATGAATGTCCATTTTGATTTGTGCACCCTCTTGTGTTTTTTTTAAGGAAGATTTAATTGATATTAAATATTATATTAATTTTTAATTAATTTGAAGCATGGTTATGAAGTTTATTTAAAGATTTTGAATTTAAAATTTCTAATAAGATTTATTTAAGAATTTGAGCATAAGGCATCTAAATATAAAAATACTATTTAAATAAATAAATTACATTTTAACTATATATATCTAGATTCTTAACTCGTTATGTATGTATAAGTTAAACATTCCAGTTTATATAATAATCATTTAGATACCTTTGAAATTAATGTGTCATATTAGTATCATTCTTGTGACTTATCAACCTAATTTAAATGATTGTTACTCGTTACATGATGTATTGTATTGTATCATTAGTTTGAATACTAATTTTTTTTAATTGTTATTTAAATTTTGTTGTATCTTATTATTTAAATTTATAATAACGAAATCTCATTTGTGTAACAATTAATTTGGTGTGACAATGGATGCCTTAATATTTTCTTCACTTATTATTAAATAATTTTAAGTTTATCTTTATTGTACTTTTTTCATAGTATTTTACCTCACACCTTACTTTCTTTTTCTAAGTTTATCATTTAAAATGTTGATGTGTAACACTACGTGACAACGACAAACGGCACAATCTATCTATATGAAGTTTTTTATTAAAATAATGCATTACAATATATTATGAATCGATAGATAACAACTATCCAAACAATTTGCTCAACTTTTCATGATATTCCATTCAGATACTCAAACTTATGTGTCGATTGAGCTCATCAACTACTAACACAGTGTTTCAATCACACCTTTCGATTTTAATTATTCTTTTTTTGGGGGGTTGGTGCTCTCATTCGTCTATTAGATAGTTAAGTTAACCACATAAAAATATATCTTTTTCTTAAATTATACACATTCACTCAGTATGTCGGAAAAC
Organism: Solanum habrochaites; assembly: GCA_027704765.1. Classification (NCBI taxonomy): domain Eukaryota; kingdom Viridiplantae; phylum Streptophyta; class Magnoliopsida; order Solanales; family Solanaceae; genus Solanum; species Solanum habrochaites. The sequence goes on along the minus strand of JAKWJA010002500.1, from coordinate 2,556,124 downwards.
TTCAAATATTTTTATTTGACATTGATGCTCCTTTAATTATATGCATTCTCCTCAATAAACCTTAAAACTTTTATCATTTTCTATTTGAGATTGATGAATGACATATTTTATCGAAAAAATGATATATTTTGTATGATTAACGTATAATAAATATCACAATTCGATTAGACAAACAAGACTTAAAGAGGGTATTTTCGTAACTTCAATAGACACCTCTGGAACAAAGCTTCTTCTTCTTCTCCACGAAATCTACCATTTCTTATACTGAAAAAAACCCTAAATCAGTTCGACAAAAGTTTTCAGATCGAACTGAGAAAATCAAACCGTAGAATCGAACAATGAGTCGAGGAAGTGGAGGCGGATACGATCGTCACATTACGATCTTCTCACCGGAAGGTCGTCTCTTTCAAGTCGGTAAGCATTTTCACTTTTTTTTCTTCTTAAAACTCGATTTGAATTTCGGAGTTAGTAAGTGAATTTTCTCCAGTTTAAATGTATTTTTGTTCGATTTTGTGTCATTTGTAAAAAGTTTTAGGTTTTTTGTTTTTTTTTTGTGTGAACAGAGTATGCTTTTAAGGCTGTGAAGGCAGCTGGAATCACATCTATTGGTGTCCGTGGAAAGGACTCTGTTTGTGTTGTTACTCAGAAGAAAGTCCCTGTAAGTGTCAGTGTTTGGTGCAATTTGTAAATCATTAGTGTTTTTTTTCTGTTTGAGAGGATTGTAGGTAAGTAAAGTGAGAGATTTAGGGAACCTTAAGTGTTCTAGAGCTCCTAATTTTGCGATCAGTGACAAGGTTTGTAGTATTCCAGTGAAATAGGCTTGAATAAAGCAGACTTGTAAAATGATAGAAGCTTAGATGTTTGATTCTGTTCATGTTGTTACTTGGAGGAAAGTCCTTGTAAGTTTGATTTTTGGTGCAGTTTGTAACTTAACAGTGTTTTTGTTCTGTTAAGAAACTTGATCGTCGGTGTAAGGGGAAGTGAGAGATTCAGGGAATGTCTAGTTTTCTAGAGCTCGTAATTTGCGATTAAAAGACTTATTCCAGTAAATTGGGCTTGAGTAAAGAAGAGCAGTCAATAGTGTTGGGGGATTATGAAACCAGCCCTAGCTAATCTGAAGTTGAAGCTTAGTTGATCAATATAGTTATGGATTCCTGATACAGCTAAGGTTGGGGGAATGTGAGAAGATGACAACATTGTTTTGAATATATCAGATAGTGTTGTAGACTCGTAATTTTGGAATTTTTGAGTTGCATGGAGTTTGAAGTTTTGTGTATTTTGGTTGAGCAGGACAAGCTATTGGATCAGACCAGTGTATCCCATTTGTTCCCAATTACCAAGTATCTTGGACTATTGGCTACTGGCATGACAGGTTTGTACTCTTTTATGGGGTTCAAGGAGTATGTGGCGAATGATGATTTTGATCTTCTTTTGATTAAATATCAGTTTATAAAGATTCTTTATATATCTTATATCTATCTACTTTTTTCTATGTAAGCAGAAGGAAACATATTGATTTATCTTCCTTTTTGTGATAATGCATATTTGTGACTAAAATGTGAAAACTTGCACTCTCAGTTTTCCAGTGGGGATGCCTACCAATCTCTTTTAGCATGGTTGCTTAGCCCCAAAAGAGCACACTTCACAACTGAGGCTATTGATTTAATTTTATGAACTAATTAGAGAACTTTGAGTAAAAAAATTATCCACTTGCTGTATTTTAGGTTTATTTAGCTATGTATCATATGGCTTTCAATCTGTGACTATGAGAATAGTATTGCATAGCTCCTTCCAGAACCTTATGATTCCATAATTTGCTTTAACTTGTCCACAATTTCAGCTGATGCAAGAACTTTGGTTCAACAAGCTCGAAATGAAGCTGCTGAGTTTCGCTTTAAATATGGTTATGAAATGCCAGCAGATGTACTGTCTAAATGGTATTCCCTATGCTTCATATTATTTTTCTCTTTGTACTTGCCCAGTTAATTCTGCAGAGTACCATCCTCAATGATTCCCTATGCTTCATATTATTTTTCTCTTTGTACTTGCCCAGTTAATTCTGCAGAGTACCATCCTCAATGGTCTTTCTCTTGGTTAAAAGGAAATACAAATTTTTGGTTGGGTAGGAGCAGCTTATGATAGGTCACAGACCTTATATGTTTTCTCCATCAACTTCTAATTTCTGAAGCTATCAAATGCTTATTTAGTTTATTAGAGGAAGCAAGTTAAATAGCTTGAGGATATTATAAATGCTCTTAAATTGGGACTATGTAAATAGATGAGCTAGAATGCAGAACAGATAAAAGTACATATGCAAGACGAATAACCATCTTTAATTTATCAGTGAATTGTATAATGAGCTATAGAGCATGTATTTTCAGGATTGCAGACAAGTCCCAGGTTTACACACAGCATGCCTATATGAGACCCCTTGGAGTAGGTTTGTTGCTGGCCCCTTTGATCCTTGTGTAGCGTCTCCACTTTTCTTTTTGTTGGTGAGGAAGGAGGGGAATGCATTTCTGGGTCTACATTTTTTATTCATTCCTGTTTTGCGTCTCTTTTTTGGTGCATAGTTGCTATGATTTTGGGCATTGATGAGGAGAAAGGGCCCCAACTCTTCAAATGTGATCCTGCTGGTCATTTTTTTGGTCATAAGGTATTTGCTGAATTTGATGTTCTTTTCTGAATAAAAGCTGATTAAATTTTCCTGCTCATAGGTGGCCCCATTTGGCGAGTGCCTTTCCTTATCTCTCAAATTCACAACATTGAGCAGCATCTTTCTTTTTCATACCAATGCACCATAGAATGAAGCTACACCAAATCTTTTCCAACCCTATTGTCCCACTGTCTTCAATCATATCCTAGCACCGCTTTGTAGCTTAGTTGTAAACAGCACATAAGCCAACCAACGATTCAAGTGGGACATGAAAACTCTGATCCTAAAAAGTCCTACTATAGTTTATTCTATTTAAAAGTATATAAAATTCTGTAATTCAAAGGATGATTTTACTTTGGATCTGAAAACCTGATTTGGATCGTGTAAGGAAATTAATGATAATTTGAGCAGCACATAAACCAACCGACAATTCAAGTGGCACATGAAGCTTGATCCTAAAAAAATCCTACTATGATTCATTCTATCTAAAAGTACATAAAATTCTGTAATTCAAAGGATGATTTTACTTTGGATCTGAAAACATGATTTTAGATTTTGTAAGGAAATTAATGATATTTTGCTATTATCACCCACCTTTCCAATATGAAATGAAGCATGCACATGAAAGTATTTCTGGATGAGTTGAAAGGTAGATGCTAGACTTCTGATTCCCTGATTTGCTTTCTTTATATTTAATTGTAGCTTGCACTCACCTTATAAAACCCAAATGTAGGAAAACCATGTCCTATCCAAGAAGTACTAGCAAATGGTGACCGCTGCCTTTGAATATGCTCCCATAATATTTTTAGTGTACGAGAGGACATTAAGGGCTTTAAGTCCTGTCTTGAGATTCTTTGAAAGTATTGATACTTTGCTGGCTCTTCTTGTTTATGACTGTATCACATTTTTGGCCTTGGTTGCAGGCTACAAGTGCTGGATCTAAAGAGCAAGAGGCAATTAACTTTTTGGAGAAGAAAATGAAAAATAATCCTGCTTTCTCCTACGAGGAAACTGTTCAGGTAAAAGGAAAGGGTGTACTCTGATGTGGTTTTAGGCTTCTATTATTTTCTGTTGTTCCGTTCCGCACAGTATATACGACCAAAAGACTACGCAATTTCCCATCTTATTGTGTAATTGACTACAGAAGTTTTCATAGAGAATAGACCTCAAGACTTTGTTATTGTTAAATTTAAGATATTAAACTTGATATAACCTCCTAATAAAATCTGGAAGTGGCTTTATCTCTCATATACTAGTACAGGTAAATAGATTCTTTTGTTGAAGCTTTAAAACCCTAAGTTGGCTAGTGCTTACAGTTTTGCAGATGTTTGAAATAAATTATACAAGCTCTACATTTGATTGAGATGGAGTATAATTTTATCATGCGGAGAGTTTCAGTATATTGTGTTCATGTAATTTTAGAATTCTGTGCGTATGGGGTTTGATGTTAAAGTTCAGAAAATGCACTTTATTGTTGCTGATACATCATTTGTTGTTCTGCAGACCACAATTTCTGCTCTTCAATCTGTTCTGCAAGAGGATTTCAAGGCCAGTGAAATTGAGGTAATTTGTTTCTTTGAGCACAGTGATTTCTACTATTCCTTGGTTTTTCTTCAATGGAGTCATTTCTTTTTCTTGTTTGGGGATTGATTACGTTATGAAATAATACTTGAGTTGCACCTGGGAATGTTACCACCCCACAACCACAAGATAGAGATGAGACCTTTATCACGCAATTGGTTTGACCTTTTATATCGTCTTAGGTGGGATTGTTGTGCAATCATTTCCCTGCTTCGTTTCGTAATGTCTTCTGGTCTTTGACAGGTCGGTGTTGTGAGAAAAGAAGATCCCGCCTTTAGAGTGTTAACTACTGAGGAAATCGACGAGCACTTAACAGCCATCAGTGAGCGTGACTGATTAGCCACATGATACAGTCCGTTTTCAGTTAGAAATGTATGTTTTGCTATCAAGACTTGCAAAAGAGATCCCATTTGATTGTTAGCTGCTATCAATCCTTCTGCATATGCTGATAATGAGTTTCTATTTGTCGAATGTAACATTTCATGGGATCTTCTTAGTTTCAACAAAACGTTTGAATCCTTCTATCATTATCTATCTACGATCTTTTGTATTTTGATTATCATACTATTTCATCTATTGTTTTTGCCCCTTTTTTTCTCTAGATTGCTATGTCATGCTTTATATAGTATTTTGCGATAATATCTTTCTTCACTTTCATTATTTCCTATTTGATGTGTTTTTCTTTGATTTGAGAATCTTATCAGAAACAACTTCTCTACCTCTCAAGGTACAGATGAGACATTCGTATACACTCTACCCTCTGTAAGACTACAATTATATTGGGTATGTCGGCTGCTGAGTGTTCCACATGTTTTATATCTGAACAAATTAAATCTGTAAAAATATACAATTTTCTCTTCTTGCACTAGTCAATGCATCTTTTTGTTGAGTCCGGAGCTTAAAGGGTGAAAAATGTTAACAAAAATTTTGAAACGGTATATGGAATTTCTTTTTAACTAAAACGGTAAAATCGCTCATGAAATAGCAATTTTGTTTGCTTAAAAAAGTAAATGCAACGATTTTTTTAATTTGATTTTTTATTTTAAAAAAGAATTAAATAAAATCGCTCCCAAAGGAGCGATTTTCAAGACTAAGTTTTTTTTTTTTAATTAGGTCGCTGCTGAGGCGCGACTTACGTTAATGTCTTTTTTTTTTTTGCTGTTTTGTGTAAGTGTTAAATAATTCTTTTTGAAAAAACAACAAATTGAAGCGGTTTTGAATATTTTTTTTAAAAAAACTTAAATCGCTAAAATAGATTTTAATTTAAAACAATAGCTGTCTGGCAGCAATTTGATTTCAAAAATAAATAAATAATGATCAAAAACCGTTGCGATGTAATTTTTTTTTCTACAGAAAATTATTAAATTAAAAAAAATAAATTTTTTTTAACTCAAGTCGCTGTCTCATCAGCGACATAACCAATACATAATCAAATTATATATTTTTATGAAAATTTGCTCCTTCGGAGCGATTTTTGTTAAATGTTTTTTATTTTATTTTTTAGAAGCCATTTAAAACAATCGCTGTTCTAGCTCAATTTCACTTTTTTTCGCAGATAAATCGCTACTTAGTAAACGATTTTGGGCCGTTTTAGAGTTTTTTTAAAAAATCATATAACCGTTTAAACTTTTTGTTAACATTTTTCTTTTCACCTTTTGGCTGAACTCTCTTTGGTCACTGAGTGGGTCTGATATTATTCATTTAATTATATTCTATATTGTAGCAATTAGAGATTATATTCGTCTCTAGCCAAAAACATCATAAAATTAATAGATAAATATTAATTTTCATTGAATACAAGGTACATACGTAATTGAATACATAAAGTAATTTAAAGATTGTAATGAAACAATATTCTCATCAATTCTATGACAAGAATCTTTCATATAACTTTAGGAGTAATTAATAAGTGGTGACCATTTTCTTATTTGCCACTATATATATATAAAAAAAAAAAGATTAATTAATTAATTAATTTAATTAATTAATTAATTAGCATCTTGTAGATCCATCATATATGTAATCAAGAATTGCAATAACTCCAACAACAAATGCTTGATCTATTCCTGCCTTAATAGTCAATGTGTACACATCTTTGTTTGGCATCACTTGTTGTAACTCTTTCCTAGCTCCAACCTGCATAGGCTATAATTATTTTTACTATTTATAAAAACGATATAATATAATTTTATCAGTTTAAGTTATATACACTCTCAGCCTAAGGAATGAACGGTGAAAACATGGTTCTCATATCAAGGAAGTTCATTATATGTTATAACTTATATATAACGTGATTTTTTGACGAAGGGGTTTGGTTCATGATGAATCCCCGTCCGTCTCTCTAGTTCCGTCCATGAGTATGAAGGGATTTTTTTATACCATCAAGTCATTTTTATCTTATATCGGGTAACGCATTTCATTTTTAAGATTGCAAACTATATATTTAAAAAGGTTTATTTGTAGATATCTTTAAGCAATCGAACAGAAGATAATATATTGTTATTAGTGTAACGACTTTTCCCACTTCCATGTTTGTTTTTTCAAGTTCTTGAAAGAACTAACAATAGCATACCCATGGAGACATTATATGAAAGGTTATTTTCGATAAGACCTTTGAAGTTTTTGAAAAAAATCTTCTTAGAAATCAAAAGTAATACTTTATATTTTACCTTTGCAACTACATTGCCATTGGAGTCAATAATGCTACAAGCTCTATCAGGAAAATGACCAGAAATTTGGAAATTCTTGTGATTTTTGTAGTCATGATTTGATTCAATTGAAATCTTGATAGGCATTTTCTTGAAGAAACAAGAGTTATTAGGCTCTTTCAAGCAAAACACCAATTTTTCAGAACCTTCAAAATCTTTACTATAACCCTTCCATTTCTTTTGCATGCTTAGTGCTTCAATTACTCCTCCCTGAAAATTGATGCCAAAAAAATGAAATTTTAAAGTTAAAAATATTTGTTAACAACAAGCTCAATCTTTTTTTTAGGGAGAGGGGGGTTGCAAGACGGGGTAAACTTATATTTTAAAGTTGAAAATATTTATTAAAAACGAACTTAAAATTGCTTTGGGAAGGGGGGGGGGGGGGGGTTCATTAGAGTCGAATTCAAGATTCGGAGTTATTTTGCCTCGCCTACTACCGAAAAGAGAGAGTCGCTGTCATTCTTCGATTTACTAAAAATGAGATAACTATATTAGATAAATATGTTTTAGACCTTTTTTCATATATATATGAGTATAACTTCTAGAAACTTTTACTCTATGCATATCCATGGAAAGTGAGATTCTTTCTCTCACGCTCAATTAAAATAAGACAAGAAAAAAGTGTTTACCATAGTATAATTCACAATAAAAAAGTGAGATTAGACCTTTGCGAAAAATACGTCAGTTCGTCTAAAAGATAACTACATATTAACATATGTATGCCCATAAAAAATAGAAATTCTTAAAATGGATAAGTCAAAAGATAACTATATACGTGTTTATCGTCCGTATACGGTACCATATTATATGTATGCATGTGTATGTATTTAAGTAAATAATACAACAATAATAACAACATATCAGGTAAATTCAACGAAGCAAAATCTAGAGAGGATAGAATATATGTACATAAACCTTTATCTTGTCTCTACCTTGTGAGGCGGAGAGTTTCAGTAGACCCTCGACTCGAGAAAAACTGGTGAAAACATGCATGTACTAATAACAAATGCTTACCTTTTTCCTAATAAGAAGCAAAGTATGTCCATCACTATCTCTAAGAATAACTTCATCTTTTTTACCAAGAATTCCACATCCATCAACTTTGAAAACAACATTTTGTGTACAATTATTTGTGACTATAAATCCACCACCATTTACAACATGTGGACGACTTCTTACTACAAGAACAACCTCATAATTTGAACAAAACACCTTACTAACAACAACAGCCATTTTTGAGACTTTTTTTTTTTTTGAGTTGATTGTGGTTGTTTTTGACAACAAAATTGATATAGTATGTGTATTTATAGGTTATAATATGTTAAAAAAAAAAAGATTATTGAAAAAATAATAATCAAAGTTTGGTAGAGTCTTGATTGACTTATTGTATCAACTTCAAGAATCTTCTTGACTACAACATGGAGTTTGAAAGTTTGTATTGCTTGTACCTTACACTACTAAAACAACAAGTCTCGATAGATAAATTTTATAGCTAAATTAACGTTAAAATTTATCACTAATTCTATTTAGCATTATAGAATCAATTGATGGGATTATGAATTAATATACATTAAGTTGTTTATGTATTATTTTATGCAAAATAAAATAAAACGAAACAAGTATATGTATATTGGCAATATGCAAGGATCAAACTATTTAAAGAGAAGAATATAACACACTTAATAGTAAGTAATTATGTAACAATATATAATCCTTTCATTATTAATCACATTTGAAATAATTAGTATATTAATCAAACAAGTCCTGCATATCCTTAATCAGATATTTCAGGCTTGAGTCTTACTAGGTACAAGATTATCTTTAATGGTTAGAGAGTGTTTTATAATATAAATCTCAATTTAATCATATCATCTTCAATATGAATACTGAACACTGGACGAGAAACAAAAGAAAAAAATGAACCAAACAATCACCATATTAATTAGTTTGATTAATTGAATCTCGTTCACAATCAATTTAAAAAGGTATATTATACTTCTCCATTTTAACCTTCTTATGCTACTAATAATTGAGTGTGTTTAACAAGCAATATTAAAAGGGTATTTTTTTTTCTATTTAATATTATATTAGTAGTTTAAATATAATGAATGACTTTTTACAAAGCAATTTCAATAAAGGGTACTTGAACCTTTTGAAGTTTGGTTGCCTAATTGCTAATTATTTGTATAAAGGAATATTCTCAAGTTGAAAAATAGACCATCTACATGTTTTCTTTATAACTTTGTGTGTATGACATTTCTTCAATAGGGGTAGACTTTTATGGGTAATAGAATCTTTATGACTTTGAATTGAAGTTATTTGCTATAATTAATCTCTTCTTCTTTTTTTTTAGTAAATAAAATAGGTAAATACAACGATTTTATTGCTTAGTTGAATTCATTATATTTGCCTCAAATTACATAAAATATATGTAATAAAAATATCTATAGTATATTCATATGAAAGAGTTAAACTCATTTTGTATCTACTCTTGACTGTTGAATTCGACTTTTGAATTCTTAATGGTGTATACGTATTAAGAATAACCATATGTGCCCTAATTATCATTAGTTGAAAAATATTCTTCTAATTTCTAAATTCTTTAATTTAATAATACTTTCCAATTTTTTTTATTTTTGGATAAGTATTTATTAAATATTAAAATATTTATCAACAACCGTCGCTTTGGCCGAGTGGTTAAGGCGTGTGCCTGCTAAGTACATGGGGTTTCCCCGCGAGAGTTCGAATCTCTCAGGCGACGTTTCCTTTTTTTTTTTTTTTTTTTTTCGGTTTTTGGTTCTTTCAAGCGGAGGGTCTATCGAAAATACTCTATCTATCTTAAGTTTTTTTTTTTTTGTTCTTATGAACGGGGTTATAAAGTAAGATTTGCGTATGCTCTGAGGTAGTGATAACCTACATGTGTATAGTCTATCCTCGAGAAGCTCAACATTATGGGATTACAGGGGATATGTTGTTGTTGGTTCTTCCTCGATGGAGGAGTAGAAGTGTTGGTAGGACGTCATGAATGATCGACTCGTTTGGCTAGTGGAATCTCTTCGGCAACCTTTCCTTCTTTTGTTTGGTTTTTGGTTTGTTCGAGATGAGGGTTTATCGGAAATAGATCTCTTTATCTATTCTTTAAAGTTTTTTTTTTTTGGTTATAGACTCTCTCTATCTACCTTTAATGTTTTTTGTTTCTTTTTTGGGTTCTTCCGAGCTAAGTGGTAAAGTAAAGATTTGCATACCCTCTAAGGTAGTGGTAACCACCTTGTGTGATGTTACCTCTTCAGAAGTGGTGAGATCTGTGTACAGTCTATCCTCCCCTAACTCTACCTTATGTAATTACCGTGGATATTCAATTTTATCATAAAATACCTCGTAAACTTTAATATGACCGTCTTAAAATTAGTCCTTATCAAAGTTCTTTTTATCATCGTGTTTTCAATACTTTGATTACTTTCGTGTTTATTTTTATGAATCAATAAAATATTTATAATTTGATACATAATAAATTATATTCTATTTTTTTACAAACAAACGAATAGGTTCGAAATTCGATAATCAGTATCCCAGGAGGCAAAGAAGATTGTATTTATAATACCTTTGGGCATCTGTTAATATACACATGACCTTTAAAGTCATTTTCAAAAAATGAAGTTACTATCACTAAAAAGAAAAAAAAAACCTATTTCACAAGTGTTTTTCTACAGACGAAGTCAAAATTTAAAATCATGAATAATCAATCAACCTTAGAGGTTGTTATCAATAGACCCTAGGCTCACAAAAAAAGTAGAATTTGAAAAACAATTATACGAAAATAGGACAGCAAAAAACACGATACAAAATAAATAGAGCAACAAATAGTAATGAACACCAAAGAACAAAGAAAATATGTAAATTCGAATAAGAAATGGTTAGTCTCCAATCACATTTCATTCTTTTGAGGCAACCTAAATCAGACATGCGACAATTAAAAACATAGTTCGAGTCATTGCTTTGGATATTTGCAGAGCAAAAACGAAAGGAACATAAGGCAGCAGAATTGTTCTTTTCAACGTCGATGACAGAAAAACCATAGTGACCATAGTTTTGAAACTCCTCTCATTCACTGTACACCAACAGTAAATTCTAGTGACCGTACTTCTGAAACTCCCACTCGCTGTTATCTGAAAGATAGAGTGCGTTGTACATAATTAGCAGGTAATGTACAATGACAGCTTATGTATGCAGAGACGGCAATATATATACAACTTACCAAGTGGACACACTTGACGAGTCTTGAGCCACCTACTAATGCAATGGAAGTGGAATGCATGGTTGCAAACACCTGCAATGATCAACAGTTATGGCAAAGAAAAATGAGCATCCGATGAATAACAGATGGCAATCCATATCCAAAATGGCGTAAACAGGTTTAGTGAGTGTAGAGTAACGTTTACGCCAACATTAATTTCATACAGTTAATAGAAAATGTAGATTTTCACAGAGGACTATTTGACACTCTGTACCTTGTCAAGAGTATCTTATTTGTTATCTTCCAGAATTCTTGCGGAAGGATGCCACAATATTTTATAGGCACAAATCTGATAGTATCTTATTTGTTATCTTCCAGAATTCTTGCGGAAGGATGGCACAATATTTTATAGGCACAAATCTGATACCAGCTTAGAAGGCAAATAACAAGCTCAAGTAATGACAATTACCAATTGTCAAAGATCGAAAGACATGTGCACGAGAGTTGGAGCAAATCCAATGTAACATTTACCGTATTATAAACTTAACACTAGCTACAACAAAAGTCTTGAGGGAGAGGCATGAAGATCCTCTTAACTTTTTGTGACTAATGCCTTATCAGTTTGCACCTCTACTGATTAACATCTTATTCTACAAATAGTAGCAACACTATAACACAATAATCTAATTGCAGAATCAATATTATTTTTTTTTTTTTACTACAATTATATCTGGTATGTCGCCGAAACTCAAGGAAAAGTTTAACATGGTTGTTAACATGGAATCATACGAGTGGGTGACCAGCTAGATGATGTAAGTTCAACACCATCAACACATGACTTGCATATCTCGAGCTACCACAATTTCAATTTTGACCAAATTGCAGGAGGGAGGTTATTTTCCTACCATATGGTGATAACTGACGAGTAAAACCAATTTAAAACAGACATAATCACTTTGACTTAAATTAGAAAATACATCACTGTGAAAACACCATACTCATACAAAGAGCACTCTCATTTCAAGAATGGAAAGAACAATTTCTCAAGCTTGTAATCCTATGCTCCAGAAAAGTGCTAACTCAGTATTACGGTACTTCATACACAATGGAATGGCTCCAAGTTATCCATTTCTTCAGCAACCTTCAACATGACCCTCCCCAATAACAAAATCCGAGGAAAGCAATATTCTCAAAAAAAAAAAGAAAGAGGGGTTTTCTCAAAAGCGTGACCACAAAAAGGTTTCTTGTTTTGTATTGAGGATCAAAAGAAGAAACAGAACGTTTTCATTATTATTCTAAGCAATAAAAGAAAGTACACTCCAGGCCAAAAAAAAACTGCTAAAACAAAACGAAACATAAATATTTTTTTTCCTTTCTCAGAAAAAAAAGGATCTTTCTTCGTTTTTTCCCCAGTAACTACATGACTTCCTACTTCATCCTTACTTTAGTAATATACTGATATTGGAATTTTCCTATTCACTTAGTTTCATGGTTAATAAGGAGGATTTGCAATGCATAGGAGCGGGACTGTGGGTCATTCTGTTGGTTGATAGATCATAAGGCAAGATACAGTGAGAGGAGATATAATATTTGGAACTCACCGCAAATTAACAAACTAAAATGTTAAATCGATATTCTCACACATAACAAGAGCTACATACCCCAAGCAACTGTGCATTCCTCACTTGTTGCGCTAGCTTGATTAGCTTGACACTCGATACCTAATCAAAATTAGCATAAAACTTATATCAACTATTAAGAGGATAAAAGATTTCATGATGATATCATACCAAAGAAAAGGAAACATTGATTGAACAGTAGTGAAAGGAGAGCTAAAAACTCACACAGATCCATGATGTGATTCCTACAGATGGCACAATTATCTACCACAATATCTGCAACCAAAATCACAATTCACAAGATTGATAAAAAGAATCAGAAAGATAACCCCAACGCAATTCGGACAATGAGCATGTTGAAGAAAATCAAATTCTCACCAAACAAAACAAATACAATATTGTATATTATGTGCAACACAAAATCATGGAAGTACAGAACTGCTCCTACATTATAATATATTTGAATGTAAACCATAAATAGTAACATAAGATGTAACAATTTTTATTTGTAGAAGTAACAATAAGTACTACAAGGAGAACAGTACATTGAACACGCTCAAACTTAAAAGATAGATGGTAAATCATCAACATCTATGATCAAACCACCTCCTAAAAGAAGATACAAATAACTTCAAATTGCTGTAAGCATCTTCCAGTCAATATTCCTTTCTAATTCCGATTCACGGATATCAACTACAAGCTCAGGTAACAATATTACCATTAGTACATTACACAAACTTCATATTTTTGGACTGACATTCACCACTAATTTCACGTAAGCCAATACACATAGAGCTGCTGTTTACAAATCATATTCCATACAATCATCCATCATACATCCAATTTTTCAGCAGCGAGCATAGGCATATTCACTACCTTTGCCTTGAAAAATGTACATACATACATTAAAACTATAAAGTTCCTAAACATATACTTACACTAAGTTCACAACATCATCAGCAAAAACTAGCAATAGTACTTCGCAATCACTGATTTAAAATCTAAATAGATCACCGGATTCCAGTACTTTAAATCCAGCATAAAATCGTTAAATCTACATCAATAAATACGTATATAAAATACGATGGAATTAATTAGGGTTAGAAATTCACCCCAAGCCCAGAGAGAAACGGCGTTCCACTTTTTGATCTCAAATCGCTTCGGCTTTTTGTTAGACGTTCCAGCTCCGGTTGAACTCTCGCCGACGGGAACCATCGGCACATCGGTATCCGGTGACGCCATTGAATTTTTAAGCTTCGAAGAGTTCACAGATTTTTCAAAATTATTTCGTTCTACGTTAGCTGCAAAATTTTGTAAGTTGAGAGATTTAAGTAAAGAGAAATTAATGGGCCTGGGCCTGGGCCTGGTATGAATTGGGCTTAACTGAAGCCCGTTAGAATAGGGCGTTGTCCAAATAATGTGAATTCTCCTACAATGATGCTACTTTTTCGGAAAGTTACACATTTGACCGCTCGATCAAAAATATTAATACCCGTTAATCAATGGAAAGATGACTAAAAGTAATGCTCGCCTTTAAAATAATCACTTTTGTAAGAAAAATATAATAAACACTTAAAATCTTTCAACGACTTGATCAAACAGGCTATAATATTGAGAGACGTGTAAATATTGATCAAAATAATATCTTCCTTCTTCTATTTTTCCACATGATATATTAGCCATCTAATATCTTAAGACATATTTGTCTTAAACTAAGAATTTATCGATAACAAAATAGTTTTTTTCAATCTCACAAAATAAGGATAAAATTTGCTTATATATTATTTTTTTAGAATTTACTTTTTGTGATATATTTTGACTAATATTGAAGTTATATTAGTCAAAGTAATTATCTTCCTATTTTCTATTTTTCACATACTTACTTTGGATAAAATGACTCATTTTCCTTTTCCATCTTTTTCTTTTGCTTTTCATGTATTTTCTTCTAGCTAGATTTATTTTTAAGAAATATGGGAGAATTAAATATATTTATTTTTGTTTTTACAAAAGAATATATTAAGTTGTAATATATCAAAATATATCAATTATTTCTATCATTATTATTATTATATTTTAGTATATTATTATTATTATTATATTTGCTCAAAAAACCCCTAAAACTATTTGAAATGAAATGTTCATATATATCCTTAAACCTTATTTAGGCCTCAAAACTACCCTTATCGTCATACTATTGGCGTTAAAAGTATCCTTTTATTAACGCAAGTGGGTAAATTCCCCATGGGGATGTCATTATCGATGCCACATTGCATGTCAATAGGATTTCAATGATACGTAGATAAAGAAAAGGGCAAAAAATTACCATTAAATTATCCCGGAAATAGCTCATATTTACCCTAAACTATATTTCGGTTTTCAAATACCTTCCCGTCAAACATTGGGTCAGAAATACCATTATTATTATAGAAAGTGTTAAATACAATTGGGAGCCACATGAATAACAATTATAAGATTCCACTGTCACATTAGATAAATCCCTAAATCCGATACCCCCCCCCCCTCCCCCCTCAATTTCATTTATTTCTAGAAACGATATATTCACCCGTTTCTCCCTCATTTTGCAGATAGGATTTCATACTTTCTTCGTGGCTAGGTTCCAAAGTGGAATCGTTAATGCTTGTAAGTTAGTGTAAATATTGTTTCTTATTTTATTAATATTATGATTTCAAAGCATTTAATAGTTAGGATTTCACAACTCTTCCCCTATCTTGGCTAAGGCATTCGGTAGCTTTATTCGAGGTTTGAGTTTCAAAGTGGATATTACAGCTTGTAGGTTAGTTGTTAGTAAATATTTTTTCGATTTATTATGTTTACGACTTTTAAGTATGATAGTTAGAAGTTCACAAACTTTTCCGTCATTTCGCGGTCAAAGTTTTTAACTTTCTTCGGAGCTAAGTTTCAAGTTGATTTTTGTGAGTATGTTTGTTGTAAACACAATAAAATAAGAAAAAGTTTACCTAACCTACAACTAAGAATATTCCAGCTTTTGAAACCAGCGCGACGAAGAAAATTTGGTGCAATCCTAGTCGCGAAAGAGGGAGGAATGAGTTTGAAAATCGTTTTTGGAAAATAATGAAAATGAGGGGAACATCGTAATTAGATTTATTGGAATTAGTCAATGTTCGGCAGTTGGAACCCTAGTGGCGTGCAATGTGACTCAATGTGCATTAACACTTCCGCTAAATAAGAAGGTCACTTTTGACCCAATAGTTTGCCGGGAAGGGTATAATTTTGAGCCGAAATAGACTTAAGGAATAAATATGAGGTATTTCGAATAATTTAGGATATTTTTGGACCTTTTTCTTTTAGTATATGTGGCTAGTGTTGGCAGTGTGCAAGTCTATTGGGTTGCCATGTAGATTCATGTGGCATCACTGACATTAAACAATTTTGTGAAATAGAATGACACTTTTGACGGAGAATAATTTTGAGACAAAAATATCTTTAAGAGTATATGAGATATTTCAAATAGTTTAAGGATATTTTTGACCATTTTCTATTATTATTATTATTGGGGGTCCATTGTACTCCTTTAAAAGATAAATTAATGTGACGTATTAGAAGGACGAATGTTTTTTTCCTCCCTTTTTTGCTCTTATATTGTGCTCACTAATTAATATGATGTGATGGAACATAAATGAGACTTTTGGTGATGTCAAAAAGTCATACATTTTGTAGATATTTAAATTTATTTTTTAGAATTTAAATTTTTGTGAATGAGAACTCCGAAAACGTAAAAATCATTTTTGGGGAATTTGTAAATATTTGAAATTTTTAAAATTAAATTTCAAGGTCAAATTGATATTTAAAAATAAATTTAAAATTTTAATTATTAAAATTTATGGTCAAATGTTTATCTCAGAGGGCTGTTATGCAGTACTTTAATTATGTTTGGATCATGTTTTTATCGATTGTATCGTGTTCATATCAGTGATTATACCTATTAATGTTTGGTTTGATTGTTAATAAAATATATTGAAACTCTCATTGTAAATTTTTTGTTACGTTAACAATGACATTGTTATGATCGGAACAACCACAATTTGGTTGGGTTTTGTTACCAATTGTTGACTAAATTTAGGGTTTTCAATAAGATCTTTACATTAAGATTTCCAAATATTGTTGCCCATCGAAATTAATTATTTAATTTAGTCAAACCGTCCTAATCTAGAATATTAAGGATATAAAGTAAATCATAAATTACAAACAGAAGATACAATCAAACCAAACAAATTAAAATTTACTAAACAACAACCAAACATACAAGTAGCCAAACATTGTAACTACCACACAATACAGTACAATGGAGTACAATACATTATGAAACAATATGTAACAATGATCCAAACAAAGTGTTAGTATTTATTTGGTACAGATTACAAGTATATAAGTTGACCTTTACTTTATTTTTTCGATATTCGATATGTAAATAGAAAATTATACTTTTTAAAATATTTATTATGATTTAGACAAATATCAAGATATAGGCAAAAAGAGCGGGGGAGAAAGTGATGGAGCTGATGAGATATTCCGAAAAGTGGAGATAACACAATTAATCTACAAAGATTAAAACCTTAGAACCGTTCAATCAAATTCAGAATTTGTCTTTGTATAATAACTTCAAAGTTCCCAATCCATTCCATGCATTACATATCAATCACCAATCAATGATTGCTTTTAGAGCCGTCAAAATGGACTAGGTCTGTTGTGTCGACCTGGCCTAATTTGAAATTTAATAGAGTTGAGCTACAATTTTTGGAGCCCATTTGTGAAAAGAGTTTTTTAGTCCGACCTGAATAAGCCTGCTGATTTGTGGGGCTGGCCGGTCCGTGAGCAAATAAACAATTTAAAACTAAAGAGGTCCAAAATCAAAAAAATTAGGTTAATTATTTCGATTTAGATATTTATTTATTTGAAAAAAAAACTTAATAAATATTTAAGTAATTTATTTGTGAAATTTGATTAAAAAATAGTAAAAAATAACATAATAATATTGTTTGTCGCTATTTATGGTAATATTTTTAAATCATAACATATAATTTAATTTAAAAATTATAAAATTAATATAATTTTTTAAAAAATTGACCGGTTCGACAAGCTTGTAGCCCACGTATTTATGAGTTAGCCGAACGTTTTCTGACCCACACCAAAAAATGGATTAGCCCGACCTAACTCGTAAAATATCGAAGTCTGTATAGGTTAACCCGAATGGATAGACTGACCCATATTGACAGCTCTAATTGCTTTCACCTCCTAAGTGCAAGTTAAAACATCAACTCAATAAAACGATAGACTAATAAGATTAAATTCAAGAAAAAATGTGACTTTATATTGATAGAATTTTATTGTCCATTTTCTTAGAAGAAATCATGGGCTTTCCTTAAGAAAAAAAAAAAAAGCAAAATATCTTTTGTATGATTGGTTTACATATTTCACTGAAAAAGATATTTTCTCCATTTTTATAGATTTTGTATTTTTTTAAAAATATTTTAAATTTTTTTACATTTTTTTTAAATAAAAAACTCCACAAGCATCAAGAAACATGTTGATCAGAGGGTCATTTTTGAAAAATGTGATGTACCTAACATATATTGTAGATTGAGTCATAAAAGTTACAAACAACAACTATAAAACAAGGATATATAGAATTATTTACATACATTATTTGCCCACATAAATTAATATATTGTCAAGCAACTAGATTAAATTATAAAGTAGGATCAATAGGGCAAATTATTTGACTAAATTTATAAGGTGATCAATATATTTATTAAATATTTAAAATGTTTAAGTAATTATAAATCAAATTAATAAAAAAAATATTTGCTTAAAATAGTTTTAGTTTAACTACTGTTTTATTTTATTATTTTATGTCATTTTAACATATTTTTGAAAATATGATCAATATATTTAAGTGATTACAAATTAAATTAACCAAAAGTAATTTGCTTATAAATAGTTTTAGTTCAACAACTATTTTATTTTATTATTTTATGTCTTTTCGTCATATTTTTTTAATTTTCAAAGTACTTTATATATATGATACACGTGAAACTTCATCTTCACTTTTTATTCATGCTTCTCATTTTCTTAGTAAAGATACTTTAGTATTAAAAAATAATTCGATTATTTCAATCATTTTAACAACGAAAAAAATTAAAATCATTCATTTACTATTCGATAAGAAACTTTTGTCCATTATTATAACAACAATAATTTTACGTTGTTGTCACGATAAAAGCGGGTATTTGTGCTCTTAATGAACTAACACAGAATTAGTTCCTCTTAATTTCGATCAAATCCTATTGATCGCGATCAATTCAAACTCCATATTAAATCAAATTTCAATAGAGGGCAAAAGTGTTCCTCGTCGAATAATAAATGTATAATTTTACTCAATTTTTTTTTGTTGTAACAAAAAATTGTTTTATCAGCATAGTTTTACCTTCAAATAAATTAATCTTGTATTATCAACTTCAAAATTCTTTTTCAGATCGCTTTCACACACGATTTTCTTTGTAATTACAGTCTCAGCACCACTGCTCCCCAGATCAGTTTTGTCTATTTTATATATTTATCATAAATATTAAAAAAATTAAAAGAAAATGATGGAAATTTTTTTTTATTTTTTTCGACAAATAAATTTAAATTTATTAGCTGGAAATATTGTCGTGTTACACGTTATTATTGTTCCTGTGGAGCCAGTAATATTTTTCCTGATGAAAAATCTTTTGTGGGGAAAATATTTCAAAATGAAAAATTATTTAATTATTCCTTTAGTCTCACTTTAATCATAGCTTTAGTTTTTTCATGTTAATTAAAATATAATACAAAATATAATTTATTAAATTATTCCTAATTTATAAAGGTTGGTTGATTTTCTCTTTTAAAGGTTGATTTTGCATATATTTTAAAGTAAAATCAATAAAGGTTGATTGATTTTCCCTTTTTAAATAATTTGCATACTTCTTTTAAGTAAATCAATATATTCTTTGTTTTATATTAGTTGTCCATTTTTCAATTTACATATTTTTAAAAAAATTATAAATAAAAATAATAATTTTATTAATTTACCCTTTAATATATATATTTTTGAAATTTTAAAAACTTTTTATACTTCAAGAAAAAGAATTAATTGTCAATAAAATACAAAAAGAAAAACAATTAGTTATATCTTGATTTTATAAGTTAACAAGTAATTCAAATTTACTATTTATAGTAATATGGACGATTAATATGAAACACATAAAGTAGTTAAAATGAGACGGAGGAGAAGTTACCAATAAAAGTAGCCTAGTTGATTGCGCAGCTATGATTGAGAGCAGGAGCGGAGCTACCTTGAACGAAGGGGTTCATCCGAATCTCTTTCTACGGAAAATTATATTATTTATACATGATTAAAATAATTTTATATGTATATATTGTAGATGTCAAATCTTTTCCGACTATTTTACGTATCTATTTTTACAGATTAAATCCTGACTCCACCTCTGATTGAAAGATCTCAAGTTTTGTCGTACATAAATTAGTCTTTCTAAAATCATAAACATTATAAAATCCTAATGCTGTCATAAGACAGAAGATTACACTTTATAGTTTTATTATTGTATATATGGTTTAAGGAAGGGCTTTTTTAACCTTTCACTAATTATATAATACTGGATTAATAATGGACTAGCAACATGATTAATCTTTAATTAAAAGAAAATCTTAAAGTTGTACAACCAATATTAATATATATATTCTTATACAGTATTTTATTTTACCTTAGGCAGACGGGTATTTCAAAATAAAAAATAAAAAAGTAAAGTAATGACAAATAGATTTTTTGGTCCCTAAGGTAGTTAGGTTGTATATTTTTGTTTTAATCCTTGTAATAGTATGCAGATTTAATGACTATTTAATATCTTCAATTTATACAAAATTCAGGAAATCAATCAAATATCATATTCCACGTAATCGAAAATCAAATGACGTAATCGAATATCGATACAAAATAACCAAATCAAAAAGTTATATTCTACTGGTAACTGACCACTTGTGTATATGGTTTGATGATTATGATTTGTTTCATATATATAATAGATGCGTCGTAGAGATACATAGAGAGAGATACGGTAGATAGAGATGATTAGAGAGCATATCTATATATCGATATATATATATTATATAAGAATAGAGTATATAGATATATATATAACGCCATTTGAAAAAATTATTATTGATTATGTTTTATTTTATACAATCACATACTAGCTGTTTGAAGAATAATTTTACATTATTATGTATAATAATTTAAAAAGGAATGATATAATAACAATAAAATCAAAATTAATATTATATTCACAAAGCACAAATAATAGTACGATATGGTACAATATAATATACAACAAATAACAATTAGAGGTGTACATATTTAAAATTTCGTTAAAATGAATGCACTATTATAAAATAGTGGATCTAAAATATCAAAGATATTGAGATCGGTTTAACTCATTATTGTAATATACATAATCAGCAGATTTACTAACTTGTGCATAGACATAGAGATAGATATATATATTTAGAGGAGAATTATATATATATATCGAATATATATATATATATATGACACAATAGTAAAAAAACAATTAGAAAGAAATTTTCCAATATTGATAGACTCAGAATTTTTTGAAGATTGAGAATAAAAAAATTAATTGATTAAAAGTCACTTAAGGGTTATTAATAACTATTTAGAAAGGTGTTACTGAATCCTTTTTTAGAAGAACAAAACAGAGACATAAGATTTAAATTTCTAACTTCACTTAAAGAGACACACTCAATAATCATTGCATTATATGATACTTTAAACGAGTTCACCAGTTATATTTAATTGCGGACTCGAACCGCTGACATTCGCCGCATGGTAAACCTCGCCTCTCAGGTCCCCGACTGATTCTACCATAAAGGCTAACGATAGATAGTAACTCCCCCAACTTACAACTCTCATCGTACTGTGATTTCCAAAGAGCAACTCTTCTATCTTTTTTTTCTTTTATAAAACATAACAGTTCTATATATAATTTCAAAAGAAGAGTATAGATTCACGTGATCTCGAACAAATCTCCTGGTACCCTCCCCCCTCCCCCCAACAAAAACCATCCAACATGTTGTCCTAAAATAGTAATTTAAAGAAAAAAGATAGAGATTGTCAAGAATGGATCTTTTAGTGCTTTAAATAGCTAAACCAATTCATTGAAGTATTGCCAAGAATTAGGAAAAAAAATAAATAAATCAAAAACCCTAATTAAGTTTTTATTCACCATGGAGAAAGAAACAAATGGAAAAGCAAAAACAAATGATGAAAAAATTCAAGAATCTCATGAAGCACAAGCAAATATGTGGAAGTTTGTGTTTGGTTTCACAGAAATGGCTGTGATTAAATGTGCCATTGAGTTAGGAATTGCTGATTTTTTGGAAAAAAATCAAGAACCTATTAGCCTAAATCAACTATCTATTGCACTTGGTTGTTGTTCCACTTCCCTCTATCGTATCCTAAGGTATGATTAATTATTTAGTAATTCGTTACTCTCTCTGTATCAATTTACGTAACAATATTTATCTAAATATACAAGAAGTTTGATTTCTTAAACTCGTGATTTAAAATAAGTTATAAGTATATATTTGTGTGATTGTAAGAGCATCTCATTATATCAAGGAACCAGTCCACGAAGGGTTGTAATGAAGAGATTAGTATCTACTCATATTCATACATCCTTAACTAGAGAACTCGACTTGGATTTCGAGTATGAAGTTTTCGGATAGGTAGAAAATGTTTTATCCTACTAATTAACATCGGAAGGGAAAAATTATTGAGTAAATGAAAAGCTTAAAGTTTAATTATTTGTAAATAATATATGAAGAATCATTTTTAAGACAGACTGACAAAAAGTATGAATATTGAAACCTCTCTATAACATCATCGTTCGTTTGGATATTTTTTTATATAGAGAAATGATGTTATAGATATGGTATAGCATAAGATAAAATATCATTTGTATCTAGAGGCGGATCCAGGATTTAGAGTCTATGGGTGCCAAGTAGACTCAACGCCTAAATTAATTTTACGTTGAATTTGAATTATTCATCTTTCGATATATTTGACAAATCAATCAATAAAATAGAAATAAACAATAATTATAATATATTTATTTTTTCAAAAAGTGTTTGTATGCTGTTTATAAAAAAAATTAATGATAGTTGAGAGTCTTACATAGCTTGAATTTCAAGAATAAATAGATATCATATAATCGAGAGAGTATGTATATATGTAGGATTGTAGGAGTTTATGAGATAATTTTCGATTTTGGGTTACATGAAAATAGTACCGAAACTTATGTAATTATTTGTCAAGATTACTAACCTCATTATATTTTCTTGTTGGAGTATATTTGATGCATTTTCAAATTATCAAGAAGAGCAATAAAAAAAATTATAACCCTCTCGTTTTTTATTAGTTATTAACATTTTTTTCCCATGTTCTCTAAGAGATTATAAACAAAAATGACATTTTACTATTGTTAATTTTAGATCATTTTTACCAAATTTCTTACAAATTTTGTGTGTACTTTGAAGAAAAATATTGTTAGGATAATGAAACAAAATACTATTGTTTCCATTTTGTTCCCTCACCCCCTCTTCGTCTATCCCTACTTTTCTCCACATCGCCCCACTCCTCATTAATGTTACAAGTAGGATAAATAGGATAGCTTCATACTCTCACCTTATTTTAACCCTCCGAACCGTGCCCCATCCTTTAGGAACATAATGTTCCAGCCCGAACAAAGAACCGAACCGAAAGGTAAACAAGCTGCCCGCCGTTAGGAATGGGACAGCATTCCCCAACCTCAAGATCAAAGATTAGCCTTTTACCATCTACACTATAAAACACTTTTGTATTGTGGGTGATACGTTTAATATTTATCTATATGTTCATATATATACCTATACATATATAAAGTTTTCGTCAAAATTTGTGGTTGGCGTGACACCTCCATCGTATTAAATAGATCCGCTCCTGTTTGTATCGGTTTTAAGGAGAAATTGACAGTTATTATGAAATATTTTTATAAAAACAACTATTATGTATAAAAAGATATGATTGTAGATATCTCTGTTATATTTCTATTATATAGAAGAGTGAAGTGGAGGACGATCAAGGGTATAAATGTAATTTCACGCAAACAAAAATATATACAGAAAAATATTTAAATAAATTCTAGAAATATCTTTTATTATGAAGTATCATGATCAAGGGGCAAAAATAAAAATGTAATGTCACATAACAAAAAATCTACCACGAATGAAACCAGAAAATTAAATAGTTATACAATAGATCTTAAGTTAGTGTATTACCATTACTTATTCGTAATTACTTCACTTCTTTTTATTTAGGAGTTAGGTGATAACCTATTTTATTATTATCTATATAACTTTTACTTTAATTTAATCTAAATATTTTTTTCAATTTATTATGCTTATAAAAAAATGTTTACTTTTTATATAAAAGCATGACATTACTTATATAATCGTTATGTGGTTCTAATTAATATATTTGAAAATAAATAGTGTGATAAAATAAAATAAATAGATTGAAAATTTTAAAAAATGTAAAAGTAATTTCACAAATAACAAAATGAATAGGATGATATCGTTGTATTAAAGAGATCAAGAATTAAAAATGTAATTTCATTCTATAAAACATCTATCATAATGAAAGAATGCTAGAAAACATCTAAGTCTTATAATGAAGTGAATGAATGATGATCAAAGGAACAAATGTTACTTCACGCAAACAAAAAAATCCACAAAAAGAATGATAACAAGAAAATTAAATAGTTCTAGAAACATCTTTAATTTTCGTTATTAGTATACTCATTTTTATTATTTTTCATGTTTTATGAGTTATTGTGATATCTATTATTATATAAAAGTAATAAATTAGTTTACGCTTAGCATCTATAATTATATTAATCCAGTATAATATTAGGAAAATCAATCAAAAATTAACTAAAATTTATAATGTATATGTAAATTCTGTATTGAAATATTTTGAATTATGCAATCTTAAATATGTACATCAAACAAACAATTAAAATGGGAATTATTTTCTTGTTGAAGGAAATTAATTAAAGTAAGTTCATATAATCGAAAAGGAGCGATCGTCATATATTTAAAAATAAAATAAATGATTTGAAAACTTTCATTCTTCGTTTTAGTTTTAATTTGTACATATTTAAAAAGACATAAAAAAAAGAAGCTGAAAAACAAATGTAACAATTTTAAGAAATTTTAGACAAACATAATGAATTTGTTGTTCTCTTATTTTTATCTGAAAACAAAAAAAAAGTTTGCATATTTATTTGAAAAGAACTAAGAACTAAAAGAGTACTATGATCACAGGTAAAATTGACAACTAAAAATAGATGCGAACCATATAAGAAATTTCGTTGTTTTTCCTAAGATTACTGTATCATAAAAATGAAACAAATAGAGTAACATATATTATTCGAAAAAGACATAAAAGGTATATAAATTAACAACTAATTTTTTTTTAAAAAAAAAACACACATATAAAAAAGTTAGTTCGCTTTTTCAAATTTCATCACAAATTGGGAGGAGAAAAAAAACCAACATACATTGGGTCTGCGCTGGCGCAGGCACCTGATATCTAGTAATAATAATAATGTTAATAATACGTACATGGTTACATGGATAACTATTTTTTCTAGGTTCTTGATCAACCGTGGAATATTCAAGGAGACATCAACCAAAAGCGGCAAAAACGGCTATGTTCAAACGCCTCTTTCCCGCCTTCTCATTAAAGAAGGCGAGAATAGCATGGCTGCTTTGTTGCTATTCGAAAGCAGCCATGTGATGTTGGCACCGTGGCACAATCTTAGTGCGCGTATTTCATCACAAGACAATAGTACGCCGGCCTTTGATGCAGCGCATGGAAAGGATGTGTGGAAGTACGCTGAAGCTGACTCTGGACTTAGTAACCTCCTGAATAACGCAATGGCGTGCGATGCTAAGGTAGCAGTATCAGCGATTATCGACGGTTGCCCGGAGATATTCGAAGGGGTGAACACAATGGTTGATGTTGGTGGTGGTGATGGAACAACACTAAGATTATTGGTGGAGGCTTTTCCTTGGATTAATGGGATTAATTTTGATCTTCCTCATGTTGCTTCTGTTGCACCTCATGCTATTGGTGTTGTACATGTTGGAGGTGACATGTTTAATTATGTCCCCAAAGCTGATGCTGCCTTCCTCATGGTAACTACCTACTACTCTCGTCTCATATTTGATGGTCATTTTACTAAAAATATTTATTTCATATTATTCGATCTTTTACTAATCAATTATAATAGAATAATTTTTTTTTATTTTACCCCTATAATTAATATGACTTTTGAAGTTTTCAATTTTTTTCTAAAAGGTTAATTAATATAAACAAATGATATAATAATAAAATTGATAAATCTATTAATGATTTCTTAAATACATTATGAAATAAAAAAAAATTCCCATCTAATATGGGTGGGAGGGAATAAATATTAATAGTAGTCATTTTTAATGGATTCAATTTGTTTTAATTAAAATATTTGATACTTTAATTATGATGGGAGTTGATTTCTTATATAGTAATTTATGTTATGAAATGACTCGAAAAGTTATTTTTTTATTTGTTTTGTGCTAATAAAAGTCATTCGTGATTTAACCAATTATATAACATAATTTCTACACTAAAAGTACTAAAAAATAATATGGAATGGCCCCTTATGTTTGAGAGTAGGTCTAAAGTTGTCCATTGATATATTTTATATTATCTCTATTTATGAATTTTCGACGAATATTTCATTAAAAAATAGCTTATCGTTAACGTATTTTCAACAAAAATCATATTGAAAATATTATTAACAAATCATTTTCAAATGGATTTCATTAATTTTTATTTTAAATAGTGTTTAAGGGATTCCCTATGAAATATCCGTTAAAAGCATTTTCAACGAAATTTGCTTTTAGTTAAATAGTATTTATGCATAACTTCATGTATATGTGTCGAAGTTATTATTGTATGGGTGAGAAACCATCTCAATTTCTATTAACCTTACACGAATTTTCGATGAAAATCTCGTTAATATTTTTTATTAGAACAACAAACAACAATGTACATATCCATTCTGATTTTAGTGGAGTCTGGAGAGGGTAAAATATACACAAAACCTTACTCATATCTCTTGAATATAGAAAGACTATTTTCAAAAGACGCTTGACTCAGATTATTGTACTTTTTAAGAGTGTTTTCTTATATTCAATTTTATTTTTAATTTTCATACCCTCATGTATATTATTGTATATGTTATGTATATTAGTGGGTTTTACATGATTGGGGAGATGAAGAATGTATACAAATATTAACAAAGTGTAGAGAAGCAATTCCAAAAGACAAAGGGAAAGTGATAATATTGGAAGCAATAATTGGTGAAAAAGAAGAAAATAATATTATTAGAGGATCAAATAATGAGAAGCTCAAGGATGTTGGTTTAATGTTGGATATGGTGATGATGGCTCACACAAGCAATGGAAAAGAGAGGACATCTAAAGAATGGGCTTATGTTTTAAATGAAGCTGGATTTGGTAGACACACTATTAGTCACATTAATGCTGTTCAATCTGTTATTCAAGCTTATCCTTCTTGATTTTTACCGTGTTCGGAGCTGGATTCAGTGTGTAACCTATGTCGATTTATGTTTGAGGTTTTTAATAAGAACTGGATACGTATGTTATATTTTTGAAATTATGAATTCAAATCTATCATTTGTTGCAACAATATATCTAGTGTATTGATCCAATAAGTAGAGTCTGGAAAAATAGAGGTATATTATATCGGAGCGGACCTACGTGGGTGAACCCTCTCGATAAAAATTTACACTATATATAAGATTATTTTTCTTGTATTTTTGTAGATGTATATATTTTCAACCCCCTCAATGATAAGGAGAAACTGATAGCGTAGTGGCAGGTCCCTGAAATTAAGCTTCATGTCAACAGTTCGAATTGTTGTGGTAGTGTTTTATATTTTTTATTTTTAGTTTGAGTTCCGTTTTTCACTTTTTTTTTAATTAAAAAAACGTGCTACAAGCGTGATTTTAAACCCATAAGAATTCAAACATCCAATTTCTCAAGGTTTATTTACATATTTATATATTTGTTTTTTAAACCCCTGCATGAAAATCCTAGGTCTGCCACTGATTATATATTATTCTTACCTCGTAAAGATAGATAAACTGTTTTCGAAAGATCTTTAACTTATTGTTCAGTTGCATCAAATCGAACCTACTATTTGTTGCAACAAAAACAGTGTTACCACACATCTAAAATCTGATAAAGATAAAGATATGCAGACTTTATTCCTGTTATGTAAAGATAAATAAATTGTTATAAAAAATAAATATCAACTCACCACACAAATGCATCTAATCAAATATTACATCTATTTTTTCATATCTTAGATTTTCTTTTCAAACATTCAAATAAAAACTACTTTGTAATTTTTTTAAAATTATTATTTTATACGTAAATCGATCCTTGAAAAATTCGAACCAATTAAACCCGATAACCAACTCCGGGTCTAAAACCAGCAGAATCGTATATTTATTAACCCGACCCGATCATTAACGTCCTCGTCTCCTCCACCATTTTTGTGATTTTCGAAGTAATTTTTTGAAGAAACTGTAAATATTGTGAAGGAAAAAAAATCGTTCGAGCTAGACGAAGAAGACGAAGATCAAAAGATGTCTACGGAAATACATTCTTCTTCAATTTCAGAATCACCAGATGGAAACAGTCTGTAAGTGTAAAAAAAATCCTTCAATTTGTTATACTGATTGTAATTTGTAATTAGAATTTCAATTATATCATATTTTGTTAATTATCTCCTGAACAAATGCTTTATAATTTTGTAATTCATCATTTTCTAGCTCAACAAGCTAAAAAAATCTGTAAAATACTTGTATTTTTTTGGGATCGTTGAAAGGGGGGCTGTACTTTGAATTTGGGAAGTGAAAGGGCGTCTTTGTGATAGTTTTCCAAGGGGTGGCTGTTGTGTGTCAGTTGGCACTCAACAACAATTACAATAGGGTCTGGGGAGGATACTGTGTGTAAATTTTATCGCTACCTTGTGGAGATAGAGAGGTAACACATAACTAGGTAGTTCTAAAAGACAATATAGAGGTAGAACAAGGCATAACAAATAATTGAGGAAGTGTAGTAGACCATACGTAGTAGACTAATGTGATAAATGAATACGAGAAACAACAAGTAGTAGCAGAAATCGAAGAAGAAGAAACTACGAGACCTTCAATAGAATAGTCTCCTACCTTTTCTAAGCCACATTTCCACTCAAAAAATTAGGTAGCTTCTGGCATACCGAAGAACTTTTTCATAGAAATCACATTGCCCATAATCTTCTTAAATGGTAGGAAAACTCGTATATAATTCTATTCAAGTGCAATGGCTACTTACTGACTGCTCGATACGGAGTAAACTCATGTATACCTTTTTTTTTTTTTAAAGAATCAGAAGAAGAGAAATACTACTACTTATCTATAGAAAAAAAATATCTAAGACAGAGTAACTTTCAATTGCAAGCATCACAATCATATAACTTCAGCCCACAAGTTCCCTGCTTGTCTGATCCATATTTTACCAAGCACTACAATTCCACCGGCATGTAACACAGTTTGCAACACCAGAATGTTTACATTTCCCAAGCCCACAAAATGACGCAGTTCTCTTCCAAAGTTTTGATCTTTTTACTCCCAAGTTAATTTGAGAAATAATGGACAAAAAACACTTGAACTATCACTTTTTTGGGAGTTTCACACCTCAACAATCGGTTGTTCCCTTGATCTTTTCCTTCCTGAACTGTCACCATCTATGTATAATAAGTGAAATAGTAATGGTTTTTATGTTGAATGGACATCTTCCACGGTGAGTTCCACCTATAAGCTAGTTCTTTGGATTACGCTCTCCTGTTCAGTCTACAACAATTGATATCAGGACAGGTCAATTAATGCTTGAGACTGAGACTCGAAGTGATGGCCTAATAGACCACCAAGAGTGGGCCTCGATCTAGAAGGTGGTAGATTTGCCCTACTAGTAGAGCTCCAGGAGTGGTAGCCTAGATCCAAGTGGGGTGCCAGTTGTGACCAACTGAGTACAATAAGGTTAAAAAGAATGAGATGCCAGTCATGACCAACTTGGACAGATGGGTGCTAAGAGTGCCAGCCTGGATTAAAAAATAGTGGTGCCAGTCGTGACCAACAAAGTTGTTGGTCCTCAAGCAAGGACAATTGTCGAGTGTCAATTGTTGTTGGTCGATGAAACAGAGATATAGTAATGAATTTATAGGCTCAATGAGCTCTCCCATCTAATAAGTAGTCTTTTGGGTTGGGTTCTCCGGTTCAGACTATAACATTGTCCATAAGGGATTCCTAGTGGTTGAAGAGATTGAGTAACAACTTTGGGAGTTGGGACCAAGGCTGGAATCCTTACAGATGCAACACTAGGTGAACTCCTCCAGCTAATTGAACCTTGATAGGTAGAGTTACCCAATACTTGTGTTGATTGGAGATAACATCTACCTATTAAATTAATCAAGGTGTGCTCATGTAGATTCGAAAGCAATTTGCAAAGGTGCTATTCTACTTCGTGGTCAACTAACAACAACAACAATATACCCAGTGTAATTTCATAAGTTGGGTCTGGGGAGGGTGGTGTGTATGCAACCTCACCCTACCTTATGAAGGTAGAGAGGCTCGTGGTCAGCTGACAAAATATTACTCCTTCCATTTCAATTTATATGACAATGTTTGATAGGAACAAAGTTCAAGAAAAACTAAAAACTTTTGGAACTTGTGGTTTAAAACCATACACATTTGTGTGACGATAAATTATCTCATTAACAACAACAACATATCGTCATACCCAGTGCAGTCTCAACAAGTGGGATGACTATAAATCATCTCATTTAGGGTAAAGTGTGAAATTTAAAGTTAAATTGGCTATACATACAGAAAGTGTTTTTTTTTCTGTTTAAAAGAAAAACATACAGAAAGTTGTCATTCTTTTGGGGACAAACTTAAAAAGAAAGTATATCACATAAATGAGAAATATGCCATATTTAATGAGACAGAGAGAATTGGTGATCTCTATTTTCTTCCCATGTTAAATCCTCCAATACAAATTTGTTGGGATGTTGCCAACTAGTTATGTGCAACATTGGCTTGGAATGGAATGGTCTAAATAGTATTACATGGATACAGAGGACTCATATACTCCATCTTGACAAATTTCGGATTGAGGTATAGTTGATTGAGTTTCTTCTATGAGCTCCTTCCAAAGATTAATGACTTTCTTGTAATTCTCTAAGTGACTATACTCTAATGATCTTTGAAGTCTGAACCTAGACACTAAGCGGCTGTAATATATGAAAGTATCCCTAAGGAATCGAATGAATTAAAAATAGAGGGGTGAATTAGGATTGTATACAAGTTGCGTGTAGGCAAAGTAGAGATGTCTCTTGGGAATCATATGACTATTCAAGTTAAATGATGATACTAAACAATAGGTTATTCCTGTTTTGACTTAATACTTCAGCTTCTCTTTCTAATTACTATTATGCTGCTTGTTCAACTGTAGGTTTGTGGACGTACTGCATGAAGCACCTCTATCCGGTCATAGGAAGCCTACGAGCCTTATTGGGAGTATTTTCTACTGTTTCTTATTGGCAAGTATCAGTTCATGAATTCTTGGCGGTTGTGACAAAGATGCAAATTTAGCCACCTTGTAGGTGAACTAATTATGACAAATTGTAGGCAGGCTTTGCTGTTTTGGCGGTGGGAGCTACATGGATATTTCACCCTATAGAAAGATTAGTGTTCCCACTTCTTTGCAGTTGTAATGCTGCCCTCCTTCTTGTCACAGGTGCGCTATGCAGTCACATACTCTGTCTTCTTTCGTATGCTTTCAGCAAATCATAAGATTTAAATCTCCTCCGTTTCATTGTATTTTTCCAGCATGTGACTTCCCTCTATAGCAGTATAGCTCTAACTTTTCCAGCATGTGACTTCTCTCTGTAGGCATTTTTCAGCAATATTTGGTCTATCAAGTCAAGAAAATACGGTTACAGGTCAGTGTTTTTACTATATTTCACGATGATAATATGTATGGAGCCCAACTAGCTTGAGATCAAGGTTTTGTTGTTGAAATGGCCATTAATGATAAATATTATTCTTACAATATGTAGCTTGAGATGAAATTTATTGGGGAAAAGAGTTAAAAAACAACACTGGAAGGACAATTTCAAGCTCTCTTAGCTATAAATGTAGGGATGGCAAATGGGGGCCCCGGGGGGGGCGGCGGCGGGGACGGTTGCGATTAACCGCAAAATTTTAATACGCCGCACGGCATACAAACTTTTTCATTTCACCCCGCCACATGCTTTTTTAGTATTTTCTTTTTCTAGTTAAGTTTGATACTAAAAGTAATATTCATAAAGATAAATTTATTTTTCATTAAATTGTATTAATTTAATAGATAATTACTTAAGAATTTATATTTTAGAGGTCAATTGGGAAATTGTTATGGTCCCCGGTTATTGATCTCGTTATGGGACGCTGCAATATGAAATCTGAAGTTTTCTTCTTACGACCTATGGTGCTGGTTCGCTAAGAGAGAACCTGCAATCTCTTGAGTTAAAGTACTCAAAAACTGAAAGTACTTTTCTGCTTCCATTTCCTGAGACAAACAGACAATTTAAATACAACTTAAAAGATAACTACCCCTAGAAACTAGTACATGACTTCCTAACATAACTGGAATGAAAAACTGTACTTTTACAGGAATATAACTACTACTAAAAGGAATAACTACTGCTAAAAAGAAATAACTAATGCTGTAACTATTGGATGACTAAAGAGTGATAACAGAAATATGTAAGTTGTATTATTTTTTATTGAACCATTTTCATTTACTATATTGAATATGTTAGTAGTTTTAAAGAAATTATCTTAATAAATAATGCTCTATCACTCTTATAACAAGTAAAAAGGTTAAAATTAAGTTTGAACCCGTGTAAAATCACACATACCCACAACCTGCCACCCACCACGTCCCGCATTAGTTTTAAGAAAGCCCACTTCAACCCGCCCTACACAACCTTAAACCTTGCCCACCCCTCATAGCCTTAAACCCAACCCGCCTCGCCCCATTGCCATCCCTATATAAATGTAAATTGAATATATGACCTCATTGACATAACTTTCATCCATACCTCGCCTTTCTCCTCTTCCTTCTCTTGTGACATGCGCAAAGAAGAAAATGTGGAGTTAAAAATCTCTCCTTATCTATACTTAGTTATCAAAAAAAAAAAAAAGAATCTCTCCTTGTATCATCTACTTGTGGGGTCTTTGGCATATTAATGATGTTATGGTGCCGAAAAAATATATTATTCAAGTGTCATTCCTTAATATGCACTCTGTGGGGTGTCCAAAGTGGGGGTACCAGTAAGCTGGAGAAACAGACCAGTATGGTAGAAGAACCTGATTTACAAACTGTATGGAACTAAAGGTTTCCCAAATGAGGTGGAGCATAAACTTACTGGAAGCGAATTGTAGTAGGGCCTAAGACCTTGAAAATGAATCAAGGAAATTATTAAATGTACTTTTTAAGCATTGAGTCGCATATGGATTTCAAGCTTTTGATATTTGATTTCTTGCTCCTTTCTATCCTGTGGGTACAAACAAACGTAAATTCACTTAAGCGAGTTGGCAATTTCTCTGCTCTACAATTCAGATACATATTCTCAGGTTCCTGATATCTTTCTTTTATTGAATGGAAGACTTCTGATAGCATTACTTGGATGGGAAATAGAATTTATTGATATATTCAGCTATCCATATTGATCATCTTGATTTTAGTGTCTGTCATTCAAAATCATATGTTCTATAAACAACAATTTTGATATTTGCAATAATATGACCTTTAATTTGTAGGGGTACTATATTTTCAGCCAGAAACTGAAGCACGTTATTCGCCTACCATTTGCTACAATCGCATATGGTATGCATCAGCTGATTCTCTATTATATGCGGCAGTCTTTTCTTTTACTATCCTTTTTTTCAATTAGTTTTGATCATCTCTACCGCTAATCTGTGGTCAAAAAAAATCTTGCTATTAGTTTTCAACTATTTTCCTTATGATGGTGGTGTACCGTGTCTGGGACAGCTTGTCCTCAACTCAACTATTCCACCGGTACTTGCTACCTCCGACAACACAAATGTCAGTTTAACTCTGCCTACCAAGACTTAGGCAGATGGGAACAAATCATCTATCATGCCAACTATTCTGCTATAAGTGAATTGCATCTCTGCTATTTTCTTACAGAAATTACAATTATTTTCTATGTATGATCTGTTAATTTGCACATGAGGATCTGGTCTTGGACCTTCTCAATCCTCCACTATAGCTCCCATAAGGGAAAAGAGAAGTTGATAAATCTGAGTGTGAAATAATTAATGAAGCTGAGCTTAAAAGATACTAATATTCAAGAGAACAAAATGTTTGCATGAAACAAATTAAGATCATTTTTTTCCTTTAAAGAAAACTGTACTGTTGTAATTTCTTGTCAGATCAGTCTGTCATCTGAATAATACTTCAGGAACAACTAAGTAGTTTGATTATAAGTTGCTTCCATAATTGTTTTATAAAAGTAAGAATTATTTTACTTTTTTAAAAAAAAATGAATAACCATTTGAAACACTTTAATTACAGGAACTGCTGCGATGCTGCTTGTCATGGTTTGGGACCCACATATTGGCATCCTCTCTATGTTGACACTATTCAGGTTTACATTCCAAGAAATTGGCTGCATCAATTTTCTTAGTTCTGTGCAGCTCCTTGCATAAAGAGATGTTTATTTAGCAACTTCAGTATTGGAATGGTCCCGGGTGACTTTTTCCTTCTTAATTTGAGGATAATTACTGATGTATGATATATTATCAAGGTGCTCTATGATACAGCTATTTTTTAGCAAAACATAAAATGTTAAATCTAAGTTATGCAAGACACTTTTAGGCAAGGTAGCATTCTAATCAGAGAGGTGGTTTTGAGGATAAAATTTATAAAAAGTTTTCAAAATCTTTAGGATTTCAAGTTTGGATAGGTGAAGAAACTTATAAATATGGAAGTATGATGGGGAATAATAACTTTATTTACTATCCATAAATGAGTTATAGATTAGGAAAATGAGACTCTCAAGGAGTTACGTGTGGGACTTTCTTGGAGCTTTAAGTTTGGCCGCCAGGTTCTAACATGAAAAAGGTAAAGAAATTGAATCTCTCTAATTCTTATTTTAATTTGCTTTGTTTTGAAATAAGAATCAACAAAGAAACATCTTAACTATACAACCTGAAATATTTTCCAGAAAACTCTCACAAATGTACAGTGTAATAGGAAGACGGTAAAATATAAGTTGCTGCCGTTTTCACTTTAGCTTAGAGAGCTCCACCTCAAGGACTGAAAGCAAATGAATGTTAAATTTTTTGTAATAGAAACACATTTTCCAGACTTGCTCAAATGAAGAGTGTAATGAGGCAGAGGGTAAAATCTAAACTGCTTCCGTTCTCGCTTTGGTTTAGAGATATCCACTTCAAGGACTGAAAACAGTTAAGGTGGATTTGATATATCATATATCAATATGTTCTGTTGAATCCACGAAAAATTAGGACCAAAAATGTCAGATTTGTGGGGTGGGATTTATCTCCATTTGTATTTGGGCAGTAAATGAAGTTCATGGATGTAGCACATGAACTTGATCTTAGTTCCCCAAAAATAAGTTCATCAAAATCCTTAAAGTTGTCATTCATGGGTGGAAGAAGAAAGAGCTTGAAGATTTCAGTGGTTCAGGCTCAATGTAAAGGCTGCTTTGAGGCTTTACAATTATCAAAATATTAGGATTTAGGACCTCAAGGATGTGTGTATATCTGATCACATTTTTGTTCCTTAAGTGACATGCAAAGTTGGACGTTGCGTGGGCTATAACTGTGGTATTGAAGTTAGTATATTTATTCTTTGTAGTGTTCTCTAAACTTGCTTGCTTCAATTTTGTAGGATTGTCATGCTGATGGAAGTAGTATGTGTTAGTTCTTTCATGACAGTCTATATTGGTGAGTAACCACCTTTAGGGGTTGCTTTTAACAAAGACCCATTTTCCTTGGTAAAATTTCATCGTTTTAAACCCCTTAACTGTCTAGAGAAGACTCCTACTGAATTGCATGCTTGAGAGATGATGTTAAAATCATAAAGCATCTTCATGTTTGAGAATTTGAAAATAGTTTTTTTCTTTTAAATGACCTATTAGAAATTCCAACCTGTTCTGTATTATAAGAAAGTGCAGATGCAAAATAAGGTCAATTAAACCTTCTACTCTCTGCAGGTTGTGTTCACCAGTACAATTCATTGGATTCCCAGCCTGATGTTTTAAAATCACTTTATTTCTTCCACTTAACCATCAAGTAGCTGGAAGGCTGACCAGGTACCTGTAAGGTTTACG
This sequence comes from Solanum habrochaites, assembly GCA_027704765.1. Classification (NCBI taxonomy): domain Eukaryota; kingdom Viridiplantae; phylum Streptophyta; class Magnoliopsida; order Solanales; family Solanaceae; genus Solanum; species Solanum habrochaites. The sequence goes on along the minus strand of JAKWJA010002500.1, from coordinate 2,519,646 downwards.
TATGATTATGGAGGAAGAAAACATATTGTCCAATTATTTGAGGGACTGGACTTTACATTTAAAGGCATGCTTGAAAACCACTGTCTGATTACATGGCCGTGTAGAAACTAGTAATTACACAATCTAATAGCTACACAATATAGTAATTACAGGGTGATATTCAATCTCATGTTTGGTTGGGTAATTACATAGTTGAATATTCTTTTATTTTCAACAAAAACTCATTATAACTTTTTTTTTCTTCATATGAACATGTAATGAGTTTTAATGTGTGACATAATGTGTGTATAAGAAATATTAACAATGAAAAAAGAAAGAATTTTGAAAAGCCCATTCTGGTAATTGGGACTTTATTTGTATGTATCCGAATTCCTTGTTGCTCAATTTCTGAAGAAACTGGAAAGTGTAATTACTCTCCTCAACTACACCAAATTCCAAGCCGATGAAGTAGTTACTTGGCCAGTCGTTAAAAGGGTAATTACACTAATTATGCCCTAATTCAATTACAAGGGGGCCATCCAATGAGGCCCTAATTTTGTACAGGATAGTGGAGGAGGGCTCTTTCATGATTCTATTTACAACAAGGTGCTATGTGGGTGTAATTTCTGTGCTTTTTAAGTCTATTTTTTTAATTAAAAAAAGACTTTAACACACTTATTTTTTGAGCCTGTAAATGTACACACTTCTCTTTTTGAGCCTGTAAATGTATCAAAAATTATGCTCTACTCTACTTGACAGGGAAACAAAAACTTCAATGTGTTTGGCAAGTCAAACTACTCTCCAAGTCTCTATATAGATAACTCTGAAAAGCTTTACTAGATTTTCTTAATTGCAGTTTGTTAGATGTGTGTAGTTGAAAACTGGGGAAGTGAGGAATTTTGTTGAAAACTGTGATATCAAAGCTATAATAATAGAAAGAAGTATTTATTTTATGGCAAGTGTAGATTTTGATGGTGGGGATCTTTGCATTAGAGGAAGGAGTAAAATGAGTTGGAACGACCAAAACTGAGTTGGGTCAAACAAATTGGGATTGACAATAGTGTCATCTTTGTTTGAGTTCATGTTTGTTGAGATATAGTTAGTAACTAATAAGTGTTTTTGCGACATGATATCTTGTTTGATCTCTGATATGATCAATTATTTGGCAGTTGGAGAAGTGGAAGGCCTTAAGAGGAATAACCAATGCTAAAATAATAAAACCCAACCTTCTCAAAAAAAAAAAAAAAAATCCCAAGTATTTTCTTGTCTTTTTTAAACCAATCATTATATGCAGCAGGGATTTGTCATGTCAATGCGACTATCTTTATGGCCCTCCAATAGGACTTTTGAGAAGAGGTGGAAGAAAGCTTCAATGCTTCTAAATCTTTTTCACCACTGCTTCTAGATGATAAAATGATAATTTTGCTAAGAGCCTTTTGTTGTACAGGTACCAGGATGGTGGTCGCCTGTCAGATCAGCAGATGGCGTTGTTGCAATATCAGCAAGAAAATATACACTTTTTGGGTGAGGAGGTAAGCTGTTATTAGAAATTCCTAGATCTTGCTGGCAGTATGCTTCTCAAGCTTTTTGGGGGTTGGGAAGGATGTAGAAACTGGACTTTGGGCTGCTCTATATTAGTTGGTGAATCAAGTAGTAATTAATAACAATTAGAAGTATATTTATTAGTATAAGTTAAGAATGACCTGCTTACGTCTTGTCTCTTCAGGATGTCTATATCTCTTATGACGAAATGGATTTTAATCCTGATTGTTTCTTATAGGAATTTTTCTTTCTTTTCTTGAGTTAATTTAATCCTTTTTCTTCTAGATTCTTAGACTGCAAGAAACCTTGAGCAAATACGAAAGATGTAATGATGGGAGTGCACCTCAGGTATGTGTTTCTGCTGTTCAAAACTGTGTTGCTGTTTCTATATTATATTGGAAAGAAACAAAATATACTTGTTGGGCTGCACGGCAAGTTAATTGTTTTTAAGCTATACAAATAAAATAGGAAAATGGAAGAACTTGAGAAATATGAACTTGTAAGATCTTAGTGGCACTAAAGCTTGGCCCCGATCCTATCATTTTGATCCCTCATGTCAATGAGTTTTAACGAACTGAACAAGTAGTATCTGGTAGCAACTGAAAGGGGAAAAAAATCCAAAAAGAAGAAATATCATAGATGCTGAGAACGATATTTGCATACACTAACACTTGCATCTTTCATTATTCTCTCACGATTTTTTTCTGAAAGAAAAATTGATGAGATTAGCCATATTGAATAGTCATTAATCACTAGAATTTGGGATTAAGTTTCTTTTAATGTCTTGGTTCTTCCAGGTAGATCTTGCTCACCTGTTGGCAACTAGAGATCAAGAGTTACGTACTCTCAAAGCTGAGGTAATATGTGACATGCAGTTTTGTCCTTTTTCATTTCCAAGGCCTATGGTTCTGAATAGCACACGTACAACATGTCTGTTTTGTGGGGAAGAAGTTCTTTTTATTAAGAATGTAATTTCCTTTCACTTTAAACTGGAGATTTAGTGCATCTTGTTTTATCCTGTTTTATCCTTTAACCTCTTCTGCTAAATACTTGTGGGTTTCAGATGAATCAATTACAATCTGAGCTTAGGCTTGCTCGATCTATTGTAGAGGAGAAGGATGCTGAGATTCAGCGTATTCGCAATGCAAACAATCAGGTGTGTTTTAAAATGCTTTGAAAGTCGAGTAACTTTTTTGGGTTGTGAAAAGAAGTAAAATATATTTGGTGTACTTATAGCTGGGCTTAGTTTTCTTCTGTCAGTGGTCACTTATGTTGATTGGGACTTGCTTGCGTCTTTCGATCTTCTTTTGTTAAATTGTGTAGAATTATTTTTTCATGCAGTCATTTATCGGCCTAATAAAAGTGGACCATTGTGAAAGTATTTAGCACATTCTTCTTTATTTCTTTGGTCTCTTTGCTTTAGTTTGTTGTTTCTCTACTGCGATAGCAAGTTATATCTAAACTGTTAAATGTTGTCAGCTACACAAGTCTTAATACAACGACAACCACCTAGTCGATCACATCTAGGTTTTATTCCATTGTATGTCTTGTACAGTATTTGGGCTCTCGCATGCTTGCTTGATCATGCCTTTATTTTATTTTTTCCGAAGAAGGGTGCTTGATATCTCTCTCTCGCTCTCTGTAACAGTATGTAGAAGAAAACGAGAGGCTCAGAGCTATTTTGGGAGAATGGAGCAGCCGAGCAGCTAAGGTAGTACTTCTTATTTATGGTTCATTGCTATAATGCTGTCGTTTCCTTTTCCTCTATTACACCAAATGTTTTTTTTTCTTGGCTGGATAAAAGCTCGAACGTGCTTTGGAGCTGGAAAGGATGTCAAACTTGGAACTGCAGAAAAATATAACCACACTGAAGATTCAAATGTGTGAATAGTTCAGCCTGACTAACTGCTAGATCTTCTTTTGCTGTGTACAATAGATCCTTGTGGTTCGGCTCTTCCTCGGACCCTGTGCATAGCAGGAGCTTTCGTGCACTAGGCTGCCCGTTTTTAGATCTTTTGCAATACCATTGTTGGAAAACCTAATGGTTCCATCTGCACATGTACAGATTAAGCTCAAACAATTGTTTGCTCATCTTTCAGACTGTAAGCTTTGTATAGTCTTTCTCCACTACTATTTATCTCACATAATTTCTTCCTATATTAGGTTTCTTTTGCATGAATCTGTTCTAACAACTTGCTTTCACTGTAAATTAGGCATTTTATTGCTATAGCCAAAACATACAAGGATGTTTTTCCAAATACCATGTATCCAATATTGGATGACATCGAAAGATCAAAAGGTGTATTCAAGATTTTAAGTTTATGGGTCGACACATGTAGACAAAGTTTCATCATTTGGCATAATACATTATAAAAAAAAAATAACACTATAAACTTCACGACATATGACAAGTCAGAAAGCCAATTAGTCTAAGCACTCCAATTAGTCTAATTGATAAATAAAAAGCTCAAAATCTTTTCATTGGGGTGTGGCGAGGTGTCTAGATGATCATTTTAAGCTGGCACAATGGAGACTAATTTGGGTATTTAGATATGTATACTCGAAGTTGGAGAATTCACTTGCCAGATGAAATTGTTACTATATTGGTTCAAGAATCTATATTTTGAACTCATAAATTTATATGGGGGCATATTAGAAACCATACCCCTATATAAATTCTGGTACCCCTATATTAGGAAATAAATTACACTGATTTGAAACCATACTAGCTCTAAGATTTGCTCTGTACTGAGATTCTGGGTTTTAGTTGCAAGTATATAAGGAGTAGCTATATATCGACATCGCGTTTTACCTGCTTATTCCAAATTTGCTCCTGAACAGACAGAGTAAAGCAGAATTAAAGAAAGCACTCTTGGATACCAGTAATCTCTATGTTACTTGTGGCCAAGGTTAAAATCGACGAAACTCTTCAGTTTCTTACTACTTATAGATCTGTCTTCAACATTGGTTTTCTATATAAGGCAGCAGTAGTAGCATCATAATGACCTGGTTAACAGAACACTACAGTTTCTTTTAATGTTTGTGTGTTGAGAATACAACAGGTATCAAGCCAAAATGTTAATACTGTCAACAGAACATTATGCTGCTTTCTAATTTCTCATTGGTTGTGATGATTGAGCTGTTGCTATCATTTGAGCCATGATGCTAGCATACTGTACAGCCGTGTGCTGTGAAGTGTATTGATCAGAGAGACCATACTCTGAAAAATTTGGTTCAACGTGCACAAAATGACCTGGTAATGATCGTTTTCCAAGAGCTTCCTGCCATATGTCGAAGAATTCACCCATAATTTGGTGCGATGTCTCCCATGAGGAAATCGGAAGATACTCCATCTACAAAAGAAACAAACATTGAGGCCAGCATGCTCACAACACACTGGAAAGTTAAGAACTAGGCAACATCAGTCCATCTAACAGTACATACTGATGAGATAATTATCGTCTCTATTAGCATTCCAAGAACATCAGTATAATTTGACTATTTTTAGACTAGCCATTGATCTATAGCAACTCTCCTTATTCAAAATTGGGGTCAGCTGGACAACAAGATAGTTCCCACACAGTGTCATATGTGATACCTAAAGCATGCTGCCCCGAGAGACACCAACTATTGACTTGATTCTTATCCATTTGATTATACCTTCATTTTTTCCATTACTGCTTCTTTTAATGTGAAAATATGCTTACGTCACATCTTTTAGCATTAAGAGAAGGATACACATAGTGATTATTTTTCTAGGTAAAGCTCAATAACTAAATTCCTCTCCAGGCAGAATTAAAAACATAACAGATCACAGAAATCCTACATAGTCATGTTCCAAAAATAAAGGCTTAACCACATAACAAGCATTCAATTGAGAAGAAATATCTAAAGGTATTCATACCTCCATAACTATTCCCCTCAAGTTCTCAGAGTGTATTGTAACAACTTTCCCCACTCGCAGCTGGAAGTCACCAAGTTGATACTGAAATCCCTATATAAGTCAAATACACTAATGAGCTATTACGAAGTAGTGCTAAGTCCGTCTTTTTTTAGAATTCTGAAGGATAAACTAAAGCAAGGAAAACAATGATAAGTCTGCAAAAAATGTCTTCTAAGAATCACCATAGATAGCAAGCAACATTCACAACATATAATACTTTTGGTATTGCAGCAAGGAACAGACTTGACCAGTTCAAAAGAATGAGTCCTGTTTGAAAAAGTATAGTTGACCAATGACCAACCAATTGGATGACACAACTCTATAAGAATTGAAACTTTATTTTATGATTGATACATGATTTCGGGAAACATCATGTAGCCTGTTAAACATTATCATCTTGAAGTTCTTCTATCTTCACTCTTTTTATAAAGAAATGATTATATAAAAGTGTGGAAGTTCTTCTACGGAAAGCAAATAGCACTAATCACAAGATTTACCTGGTGAAATGAACTTAAGTTACATTTCCAAAAGCACTTGGAGAAATGGGGGGTCAAAGACTTACCCTTAAATAACAAAAACATGTTGATGAAATGTAATTGAAGGTTTAAATAAGATGATGCAACCTTATGGAAAGAAATTAGTATTGCAAAAGATGGTAGATTCAGTCACTGGTGCTCTAAAGCTATTAGCATTTAGCACACCTCATGGCACATGATTATGGAAGAGCATTCACAATCTTTGGGGAGCCTTCTCCAATAATGTCCATTTTCAGATTGGTGATGGGGCAAACACAGTTTTGGACTGAAAAATGAGCAGGGGGTACAATACTTAAGAATGCTTTTCCAAATTTCTTTTTCATAGCAAGGAATCCAGACTCTTAGGTTGCACGAAGCAGAGAAGGCAATACATGGAGCCCAATTCTTAGAAAGAAACTGCAGGTTTACTTTGAAATGCTGAAACTACTGGAAAGATGCATTACCAGCTCTCAACAGGACAAAATGAAATGGGGAAGCTCTAAGAGTGGAATGTACTCGGTCAAGGCTGGTTATGCTGATATGTGCTCAAACAACATGTTGATCAATTTGTGGACCTGGAAACTAGTTTGGAAAACAACACTTCCTTCCAAAGTGTGCTAATTCAGTTGGTTCATCTTAAGCGATGCCTGCCTAATGCGAGACAACCTATCTAAAAGGGGTCTGCAGTTGGACAACAAGTGCTTCATATGTCAGTCAACCTCAGAATCTATAAACCACCTTTTTCTCCACTGTCCAGTAGCTTCAGATATCTGGCACATGTTCTTTAATATTTTTGGATTATACTGTGCTATGCCCTTCTCTGTCAGAGATGCCTATGTGAGCTGGAGCTCAAAGAAAATTGACAGTACCATCAGGAAAATGGTACCTGCTAGCATTTTTTTGGCGTATTTGGAAAGAAAGAAACAACAGATGTTTTGATTGGGTTTCAACTTCAATAGGCTTCTTCATTTGGATTTCCTTAGCTCTTTTGTTTTGTTGCACTTTTTTCCTTGTTTTTTGTCAGCTCTATAGTTTTTGTAGCACTCATTTGCAAATAAGATGTCAAATTCACATCTTTTGTATTCCTCTGCCTCTTCTCTATGCCCTTTATGTTATATATCACTTCATAAAAAAAAAAGGGTTCTTCAATCTTCATAAAGCAATGAAGCACAATGCATGCAGATGATATCACTCACAACAAAGCCAAGGTTGTAGATAAAGCTAGCTAAGTTAATCATCCTCCTATAGTAAGAACCATAATTTGCAGATCTCAGCAATACAAACCTCAAAATTAAGTGCAACCCTCGTTTTGTATGACTGCAACTTCTCCATTATCGTCTGAATTGATGACTCTGCTTCAATGATCAACCGTTGCCCTCTAATTACCATGTAATACTTGTTGGGCTGTTCTTGAAGTGAAATCCCCAGAAAATCTCGGGGAAACTCCAGTGAATTTGCTTGTTCGACTAATAAAAAAAAATCACTCCAGTATCAAATCTCTGATTAATGTGCAAAAGTACCCACAAAATGACATACAAGGTTGTTTTCTGGAAAGAGGGCAATGCATAAGTGACCACAACAAGTTAGATGTACGACACACCTCACAGCTTCCTTCCCGAATTTTACGCACCGGACAAAAGCCAAGCCTATCATGCCCCATGCGATACCAGTAGACCCCAAAGCGGCGCCAAATCAGCTATTTCTTGATTATAAGAAAAAGACATGCGAGATTCAAACAGGTACACCAACGCACAATATATGCATTATCAAGCAAGCCTAACTAGCTTGTAAATGAATATTGTCAACTTTCTACTAAAATATATATATATATATATAATATATATATTATAATATCAAGGTAGTGTTCATCGGTTAATAGCTAGAGGCGAGGGTTTTTCTCCCAAAAGCCAAAGGACAAGACACCTTTTTCAGCCTCACTATAGGCAGCTCAACTCAAAGGGAGTCCTAACTTTTCTTTAGGATGTTCACTCAGTAAATCTTCACATCCTTGCCCAAATACTAATTTTCCGTAATATAATTACCCTGTAAATGTTCAATTGCTCCCCCCACTCCCACCCCCATTTCCTCTATGAGTTACCACTCTCCCGAAAGGCTGCCACACAAAAGAGGCACAATCAAGCAATTAACTATACAAACTTGGGGTCGGTTATATGAATCCTCCTCGACCATTATACTCTATTCTTGACTCAAATCATTCCAATACTACTTCGCATAATTTACCATATAGAAAATGAAACCTTTTCAAAAATCCAATCTTTTTAAGGAGTCCAAATTAAAAAAGAACACCCCTTTATAGTAAATCACAGTTATAACCAAAAAAATGCAAAGATACTAAACTACATGGTTAATTAAGCAATGAAATACCTCTAAGCATGGGTTTATAGAAACTAAGAGTGTCTTTCCACCTTCCTTCTTTAACACCATTAATGCTCTCAACACATTGAGATACTTCTGTCAGTATTTGACTGTTCACTGTTGTCCCTGCATTTGGTTGCCAGTGCAAAACCCTAGCAACACACAAATTGTACACTTAAAACTACTTGATCTAACACAGCAAAATCAACAAATACTGTTTAGTTTTCAGTGAAATTCAAAATCCTTACCATTTGATTGGCATACTGTTGATTGCAGAAACAGTTCCCTTTTTCCTCTCACCGGGAAATTCGCCGGAGAAAATTAAACCCCAAATTCCCTTTCCTCTCACCGGAAAGTTCGCCGGAGGAACTTATACCTGAAAACCCCTTCAGCTCTTCTCGGTAGAAAGAACTAAGGTGATTCTTGAAAATACATATGAAAATAGTAAAATTCGAAAAATAAATTGATTACATTAATTTAATATTCTAAATAAAAAATTTAGATATTCACGAAAAGTATTATAAATTTCAAAAAAAATTTATATATTAATATGATAGAAAAATATATTGTAAGATATTAGTTAAAATTATTATCCTTCGACTCTAAAAAATAAAATTATAACAATTAAAAATGAACGGAAATAATAATGTTAGAATTTTGCTTTATTTGACATAAGTATTTTATTGTATATCACAAGGGTTTGAAATTGAACTTTTATCTAGCTCAACAAAAAGTTCTATAAGAACTAAATTATGATTTTTACTACAAATAATTGTCTGTCTATATAATACATTTTTACCTTTACGTCAGTAATTATATTATGATATGAAAATATAAATTTATGTTGAACAAAAATTATTTGTTTTACTTTGGTGTTCAAGATATTTCGATCACTTGTTTTTTACTTTGAAATATTAAAAGTAAAAAAAAAAAGACCACAAAATTTAGGGCAAATATTAAAAGAAAAAAAATTACATAAATTGAACATGTTAATAAATAAATAGTGATATTAGCAATACTTTCTTATACCCAAATTTATAGCAAAGTTATGTTAAAATGCAATATGAATTAAGGTGAATTATGTATGCAAATTTATAGATGGAAGTATAATTGATTTTTAAAATTACTATTATGTTTATTTGGGGTAAAACATTTGACACATTGTTTATAAATATATTTAAAATGTGTGAAAAAATGTATTTACATCATTAGAACTGTGTTATATTGTGAATAATAAAGGTTCTTTGTAGATATGCATGAAAATCGTTATTATAAAAATTAAAAACTGATCAAGTGAAAAAATTTATTATTGTTATAATGGTAAATATTTTTTTTATTGTAGTATATTTATTGTACGTTTTCATATTAAAAACCAATAATTTTGCACTAATTGTTAGTACCATATTAGTCCAACAATCTAACATTTAAACTCATAAAAATTACAATATGAGTAGTAATGGAGTCAAAATTTTCGATCGGAGGGTTAATATACACATAATAAACAACAAAAGCAAGAATAATTGAATAAAAGTACAATAACAAATTTGAATGAGAAAATTAACACACTTTATTATCTGGGCTAATTCATTGATGGAGACATAAAAATTATTTGCCTCAAACTAATATAGTGATAGACTTCTTAGATCTAGCAAGAAGAAAAAGAAATATGTGCCATGAGCCTAAAAAAATTTGGTTCCGGCCTTATGGCCTCCTTCATTTGTATCTTGCGTAGCGTTCAACCAACATACATCGATTATTCTTTCAACCAATTTTTCTAGGAGGTCGATAATTTGTTGGGAAATGTCAATATCAATCAATAACATGTCCTAAAAACGAAACACAAGATAAACCAAATGTATTATCGTCAAATGAAGATAAATTCTACTTCAATGAAGATAAATTCTACTTCAATCTATTTACATGTCCCTATAAATCAAACACGAAATATATATAGAAACAAACAGGTAAGGTCTGCATATACTCTAGCCATCCCGGACCCCACTTATGCGATAGCACTGGGTTTGTTGTTGTAATTACAATGTCTTCAATATTACTGTACATTCAGTGTGTTCTCAAGATAAAACCTGATGATAGCATCCTATGTTACAGTAAAGGTAGAACTCGAGATAATCAAACTTACAGCACGAGCATCATTTGATAAAACATCCCCGTCAAAGACGACCCATTATGATGTACAATATTGGATGTACAACCCACAGTGATTGATCATATCTTCCATTTTATGAGCTATATACTTCTTTCCTATATGCTCGTTAGAAACTCCTTGGTGAAATGTGGTATTGTGTCAACCAGACATCAACAAGGGGGCGAAAAGAGTCTATTTACCTTTTGCAATATTTATCATAGCTCTATCTATTCATTAAAAAAAAAGAAAAAAGAGTTCTGCATCTCGGCTGAACAAATAGGCGTGGGGAAGAGTGGGTGGGTGGGGGTGGGGCGGGCTACGAGCCCTCTCTCGTTGTTGTTCACTCTCTTGAACACTCAACCAATTGAGTTCAATATTATGCACCCGATGCTATTAGACAGTACTAACAAAACAGCGCGCTGCTACAATTTCTAACTATTTCAGGACCATAATCTGGTAGACCATGTAAAGTTATAAAAACTCTGCTCCTAAGGTCTAAAAAGTGGCAGCAAGTCCCCCTTCCAATTCCCAGAATGTTCTTGCTGATGATGCGCACAGGTTCGGTAATAATGAAGTAATTTCAGTGAAAAATGACACAATCAACCAAGTCGAAACAAACAACTAAATGGGATCAGTACTGTAGAAAGGAGACATTCAAGAGAAGTCCCTCGAGGTGTCTAAAATTCCATAAATGAAAATCTCAAAGTGATTTATGTTTTCCTGTGGAGATGCATGGTTTACGTGCAAAGTAAGATGAGACAGCTCTATTGTGCAATCCTCATATCATAGTATTCAGATAAATAAAAGACCACCGAATGATTTTGAAGGAAGATTGAGTGACACCCAAGTCCAACATGATTAGAAGGCATAAGAAGGGACGATACCAAGAATGGGCTGTGCTTATTGGGAAAAGATGGCCTCCACTCTATCCAGTGACGCTTGTAGTCGTCCAGAATTCATATTGAACAACGGTTCACCAGTGCCTAAAGCCCTGAAAAAGAAGCCCAAAATTTCATGTTAGGTAAAAGTGCCACCAAGTTTCGGTCAGTTTTATATCTTACAGTAAGATATTGTTAAGCCGGTAAGTTTCTTTAAAGTGAAGCGCAAATGAGGATAAAGTAACTTGCCCAGTAACTTCGGGACATACATAATCTGCTTTCCATCCAAAACGGAAATCCACACCAGGACATAATCCAAGCGATGTTTTATTCCGGATGCTGGAGATACCATCTCCGCCGAAACAAGACGTGAGCTTCCATTTCCAACCCGTTGCCTGCAACTTAAAGCTATGGCCTACACCAACCTGTATAAATTCAAACGGTTACCCTATAACTTTTATGCTGATAAGAAACGGAAATAGTATAGTGTAGGGAAGAAACTGAAAAAATTCAACCTGAAGATTTAGAAATTTTGTCACCGGGATCTTCTTGGAAAGAAGGCGGACTTCATGATTCAAAGGCTCATATATGAACTTCCATCTCCGCTCAGGGGCTAAAGGTTTTAAGACCAGCTTAGCCAGATATTCGTTGTATGGGGCATTGTAAAACTAGTCAAAAGGCATCATAAAAGAAGAGTTAAAACTTAAAACCAGAAATACCCAACAGAGACACTAAGTTAAAATGCTTGCTCTCAATGTCCTTTCAGGTGATTTCAGCAACAACTACAGCGTTACAGCAGTAAATTTGCATACTACAATTCAGATTTCAGTGTTGTGCATTAACTTTTATACTAACGAATTGACTAGAATAAAGCAGATTGCATATCACCCAACAACAATCTCACAACAGATTGTGTGTAAAGTATCCAATCATTAACATTAGCAAACTCTATATATTTGAGTTTGCTCAAATTGCCAGTCTCAAACTTGCATGAAGAGTTGCGATTGGTTCATAGTCAACACAAAACATGTCAACTTTTGATAATTCCTCACAATATAAAACATTTTGGACATGCTCAAGCACTGAGATAAGCTTAGATCGAGTGACATGGCAAGTGAGGATTCATATAGCCAATCACAACCATTCAACACTTACTCTGTTTGCAAAAGCTTAAATTGAGCAATACAAGTGTGGATTCATATAGCCAATCGCAACTTTGGAGATAGTTATTGTTGAATAACTATGACATAAATACTTACTGTGTTTGCAAAAGTAAATTGCTCCATCTCCATCCAAGGAATAGATGATTGCTCATTCGTATTGACACATACTAACAAGTGTAAAAATCCGAGTTAAGCTCAAAGTAACCCAAAACGACTTGAAACTGTTTTATACAATTGTCCCACTAAACTAATTTACAAAGGAAGCATCAAGGATGAATATAGATGGTCAGCGAGTACACTCTACCCTCTTACATTAGGTTTGTTGTTGATAACTTAATATAGATGGTTAGTGAGAAATTAGTACCTCCAAGTTAACACCAACTCGGTAGCCCTCAATTTCTTTTCTGAACTTGAGAAAAATCTCCGAAGGCATCAGATTGACATTGTAAAGCTCATCCCATGATTTAGGTTCTTCTCCACTTTGACTCAAACCGCCCTCCTCCATTCTCGTACCCGAGAATCAATTCAAACTGCAAATGAATCAACAACCAACCACCTCAAAATCAAAGTGCTACACATCAAAAGATTGCTTTATATGTTAATTTGTACTAGTTCAAAAACTTAATGCCAGAATCAAATCAAACTGCAACCAGGTCAGCAGCCAAATGCCACAAAATCAAATCTTTACACATAAAAGTGATTTCTCTATACATCAATTCATACTTGCTTTAATTGAATTTATCCTCACAACCTATTCAACTACAAATGGGTCAAGACCAAACACCTAAAAATCAAATCTTTACACAAAAAGATTATCCCCCCCCCCCCCCCCCCACAATATCAATTTCATACTTGTTCATCAAATTTTTAGGCCAAGAATCAATCCAAAGTCCAAACTGCAAATGCCCCCCCCCCCCAACACACACACAAAATCAATCCAAAGACCAAACACCTCAAAATCATATTCCTACACATACAAATGATATTCTATACTCCTATTTAAACTTGTTCATCAAACTTTATATGTCAAGAATCAATTTAAACAGCCATAGCTAACTGCTAAACTACCTTAAAAAACATAAAAATGATTTCTTTATGTATTAATTCATACTTTTTCATCAAATCTTGATGCTAGGAGGAAAATATGACACAAGGGTTACACAGAAAAGGGGTTCTGCATATAGCTCGAAATACAGCAAGTAAATACCTTGAGGATAACTGCAACGGAGAGAGAAGAGAGTGAATTTGAACTTTAAGAATTATAAAAAGGGTTTAGTTTTAATTAATAATAAATATAGTTATTTTTTATTTACATAAAAATAACTAAAAAATATGCATTAACTATATATTATAATTTGTCAAAAATCAAAAAATAAAAATAAAAAATATACACTATACAAATCAACAATACAATATAGTAGCTAAAACTGGCCGGACTCTGGATCATTAACATCTTATTTGGATGGTTTTGTTAGTTAAATTCTATTGTATCGTATCGTATCGTTAAAGATTTATTTTATATATGAGAGCATCAATTAAAGAAATGAATAAGTGGAGTATAAGGAGGATAGTGTCTCCACAAACCTTATCAACGACAACTACTACGATCATTGACATCGACCATCACTACTACAATAACCACCAATACAACAATTACATATTCGATGAAATTTCACAAGTGAAATATACGAAAAATAGTGTGTACACAAATCTTATCATCATTACGAAAAGAAAGGTTTCGATAGACCTTCAACTCAAATAAAAACATTAAAAAATAATTTGTAAATGAAGAAGGCAAGACAAAAATGCTAAACAAGTATGACAAACACATACCTAACTAAATAAATAATAACAACACCCTCAAAGATAAACTATAACTATTATTACAGACTAAAGCAAAATAACTCACAACTACCTAACTAATTATCTATCTACCCATATGTGTTTTCTATAATATTCTATCTAAGGTTGTTTCCTTAGTAAGTTAGAGTTGTGTTATGTCTTGTCTAATCACACTTCTTTTGAGTATTTCTTCGATCAATCTCTACTTCTTGTGTAACGATTCATAACCAATCTCTCACACCTCTGCACTAGTGCAACTCCTTTTCACATGTCAATCCGAAATGTTCCAACCTTGCTTCCAACATCTTGTCCTCCATTAAGGTCACTCTAACGGAAGATTAAATAGGGACATGTGGTGCAATCTTATCCATCGATCCGATGTCGGGTCGGTAGATAAGATCATGACATGTATATGTCCGTTAGTATAAAGGGTACATATGTTCTAGTTTTTGGACGGCAGGGTCATCTATATCCCAAAAGTATGACGAAAGGTATCTGCAAATGAAACCTTATCAGCTGAAGGTGTATCTGTGTGTTGTTTCAATGCCGATTAGCTATATGAACCATGGGGAAGTTGTCGATGGTCGATGAAGGTTGTCCATTCAGCACATTTTCTGATTTTTGTGAAAGATTTCTTACCATGCCTTGTGATCCTGAAGCTCCACTTCTTCCACCTTAAAAGATAAGCCTTGTATATTATTCTTGATTGTGTTATATGCACATTCACCATTTTGTTCCACTAATATAGTAGCTAAGAATCAGATGGAATTTCTTGATATATATCAATGCATTAACCTACCGCGATTTTTCCCATTTTCGTTTACCAAGTACTCTGTTGTTTTGTTTCGTGGAATTTCAAGGTGATGCATCGAGATGCCCTTCAGATAACTTGACGTCTGAGAGTGAATTAGAGAAAGGAACCAATGCACTTCTTTATACAAGTTTAAGTGTCTACTTGTGCACAAACAGACATTTTAACTATCCAACTTTCATAATGCACAAACAGACACTTTAACTATCCAACTTTTAAATAAATAAACACATGAGTCCTAGGACACCAGGTTGGACAAAAAATGACATGCATGTAGGATGACATGTGTGTCTATTAGTTCAACTTTATACAAGTTTAAGTTTCTACTTGTGCACACCCAAAGTTGAAGAACATAAATGTGATTCAAAGCCAAGTTAAAAGGCATAATTATGTATTATGCCGTTTATATATACTCAACAACTCAAGAAGCGTGAGTAAAACAACATTTTAATAATATGTTCCCTGAACAATCTATTAGTTGTGTTTTCTTTGAGTTTCTTGTCACAAGCTAGCCAATAGAGTTATTACTGGCTAGTGTTTTGTAATATATTCATCTAGGGTGATAAATAAAAGGTTTAGTTACCAAAAATAAAAAGGAATATATTTCTCATATCTTTTTTTTGATGCTATAAAAGTGTGGTTAAACATGTTGTTTGTTGCATTTTTGCTCAAAATATATTTGATATCACATTTTAAAGGTGATTTTACTGGCAATAATATATGCCACTAGAAGTATTTACTTTTAGCGGCAATAATAAAGGTTTTTATCGGCACTCTAAATAAATGTCGTTTAAGACTTTACCGACATTGGATGCAATGACAATAGACTAAATGCCGGTAAATGTTTTTGTCAGCAATATTTATTGCCACTAAAAAGAAAATTAATTGCCACTAAAAGGAAAATTATAAGCATTTGCCTTTCTTATAACCTTTCCATGACCATGAGATTAGTGATTGAAATGTTCAATAGCTTAGTTTGATTTGTTGGTAACTTAGTGCTTATGTTAATTTTTCTTCACATATTAGGTGGAAGGCTCCAAAAAATGGTGCTATAGAAAGAAAGAAGTGTTATAAGTCTGAGATAAATAACTTCTCAATTTCATATTCTTTCTTAACTTTTAGATGGAATTCATATGATTAAGTAAATCAGCTAATCATTTTCTTTTATAAGATAGCGAACTAGCTAATTACTGATCTCAACAAACTTAGCAAAAGTAAGATCAAGTCCATCTTGACCAATAGAAAGGTAATGACATTTTGAGTAGGTTTTCTAAATATTAATGTCATCTGATTTGTTTAGATCACAAAATATTCATGGACTACAGCACATTAAAATCAGTAATATTTGTATTTACCTGTTTTGGGGCTCGTTTGAACTTGAAAATGCGTCAGTTTTTCCCGCGGGACGAACTAGGTTCATTGCTAAGGTCTTAACGGACGTCCATGAAAAAAAAAATTTCAGTCATTTTGTTTTGGAAATTCCAGATCACAGAAAATTCATGGGCTATAGCACAAGAAAATCAGTAAAATTTGTGCTTACCTTATTTGGGGCTCATTTGAATATTAAAATGCGTTCGTTTTTTCCGCGGAACAAACTGGTTCATTGCTAAGGTCTTAACGGATGTCCATGAAAAATTTGGGTCATTTTATTTCGGAAATTTCATATCACAAAGAATGCATGGACTATAAAAATCAGCAAAATCTGCTTTTACCTACTTTGAAGCTCGTCTTAACTTTGAAATGCGTCCGCTTTTCCCGCGGGACGAACTGGGTCAATTGATAAGGTCGTAGCGGACGTCCATGAAAAATTTCAGTCATTTTTTTCGAAATTCAACATCAGAAAAAAATAATGGACTATAGCACATGAAAATCGGCAAATTTGCGTTTACCTGCTTTGGAGCTCGATTGAACTTGAAAATCCATCTGTTTTTTCTGCAGAACAAACTGGGTCCATTGTTAAGCTCTTAACTGACTTCCATGAAAAATTTCGGCCATTTTGTTTCAGGAATCCTATATCACAAAAAATCCATTGACTGCATATGAAAATCAACAAAATTCGTTTACCTCCTTGGGGCTCGTTTGAACTTTAAAATACGTTTATTTTCCCTGCGGAACGAATCGTGTCCATTACTAAGGTCTTTACGGACGTGCATGAAAAAAATTTGCCATTTTTTTTTGGGAATTCCAGATCACAAAATATCCATGGATTATAGCACACACAAATTGGCGAACTCTGCTTTTACTAGCTTTAGGGCCCGTTTGAACTTTAAAATAAGCCCATTTTTTCCTCAGGATGAATTGTGTTCATTACAGACGTTTATGAAAAATTTTGGTCATTTTTTTTTGAGAATTCTAGATCACAAAAAATCCATAAACTATAGCACATGAAAATCGGTAAAATCTGTGTTTACCAGCTTTGGAGCTCGTTTGAATTTGAAAATGCGCCCGTTTTTCCTGTAGAACGAACTAGGTCCATTGCTAAGGTATTAAAGGACGTCCATGAAATGTTTTGGCTATTTTGTTTTGGGAATTTCAAATCACCAAAAATCCAAGGATTATAGCACACTAAAATTGGCAAAATCTATGTTTACCAGCTTTGGAGCTCGGTTGAACTTGAAAATACGTTTGTTTTCCACGCAGGACAAATTAGGTCCATTGCTAAGGTCTTAGCGGACGTCCATGAAAAAATTCAGTCATTTAATTTCAGAAATTCCCGATCACAAAGAAATCCATGTAACTATAGTACACGAAAATTGACAAAATTTGTGTTTACCTGCTTTGGGGCTTGTTTGAACTTGAAAATACGCCCGTTTTCCACGCAGGATGAACTATGTCCATTTCTAATTACTTAACGGACGTCCATGAAAAATTTTGTTCATTTTTTTTAGAATTCCAGATCACAACAAAATTCATTGACTATAGCACATGAAAATTGACAAAATCTCTGTATACGTGTTTTGGCACTCGTTTGAACTTGAAAATGTTTCTGTTTTCCCCGTAGGACAAACTGGGTCCATTGCTAAAGTCTTAACGGACATCCTTAAAAAAAATTTGGTCATTTTTTTCGAGAATTCTAGATCACAAAAAATTCATGGACAGCACATGAAAGTCAATAAAATTAGTGTTTACCTGCTTTATGACTTGTTTGAACTTGAAAATATCGTCGTTTTTCCCGCGAGGTGAACTGAGTCAATTGCTGAGGTCTTAATGGATGTCTATGAAAATTTTGACCATTTTGTTTTAGAAATTCTAGATCACCAAAAATTCATGGAATATAGCACACGAAAATTGGTAAGATATGTGTTTACCTGTTTTGGGGCTTGTTTGAACTTGAAAATGTGTAAATTATCACCGAAGGATGAACTAGGTGCATTTATAATGTCTTAACGAACGTCCATAAATTTTTTTGATCATTTTGTTTAAGGAATTACATATCACAAAATTTTCATGAACTATAGCACACGAAAATCGATAAAATCGTCATTACCTACTTTGAGGCTTGTTTCAACTTGAAAATGTGTCCATTTCCCCCGTGAGACGAATTGATCCATTGATAAAGTTTTAATGGAAGTCCATGAAATATTTTAGTCATTTTTGTTTTGAAAATGCCAGATAATAAAAAATCCACGGACTATAGTGCACGAAAAATCAGAGAATTTTTTTTTTACCTGATTTGGTGCTTGTTTGAACTTGATAATGCGCCCATTTTCCCTGCAGGACGAATTGGGTTTATTGCTAAGGTCTTAAGGGACATCCATGAGAAATTTTGGTCATTTTATTTTGGAAATTCTTGATCACAAAAGTCCATAGACTATAGCATATGAAAATCGGTAAAATCAGTGTTTTCCTATTTTAAGGTTTGTTTAAACTTTAAAAAGTGCTCGTTTTCCCCGCGGAACGAACTGGGTCCATTTTTTAGGTTTTAACGGATGTCCTTGAAAAATTTCTGTCATTTTATTTCAGTAATTCCATATCAAGAAAAATACATGGACTATAGCACACGAAGATCGGCAAAATGTGTGATTATCTACTTTGGAGCTCGTTTGAACAGTAAAATACACTCGTTTTCTATGCAAGACAAACTGGGTCCGTTTGTAAGGTTTTAACGTACGTCTATGAAAAAATTTCGGTCATTTTGTTATGGAAATCAAGATCACAAAAAAATCCAGAGACTATAACACACAAAAATGGTAAAATCTATCTTTACCTACTCATTTGAACTTTAAAACGTACCTGTTTTTTCCATGGGATAAATTGGGTCCATTGCTAAGGTCTTAACGGAAGTCTATGAAAAATTTTGACAATTTTTTTCCAGATATTTCAAATCACAAAAATTCATGGACTATAGCACACGAAAATCGATAAAATCTGCATTTACCTTCTTTAAGGCTCATTTGAACTTGAAAAAGCAACCATTCTCCCGATGGGGCAAACTGAGTCTATAGCAAAGGTCTTAACAGACGTCTTTGAAAATTTTGGTCATTTTATTTTGATAAATCCAGATTAAAAAAATCATGGACTATAGCACATGAAAATTTGTAAAATTTTTGTTTACCTACTTTGGAGCTCGTTTGAACATCAAAATGCGTCTATTTTCCCTGCGGGATGAATCAGGTCCACTGCTAAGGTCGTAAAAGACGTCTTGAAAAGTTTCAGCATTTTGTTTCAGGAATTTCATATCACAAAAAATCAATGGACTATAGCGGACAAAAATCGGCAAAATCTGCGTTTACGTGCTTTGGGGCTCGTTTGAACTTAAAAATGCGTCTGTTTTCCATATCACAAAAAATACATGAACTATAGCACAATAAAATTGACAAAATCTTTGTTTACCTTTTGGGGCTTGTATGAATTTGAAAATGTGTCTGTTTTTTCCGTAGGACAAACTGGGTCCATTGCTAAGGTCTTAACGGACATCCATAAAAAAATTTGGCCATTTTATTTCCGGAGTTCCATATCACTAAAATTCATGGACTATAGCACACGAAAGTCGGCAAAATTAGTGTTTACCTACTTTGGACCTTGTTTGAACTTGAAAATGCCGTTGTTTTTCCTGTGGGATAAAGTGAGTCCATTACTGAGGTCCTAACGGATGTCTACAAAAAAATTTGGTCATTTTGTTTTGGAAATTCTAGATCACAAAATATCCATGGACTATAGCACATAAAAATCGCTAAAATTTGTGGGTACTTGCTTTGGGGCTCGTTTGAACTTGAAAATTCATCTGTGGGTAATGACATTTTGAGTAGGTTTTCTAAATATTAATGTCATCTGATTTGTTCAGATCACAAAATATTTATGGACTACAGCACATTAAAATCAGTAATATATGTATTTACCTGTTTTGGGGCTCGTTTGAACTTGAAAATGTAATCGTTTTTTCCGCATGACGAACTAGATACATCCAAAGTCTTAATGAACGTCCATGAAAAATTTTGGCCATTTTATTTCAATTATTTTGGATCACAAACATTCCATGGATTAGAGCACCAGAAAATCGACAAAACGTGCGTTTACCAGTTTTGGGCCCATTTAAAATTGAAAATGCGTGTGTTTTCCCCGCGGAACGAACTGGAAACATTACCAACGTCTTAACGGGCATGCATGAAAAATTTTGTCCATTTCCTTTCGGAAATTCTAAATTACAAAAATTTCATGGACTATAACACACGAAAATCGACAAAAACTTGAAAAAATTTCGAGACTCGTTTGAACTTGAAAATGTGCTTGTTATCCTCGCGGGACAAACTGGATACATTGCCAATGTCTTAACAGATTTCCATGAAAATTTTTAGCCATTTTGTTTCAAAAGTTCTTGAATACAAAAATGTGATGGATTATAACACACAAAAATATGAAAAATCTGCATTTACCTTCTTTTGGGCTCTTTTGAACTTTAAAATGAGCTCGTTTTCTCACAAGATAAACTGTATACATTACCAATATCTTTACGAACGTCAACGAAAAATTTTGGTCATTTCATTTCAGAAATTCTGAATCACAAAAATTCAATGGACAATAAGACACGAAAATCAGATTAATCTCCATTTACCTGCTTTCGAGATTGTTCGAACTCTAAAATGTGTCCATTTTCCCCAAGAGACAAATTGGATACATTGCTGGCGTTTTAACGGACGTTCTGAAAAATATTGATCATTTCATTTCGGGAATTTGGATCACAAAAATTTCATGGACTATAGGAAATGAAAATTAGGAAAATATGTGTTTACCTCCTTTAGGGCTCGTTGAAACTTGGAAATGCGTCAATTTTCTTCGCAGAATGAACTAGATACATTGCCAACGTTTAAAAGTATGTCTTTGAAAAATTTCGGTCATTTTATTTCAGAAATTTCAAATTATAAAATTTTCATGGACTATAGCCCATGAAAATCGACAAAATCTGTGTTTACTTCCTTTGGGGCTCGTTTGAACTTGAAAATGTGTCTGTTTTTCACTGCGGGACGAACTAGATAAATTTTTAACGCCTTAATAGACTTCCATGAAAAAATTTGGTCACTTTGTTTCGGAAATTCTGGATTACAAAAATTTCATGGACAATAACACTCAAAATTGGTAAAATTTGTGTTTACCTACTTTTGGGCTCGTTTCAACTTGAAAATGCAGTCATTTTTCCTGCGGGACGAACTGGATACATTAACAACGTCTTAATAAACTTCCATGAAAGAATTTTGGTCAATTCGTTTTGGGAATTCCGGATCACAAAAATTCCATGGACAATAGCACAAGAAAATAGGCAAAATATGTGTTTACTTGCTTAGGGGCTCGTTTGAACTTAAAAATGCACATATTTTCCCTGCGGAACGAACAGGTCCATATCTAAGGTCATGACGGACATCCATGAAAAAATTTGTCCATTTCGTTTCAAAAATTCTGGATCACAAAAAATTCATGGATTATAACACATGAAAATCGACAAAATCAACGTTTACCTGCTTCGGAGCTCGTTTGAACTTGAAAAAATGTTTTCGTTATTTCCATGGGACAAATTGGATCCATTTCTAAGGTCTTAATGGACGTCTATGAAAAATATTGGTCATTTCATTCGAGAATTTTGGATCACAAAAAGTCCATGAAATATAGCACACGAAAGTCAAAAAAATCCGCATTTACCTACTTTGGGGCTCGTTTGAACTTGAAAATGCCCTAGTTTTTCTCGCAGGATGAACTGGGTCCATTAATAAGGTCTTACCGGACGTCCATGAAAAATTTTAGTCCTTTTGTTTCGGTAATTTCATATCACAAAAAAATCATGGACTATAACACATGTAAATCGATAAAATCTGTGTTTACCACTTTACCTAATTTGGGGCTCGTTTGGACTTGAAAATATGTCGGTTTTCCCACAGGACGAACTAGTCCATTGCTAGGGTCTTAATGAACTTCATGAAAAAATTTTGATCATTTTGTTTAGGGACTATAACACACGAAAATCAGAAAAATTTGTGTTTCTATGTAATTTGGGGTTTGTTTGAACCTGAAAATGTGCATGCTTTCTCCGCGGGACGAATTGGATCCATTGTTAAAGTCTTAATGGGGACGCCCATGAAAAATTTCGATCATTTTATTTTGGGAATTCAAGATCACAAAAATTCATGGAGTATATCACACGAAAATTGACAAAATCTGCTTTATCTGTTTTAATTCTCGTTTGAACTTGAAAATTCACATGTTTTCCCCACGGGATTAATTGGGTCCATTATTAAGATATTAACGGACGTCCATGAAAATTTTGGTCATTTTATTTCAAAAATTTCATATCACAAAAAATTCATGGATCATAACACACGAAAAAAAGAGTAATTTAGGTAATTCTTAAAAAATGATCTATAAATGTGGGAATGGGCGTGAAAAAATGATGTGAGTATATATGGTGGTTCCCAACTCATTGTGGAGGTTCGCATAATTTTTTTGAGAAAACAGTTTGGGTGCTCTAGAGCTTCAAATCTATGGGCTATAACATACGAGAAATCAAGGAATTTTGGTATATACTAAAAAGGGGCCTGTAAATGCAAAAATTGGCATAAAAATGTGGTAACCTAATTCATTACGTAAGTTCTCATAAAGTTTTTTGAAAAAAAAAATTAAGGTGTTCCGAGGCGCTAGATCCATTGGTTAATGCACAAAAAAAAATAAAAAACCTATGTAATTCTTAAAGATTAGCTTGTAAATGTGAAAATATGACTTATCATACAGTGGTAATATACATATATTTCCAATTCATTTATGGAGGTCCTCATAAAGATTTTTCCAAAATAAAATTGAATGCTCATAGATACCAGATCCTTGGGCTAATATATACAAAAAAAAAAGGCTTCTAAATTCCTAAAAATTGGCTTATAAACGTGAAAATATGCCTAAAACAGTGGGACTGTACATAGTGCTTGCTTCCTTGATTCATTACGGAGGTGTTCATAAAGTTTTTTCAAAAAAAATTAAGGTGCTCCGAAGTTTCATATCCATGAGCTAACACACAAAAAAAAAATAATAAAGTCTCGTAATTCCTAAAAGTTAGCTTGTAAATGTTAAAATGCTTAGAACGGTAAGACTGTACGTAACGTTTTCCCAGCTCATGATGGAGGTCCTCATAGAGTTTTTTCAAAAGAAAAATTGGGTGCTCCGAGGCTTCAGATCCATGGGTTAATACACAAGAAAAACCAAGAAAGTCACGTAATTCCTAAAAGTTTTTTTGTAAATTCCAAAATATGCCTGAAATAAATGGTGGGACTATACCCAATATTTCTCAACTCAATATGGAGGTCCTAATATATATCTTTAAGAAATAAATTGTGAGTGCTTAATGCGCTAGATCCATGGGCTAATAATACACACGAAAAACTAAAAATATCGCATAATTTCTAAAAGTGGCTTGTAAATGTGAAAATATATCGAAAAAATAGTGGGACTG
Source organism: Solanum habrochaites (assembly GCA_027704765.1). Classification (NCBI taxonomy): domain Eukaryota; kingdom Viridiplantae; phylum Streptophyta; class Magnoliopsida; order Solanales; family Solanaceae; genus Solanum; species Solanum habrochaites. The sequence continues at coordinate 2,495,525 of JAKWJA010002500.1, read as the reverse complement.
TACGTAACGCTTCCTCAACTCATTACAAAGGTTATACTCTGAAGCTCCAGATTCATGGTTCAAAAAGGAAAACGTCGACATTTTGAAGTTCAAAATGAGGTCTGAAACACTAATATGGATTTTTCAATTTTTTGTGTGTTATAGTCTACGAATTTTGGGTGACATGTGCGCACGACGGTTTTTGTTTGAAATTTTTTGTGGATATCTGTGACTATCTATTTAATGGTGTGTATTGGTTCACAGGGCAAACATCGGCACTTTCAAGTTCAAACAAGGAATGAAACGAGAAATAAAGATTTCTCCATTCTTCATGTGTAATAGTCCATAAATTTTGGGTGATATGTGAGCCCAGCGATTTTTTGGCTGAAATTTTTTGTAGATATCATGACGACCTTTTAAATGGCGTGCATTGGTTCGGAGGGGCAAACGTCGATATTTTCTAGTTCAAACGAGGCCCAATATGAAAAATAAGATTTTTTTTTTATTTTCATATGTTATAATCTGTTTGGGTGATATGTGCCGCTGGTGTTTTTTTTTTTTTACCAAAACCCACACACGAATAAGAAAATCGTTTGATTATTGTTGAGTATTCCCTAAATGCTAAAAATAAGGGGTAGATCACCAAAAAGTTCATATACTAACACAAAAAAAAATATTAGAAAATCGTCTAATTCCTGTTGAGTGCCCCAAATGCTAAAAAAAGTGGTGTGGATCATGGTGAGGCTATGGGTAATGTTCCCCTAGGTCATTAAGGAATACAGAGGGTCCTGTAAAGTTTTTGCAAAAAAGAATTGCCTAAAATTCATATCACCAAGAAGATCATGTACTAACACAGAAAAACGGAAAAAATCATCTAATTTACGAAAAATTCTAAAAATGTGATGTAGATCATGTAGAGGCTATAAGTATCATTCACTCGGTCATTCATTCTTTCAATATTTATGAACTAATACACACAGAAAACTAAGAAGATTTTAAGTTGTTATCCCATAGTCCTGAAATGTTAAGAAAGTGGTCATTATGGATGCTAGCAAAATATTTGGATGCTATAAAATCCGATTAATCATATTTCCAAAAATTTATAGGTTAATACACATAAATAAAATTGATATAACCCTAAATTACTGTTTTGTGATCCTAAAATGCAAAAAAAAAAAAAAGGTGGTGAGAATATTATAGAGGTTGTGGCATTCGTTCACTAGGTCCTTCCAGATGTTGATACAAAATTTGGGGCAAAAAGATCCAATAAGTTATATTTTCAAAAAATTCATCGACTAATACATATGATTTTTTTTAAAAAAAAAAATGGCTATACGCATCCTCTACTAGGTCATTACGAATGTTATCAAAATTCACTAAGTCATTACAAGGTCAAATAAAGTTGATCAATCAAAAAATTCAAAAACTAATACAAATTAAAAGAAGGTAAGGAATACAACAAAATATCATATACATAAACTTAAAAGTGCACAAATTTTAACCAACTTACCTCCTCTTTTAACTCAACATATATAAAATGTTAAAATGTTTCTCTATAAAGTCTTATGCGTTGTGAATCTGAATTAAACACAGAGTTAATCGTTTCGTACCAATTTATTACTCTCTTTGTCTATTTTTATTTATCATGTTACGCTTTTCGAAAGTCAATTTGACTAATTTTTAAAGTTAAGTTAGATTACATTAATTCGATATTTTTTATCAGAAATTTAGATATTCAAAAGCTATATGAAAAGTACCATAAATTGCGATTTTTTCCATATAAATATGATGAAAAAATACATCTTAAAATGTTAGCCAAAGTTTTTATAGTTTGACTTTTAGAATAGAAACCATGACAATTAAACATGGACGGAGGTAGTAGAACATTATCAAATAATCACAACTTTACTACTCCCTCCTTTTCAAAAAGAATGATCTCTTTCTCTTTTTGGTAATATTTTAATTTCAGCTTTCCATGCGGCATGTGGCCAAAAGATAAAGGGCAATTTTGTACATTTGACATCACTTTAATTTAGGACCATAAAATTCAAAAATCTTCTTTATACTCTTAAATTTCGTGTCAAGTCAAACCAGGTCATTCTTTATGAAACTGAAGGAGTATTTCAAATACCAGATGAACAAACATAAAAATAAGTTAAAAAGGAATTAATTGCCATGTAAACATACACAAATCATATTAGATACAATTAAAGAAAGTCACAAATTTAACCTCTCTTAACAGGATCAAAGTTGGAGACACCAACAATAGCACCAATAATAGCACCAAGCACAACTCCACCAGACACAATGCTAAGCAAGAAGTTCTTGAGTGATGGTGACAAACCCTCAGCAGCTTGTGCTACATCAGGTACAACCATTGATGCTGTGAGTACACCTGTTGTCAACCCTACCATTGCTTTTTCCTTAATTGAAGATGCCTTGATGACTACAAACTTTTTTGAAGTTGTAATTTGTTTTGAAGGCTTAATTGGTAATGGCTTGAAAAAAGCTTCAACAATTGGTTGCTTGTTTTGAGTTGTGTAAGTTAGTGGCATTGCCATTGAAACTATTGAAGAAGTGGTCATTTCTTTTGCCTTTTTGCTATCAAGAATTATAAAAAACAAAAGTTAAAGAAAGTGGTGGTACATTGTTCATCAATCTTCTTTATTTTTGATTGTTTCTAATTCTACCACCTCTTGCTTTTTCCTATCGCTTAGGTTTCCCTTTCCCTTGATGTTAACTGTGTTTCTCTGGCACTTCTGTTTTTAGTGTGTTTTCCTTGCTTTGTTTGTCTGGGGTGCGTTTTTCTTTTTTCTGAACCGCTTTTCTCGTTTGGTTTTCCGTACGCTTCTGTCCTCACTCATGTTTTCCGATCACGGGTTTGAAGACGCCCGGTATTCGCCTCTTTTTGTGTCTCGCCTCTGTCTTAACTGTTCGCCCCGGCTTCGTTTCTGCTCTTTTTTAGGCGTGTTTTGGGGTGTGCCCGGCTGTTTTTTTCCTGGAGGTGGGTAGGGTTGTGCTTATTGTCTGGGTAGTCCGGTTAACTCGCGTTTTTTGGTGCGCTTTTTCATCCGGGATACTGTGGTGTTTCCGTTAAGTGATAAGGGTATCATACCATTACTTTTCCCAGGCGCGCCTCCTCTCACTGCGTTGATCGTCCTCGTTGGATGGCCGCTGCTTGGCCCTCCTGTTTATGTAACGCATTGTCTCTATCCCCCTTCTTCATCTCCTTGTTTGTTGGCATCTTTTCTTCTCCTGAATTTCCCATTTGTGCACCAAGATGACTTTTTTTTTTTCCCTTCTCTTTCCTGGCTTTGTTTCTTTCTCTAACCGTCCCCATTTTAAAGTCCACAACCTGCTCCCCTTTTCTATATCTCCTGCATTACGGTACTTTGCCCAGTATCTTCTATCTTTCCCCCTGCGGTGCGTGTTAGTTCTCCCTTTTTCCTGGGAATTTTCTGTTTTTGATTGCCTTTGGTGGGTGCTCGGTGTGGGTTCCCGGTCACCCTTTATCTTGCAATCTGCGCCGTGTGCTGTGCCTTTTTTCGTATGTGGGTAAGAGGTTGCCTTCTCATTGCACTTCTAGGCGCGCGTACTCTGGAGTCCCTGTGGGTTGCCCGTTGTTTTTATTCGTTGGGCTTCTGGCTGACTCTGGGTGACTTAATCCCCATCTGCTGGGAGTGCTGTTGGGGCTTGTGCGCTGCGCCGGTTCCTTCCGGTTTTTGGCGTGATGTTGATGGTCACTTGCACGAGTTTGACTTTGCGGAAGACAGCCAGTGGTGGCCCATTGTGCTTTCTTCGTGCAGGGCGGGAGGGTCCGTCTGCGGGCATGGGCCGTTCTTTTCCTTGGCTTCGTATTTTTTCTGGTCCGGGTTGGCCCGGGTCCCGAGATTTACAGGAGGCGGGGGGGGCAGTGCGTAGGGCGTGGATTACCCGGGGGGGGTTGGAGGCGCAGCGGGACGGATTGGGGATGGGGCGCCGCTCCCGTGTGGCGACGCCTCGGTGCTGACGGGAGTGGTCTGCTTCCTTTATCACTTGCAGTCTGATAGTTTCTGACCCGGAGGGGTCATGGCTTGGGGGGCGTACTTCGGGGTGACCCTTGTCGACTGTGGTGATGTTGGGGTGGAGGTGGTGGCATATATGGGGGGTTATGAGTTTCTGGTGGCTCGTTATGGGTGTTAGAGTTTTGTGTGACCCCTGGTATGTCCGCGGCGGGAGTCGACCGCAGTTTAGCGCTGGCATTGGCATGGCGCCTCATTCTTCGCCGCTAGGGTAAAGAGATCACACTCGAATACTCCACAAATTGATGGATTTATTCATGTCAGAGAGTCAAATTAAATCATCATAGTTCGAGAATACCCACTAAAATTGATCCATGGATAAATCATCTTAGAGAATAGAATCAGGGAGGCACAGATTTGTACTCCGAAATACGCCACTAAAACGTCCCTTTAATCATGGATAAATCACTTAGAGAGTATAATCCAGGGAGGAACAGATTTTACTCACGAAATACGCCGACTACAAGCCCTTGAATCATGTAAAAAATCATCTAAGAGTAGAATCAAGTGAGGAATCAGATTTGTACTCACAATCCTGATGAATAAAATCACTTTTTCTTCATATTTTATTGTATGGTTTATTTCTTTTCCATATGTTAATTTGTTGCAAATAAGAACATCTCACAATTTGTAATTATATAAAAGTAAAAATACTAAAAAAAACAAACACTCGTTTTATGTGTCTTGTTTTTTTTGTGAATTTATTTTTAAAATAAAAATGCATCTTTTTATATTTAGAATGAGTTTCTAATCCTACCTTTTGCTTTAGTCTTAATGGCATTTTTACGGAAAGACGTGTTTGAGATCACAAATTTCAAAGTGTTTGGTATGCTAGGAGAGACACAAGTGGGAGTGACCCTCATTGCAGACAAGATGAGAGAGATAAGGTTGAGATTGTCGAACATGTCTAGAGAAGATGCACATATGCCCCGATAAGAAGGTGTGAGAGGTTGACTATGATAAGTGTGAGGAGAAGTAGAGGTAGGTTGAAGAACTCTTGGGAAGAGGTGATCAGGCATGACATGACAGATTAGCAACTCACCGAGGAGAGGTTCTAAAATAGGAGGATATGGAGGTCGAGTAATAGAGTAAAAGGTTAGTAGATAGTTGAGCGATGTCTAATCTCCCTTGCCGGTTTTGATATTATTACACTTCTATCTTATCGTCTGATTTTTATTATTGCATGTTGTTTCATTTGTTTCAATTATCAATCGTTTGTTCTGTTGCTTATGTTGTTTCTCTTCAACATTATTTTCAGCATCTTCTCAATTACTATATTTCTTTTTCATGCTTGAATTTGATATGCTTAATTGAGCTGAAAGTTGATCGGTTCTACCAGCATAAAGTAGAGTAAGGTTGCATATATACCACCCTCTTCAAATTTCACTGGTAGGATTGCACAGGGTATGATATTACTGTTTAAGAGCATCAAATTCAAAAGTATTTTGCATTCTTAAACTTTATGATAAGTTAAACTTAAATACATAAATCAAAGATCTTTTATGAAGATTTAAATTTACACCATAACTTTCACTAAACCACCGTTGATCACAATACAAAAAAAAAAGTTTACGAATTTCTAGATATATACTAAAGTAAGAAGGAAAGAAAAGACTGCGAAAAACATCAGATTTACGTAATGTATTTTGACTTATCCAGCTCGAAAGCATTCATGAGTCACTAGTCCTCAAAGAGAGAGTCGAGAAGTACCATGCATAGTTGACCCGTCCTTTCTTTCAATCAATCTCACCAAGCTAAGATACAACACAACTAAAAAACGATACGATATTTTCACCATTCATTGTAGTTTGACTTGTTTTCTAGATAAGTAACACGCCATATAATTACATTTTAAATGATTTGATAGCGTAAAGATTTTTTACATTAGTGTACATACACTAAAATAAAGGCATTTATATATTTATGAAAAAATTAAAACTAAGATTTAATCACTACCAAGAAGTGTAGTAAGATGGACTAGATTCTCCACAAGTATTATGTTTAAAGTATTATAAGTGGAGAAACATATGATATGGATCACTTCTTTTAACAAGCCATACACATTGCAAATCAAAATCTTAAGAGAGCCTGAAGCGTTATTATAGGCATTTACTATTTCGAATACTAGATGAATAAATCGAAAAATAAGCTAGGGAATTAAATTGGACATGTTAACATAGACAAGACAATACTTGAAAATCAAACAATATATGATATAGATACAATTAATTAAAGAAAAAGGCAAAAAAAAAAAAATTAACCCCTCTTAACAGGATCAAAGTTGGAGACACCAATTATAGCACCAATAATAGCACCAAGCACAACTCCACCAGACACAATGCTAAGTAAGAAGTTCTTAAGTGATGGTGACAAACTCTCAGCAGCTTGTGCTACATCAGGTACAACCATTGATGCTGTGAGTACACCTGTTGTAAGCCCTACAATTGCCTTTTCCTTAATTGAAGAGGCCTTGATGACTACAAACTTTTTTGAATTTGCAATTTGTTTTGAAGGCCTAATTGGCAATGGCTTGAAAAAACCTTCAACAATTATTGGTTGTTTCTTTTGGCTTTTGCAAGTTAGTGGCATTGCCATTGAAACTATTGTTGAAGTAGTCATTTCTTTTGCCTTTTTTGCTCTCAAGAATTACAAAAACAAAAGTTGAAGAAGTGTGGTATTGTTAATATGATGTGATTTTGTATTGAGAGGATAAAAAGAGGGTTTTTAGTGAGAGGTGGAAAATTAAAGCATATTTTGCTTAGTCCTATGTGGCTGGTTCTTATTGGCTATTGGCTATGTGGTGGATAAGGTTATCTTAATGTAAGGTTGACATAATTTTGATGTTGAGAAAACACCTATGGTATATCAAAATTTGGGGACTCCAAAACTTCCTAGTTTGAAGCATATGAGAATGAGGAAATATGGAATATTTATTTTTTGTAATTTAATTATTTGAATGCATTTCTTAGAATTAAAATTATTTCAAAATTTAAACAATGCATGATTGAACTTTTGTATATTTAAGACTATTTAGTTTTTCAGAATATGTATAATTTATCTTTATTTAAATTAAATAAATAAATATACATTTTAAACATAATTAATTAAATATTGTAATCACTAAATATTAGAAAAAAATTTAACTTTCATGTAGTAAAGTGATATTGATGGAGGTGGTAGATAGTGATGATTGTACAATACTGATTAGTCGGTGATTGACATTGGTGGATGGGGTGCCGTAGTAGGTGGTCATGGTTGGTGGAGATTAAGCGGTCGTAATTGGTGGAGGTGGTTGTTAGTAATGATTGATAGTGGTATAGGTAAACTCTAAGGTAATAATTATCTGAGATGATGACTATTAGTAAAGAGTAATTGATAGTAATGATTCAGTCATTTGGTTGTGTGGCGGAAGCTAACAATGGTGGTTGTCAATAGAATTGATTGATCATGTAAGGGTTGATATAGGCATTTGTCCTGTAAATGTTGATAACTATGATATGAAATTAATTTGGTCTCTATTCATAAATAACATTTTTTACTTGAGCTAGAAAGTATCGAATTCAGATAATTTTATCTGAAGTTTGACTTGACAATCTCAAAAATTTAACTTTGACATAGTATTTCACTCATGGTACCTTTATTTTACTTCATTCATTATACGGTCAAAAGAAAAATTAAAACTAGGTACAACTTATTCCTTTTCACTCATGCATTATATTATTTTTGTCTTATAATAGACATGTATAATGAATACATTAAATTCTTTAGCAAAAGAGGTATCATATGAACCCCTTGCTTCAATGTAGCTCCGCCACTCGTATATGGCTGTCCCCTTCATTCTATGTTGACCCCGGCCCGGGCTAGCTTCTTGGGAAGCCCGATCCCACCGCGCTCACTGCCCGGCTGGCCTTCCAGCGGTAGTGGGAATTCTCCCGTTCCCTGGTCAAAGACTTGGTTGGATGCTAGCTCTCCCCCCCCCTAAGAACCGCACGTGCGAGTTCCCCCGCATATGACTCAAGTGGTGAAGGTCCTTTCCTTCGCGCTTGGTAAGCGCTTCGCTGTAGCCAAGCTTACAGCTAGCCTATGCGTACTCCCAAATTAAAATGTAAATATTCATATATTTCTAGCAAAATTATGAATTACCGCCAAGTAGTGAGAATCGCGTATCTCTAGTAAAATTGACATACATATGTTAGGTTTGAGTTGTATAAATGAAAAAAATCATGACATGAACCGCTTTTTTTTTTTTGTGAATCCTAAACATTCCATGAATTAACCGTATAGTAAACTCTTTCGTGCTATCTTAATAGAGCCTATTAAGAGCACTATGACGAGCCTTTACTATTTCGAATACCAAAAAATAAGCTAAATTGAATTAAACATACACAAAATCATACTTGAAAACCAAACAATTATCATTTATATAGAAAGAAAAAACACACAAAATTAACCCCTCTTAACAGGATCAAAATTGGAGACACCAATAATAGCACCAATAATAGCACCAAGCACAACTCCACCAGACACAATGCTAAGCAAGAAGTTCTTGAGTGATGGTGACAAACCCTCACACTTGTGCTAATCAGTCACACAACCCATTGATGCTTGTAGTACACCTGTTGTCAACCTACACTGTTGCCTTTTCCGTCCTTAACTTGAAGATGCCTTGATGACTACAAACTTTTTTGAAGTTGTAATTTGTTTTGAAGGCTTAATTGGTAATGGCTTGAAAAAAGCTTCAACAATTGGTTGTTTGTTTTGAGTTGTGTAAGTTAGTGGCATTGCCATTGAAACTATTGAAGAAGTAGAAGCCATTAATATTATTATTATTTTGCCTTAATTCTTCTTCTTTTGAGTTGTTCTATGTCTCTATATTCTTGTGTTGTTTGTTTGAGAGATATGTATGTTGTGCTTTTGAGAGCCATTAAAGATAAGAGAGGTGGAAAATAGGCAATTGGTTTTGCACATCTCTTCTTTATGTCCTACGTGGGGATTCTTCACTTGTCTATGGTGGATAACCTTATCTCATTGCAATCCCTATCATAAATTTAACCTTGTATACTAGCTATATCAACAGAGGCGGAGTCAGAATTTAAAGTTTATGAGTTTAAAATTCTAGTCCATTTGTTATCTTCTCGTAAGAGCTACATTTTTTGCTCCCTTGATGACTGACCACAATCATGGGATTGAAGGTGAAAAGTGTTTACCATCTAACCAAAGCGCTCTTTAATTCTAGTCATTCTAAGTTATTTATACATATTGAATGAATTTGTTATGTCAAATACAAGATTTCAAACAAAGTTGCTAGGTTTGATTAAACTGTGTATCGAAACTAGTTAGTTATATCCATGTTCATTAGTGTAGTGAAAGTTGTACACGATCAGAGCACCCAAAAGATAAATACAAGTAATTAAACCTTCAAAAATGTGAAGTCTTTAATCTTGTATATTGGTCCTTCGATTATTGATAAACTATATTTTGGTTCAATTGAAGTGTATAAGTGTAATCCATCTACCCCATGAATCTTCATATTGGACCAAAGATCATATAGCTTCAACAATAATCTAAATACGAAAAAGGGTCCAAAAAAAATATCCCTAATGTATTAAAAATGACACCACAAAGTTGCCCTTCTTCCAATTATTAGGCACAAATTGTCCTTAAAGTTAGTTAAATCTCGACATATGTCATCTTATAATTTCATTAAAAAGATGAACAGTTTAAGTGAACGTCATGAAACTCATACTTTTTTCAAGAAGGGTATGGATTAAAGATGTGAAAGATATATTGGTTGAAGCTTTTTTCAAGAAGTTTTCATTTCTTCAAGAACTTCACGAACAATATCAATATCTGAATGAGAAGTCGTAATAAATTGAAAAGTGGTTTTTTTCAGTTTAGGAGCCACCATCATCGTTGTAAACAATGGAGAACAGTAATAAACGTCCACGCAAAAAAAAAATGGATAAACATATTGAAATAGGAAGGGTGAATGCTAGTCGTGGAGTTGACTGACTATCTAAACTTTCACGATTCCTCACTTTGTAACCTCTTACCAGTTCCCCGACTTCCAATTATTTTAATTCATTTTTTGTAAAAAGAAAAGTGAAACAAAAAGGGAGTATATTACATCAAGATGGGACAGAGAATTATTATAATATATTTACCTAAAATACATAACAACCCACCAAAAGATAAGCTTCACAAAGTCAATTAAAATCAAATTATCCATCAAACTTCCGGTACTTAAAAAATGACAAAATAGGAGCTATAAAATCAACTTTGCTTGAAAAGTGACAGAAATATTCCTTCATTATAGTCCTTTGATTCCACGGCTTCATAATTAATAGTAATTCACAATTTTTTTCCTCTATAAAAGTTAAAACATCAAACAAATAAAATCAAATTTCTTCATCGTAAGAATTTAAGTTATATACATTAACAGTGTGTTAAAATATTTACACAATCATATCACTTATACTTATATAGATAAATCCTTTATGCACATTAACTAACAGGTAATCTAGTAAGGATGGTATGTAACCTATTAGCACAAGCTGAATTCCACAAAAGTAGAAGAAAATAACATTATTATTAATATTAGGGATAAGGCATAAGTATCCCCTAGACTCTGATTGAAATCTCATAAACGCACTTTAACTAAACTAAGGTCCTATTATCGTCTGAACTTATTCATTTTTGTAATTTAATACACCTTTTATCTTACATGGGTGTCTCCACGCAATTGAGGCATGTGAGAGATATTTGGATGTCACGTAAGCCAAAAAGGGGCAGAAAAGAACAAAAAAATGGGTTCGGGAGATAATAGAACCTTAGTTTAGTTAAGGTGTGTTTCTGGAATTTCGGTCACAATCTATGGAGATACATTTACCTTTTACCTTAATATTATCCATGTAAATAACACTCCCTCCATGCAAATACAAGTATCTATGACTTGTTTTAGACGACAAGTACTAAAAATACACGAGGGGTAACAGCATTTAACTTCCTATACTATAAGATCACTTGAAAAAATAACTAAAACTGCCCATAAGAAGTAGAGAACTACTAAGCTGATAAATTAGACAGGTTAAAATGCACATATAGTACTTTTTTTTTCTACCTCTAGTGTAATATAAGTTAAATTTGTAGTAATATTATACTACTTTACTTGGTTATATATACCACTAAGTGGTGAATCAAATCTATCTCCTCATAATATTTGCTTCTCAAACAAAAAGTTTCAACTAATCAACTATGCCAGAAGCTCCTATGCCTTATATTCCTTCATATTCACCTCCAAAACAGTTGAACTTACCGAGTCTGTATTGTGCTCTTATCATTGTAGGAACAGCAGTTTTCCTGCTTGGAATCTACAATTTCATCATAACTCGATGGTGCAACGAAAATAACCACACGAATCAGTCTCTTGAACAAAACACTGTCCATGTTCCTAATAACCTTAACGCGAACATAGTGTCCAGTTTCAGGTACACGAAAGGAGAAGTTGGAGGAAATCAACAGGAGAAGAATGGTGATTATGAGTGTGCTGTGTGTTTATCGGTTTTTGAAGAAGGGGAGGAAGTGAAGCAACTTCCAATATGTAGACATTATTTTCATGCTTCTTGCATTGATATGTGGCTTTGTTCTCATTTGGATTGCCCTTTGTGTCGTTCTCCGGTGGAGCCACTAGTGCTTCACCGGAATAGTTTCACAGGGCAAGAGGAAAGTTCTCGAGATGGGTTGATAGTTCAAGACAGTTCAGTTTAGTTCATTTTCTTTCATTTTGTTTTGATTTTTTTTCATAGAGGTATCGTCTTTCATTTCATTTTTGTGTTATAATAGTTTTTGTTTCTAGGAAATACTGGTTTTGCATGAAGATGTTCCTTGATGAGGAGATCCCGGTGAGTGTGGTAATAGAGAAAGATGATAGTTGCAATCTTGGCCTATCCTTGATTAGAGATTTCTCTATAAAAAATATGAATCGAAGTTTCCAAAAATCATTCATGCATTCTAAGGCAATAGTTACTGGATCCTATTTTCAAAAAGTTGATTTAAGTCCAGTGAAAGACAATATTAGCGAGAGACGAGGCGACCCTTCCTCACTTATTAGCTTAGTGGCGAGGTAATCTTCAAAGGCAACAAAGGCAAAAGGCAAAAAAGGTGTCGCCTTGCGTCACCTTTTTTGTATTTGTTAAAAAAAGAACCAATTTAGAACTTAAAAGTTAAAAGGTAATATTAGAATTTTCTTTCCAAATTTGAACAGTTGGACTATTAGACAAAGACTTCGGCTCTAACCAATCGACTCAACTCGACTTCTCCGGCAAATCTAAAGTCCAACCAATACGTATTTCTTCTTCTTTATTACTTCTTCATCTGTTTATTTTTCTTTCTTCTGCAGACTTGAGAGTAACTAAAACCTCTCTTTTTTCCTCATTTTTGACTTATTTTGTTTTTTCCTCATTCAAGTTCTTTTAACTTCTTAACTTTTATTTGTTTTTTCCTCATTCAAGTTCTTTTTTTGACTTTTAGAATGTACTATCTACTTCCAGTTTTTGAATTGAATTTGCTAATATTTATTTCAGATTTTGATTTTTATATATGTAATTTAATTTATTTTATTTTTTTTAATTAATTGACACCGCACTTCAAAAAACTGAGTGCCTTGCCACTCACCCCGAACCCATGTCACCTTGTTATCCAAAACACTGCACCCATGACTTAATAGTCAATGAAGTGAGTTAAAAATAATGAGGTTTCAAGTTCAAATTCCCAAAGACAAAAACATACCCAAACATCAGGTTATAGAAAAAGATGACAGGAAATGCATGCTTGTATTCTATGATGTAAAAAAATGATTACCTATAACAAGTTGTGGCAGGTTTGATTTTTTGGAATATAATACTAGTATGTTACCTTCTCAAAAAAAAAAGGAATAAATAGAAAGCATAGGGCATGCTATGTTTTGCAAATTGCAATGACAGACACACTGTCTGATCACGAACTCCAGAATTTTCACAAATATTACAAGAACATATAAAGTTTCCAATTCATTCTACAAACAAATTTACATTTTCCTCAAATTGTCTAACCTTGCTTGCAGATCACTGTCTATCCCACCATCATCATTGTCAGTTGCCTCAGCTTGTGCAACCTTGCCTTTCGCTGCTGGAGCAGCCACCGCGGAAGAAGGAGCATTGACAAGCTGCCATGGATTCAAGGACCAAAAGTAATTAGAGCATTGCAAACATATCATATACATACAAATAGGCCGTAACGAAAGAGTGGTAAAATACCTCATTGTTGATATTAATTCCAATTTCATCAAGGACCTGGCTCACCAACTCTTCAGTTTCTTCTTCTTCCTCATCCCCTTCCAAAGCATCATCAATGGCATCTCCCATCACCTCACTCACCATTTCCATCTTTTCATTTTGCATCTCAAATTCTTGCATTATTCTCTGCAATGCCGGCAAATTCATCTGCCTGTTCATCTGTCCCATTGCCTTTGTAACGCCTTTCATTGCTTCACCCATTGCTTGTGTTGATTTCAAAGTCTGATACCAATGATAATATTTGGGTATTTGGAAAGAAAAGAAAAGAGTAAGGAAACAATTGATTTTTCAAGACAACCAAATATATGCAACTAAAAAACATCAACAATGTTAGGAACTCTTAATCAATCATTCACACAACATAAATATTTTTGTCAACCAGTTTGCATATGCCTAAACAGTTTGAATGTGAAGGGAATGAATCATTATCAGGATATATTAGTAGTTTCCTTGCAGCACCAAAAACAGAAGTAGATCCAGGACTTAACCCTTATGTGTTCAATCCTTTAAGATTCTTAGGATTGAACACATTGTATTTTTAAATTATGAGTTCATACCTACTATTTATTGCAATTTTAAACTACTTTTGCACAAAAACTTCTGCTCTACGTTGAAAATAATGAGTTCAGATGAACCCAGTGCCGCTATTTGTCTCCGCAACTGATGGAGAAGCTTCCCAATTTTCCATTAACTGGTGATGGGAACTTACTGTTAAGATTGCAGAGTTTATTCCAGAGGAGGGAAGGAATAAATCAAGGATACTGCTTTGCAAATATTAAGCTTTGTAAACAACAGTCAGATGTACAACAGTGGTTTTATCCTCAATAATGATACACTTCTCAAAAGCAAAACAGTAGCAATAGCAACAACAGCAAGAAAAAACAACGATAATGATGTCCATAACTACCTGAATTCTGAGGGAGACACCTTGAAGTTGGGACTTAAGCTTGTAAAATTTTTCAATCTGATGCCTTGTTCTAATAAGATCTTTCGCCATCACCTTCACAGCTCCCTAGAATCAAAAGAACTTCAAATCACATACGGGCTTAAGTATTGTTGTTAATACTATATATTTCCTTGCACTATCTATAGAATAATACATTACTGAATTCAAGAAACAAAAGTGACGAAAGTACACAGTGCCTTTTCCAAGATTCAATGAAGTTGCACTAACTGCATAATAGATTTTCTGTTCAACTAATTGAACCAAAGTAAAGCTTAACTAGAAAACATAAAAGCTGGTGGTTTTTGGGTTCAACTCTGTGCAATGTTTGATTAACATTAACTACAGTATAGGCCTTCTTCACCACTTCGTTACGAACAGCTAATTTTTAGTAGTAATTCAAGCAACTAATATACTAATAACAGAAGTGCATGATAGGCTCCACCATCATAGAATAACCTACCTCTTAGAAAATCACAGCATGTGTACCGTTGATTTGAAAAAGTAGAGAGGCAAATAAAAAAGATGAAGAAGAAGTACTCTTTACGAAGTGGGGTTTATATCCAGATAGAAGACATACCATCTGTCCTTGCTTTGCACTTTTCTTTATCTCTGCAATTAGTTTCTTCTCTTGTGTTTGTAAGCCCTGTCTCTCCCTTTCTATTTCTCGGATAGATTTATCAAGCATACGCTTGTTTTCACGCAGGAGTTCTACAAATGAAAATAGAACATAAGAAACCAATGCAAGGAAATCCTTCAGAAAAGACTAACAATGATCACATCCCATTAAATTCCAAGGGAACAACATAGAACAGTCGTGAATTGTATATAAGAAACAATAAATGGGTAAATTAGGAAGTAAAATTCATAAAACTGAGAATTAGCAAGAAAAGCTGTAACAGCTCGATTTACCAAGCAAAAGCTGTATTCTAGAGATTTTAAAACTAGTTCGCTATAAAAGAGAAGTGCCATATGAATTTAACAAATATATAAAAAAAAAAATAAGCTGTAACATTACATGCAGAGACTATCAAAAATTTAGGAAAGGTGCATAGATAAATTTAATTTCACAAAGAGAATTAAAAGTTCTCAAATCGCTCCTAAACAGATTGAGTTAATGGTAGTTTTTCCAACAACAACGAACTTCCCACTCGCAGTGTACTAAAATTTTGAGAAGTAATGGATAGAGAAAGGCCTAAGAGATACAAATACCCTGGTAATGTTTCAGCATCAAAAGCAATTGGAAATCAAATTCTTCCTTAACCCCAAGTCCCAAAAAAATGAGATTTTGTTTAGACTTGCAGAAAACAAGTGAGGCATAATAACAATAGGTTCAGATAAGGATGGGCAAAAGAAGGTATTTGTAATTTGTAAAGATAATATTTGAGATCTAAAATCACTCAAGGTAAGAAAAATGTGGAGCTTGCTCTGATAGGTAAGCAGGTAAACCAGACACAAAAATAACACCGAACTAGGTATTAAGTCAATTTCATTAGTAGGAAGTGACTTCCAAGAAAATAGGCAGCATGAGCGCGCGCACACACAGAGACAGAACATGCAATAGAAAAGCACCTGCACTTATCTGTATCAAGTTGGTATTCATTTTCTTTTTCTTTTCTTTTTTTGGGTGTGAACATAGTCTACCATGTGCAGTTGAATAAGACCAAGACCAACACAAAATTTCCATTTAAGTGTTTGAGGTTTAGCAGTAATAAGTATAAACCAGAGCTTTCAAGCTTTGAGCCTTCTTGGCCTTTCGGCTAAGATCAAGTGTAGTATATGTCATTGTCAGTTTAGTATGAGATATATAGGACAACACGCATGATGTCCACTCAATCTTTTACAGAAAGAAACTTTCAACATTAAATTTGAGTAAGCAAATGCTCACAATCAGCAAAATAAAAGAACTCCGACCATTATACAATCTAGCCAATGGAATACGCATAACCAGGAATCATTTGGAGCACAACAATTTCTTCCTCAAATACCATCTGAAGAATGCCAAACCTTAAAAAGACAGGACATTAAGGTGACCAGACGGCCAGACCAAACCTCTTGCCATCACTCTAGCAAAATTTAAACTTAATACATTCTAAATAAGAAACTTCATCACCCAAAATGCATCATTTGTTCTCATCTAAACTCACTAAACAAAAGCATCAAACCGGATAACTAAAACTCACATCAAATAAGAGATTTTACAAAATTATGAGCCAACGGCGTAAAGTCAAAAAACTCATCGATTTTACTATACTTCCCAAAAATTCGAGGTGATCATGTGCCAATTCACATACATCAGGAAACAGGAAATTTTCAAAAAACAATAACTTCATTGAATAAATTAAAACAGAACACTAAAGCAACCACAGCCAAACTTATACCATCACTAGCAAAATTTAAACTTTAAACGTTCTAAATAAAAAGAAAAATTCATTAGCATCATTTTCTTTCCCTAAGCTCACTAATCAAAAAGCATCCAAACCGGCTATACCTAGTTTCTCATCAAATATAAGATTCTGCAATTAAGATCCAGCAGTCCAAAGTCAAATTTATCAATTTTACCATACATACAAACGATTCCAGGTGATCACGTCTCAATTCACAAAGGTTGCTACAGCCAAACATTTGCCATCACTCCAGCAAATTAAACATTTAAACACTCTAAAATTTAATCAAAAAATCATTATCCTAAGTCCACTTATACATCATTTCCTTTCCCAAGCATCACAACCTTATATACCTAATTAATCATCAAATAAGACGGATAAAGAGGGCCTGTCCCAACATCTCACAACCTTAATACTAAGTTAATTCATCAAATAAGAGAATTACAAAGTCAAAACTCATCAATTTCACCATACTTTCCAACAATTCGATGTGATCACATCTCAAATTCACATAGATCGCGAAAACATGAATTTTCAAACCGCAATAAATTCATCAATAATAACAGTAAACAAAACATCAATTCGATCAATATCAAACAGAAATTTCCTGATAAAAAACCGACCTGCCGGAGTTTTTCTCTTGCCGAATAGAAAATTCATCGTAATTAATCGATCGGCGATTGAATTTTCCTCCTCCTACTGAAAAATTGGATTTATTGACGGAAGAAAAAGGGGAAAGTGTGGGGGTTTTGGGTTAACGAATAGTCTTTTATGTACTACGCGGCAATAGTGGTTACCGAATCCATTCTACAACACGGCGAAGTTAGTGCACGAATCCCAAAAAGAAGTTTCCGGTCAGAGATGGGCTTTGTCTAATGGGCCGTGCTATTGGACTCTAACTTTGCAATGAACGGGCTTAGGCCCATTATGAACTTCACAACATCCCATTTTGGATGTATCATTGCATTTTTTATAAAACAAACATAAAAGTCATATTTATATGTTATAGTTATACTTTGTATAATTATGCTTTATAGCAAATATAAATATGTATATTTCGCTATACATATATAAAAAAACAGTTGTACAATTCGTTATACATGTATAAAGAAATCAGTTGTATAATTCGCTATATATATACAAAAGAAAACAGTTGTATACAAAATATCAATGGTTAATGTGTGTATGGATTTTAAACAAGGGAGAAAAGAGAAATCTAAAGAAAATTGGGGCAGGAAAAATCTTTGTATTGTATAATTATAAGTGTATAATAATAAGACAAAGATATAGGGAGTTTACATGTTGGATATACAATTTTCTCTCGCTCTTATATGAACAGAAACACAATTTATACATTTCGTATGTTTAAATCGCGAGAATGCGAGGTGGCGAGCATGATCTGAGAGAGGGGGGAGAGAAGAGAGGAAGTAAATATAGGATATATACAATTTCTCTCACTTATACCTACAACATTGTGTTTGTAAAAAAAGTAAGAGAGAGGAGACAAGCGAGGTGGCGAAGAAAAATTGCGGGAGAGAGACGACTGGCAAACATTTGTTACAGGCAAATTAAACAACATACGATTTTAACATTAATTTTATTTATCAATTTGGCCCTTAGTGTATTTATATATATAGATATATTATATATATATATATAATATAATATATTACTATTATGCGTTTGTCTAATTTCATGTATATGAGTGTTAATAGTGAAAAACTTTTATGTTTAGAAAAATGTGAGTGGTGGAGATGAGAATGTTGATGTGGATATGTGAGCATATAGACGAGATAAGATTAGGAATGAAATTATTTGGGATTAGGCGAAGTGACACTCGTGAATGTTAAGATGTGGGATCTAAGTGAGACTGAGATAGTTTGGACATGTGTAAATAAGAGATTTACAAATGCCCCATTTTAGGTGTGACAGAATGATCGTATTGGTTGTGACGAGAACTTTAGGTTACTAAAGTCATTCCTTGACTAGAGATTGTAGAGGCCGAGGATTATATTAGATAGTTAGACGTAACTAATTCTCTTACTTAGCGTATTATACTTTGTTTGGACTGGTTTTAGGTATGTTTTATATGATTGTATTAATCAACTCCACGTTAAAAAGACATATTACTTTTTTAGTTGTTTAAAGACGAATGATTCATTTCTTTTTTTGATAATATTTTAACTTTGACTTTTCATGTGACATGTTTAAAACCACGAGATTAAAGATCATTTTAGTACATTTGACATAACTTTAATTTAGAATTATAAAATTAAAATATTTCTTTATTTTATAAAAAAAAATTTTAAGTCAAACTATATTATCATTTTTGAAACAGAGAAAGTATGACGGATGAAAAAAAACACCCACTGCAACACAAATTTAGGTAACAGACAAAAAATGAAAGCATTTGGATAATTATTTTGTCGTTTTCCTTACCGTCGTTTTGTGTCCAAAAGCCGCCAAAGCCCACCGGGTTAAAGTCGCCCCAAATTCGCCACGTGTCTTCCTAAAATATGATTCCTCCGCGTGGTGACAACACTTTTTATTATTATTATTATTATATTATTTCACGCTCGATGTTTGATATATTAAATTTATATCGTAAAAAATTCATCTAATAGAGAAATATTTTCTAATTTTAAAAAGTTCATACATAGTCAAATCTATAATCTCATTGATGTATCATATTTTATATTATAATTTGATCGATTTTAATTTATTATCTTATAAAATTTATTTAAGAAAAAAAGTGTTTTCTAATATATATCTTGTTTGGATGGTTGATGTCTATTGTGTTGTATTGTAAGGTTAGCTTAAATATAATATTTATCTCAATTTTTATTTAATTTCTATTGTATTAAATTGTTTAAATTCATCATTAGCTAATAACAAAAAAATTCATTTTATGTAGTGATCAATTTTGTGTGATTGTATCATTATATATCTTAATATTTTCTTTTCATTTTGTTTTAATTTATTATTTAATAATCATATATCATCTTATTGTGTTACAGTAGACAATCCTTACCTCTTGAAAATGATATGAATTAGAAGCTCTACTTTGTATTCGACTTTTTTTTGTCATTATTTCAAATATAAATGTATAACACTATGCAATAACAAAAAATAATTTCAATCTATCTAAACACTATTATAATATATTAATACATATGAAATAATACGCGAAAACTATATTAAAAAAAAATAACAGTATTTTATATCCATTTTGAGATTCTTACTAATTTAAATTTAAATCATATAAGATTTATTATTTTTTTTTTAAAAAAAAAGAGTCCATTAATTGCCTCAGCCATTTGGAACATACTTATTATGTTTAAGAATAATATTTTGGTAAAATAAGTTATTTTAAAACCAAGTTTTAAATTGAATAGTCCTCTAGAGAAGATATATTTTTATTATTTAATTATATTCTCAACAATATTTTTTACGTGTGAAGTTGATTTTTTTATATTTAAGTATATATAGAGAAATTATTTTTTATATGAGTCATAATAAGATCTAATTTCAAAAACTCTACCTAATTTGATATTTTATTAAAACGTGTGATTATTTTATTTAAAAATTTAAATTATCAAAGAAAAATGCATAATTCATTATTTAAATATATTTTCATTATTTAATATATTCTTAACGATTTTAATAATTCTTTTCTTTTTAAAACGAACAAGTTTTCTGATGATTTTCTCATATTCTTCGCTTCCTCTCAAAATTTGGAAAGACATAAATTTTTAAGATGTTTTATTTTTAATTTAATTATTTCTCGTAAATTTTGAATATAAATTTATATTAAAAAATGTTTTATTTTTCATTTAAATTATTTCTCGTAAATTTAGAACAGTGAATTTATAGAAAAAAATTTCTATAGGGATTCAAACTTGAGCACTATATAAATTTTGAACAGATATTTACCATTACGTTATAAATCTCCACCTATTTTAAAAATATTCAAAATACGATATGTGTCAATATAAACTAAAACTCGACAGGTCAACTAAACACACTCACATATAACTCTTCCCCACAATTGGATGTGAAAAGTCATTTTGACTACCTCAATCTCAATGAACTTCAAGAAATAACTTTTCTCAAACAATTAAACTTTATTCGTTAAATTATCCTAATCATACTACTTTTTCTGTTTCACAAAGAATGATCTATTTTGACTTGGCACGGAGATAAAGAGTATAAAGAAAACTTTTGAATCTCGTGGTCCTAAATTAAAGTTATGTCAAATTTACAAAATTGCTCTTTGATCTTGTGACGTTAAACATGCCACGTGAAAAGTTGTTACCAAAAAAAGAAAGAGTTATCAAAAAATACTAAAAAGGACAGGAAGTCATTCTTTTTTAAACGAAGGAAATACTAGTTATCATTATCGTTGTTGGTGAGGTAAAAGTTTAGTAGTGAAACTAAAGTTATTAATAAGGAATTTAAATTTTTTTAAAATTAAATATATAGACTAATCAAAAAATTTAATATTTATTACATACACGTAAAAAATATAATAATATATAAATTAATATTAATATTTTTTATCGAAAAGTTCGAATAGGGAGCTATTTTACTAGAGTTACAGCGGAGTGTACAGAGTTGATGATGACAGCCAAAGTAAATTAATTTTTGTTTTATTAAAGTGGGACCCAATCAAGAAGAAGAAGAAGCATTGAAGGATGATAAAGTACTAAAGACAAAATTTATAAAAAAAAAATTACTATATTAAAATAGTTTGAATATTGATGTTGGTGATGCCATTAATGTGTTAACTTAATATTTTTTAATATTAATTTTTATTATAATTTAGATTTTTTTCTATAATATACTCCCTTAAATTACAATTTCTTTCCTTATTTTTTCAATGACAAGTCTTTGTTAATTGCAATAAAAAAAATCATTACAAAACATCTCTACCCCTTTTCATAGGTTGATTTATTCTTATCGTTGATTAGCTTCGCGAAATTATTTTATCACGAGATAAAAGGTAATCTGATTTAGATGCTATAATCATTTTTGATTGATATAGTTTCATTCGCTGTTTGAATAAGAATGGAGCGCATAGAGGAGTAAATGACTATCCACGATCTGATTTTTAGAATTCAAAAAATCCAAAAATTGAATTTCAATTTTAAGAATAAAATATCTTTAGTAAAAATAACTTACATTTAATTTTATTTTTCAACAACAACATTAATAATAGTAATATATTTAATATAATATACAAATAAGATTTGAGAAGAGTGAAATTTTAAAGTACATTAATAGTTTACATCATATTTCTATATTTTTAAAATAATTTTTTTTAAATTATTTCTAATACACCCTTGACTCTGTCTTTTAAATACAAATAAAGATTTAACATTTCAACTTTATGCTACATTATATGTTTTTTTGAAGAAAAAAAGATTCTTGAATTGTAAAAGTATAAAAATAAGAAGGAAGTTGAAAAGCCCCAAAGATTTTTTATTTTTTTTTTAAATCTAGTTTGGTTTAAAATTAAATGCAGAGAACAAAAGTAAATTGTTGTCAAATGTTTGAAGTCCCAAAGTAGAAAAAGTAAAATTAAATTAAAGTAGAAAAAAAATTAATTGTTAATTAATCATCTAACTGTACTGTGTATACATCATAGCCAGCAAGAAGATGCACAGAGATTCTTATGCCATTTCTTACAAGGCAAAAAAAAAAAAAAGATTTCTTTTTAGAGAGAGAAGAGAGAAGAGAGAGAGAGAGAGTTTCAAGGAAGGAGACATGCTTGATTTCATACCAACAAGCAACACTTGTGTTTATTTCTTTTCTTAACTTTAGTGGATTCCACAGGTCCTTCTCTAAATCCATTCACTTTTTTTTTCTTTCATTTTTTTTTAATGTTTTTTCATGTTTAAGTATTGGATTTATTTATGTGTTTTTGCCCAATAGTTTTTTTCTTCTTTTTTTTTTGTTTGGTTGTTTTATTTTGTTTTTGATTTCTAAATTTCTCTTCTTTGGGTATTGTGTATTGGTTAAGATAAAGAATGTTCTACATAGTGAAAATCTTGAAATGCATGTGGACTTTGAAGTCAAAGATGTGTTTTTTCAAAGATGGTTGTGTATATGAATATGAGGAATAATGAGTAAAGGTGGCAATCTTTATTGGTTTCTTGTAATAGTTCATTTTGCTATTGATCTCTCAAATTTCCCTCTGTGGGATATTGCGTGTATGTACTGGTTTGGCTAGATAAAGAATGTTCTACATAGTGAAAATCTTGAAATGCATGTGGACTTTAAAGTCAAAGATGTGCTTTTTAAGATGATTTTGTTTATTGATAAGAGGAATTATGAGTAAAGTTGTAATCTTTATTGGTTTTATTCTTGTAATTAAATAGTTTCATTTTGCTATTGATCTCTAAATTTCCCTTTTTGGATATTGTGTATGTACTGGTTTGGTTAGATAAAGAATGTTCTACATAGTGAAAATCTTGAAATGCATGTGGACTTTAAAGTCAAAGATGTGTTTTTAAGATGGTTTTGTATATGAATAAGAGGAATAATGAGTAAAGTTGTAATCTTTATTGGTTTTCTTCTTGTAATAGTTTCATTTTGCTATTGATCTCTAAATTTCCCTTGTTGGATATTGTGTATGTACTGGTTTGGCTAGATAAAGAATGTTCTACATAGTGAAAATCTTGAAATGCATGTGGACTTTAAAGTCAAAGATGTGCTTTTTAAGATGATTTTGTTTATTGATAAGAGGAATTATGAGTAAAGTTGTAATCTTTATTGGTTTTCTTCTTGTAATAGTTTCATTTTGCTATTGATCTCTAAATTTCCCTTTTTGGATATTGTGTATGTACTGGTTTGGTTAGATAAAGAATGTTCTACATAGTGAAAATCTTGAAATGCATGTGGACTTTAAAGTCAAAGATGTGTTTTTAAGATGGTTTTGTATATGAATAAGAGGAATAATGAGTAAAGTTGTAATCTTTATTGGTTTTCTTCTTGTAATAGTTTCGTTGATATTGATCTCTAAATTCCCTTGATTGATATGGTATTGTAAAAACCTGGTTTGTAGATAAAGAATGTTCTAATAGTGAAAATCTGGAATGAAGTGGACTTTCTAAAGCAAAGATGAGTTTTTTAAGATGGTTTTGAGTATTGATAAGTGGAATAGTGAGTGAAAGTTGTATACCTTATTGGTTTTTTTCTTTTCTAATAATGACATTTTTTGCTATCTGATCTCTAAAATTCCTTTGGGGTGTGTGTTGTACTGGTTTGGTTGCATAAAGAATGTTCTACATAGTGAAAATCTTGAATGCATGTGGACTTTAAAGTCAAATGTGTGTTTTTTTAGATGGTTTTGCATATGAATAAGGGGAATAATGAGTAAAGTTGCAATCTTTATGGGTTTTCTTCTCCTAATAGTTTCATTTTGGTATTGATCTCTAAATTTTCTTTTTGGGTATATTTACTGTTTTGGTTAGATAAAGAATGTTCTACATACAGTGGAATTCTTGAATGCATGTGTCCGTTTTAAGTCAAAGATATGTGTATTTAAGATGTTTTTGCATATTGATTTGGGAAAAATGAGTAAAGTTGCAATCTTTATTGCTTTTCTGTATATTTTCTGTTTATGGGTTGTGATAGGAAACTAGGTTTTTTATTGTTATATCCATGGATATTCTGTTGATGATAGTAACATTTGCAGAGTGGGGTTCTTGATGTAATAAAGATCTGCATAATTGGTTGATTCTTTCTTGATCTTTTGTTCTATATATTTAGCATTATTGGTAAATTTGCTGCGATGTGACCTGAAGGTCACGGGTTTGAGCTGTGAAAACAACCTCTGTAGAACTGCATGTAAGGCTGTGTCCAATATGCTCTTATGATCTGGTCCTTCCCGGACCCTACATATAGCAGGAGCTTAGTGCACTGGGTGGATTTTCTATGTGCATGCCCAATAGTTTTCTTCTTCTTAAAGTTTCATTTTGCTATTGATCTCTAAATTTCCCTTCTGGGGTATAACAATATTCTACAGAGTGAGTCTTGAGTGCATGTGGAGTTTAAAGTAAAAAATGTCTTTATAAGATGGTTATGCATATTGATAAGGGGAATAATGAGTAAAGTTCATATCCTTGTGGGTTTTCTGCATATTTTTTGTTTATGGGTTGTCATAGGAGGATGTGTTTTTTCTTCTAATATCCATGGAAGTTCTTTTGATGATAGTAATATTTGGAGAGTGGTGTTTTTGATGTAATAAACATTTAAATATTTGGTTGAATGTTTCTTGATCTTGTGTTCCAGGTTCTGATCTAGTGTTTTTCGCCTTATCTTTTTGAAGAGTTTGCTGGCTATGTTGCTCGGACTCTTCAAAAATATAGACGGATGCATGTGGGATACTCCTAAAATAGTGTATTTTTGGAGAATCCGAGCAACATGGTTTTCTTGTGATGTATGACTTGGTATTTTGATCAAGTAATCTTCGGGATATAAGATTATCATTATGTTAGAGCAAGATGCATGTGGTTTTTTGTTTTAATTTTCCCATTGGTAATGGTATTTTTGTTCATTTCATTTTAGGTGTTCATTTTTCTATCTGATCAAATCCTGTCCACTCTGGTTTTTTATAGTCATATATATAGGTTAATGGCTCTTGTATTATATATTGATGAACTGCTAGTTACTGCATGTAAACATCAGTCAGAGAATGCTTACCCACAATTCTGCTTCGGAAACTTCTCTTTTGAGGCGAGGTCTATCGAGAACAGCCTCTCTATCCCACAAAGGTAGGGGTAATGTTTGCATTCATCGTACTCTTCCCAAATTCCACTTATGGAACTACATTGGGTATGTTGTTGTTGTTGTTACCGCATAAGCCTGTCTGTCCTTGTGTATTTTATCACCTTATGGGAGTTTGTGTTTCAGTTCTTCACAGCATTCTCAATACACCTCACATTCTTTTCTCAGTGTCCTTTTGCACATGCCATTGAGTTGTTTTGATGACTAAGATTTTGTTGATGTTGTTGTTGTTTCATTTTTCATATATGCTATGTGATGCTTCCTCTAGTAGTTGTTATATTTCTTTATTTCTGTATGTTCTTTGATATAAATTACCGAGCCGGGGATCTTTCGAAGACAACCTTTCTATCTCCGTTAGGTAGGGGTAAGGTCTGCGTACATTCTATCCCTCCCTAGACCCCACCTTGTGGGACTACGTTGGGTATGTTGTTGTTTGCTTTGAATAGCTAATCATGGTGAGTTCCAATGAACAAGAAACTTCACATAATAATTGGAAAATTGGTCTCAGAAGTGGAATTTCCATCTCCTTGCTGCCAGGAGATATGAAGTCTTTGGATCCTGACTTACAAGGCGAGACATTGCGGTTGACACATACAACTCTTAACTCTCAAGACGAAATGACTGCCTCAGGGAAAACAAATTCTCAAGATCAATGTGCTTCCTCAGGATATGGTACAGATACTTGATAGTTTTCTTCTGTCCATTTGGCTAGTTTTTTTTTCCCGATACATAAATAGATTGTCTTTCACAACAAGCTTTAGTTTTTTTACTTGATGAAGTTCTTTTGCTGATAATGATTGATCATCTTACATCTTACTTCTGATTTTCCAGTTCATGATGAAAGATATGGAAGAGATATGCAGGTTCAAATAAAGCCTGCTCTTTTTTCTTTGCAAAATGAAGTGGCCAATTCAACTGTATGTTGTCTCCTTTTTAGAGATTTTTGCCTTAGCTTTTGGCATAATCTTATTTATCGTTTTCTCACGTTGCAGGGTTTATCTGCTTTTGGCTACTCTGATCCCTATATCAGTGGCTTATATACTGCTTATGGACCTCAGCCTTATGTGAGTAATCTGCTTTGGTTTTTGTCTCTTGTATGTACTCCGTTCGTCCTAAAATAAGTGTCACTTTAGCTCATTTCACGTCTGTTAAGAAAAATAATGGGTAGTTTGCTAAAGTGACACTTTGGGACGGAGGGAATACTTGATTGCAAAAGTTTATAACAATGAGCAGAATTCTGTCATTCTAGTTGTAGCTGCTGTAAGTTTGCAAAGGAGATGTATAATGGTATCACATACCGACTCCTAATTATCTCGTAAATGTTCTAAGTTTGATATTTGGTCAATGCAGCCTCAAATGATGGGCATAGCACCTACCCGTGTCCCACTCCCCGTTGATATGGCAGAGGATGGACCAATCTATGTTAATGCAAAACAGTACCATGGGATCCTAAGGCGGAGACAGATACGTGCAAAGCTTGAGGCTCAGAACAAACTTGTCAAAAATAGAAAGGTAAATTTGGGTACTTATTGCTCTTCTGCACCTTTAGTAGGTTGTTAATCTCAATTCTCTGTCTTAATTCATTCAATGGCAATCAATTTGCTGCTATCTTCTCTCATTCATTTGTATTTAGGAATAATCGATACATGATCAGGCATTATTCTGTTAAGTGCTCAGTGTTACTGTATAAGTCATGATTCCCTAAGTCTCTAGTTACTGTATTCCTGCTTCATTCTTTAGAGAATAGCATCTACTCTTGTATTCTGGTATGAAAAGTTTCATCGTAATGATCAATATAGCAGAAGAAACATGCAAGTAGGTTGGTTATAGAGATCTAGTGGCTTTGCATTTCCGAGTTTTTGGGCTAACATTATGTGCTACTCGAGCTGGTCTGTAATGCCAGTAAACAAAAGGACCATGTGCACAGAAGCAAATCAATTAGGAGGACTACTAATAGAAAGTCTAGGGTTGTGTACTTACACTTCTATCATTCTTCAAGATGAATTTTGAGCTTATTCGTCTGGTCAATTTTTTGCGTGCAGCCATATCTTCATGAGTCACGACATCTTCATGCAGTCAACAGAGTTAGAGGGTCGGGTGGACGTTTCCTCAGCTCAAAGAAAGTTCATCAATCTGATCCAAATAGTTATCCTACTAACTCAACTTCTTCTCTAGACTCAGTTGAGCATGAAGGTTCAACTTCTGCTTTCTCAAGTGTCCGTCAAGATGTCGTCCACAATGGCATCAACTTCCAGCAGCAGCAGCCTGATCACATGGCCTTCAGTGTATCCTCTCATATGGTTATTACCATGCAAGGCAATGGGACTCAGCAACACGCTCCAGTTGTCCGGTGATTACAAGTTCTTAACTGTCTTAAGACAGTCACCGGCAGGCAATTCATCCTTGGCTTTTACTCTTTTCCCATTATGTCTCTGATTTTTGCAAGTGCCAACTTGTTTCTACTGTTATAATGGTGAATTTGGTCTCCTAGATTTATCGAACCTAGATTGAAGAAAAGAACGTCTTTCGTTCTGTATTAGTTATCTGTTCTGTTGCATGTCTGCACCTAACATGGAATGGTTGTGCAGTGAAGTTGTTAATGATAAACTGAAAAGAAAATGGAACTGGTTTTATGTTGAATGATTCAAGAGGTTCATGTAATGCTAATATGTTTAGTGGTCTTGAACTAGTTAAAGAGCACATGAACATTTTCCATGGACGCATTTTGACTTCTTTCGTGTGTTTATATCATCATGTTTTCCAACACCTGTAATAAATTTTGACTCCGACACTGAATGTGACAAGCATGTAAGAAGACAGCAATGTGATAAAGGAGAAAACTGACCTTAGCATAGTTGCTTAAAATGTAGTACAACAAGAAAAAATAAGATTGTGAGATTTAACTTCACAAGCAAAACTGCTTCTGTCAATCAATACTGAGATGATAATTCAGTTACTGATACAAGTTCATAAGTTCATCCTTGAATTTCGCCTTTAGGGGTTCGCGCTTCAGTTTGAGAGCTGCAGTGACTAATCCGGACTCAGGCGTCCATGGCTCGGGTATCAACTTGATCTTTGCAGGAATCTCAAACTTGTCTAATCTTGCAGCTTTGCCTACCTGCATTTCAGCATAAAACTATAGTTGAAAAACTTCACAACATGCAAATTATTGCCATGGAAATTAAGAGATGAGGCTCATTCACTCTTCAATTATGTCTCCTAGGATGTCCTCTCTTACGATAGTATTGAGTTATCTAGATCGACCTAGCTAGCACCGAGCTGTCATAGGCCAATATAATCTCATAAGTGGGGTCGGAGAGAGATAGAGGGGAGGATGTACGCAAACCTTACCTATACCTTTGTGGGGATAGAAAGAATGTTTCTGTAGACCCTTGTAACTGATAGGCAGATGTACAAAATAAGGGAAAAAGGGGGCTACGTGATACCTAAATCATACTACTAGAAGTACGACAACACTCGACTACCAATAGCTCTTAATCCTCAACCTCATATAACGTCCTATCTAAGGTCATTTCCTGCTCAATAGGGGTCGTGATTGATGATGATTCGGATGAAAAGGAGACAAACCTTTGAGAGTGATTGCTGTACCTCATTGACTGCTTCAACTTTGTTGCACAGATCAGAAAAAGTTCCATGCTCGATGCCATTTTCTTGTGCCCATTTCTCAAGCACCTTTTGTGAAGGAACAACTAGTGCAACACAGTAATTGTGGAAGGGGTCTGCATAGGCCATGATGTTATCCACATAATTGCTTGAGGAAAGTGCAGCCTCAACCTGCAACGAGCATCAACTCGTCATTACAATTGCCATAAATCAAAACTCCGAGTAAAGAAGATTCTTGAATCTTGTGATCTTAAACTGAAGATACGTAGAATGTACCTTTCCAAGTGAGATATACTCCCCGTGCTGAAGTTTAACAATATCTTTCTTTCTATCAATGACTTCGAGGCATCCATCAGGATGAAACCTTCCAATATCACCAGTGTAGAACCAGCGCATCCCTCTCTCATCAACCTGCATTTAAGATATTAACAACATGAACAAGGCTCGCGATATGACCAAATTCAATCCATTTACAAGCAGTAGCTCAGAAGTACCTTGTACACCTCATTAGTTTTATCACCATTGTTGAAGTAACCAGCAGTAACACTGTTCCCACCAACAACTACTTCTCCCCGAGGCATCGGCTTATCAGCAACTGTGTAACCTCCTTCTTCCCAAGAAATAAGCTGTATTGTTCAACACATTACATATTAATAACCAAACACCAGCACTGTCATAAATAAGCGGAAAATTCCTAAACTTATCGAGTTAATAAAGTTTGAAAGGAAGGAACAAAGGGGAACAATTTTCTTTAGTTTCTGGATTAACTAGCTTTTTTCTATTTGTCTATACCTTTATATAGCAACAAGGAACAGGTGGACCAACGCGACCAACAGAAGGATCATCTGACTCGGAAAAGGCTGCTCCTGCAAATGTCTCTGTCAAGCCATATCCTTGACCAATAGGCGCTCTGCAGCAACAACAACTACGCCTCAGTACCCAAACAAGTTGATTATAAAACTCGTAACATTAAACAGTCCATCCAGAGAGAAGTGTCGAAAAAAAGTGTAGAGCATATTCGAAGCAGTTTTCTGATATTTACCCCATACAAATGTTGATAAATCTTTGTGTATCTCCTGATAGAGGAGCACCACCACAAAGCATGAAACGTATATCTCCTCCGAGTACTGATCGTATCTTTTTAAATATCATCACCTCCCATAGTATTTTCTCTAGACCCCATGCTCCAAACCAGCTACCTTCTATAGCAGTCAATCGACGTTTAAAGGCAATATCGAAAAGTTTCTTTGCAGATCCTCCCTTCTCCTCTACCTAGATTAAGAAAAACAGAATCAAGTGATCAGTACTTCATTTGAGGCAAACCTTATAATCCCAACCTAAATATGCACTTAAATCTCAGAAGGTCCAGTTTAAACCTTCTTTATAACACCGTCCTTAACACGATCGAGAATGGCTGGAACTGCTGCCATTAAAGTAGGCTTTAAAGCTGAGGCATCTCCTTTAGTCCCTTTCATGATTTTATTAGATGTATCTGTCAATGTCAGAGCCGAGCCATAACCGATTGAAGCACCAGCAGTCAACATAACAGTCTGCAAAACCAGAATCACTCAGAACTACTTCATTGCTAGATAAAGACAAATAGTCTTGTTTGGTCGAACTTCTAAAATCAACTTACTTTGAAAAGTGCTGTTTGAGCAGCAATTAGTGCGTGGACAAGTTTTACAAAAGTTCTTCGAATTCACTAAGAGCACTAATTTTCTCCCAAAAACTTGGCCAAGCAGATTATAACAGAAACAAACGATGTATAAAGTCTAAAGATTACCTCAGCCGCTAACTCAAAAACATGAGCTAAAGGTAGATACCCCAAATAGACATCGTTGCTGCCAAGTTTTGGAATGACAGTCATAACTGCAGCTGCCGTGGCTACAATGTTGCCATGAGTTATCATGACACCCTAAAACATAACAATAGAGCTTAATCGAGAATCATTCAGCTCTAAGGTAAATATCATATCAGAAAGGAAAATTAAAAGCAGGCTGCATTTTACCTTAGGCATGCCTGTGCTACCACTTGTATACATGATCACCGCGATATCTTTCTTTATAGGCAGTATTGGTTGAATAGGATTACTCTTACCAAGTTTTTCAACTTCGGAGAAAGATGTAATCCTCCAGCTATCAATATCCGTAGAAGTGCTTGAATCTATTGCAGTCTCATCATCTTCAAAGTATATGACATTCGAGATGGTTTTCAGGTTAGAACCGATTGCAGCCAATTTTTTAAGTTGCTTGGCATCACAAATCAATGTGGATGCTTGAGTCTGTCAATGAACACAAGTGAATTCAATTCATTGCATATCAACTAACACCTCGCGTAATCTAGAAGAAAACATATTTAAATCTCCCACCTCGTTTAACGAGTGTACAAGGGCATCATCTCCCAAAGAAGCATAAATAGTAACGACAGTTATATTCTGGCGGAAGCATCCCTGAGAACAATAATTTCAACTATAAAATGTTGTATTCCTGTAGCAATCAGATAACATACAAATACAGAACTACTCCCTCCGTTTTGATTTGTTGTCTGGTTTTGGCTTGATAAGGAGTTTAGGAAAGTGAAGAATTGAAAAGTTGCCAAAAGAGGTAAGAGACTGAAAGTAAAGAAAGCAAATTGAAACGGAGGGAGTAAAGAATTCTCGAATACCTGAAATGCAATGATCCACTCTGCACGAGTTTCAGAGAATATAGCAGCGCGAGTCTCCACATCATGACCTAAATTAACAAGTCCAGATGCAAAGTTGCAAGCCCGATCAAACATTTGCCCATAACTCTCCCAGTGATACTCACTCAAGTGAAGTTTCTCAAACTTCCTTCCATCCTTTGCTGTTACAAAGTCCCTACTAACTAGTTTTCTTGTTCCAAGACAACGTTTACTCGAATGTTTCCTACAAGACTTTTCGAATAAAGCTGTCATAGTCGTAGCCCCTTCCCACGGAACTTCAATCAACTTGGCTGACTTAGCATTCCGCATTGTAATACCTGCCTCTCCACCAGCTTTAACCGGAACTCCTCTCTGTTTCGCCTTTTTCTTCCTCATAAGCACAACGGAGAGGAATAAAGGTACTATAATCGCAATTACAACCGCAGCAACAACCCCAAATGACCCCTGGTCTTTGAAGAAGGAGACATAATAACAACTACTGTCCATTCTCTCAACGACATTCGTATTCGGATTACTTCCTTCAGAACCTTCCATTTTATATGATGTATATCGGATGGTTCTATGCTCACACAAAACTCTTCAAAAGAACAAAGAGATACCTAAGACATAAAACATAATTCAGTACCATAGACCTTGCATGAAGGAGGGATTCATCCTAACCCCCTTCAGCGGAAAATTATATTATATGTACATGGTTAAAATAAGTTTATAGGTATACATAGTAGATGTTGAACCCCTTTCGGCTACCTATTTCTATAGATTTTGAAACCCCTTTTTGAAAATCCTAGCTCCGACTCTGACCATATATATGCAAGGTCAAATTTTCATATGTAAATACAGTAAATGTTAGAACTCCGTTAATGAAAATCTAGCCTCTACCACCGGATGGAACGTGATTAGAACAAAGAGAATCAAACTTTAATATGAATATTACTGTAATTTAAAACTCAAGCAAAATTTGTAACTGGAGTTCTCCCAGACAATGGCAGATCCAGAGTACTGATTCACGAGAACCGAAAGCTTTTTTCTCAAACCTTCTAAATATATATATTAAAATATTTGACCATGAACCCAATTATTATCGTATACAATTAACTTGAAGATATTGCAGAAACTCATAAAACTTCAAATTTTGGATCCGTCTTTGCTCCCAAACCTCTTCATTAATCATTATCCTCGAAATTTTTACTATTTCGAAAATCACCTAATTCCCTTAAAACTATAACATATGCTCGATATAAAGAAATCGCTAGGTGATTTCTTTCCATCTGTCTAAACCTTATCGAACATAGTAATTAAAGCATATCTTCTGTGCCCCACAAAATAGTCATGACACAAAAACAAATCAAATACTACCAAACAAAACATACTCAATGTAATTCAATAAAGGAAAGTGTAGGGAAAATAGTGTATACGCAGATCTTACTCGTTACAGAAAAAAAAACTACACTTAAGTTAGCATCCACTTAATTAACTTCACAACTATAAGTTCAAAACTTATGGATCTACTTTGAACATAATAACTATATAAATGATAATAATCAATGTAAAATACAAAATTCACTTAAATATTTTTTAAAAAAAATTACCTTGAAAAGTTGAGCAATAAGTTATTTTTGTTGGTTTTTGAAGTTTCATTCATGCAATGATGCTAAATGAGGAAAGTTGATGAAAAACTTTTTTCAGTTTCCAGAAGAATTTATAGGGGTAGATTTGTCACAAAACTTTGTATATTTGCATTTCAATACCAATAGTTTTGGGGTATTGCAAATTCACTCCCAAACTTTTTAAGTGTCTTATAATTAGATTTTTTTTTGGGTTTGTATTTGGATTTAATTAGGAAGACGTCCTTTAAAACGTGTGATATAGCTAATCTATAATAATTTAAATATAAGTGATTATTTTTACGGTTTGATGAGAACAATTTTGCCGTTATTCCAAGGTGAAGGATTAAAATGAAATAAGTGAAATTCATCTATTTTTACTTAAAGATTTTATATCAGAATTACGTAACTGGAGTATAGGAAAACACATATTGGAATACCTACTTTAAAAATATAATATCGTGATATAAATTTAATTGAATTTCAATACCAACAGATAACTATAATAGAGAAATTAAATTGATGCCACCTTTGCAATTCTTAGGCCATATTGTCAATATGGGACTAAAGATCCATATCTATATTTTATTTTGAGAAGTGCTGAATGGCTAGAAAATTTATCCAGAATTTGGTTGGAAAATTTAAAGAACTATAATGTTTTTATTTTATTTTAAAATAAACTCATTTTTTTTCTATTTTTTAGGAAAAGATATTAAAGTTAAAAAGATAAAAATATTTTTTAAAAATAAAATTATATAGAAAAAATCTAAATTTTTTGGCTAATTTTTTTTTCTTTTATTTATATATATGCCTTTATATAAAAAGTTGACATTGTATGGTTTTCAATTAGTGAATTTTGAGCTTTCAAAATTTGATTCCAAATAATTTCAATACAATATGGAAATAAACAATGTTGTGTTGGGTGAGTTTCGCAATGCTCCTTTGGTTTATTTTTATTTTTACTTTTATCTACCGTACTATATTATTTAATAATAATTATTTTATCCGTTTATTTTTATTTTTCATATTATATTTTATAAAAATTAATTTGATTAATTTTTAAAGTTAAATTAGATTATATTAATTTGATATTTTAAACAAAAAATTTAGATATGCTAAAATTATATTAAAAACACAATAAATTGCGATTTTTTGCATATTTATACGATGAAAAATACATGCTCTTAAAATATTGTCAAAGTTCTTATAGTTTGACTCTAAAATAGAAATTATGACAAATAATAATGAACGAAAGGAGTATTTATTATTAACTTGACACAATTTTAAAAAAATAATAATAGAGATAATATCATATATTATCCTTTGATTTCGTTAAATTTCATCTTCTAAGAAATATATTAGATGATAAAATTGTATTTAATAGTAAGAGTAAAATAGATATAAAAAAAAATTATCTCTTATTTTTTAAAATTTGACAAATATTAATAGACAATTATTTTTAATTCAGTGGACAACTATTGTTGGACGGAAGAATTATTTATCTAGTTTTGAAAAAATTAAGAGATAATGCCTTTATCTATTTGTGTTTATTTTACTTTTGCTATTTATTGTCAATACATTTTTCGAAGCATATACTCTCCTGTTCACTTTTACTTGTCATTTGCTTTTAAAATAAATTTCAATTTTACTTGTCGTCTTTGATAAATCAAGAAAAAATAATTATCTGTCTTTCATATCTTACCCTTATCATTAGATACTTATTTTCCTAATCATTTTCAAGACTAATACTAAACAATATTTAATAGGAATAGTTTAATAAAATACATATATCAGTAATTATTTTTTTAATGAGTATATCAAATCACATAGTAACAAGTAAAAATGAACGAAGAAAATATACTCAAATGTAATATATTAATATTGCTCTTATACTTATTATTTTTTAAAATATGTGCCAAATTTATTATTTTTTAAATGAGTATTAAAAGCTACCATTTCCCAATTCAATTGTATAATAAATGCAGATGAGGATTACTTGTAATAAATTCATAGTGATATAAATTTTATTTTCCCAAAATAATTATTAGATTGTCTTATATTCTACTTCTAGAAGCGTATATACGTAGTTTACGTTGAATTATGAAGATCGTGAAGCAAATGCGAATAATTTTTGTTAAATATAGATTTATGGATTTCTAACGTTGATTTTAAATTATTAATATATTATGACATAATTTATCGATAGTTCTCTAAATTTGGTACAATGTTCACTTAGATATCTTAATTAAACAATGTTTATTTTACACACCTGATGTAGAATCTCGTTGTGTCATTTTGACATTTCTTAAAATTTAGTCTATGAGTAAAATGTAATTTAATTTTTCATCTTTGGAGCTTTCCATTTTTAATAACACTAAACGTACTTTGCTCGTTAGTCCTGTGAAAGGTATGAATTACTGTCAAAATCACATTTTAATTAGTATCACAACTTATTAAAAAAAATAGATGAGCAATTAATGTATTCAAATAACTTTTTTTTATTGTATGTCAAGTGATTATATAATTTATAATAGATGAACAATCAATATATTCAAATAACTTCTTTATTGTATGTCAAATGATTAGACATTTGATGAACCTACAAATTTTGGTTTGGTAATTAAAATAATAAACTACATTTTTAAGTTATTAGGTCCAAATATATGATTATTAGTATGTGCAAAAAATAAACAAAAATATTAATGTTTCTAATTTAAATGCACAATTAGAAAATTTCTACATATACATTAAGTCCAACGCACATACAATTCTATTTAGCTTTCATTTTCGTAAGTTGGTTCTTAAATAGCATTAAGAAATATTTTTTTCGTTTGAAATTATTTCATGATTTTATTTTTAGAATCAAATTATAAAAACTGTGACTAACATTTTAAGATGTATTTTTTCATTATATTAATATGCAAAAAAAATTTGTAATTAATAGTACTTACTTTTCATTTGTTTTAGAATATCTAATTTTTTTGTTTAAAATATCAAATTAATGTGATCTAATTTACCTTTGAAAATTAATCAAATTACATGACAAATAATTCTGAAGGGAGAGAATAACCCTTTAAATTCAAATTTCAACCCTGACATTAATTTCTACATTAAAGTGATGAATGACTATTTATATCATAACATTTCAAATTCTTCCATTATTAGATTTATAATTACGATTAAAAATAATATAAACGTACTCATTTATTAAGAAAATGATAATTTAATTATTAAAGGGCTTAAGAACCTCAAATTCTATCATTATGTAATGAAAATATTTATATTAAATCAAATTCGAAAATAAGTCAAATATTTTCTTGAGACATCATACCAACATACAAGCATGCAATGGCTGCAACTGTTAAGAGTACTGATAGAATGATAAACTCTTGTCATCAGACACACTTGCAAGCATACAGGACCTAACATCAGTCCTTGATGTTGGTCCAAAAGCCACAGCCCAAACCTGATCTGTATGGTTGGTTAAAGTTTGCGTAGCCGCTCTCATCTTAAGATCCCATAGCCTAACCGTCTTGTCACTTGACCCGTTGACAACTGATTCTTATGTACCATAGCACCAGAGATCCATATCAGGAAGAGATATCAACATCGCAACCCAACTTGCATGACCCGATAAAGACGTGAGCAATGTTTTCCCCTCAGCATCATACATATGCACATGACCATCATCTGATGCTGAGAAGAGTATTCTTGAGTCGTGAAGTGAAGGTGAAAACACGAGAGAACGAACAGGCATGGTATGGCCATCTAAGAAGTGAAGGAACTTGGCACGAGCTACATCAAAAACAGAGATAGTCCCATCAACTGATCCACAAGCAAGAAGCCTACCATCAGGACTCCATGCAACTGAAAGGACAAATTTCTTGTTGGTACTTTTATCAGATGGTTGTGGGGCTCCTTGACGAGGAATGGACATTGTGGTAACAAGCTTCCCACTGAGTAGTATCCCATACCTTGACTGATGAACTACCACCTCCAGCTGCTGCCAGATTGTTACCCTGAAAAAATTTTGAGAATCATAAATAGACTGCCTAGATCTTCCCATAAAGTTTAAATCATAAAAAGGAGACATTGCTCTTCCGCAAACATTGAATACCAGAAGACAATAGATCAAGTAACATACATACTGACGGAAGTAGTAGTGATGTATGATCAGAGAGATTTCAAAGTAAACCATCAAGATGTATGTGGAAATGACAAGTATAAATCTCAACACCCTTTTAACTTATAATAAAGGAAATGAATCCCAATGTTTAAAAACTTTATAGAACATAACAATTTTCTTGTTCTTTTTCTTCTTTCTGATAGGTAAATTGACCCAAATAACTTGAGATGAGATGTAGATGATTGATTTGACAGTTTAGTCGAACAAAAGTTCTCATCTTTGTCATAATCCATAATATAAGCAGATCATAGCTATTTTAAGATAAGTAGATTACCCACTTATCTATTGCCAATTTGCCACTGCAGTTCCAACAACATTTCTTATCCAATAACATGAACATTTATAAAGATGAACAGCAAGAAATAATGGCTAATACAGAGTCCACTAAAAATCCTAGCGCTTTATCAAATTCGTGTTTGTTTTCATCCAGATCTAAGAACTAGATCAGCATTACTCTTCACAGTCAGTACCAGTCAGAAAGTTCTTTTTTTTTTCATGGCTGAAAAATCAGTGTGGCGCAAATCCTTAGAACCAACAACTGGTCTTTGAAACTCGGGGATGATGGGTTAGTACCTCTACCCTTCTCTAATTAAATACCAGGCTTAGTTCACATGGCACACCTAGAACCTGCGACCTAAGTCATTAGTCTCTCAACCTTTGCACTTGAACAAAGTTCTGGGGGCAAACAATTTGGGTCACCAATGCTTCTACTTAGGAAGGGCCTTCTAACAAGACATTTTAAAGAGACATTTTTCAGAAAACTGTTTGAGTTCCAGCCTGTAATTTGTTGTTCATAAGGTATTTGCATTAAAAAAATATCTAGAGGAATCTTGGCACCACCACAACTACTAAACAAGTAAAGCCACCTATTCACTTGATCCCTTTCGGAAACATTAAAGTAAGGGCAACCCATATTGTTATACCGACTTTAAGTAATTTTTGAAGGAACAGGGCAAAGAGGTACCAAGGAGGATATTTCCGTTGAGCTCGTACCAAGGAGGATATTTCCATTGAGCTCGTAATCAGGATTTTGTATAGGAATGGAAGAGATATGAATATTCCCTTAGGCCCTAACCTCAAGATCAACTTCTAGTAACACCATTAACAGTTTGGCCAGCACTAGAAGAACAAATAATATTAGCCAATAGCCTATAAAAAAGGATAGGGAAAAAGAGAAACCACTAGACGATAGACTAACAGAGACAACCAAGTTAACCAATCATATTTGAAGTCTCAATTCCAAACTAGCTGGGATCATTGATATCCATTTTGCTCGGTACATGACCAGACCATATCATTCAAAAGCTGGTGAATAATCTCTCTTAAAAAAAACATTATATCTCTCATTAAACTAAAGCTTCTCTCAGCACTAGCATACAAGCCTCTCAAGTCTTAAACAAACCAATTCTAACCAAACAGAGACTGTAACTTTATGCATAAAGAATCATACAAAATGAAAAACAATACAAATTTCCAAACCTATATATTTCACCACATTATCAATCATAAAAAAGGATGAAGCAATTCCAATGCAACTTCATACTAAAGCTAAATTTTAACAGAACTAACAAGCAATCCAAACAAAAACGCATGCTGGTACACTAAGCTCCCACTAGCATACAAGCCTCTCAAGTGTCAAGTCTCAACCAAACCAATTCTAACCAAACAAAGACTGTAACTTTATGCATAAAAAATCATACAAAATGAAAAACTATACAAATTTCCAACCTATATATTTCACCACATTATCAATCATAAAAAAGGTTGAAGCAATTCCAATGCAACTTCGCATGCCGGTGCACTAAGCTCCCACTAAGCACAGGTCTGGGAAAGGCCCGACCACAAGTATCTATCGTACACAGCCTTGCCCTGCATTTCTGCAAGAGGCTGTTTCCAATGAATCTTCAAACTAAAACTAAATGTTAACACCTATAACAGGTAATCCAAAAAAAGGCAATTTGATGCACTAAGCTCCCGTTATGCTTGTGACCCCGGAAACAACAAATCACAAGGATCTAATGTATGCAGCCTTAGCGACTATTTCAGCAAGACACTGATTCCACAGATTAACGTTATGATCACATGACAACAACTTTAAAATGCAATCAAAATTTCATTTTCCTTCACTTACACTTGGACTAAATTGCAATTGCCAGACTTCAGAAGGAGGAGCTTCGAGAGTAGCAATAGTGTTATTAGTATCAACCTCAAAAACTCTAATAAAGCTATCTATAGAAGCAGATGCAGCAATTCTACGAGTAGGATGTGTAGCAACAGATACAACGCCGAGACAATGACCGGTGAAAGTTTGAACACAAGTGAAGTTACTCGGGTCCCATAACCTCACAGTTTCGTCAAGACCTCCGGTGAGAAGTAACGCCGGATATTCCTCCGTCGACCGGACCCACGCCGCCGACCAAATGGAATCGTCGTGAGCATTTGTCACACTGTCTAGAGAAGCTAGTTTCATGGCGATTTTTGGATTGGGTAGAGAATTGAACCCTAATGAAAATTGAAGGACTGAGAAGGAGACGGTAGAAGTTTATTTATATATTTTGCAGTTAAGTCCTTCATGTTTTGATATTGTCATTATACACCCTAAAATTTTTAAAATTAAACTTATTTATTATTTTTGTAAAGAATTTAAAAACATGTGATGAATGTTATGAAATAATAAATAAAAATACAAAATATTTTATTTTCTCTTCAAATTGGTGAACAATATAAATTAATTTCAATTTCTCTCACACTCTTTTATTTATATAATAAAGAAAGAAAAAACTCAAGGTATTTAATAAATTACAGAATAAAGTTACGTATAATAAATTTGAATAGTTTAGTTCACGCATAGAAATAATTTAACGTATCAAAATATTATCTTTATTAAAAATATACTACTTGCGAATTGCGTAAATCGTAAATTACTTGCTTATTGCAAGTTTTCTTGTTGAAAATGTTATATAAACCTTTTCC
The DNA here is from genome assembly GCA_027704765.1 of Solanum habrochaites. NCBI lineage: Eukaryota > Viridiplantae > Streptophyta > Magnoliopsida > Solanales > Solanaceae > Solanum > Solanum habrochaites. The sequence continues at coordinate 2,454,964 of JAKWJA010002500.1, read as the reverse complement.
AAAGGAGTTGTTTAAAGGTTGTAATCATCACTAGTTGCTTGAGCAAATTGCAATTAGTACTTATTTGATTGAAAGTTTTTTTTAAAAAAAAATAGAAATAACAAAAGAGTATCTATAGCTTAAATTATTCATAATACTCCCCAATATAATGTTAAATCGAATATTATTGATTAACATATAAAATTATAAATTATCTGAGTTGAAGGTCTATCAGAATTATTTTCTTTATTTTTGAGCTATAGAAAAAATATTATGTTACACTTTACTTTTTGCAATTCTACTTTATAAAACTATACTGATTGTTATTGTATCAGTAAATCAATAATATAAAACACATTCGTCTAATAACAATGAAAAAGTGAAGTATTATGACCAAAATAATTAACTCTCTCAAATTTCAAGAACCATAAATGACTTTATTTTAGCTATTTAAAACTCTCAAAATCTCATTAAATTAGAAGTTAAGGAGATATTCACCATTACATTATTTGATCCCTTGCTTGTATATGTAACAATAATTGACAAAATGATATGGAAATATGAATTAGTTTCTTAAAACAAGTTAACTCAAATAATAAATTATTGGTCAAAAGCTTTCGTATGTGATTCATTTTTATAATTTGAAATGTTTCGTATGATACATCATATATTTTGAAAAAATAATGTGAACTACAAATTTTTGTGTTCAGACATACAAATAGACTTTTAAGAAAAAAAAAATTCTTAGACAATTCAACTTTATCAAATTGGTTATAATTATGCCAAATTGTCAATTTTTCTTTATATTTTGTTGTCAATGGAGAAATCAATTTACCTAAAAAAAGACCTTTGAAGTCAATTGATTTAGTTGGTACGAAGAGTCAATTTGTGATTACTTTTACCGCAATAGCCGGCATGTGGTGTCTTGATTTGAATTTTTTGATAGTGTAATCTATTTTAAATTTATTGTTTTAATTTATATATTTTTTTTTTCAATTTTTTTATTTTTTTATGTATATTCACTTGAAGTTTGTTAGTAAACTCAGCTGGTCACTCAACTTGCACTCGTTTTTCAGAATCACTCAAATTTCAATTTTCACTCAAAAGTCACTCAAACGTGCCTTCTTCTCAAAGTTACTCAACTTTGAATTTTAAGTCAAAAATCACTCAACTATTCACTTTTTCTCAGAAGTCACTCAATTATTAAATTATTTTTTTAATTAAAATGTTGATATTTAACTATTATATAAAAATCAATTTTTTTAAAAAATAAATTAAACTTATTTAGTGATCATCCACCTAAAAACCCGACCCATTAAAAAAGATGAATGCCTATTTATTTTCTCTTTAATCAAAATTATCCTCTCTTAAACGTTAATTAGGATTAAAGATAAAATAAAGGGTCATATTATATTTTTAATGGTCGGTTTAGGTGGGTGGATCACTAAATAGTTTAATTTATTATAAACTTTTGGTCTGGTGATATTAAATTAATTACATCAACATATTTAATTAAAAAAATAATTTATAGATGTAGTGACTTTCTGCATGAAGAGTGTGCATAGTTGAGGAACTTTTCGTAAATTTAAAGTTAAGTGACTTTCTGAGAAGAAGTGCGTTAGTAGTGAGTGAACTTTTAGTGAAAATGAGGTTGAGTGACTTTCTAAGAGAAGAGTGCATAGTTGAGGTGACCATGTGGTACCATTGAAGTTCCATGTGATGATTATAAGTATTTTTACTTGATTTTAATCCCCTCGAGTTGAAGTTCATGCATATACGACTCAAGTTCAAGTAACTGAATTTTGATAAAAATTATCGAACTTTTATCATATATAACTAAAATTTAAATAAAAATAACTAAAGGAATACAAAAATAACTGAACTACAACAATATATAAATGAGATTCAGCTATATAGATGTATGAAAGTTAAAAGAAACACATGCAATCTAAAAATAGTATTGAAAATGAAATAACAAAAGTAAGTAAATAGAAAAATAATTATTATGTCAAGTGCTCACAGTATCAATTTAATTATTAATAGATCAAATGTGTAAATGAAAGTATATTATGCATTAGTTAACTGTAGTTAATTGACAATAATATATTTTAAAAGATTATGTTATATATATTTATTAACTTGATATAAGTATCAATTCATAAGCTTTTTCCTTTTTTAGCTAACATGACATGACCTTCTTGACAAGCAACTAAAGAAGATTGCAAGTGTTCTATTTTGGTGAAAATAATATCACTCCTTAATCAAAAGTGTTTTGAAGTCCATTATTTCAGAATGACCCATTTTACCTTCAATAGAAAAAAATTTCGGAACTTTCAACGTATAAAAATATAAAAATCTCACACACACCACTATATAATAGGAAATTGTTATACAATTACAAGAAAACAGTGATTACATTTGAAAAAGAAAAACAAATTGTATACAAAGACCAATATGTATAATCTTATACATGTTGAAAAACGGAGAAAAAGAGAGAAAATAAAAAGAAAACTGGGAAAAGATCTATTTGTATTGCATCAATTATAAGGTCTAGGAAAGATTTTTTTTTTTTTTTTTTTTTTTATGTATTTGCAGTTGTATAAACATTTTCTCTCTAGTTTTAGACAATTATACAAAAGACCAATTGTATAATCTATACATGTTAAAACGAAAAAGAGAGAAAAATAAAAGAAAACTGGGCAAAGATCTATTTGTATTGCATAATTATAAGTGTATAGGAAGAGATTTATGTATTTGCAGTTGTATAAACATTTTTCTCTCGTTTTAGACAATTATAAACACAATTTATTTTGTTTCTATTTGTATAAGCGAGAGAGACGAGGGTGGAAAGTGAGATCTGGGAGAGGGAAGAGAGAGGAACGAAAATACTGTGTATATATACAATTTCTTCTCGCTTTATACAAACACAAATACATTTTATAAATTTTTGTGTTTGTATAAGAGCGAGAGAGGCGAGCGAGACTACCACCAAAACAAGAGTGGCGGGCGAGAGACAAAAATATCAATAGTTTACTATAGGATACAATTCAATCAGACTATAATTATAACATTTAATTTGAATTAATAATTTTCTATCATATACAATTTTACATTTTCTTTTAATACAAATTTAAGTTGAATCAAATTTCAATATAAATATCAAATATAAAACGTAAAAAGAAAACAACTATCACAACATTTATAAACTAATTATCTAAAAGGTTTAATGGTTTGTTTTTCTAGAAAATGCTCTTAGGAATAAGTTTCTATAGAATATTTCTCTTAAAAAAGAAAGTTCAAACTTCAAAAAGAAGACCTATAAATAAAGTAAAAAGAAAAAAAAAAAAAGGAAAAAGGAAAGAAAGAACTATAAATAAATAAAACATGAAAAAAGAAAAAAGAAGAAGAAAGGTCCACATAAAACAACAGAAGAAAAGTCAGCAAGTGTAATCCTTTTGATTCAGAAAGTGTTTTTATCATCTTTCCCACTCATAACACAAAAATGATGGAGGACATGATAATAAAAAAAAAATACTTATATTTTTTTATTAAGTTGAAAAATAGTCAAATATTGCCTTATTTACTTATGGAAAAGACATCATAATAATTTGGAACACCCTATTTGTTCCTTCTTATATATGTGAAAAATTGAACAAAAATGATACAATAAAAATATTTTTGGATCAAATTATTAATTTAAAATATTTTTATTCAATCTTATATAATTTAAAATGGCATTTATATCTTTTTCTGTTATTATTATTATTAATCTCATATAATTTTATTATTTGATATTGATGTAATTATCGTATTATTTTTTTAATTATTTTCAGTATAATTCTTTTAAAATTATATTTTCTTTTTAAATTTTGTTACTTAAATTAAAAATCTATTAAAAATAATTTCTCTACCTTCATAAGAATCTACGCTTCGCATCACGCTCACCCCCATTTATGAAATTACATATGTTATTGTTGTACTTTTTTAAGTTTTCATGTTTTTCTTAATTTGCATCAAGCCTACTTTGTCCTTCTATTTAATTCACCATTACCATTTGTCTTCTCTATATATGTATAATTTTTGATTCATTGTTTAGCTTAATAGTTGCAACAACCACATAATTTCTGCTATTATTTGCAAGACTTCTACATAGAGTCTTTCAGTTGACCCAGCTAAGCAGAAATGCCCATAAGCTCCCCAATTTTTTCCAACATATTTTTTTTTTTCAAAAAAAATTAATCATATAGGAGTGAACTTTTAACTAGAATACAAAAAACACAGTTGCCTGGAAGCAATTTCATCTTTGATCTTTCAAGATTTCTATAAAAGAGTGAACTTTAAGCAGAATTAGCAAAACCCCATTTGCCTGGAAGCAACTTTCATTTTGGGTGTTCAAGATTTCAATAAAAAAGTGATTTTTAAGAAGAATTCAAGATTTCAATAAAAAAGTGATTTTTAAGAAGAATTCAAGAACCCCAGTTGCCCAAGAAGCAATTTTTACTGTGATTTTACAAGATTTAGCTATGAAGAAAGGATCTTTTGCACCTAATCTTAAACTCTCTCTTCCTCCTCCTGATGAAGTTGCTCTCTCCAAATTCCTGTACTTACTTTATCCCTCTCTCTTTCTGTCTTGTGTGTGTGTGTACATTTATGCTAAATTCATGTGTACTGTGTGTCGACTGACTTGAACTGTTGGATCCACTTCTTGTATCTCTTGTTTCTGTGTTTCTCTAGCTATGGTTATGGATTTTGATGAGATGTTTTTGGTATTTTGTTGTATAGGACTGAATCAGGAACATTCAAGGATGGAGATCTTCTGGTGAATAGAGATGGAGTTCGAATTGTTTCGCAGAGTGAAGTTGCAGCTGTACACTTTCTCTTTTGAATTACTTATGTTGAATTTGATTATGGAACTGTTGGTTTGATTTGATTGAATTGCTTTTATAGTTCTGTAGTCTGGCTTGGATTGGGTAGTAGGATGATCCTTTGCTTAGTTTACATGGGATTAAGAGTAGACTATTCTCTAATTTGCCTTTGGAAGTTTGAAGTTTGAATTGGAATGTTTAGCTGACCTGCGATAGGAGGGTATGGATGTTGCGGATTAGGGTAGAAGGTAAGTAGGTAATTGAGCTTTGACTCATTTTTCGACGGGTTTAATCTTGGTGGGTGTCGGGGAACACTGTGTCTGTTGTAGTATTAGCCTCATACATGTATTTTCTTGCCTTTGATATCTGGTGTTCATTGTGTTTCAGTTACCACATTCTTTTCTTTGAATGCTTTGTACTGCTTTCCTTAGGAATTAACATGTTTTCTACACTGTTCTATTCCTTTTTCCGTAAATACTTTGATTTGCTGGATAAAGCCGAGGGTTTTTCGAAAACAAGTTCTCTACATCCATTAGGTAGGGGTAAGGTTGGGGTACACTCAACCTTCCCCATACTCCACTTGTGGGATTACACGGGATATGCTGTTGTTGTTGATTCAAATGTTTAGCTAGAAAATCTAAATGCATAAAGAATTGAAATTTTTGAATGCTTACTCCTAGCCAGCTTATAAAGAATTTGAAATGGAAGATAAATTGAAGATCTAGATCTCTTGAGCTGCTTTTTTGAATCAGGATATTAAAGCTGTGATTAGGGACTCATCTTATATGAAGGGTCCAAATAACAATTTACGTATTTGAACCTAGAGATAGACATACTTTTATATAACTGGTACTAATTAGTCGGGAATGACTCTTTGTTATATTAGTACGTTTACTTTAGGTCCAGAAGCCTCTTAGTCTTGTTAGAAATTTATATACGGAAATGTAGAGAACCTCTGGTTCTAGAGGAACTACTGTTTTAAATTTATCGGACTAAGACAGACTTAAATGGAGCGATAAGAGCAGTGGGGATTCACTTAGCTGATGCCAACTTGCTAGGAGTTGAGGTGTAGTCGTCGTTTTTATCCATACCTGGACATTTTGTGTTCTTCATCTTCCTTTATATCCATTTTCGCAATCCTTTGCAACTATAATGGCGTATTTATTCTGGTATTTGCAATTTTTCTTCAGCCTTCAGTTATACAGCCATCAGACAACCAGTTATGCTTAGCTGATTTTGAAGCAGTAAAAGTTATTGGAAAGGGAAATGGTGGTATAGTGCGGCTGGTTCAGCATAAATGGACGGGGCAATTTTTCGCTCTCAAGGTATATTTCAGCTTCCATCTCTATTCTGCTTATCCTGGTTGTTTGTTATTCCCTTGAGTAGCAGCAGACTGTTTACATATCCGTTTGATATATTTCATTAATTTGGTGTGATATTCCTTCTTAAAAAATGAAAGAAGACAAATTGACGATTGGGTCGCGAATTCTTTCATAGAGATGTTTCCTCCCTATTGTTCCATTTCTTGTCTTATAACTTGTACTATTTTTGGTAGCAATATGTTACCTATGTTGCATGGACTCTTCAAAAATGTCATCAGGTGCATGTCGAATCCTTCAAAAGTAGTGCATTTTTTGGAGGATCCGACACGGGTGCATCAGCATTTTTGGAGAGTCCCTCACCAAAGCCTGAAGAGTTGACAGTATGGCAATCTCAATCAGTTTCTGAATATTGAGATTGCTATTGGGTGCTTTCAAGTCTCACCATTTTATTACACAAAGATCATATTGACTTGTTCTTTGCAAATTCAGTGGAAGCCATAATTTTCAATAGGGGGGGGTTCTAAATATGAATGTGAATACACAAAGAAGCCAAATGGGGTTCACTATCTACTATATCTACATAAAAAAATAATTTTAACCATGTGTAGTGTAATTTTCCGTCCAAGGGGGTTAAGATGAATCCCCTTGGTCCTACTTGGCTCCAAACCTGTTCGCAATGCTGATGGAGGGGTTTGTTTATTGGACAATCTGTTAGTTGATGTTGACGTATGCTTTAATTTGTTTCCTTTACTGACGAACAGTTTTATATCATTCAGGTTATTCAGATGAATATTGATGAGTCTATGCGCAAACATATTGCTCAAGAACTGAGAATTAATCAGTCATCCCAGTGTCCATATGTTGTCATATGCTATCAGTCGTTCTTCGACAATGGTGCTATATCCTTGATTTTGGAGTATATGGATGGTGGTTCCTTAGCAGATTTTCTGAAAAAGGTCAAAACAATACCTGAACGATTTCTTGCTGTTATCTGCAAACAGGTAGCCAGTGAACAATTTAAATTCCACAAGAGAAGAATTTGTTCAAGTACTAATGTTTCAACCTTATTCCTTCACGAATTAGGTTCTCAAAGGCTTGTGGTATCTTCATCATGAGAAGCATATTATTCACAGGGATTTGAAACCTTCGAATTTGCTAATCAATCACAGAGGTGATGTCAAAATCACAGACTTTGGTGTGAGTGCAGTACTAGCAAGCACTTCTGGACTGGCCAATACCTTTGTCGGCACATACAACTATATGTCTGTGAGTATCTGTGACCTGATTTTTGTAAAAGCGAATATAGAACTGCACTGCTAGGTAATTTCACTCATAAATATCACAGAGAAATATTTTCCTAGCATATTTTTCTAGAACTTAATCACTTCCTCCGTTTCAATTTGTTTGTTTAGTCCGTTGAAAAAAGAATGCCTCTTTCCTTTTTTGGCAATTTCTTAATTCCAACTTTTCATGCAACATGTCTAAGACCACAAGATTAAACGACATTTTGGTACATTTGACATATCTTTAATTTAAGACCACGAGGTTCAAAAGTCTTCTTTACTTAATTTCCGTGCCAAGTCAAAACTAGACAAACAAATTGAAATAGAGGGAGTAGTACAATCTGCCTATGCTAAAAACCTCCAAGTTGCTGATGTTCTGTTGTTTTTTGCTATAGCCAGAGAGAATTTCAGGAGGTGCCTATGATTACAAAAGCGACATTTGGAGCTTGGGTTTAGTCTTGCTCGAGTGTGCAACAGGTCATTTCCCATATAAACCACCCGAGGGAGATGAAGGATGGGTCAATGTCTATGAACTTATGGAAACCATAGTTGACCAACCAGAACCTTGTGCACCTCCTGACCAATTTTCTCCACAATTCTGCTCATTCATATCTGCATGGTAAGCGCTATAGTTATGTACAATCTGAAACTTTTAATCTAATTGTCCTATGAGTGTCTGGTAGATGTGTTTTCTAGTTCGGAAGCTCACTACACAATAACTTGTTTCAGTGTCCAGAAGCACCAGAAGGACAGACTGTCGGCAAATGATCTCATGGTAGTGATAATCACATTTTTTTGCCTTTCTTGAAGTTGCTTATTGATCAATTACTAATGTAGTGGCTATTTGGGATTCATGTAATACAGAGTCACCCTTTCATCACCATGTACGATGACCAGGATATCGATCTTGGATCTTACTTCACTTCTGCAGGACCTCCATTGGCAACACTTACTGAGCTATAATTGGTATGCTTGCTTAAGTCTTTGTTAAATGTACTCCTTTTGTAGCTTTTAGAAAGAACTAATTTTAGATCTTGTCTGTTTATTTTTATAAGTATATATTGGAGTGTGTTTGCACAAATTATCTTCTTCATCATCTTGGATCAGATCCAGTAGCATTATGTAATTGTCTGCGGCTCTTTTCTTTTGCCTCAGATATCCAAGGGTTATATGGTCAGAGACCTTGCCTCTCGTTGGGACTCACTCAACCCTCTAGCTAGTTCCATTGACCAGTTAAGGTCTCGTAAGATAGAGTGACCCACGCACAGCGGTCTTGTATGAGCAAAGCTTGTATTCACTTCTATTTACGTACACATTTGCTTATAGCGAAGGTTGAAGAATATTATGTTATTTATCTTCCTGATATCACTTTACTATTATCTGTGTTCTGGGTAGTTTCAAATTGTTAATAGCTGATACAGTTATCTCCGGCAGTAAATGAATATGTATACCAGCAAAATGGCTAGAAAATATGAATTAGAAATGAGTTCGTAAACTCCCTATTTCAAAAACTCCTTTGTTGCTTCTGGAATATTAAATGTGAAGCAGTTTCACAGTTCACAAGTTTGGTTTAGCCTATCAGCGTTCTCTCATAAACTATATATCGTTGATTGGACAAACTCCTTGCCTGTATCTGACTTTTGACAACTTATCATAAAACTAAGTGGTCAATTATCTTTTAGTAAAAACATTTGTCTGTGGAGGACACATATTAGGGTAGTAGGTTAGCAGGTAGAAGAGTGTGGTGTTGCTTATCCTTCTGTAGAATTAGTCATAGTATTACTTTTCTTGTTCCTCGATTTCATTATGATCTGTTGCTTCCTATACTTTGATAATAGTAGTTTTTGTTGTAGTTATTGATGCTTTGTCATGCTTTCTATAATATTTTGCCATGACTTCTTCATTTCTGTTATTTCCTTTTCTGAACTGCTTAGATCTCTTTTTCATCGAGCCAAGGGTCTATCGGAAACAACCTCTCTACCTCTAGGGTAGTTGTTGTTGTTTGTTAATCCCCTTCTACTGGATTTTTTGTTACTACTCAGATCTTAGTTTAAAGTCATGATTAATCGTCCTCGACTGTTTATTGTACTTGTGCTCATGTAACTAAAAGAGCTTCAGAATCTTTTCAACTGGTGTGATTTCGGCGATTATATTATGATGAGCCTTGTTATGTATGTGCAGTCATTTTGCCAACCAGATTATTTTTCCGATATAAAAACTCTATCCTACTTCCCAAAAGCATGATTCTTTTAGGTGTGCCATTCTTGAAATTTAGTCTTGACTTCTTATTGTCACAGGTTTTTTACAATGTCTTGCAACTGATGGAATTTTTGTCAATAGCTTTTCCAGTCGCAATGTTCCAAAAATTAGAAGCCTTTTAAGAAGGCATTGAGAATCAAAATGAAGCAGATGAAGCCATTATTGTACTTTTCAAGCCTCCGGTAGGTAGCGTTGGGAGTGTAACTGTGACATTTTCTACTATGTATGTGATTCAAATGGGAACAACTCCAGATATCCTTTTGATATGACTTATTTTTGACATTAATCCTTGGTGGTGCAAGTGTTTTTGGTTTACAATTTGACTTCTACCTTTTAGCACATAAAGTTGTTTATTGTTAGTGTTGAACTGAATGTAAAATTTTTAAGCTCCCATTTCTCCTTATGAGATCATTTTGGGGACCTATCAATGAATCTACTCGTCAAGGATCTATCATAAACGACCTCTCTTACCCACAAAGCTAAGGGTAAGGTCTATGTAAATCCTACCCTCCTTAGATTTGACATGTGGGATTACACCACTTGGTATGCCTTTGTTCCTGTAATGGTTATCGTAATACTATACCCCATCAATATAAATGTAAGTAACATAGATATAGCTAATCCTGTATGGAACCAGCCTTCATAAGCTGGAAGCCTCTGTTATAATTCAGCTCGCTCATTTGACACCTCTGGCTGTTGGAAAAAGATACAGAAACTGATTTAGAAGAAAGCATACTATTTGATTTCCCCATTTTCTTGGTACAGCTGTGTGAATGTACAAAATCTGGGAGTAAGAACTCAAAAGGGTTCTAGACAGATATGATTTCAAGTCATTCTTAGCTCTTCCTAAAAGGGTAGTCAAGTTAAATGCTTAATGTTTGTATACACAATTTTCAAGTTTGAAAAAGAAAAAAAAGAAAAAACTCCTAGTGATAGCTGCATGAAACCTACCCAGAGATCCTGTATTTGTCACTTTTTACATTTTAAAGTGTTGTAAATGGCAATCTGCTTTTGTGGACAAAGGAGCAATGGTCGGAACTCGAATTGAACACTCAATGTTATTACCTCCAGGAAAAACCATAGAAATGGCATGTTGATCATTTAGTTTTGTTGTAGAACTTGGATGCTCATCACAGAGTTACAGTATCTGCTGATGCAGCAGCGAGGACAAGCATTTCATTGTCATCGATTGAACACTTGCCTGAGATATCCACTGCAGAATCACCTACAAGGATATAATGGCTGTTTAAAACCTTTTTATATACATGCTACTAGAGGAGAGAAATCAAAGTAGGGTCTTGAAACAGTTTAAGGGAGCCTTGGAGCAACGGTAAAGTTGTCAGTAATGCTTGCATTAGGTTAGGCTGTTTACACCCTTACTGACCTTGCTAACATGGGATGATTTGTGCATCGAGATGTCCTATAGACAATCATTCAGAAAACCAGCAAATACAGAACATTATAATGAAAGATAACACAATCAGCAAGATACCAAAGTTTTCTGTTTCCAGCAAGTACATACAATGTCAAGGTTTGAGTGCAAGACCAATCATCCACAAGAAATTCATGCTGGTACAGAGAAATCAAATAATGCTGCAAGTGATTAAACGTTTATTCATGTAATATATGGCATACGTTTGTCTTAAGTTCAATTAAGGCATTAAAATGTACATTAACACATGTACAACAACACAACCAGTATAATCTCACAAGTGGGGTCTTAAAGGGTGGAGTGTACACGGAAAAGACCTTTGAAAGGTAGAGAGCTTGTTTTTGACAATACATCGATTCAAGAAATTCATTGACACATGTGAGCATTATTATTCATCACCAGCAAAATTAGAGGTACTTCTGTTTTATTAATTATACAGAAGCTCAGAATTCATTCAAGTGCTTATCATATCATCATATATTATTATAAGTGTGAAGCTTCAAAATGAAAAATTGAATTGTTATTTTATTGCTACACTAAATAAATTTAATTAAATAATAATATTTTAATTATATAAAGATAACATTAAAAGCCCAGCAACTATAATTTTAAAATATAAAATATATTAATAATCTTATGCATTTAACCGGATAAGTACTAGACGGTTCATCTGCCAGTAATTATTATAGTTTAAAATTTCCTCAATATTAATTAGAATACAACCTTTTCAGATTTGAACATTTATTAGTTTGATTGAAGCTTTTAGCTATTATATTTGTTCATCTATCAATACTTACTATAGCATATTATCTTAATATGTAGTAAATTAATTAGAATACAATGTTTACTCAACAAAATATTTTCTTGTGTAATTTGTTCATTCTTTTTCTTAGTTTTTTTGTACTTGCAATGTATAAATCTCATAACAATGGCTATAAGTAGTTGTTGATTGGAAAAGTCTTTTCATCTCCAACAATAAAATTTTTGATTTTCTTTAGTTACCTAATTTAATTGATAATGAATGATCTTATCTATTACATGAAATTTTATATATATATAAATGAATTCATAAATCAAGAATATGTACAACCCTCTCCATTAGGGGAAGCAGCTTTGTCATTTTTTGTGAATGTATTCGAAAAATATATATTATTCTTGTTTATATAATATTTTATGAGTTTTAAGTTTAATATATTATCAATGTTTCTTATATTCATATTTATGAGTTAAAATCAATTGGATGTAAAGATATAGAAGTGGTAGAGATACCGTTAGCTTTGACTCTTTGCTTAGCTTGAAGTTGTTTGAAACTTCAATTTTTTTGAAAATTCGCTGAAGTTGGTAAAAGAAAAGTGGATAAATGAAAAAGAATAGATATTCATATATATTATTTTGGTGATATATGTTTATTAATGTTTTCTTAATTATATAATTATAAGCGGATGAATGAAACTACTCTAACTGTTGAAATCGGTAATCAAAACAACGAATGAAATACACATCAAAAACATTACTTCTGAAAAAGTATCATGTAAAATATATCAATACATTAAATGTTGCTGAAAATATATATAATTCATTATACATTTTACCTATCTAGATAAATTTAATTGTTGAATTTTTTAGTTTCAAATAATATTTAATCATCTAATATTGTTCAACAAAAAAATCATTTGAATATAAACTGACTATTCATCTATTTTAGCTTGTACTTTTTCACTTTATTCTATTATTTATTACAATATATTTTTAATATGATTTAGTTTGTATGAACCACTTGTATTGGACATACGTGCGAAGCACGTGTCCAGAAACTAGTATACATTATACATGTCACAGAATGCATAAGAATTACTTCCTCTGTTTAAAAAAGAATGACCTAGTTTGATTTGGAACGGAGTTTAAAAAAAGAAAAAAGATTTTTTAATCTTGTGGTTCTAAATTAAAATTATGTCAAATGTACCAAAATGCCTTTTAATCTTGTGATCTTAAACATGCTACGTGGAAAGTTAAAGTTAAAGTGTTGCCAAAAAAGGAAAAGGTGTTGGTTTTATTTGCCCCTGATTTCTTACCATAAACAAGGTTTTCCTTTTAGGAAAATTTTTTTGGTTGACTAACTTTTTTTTCTGTAGGAAAAGTTTAGGACTTATAAATAGAGGAATGTTCTTCACTTATCAACAGTCACCATGTATCTTAATGGCTTTGAAGTTTGGTTCTAGGGGGAGAATTTGTGGTCAACAGTTTTGATATTTTATTGCATGTATGCTGAGTGAAGTGGTTAGATGTGTGTTCTCTCTGTATTTTGTACTCTCATAATTTATAGTGGATTGCTCACTCCTTTGTGGTGTAGTCGATTGACCGACCACGTTAAACGTTTGTGTCTTTTGTATATTTCTCATGTCGTTTTACTCGTGATCTTTCGAGGTTTGCTTTTGGCTAGTCTTCCGCAGTTCAACACCTGCTTTATTTTCGTTCCTAAAAAAGGATATTCTTTTTTAATCAACTAAAAAGAAATGGGAAATTCCTTTTTGAAACTGGGCGTAGGGAGTATTAGCAATGATAGAGCCAGTTCAAATGAGCTCCCTTCAAAAGAAAATGACAGAACTATTAGTCTGAGAGTATATGGAAGTCACCATACCTGAAGAATGTCTTAATCCCTTCACAGCCTCAAAATTCTTGTAGGTATAGCCAACAAAACTTAAATCTTCGGGAATCAGACGCTTCTGCCAAAATATTACAACAGAAAAGAGTTACTTAAGCATGGCGTTATTGCTCCGATAGGACTCTTTACTCATTGTAGCAAACGAAAACTCACCTTTCGATTGGGTCCTGAACTATTTTTTGCTGGTGCTTGATTTGCCTGCAGTTAGTTCCAATCGTACATTAGTTGAGAGAATTTTCAACTAAGTGCTGTTGGTAACAACAGTTAAACATGTATATCAAAATGATCATCCAAACCAAAGCTTAAGTATTGAATGAAAATAAAAAATGATAGTTTTATCAGTTATTATCCAGAAAATGGTCCCTCAATTCTACTTTCCATTCTCATATTACATTTTCACTTCTTATGGGCTTTAGTTTTTCTTCTCCAACACTGCGATGAAAACATACTTTAACGGAATAACTTTCCTGCATAGATGCAAATCTCATAGCATGTTTGTAATCAAGTAGAAGATAAAGAACTAAAAACAAGTCATCACAGTTGTTGTTCATTGGTACCATAGGCTCATCTTTAGTAAAACGGCAGCCTGGTGCACAAAATATCCCATCTAAGGAAGAGCCGCACCCTGAGGGGTGTGATGTAGCCTCATCTTTAGTGTTAACTCTTGATCACACATACCACTAAGGTAGCTTATGTAGTAGCGAAACATAGTGTCACGATTAAATTATGAAGATGAAAAATCACTTCTCATAAACATCCTCTAAAATTTGGAAACGAAGACAGAAATGGGATAAGATATAAATTGTAATTTACCTCATCAAACTTCATGAAATTTTGAGTGTCAAGAGCATCATTGACTTCTGGCTTATATGCTGCCTCCATGTTATAAAGTTTATCCCACTTTATGTCTTTGAACCAGGGGTGAGCCTGATTATATTGATGAATAAATCATAAGAATCTATAATTGATCCAAAAATAAGACTATCCTTGTAACAAACCTTTATTTGCTCTGCTCCTCGACAACCAAGACGATTTTCAGCATCACAAAGCAACTTACAGATCAGGTCTTTGGCTTCAGGAGTTAATCTTGCTTCCTCTGGAAATTTTATGTGATTTCTCCAATGAACTATCTATAGAACCAGAACAAGTGTCAAAACATAGCATTTGAATCATGCCACATAAGTATCGTGACTGGACTGTCATAAGACGGAACAGTAGCACAAGCATAGATAAGTTGATTGTTTACTAAACAAAAAGGATAAATAATATCAATGTTGAACAGGAGAAAGTAGATTTGCTTCCTAAAGTTTTAAATTTCGTAGTGCCTCTCTATCTCTACGAGGTAGAGGTAATGTATGCGTACACTCTACCCTCCCCAAACCCCACCTATATGTTGATGTTGCTGTTGTTGTTAATGCTGCTTAAAGAATTTTCACACTCTTGTGTAGACCACTATACCTTTCTACATGTTGTTATTGGGTCTTCGGAGTAGAAAGGGGGATAACCAACGAGCATCTCATACATGATGGCGCCAAGTGACCACCTGAATGAAGCAAAGAAAAGAGGATAATGGATTAAGTCTATTAACTTTACTTTCTCTATTCAAGGTGATCATACGTAAAAGAAAGAACCATAAGTGAAAGTCCATGTTTAATCTTTGGAAAGTAAGGCAATCAAATCTTTAAAACATCAGTCAATTAAAATCCACGTTCATCACGAATAAGAAAGCTAACCAATCACATTCCACTCCATAGCCTTTCTTCAGTAAAACCTCAGGAGCAATATAGTCAGGAGTGCCCACTGTTGAAAATGCCTGCCATAGCAACAGGTTATATTAAAGGTTCCAATAACTAATCAACAAAATATCATTTCTTGGAATAGTAAATGATATTTCTAGTTCGTTTCCATTACTCATCTGAAGCTAGGTACATACTGGTTGGCAGTCACATTTTGATAAAGTTCCGATGTGTCATTCAAAAAGCATAAGAGGTATCTGAAAACAAAGTTGTTGACTTGCTCACTAAGCCTTTGCAGGATAAATGAGTGAAGTAGACTTGTAACAAACTTGGCATGCATGACATTGACATTATACACCAGCTTTGGGCAGGGGGAGCTATTGGGTGAAAAGGTAGTCTAGTTTTTACAGGACCAACATCTGTTACATCAGAATATAAAGAGTAATACACAACACTAGTTATTCCACCCTACAATTTATCTCCCATTCTTAACAAAGTTCATCTAAGTACTTCAGTTTTTTCAGATGTCTATACTGTGTAAAGATTTTCGTTTTAACAAAACTTCATACTTTTGAAAAGCAACGCCTCAGTGCTAAATTCAACATAATCATGTACTGGCTTTGCTAAAATTTCTGCGGTAAAGTATCAGCTAGAGCTACGTATCAACAAAGCAATATTATTTATGCATTTTTTTAGATCCATATGAATAAGCTTATCCCAGGTCCCAACACTATGGAGATAAGTATGTTACTCTCCGAAACAAATTGTTCTGGTACTAGATATTACTCCCTCCATTTCAATTTGTTTTTATTGCTTTCCTTTTCAGTCCGTTTCAAAAAAGAATGCATTTTTCCTTTTCTTTTTGGCAACTCTGTAGTTTCAACTTTATATGTGACATGTTTAAGACTAAGATTAAATGATATTTTGGTTCATGCAATATATATTTAATTTAATTTTACAAGATTCAAAAGTCTTTTTTGCTTTCTTAAGTTTCTTGTCAAATCAAAACCAGACACACAAATTGAAACGAAGCTTCTCTTCCACTTTTTAGTTTTTCTTTTCCATACCTATGATCCTTGAAAAATCAACCAAAATAAGGATTCTGGATTAAGTTTATAACTAATGAGATAAGCTGTGTTTCTGTAAATATTTAATAATGTTATACTTACTAATTTTCTCCTGTTTATTTGCCAATGCTGCATTTGTTCAAGGGAGCTATTCCACTTGTTAGCAGATCCCTTTTCCTCACCATCAATCACTTCATTTTCATTTATAGGAGATAAATTCGAACAGTCAAGGGGCTTGCATAGACCAAAATCAGACAGCCTCATGTGACCATTTTTGTCCAAAAGAAGATTGTCAGGTTTTATATCCCTGCACAAAACGTTACGTAAAAGACATAAATCATTGAGATCATTTCAAATCATTCATAGAAGTCTCCAGGGTATACCATTACTCTTTACCAAATACTGATTAATACCTACCTGTGAATGTAGTTATGCTTATGAATAGACTCTATGGCCAAAACACTTTGAGCAATGTAAAATCTCGCGACTGTCTCAGTTAATGTCTCCTCCCTGATCAGCAACGTCATCATATCACCACCAGGCAGATATTCCATTACCAGATACAAGTAGTCAGCATCTTGGAAAGAATAAAAAAGTTTTACAATAAAGTGGCTCGCTACTTCAGCAAGCAAATTCCTTTCGGCCCTAACATGTTCAACCTGTAATGTAAAGTGATGGTACGAAAGACAATCAGATCACTTCTTAAACAGTAGAGCAAAGTAGTAGGAATAAATCTTATTTAGCAAAGAAGATGGATAACAATTGGCCCCTTAAGCATGTTAGGAAGGATTTGGTCTCACCTGCCCTCTACTTAGCATTTCAGCCTTCTTCAATTTTTTCATTGCATATATATTTTTAGATACTTTATCCCGGCACAATCTGACCTGCAAAATAGATATACATAAAAATCAGCAACTTATTATCAGGAGTAAGTGCTGGTAAACAGGAAACACATTCCTTGTGACCATGAGGTCATCGGTTTAAGCTGAGGAAACAACCTCTTGCAGAAATAATAAATGAGGTTATGTACAATAGATGCAATAGCCTATATGGCACATCCCTCCCCAGACCCGTGCATAGCTACAGTTTAATGTATCAGGCTGCCCTTAATGTCCAATAAAAGGAACAAAGAAATTTATCTGCCTGAACACTAAAGAGGCCTTTGAAAGCAATTAAGATTTTCAAACTTAGAGCACTCCAGTGACAGAAATTATTATGACACGGAGCTCATAAGAATAGTGAGAGATATAAAAGCAAAAGCATCATGAGTGACTCCAATTATTAGATGTCTAAATAAATTTAAAAATCTTATGTAGAATATGATTATGGATTTTTCATGAGAATGGACGAAATTCATTAGACATGCTCCTTCTGGTTAAGCATATGATCAATGAAGCAGATGACACAGAACCCAACTCTATAAAAGTTCTATTTATTTCCTAGTACATAATTCAGTCCTAAAGGTTGAACAGTTCAACTAACAAAAAACATAGGGTCGTGAGGGTGGGGTGGGGGGGACATAATACCAGAAGAATGAAATATTTTTCAATCTAAAGAGAGAATCTCAAACCTCTCCAAAAGCTCCTCTCCCAATGATTGTCAAAAGCTCAAAATCATCGACAGAAATCTTGTGACGCTTTAGTCGGATATACTCTGTCTCTTTTCTCTCCAATTCCTTTAGAAGGTTCATTTGTTCCTCT
The DNA here is from genome assembly GCA_027704765.1 of Solanum habrochaites. NCBI lineage: Eukaryota > Viridiplantae > Streptophyta > Magnoliopsida > Solanales > Solanaceae > Solanum > Solanum habrochaites. The sequence goes on along the minus strand of JAKWJA010002500.1, from coordinate 2,436,659 downwards.
TTTGGTACACCAGAGCCTTCCAATTTCCTTTCTAGCAGTGAACGCCTACAGTTTATATACGATAATACATGAGGAAATACAGAAAAGAATTGTCAAAATTCCATCTAATATCACTCTCCTTTAGTGTGATTGGCTTAACTTATATGTATGTGAGCCTACAAAGTGCATTTAACATAACTCGTCTGCAACAGTATTTTTTATTTCCAGATTGAGAGTAGTACAATTTGGACGACAAGAGGTGCTCCATTACAATAACAACCAAGTAAACAAGATAAGACACTAGCTACATGCATCTCCCCGAGACCTTTGTTGATCAAAGGCAACCCCTAAGCATATGTTAGCCACTTAGCCTAGTCCTTATAAAAAAAATCATGACTTTATCCAACACTGGAGGAGATCGAAACTCTTAGCTCTAAAAGATTGATGCCTCTTCAGTGATAGAGACCATAAAAGATCCTTTCATTTCAAAAGTGGTGAAGTACAAAATCTTAACAACTTGGCCTCAATACCAAGCTAGTACGAGTTAATATTGAATCCTCACTATCCAATTCCTCCATTAGAACCCGTTTCATTCTAATATTCATTAGTTCGGAGTTCTCTAAAGGTTCTATTGACCTGCAAATATCTAACAGATCAAAAAAAGAAAAAAACTGCTAGCTACACTGGACCTAGTATAAGCACAATCTCATAAGCGAGCCTTAATCCAAACTACCTGTTGTCTCCTACATGGACTTGTTTCTTCCACGATGTTCTATGTTTTACTAAACCGACAAGAATTTTGAGAGATTGTAGGTCCTTTCAAGACAAAGTAGGTCCATGTGATTTTAGATATATCTTGTCCGTGTTCATTACCTTTAATCAATCATCAAGGAAGGTTAGTTTTATTTCTTGATAGAAAAAAGGAAATTTGAGGGGAGAAGCTTTCTAAAGACAAAAAGAGAGAGTGACTCTCTTTCTTTTCAGCTTAGAAGTAGATTTTGCCTTGAAAATAAAGAAGAATTACGAGTTACATTGTCTTACAAACCAATCGCATAAGCTTGCATATCCAAATGAATGTGTGTGTATACAAACATTGAAAACCCAAATACATATCCCCAACTACACATTCCACACAAAAACTTGTCAAAATAAAATGTTTCATTCCGAAAATCATAGATGCGAAATATTTTTTATATTGGCTATCAACCTACTACCTTGGTACTAGCTACTCACATGTTGCATTCCAAATAAATGTTTGTATATGTACATTACACCTTGCACACATTTCCAATTCAAAGTCTACAATTACCTAAAACTCACATGTTGCATCCCAAATAAACGTTGCATATATGCATATACATGAAACACGAAATCCGAATTGAACACCTAAATGAAAATTCAAAATCCTATCAGTTTTACCTAGCTGTCAACCTTTCTGTGCCACATTGAGATGATCAAGCTACAGACTGTAAACATTTCCAATTCAAAATCTATAGTTACCAAACAATCACTTGTTGCATCCCAGGTAAATCCGATATAAACGCTTAAACGAAATATTCAAAATCCAATCATACATACCAAGCTGTCAACCTCTCCTTACCACATTGAGATGATCAATCAAGCTACATATCACATACATTTCCAATTCAAAATCTAAAGTTACCTAAATATCACTTGTTACATTCCAAATAAATCCGAAATAAACGCCAAAACGAAATATTCAAAATCCAATCATTTTTACCAAAATGTCAAACTCTACACCACATTGAGATGATCGAGCTACACTTTGCACACATTTCCAGTTCAAATCTAAAATTTGCATTAACATAATGATGAAAATTCATTATCCGATCATTTTTACCACATTGAAACGATCGAGCTACACTTTGCACACATTTCCAATTCAAATCCAAAATTCACCAGAAAAAACCAAAATCGCATTCACCTAATCCCAAAAATTTCAAAAAAAATCATATAATTAGAAGAGAAAAAAAATACCTTTGTTTACGATCCTGGATTAGTTTCATATGCGATTTATAATGATCTTCGATCAATTTCTTCGCAGCAGCGACTCGTTCTAGAGTCAAACTAGAACCTAATTGCTCCTCCAATTCTTCCTCTTCCTCCTCCGTTAACGCTACCATTATATGTTGTTGTTGCTCTTCCTTCTCTCTGTTCTTCGCCATAATTTTTAAAAAAATCTTCGATCAATCGTCTTCCTTTTTATCAGGGCGACGATTGAGCGAATCGGCGAAGACGATGAAGAAGAAGAAGGATGAGAAATTCGATTATTATTTTTCTTTTCAATACGAAAATCCGTTAAAAAGGAGAAATGAAGATAGAATTGGACGGAGGGAACTTTCAGAACAAAAAAAAAAATTAAACAGAAAATGGGAGTGTTAATAAAACAGGAAGGCTGTAGTTTTTTTTTTTTTTTTTTTTTTTAAATGGACTATAATTTTTTGTTTATTGATGACGTGGCACTGTATTTTCGGCTGGGTCCCACATTTGTTGATGTGGGTCCCTTATGTCAATTGATGACGTGGCAATGTTTGTTAACGTGGGTCCCGTTTTATGGAGATGCCACGTCAGACTAATGGAAACATTTTTGGCGGTAATTTTGAGGGGTTTCAAAGCTTTGTTTTTAAAAGGGCGGAACACTTGAGATTAGGATTCGTTTTGAAATTTTTAAATATCGAATATACGGGTGTTAAATGGGTGGATTGGGTTAAAATTGAAAATATTACAATGAGTTGAATAGAAATTCAGTTGGATCTTGACCCAGTTCAAATTGTTTTGGGCTAAAAAGCGGGTTGGGTCTTCAGCCATCCAATTTGATCCGATTAATCTCAATAATTTAACATATTGATATTTAATTTTTATAATCACAATTTGAATTTCCGCATTTTTTATTTAAAAAAGTAACAAATGGGTAAATAAATCCTAATGGCATAATACATAAATATCCCTTTAACTTGACTTCAAATCACATATATACCCTTCAACTTTGGGTGTGCATAAGTATACTCTTAAACTTTTACAAAATTGAACAAATAGACACACATGTCCTACATGTCATCCTACATGTCATTTTTTGTCCTACGTGGTGTCCTACATGTATTTTGTCATGTACGACACATGTGTTTATTTATTTAAAAGTTGGATAGTTAAAGTGTCTGTTTGTGCATTATAAAAGTTGGAGGTCAAAGTTAAAATTTGAAGTAAAGCTTAGGGTCCAATATATGTATTATGCCAATCTTAAAAGATGTTAAATAAATAATAATTAATATCTTCAACATAGAAACATATCTTAATAAAAAGGAGTTAAAACGAATTGAAATTGGATATTCAATTTGGCTCAATTGAGAATTCTCTTCAAATGGGTTGAGATTGAACACAATCCAAATTATCTTAAGCCCAACCCCTAAAATTCTGGACGGATTGAGCGGGTTACATATGCTTGGGTTCATTTTTGGCACCCATAATTGGATATAATAAGTTAACGGAAAATGAATGTAAGATGAAAAAAGAAACTGGAAACGATTTGGTTATTCTTTTGCTTTAACAAAAGATATTTTTCCCTCATTGGTGGTGGAAAGAAAAAGAGAAGAGTTTAAATAAAGAAACACTTCTATTAATTAATTAAATAAAATTAAATGGCTAAAACGTTTTAACTATTTAGTCAATTAACCGACACGTTTCGACCCGATCACAAAGTTTATTTTAATAATTTATTTAATAAATTAAATGGTCAAACCGTTTCAATTATTTAGTTAATTAACCGACACATTTTGATTCGACTCCGCGCGCGACCTGTTTAATTAAAAAATTACTTTTTCGTTTTATTTGAATTTCACGCCATTGGATATGACTGTTATGCATGGTTGCAACTTTCAAGAATGACCATGATCGTTTGAAAAAAGTGACAAACTTTCATGAATGGTCATGTGGATTCTGAAAGGTTGCAACATTTCGAAATCGATTCCTCTTGCATATAAATACTAGTTATTCTTCAGATTTTTTACTTATGAAAACTTCTAATTTCTTCTGCATAAATTTTCTTCATGTACTTTATTGTCGTTGAGTGTCTCGATGACACCAGCGTTTTATGTGTCAATACATGTGATTGAGATCATTCTACCCAAGGAGGACATATTCCAAATTAAACCTCGAATACTAGAGGAGAATAATTTCTTTAAGGGGACACTGTGCATTTAGTTGGTTTGATCATTTTCCGTTCTGTTTTTCCAGATTCTGGTATACTTTACATATTTTAGTTTTTTGTGAATTAATTTACGTTTTTCTATTTTTCACTGGTTCATTAAACTTTGGTAAATTTGAATTTTTATAAAGTTTTTTTTATACTAGTGGTATTGTTTTAGACATAGATTGGGCAACACTAAAAGTGTCAAATGAGCGGCTTAGGATGACATTTTGGAGATATTAGATTTGGGTTAAAATAGATATTGGGTTAGGTTTTGATCTGTCAGTTTTTACTTTTGATCTCAAATAGGCTAAAAATTATATTTAATCCTAACCTGTCCAATTTGACATGCTTAATCAATAATTTTAACATATTATCATGTAACTTTTATAATCACGATTTAAATTTTAATTCAGGAAAATTTAAAACGGATTAAAAATTGGAGATTGAATTGGATTCAGTTGAGAATTCTTTTAAAATGGAGTTAAGGCTTGAATACGTTGAAATTGAACCAATCCAAATTATCTTGAGTCTAGTTACTTATATTTAGGCTCATTTTTTACACCCTTAAATCTAATGCTTATTAATATTTATGATTTTTTAAAAGAAGTAAAATAATTTTATTCATCAAGATTGTGGGTATAATTTTGTTCCTCTCTTGATTCTACTCTCCTAAGATTTATCCATTATTCGAGACTTTTAATGACATTTCTCAATTAGGATGATTTAGATTTTGATATTTTATTAAATATTCGTCAATGGCTTGAATACATTTGATTTTCTTTCAAATTATCAACGATTTTATTATATGGGTTATTTTGAGATTATCTTAGATTCATTGATAATTTCTATCAAATTATGTGTCGAAATTATTAATAATAACCTCCAAATTCTTGAACAAATGAATAATAAAAGTTAAAATTCATATATGAAATTAAGATTAAGAGTAAGTCATAATATTGTATATTTACTGATTGAGAACTCGGTGAGAGTGAATATCATTTAAACATTTCTATAAAAAATGGTATTTATTGATTTCCATATGTTAGTTTTATGTCTTTTAACTATCAAATTGACTTTTTAAAAAGTGCTAAAAATACTTATAAACTTCCCCCTACTAATGTTGAACCAACCTTTACAACTTTGGTGAAGTCATCTTTTAATTACCATTTTGAATAATTTCACGTGAAAAAAATTAAGAAATTTGAAATTTTTAACTTGCATATGATAAAACTTTAATTTTGAGTTATGTGAAATGTGTTAGGATCGAATTCACACACACACACTTGATGAATGAAGAACACAAGAACTTTCAAGAGAAAGAGATAAGAGATCTACAGAGACAAAGAGAAAAACCAATATCCCGTAAGTAAACTTTCACGGCGGTGGGGTATATATATATTAATAAATCGGAGTATTTTTTTATCTTATGGAGAATAAATAGTAAAACCTAAAATTTACCCCTCCTTCGGATGGGAGGCTCCCGACCCTCATAACCCCCTGGTAACCTCACCGCGAAGGTTAAACCGCGTAAACAGTTATACATATATTAATCAGACTCCATAACCTAACAAAATGAAGGATTATTCTGTGCAATGTTGCGACATGAATGATAATGTTATAAATGGATGTTAATTGTTATGATCGAGAAAGTTGATGGAAAAAAGGGTACTCTTCAGGTCGAAAATTATTAAGTTTACATGAAATAAGTATTTGTATAATTTATGGTTTAGAATTTTACTATGTAAAAATTATCAAATTTTACTTTTGAATTATATATTAGTGATGAAGATTGACTTTTTAGTTGATCCTAATCGATAAGGATAATTCTCACCATACTTTTTTTTCGTAATAATAGATTTGACCCCAACTAGTATATAGAGTACATTAAAATCATTTTGCCTATAATTTGAAATCAACTATGCTATCAAAATCTACTAGTAATTAAATTTGTCTATACATTCAAATGACGAAAGCTTCGCCCATTTTGATATCACACGTATCTCACAATTAAAGATTATTGTTCTTATATAACTAACATGTGATGGATTCAACAAGTTTGCGCAAATTTAGCTGCAAAGGTAAATCAGCGACATGAGGAATACTGCGATTGTCTTATTCTTCTCGCCGTTAATCACTTCTTTCTTTGTGTATTTACTACTTTGTACAGCACTTTCTAGATACAAAAGATGATCAGCGTAATCTTGTGACTGTATTCCATATAGGGTTCAAGTGGTGGTATACAGACCGGTAAGCTGTTCCTACTTGCAGGACTGACAATGGGAATACCTACAGAACTGGCGATGACACTGCAATTATAATCACGGATGCATAGCTCAGTTTAATGTTTGAACTTGATGATAATAATAAAGAGATATAATATATAAATGCTGATCCATTTGACAATATGCGTAGAATGTCGCTGTAAGGTACACAATGGCTGAACAGTGCAAGGCATGCGCTAGGACAACGTGTGTAATTATCTGTAGCGTTATGGAACAACAAATAATCTGAACACTACAAATATGTAGTGAAAAGTGGAAGAAGTACAAAATTCTGGTGTGTGTGCTATCTTGAGGCGTCTCTAAGTGATATTGGTCGTAATTTTTGACCTATAGCCCAGTTCAGTTAAGTGCAAGATACCGGGCGTCATATATTTCATTAATCATTTTTGTCTAACCCCAAGGTAAAGCTTCAGGTACTAAGACACCATGCAAGATACGAACATCACCTAGCCCGCAAGGGAGAGACCCCGGCGCGTCAGCGGCGGGTGATCACTAGGTACACCGGCGTGGTTGGTGGTCAGATAAGAATGATGAGGGGTACAGGTGCGCAAGGGAAAAACGTAAGGACGAAGACCGATAAGCCCAAGTCTACGACTTGCGTCACAAACGCAACATAAATATACCCTGATCAGAGGCACAGGAGGTAAAATACACTCCTAAAACTCCTAAACAATTCGCGACAAGATTTACAGGAAGCGTTGCAACACATTATCCCAATCTGACTTAATTTATCAAGCATCCACATGACACCTACTACAGGGGCAAACTCAACAGAATTTGGTGACGCCAATAACAGAGCGACAAATGTCAACATTAAAGTCTAAATTTGGGTTTAATGAGTGCAATTATATCATCACAATGGTACAAATAAAAATAAGATTATCACCAAATACACAGTAAACTAGCAAAGGCTGCGAACACCACCACCGCAAAAAAAAAACACACCACCAAACACCTAAGATTCCACAGTAGGGTGGAGACCACCAGACCAGGGTCTGAACCCTTAGGTCAACCCGAGACAACCACAACTAGATCTTCATTCGCGTAAGCGCATCAACTTTACCACTCACTTGTCGCCTCTCTGCAACCGCAAAGACATTCAAGTATAGTAGGACTGGTATCAAAAGTTCTCTGACGCATACATCTTATCTACGACAGAGCGTACACCCTGAGCTTTTTCGATATACTTACTTTCTATTCTAAACACAAAAATCAAAAAGAAAAAAAGCACAACGATTTCATATTGATCTATAGGTCACCAACACACCAAAACAAATCCACGCAACCTGATTCACTAATATATTTACATAGACAAGATAATACAATTCAAACAACAAGACAGTAAAGCAAGAATACACATAAGTTTGCAACAAAACATTGCGTGCTTATAGAACCTCTTTGATGTGTTAAGAAACAAACCGATAAGGCAATACTAGAACAGGACAATTCATAATTATCTTAACACATCTTATACTACCTTACAAATAAATTATATTTTTGACAAAGATTATTATTGACAACTTATCCATAGACATCATAACATACGAAGGAGGTTCTATCATCATACATATATGGAGTTTTAAAGCACAAAAAAAAATGTCAAGAAGACAACAATCAGCTTATCTTGACTTACATCAAATTATGCCTTGTGTCAAAGGTGTTAATGACTGAGAATTCACATCAATTTGTATCACTATACTAAAATAATACATATAAATTCATAAATAACTTATTTCTCTAGATACAACAAAATATAAACACAATAGTACAAATACTCAGAACCATATCTATGTTATTTTCTGATACAAAACATTGAGACCACCCGCACCTACGAAACAATTAGTGGCCTAGACCTACGTGCCATTATTTTAACTAAGCATTGAGACCCGCACGGGCGCTCACAAAAACTCTTCAGATCATTTATATATGTCAATGTAGGGCACAAATCAAGAGTGTATCAGGAGAGATACTACAAAGTCTCTAGTTAGTCAACAGTAAAATGAGTGATTTATTACAACTGAAAAATTACATTAGACAAATACAAACTTACATAATTCAACTCATCACACAAAAGGATTTATGAGCGTTTCATAATCCATTTTTTTCTTAAAAAAGTAACATCCTTTACCAACATAATGAAACAACACTGCACAAATCCAACTGGAAGCTAACGTATATCATACATAAAAAAACAACAATCACCAACTTAGCTTACGTTATATACATTATCGGCCACAAGACTTAGCTGACTCAAACATATTATCTAAGGGAATAACATATCATCTCTCCATTACAACAACTGATCACAACACCAGATAAATTCTAAGTTGTTATTTACCGTTTCTTAACAAACTACAGCACAAGCTAAATATTTTTCTTGGTCATTATGTGAACTATACGGGGAGACATAAAACAAGACCCATCTTACGAGGTAATTACAGAGAGGAAAGAACGGCGTTTGCAACTGACTAAAAAAAGTTGGCTGGAGGGGTCAAAATCTCCATCTTATAATCAATTCTTTGAATTTGATCTGATGTGTAATGACAAATATAAAATAACTTAAACAAGTTAGACAAATATTTGGCGAAATACTTAAATAAGTAAAACTAAAAATACTTCCCCATCCAACTTCCCCCGTTTCAAAAGATTTGACCGAGTTTGACGGTGGTAATGTAAATTTTAAGAAAGAAAAAGGAAGAGACTTTTGACCTTATGGTTCTAATTTTAATGTTATGGTCAAATGTCCACAATATCCTTAATCGTTGGGTCTTAAACATATCACGTGAAAGTTAAAGTTAAATAATTGCCAAAACAAGAGAGGATCCAGTAGTTTTTAAACAGACTAAAAAGGGGAAAAGATCATTTTTTTATACGAAGATAATAGATCTCTTCCTACTTTTTATTTTTCCACTTAAAAATTATTATAATTTAATTTTTTATTTTTTATTTAAAAATTACTTTTTTTTTTAAAATCTATCCAAAAGAGATTTAACAAACAAGGTAGTCAAATGACAATTGGAATCCTTAAAAAATTTTCTTTTGACTGTCAAAAAAAAAACAGTTGGTATATTTTTTGGATTATTATCAATTTTAGTCAACTTCAACCAAAAAATACATCTGTCAGTCTATTCAAAGGTCAACAAAGTGTTGAGGATAAAGACAATACTATTTGTTATATCATCATGATGTAAGCATTACATGTTATAAAAAAAAAGACTACCAATTGTTTCACATAAATATTATAACAAAAACAACTTTTAGCGATATTAAATATTAATAATAATAAAGAGTATTAAAATATTTACCAGCATTATTTAAGTGTTATTAGAATCAATGTCGTTAAAGACTTAAAGACATATACAAAGAGTGTCGATTGCCGCTTAAAAATATATTTAGCAACAATAATGAATTAATTGTTGCTAATGATTATTTTTGTTGTAGTGAAAAGAAGTTGACCATTATTCTTAAAATTAAAAAAATAAATTACATTAATTAATGTATTTTGTTAGTTAAATTATTTACCTATATTATGTTTATTTATTGTAAGTCAAAGTGCCTCAACCTGTCTATTATGTGTCTACTGGATAACCAACGTTGATGTGTCACATAAAAAGTTGTTGGATAACAAGCGTTGATATATTAAATTAAGATGCATATTTATGTATTATGCCTAATTTAAACTTGTATATCTTATTATATATTAAGTCGAGGCCAAGTTTAGTTATACATGAAAAATCAGACATGTTGACCAAATCATTAGTTGATCATATTTTTGTTCATGGGAGTTGATTGAGATCTTTTAGTTAGGATTGTAAGTTGAATCTCTTTAATTTCTCGTATTTATTTATTTATTTATTTATTTATCACCACTTATAAGTAATAAAATCTTATAATTGTATAAAGTCAGAGATAGTATTTTTTCACAAGCCATGCAAGTCAACATATTGTTGATTGCAGGTCTCATTTTCTAAAAATCCAAATAAAAGTAAACTTAAACTAGAAGCAAGTCAACCTCATTTGCTCCCCTAGTTCTTTATGGACCCTTTTAGGCTATTAATGAGGTCAATGAAAATGCTAAAGTAATAACTAACAAGATCAATTTAAAAAGTTAGTAGATTTCAATAAATAGTTACATAAATGCTAACATTGTGCAAATGATAGTGTCACAATTCTACTAGGTACTTTCATTTATGACATGTGTCAGATTCTTTAAAAAAGTCTCTTCGATCGATACAGAGAAGATTATCATGGACCCCTCGTGCAAAGATGACAAGCACAAATTGAGAAATGGTCCAGATCCTTTAGAAATAATACATCTCCGAAAGATTCAATATAGATGTGGCTACATTTTAAGAAAGTTCGAGCTGTATACAGTAACATACTCGGTGTAATTTAACAAGTGGAGTGATCTGAAGAGAGTGATATACGCAACCTTACCCTATCTTTGAGAAAGTAGAAAGGTTGTTTAAGATGATAAATCGTCTAAAAAGACAAGTATTGAAAGAGAACACCACAATGAAGAAATCAAAAGGAGAAAAAGAACAATGGCAACAAAGAGAAACTTCCAATTTTTTTGGCTAAATTTCTTTGATAAAGAATTGAGTCCAATTCATAATGTCCTAAACAATATGCAATACTTGAAATGGAAAAGCAAATCTTCTATGAAGATCAATAATAACTTATTCTATAACATGACTTAAATAAACCATGTAAAAGAATTACCCCTAATATTCAACCTCTAAAAGATGTAAACTAAATCTTGAATTTCCATATTTCATCATAGAAAACTAGTCCCTGAGTGATTATGATGTAATAGTTTGTGAGCAATTTGATCTCTTGCTTTCATCGCGTTCATTGATCTCACAACAACTTCCGGGATCATTTCATCATCAACCAAATCGAACCTTAATTCTTGACGTAATTCTTCACCTCTCATCTCACAGATATTGTGAAGTGTACAACAAGCCCCAAGAACAACAGGCAAATCTTGAAGTTTCACTTCTGTTCTTTTCTTTAAACAACTCCATCTTGCTTTCAATCTCATAAAGGCTTCTTTAGCAACTCTTTGAACATCATTCACTTTCTCATTAAAAGCATGTTGTGTCCATGTAACATTCTGATGAGTAAACGGAACTAAAATCCAATCCGTTAATGGAAATCCTGAACTCCCAACAATGTAAGTACCATTCAAGTTTCCTCTGTTTGCTCTTTCATAAAGTATCGATTTTTCCAAGACTTGATCATCTGTCATCGAACCAGGCCATCCTATACAAACATCTGTGAAAATCCCCTTTGGATCAACAACCCCTTGTACTGTAACGGAGTAAGATGTCTTCTGATTCCTCTCAGTATGCCTTTTGTTGAAGTAACTCGCGACACTTTCCTTAGGCGCGATAATTGGTACATGTGTCGTGTACATTGATCCACCTACATTTTCTATCCCGGAAAGGATTTCAAACTCGTGTTTAATTTCCTCCATCTTAATGTCATCAGGCCATTGTATGAATTTCGCCATTAACACACCTCTTATAGCTGTGCATACCTCGAGCACGAGCTTATGACAAGTAGATATACCTAACCCAAATCGCCTAGACACTTCTCGGAGTGGCTCCCCTGTAGCCAATCTCCAAATGCATACAGCTACACGTTGACGAACAGGTATCGCCATACGCAACATTGTGTCCTTTTTTGTCACTACTGATTCTAATTCAGAACATATAAAATCAAACGTAGCTTTGCCCATATGAAATGCTTTCTTAAATTCCTCTTCAGGGAAATCAGGACGGTTACATTGTTCCCACCACGCATTTGATCTGTTTTTCACCCATAATCTCCTCTGCTGTAATGGCTGCTGAGAACAACCAGAGCCAGAACCAGAGATAACCTCCACTAGACCATCCTCATTCTCATAGGCATTTTCACGAACACGTTTAGTGCCAGATACAACACCATGATCCTTCGTCTCAAAATCAAATTTTTGGTTCTTGTAATCAAAAAGGGTGTGATTTTCAACTGATTTTGATTCTGGGTGCGTTTCGTTTTCGACACCCAGAAATTTATTTAGGATTTCCTCAACTGGGTTGTGATCAAAATCGTTAATTTTAATCTTTTTCGACATGGATTGATGATGATGATCAGAAGATGGAGGAAGAAAGTCGAGTTCTTGAAAAAAGTTTAGAGAATTGAAATCTTCTTGTGATGGAAATGAAGAAGAAAATGAAGTGATTTCCATTCAAATAATCAAACTTTTTTTTTCTCTTCCTTCTTTTTAATCTTTTTCAGGTGTGAAAGTATTTGAAGATTTTGTCAAATATGAAACAAAGAAAAGTGTGTGAACACAGAAGAAGTAATGAATTGAAGAAAATTAAAAATGGAAGTTTTTTGAATATATAGAGAATTTTAATGCAACGCGTGAAAGTGGGGGTGGGGTGGGGGGGGGGGGTAAGGAACCTCCGGGTGAAGGAAGTTCTTGTTAGGAGGGGGGTGGGGTGGGTGGGGTGGGGGGGTGGGGTGGACGGTGGGTCATTAACTGACCTTTCTGAGATTTTTGGTTTACTATAGTTTTATCTTATGTTTTTACAAACATATTAAGAATGTTACTTGACATAATTCGAAGATAGAGAGGGAAATGGTATGCAGATTACTTTTTTCCATAGACATTCAGTTTTAAAACGAATTCATTGTGAAAAAAGAATATGTAGAAAAAGACAGATCCAAAATAGCTGATGACTAGCAGCATAGTACGTAACCCGATGACTAAATTGGGATACTAACTACTATTAAGAAGAGAAGTCGTTTTCAATTAAGATGAAAGGTAAAGAGGTAGTTGAGTATTGTCGATTTGTCGTTTTTAATGACTTTCAAGTTTGGAAAACGGATTGTTATGATTAATTTTTCAGGTTTTTTCACTCACAATTTTTTTTTTTTTAAAAATAAAAATTAGCTAAATATATGTCTAAATACACTTCAACTATCAAATATCATATTTCAAATATTACATTTTATGTTTAAACAACAACCTAATTTTCAATTAACTAAGAAGTATACTTTGGATACATTCATAAAGTAAATATATGATATTAAGATTATTTTTAAAAATTACATTGATTTAACACTTAATAAATCGTTAAATTTGTGAAATTTCACGGTGTCTAACTTGAAATTCTATCATAAATAATTTTTATAGCTTTTTGCGGTAAAAATAAAGTCAGTGTACTCTCTACCTCTTTCGTATACCCCCACCAATAGGAATACAATGAGTTTATTGTTATCATAAGTGTGCATATTAATTAATTAATTAAAAAAAATAAATATAATTAACTAAAGAGTATGAGGACCAAAATCATATTATACATATCTTTGAGGGATTAAAATGCTAATTTTAAGTGAAGGCTTTAATATTAAAAGCTTAATACGCGGTTGGGAAGAATAAAAAGCGATATAAGCCACACGTTATTCGGAATGGGAAACATGGATTAAGTCTTAAGCAAAACACTTGACTACACTGATATGGAAAATTAATAATAAGAACAAAAAAACACTAATCGAAACTTCATTGTAAAATAAAAGAAAATTGTAATTTCAAAATACTCTATCATCTCATGTATTTGGACATAAATAATATTTGGTATCAATTAAACAACAACACAGGAAAATGGAAATCAAATTGAAATAATGATTAAATGACTAAGAGTGCGTTTTTTTAATTTACATAGTACAAAAGGTCCAAAAGATACAACTAACGTTTATGTTTTCTAGGGGTTCACTTTATTTGCGAATCTCACAGTTAGACGGATTAAATCATGATGAAACATTAAGATCTATATGTAGACCTATTTTTTTTATTGAGTGTCTGGTTTGTTGTATCCAAAATAACAACTTTTATGAATAATTTATTTATTTACAAAAATGCCCTACGTAAGTGTAAAAAGTAATGTAACAAAAGAGATGAAAGTGACATTTTTGTCATTTACTTATTTTATCCCGGAATTACTATACCATCCAAGGGAAGGGATAACTTCTAGTCCGCCCTCTCTTTCACAGCCTAGGAGTACACATCGATGATCCCGGTACTAATTATTAATCCCAGGATAAGTTATCCTGGACTTGACAAACCAAACAACAAATAATGTGGTAACTAATATTTATACCCAAGAGACATTTGATATTATCCATCACAACACTGAACCAACAACCCCATTAATGTTGTAAAAATAAATATTGTGTACATTTGTTAAAAATGTTTGTGTTCAAGACTACTTTAAGCAGTGTGAATACTGAAATAATAATAGTATTTTCCTGAAAAGCCTACAACAAACCGTGTAAAACGACTGTGCCAGTAATATGAATAACACACTTTCACCGTAATCAAGTCGTAGACATTTTCCTGAAGACATAATAACACTTCACACTAGATAAATACTTGCCTTTCTTTCCTCTAATTTGAGAGAGTGCTCGTACACCTTTAATAACCCTTTTCACTTGGGCACAGGATCAAGATCGTGACTTTTCTGATAAAGCACGATAAAACATGTTCACACTAAGTTTTATTGCTATAATACACTGCACCTTGTCACCCCTCATATTTATTAACATACGAAACATCCTAACAAATAACCATCTCTTCGACGTACAAACTAACACATTCTATAACTCTACTGCATTAAGCAATAAATTTAATTGACAGATCTTGCACTGGTCTTCACACATGAGTTGTTTGAACATTGGCATTTGAATTACCGTTACACCCAAGACTACATAAAAATAATATTGATACCGTAACAAGTCTGCCTATCTCCGGTGATTAGCGTGTTCGATAGACACATTTGCTGCATTAAGGAAAACACAAATTCTTTGGGCTTACGGAAAAAGCAATTCAAGAAGCCGTTCGTGTAGAGAAATGAAAAGAAGTGAAAGAAGTCATGGCAAAATATTATAAAGAGCATGACAAAGCAATCTAAAAAAAAGGAGCACAAACTACAACGAAATACTAGAATCATCGAAGTACAATAAACAACAAATAGTAACAGAAATCGAAAGACATAAACTTCAACTAACTAGTAATGAGAAACGAGTCAATTCTCTACTATCTACTAACCTTCTATCATAATCTATTTCCTTCTATCTAAGATCATGTCCACAGTAAACTGAAATTGTGTCATGTCATATCAAATCATCTCTCGTCAATACTTCAAACTCGTCTACCAGAAGAATCATGAATCAGAATGTATGGTCTCTCTCTCAGAATTATGTTAAATTTTATACACATTTTCTACTGGTTTCCTACAAACAGGAGCTTTACAATACTTCAAAAGATTTACAGTTGCTAATGTACACTCGGTAATAATGTATATATGCAAACATAATACTTGACGACTTTGTTCTAAAGTCACTTGTGTATACAACAGTCCTATTACTTTTCCTTCTTTCGTCATGACCGTTTTGACCCTTTGCAGCGGAAGTACAGTGGAGGTTTGGTTGAAGATGATGTTATGCAGCATTCAAACCAGTCCACAAGTGAATGAATTAGAAATAAGTAAATGAGAGACTCTACCTTGAACTATCCACAGCAATCACTAGTTTTTCTCTATCTGAATGTTGTTGAATGTTGATCTCCACTCTTGTATAGCAAGTCGCAATGTGTGGTTTGGCGTGACTAGCTTGTGCTGTAGTCTCTGTTTTGTCATGGGTGATACACTGTATCTGTCAAACCATAACTTTATTGCTCTATGCTCATACGTATAGCCATCAGCTGCTATCTGTGGATCTTCCATTACTTCCTGCAAAGATGTTGCATGATAACAAGAGCAGAAAGCAGAATGAGATGCATGCACAAAACTCACACTAGAAATGACTATGTCATCCTCTGGAATTTCCAGTTCTCACCTGAAGGATCGGGCATAAGTACAGAATAGGTGCGTGTATAAGATTCTTCTCTTCATTGCTATGCATGTCAGCATATTCAGCAAGTCTTTTTAGAAGTGGAAGAACTTCAGTATCGAGGTCAGGTCTCTCTCGGCATCTAAGCATGCAGCATTTTAGCGCCATCCTAGCTAGCTCCTCTACTTCAATCAACGGCCAATCAGGAACTGACTTATCAAGTATATCCACTAATTTATTACAATTTATAGCATTCTCAAATTTCATTATAAGGCCATTAGGACGACGAGCAGTCAGTAATTGAAGTATTATTATTCCAAAAGCATACAGATCAGATTTTGGTCTGAGTGTGCCAGTTCTTTGATACTCTGGATCCATGTAACCAAGGGTGCCAGCAAGAACAGAGTTCCTGTATTCTGTAACATTTTCTGGTACAACATCTGATATAATCTTTGCTAGACCTACATCTCCTATTTTGCTCACAAAATTTTTGTCCAACAATATATTTCCTGGTTTCAGATCTCGATGAATAACAGGCTCAGGCTTTGAGTTGTGTAGGAATGCAAGAGCACATGCCACTTCAAAAAGTATCCTGAATCGAGAAAACCAAGGTAATGGTTTGCTGTTCCGTTCCAATATGTAATCTTCAAGGTTTCCATTCTCCATATACTCATAAGCAAGGCAACCATTCTCAGGACAGGCTCCAAGTAGTAAAACAATGTGTGGGTGATGTAACTGGCTAAGAACCTCCACCTACAAATGATTACTACTATATCAACGGAAATTGAGGATATCTGCTATAAACAACTACAATTAGATCTGGGACAAACCATATCTGGTAAACGATCCATGAATTCCTGACACAACTGTGAATAAGAGCTAATACATGATGTATTAGGAGTGCTTTTGAGGAAAAAAGGACAAGGCATGTAAGGTGGGAAGTTGGAAGTCTTGTTATGTGTTAACAATGATACTGCAAAATTGTTTGAAGCTATAAACTACTGCAAAAGTGTTTGAAACTATGAACTACAGCACCTAGGAATACAATAGGGGATGGTTCTTCTCTTATTAATTGATATGGTAAACTCCATCCCCCTACCAAAGAGTCAATAGTGGCCCTTTTTTCACTTTGCTCCCTGGTGACTCAAACCTCAAAACTCTTGCTTGAGAAGGTGGAGGGGTCTTTCCACTACACTATGCGTAACTTCTTTTTTTTTTTAATAAGATAAGTGGTATTAATAACAGCATCAAGAAGATGGACTATGCGTAACTTTTCTGTAAAAGGAGGCATGTCTAAAATTGCATAACTTGAAATGAAAGAGAAAACATCAAATCTTGAAGAAACACCTCTTTTAGAAATTCCTCTTTCTTTTCTGATGCATCAGAATGAAGAACTTTGATGGCAACAGGGGTGTAATCAAGATCGCCTTTGTAAACTTTCCCGTATGCTCCTTCACCAATCATCTTAGACTCGGAAAAGTAATCAGTTGCAACCTCAATCTCTCCTCTAGTAAACCTTCTATATCTGCCATCAGATGATAATAGTGCATCAACAATTCTCTTTTTCTCCAAGGACTGCTGAAGAGCCTTCAGCTCTGCTATCTGCCTCTCATAGACCTCTTTGGAAAGCAATTTTCTTGCTATCTCAACCTCCTTCTCAGCTTCCATGTGCTTCCCCTTCTCTTCAGCAGCAATTTTTTTTAGATTTTCTTCTCTTTTCTTGGCGGCATCCACTTTTCCAGACTCTTCAAGGTATTGCGAAGAAAATAACTGGACCTGAAAGACAGTGTGCGAGGTAATGTCAGATCTTGCTTGTGGAAGTGGATAGACTCATGATGGGGGGCATCAGTGTCTTGCCTACTGGAGTTACCGTATCTCACCAACGTTGTAAAGCTATTAACACTGACATGGAACTAAGATAGATTATTGAGATCCTGATTCTAATCAGTAGCATATATTTGTTATTTCCAGTATGTAAGACGAACTTCATGATTACCATATGATTTGAGGTGAAGTCACAAGAGTTTTACCTTGTTCCGGGCATGGGTCAGGTCCTCACATGCTTGATTGTACATTGCTAAAGTATCCTGTAATTCTAGGCGCAACCTCTCCACTTCATCCTGAATGTCTAACTGCGGATAAACAGAAATAACATGATAAAAGTACCACATCAACATCAACATATATAAATTTAATTATACTAACATATTATACTTTCAAATGACATTTTTTAAATATAAGCAAATAGAAGTTTTACGAAGAACTTGAGAAATGCATAAGAAAATAGTTATCAGGTTACCTGCTCTGAGTAAGTGGAAGAATGACATCCCTTGACTGCCTCCAGACCTGTGGTCACATCTTCCAGATTTCGGTTACTTCTGTGTTGAGGACTGACATAACTAGAACAGTTCCCATGGATAAACTCTAGAGAATTCAGATGTCTAGTTGCAACAGACGATGATCTGTTATGGTAAACACTTCCTGCGGAGACGGAAGATGCACTGGATTGTTGTTTATTGATTGTACGAAGGTCACGCTCTGTATAACAGTATACAAGCACTTATTAGAAGTCAGAAACTGCTATTCCTGATCGGCAGAAGAAAGAGAACTTCAGAAAGTAAGATAAACAATTGTGAGACCAAAAGATTTTCAATTTACCAGCAGCCAACAAGGGATTTAACGAATTTGTCATAAGCTTATTTGAGGACACCACATAAACATCACAACAGTCTGGAGCATGCTTGAGGATAATTGATGGCACGCTTGATCCCTTCAGCTTCCTAGTAAAAATTGATCAGGTTTAGCACAACTAGCGACTGGAAATCAGAAATCCCCCACCAAATCATGGAAAAATTACTTTCTTCTAACAAAAATTTCATCAAAAAAGTTCAAGTTGCAGCCAGAGATTATAGAACCTGGTATTCTCAAAAGAAAACATGATTGCTAAAATGGACATTAAGCAACATTTAGAATAAATATGAACTACAATTCGGGTAACTCTTGATAAATTTAATATTAGAAGAACAAGCCCTTGATGTTATTACCAGTATAAATCTCCAATCAACAAATATACAACTTCCTTTCAACCCAGTGCACTAAAGCTCCAGCTATGTGCGGGGTCCAGGGAGGGCCGGACCACAAGGGTCTATTGCACCCAACCTTACCCTGCACTTTTGCAAGAGGCTGTTACCACAGATTGAACCCCTGACCTCCTGGTCAGATGGCAGCAACTTCACCGATTACGCCAAGGCTCCCCTTCTAAATCAACAAATATAATGAGATAATACTGACAAACCAAAATCCGAGTCATCTTGACCCACATACCTGGCAAAGTAACTGGGGGAGAAAGAGCCCAAGACTAAACTTTTAATCCCAGAATCATTTACATATTTGAGGAGCACTGTTGCAGGATTATTCCCTTCCAGCACCAAAGTCTCAACCTACAGGAAGTTCAGACATAAATACACTTGAAACTTTAACTTACTTCAACAAACCAAAACACAAAGAAGGAGAATTTTTTATTTGAGGAAGATCTTACATTTTTCCTTTTGCATAAAATCTTAAATGGGATAAAGATTTCTTCACATTTAGCCCTCTTATCACCCGTATATAGTTTCACCACATTAGCCTCAAGCCCATCAACAGGAATATACTCTCCTGCTACAATATTGATCAGACATAGACATCATTAACGAACAGACGAAACAAAAAAAAATAGGAACTAACATTCAAACTAAAAACTAGTATTGGGAAAGAGGAGTTCAGCCTCAACTACCTCACACAAATCCAATCAACCAGCTCACTTTCATGAAAAAGCAAAGCAATTCAAAGGTAATATATTTCTCCATGAACAATTAGAGGTACAATATTTTTTCTAATTTCCTTCCCAACACACTAATCCATCTATCAATCAATCAACTAACCTCAATCCACAATTAGTTGGATCTGCAATATGAATCTTATATCCATTACTGAT
The DNA here is from genome assembly GCA_027704765.1 of Solanum habrochaites. Lineage (NCBI taxonomy): Eukaryota > Viridiplantae > Streptophyta > Magnoliopsida > Solanales > Solanaceae > Solanum > Solanum habrochaites. Next base: position 2,416,336 of record JAKWJA010002500.1, on the reverse strand, counting down.
AAATAATTTGGTCTGATTTTAAGGAAATTAGGAGTTCTATTTACCCGTTTAGACTTTTTTTTTTTTGGTTGCTTTTTTCAAGAACCTTTGTTGTTATAAATTGTGTTGATTTTTCACTCCAAACTTTTTTTTGATAACCATGATGTATGGATGAGCTTGTGCGCACCTCGACTACCATCCCCAACCACCGGCAACAGGTATCAGATAACTTTCTCTGAAATCACCTAGTAATATATCTGAACCTACTTCATTGACCTCTTGGCCACATGCAGCCACTACTTCTACTAGCATTAGTATGAGTTCGTTAACGAATTCCAGGATAACAAGAAATCAAAATTAAGCATTTTCCTCTTCATTTCTCAATGAATAACATGATTTTGACCTATCATTGTACAATTTTGGAGCTGATTTTTCACTCAAAACTTGGGGAAAAAAGCTTTTTAAAAATTTCTCTTCATGAATATTTTAAAACATTTTACCAAAGTGAAATGCATGTACATGTTTCTCACAATACACTATAACACACTTACATATAATTTTCAAAATAAAAGCATTATGCAAGAGATTTTACATGGAGTTGGAATTGTAGTGATTGTAGGCATAACATGAACTAAAACAAATCGATTCGCTTTAGGCAACAGTTTCTCTACAGCCCACTTCACCGCACGTTGACTCCCGTTCCCTTCAACACTCTTAACAGCTACCGCCACCGTTACATTCACCGGCGCCGGCGCCGGAGAAGCACCAGCATCTTCGTCAACCTTCACTTTCATTTTTTTCCGAAACAGAGAACAGTGAGAAGAAAAATAATTTTTGAAAACTTTAGGGGTCAATTTTCAGTTATTTAAAAGTTTGATAATTGGGCCATAAGAAGACCGGGTCGGCCCAAAAGACGTGCAATGGTCGGTTAGATGATTCTGGGCCCACTTGGACTATTTGGATTATTTAGAATTTTTCCTCTATTTTTTAATTATTTTTATAAAATCATTTCATTGTCAACCAATAAAAAAAAAGGATATTTTTAGTCCATCAACTAAAAAAAGGAAAAAAAACTCCTTACTCCTAATCGAGTTAAAGGTCTTTTGAAAACCGTTTCTCTATCTTTTTGAGGTAAGATTAAGGTCCACGTACACTCTTGTTTTTACCAGATCCTTATTATGAAATCTCACTGAATATGTTATTATTATTGTAATAGACACTTTATGTATATACACAGAGTGAGAACAAGTTACAGAGTAATTATATTGATTGTGAAAAATTTGTAGAAATAAAAATTAAAATTAAGGTTATTTTCGTTGTTGGCTTTGTGGGATCAATATATGGTCTTGTAGTCGATAAAATTAAAAAAAAAATTACAAAATAGGATATACAACTATATATATATATACAAGTATAAAGTATGGTCTAAATAGACAAACCACTTAACTTGATCACTATAGTGGAAGAGATTCTTGTCCTAGCTTATGTAGTCGAAATGAAAAAAGAAACGATATACTTTTGGATACCTTAATTTGATTCGTTGATTACTTAATTGATTCTTAAAGAAATAAGCATACAAATAATAATAAGAAATGATTTTTACTTTTATTTACATATAAATAACATTGCTAAATTAATAAAATTTGTGATAAGACATGAAAAATGCTTCTTTTAAATTGTTTAAATAAAGTACTTTTTTAAAAAAATAAACAAAAAAATGTTTCAAACTTGAACAGCTCAGAGTCATGCACTACTAATAAACTTCTATATACACTAGCAAATTATCTAAAAGAAAATTACAGATATAAACAATTCATAATTAGTGAAAACAATAAAATAAAGTAGGTAATTCATGACAAATTTTTAAAAAAAAAATAAAAAAAATAGCAATATTATAAAATTTATGTATATTGGCAATGTATATAGATTGGATCAATACATGATCTAGGACAAAAAAAGAAGCAGATACAAAAACTGAAACTATGCAACTTATTCAAGCATATTAACCTAGTGAAAATGTTATATACAATGCCTCGAGAGACCGCGATTTCTGTTATGAATCTGAAGTAATGAGGCCTCTGATTCAACAACTATTGTAGGAAGAATTTACTCTAAAATGTAAGATAAGTTCTTATCAATGTTGCACCAGTAGGATCAGATAAAAGATGTCTGATTAACCCTTTTCTCATGTCATTTGGTGCAATAATAAACATGTAGAAGGCAAATAACATGAGGTCTGCTGAAGAAAGACTTGAACCAAGAAATCCCTGCCACATCCTGAACCAAAAACACTTCTCGTTACTGAAAGATGTAACTTATATACACTGACAGTATACGCTATCAACGTACTTTTACATGTTGTAGGATGTGAATTACCTTCCTTATTTTCTATGTTACTAATCTTAAACTTATTATGAATGATTACATGTAGTTATCTTTCAAGTGACCTGATTTCATTAGTACTGAAATTCTCATTGTTCAAAATGAAAGTGTCTTGTGTTTTCAAAAAGGATTTAGCTTATATACACTGACAGTATTGTAACATGTTATAGGATGTTACCTTCCTTATTTTCTATGTTACTGATCCAACTTATTATGAATGATTACATGTAATTATCTTTCAAGTGACGTGATTTCTCATTAGAACTGAAAGTACAATATTGTCACTATTCAAAACGGAAGTGTCTTATGTATTCAAAAAGGATTTAACTTATATATACTGTCTGTCTAACGAACTTTTACACTATCAAAGTACTTCAACATGTTGTAAGATGTTGCCTGCCTCAGTTTCAATGTTACTGATTCCACTTTATGAACGGTTACATGTAGTTATCTTTCATCTGATATAATTTGTGTAGAAGTTACTAGTGTATAGAATTTAAACTCGTTAACAAAAATAATGAGATGAAGGAGAAAGATCAAGCCATACCATTTTGGCACACGGAAGAATGCGCGGAAAAATGACCTTATCCCCTCAATATCCAGCTGCAATATCAGAGCCAGTCCAAATAGGAAAAACGATCTTTGTCGTTTTCGTTCTTGTGGCCAAAGAGTGTTCCAAGCTGATAAAAGATGAACACTTGCTTAGTTCAGAAGGGTCAGAATCTATGTTGCTTGGACTCTCCACAAATGTCGTCAACTGTGTTGGATTCACCAAAAATGCACTACTTTTGGAGGATCCAACACGCGTCCAGTGGCATTTTTGAAGAGTCTGAGCAACATAGGTTGAAATGACATCAATGAAATCCATAACAGCAGAAATGTATCTCATGTACCTTGAGTTGATATACTCGGGATACTTGAACTAGTAAGCATGTTCTTGCTATAATTTTGTCGTAATATATTTGCAAGTACAGAGGCGCATTTTGGAGCTTCAGAAAGTGATCTGACGACTGAATAACCTGTTTATGCAGTACAAGTTTCAGAAATCAGCATATAAAGAACACCATATTAGGGTCATGGGTTCGAGCTGTGGAATTAACCTCTTGCAAAAATGCAGGGTAAGGTTGCGTACAGTAGACCCCTGTGGTCCAATTCTTCCCCAGACCCCGCACATAGCAAGAGCTTAGTGTACCGGGCTGCCCTTTTTTTATATTAAGAGTAATGTATTTTCTTCTCGTATTACCTGTGGCTGGATGAACCATGCTAGCAGCAGCACCAAATGCAAGTGTTTTTTGTTCTGTATTTGGCAAAGATCCACCAACCGGTATGTAAGACCATTCCTGCATAAAATTTCACTAACGCCATGGTTGTCGTTCTCTAGACTAAAAACAAAAATTGCACATAACGAAAGGTGGATTGGATTACCTCCTCGTAAATTTCTTTAATTCTTACACCAAGGGTGTTCAATCGTAGCATCAGTTTTTTCTTTAACAGATCGAATGGCATTGCATCTTTTGAAGCCAAACAAGTTTCCTGCAGACAGATACAGATATAAGTCCCACACTAGCCAATTGTAGTAATGTGTGGAGCATAATAACAAAAACTAGTTGGCATAATATCAGAAACTAGCCTCGAAAAAGACTCGTGTTGGAGACATGGGCATGGCATAGAGAAATGTTGGATATTTAGCTTCTAAAGATTGAGCGTCGTGTCTGACATAGTCTCTATAATCCATGAAAACCATCAGGCTCGGGTCAAATGGATTGTTATCAACCTGAAATTCGGAAAACAACAAACAACCATACAATTACAAAACAAACCAAGCTTATATGTCACAATATAGCAGTTGGCTTTTTATCAGATGAATAGGAAGTCCGATTCTAAGTTAACAATAGAAACAGAATAGCCAAATTGAAAATGCATATACCCTAGACGAGCACCAACCTATTAAATAAAGTAACGATAGACCAAGAAAAGGAAAAATGAAACAATTTGCTCACATAAACGTATAAAGTTTAAAGCCTTTCAGGTGCACAACATGCAAAAACTCAGAATTACTCTATGTCTGTTAGATGATTTTTCTCTACCTCAACTTCCACTCCATAAGCTGTTTGAACAGAAACTCTAGGACCTCCCAACTCATACTGCAAGAATTTCCCCGAGGCTGCTCCCGAGGCGACAGTCACAAACCTGTTATCGTAAGTTAGAAGTTTCAAAATGAGAAGAAGTCAAATTTCAAGTCTAAAAAGTGACAAAACAAAAGCTATACCTGCAGGGAATCACAACATCACCCTCGCACTCTACAAGACTCTGGCCATTTGTGGCCTCAACAATCCTATCCACTTTCGAGTTTAGATACAAAACACCTGCCTCCACACACCTAGGAAGATTAATGTGAATTACACCTTTAAGGAAACTAAAATGATGAAACATATTGTAAAGAATAAATTAACGATTCGTATGACCTAAGGAACAAGTTAAGTAAATTTTACCTTTTGAGTAACTCCTCATGTAGAAAATGGCGACTAACTCTTCCATAGGCACGGCCAATAAGAATAGGTTCATCATCATCAAGATATACAATGGTATCCCGCCAAACATGTTCAATGCAGGCTTGAAGACCAAGATCTGAAAAAAGAAAATATAAACATCATTTGAAAGACTAATCGAGCATCAGAAACCTCAAAACAAATAATGACAGACCCTGTGTTCATGCATGTAACTAAAATAAAGTGAATCTTCTGATATCATCATCTTAATTTTATCAATTTTCACTAAGCCAAGGTAAGTTATTTCCCGATATCACCAAGTCTCCTATCGTTGGACCATTGATATCCCGTGACTTGTTTTTGAGACACTTTTGTAACTTTCTGTTATTCCTTATGATCACCTTTGTTCGGATTATTTTGCATTTTTTATCCGTTTACTCATTTGGTTCTTGAAGAGAAATATGATAAGGTTTTGGACTCTTTGAACTACTAAAATAAACCACATATTCGAATGTCCCCTTGCATACGCACTTCTAGTGATTACCATCATACTTTGTATTCTAAGACCCTTCTTAATATTTACTATTAATGAAAGTTAAACGCGAGGGATCTAATCATTTTAAATTAGATCAAGATAAAGGATCATAGTATGTCTGAGAAATTAACAATTACTAGGAATCTCAAGTAGACGTATTGCTAAAAGGGAGAATGTAAGTCCAGTGTGCTTCAAGAAATCTCTTAGTAATAAGCCTACATGCAGAAGTCTGACTAAGGTCCGGAAAATAAGATGTCCTGTTTCATTAAAGGATATGTAGACACGAAAAGACTCTTTGTGAAAATAAAATAAAGATTACAACCTTTGAACTCGTCCTCCCATACACCATAGTTGTTTGTGAAAGGAAGATCAGGCCCAACGAGCCCCACGTTCAACCCCAATTTAGCTGACTCCGCGGCAAGAGCAAGACCAGCAGGACCACAGCCGATTACCACTAAATCCAGTACAGTTTGTCCAGCAGATATTTGTCGTAACTGCAAGCTGAGATAGTATGATGAACAAAGCAATATAGTATGCTACAGTACAACAACATACTCAGTGTAATCCCACAAGTGTGGTCCGAGGAGGGTGACATATACGCAAACCTTACCCCTATCTTTGTAAGGTACAGAGGTTTTCTCCGAAAGATCCTTATAGAAAACCGAAGTTTTATATTGGAGAAAAGAGATAGAAAATACAAAAAGAGACACAAGTATCTCCTATCTCCAGAATAATCTTTTTGCATATAAAAGATTAATTTACAACATAGCTACATTACTAGATCTATTATTTATATAATAACTAAATACACCTACTTCATAACCAATTAGGATAAAGACACATAACTTCTAGTAACCATAAGGAACTTCCAAATAACTCCCAAAATTGGTTAGAAACTGATTTATCGTCTCCTATATTTCTCCGCTTCTTCCTCCTTGAATAACTATGGAATATACATGGCTTATCAGACCCTTGGCTCAAAAGGGAAGAATCCGACACGACAACAAAGTAGAAAGATACAAAACAAATGCAGCAACATATAGCAATACATACTACAACAAAAACAGTTTTTAGCAGCGATAAATATATACATTAACAAAGAGTGGTAAAGTCTTTACCATCATTAGTTAATTAGATCCAGTGTCACTATAGCTTTAACAGACATTCACAAAGAGTGATACTTGCCACTAAAAATACATCTTTCACAGCAACTAAGCTATTGCCCGTTAATTAACTACAGCTAAATATCATTTTTGGTCTAGTAACACATCAAAGAATAAGAAACTACACAATAACTAAATAATACTACTAAAAGGATAAGAATTCAACTAAGTCTAAGGTCATGTCCTCGATAAACTGAGTCAAACGACTACTATATAACTTCAGGGGTCAAGAAAAATCAATCACCTCATCAGAAAGCTTAGACTGCTGATCCATATCTTTTTTCTGCTGCATTTGAACAAATACAAGTTGCGAACCACCGGCTTTTATATAATCTTCTTCATCAGCAAAATCTTCTTTATCAACTACACAACTATCACTACCACTACTGCTATTACATTTTACTTTCATACTACTCATACGCCAAAAAGATTGCTTTTTTCTTGGCATAACTCTCCTCCCGACCAACGGTTTCAATCTCGGACGCGTAAAAACTGCCATTGCTCCAACATTTTGAGCTCCAACACACTCCATTTTCAAGTATATCCCCTTTTATCTAGCTTCTTTGTTTCTTTTTTCTTCAAAAATGTTCAAAATCTGAGATCTTTTTCCATTACTTTAGTCAATTGGGTGTTCGAAAACTGAAAAATCTTGAAGAAATTTGCAAGAATTGAAGATTAATTTGATATAGATTTTGGGAATTTTGCTGTTTTTTTTGGATGGAGGAAAACAGAGAGAATAAGTTATATGGATAGGAAGGAGGGAAGTTTTTTTGCTGATGTGTACAAATTTATTTCATGAACAGACACGTGGAGGGATCTGATTCGCTGGAGTTATTTCATCTTGACAATAATTCAAGACTCTTAAAAAAAAATTGTTTTTTTTTCTTTGAAGTTTCACTAGAAAAAAAAAAAAAGTTGTCAATATTGGCTTGTTTTCAAACATGTGATTAAATTTCTTTTACATGTTATCGTATTATTTGTTGTTGTTATTGTTCTTTTTTTCTTTAATTTGTAGCAAGTTTTTTTTTTATATATTTGATTTGGATATGTTTTTATTTAAATCAAGGGTCTATCAAAAATAGTTTATCTATTACATTAAAAATGTTATCGTTGTCAGTAACGTAGCCATAGCTATCCCAAGGTGTCCAATTGGACACCTTTCATCGAAAAATTATATTTTATGTGTATATATCAAATTCTACATTTGAAAGATATGTATTTAAAATTGAAAGCGTTGATAAAAGTTATGTCTTTGGCCTTGTGATAATTAAGTGTTCATCTGAATGAATGAGTTTTGGGTTTGAACCCTAAATAACACAATATTTTTTTATTTTATTTTACGAGTCATGCACTATTATTTTTGGATATTCTTAGTAAAGTTTCTGATTCCGCCACTGATTATTGTTGGTATTGATGTTTCAAGTTCTTTAGTATAATTAAGGGAAATACACGAGTACCCCCTAGATTATGATCGAAATTTCAAAGATGCATCTTAATTAAACTAAGATCTTATTACCCCTGAACTTATTTTTTTGTAATTTTGCGCACCTTTTATCTCACGTGGCACACTCTGTGACTTTACGCAATTGAGGCACGTGAAAGATATTTGAATAAGAGGTAATAATATCTTAATTTAATTAAAGTGTATTTCTGAAATTTTGATAATAATTCAGGAGCTATCTGTGCATTTTCATATAATTAATTGCAAGCTTTAATTAGAAATTGGAAGAGTTTGGACATGATGAAATTGACAAAAAATAGTAATTGCAGTTAAGTTTGTAATAAAAATTATTTGAAAGTTCAAAATGTGTTTGGACATTGAAAATGTTCAAATTTTGAAGGAAAATTAAAGGATGTTTTCCATCATTTAAATTTTTTATATATCAAAAATATTTTTTAAAATATAAAATACTTTTAAATTTATCATAATTTTATATACCGATTCTTAAATGTCTGTTTTGGTAGAATCAAAATTTAAATTTATTTGGGTTCCTACTCATTTTAAATTTGATTAATTTTAATTCGACTCACTTAAAATTGGTTGATTATATAAGAAATGTTCTTAGTAACATTAAAGGATCAAAAATATAATTAAAATATCTTAATTTATTATGTGTCATATCTGAGTTCTCACATAAATTATCATCAAATATTTATCAAAAGTCAAAACATATTTTACATATTCGTTGTTTTATTTTTTTCTATATAAAAATACCACTATCATTCAAGTAGAAAAATGATTAGTTCATAATTAAGATGTATTTTGATAAACATTTGACGATAGTTCAGATAAAAAGACTCACACATCATATAGCTCAGATTCATCTGTTTATAAATACATCAAATTTATTTTCATTGTTAGCAAAGTTATTTCTTTTTTTTCCTTCCATTTATTACAGTAACGCATTTCATGTGATAAATACACTAAAAAAGAAAAAAAAAATTAAGAATTATATAAATATACTCGACTAGAATCAGATACGTCAACAAACAAATATCTACTTCTAAAGTTCTAATAATTTAAAATACCAAAAATACCCTTAACAACCAACAGTTTGCTTGTAGACTTTTTGCTTGTAGACTTTTATCAATATGCTAACAAGCATTTATTGAAGTGCTCTTCTAATTTATCAGCATGTGATTTGAAATTGACAATATTGGTTTAAACTTTAAATTAAGCTTTCTTTTCTGTTACATATAAAATATAAATAAAACTTGTTTGTCTTCTTTATATTTATGTCTACAATAAAAACATTTTAGTAGGCAAATCATGTGATTAGGCAGACTTGTGCCTTTACACTAAAATATGAAAGCTTTTTCTTTAAATCAATTCTTTCTAAGTTTTTCACTTTACCCTTTCACAAGAGTTCCCTTTTTAAACTCACTGGACGATGATAGGGATGTACATGATCGGACAGTAATATAAGCAAAAAATTTATAAAGGGTGTCCAGAGTAACGGATAGTGGCGTAGGCAAAAAATTTGTGAAGAATCTCCAAAGTAAAGCCAAAATAGAAAGAGGAAAAAAATGTAACCATGGGGAATTTGAACCTTAGTGCCAAACAAACTTTGCAAACTATTATCACTAAGCTAGTGCTCTTTACCTTTGAAAATTATTCCGTTTTTTAATTAAATAACCGTTTTAAAGCAGACCACATTAAATAAAATATACAAAATGTTGATGTCTTCGATTCGAATTTGGGTATTGTGTACAGATTGAGCGCACTTTAACCACTGAGCTACGGCTCAATAGTATTTTTGAGGGTGTCCAAAATACTTAATATATCAATATAAAGTAAGATTCGGCCTATATAATATAACGAAATTTTTTGACGAGCAACTGTAGTTCCGTCCCTGTGACCGGGTTGGTTCGGATTTTTCAAATATCAAATCAAACCATTTGTGTCGAATTTTTGAATTTATAAACCAATAAAACTCGGGTATTTCAACTTCGGATTTTTTGAGTTTTTCCGATAAAGTATTCATACAAACATATAATTTACTTGTACATCAAATATTTCTTTATTTCTGTCAAAATGCAACTATCTAAGTTGTTTCTTGAGAGAATAACACAAAATATAATATGATTATTGACACTATCTATGCAACAAAACTATAATAATGAAATCACGTAAAATAAATATTGCATATTAATAAATCATGATGAAATCGATCATAATTTAAAAGCATTAAATCATGCTAAAATAAGTTTAGTAAGTATTAGTTACATGACTAAATATTTAAAAAAAAAGTAAAATTAGATTATGTATTTTAATTGTCTAAACATATATAAAACTAAAAAACAGATATTCGATATTATTGTATTATTAATGTTGAATTGATTTCTTTTTTGCATTAGTATTAATTTCATTTTGATTTAAACTTTATTATAATTACCAATATGTGTGAACTATAATCTTTATTGGATCATTAAGAATTCTAACTTTCAAACATAAAATAAATATATTAAAAAATAAAAACTATGAAAAAGTGTAAGAAATATTTAAAAATTATACCCAAATAAATATTTTTACGTATTAAATAAAATCTTAAAAAATTATATGTATAATATCGGGTTGGTTTTTTCTAGTTGAAACCAAACTTACCCAACTATAGTGGGATGTTTTTTCAAAACCACTAGTCGAATTTTTTTTTTTGGTTTGACTCGATTTGCCGTTTGATTCGATTTTCGATTTGATTTTGTACCCTTATATGATGACTTGAATTTGTAATTTTACAGTTGGAGGTAAAGGGCAATTACTATCTAAGACCACATTTGTTTTTATTAAAGGGAAAATTAACAAATTAGTCACAATCCCTCACTTAATTAGTAAAAACATCTACATTTTAAAATAATTATTTAAAATGTCAAAATGTCAATATTTTAGAAAGTGGTTTGTTTCAAATTTTATTTCTCAAAAAGTTCAACTTTGAATCAAATTCTATATCCATTATCCATTTACACTTCTTAATATTCATATGCGTACCATTAAATTTATTTTTCATCTTTCACTTTTCAAAATTTTTTTCTCTTTCATCAACTTTTCAATTTCACTATCCCCATCATTTACTTTTCTCTTTTTTTTTTCTTTTATCAAAATTTCACCATTATTCTCTCTCATTGTTGAAGAAGAACTAATTATTCAAGTTTGTAACAATTCGTTCAGATCTATAAATTAATCAAAAAATCTCTCAATTGATAAAGGTATTTTTGAATTCATCATTTATTTTGCGAGATTTTGTTTTCAAAAGCACACATTATGTTGAATTTTTGGATTGTATGTATTGAGAATTTCCTGTCATTCTTTTAAAATTCTTATGTGAATTTGTTAACGTACTCATCAAATATTTATGTATTTCAGATTTTTAGTATTTAAAATAATTTTTGTCAATCTTATTTTATTATTTGTCTTTATATTTCAAATTTAGTAGAATCCACATTAATATTTAGGTATTGAGTTGTTTTGCAAAAGTATTTGAAAGTACTTTTAATATTTTGTAGTTTGTAGTCAAATTTTTTTTTTTACAAAGTGATAATCTAAATACAAACCTGTATTTTGATTATTTAAAATTGTGAATGAATACTAAATCAAAGATAAACTAGTTGGTATAAACATATAATGAGCAAAATAAAATACAAAACTATTTGACTAATGCAATTAGGATGAATACATATATAATGAATGCATAAATAAATTGTATTTTGGCTATTTATAGTTGAAAAATGAATACGAAATCAAAATATAAATACAAAACTTTATTGTATACATTAGGACGAATACAAAATCAAATATAAATACAAACTTTATGGTATACATTAGGACGAATACAAAATCAAATCTAAATACAAACTATTTGGTATACAAAGTGATACTGGAAATAAGCAAAATAAAATACATATGTAAGATGGATTAATACCTATACTATGAATACATGAGTATTGTATTTTGAGTATTGGAAATTTCTTAAAAGGAGATACATAAACTTCATAACATTAACATGATAGCCAAATAACTTCATAAAAATTCAGATATTTTTAAAGATAAATTATAATTTCATAACGTCAAAATGATACCTTAGTAGAATAAATTGCTTCAAATATGATAATGTATGGTAAATACATGTGTTTAGAAATAAAAAAAATAAGAAAATTGAATATTGAATTTAAAGATAAATTATAATTTCATAACGTCAAAATGATACCTTAGTAGAATAAATTGCTTCAAATATGATAATGTATGGTAAATACACGTGTTTAGAAACAAAAAAAATTAAGAAAATTGAATATTGAATTTAAAGATAAATTATAATTTAATAACGTCAAAATGATACCTTAATAGAATAAATTGCTTCAAATATGATAATGTATGGTAAATACACGTGTTTAGAAACAAAAAAAAATTAAGAAAATTGAATATTGAATTTTTAGATTAATGGTGATAGTCGTGTTTTTCTAGAACATTATGAAAGAAGAAGAAAGAGATGGAAGTTGTTATATTTTGATAAATTGTCAATTCATTCTTTGTTTTTGAATATTTGTAACTGATAAGACTTTAAACAACGGTTTCTTTTTAATATTTTTCTCTCCCGTTAATTTTTCCTTTCTGTTTTTAACAATTGTTTCTTTTTTTGATATTTTTACTAAATATTGAAAGTATTGACAATGAATCCTATTAAATGCCAAAATATTGACATTTTAAAAAAAATTCCATTATTAAATTCAAGATGTCTGAAACTGAATAATTAAGTTGTTATTTCTAAATTCAAACGCTAAAAGGTAAGTCTCGTAAATATACGATAAAATAATTTCATTTGTACCAAAGAAAACCAACTTTTCATAAACATAAAAATAACCCAGCGATATATGTATACGCAACACAATAAAATTCCAACAAAATGGTTATAGGTATATATAATGTATCAATATTGTATAAACAGTTAATACTCGTGTATATATGATGTTTAATTATATATCAATGATCTATATACATTGTTGATACAATAGAAATATACATTCAGTATACAGCAGATCAGATTTTTTTTTCAAGTTTAACCAACTCGAATCTCCTCTAAATAATTTCAAAAATTTATATACGACATCTTCTCAATATTTCGAGTCTTTCAATATATTATTCACTTGAAACGAATCATATTTATTGCATGGCGATTTTTGAAGTCGAGGTTTGAGCATGAAAGAAGAAAAAGAAGAAGAAGGGGAGGAAAACAACGACGAAATAAGGAAGAAGAAGAATCCTGCTTTGTTTGGATAGTTGTTACGTATTGTTTCATAATGTATTATATTGTATTTTATTGTGGTATATTGCATATTGTTTTAATGAATACAATGTTTTGATAATGTATCGTTCGTTCTCCGTCGTTACACAATGTCGCATATCCATAATTTGAATGATAAACCTAATAAGAAATATAGGGTATGATGTATAGATATTATGAAAACGTAGGATAAAAGATGAAATATGATAATTAAGAAAACAATATGATCACCCAAATAAGTCGTTACATAAAATGAGTCTTTTTTTTCTGTTATTACCTAAACTGCAATATAACAAAATTTACATAACAATCAAAATAAAAACATTATATTCAAATCAATAATACAATATATTACAACGGTCAACCAAGTAACAACCATCCAAACAAGGTGTGAAGGAAGAAGGGAGTTTCGAAAACTGAAAATAATACAATTTATTCAAATATTATAAAAAATATGTTTTCAAAAATATATTATCCTTGTTTTTTATAAAAAAATTTGACACATTATATTATCAGTATATTAAAATGTGTGATAAATATATTAAAAGTGATTAAGTATCTCGCGATATATATGGTAAATATTTTATATTTATGTTAGTTTCCATATATGTAAAAAAAATATATGGTGAACATAAGAGGATATTCACGAGATACTTGTTGTGGAATTTCGTGATAAAGAAACTTCTAAACGGCTTTGGTGTGAATTCAACAAACAAATAAACAAATCCTTCTTCAAATCTCAATTTTCATGGCGGCGGGAAGCTCTACACGTATTTTCCTTAATTATATACTTCAACAATTGCTTATATAGAGTCAAATTCGGTACGTTCACGTTCTACTCTATTTTTTTTTGCTTCAAATTTCAACTTGATCATTACTTTCTAGTGGTTTCTAGAATTGATACGATGACGATCAATCCGGAGAGTATTACATCGTCAAGCGACGACAATAACAACCTCCGAAGGCGGCGTAGCGGCGGCGGCGGTGATAGATCTGTGAATGATGTGACGGAGTTGGATTCGAGCTCTGTGGATGCTTCGAGTAGCTCGGATGATGTAACGAGTGACGTCATGGATGGAAGTGGAAACGGAGGATTGGATAGGGTGAGTGAGGCTGTGAGTACGACGATTGGGAAGATTAGTGATGGAGATGGAATTCAGGAGGAGCAGAGGAAAGCGAAAGAAACGACGCCGTTGAAGTATGTTTATAGAGCGTCGGCACCGGCTCACCGGCGGAACAAGGAAAGTCCTCTTAGCTCTGCCGCTATATTCAAGCAGGTAAGTTCTTAATTTGAGGTACTTATTAATTGTTTTGTTCATTACACTACTCGCTAAGCAAGGATTCAGAACTTTTTAGCTAATGTGATTGGTTGCTGAGGCATGATTAAAATTTTATGAATTCAAACTTAGACATGCTATTTGTTGTGATTTTAATCATTTTTACGTGTAAATTTATGTGTTTGCATCGATAGTAGTGCTTGGACACTCCATCTGCCACTGATTGATTGTTGATTAGCTTTTTGAGCTACAGTAAAAAGTTGTTCTTCTGTTCAGCTGACTTTATTTTTAAACCTCACCACCATAATTATTTAAGAATTTGTTTCTAATTCTAATAAATAAAATACGTGTTAGGTTCCAGTAAGTATTGAGTACAATTCTGTCCAACAGAATCCATTAATCCAACTAGAAAACATCGCAAAGATGAAACTTTTGCCCAAGGGGCAAAAAATAAAAAATACTAGGTGATTCTTCCTTTTTGTTCTAGCCTCCTGATTCATGTTGTTGGTGGGAGGTGGCAGGTATCATGTGGACTTAATCGAGGTGCGCGAAAGTTGGCTCGGTCACCACGGTATAAAAAAAGACCTTTTGCACAAATGGCAATAATTTTGTTTCTACTTACACATGTACTTCAAGCAATAACTACCTCCATATTAGTTGGAAACATAGGCTGGTATCAGTAGGCTTGCTTGCTATGCTGAAAGCTGCAAACTACCTCGAGTATACTCAATTTTATCTCATAAGAAAGGACTTTAAATAAAAATCTCAGGAACCTATATTTTGTTCTCGGTTCTTTGGTTAAGTTCTTTTTGGTGCAAAAAGGATTACCCCAGGAGCACCAAAAAGGTATACCAGTTGCCGACTTTCAACCAGTGGGCATCTTATGAGCAGCTATTGTTACCCTCAGCAGAGAGCATAGTAATTTTGTTAAGAGTGTCACGATCCTTGCAGGATTGAGGAAGATGCCATTTATGATGGAGCCTGGTCGCTATGATTTTAAGAACAAGATATGTGGAATAGACGATGAGCCAATGTGCCGTTTGGTTTGATTAAAATAGAAGCTTTTGCTGTCCGTTGAATTTATTAAATTATTCCTATTGTATTGTGCTTAGTTTATGGGTGGAAAAGCAGTAGGTGACTTGACAATGATAGAATTGGCATATACTGTTTTAATTGCATTATCATCATTCACTAATGTTTCATAAGCTAACCAAGACAGTGGAAGTTAACAATTTCTGGTGTAAAGAATCTCAAATTCACATTATTTGGAGTTGCATTCAGGTGTCTTATGGTGATATATAGCATAATTAGTCTGAATTCCCCGTAAATAAGTGGCTGTAGAGCGCTTCTCTAATTTAGTTGGTGCATCTTGTTGCAGAGTCATGCTGGCTTACTCAATCTCTGTATAGTGGTGCTTATTGCAGTAAACAGCAGGCTGATTATTGAGAATTTGATGAAGGTATGTATCTCTCTAATGTGAGTTCTCTGTTCCAGTTGGCTAGACAGTTGAAATCTTCCCCATGTATGATTAATCTTTATTGACATCAAAGAATCACTCTTAGGGATCGTAATGTGGCTGGCCGAACAAGTCAATAGCTTAGAATTGTAGTGTTTTATTAAAAACAATAGAAGGAAATCATAGGGTTATGTACTCTGAGAGCCCCATGTTTAGTTTGTCATTGCAGTAGATGAATATGTATTTAATTAAGCACTTAGTGAGGAACCCACATCCCATATT